>CM070676.1:36252912-37481484 GCA_036346265.1 Melocanna baccifera | reverse complement strand
AGCATACTCAGGAGCCATATAGCCACTGAAAAAACAGTATTACAATAAACTCAATAACCATTTTTCAATACAGAGATTGTTCACTTTATATGTCAAATACAAGGGCCTGTTCTTTTTGACTACGGTTTATGACTTTTGGTTGAAATTTTTGAATTTTAGCTGTTTGCGACAGAAATTACGAAGAGAGAGATATTCGCTTGCGATTTTGGATAGTACAGATGTTGGGCTTTTAACGTATACTATAATTAACTTGTAGAATCCATCTTAAAAAAAATACTCTGTTTAAAAGTTAGATACTGTAGCAAAAACCAAAAATCGTTTTGAGAAGTTGAAAAGAATAGGCCCACAAATAGAAGCATGCAGTAAGCCAGTACTTACTATGTTCCAACAACTCTCTTCGTGTTAGCTTGTGTTCCTTTGGGGTCAAATATTCTCGCCATTCCAAAGTCAGAGATCTTAGGGTTCATATCAATGTCCAACAGAATGTTGCTTGGTTTCAAGTCCCTATGGATAATTCTCAGCCGAGAGTGCTTGTGGAGATAAATAAGTCCTTGTGCAATCCCTTCAATTATGTTAATCCGCATTGCCCAGTCTAAAAAAGCCCTTCTTGATGGTTCTTGAAGAAAAACAATACATTCATTGGTTCAAGAAAGCAACAACAAAAACAACAACAACAAAATCTTTTGTCCCAAATAAGTTAAGGTAGGTTAGGAATGAAATCTCCTTAAGATCAAAGAGACGAGAGCTTTAAAGACCTATAAAGCTAAAATTCTAAGTCATACAACCTGCTAACTAAGTTGAGAGCTTAAAATACTGCCTCTAGACTTTTCATTGGTTCAAGAAAGCATCCGAGAAAGAAAGCTACGAAGCAGGGATATTAAAAAGAAAAACAAACATACCAAATAGGAAGAAATCCAAGCTTTTGTTTGGCATGTACTCGTAGACTAGTACCATTTCTTCCCCTTGAATGCAGCAACCTAAGAGCCCAACTAAATTTCTATGTTGAAGCTTGGCTATCAATAGGATTTCATTCTTAAACTCGGGTAGTCCTTGCCCTGAATTTGCTGCTAGTCTCTTAACAGCAACATCCTGTCCATCTGGTAAGTTGCCCTGGAGCATGGTTTCAAGTTTTCAACATAGTCAGACTGTCAGACATTAGATAATGCACCCATATCTTAAATAGATTCAACTCCAAAAAAGAAGAAGGAAACAAGTCCCAAATACCACAATCCATCATATGTGTATTGGATTTCCTAAACTGCTTGATCAAACAGCACACTTGCTTTGCCACACAGGAATAACAAGTGGATGTATAAGTAGAGGATGCTGTATCTGACTGTCTTACCGGGCACTAAGTGAAGATATGCCATTAGTTATCCACTCAACCAGAAAGGATAGTGTGAGGGTAGGGCTGCATCTCATGTGTTTTTGACGGGAGGGAGTGCATTATTGTTGACAGAACCGTAACTTTATTAATATTGTATATTTGGTACATAACCTATTCTGTAATTTATGTAGAAAAACAATGCAAAAGTGGGGAAAAAACTTCAACATTATCAATCTTATATATTTTAAATGTATAATCAATCATTAATTCATTATGAATCATCACAGAATTAGTGTAGATGCCAAATGTATTTACGTTTTTAGCATATGTATAGCTCTATAACTATTTGGGTACATTTGTATAAAATGGCATACCTCCATCTCCATATTGTGTCATATATCCCTCCTCTAGTTCCTACACTTTCCATTTTCACTTTCCATATAGATTTTTTGGATTTATTGCAATCACAACATAGGGGCATCACTAGTGTTACTTGCTCGAAAACATACAGCTATAGACGAAATTGTTATAATTAGCACCCTTTTTGTCTTGAAATGTTAGCAAACATGTTAAGAAATGTAATTAAAGAATGCACTATACCTTGTACACAGGGCCAAACCCCCCTTCTCCAAGCTTGTTTTCAGTTGAGAAGTTGTCTGTGGCATTTGTTATTTGAGAAAAGGAAAGCATCATAAAATGAGAGCCTGCCTCTTCACTCTCCCAAAGTTTAATTGTATCCGAAGTCATTACGGGGGGATGATCATGCTGTTTTCCTTTCCCTGATTCATAAAAAGAGACTTCTTCTCATGTTTTTTTACCTAAACTGCAGATTAAGACATGACATGTTCTTTAACTATGAAGTTTTTCTATGACTTCTAGTGGTTACCTTTATTTTTCCGTATCCTAATCCAAATAAAAGAGACGAGACAAAAGATAATAAATGCAACTGAAGGAAGTACACCCGCTATCCAAAGCATTTTGTGACCTGAACAAGAAGAAAGAGAGCTTGTCACTTGACATCATAATACTCTCCGATTGAGATTGATTTTTTCCCCTTGCAAGTGACCCAGTCTTCATATATTGTCTCTTCAATGGCACTAATACTTTACTGTGATATATGTTTCTTACCTGAGCTACTGCTAGTTTCCAACTCTGATGCAGCTACACGAAGATGAAGAGTTCCTACTCCACTCCCATTATATCCATCCTGCAAGTTTGTTAGATTGCCATGCCATAAGCTGCAACCATCCGATAACAAATGAGCATATGCCGTACAAGAGCAATTTATCATGCAGGCCAATTCACATTCACTATTTCCCATAACAGAAATCTTCTCTCCATAGTCAGGAACTTGCACACCAGGCATATCAATAAACCTATCACCATTACACTGCAGTGAGATTTGCCTAGTGCACCCTTTCCTGGTGTTTGCACTGTCTTGTGGTGCAAAACCTTTTGGACATCGACAGGGGGATGATATACTATTTCCCGTAAAAGAAAATGATGACATACTCTTATTACATATACCAAAAACTCCACATATGTTAGACACATCACAACTGGGTGGCTGTCTCCATAACAGTGTCCACGATTTGGCTTCAGGATCAAACTGTGTTATGTTCAATGAACCGGTTGGATCCAACACAATCTTAGTCAGTCTGTAACTAGGGTTGGGAGTGTATGCGCATGTAAGGTTATCACACTGAAATGAAACAGGGATGATAACTATAGATGTAAGATCTGGAATGAGAGAATTTATGTCACCGTCCCAGCTTGCACTGGTCCAAAATATATTCCCTTTCCACCAGATAATGAGTCGCGATGCATTAACTACGCCTGGTCCAAAAGTGTAATCCCCCATTGCTGGGTCATCATAGCTCTTCCATGAAGTCAGCAACTTGGGCTCTCTACTAGTACCAACTGTAATGTTCATTCCGGGGAGCCATGTATCAGTAGGAGAGTCAAAGCTCTGCCATATGATCTTCGAATGGTCAGCGATGCTCCTTAACACAAAGTTGCCAGAATCCAGTATCGCAGCCTCCACATCTTTCACTCCCACCACATGAGCCACTGTGAACGAGCTGCCTCTGCCATCAAAAATTGTCAGATTACCACTGTCATCAAACTTAAGTATGCCCAAAGTACCTTGTACTGGATTGTTCCTATTAGCAACCCACACAACTGTTCTTTTTGGAACATTGTTGTACCATATACCAACATATCGGTAGCTCGAAGCTCCAGGGCTAAAGAAACCGAGCACAAACTTCTTGCTCACGGATACTAGGGTCCGCCCATCTGAAATTGATTCATTCAGAAAGATGCTGTCTGTTCTTGTTGTGGTTGCTGATAAACATCTTATAGCTAATACAGATAGAATCAGCAGAGCAACAGGTATGCAGTTCCTCAAGTAGCTTGTTTTACCAAACATGGCTATCTCCAAGCATCAACTAGCATAATTGCCAACCAAAATAGTTAGAGAGAGAGAGAGAGAGAGAGAGAGATCCAATGAGATTGAGGGATTAAAAGGACATAAGCATATCTCCATACCTCTATGAATTTATCCAAATAACGAATCAAGGGGAGAGCATGGTGTTAAACTTTCTGCAACTACTGCAAGGGATCTAAAATTAGTTCCAGCAGATGTCGGCAGCAATCATGAACATTCAGAGTTGCCAGTTTTGAACTTTCCATGGGGGCACTATGAAGTCAATTTTCCAATTGCTAGTCAAGCACGACTGTAGTCGATGCTCGAATGCTGCGACTCGGGTGTTAGAATCGCTGTGGTTTATGTTATGTTTTTTTTAACTGTAGTCAGCCTTTTATTTTCTATAACTGAGTTGATTTATTTAATATAATTAAAATTTTAAAAGTTAAAAAATATGTTAACCATCACGAAAAATACAAAAGAAAACAAAAGAAAAAACAAAAGAGCAAAAAACAAAATTCGGACCAAATCATCAAAAAGCAACTAAAGCAGCGACATGTCGCTCACTAAATCCTCATGGCCGCGGCATCCTCTCCGGAGGCGACGAGGAAGCCCCCGATGGGGGAGGCGCCTCCTGATCTGCCGAGCCCCTGCTTGCCCACCTCCGCGGCTCCATCGCGCCGCATCGGCTCCCCTCGGTTTGCCACGCGCGGACGCACGCGGGCCCGGGCTCGCTTCCGCCGATGAGCCCGCTCGCTGCCGCGCTGATGAGCTCGCTCCTCGTCGCCGTCTTCTAGTTGTCGAGCCACGAGGGGCAAACGGGCGAGACGTCGCCGTCCTTCCTGGTAAAAAAACTATCGCCCCATCACGAGATCTTTTTTTGCCAGTTGTAACGGCCCAGACCAGCTGTAATTTTTATTGTGTCACCTCCCCACCCAAGCATTTTCTTAGCCCAACGTGAAAATTTTTTGGGTCCATAATTAACACCGGTTTTAGGCCGAAAACCGGACGTCCAAGCAGGCCCTTAGTGATGCACAAAATTCCCATTGGTTGATTTAGACCACAGTTTGTAATCTACACACTACAACATTTCGGGAAAAGCTACATTACATACAGTATTATAGGAAAAAAACTAACGGGTGAACAGGTAATTCCATCTTCTGTCTGAAATAGACTGAAACAAACCAAAATTTTGCAAAATTTTGAACTTTCTTAAATTTCGTTTGAACTTAGTTTCCTTCCCCAATTTGGCAACCCATCCTGAGATTTCGCTTTCCTTTTTCGGTCCTACCGTTTTCTTCTTTAGCCAGCACCTTCCCAGCGCCGCAATTCCTAGCTGCGTCATCTTGGCGTTCACACCGGAGCCTTCGGTTCCAGCAGCTCATCCCCGCGCGTCACCACCCTACCATCGCCATGCCGTCCTTAGCCGCCTCGCCTCGCCTTGCATGTCGCACCGACACAAGCCCTCCCGCCGCAACTCTGCACGCCTCGCGGTCAGCACGCATGCTCCCGCGCTATTCCCTCTCATCTGCTCCTTCGCCACCTCTCCAGCCACCCTGCCTCACCGACCACGCCCCTGGCCACTGCAATGCCCATGCGCCGACGCCGCTGAACCCGGCTTCCTGCTCCCACCACCATAGCCCACCTTTAAAGCCCAATCGATTGCCCTAATCACACCGCACAAACCCCAATTGCTCAATCAAAGCACCCCCTTAACCCTTACCACATGGCATCGCCGTCGCCGGGCTCCCTTGCGCCGGTAAGGCCGCTCGGCCATTTTCCCACCTTAGTCAATAGCAGTTCGATTCCCTGCAACTGTAGCTTCCATGAGTCGCATGGAAACCGTAGCCAACCTCGACGGACCACCTTCTAAGCCCAATCATGCCAGCACCGTGAATCACCGCTGGCCATGTCACCCTCTCCGTGGACAACCAATTGGAGACCACTCGAGCTTAAAATGCAACCTCTTCTAACCTTCCTACTCCATGTAGATGCTTGCACACCCTTGCTCTTTGCCAGAAACCCACCGGAGACTTTCTGTGCCGTGGTAGGAGTCGAGAGTCTCTCTTGCCGCTAGCCTGAACCACCACTTTTCGTGCCATCTAAGCCCCAAAAATGGAACCACCGTAGTTGCTGGGTCCATCCGTATCGTGAATCACCGTCGGCAAGCTTCGCCGGTGCCACTTTGCGGTGGTCACCGCACCCCCTGTTTTAACGCCAGAGCCGGCCTGAGCTTGAAGAAGGGGGTTGTGCGCCGGGCTACTAGGCCGGGCACGCGCGGATGGACCGGTGTGGCCAAGATTTTAGGCCTAGTTGGCCAGCCCAAGAGGCCCTTTTCCTTTTAAACCGAGTCGGGCTTAGCAACACTGTTTATTTCAACCTAGCCCAGTACTGTAGCTACTATTTCGATCGAACTGTTTTCTTTCAAACTCGATTCAGTACTATGCTGAACCCATAATGAATACTACCCAATCCACTACTGTTCATCAGAAAAACCCAAAAACATAAATATGCCCTTTTGACCGTTTTGAGCTTGCTAAAGCCATTCCGATCTTCGTTCCACCAACACAAATCCTGATAAAACCCAAACTCACACTGTTCCAAAACCAATCCACCACTATATATCAATCTATTACTGTCCATTCCAAAAATCCGTCCAACATATTTATGACCATTTTGTCCATCTCAAATCCACCTAGCCTATTTTTAACTCCGTTTAGCCAAACCTAGCGCTGTTTAAATCCCAACCACCCAAACATATTTTTCTTCATGTCTTTTTGGTTATTTATTGTATTTTGTTTCCAGGTTGCATTATGCAAAGTATGAACTTATTTTTATTTATTTTCCCATGCTAGTATTCGAACCCAAACAGGTTGGTCAACAGAAGAACTACAGGAGCAATTGAAGTAATCGATAGCAAGCTTGAAGCCAACAAAGAAGACCGAAGATATCGGGAAAGGAAGCAAGTCCTTATAATTGATCATGTCAAACCTAGTTTTCAAATGCAATATTTTGCTTTCAAATACAAAGGCATGCTTGCCATTATTGTATGTAGATTGCCTAACAACACCATACAATTGATACCCTTTTATATCCCTTCTTTGAGAATACTTTTTCTTTGTCACCATAGGATACTTATAATGGTAATAATGCTAGATCATGATTGTGCTTAGATATGCTTTAGAGGTAATAGTAAATACAACACAAACATTGCCAACCGAAACTTGAAACATGATAATGTAGTGGCAACGTAGGCTACCACTAGAAACAGGGAATATTTTATAAAATGGTGGAGACTCGAGCGAGTGGTTGGTTTGAGATCAGAACAGGTATTGCTCGAGGTCTGAATTGTTGGTTTGTTTTGCTTGAGTCAATTAAGGACCGAATTTGTGTGCACTCATTTCTACACCTAATCATGCAACCAAAAGTTTGGTATAGAATGGACTTGGCCAACTAATTTACTTGGTTTCAGTATAGACTCTTGCACCAGTGTAATAGGTTGGGGATGACCCATGGGTCATTGCCCAATTAAAACTACCCGAGAGGGACCCGGAAGGTCCCTGCCTTTACATGGAGTGCACACTCGCCAATAAGGGGGTTACCCTAATAACGGAGGTACCTTAGCGCTGAAGGATTCATACCTCCGAAGCAGTGGAAAAACACCAGAACTAAGCATTGTAAATGCCTTATTATGATTACTCAGCGTACGTCTACGGAAGCGTGTAATGGACGATATTATGAGATAATCATATCTTGTGGGTAAAGTTGTACACATCTGTAGAGTGTTATAATCTATTTGAATAGTCGTGCCCCTAGTGATGAACAAAGTGTGAAAATACCACAGTGTGTAGTTTTCATAAAATGGTTCTAGTTATGAGGGTATGGACCTGGTATGGTGGGATGGTAAAGGTCATGGGCTAATGTCTATGGTCTAGTCATGGTAAGTAATTATGAGGGGAGTTGCCCCCACAAAATTAATTGATATTGGACATTTTGTTTTCGGTTAGAAATGGCTAAGACATATGTTTGGAAACTAGTTATGATATGATATTAACAAATTGACTTTACACTAAAGAAACATAACGCTATCCTTTAAGCTTTCTATATAGATAACAGTCCTATAAATACATTATGCCATATGGACTTGTTAAGTACCTAGTGTACTCAATCTTACTTATTTTCATTAGAGCATATGTTAGAAGAACAAAGAATATTTCAAGCTCACGTGTTAGGGTTATGACTGTATTTAAGCGTTCTTGTGGGGATTTTCTTCGGATCTTTTGAATGTAAGTTAAAATTTTAGGCTTGAACACCTATAAAGTTGTTAAAGTTGACCGCTAAGTCATATTTTAATCAAATTAACCATTTTTCAAATGTTCATAAGCAGATATAATATTCTTTCCGTTCGTAACTGAATTCTTGGGTTGTTGCATAAGGTATGACAGTCCTGTTCCTAAAATTGGGGCTGTTACACAGACTTTTATTAATTCCTGGTAAAATCTCAACTTCTATTAATTCCTTGTAAGTATGCATGATGTATCTGATGGTAAGCTTGCTGCATACTACTGCCCTCCTAGCTGCTGCTACGTATTATTGTACATGAATCACAAGGTGTGGTTGCCAACTCGGCATGCTGAAATTCTGTTGTGAGCTGTGACCAAGCGGAATTCCAGCTTCCAGCATTTCCAAAATAAAAGGGAAAATGGATAAGGTAGTGATTTCTTTCTACCATTGTTTCACTTGTCCTCGCTTCTTTGTATTCCACGACTCTATTTAGCACGACCCATCCACTCTATCCCTTCCAACCCCTTTCGTCATCAAGATACAATCGCAGAAAGCCAGAAACGACCTACCAGTACCACTGGGAAGCACAGCAGACAGTATGACGGAAAGCTAAACAAACATAGGTCGAATTTTGTAACCGCGATCTTAATCGCAAAAACGACATTAGATAAACCACCAAAATAGATGAGCATTAACAAAACCTGCAGCCCTGCAGGCATTGATCTTGGGACAAGACGATGCCGACTTAGGAGAGGGGAATTGGTATTCAGATAAGATGGTGTTAACAGCAGTACACTACTCGGGCGTAAGCAAAAGGACATCACCTCGCCGCCGCTGCCTCCTCCGGCAACTACTCATGGTGGAGTCGGTGGCGGCACTGGCAAGGAAGGCGACGACCCGTCGTCCCCATGGGAGTGTGACCAATTCCGGGTTCGTCCTGTTTGTTGGCTATCATCCATACGGATTGTGGCGATAACAAGTTCACGGCACTACGATAGACAAGAAATTTCCACCAAAATTCGTTCGAGAAGCCAATGAATCGTATCCATCTAAATGGTACTTTTGGGGGAGTGGTCCTCACCATGGACCAATCAGCCCACTTTGTCGAAAGCCCATCATGTGTGTAATTACATAACAAGCCCATAATGATTAGATCAAGGAAATAATATGTCTGTCCTTACTATTATAAACTCTGAAAGGGTATTTATATAAACAACTCCTCCGTGAATATAAATATCATCTTTAGGGTATCATAGCCTAAGGAGCTCATATTTTTTTTGGTAAAGAAAGGTTTAGGTAATAACAACGGTGTGATACACTATTTCAGGCCTCACGTAGCCCTTCTGTGGCCTCCCCGTCGCCAATTTATCCACTTTTTGGCTTATAACCATAATAGTTAGCGCCACCTACAGGAATTGACATAGAAGCTACAAGCTAAGGCAAATACGCTGAGGCACGATGGCACCGAGGAAGATGACATTAGCCCCAAGCAAAAGAGAAGAACCACGACTAAAACTGCCACGGTGAGAGCAAGTGAGCCAGTGGTTGAGGCCCCCTCCCCGCCCCCATAGCAGTGGCGCATCGGGGTAGCCACATCTAGGGCCACAAAGGGTAATCAAGACGGTTCTCTGACGGCAGCACAGGACAGTTCTCTGATGTCATCATAGGCCACAGAGCGGGCAACATCGTGAATGAAGGACCTAGCCTCAGTGGCTTCGGGCCACGCCGGCGTCCTCACCGTCAATGCGATTGCCTCCACCGACCCTAACACCCTCGCCATCACCGTGGAGCGAATAGAGAGCGTATTGGTCCCCACACGAGCCAAGCGGAGGCACCTTGGAAGCAATTTGTGGAACACTGCAGTGGGAACTAGCAAACCTACAGAGGGCCATGCACGAGATGCAGTATACTACCATTGAAGCAGTAGCGGAGGCGATCGTGGATAGGACGGAGAGTCGCGAGGTCACCATCGGTGCCCGAAGCGCCCTTGGAAGGTGACTCTGAGTGCCCCCTTAGCACAAGCTTGCAGTGGAATGCCTACTTGGAGGACTTCAAAGTGCCCATAGTAGAACCCTACCGGGGCAAAACAGACCCCCATGAATTCCTACGCATCTACGAGATGGCCATCGAAGCCGCAGCGGGAGACGACTCAATGAAGGGACTACTGCTTGCCCTGCAAGGGGTCACACTGTCCTAGTTCTTTACAATCGCACCGAGCTATCTTTACACATGGAAGTAGGTCCAGGACCTCATGCACAACAATTTTCAAGATAATTACATAGAGTGGGTTGACATTGAGTAGCTCTTCGTAATAAGGCAGGCTTCAGGGGAGAAGCTACGAGAGTACTTCAGACACTACACGAAGGTCCGCTACTTGGTGAATGACATCAATGAGACAACCATCATTAACACCACCATTTGTGGCCTTCGAAAGAGGCCGCTCGCAGAATACAATGCACGAAAGCCCATAAGAACGGTGGTCAAGCTCTTCAATAAAATAGAGCAATACTAGAAAGCATATGTATTGATTTCACCAACCTCAATAAGGCATGCCCCATAGATAATTACCCCCCATGATGCATCGATTAGTTAGTGGACGCCATGGCAAGCTGTGAATTGATGAGCTTCCTCAAGCATACTCTGGATATCTCCAAATACGTATGGCCACAGAACATGAGGCCAAGACTAGCTTCATACTCTCCGGCAGGACATATTGTTTCATCAGAATGCCCTTTGGGCTAAAAAATTGTTAGACCATGTGGATGGTCGTGAATAAAGTGATGATGAATAAGTGATATTTGGACTGCTTTGAATTTTGCGTTCGTGAAAGTTTTAGTCCATTGTAGTCGAAAGTTTAAAGATCGAGTGGTTTTTCTCTTCTCCGAGTGGTTTTTGTTCTGCTGCGAGTGGTTTTGGGTCCGAGTAGTTTTTGACTGTGTCGAGTAGTTTCGGACCAGTCCAATCAGGTAAGTGGCATCGGATGACTGTCGAGTAGAGACGGAGATCAGGCAACGCTCTGTTTCAAGGATGTTCGGACCAGTCCGATCGGCTAAGTGACGTCAGACGACTTTCGAGTAACATCAAAGCATTCGAAGGCTTTTCGAGTGGCATCGGAGGATCCAACAACTTCGACCACGGTAGCCTTCAACCACATTCCACTTCAACCACGTCCGACTTCGACCATGTTCTACTTCAACCATGTTCGACTTCGATCATGTCTGACTTCAACCATGTAGGTATAATACTTTTTATGGTCGTAGCAATAGTACTTTTCATGGTCATAACTATAATACTTTTTATGGTCGTAGCTATAGTACTTTTTATGGTCGTAGTTACAGTTCTTTTCATGGTTGTAGCTACAGTACCTTTCCGTAGTCGTAGATTTTACTGGTCGATGGCCATAGACTTTGCGATCGATGGTTATATACTTTGTGATAGTCGTAGACTTTGCGGTCGATGGTGGTAGACTTTGTAATTGGTACTCGTAGACTTTTGTAGTATGCTGTCATTGTCTTAGACTTTTCGATCGGTTGTCGTAGATCTAGCATTCGGTATTTGAAGGCTTTTTACGATCGGTTACCATAGGCTTCATGGTCGGTACTCGTGGACTTTATGGTCAGTACAAGTGGCTTATTTCTTGTGATCCTCGAGTACTTTGAGTATTCGTGTTAGGCTAGCAATATGACTGGCTGGTGCATAATGGTCGGTGATTGTTGGACGATGCTATAGTACTAGGTAGTTACTTAGTGATTGGTAGCCAGAAGGACTTGGTTCTCGGTAGTCAGTAGAGATGCATGTTTTTCCCAAGTGTTTTGAGTGAAGTGATGAGATTTCCTGAGTACTTGTAGAGTACTTGTTGAGCTAGCGGTTGTAATGATTGGTCTGAAGTTGGATGTTTGGATAGTGATGGAATGTGTGGTCGTGGACGACCTGATTGATGGTCGTGGATGGTTTTATTCCTGTTTGTGGATGGAAAAGGGTGGTGTGAGTGTGTGAGTGTGTGCACTTATGATGGTCAAGTTGTGGAGAACTTATGTCGGAAGAAAGTTTCTTTGGTCTTTTCACGTGTAGGTGAGCATGGAGACAATCATGGTCGGTGACAAGGAGGACCGGGACCAGGAGGGGGTAATCTGAGGTCCAGACAGTCGGGATGTCATGCAAGATAGTCAGGCTCATGCTACAGCACGTGAAGATTAAAGGTGGATGATGCGTGGAGATGGTTACAGTTGATGACAAGGAGGACCGGGACAAAGAGGGGGTAGTTTGAGGTCCAGATGGTCAAGATGTCATGTGAGGTGATCGGGCTCACGCTAGAGCACGTGATGATGCGTGGAGAAGCTTTAGGAGGTACGGTCCTAGAGGCTTCGACTCAAGAGTTAGTAATGCATGATGGAGATACAACAAGTGTGTCCTGGAGGCTTCGTCACATGATGAGATTGAAGATGTTATAGAAGGAGTCCGTAAAAGGAAGGTTTAGAGATATGGTAAAACCCATATTAAGAAGGATTTCGGGTCCCTTGGTGTTTGGAAGAGATAAGGTGTTGTGTTCGTGTTTGAATCAGACACGGTTGGGACGTTAGCCTATAAAATTAGGAGAGGCTAAGGGCCAACGAGACAAGTTTTTGTGTGGATTTTTAGAGGGCTTTCGTCGAGAGAGTTTTTAGGGTTACCGTGAGGACACTTTGTAACCACATCCATGATACAGAAATAATAGATCAGATATATTCCAAGAAATATTTTGCTGGCATTGGCAACGTGTTTTCTGAGTATCATTTTTCTTATATATTCGACGAGTACTCGTTTGAGCGATCGAAATGTTCGAGCGGCTGAAGTTTTTGAGTAGAGAGAGATATTATGACTACGTGCATCAATGGTCATATTTGATATCTATTTTTAGATGTAAATAAGCGGCGATAATCATTCACTCCCCATCTGATTTGTTGTATATGATCCTACAAAAGCATTGGGACAACTTTTACCAGGCTCATCATGTAAAGCCTACCAACGCAAATGGGGTCAAATAAAATATTTTCTAACCCCGGCAGAATGACTATGCCTCTATGGAATCTAAGCTAGGTGTTGGGACCCTCTCACATCCCGGCCCATTCTATGGAGTATAACGCAGGTGCTACAACCCACACATGTCCTTGTGGGCCTTTGTGTCTAGGCATGCCCCATTATTATGACTGGGCATCTCTAGCTATAGCTGGCATCTTTTCTTTCTCCCTAACTCTCCCTAATGAGGAACTTGAGTTTCAGCAAATAAGGGCATGCCTGTTCAAAGGGTGGGGGTGAAGCGTGCATGAAACCTATTTATCTTGCCATCATATTCGATGAAAACTATTCAAAGGGTGGGGGATGGAGCACGCATGAAACCTACTCGCCACACCGCCGTCTTCAACGATGTCCGTTTGAAGGGTGGGGGATAGAGCATGCGCAAAACCTACTCACCCTACTGCCATATTCAATGATGCTTGCTCAAAGGATGGGGGATAGAGCACGCGTAAAACCTACTCATCCTACCGCTGTCTTTGATGACACACGTTTCAAGGGTGGGGGGACAGAGTGCACATGAACCCTACTTACCCTAACGCCATCTTTGATGATGACCATTTGAAGGATGGGGGACAGAGCGCGCGTGAAACCTATTCATCATGTCGTTGTCTTTGATGATGATCGTTAGAAGGGTGGGGCATGAAGCACGTATGAAGCCTATTCGTCCTGCCGTTGTCTTCGACTATGACCGTTCGATGGGTGGGGGTGGAGCGCATGCGAAACCTACTCACCATACCGCCGTCTTTGACAATGCCTATTCAAAGGGTGGGGATGGAGTACGCATGAAACCTATTTGTCCTACCGCCATCTTTGAAGACTATCGGTCCAAGGCAATGTCAGCAAAGTCCACATGGCATGAATAGTGGGATGACCACGCCAGAAATCCAGAATGCAGTCTCAACAGTTCATGTCAGCTACTTAAATTCACTGCAAAATGGTAGTATCTGTTTTGAAAATCATAGCCAGTTTGGTGGAAACACACCACCTTGTGATCGACCATATGACATAACCAGGTCAAAACTAGAATTTATGGGTGGATTCATTTAAGCTGTGATTTATAATTTAAACTTTTAAATTTTGATTGTTCGTAAGAGATAGTACGTAGAGAAAAATAGTTGCATGTAATTTTAACCGGTACAACTGAATTCAATACACTTTTTACTACAATCTTTCTAATAACCCCGCTTTGAAAAAACACACTATTTAAAAGCTAGTTTCTATAGACAGTATAAATATAAACCAACTTTAAGCTATTCCAAATCCACTCTATATATGATGATGTCTAGAGAACACTCAAATATTTTTTAAGAGGATTAAGTAACACTACCGACAATAATACTTTCTAAAATATTGAAGGCTGCAGTACAAGTTTACGCGTGACGGAGACCTGGCTGCAGACCCCTCTCCCTCCGCCCCTGGTAGTGACGCATGGCCGGTGTCGCGCGGAGGAACGACCATTACGAGATGTCAATCTGCTACACACACCACGCCCCGCCATGCATAACCAGAGAAAACCGTTAAACGAAGCGCCATCCACACGTTCGCGTAACAGAGTCAAACCAAGTGCATAAAACATTATTAGCAACAGCACGAGAACTAACGTGTTGGGTCCACACGAATCACCGTCCAAGATCCACCGTAGAGCTACGGGTGAATTCTTTTAAACTGATAGTTTATAGTTTATAATTTAAATATTTAAATTTTAGTTACCGGTAAGTTGAGTTTAGTATAATTTTTACTATAATTTTTCTATTAATCCTGTATTGAAAAAAAGTATTATTTAAAAGTTAGCTACTGTAGATAATATAAATATAAATAAAAAATAAGTTTAAAGAAACATGGCCTATATAAAAAAAACTGGGAAAACGATGCTGCTTCCTCCAGATCACTCCACTTTTGTAACTATGGGCCACGCTGACCTAAAGCTTCATTCATACATGAACTTCCGATCACCATTCCTACCCTGTGCAAATGTACCGCAAAAGGAAGCGTGACTCGTTCAAGCAACCGGTATCGGAGAAGCCGCCTCCTACCCTGTGCTACTTCGCAGAAACCACGCAAAAAACCGCCGGACGCAGCAACGGCCTAAAGATAGCTACGGCGCCTGCAATTACCTGTGCTTCGGCTGTCATGCATGGAGAGATTGCTTCCAAGAACCTCATGGACCCATCTTCTCCCGTCACCGCACCCTTCCTTATTTAAGCACCCATAATTCTCCTATCATCCTCATTCCCCATCAACCACTGTCCCACGCAACAATCTGTCAACCATTCTTGGTTCTTCAATCTTCTTCGTCGTCGTCGTTGTCGCGGACTGAGAGAGATATGGGCGCCGCCGACAAGGGCTCCTCCGTGCAGTTTGAGGACTTCCTGCCGTCGATGGCGAGGAAGCTCGGCGTCGAGGGGCTGATCCAGGAGCTCTGCAAGGGTTTCGAGCTGCTCATGGACCACAGGGCAGGCAAGATCACCTTCCAGAGCCTGAAGAGGAACGCGGCGAGGCTCGGGCTCCGCGAGCTCCAGGACGACGAGTTCTCGGAGATGATAAGGGAAGGGGACCTGGACGGCGACGGGATGCTGGATCAGATGGAGTTCTGCATTCTCATGGTTAGTCTGAGCCCTGAGCTGATGGAGGAAGAGTCACACAGGGTGTTTCAGTGTTGATGTAATTTGATCGATACTTGTTACATGAATACAGCAGAATATAGGGATTGTCGACA
This sequence comes from Melocanna baccifera, assembly GCA_036346265.1. Taxonomy (NCBI): domain Eukaryota; kingdom Viridiplantae; phylum Streptophyta; class Magnoliopsida; order Poales; family Poaceae; genus Melocanna; species Melocanna baccifera. The sequence goes on along the minus strand of CM070676.1, from coordinate 37,465,677 downwards.
GTTTATTCATCCAATGTGATTTTGCATTTCCCGCTATGAAGAGTCTCATAGGATGTTTCAATGAAGCATGATAGTCTAACTGTTCATGCTATGAAGCTAGCAAATCATAATGGTTACAGCGCAAAAGAGCATTCTAATTTGCAGTCACTACAGAGTACACATATAACTTCATCCCCATGGTTCACTAAAACAAAGATCAAACTGATGCCATGTCCCATTATCGACAAATGGCAGAGGTTTATTCCAAAAAGTCTGCAAATGTGCGATACAACAAAGTTTTGGTTTCTCTGGCATCACCAACCACATTACAACGCATCAACTCAAACTTTGAGTCAAGTGTCCTATGCTCCATCCAACTTATCTACGTGGCATTTCCGTTTGTTGTTATGAAAATTCTATTGGAGTACCACACAGCTCACCAATTTCCTTCTCCAGAAGTTGCACGAGATTTGCTCCGGTCCGCCTGTACATCCAACCATTTGCTGATGCATCCCAATCAAACCTAGAAGGCCCACTGCAAACAGACATATACATCATCTTTGGATAAGAATCAACACGAGTTACAAATCCAGACTGAAAAGCTTTAGGATACAATATTTAGAAAAGCGGAAAATTTAAAACATAAACATTTGACATCCAACCAGAAACTTTTGAAAGTGGCATGTTTTGATGGAGCAATAATTTAACAGCCATATCAAAAAGCACAGAGCCATACTGGAGAAGTATAAAAACCATAGATGGTAAATGCCCAATCTCTGTTTAATTCAAAAGGAGACAGATACTTCTTACACGTCCTGGAGATGCATTTTAGAAGTACTTATTGGGTTTCAGTCCTGTAGTAGTACACTATCCTTGACAAGTACCAGTTTAACAACAATAGTGAGTTCCAAACTTGAAAAAGAGGATTGTACACTACAACAAACTCAAATTCTGGTAATTAACACATACAATCTACTGACCAATAATAAGGTAACATTACCATACCTCACAGGTGATGATAGCCAGATTTGTCTGTTTGGTGTTTGCTTGTTTACAACATACGTCCCCAAATCCCCTAGCCTCAGTGTCAAAACTTGATTCTGCAATGTCAAAAGAAAAGAAATAAACATTATCAACAATCCAATTAATTAAGAACACAAATAATAGCAAGAGATCACATGGCGGTGCATTGCAACTAACCCCATAGTCTATATCAAAGCCATCCATCTGAAGAGAATCGCCATATTCCTAAAACAGAGCCACAAAGAACAATATTACCAAACACACTGATTGAACTGGTATGTATTGAACTGGTATGTTCTTAGCGAGGTTTCTATCAAGCGCAAAAATATGAAGATCTTATCAAAGAGGATCCATTACCTCAAGTTTTTCAAGCAACGTATGTATCGTCTCATCTGCTAATTTATGGAACTCATCCTCTGGAACTATCGACCTGTTGAATGCACACAAACGACAATCACAAACAGTCCAATCTCCAATGGCAAAACAAATATATTATATATCTAACTATAAATGAATCACTAAAGGAAGATCAGATTTTGCTCTAGACAGCTGCAATAATTTTATATCAATAACTAGCACAAAATTCCCTCACTTCCCCTGCGCCAAACTATCCTAGAAGCTAAACGAACGAGCAAAGAAGACACCAAGGCAACAAGGATCTAAGACAGCAAGGACGAGGAACACACTTGTAGTCCATGGCGGAGGGGCCGGGCGCATCTCTGCCAGACTGTGTCGCCGGACGCGTCGACGAGAGGGCCCTCGAAGGGAAGAGCTGCGCCCATGGTGGCGACCCGCCCGATGGCTGCGTCGCGGCGGCGGGGGAGGGAGAGGCTGAAGCTTCCAGGACGGGGGAGGCCGAGAAGAGTACAGGAGTGCGGGAGCTCGTTCGCCTTGCCGCCGTGATGCCGCCGAGGAGAATCTTCCGTGACGCCATCGCCGCCGGCGAAGAGCCGCAGAGAGGAGGAGGATGCGTTGATAGCAAGTCGTGGCCCGACCCACCTCGTATGGTCGAAGATGTGGCAGGGTGGCGCCTGGGTTGGGCCAGCACGCCGAGGCAGCTTGGATCGTATTTGGGCCAGAGGCGCAAGCTAAATGGACTCTAGAAAAAACAATTATATTTCCCTTTTTATCTTTTGCCCCTTTTGTCGGGACTTGAGCCTCACAGTCCACAGGTCACTGTTTTAAATTCTAAAAAATACTAATGAAGAAAATCTATGCAAATAATACACCCAATATATGGTTAGTTAGAATCAAACTCTGCTCGTTATTTAGCCAGAGAAATAAGGTACCACAACGCCATCGGATGCTACGGTTGGCGAGACTCGAGTTTGGATGCACTGCTGCTATAGAAGCTTAACTGAAGTCCGTGTTCCCCTGAAATGAAATAAAAGTGAGTGTCTAGATATTTTCTTCTACATAATTATTGAGATTTCTGACATCCAACGGATTCTTTTTTTTTAGAGGGTGGATTTTTTTGAAGTGGGAATTCGCGGCCATTAGATCTTTGATCTAACGGTTAGAAATCTAGATGATAATTTGAAAAAAGCATTCGGATGATGCTTATCAACTCTCAAAATAAAACTGAAGTCCGTGCTCCTCTAAAATAAAACTGAAGTCCGTGTTCAACTGTAGCTGAACTCCCTCGCCAGTCTATTTGGGAAGTTCCGGAAGAACTGGATTCTTCATTCTTCACACAAAGACTTGGGTGTTAAGACATTGATATGGTGACGAAAATTTATGGGGTCTCAATGAGTCCAGGACGGCGGAGTGTGACGACATTCTGGGGCTTAATCCCCAGTGAGGAAGGGATGACAAACACCGTAGCTAAAAAAAAACCTCTCTTTTAGTCAACTCCTCACCTATATCTTTACAAGTTCTCCTTTAGAATCTGAAGCTGCTTCCTATCAACCTGTTCATTCTTTTACCTATGTAACGGAACAAGTGGCCGGCCAGAATTTTACGGGAAGAATAAGGCAAGTACCATAGGTTTTATCTAAAAATTTTGTTCCCTTTGAGAAAGAGGCTTGAGCTCCTCCGGCTCTTGGTAACATAGATAGATAGGGTCGTCGTCACCACATAGAATAGGAAGACATGCGAAGTGTAGAGCGAGCAGTGAAGCAATGAGAACATCTCCTTGGGTATTTTCATTTTTCGCTTCTTCTGAGAGCGACTATTGCGCGTGCCATTATTTGCGAGATGAGAACATTGCAATTTCATGCTTTTGTAGGAGAACATATGCACGAGCACAACTATGCAGATTCTGGTCATATATGGACAATGTGCTTTACGAATGGATAGATGCGGCAGATTGTTAATTAGGCACGTACTTGGCAATTGGACAACCAAGTGGCAATGCCAATGGTTGTTGAAGGGTCAGTATCTCCACAGCAAACAGGCTTTAGACTCAATTCTTGACTACAGAGAGGACAGCCCTCTTGGAAATGTAGATAATATTTTAATTCTAAATTTTATTAAAAGATAAATACAGTAAAAAAAACTGGTAATATAAAACTCATAACTAACAGTAGGCTACTCATTATACTTCAAAAAATACTCATAAAAAACAATATAAAAGTCAATCGATCATACAAACAACTTACTGTTGGACTTGATAAAGAACAGGAAGCAGTGCAGAATATAGATGAAGCAGAGCAGGAGTGATCGCGCAAATGTGATTCCCAGAAACCTTATTGCCGTCCTGAACAGGTAGTGTATGCAGCAATAGCTCAGAGATAGTTGCTCTCCTCCTTCCAAGTGCACGCCAAGAGAAAAGGCCGGTAAGGTTTGGTCGCACAACACATCAACATATATCAGTAGAGAAGAAATTAAATGAAGAATGATTTTTCAATCACACTGACCTGGATATCTCCAGGTCTTTTATAGACATTTCCAATAACTGACATTATTAATTTAATTAAATCAAATTAATTCAGTAACTAACGTCATTAATCGAATTAATTCAGACGTTTGAATTTGCATTCAAATATAGATTCAGCAAATATAAGGTGGACTTAATCTGTTAAGTGACGCATCACGTCATCACAAAGTCACACGATTTTTCACTCGAAAATACGTGTACATATGTTTAGCCAAAGCCCTCCATACCATTCACATCTATGTATCACATGTTTCAAGATGTGATAAGGATTCTATCTTATAAATTGGTCTTCTTCACTTTTGACGAGGATATAATAATCCTCTATTTATTGTGCCATCATATTATTTGATTATACCTCTTAACGATAAGAGAGAAATTTCCTAGAGTAGTCATAAGTCTTACTACGACTACTTCGTAGTCTTAAGTTCTGCTACGATTACCTAGTCGTAAGTCCTGTTACGACTAACTAGTCGTAAGTTATGATGCAACTTCCTAATTATTCTCCTATATTCAACTAACTAACTCTTACAGCGAGTCTGTCTAACAAGGCAGCTAGAACATGCATTTATACTCAATAACCACATACGATCATTCTCTCTTTTTGACAACAACCATCTTACAGCGAACGACTACTCATGTCTCTTTGACAATAACCACCATCCAGCGCTTAACTTCCGAAATGTCAAGGCATTTTCTGGCAAGAAACAACTGCCACCACTTCGTCCCGATATAAGGGTTGATATTAACAAGAATGGGGGGTAATCAGTTTTGGAATGAGTGCTAGACTTTTTACACTATTCACACTTGTAAACTTGTCCTTAGTAATGAAACACCCTGTGTCATTGATTAACCTTAAATGATGTGTTAAAACGTTAAGTAGGATAATTACGTAACTAATGATATAAAATACGGGGAAATTTAAATTTTTTGTGTATTCATCTAAATTGAAACCGACAAATGATAAACGAATACGTTACTTTCACAATTTCTTTGACAAGGATGACAACAATTTATATAGATTAGAGTGAGAAATAAAACTAAATTGCACGACAAGTAAAAGTATTCAACTCAATTAAAATATATATTTATCAGTCTGTGATACAACAGTTAATTAGTTACAATCCTTATACAGCGAATCAATTACATCAATTGAGAGACATTTAAAAATTACATCAAGTAGAAAAATAAGATTACATTATGGGGCATTTCATACATTTGCAATTAACCAAGAGTTATGGAAAAATATAAAATTACATACATATCATTCCATACAAAATTTATCAATCACCTGATTTCCAAAATAGACACAGTTTTGATTGCGAGAAAAGTTAATTTAAAGATACCAAAAAAGATAGAACAAAAGAAAATAATTATAGGAAGAAATTGCCGTCAGAACCCTTAATTTCAGGTAGGGCATTTCGGTCACAGAGATATCTGACCGGCCGAGGGCCAGTCGGCACCTCTCCCGACCATTAGGTTATCATTCGGCGTTAAACAAACCTGAAGCATATACAAAAGACCACGGAAACCAGTCAATCACCAAAATATCACCACATAGCCACAGCCACAGTAAGGGGACAGCAAACCCCTCAAGAAGGCACAAAACAACACATCTGGACAGCACGGCCACAAGAAAAAGGCACACGCAGCTAGCCAAAGAGAGGGGAAGAGAGGTAAGAGGAAGCACTGAGCATGGCACCAGTGAGACCCCAGCTCATTCCCTTCCTTCCCCACCCAAATCTAAAACCCACACAACCAAGCATCACTGTCCACCACTGAGCAAGAAGCAAGACCAACCAACCAGGCTTGCACGACCACTGAAGCTGGGTAGTGGCACATGGAGCCTGGGCGGCAGAGGCGTAGGCGACGAGTAGACCGGCAGGCCAAGCCATTTACACTGGCAGTCGGGCAGCCGACAAGTAGGGAGACCGAGCCCAAGGGTGTAGGTGGCCAGAGGTGACACCGGAGCTAAGGGCGACAGCCAGGAGAGGGCCCAAGGCGGCCGAGGGCGACGGCGTAAGGAACCGGAGAGGCACACGGAGGAGCCAGGGTGGCACCCTGCGCCGAGCATCGGTGGCACGGTGAAAGAGCCCTAGATCCAGATCTGGCGTGAGGAGGAGGGGAGGAGCTAGGAGAGAAGATAGGAGATGGGGGGTGAGGCAGTCGACCAAATGGGAAAAAGAGAAGAAGAAAAAAAAGAAAAAGAAAAGGATAGAAAAGAGAGAGGAATTATGGGGGAAAGAGAAAAAGGTTAGGGTAGAAATTAAACGTGATCAATTTAATTCTCGTGCTATCATTTAAGTCATCCTGATGTCGGTCAAATACCTTAGTAATTTGGTTAGTCATATTTAAATCAAAGAAACTCATAAATATTTATTCAAGATTATTATAATAAATTTTAATGCCGTCAATAAACTAAAGCTTGTACATGCACCTATTAAATTCAGGTACCAACATGTAGATCGCCCTATGGCATATTCAAATAAACAGATCATTTTGTTAGTTGTATTTAAATTGTAGAAGCCCACTCATTATTTCTAATCATTAGAACCAATTAGTTGCAGTCAGACGACTTACAAAAATGTACATGCCGGTCTAGCTTGTACGTGTACGGATTTAAATCCATGTAATATCGTCTAGATCATTTCAAGGCCAAATTAAATGCCCAGATATTTTGATTGAATCCATTTAAAGTGTACCAAATTCATTAGTAATTATTTGTATTAGTTTGAATAAATCAAGTGCCATTAGAAGAATAAAATGTAGCACGTACCGATTAAATTAATGTACTGTCGTGTAAATCATTCTATTTTGTAATTAAATACCTAATTAACCCTATTGATCCTATTAAATTGCAGAACTCCCCTAGTAAATATTCTTGGATATTAAAAATAAATTAAGTGATGTCCATAGGCTAAAACTTGTATGCGTACGAATTAAATTATCAGAATAGCATTTAGATCGCCCTATTGCGCATTTAAATGTCTAGTTAATTTTTATTAGTCATTTATAAACTCTAGAAATCCACTAATAAGTATTCTTAATTACTAGAATAAATTTGTAGACATGAGAAGATTTAAAACTGTTCATGATGATTAAAACAGTACATGTCGATTTAAAATAATGCGCGACGATTTAAGATCGTACGTGCTGATTAAACATGTATGTGGAGATTTAAATAGCATGTAGGCCGTAAAAATCCGCAAATGGCTAAAATAAAATTCGGAGATCCCACAGGGACACTTAGTATAATTTATTTACTTATTTAATTAAAATTTGATCTATTTATATGTGTAACTTAACTCATCACACGCGTACTAAATACGAGAAAAGCACTGGTACCAAGAAGGGAGAATGTAATTGAGTAGCTTTGAGACCTAAAACTTATTTGAGAGGTAGATAAATGCATACACACGTACGAGAAATTAAATAGACATCATCGCATACATGAAATCGACTAGGAATAATGTTCGCTGTTATATTTGTACGTGCATCTATTTAATGACGTTTAATCAATAAATTGCTAAAATTTAACAAAACACTAGACATATATTCTAGATAGACCATATCTCCTAATTCTATGAAAATAATGTCAAGCAATGAGTATAGAATATAAATTACTTAGGACTACCGCGATTAGGTCAAATTATGTGAAGCCTTACCCTAGGAACACAAACACATCGACACCTTGTATTTTAATATAATTTTGTAAATTAAGTCGTAGCCAATTTATTTAATTACAGGTGACAACCTGAACCATGGGAAGGACTTACCTGATCCTGCTTGAATATGAGTATATAATTAAAGTCCAAGCAAGCATCCCCTTTGAGCATATGATCAGAGTATCTTTTGTAAAATAAAGTATTTCCCTACTAAGTTATTATCACCATACATAAAAATGAAAATCATGTTTAAAGTGGATGATTGTGGTAAGAAAGAAAAAAAGAGATAAGGGCAAACAGTCGAAGAACCCACTGTCAGCCAGTAAATAAGTGGATGGAGGATCCTCGGGGTAGGAGAGAAAAGGGTAGGTAGGGGATCTTCTACATAGGGATAAAATATAAAGTTAAACATATTTCATCTGTGTGAATGGACCGTATTAAAATGTATCAACCAACATTTCGTCTAAGGATGGACAAAATTAGTAATGCCATCAAGGTTATTATATTCTCCACATGGATAAGTATTATTTAGAGAAGGAACCCAGAGCCGGTACAGAGTCGGAAACGGGGGATCCACAGCTGCAAGAACCCAGAACTTGTAAGTAGGCCAGAAGTGGGGGATACGGATTATAAGGATTCAAGACTGGTCAGATACCAGAAGTGGGATACGCGAAGGTGATATATTACGCATTTGGGTGTTGGGCGAGGGTCAGAAACCGCCCCAGCCAACAACTATGCTGCTTTTGGTAGGTCTGGGTGAAGGTCAGACACCACCCCAGGCTACCAATTAAGAGTAGCTAGGTGGAGATATATACATTGAGATGGATGTAAAAATTCTATACTCTGATCTAGGCACCGCATCTTAGGCAATGCGGAAGATCCATGAGCCACCAGGATTGGAGTGATGATGGGTAAAGTGGTACAAGCATGCTATACAAATTATGAATGCATACTTGTCTTCGGGAAGGAGATTACGAAAACCAATGGAGGTTTTAGCTGTTCATACGAGTGTTTATAGTTTTCTAACTTAATAATCTGGAATCCTTTCAAAACCTAACAACAAAAGTTATTTACTATAAATCTTGAGAAAGAGAATGAGAAAACGAAAGGGAATGAGAATGAGCAAGAGATTCAGAATATGAAGGTATATTCTTAGAGATGTAGAAGAGGAGCATTCGGTGTATTTTGCTAATAACACTTGCTGAGTACTTCTGTACGTACCCTTGCTATTATATTCCCTTTTTTAGGAGTATGTCAGTCCGGAGAATAGCTAGTATCTGGTGAAGACTACATGGATGAATTTAAGTACTATCCAGATGGTGTACCGTGGACTCAGAATACAATGAGTACGAGGCAGGCACCCATATGGTTGGGTGACGTGGGCAATGGTTAAGAGTCATCCTTGGTGGACCCAAGTGCAATTGGGTGTAGTGACGTTATCTTCGTTTTTGGATAGATAATAGACAGAATATTGTTCTTCCTAACTATTGTAATATTCGAATCCTCGCAGCTTTGTAATCAACTTTAGCCTTGCGTGGCTATACTCTTATAATGTCGTATTCTATCTCTAATTATTGTTCTACTCAATACTCTAATGGACTTATTATTCATTGACACGATATTCTATCGTCTAAAACGAATAATAATCTATTGACTATTGTTTTAGTGAAAGAGGAGGAGATGCCTCCATCACATCACGCATCACATCTTGCTTGCAAACAAGGGCATCTACTAGCGAGAAATGGATTGAGAGTACACACATATAATGCTCAGAACTTTGTGTTAGTGAAAGAGGAGGAGATGCCTCCATCACATCAGGAATTGCATCTTGCTTGCAAATAGGGGCATCTACTAGCGAGAAACGGATCGAGCGTACACACGTACAATGCTCAGAACTTTGTGTTAGTGAAAGAGGAGGAGATGCCTCCATCACATCAGGAATCGCATCTTGCTTACAAACAGGGGCATCTACTAGCGAGAAACAGATCGAGAGTACACACGTACAATGCTCAGAACTTACAAACGCGCAATACATACTAAACACAGAATAAAACTCTTGCGTTAGTGTAGGAACTACTGTCAAAGATCTGCATAGATTCCTAGATGCCCAGGCATCGAGATAGAGGACATTGATCCGTTGGCTTGACCTGTCCAGTCCGATCAACGACGCGCCCACCACGATGCCGTGCTTGTGGAAACGTACGAAAAGCAAGTGGACGCTGCCGCCACGTGCGGCCGTGGGCACAATTTCATGGAGAGCTTATTGGGTCATTAACTATAGTTTATAGCGTTTGACTAAAAATAAATATTAGTAATAGTAAGAAATAGCTTTTAGAAAGATGACCCGAGTGGTAGAGAAAGTAATAAGAGATAAAAATGCGCGAGATAGAAGTGAGAGTAGTAGAGTGCGTAATACGCCCGTAAACCCTTCCTTATATCCGGATCGAGAGAAATGAGAAAACCGTTTTAGAAAGTTAGACATTTATATTAATTTCTATCTTATTTAAGGTGTGTCTAGTGATCATTTGAATGTTTTCTTTAAAATAATTATCCAAATTTTGTGACCGTTAGATTAAGATCCTAGATCCTCATCGTTTCCCCTTACCATATAACACATCTAATTCTAACCCAATCCTATCGCCCCCGCTATCTCCCACCCTGCGCCGCTCCCTCTACGCCGCCTCCTTTCTCATCGGAGCAGCTTCGCGCATCTCCCATCGCCCCCTCCTCCACCACTTGCGGCCGATAGCGCCTCACCGCGCCACTCCCTACCCCTCCCCGCCGTGCCGTTCCTGCCCAACCTAATATCTAGTACCTTTCACTGCTATCACCCTCCGGTACCGCCCACCACTCTCCTACTCCACCTGTCGCCCTCCTTACCAGGCCACCGCCCCCGGCCTTCCTCTATGTCTGGAGGAACGGTAAATTCTAGGTGTGGGGACGGAATTCTTCCCTCGAGCTCGTTGACGAGGAGAAAGAAAGGGTCTTCATAGAGGAAGGTGGAGATCACGACGTATACGCACCTCTAAAGAATAGAAATTTAGATAATTATTTAAAAAAATATTCATATAATATTTATCAAAATCGCTTATTTAAATAGAAACCGGAAACAAGAGTGACGTTGCACTCACCACAGCTAGCGAGGACTGAAACGGTTTCGAGAACGGAGAATCTCAACAGTCGCACGGGCCCGCTTGCAGTGCAGAAGGGTCGCTTTCCCGCGGGATTCCCCCCTCCACCCACCGCCGTTCGGCACGCGGGATCCCCCTCGGCTTCTCCCAGAAGCAAGGCAACGACGTCATCAAGCTAATCCACCGACGAGATTCGAACCACCCCAACGCCGAGACAACTAACTACGCGAACCCAACCCGCGGTCCCCACTCTGCATCCGCACCACAAGTCAGTCGCACAAGGCACGACGCGTGTCAGCCTGGGCGCTTGGGGTGCGGAACGGGAAGAAACCGACCAACTTGCCCACCACCGCATGCATCATTCTGTTGGGCCCGCCTGTCATGGGTCCGTAATTAGAAGCCACGTGTCGGCGCTGCACGTGGACCACGCCGCCTCCTCGAGCTCGTCACAAATACAAGCTCGGGGAGAGAGAGAGAGAGAGAGAGAATCCTATTCCTGTTCCTTTCCTCCGCCCGCGGCTCGCCTCCGAGCCCCGGAGCGCCGCGAGCTTTCGAGGCTTTTCGCCTTCGCCCAGGTGTGTGATCCCTCATACCGCTCCTCCATTGATCGGATGTGGTGACCTCGGCGTGTTCCGTTTGCTAGGTTGGGCGGTGCGGTGGTTTACGTGGGTTAAGCGGTAAATAGCGGGGTTTTTCGTTGGATTTGGAGAAGTATGCGTGGGTTTTTTTTTTTTCGGTTCGCGTTTTTTATGGTCGCCTTTTGGGCTCTGAATGGCTTAGCAAAATGTTGCGCTTCTGATCTGGCGGGGTAAGGATGGTTGAGCGCATTTTGTTGCCTGTTTCAAATGCTCCGCGATTACCATTTGTTCTGTACTCTGGTTGTGGTTTGGCCGTTTGGGTTAAGGTGTCTCGAATTTGTCGCATTTGGTGCTTCTATTCGTGATCCGTGGGCGAGATCGATTTGCTGCTTGCATGCTTCTTCTGGGCTTCCAGTTTCGCGTTTGGGTGTGGTTTAGGTGGGAAATTGTCGAGCTTTTCAGATTGTGTTGGGTGGCTCGGTACAATCAGCTTGCTCAAAAGAGAAGGATCGGATCCTGGGTATAATCCGTTTGAAATTTTAGTGTTCTAAGTTGTCAGGATGAGTACATCTAATTCGTGACTTTAACTTGATTGTCCAGTGAGCGGATGACTCCAATTTGAGCACTTTGGTTGATTTGAACTTTTCCAATTTATTATTTATCTCTTCATCTGTTAAATTTATCGGAGTCTGCAACTACCGTTGAGTTCACTTTTTTTACTAGGCATGGTATGAAAATTTATTTGGGATCATTTATGGCTCACTTGTTTTAGATTCTTCTAGAGTATTGATAGGTGACGTGATCTTAGTGCCCAATCAACAATGACAGCAATTGATAATTAACACTGCATGGTTCACTGTTAGGGTTTCCATGTACTGGTGGTGATGTGCTTCTATGCTGTTCCAAATATAAGCAGCTGACAATATACCAGTTTAGCGAAGTATGTGTCATGATCTAATTTTATCTTACCATCTATAAACCCTTTTTTTATAGAATGGAATCACGCCCTTACCAAAAACAGAACTGCACCAGTGATTCATACTGAGCTAATTGACGTAGCTTCTGCTTCAGCAATATATGTGGGCCCTATTTTCAATTTAAACCTGAGAGTTGGTGATCAAATTTGCCTAGTGGAAACCTGAAGTGGTTCGTTAGTATAAAACCTGTGCAAACACTTTGACTACAAAAATAATTTCATCTAATGGACAGAAATAGTTTCATCTAATGACTAAACGTTAACTTTTATAAAGTACATGCACATTTACTCTACCCTAATTAAAACACTCCCAAGATACTAATGAATGTTAACTATGCTTTTGAATTGCATATTGAAACAGTGTGACTATAAACGTGCTTAGACTGGTACATAAATCCCAACTACTAAATTTTATGAAGGCATCTGCTGGACAAACTGTACCAGTAATTACATTGGGTTAGTATTACATTTTGCCTGCCAAAGAACATAACATGCTGAGGCACCCAGTAGATTTCATAGTCTTGTATATCTTTATGATGTGGCATGAATATTGCAGGTTGCAAGATTCAATGGATGAAAATTCTGAGAAAAATAACATGCTGAAAGAATTCCACATTCCAACCTATTTTTTTGTGCCTGAGTCTCCAGCAGAGCAAGTTTCTCAGATACCCAGTTGCCCAGTGATTGTTTTTATCAACACCAGAAGTGGTGGGCAACTGGGGCATGACTTAATTGTCACATACCGTAAGCTTCTCAACCATGCTCAGGTAGATGTTGTCAATGTCATCAGATATACTTGTTTGCTATTACAATACTCTTGCATTTTTACTGAAAGAAATGAATATCTAGAATTCCTAAATATCTGAATTTCAGGTGTTTGATCTGCTTGAGGAAGCTCCAGACAAGGTCTTGCACAAATTCTATGGCAACTTGGAAAGGCTCAAGCGTGATGGAGATACTCTTGCTGCTGAAATCCATAAGAGATTGAGGCTAATAGTGAGTGCAGACAGGCAATTTTTTCTAACAAGATTTGTTGCTAATACTCCTACCATTATTCTGTCCATTTACTTATTTGAATATCCTGAACTTACATCTTTTTATCATGGAAATTCAATTAGGTTGCTGGTGGTGATGGAACTGCAGGTTGGTTACTTGGAGTTGTATCTGATCTCAAGCTAGTACATCCACCTCCCACTGCTACAGTTCCCCTGGGAACTGGAAATAATTTGCCGTATTCTTTTGGATGGGTATGTCCAAGAAAGTAATTAATCAAGATCTTATATCATGGGCTGTAAATAATAGCAAACAATTGATATGCAGGGGAAGAGAAATCCTGGAACGGATAATGAGTCGGTTATATCATTTCTACAATTGGTAAGAGAAGCAAGAGAGATGAACATTGATAGGTAGGTTTCTTTTGTACAGTTGTCACAGTCTTGTATGTAATCTTGTTGTGAATGTTGACTAACATTGGTATTTACTACTATATTTTAGCTGGCATATTGTCATGAGAATGGAAAGCCCAAAAGCTTCTCCATGCGATCCAATTGCTCTTTCCGATATTCCCCATTCTCTGCATGCATTTCACCATGTGCCAAAGACAGATCCACAAGATATGGTAACTATGGCTGACTTGAGTATTTTTATGTATATAATTTATATTATGAGGACTCACCTTTCAGATTTTGTATTAGCTTAAGTACTATCTTTGTTCATTTTTTAGCGTTTTGTGAAGCTGTTGTGTATGTTTGGAAAGAGCACTATCCATCATCTTCATTACATTTATTTTTCATGCGGGTGAGATACATTAAACGAACATCTGAAATAGTTATATTCTAATAAAGAGAGGTAATGCATGTCACTTAGATTTTCAAAATATTAAATCCGGACATTTTTCAACTTATTGAATAGAACTTAGTTATGATTGTTTTGTCTAGAATACTTGATGATTGTTTCTTGCTTTGATCTACCTTCGTATACTTGATTTGTACTACTACTATGTGTTTGTCCATCCATAAATTGAATTGTTTAGATGTCAATTATTGACAAAGAGAAAATGAACCTTTTGAATTATGCAGCACCGTGTTATCTAACCTTCTTTTCTATATGTTCCCAGGAATACTCCTTCACATTTCGTGGGGGGTTCTGGAATTATTTCAGTATGGGTGAGTTACTTGTTCAAAATGTACTTTTGTATGTTGGTGATAGTGTTTTTTGGTTGATTCTTGCTCTTCTACAAAAGTGGGCTGACAAAAATAGGAACATAAACAGAAACTTTTTGTTTAGCTAAACAGCCAAAGGTTGAAAGACACTCTCTCTGTCACAGGAATGGATGCCCAAGTGTCTTATGCATTTCATTCTGAGAGGAAATTGCATCCAGAGAAATTCAAGAATCAGTTGTCTAATCAGGTGAGCTAAGCTTCTGTGCATTTCTCTTATTTACTTTTAACGTATTCATTGTTTGGTTTTCATTTTTCTCTCTTAAGCTTTAGTCTCATTTATGTACATGTTCAGCAGTACAGAAACCAATCGCTTTTTTGATCTGTAGTGCAGAAAACATATATGAAGCTTGCGTGCACACAAGGATGGTTCTGTGCCTCTCTGTGTCATCCAATGTCAAGGTAATTCCTTTGTTGCCATTCACTTGAGTATGGAAATGTCTTGTGAAAAATAATATTAGTCACAAATTCAATATCAGTTTCGTACAAACAGAAAATAGTCATGGTTTGTCGATAACATTGTATTTGGTTCACATCATTCTTGGCACGCCTTTCACTGGACCACAGGAACATTGCTCACCTTGCAAAAGTAAAGATAATGAAGAAATCTGGAAAATGGAAAAAGTTGGAAATTCCACAGAGGTGAGTCTGTTGTGCTCTCCCTTTTCAATATTGAAACCGTTGCACATATCAGAGTTTGGGAGGCTTTGTGCTAACCTTTAAGCAATGATGGAACTTTGAAATTTTAGTTATAGCATAAACAATGACATACCAAGAATAGCACGGGTTCCCTCTCTCTCTCTCTCTCACAGATGGACAATAACTTTGGGCACTTATTCGGCTTAGCTTAAACTGGCTTGTGACAATAAGCTCAAGTCAGGAGGGTTTTGCTAGTAAGGTTTATATATCTTTTCAGTGAATCCAGCTTATAAACCTCCTAAAGTTCTCTAATTTATGATGTTTATGTTGATTGCTCTTGGTGATATGATGTTAGATTGCTTCTTAAAAATTTGACACTAATATGTAATGTTCTGAACAAGTTTTTACACAAATGCAGTATTCGGTCCATTGTTTGTCTCAATTTACCCAGCTTCTCTGGTGGACTGAATCCATGGGGAACACCCAGTAACAGGAAGCAAAGAAAAGTGAGTTGAAGATATAATGTTAACGTCATTCCTTGCATAGCAAAATTTCATTTCTGGTCCATTGAACTTAATTTAAACATTTCTCTTTTTTAATAATACCCAAAAAAACTAAAATTAAACTATTGCAGAGAGACTTGGTAATGCCTCCACTTGTGGATGATGGCCTTCTGGAGATTGTGGGTTTCAAAGATGCTTGGCACGGCCTAGTCTTGTTATCTCCGAAAGGCCATGGCACCCGTCTTGCTCAGGTAAATACAGATGCATGTTGGATTATTACTTGCTACTTGCTATTTACCACCTCCAACCCTCCTTATTTGTGGTCCATCATGTGACTTGCCTCTGCAATATCTCATCCCTTAGTGACGCAATAAAATTGTCACGGAGTTGCCAGAGTTGAGTGCCAGTTTAAATATTGACCGACATAAGTAGCAAATCTGAAAGTGCAGCCATATGCTGAAATTTACTCAAACAAATACCTTCAGCATATTTGACCCTCAATTTGAATTAAGCTAGTTCATGGACACTGACATTCTGTTCATCCCCAGGCTCACCGCGTTCGATTCAAATTCCGCAAGGGTGCGACCGACCATGCTTACATGAGAATCGATGGGGAGCCCTGGAAGCAACCTCTTCCGAAGGATGACGGCAAGGTCGTAGTGGAGATCTCCCACGCCGGACAGGTCAAGATGCTCGCGACCAAAGACTGCATAGCTAAAGGCGTCATCCATGAGTCCCCAGCTATGTCAACGATTTATCCGGAGTCCAGCTCCAGCGACGACACCGACGACGACTTCGCGGAGGAGCAGAGGAACTTCGGTGCCGCCTTGTCGTTCCGGTACATGGGCGATGTGAACAAACAGTAAAAGCTTGCGTTTTTATTGAGCCTTCTACTGTTGTACAGTTTGCTTTGCATAGGAGGTAGATTGCTGCACTAATTTTATGGAACACTGGAAGTTGCCCCCTAAGTCCTTTTGCTGACAAGATTAGCAATGTTGTTGTGGGCCGTACAGAGTCTAGTGGGTATTGACTATCTTCATATCTTGTACCATAAAGAGTTTGTAGATCCAGTTTTTCTCCTACAATCTCCAGTAAGGCAGTTACATAAAAACTGAGAGATTACGGTCCAGTTCATTTCAAATTTAGCTTTTGGTGTCTAGATTTCAGAAGTCATAATGAATGTACTAAATTTTTAATTTTAGTTTTTTTCTTTTTTGTCTTTTCTTTTCCCCCCTTTTTCTTTGCATTGTCCATAGAGATACAACAGTGTTTTTTATTTTTTTTAATTGAATGATTCAGAAAAAGTTAGCAGTTGTTATAGTGTAATTTTAATCAAAAGCTAATAACTAGAAGATAGAAGCCGCTAAAAAAGCGGAATGAATGGCCCCTACAATGATCATAAGCAGGAATAGAAATCATATCAGTAATCGGCCAGTTACCAACAGTAACCGGATTTACCAGTGGGTATTGGAATTTTTGAACGTAAAAGTTAGATTCTCTAATAATGTTTACATTGTTTAATACAAATTAATATACTAGGACCTTCTGTCTTGATTTGATGCTTTTTGCTATAAATGTATTAGGAATTTTCAATTGTTCATTATTCATAATTGGTTTTTAGAGGTTTTTGGGGTGGTAACTATCTGATTTTTCTAGTTATTGGTTCTAAAACAGTGTAAATTCAATTTTTGCTATTCGAATTGATAACCAGTCGGTTACCATTACTGGCCCCCCATCGGGATTTCCTCCTGTATAGGGATTTCTATTCCTGGTCATAAGTCATAACAAAGGCATTTAACCTTTAAATTATTAACTGGAATCACAATCATATCGTTAAGCCTGCAAGGTCCTTCGGGTACTGTTCATATGAACAGTGCCTCTCAGAGAATATGTGCATGTGGATGTGTTCAGTAGTCAAAGTGTGTGCCCACGCTCTGTGTGACTCTAGAGTCTCTGTCTTATCTTAACGTGTGTATTGGACGCACCTATGTATAGGAGCGAACTCAGGGCCCAAGCTAGGGGGTTGTAGCCCGGGTCCTGGCCCAACTAAAGAAGTGTATATTTATTGTTTATATAGGCCAAACAGTACAAGGCCTAGCTCAACAGCCCCCCTGTGCAATGGTATACCCCCTAGCGCATTTACGTAGACGCATCGTCCTGTCTCTTGAACCCTAGTTGCCCGCCCGATTCTGCCGTCGTCGTGCCGCGTGCTGCCGCAGCTCTGACCACGCGCGGCGCCACCTCAGCTGTAGGATCGAGGAGGCCGACTAGACTGGGGGGAGGGGGGTGAATAGGCGGTCTTAAAAATTCTCTTCCAATTAATATCAATTTATATTTAGCTAAACCATGTATATAACGCGGAATCTTAACTCAAATTAATTTAGCATAAATAGCGTCTAAATCAATAATGTTCACCTAAGTGCACCAAGGTTTGCAATCCTAAGATGACAAGCAATCAATTTAATTATATAAATGTAAATTGCTTGAATGTAAGTTAAGCACAAGAAAATAAACTACAAATGACATGGTTACTTTTTACCGTGGTATTTAGAGACTTGCTAGTCTCCCCTAGTCCACGTTGAGCAAAACCTAAACGAATTAGACTGACTCCACGAATTAAGCCCTTCACCTCAAATCTACTAGTAGTAGCTCTTTCCCTCTCCGGGTAGGTGAGCTTCAACCTTCACAACTTTGAGATTAATTGCTAGCAAAGTTTACTCATCCTGTTGTCATTAATTATCTAACCATTAATACATAATAGAGGAACTCGATGGCAACCCGATTATGAGTATATACGAACTACACAAACTATATATACTCAAAGAATGCATTTCAAAGTAAAGATTCTTAATACATGAAAAGAGTAATATGGATCAATACTAATGAAATAATAAAGCATAGAGTGAACTCTCCCTAAATGTGTGCATACAAGAATATATAGTGAAAAATATAAGCACATATTCATCTTAGACTTTTTGGTGGAGTTTAATCTATATTTTAGATCCAAAAAATTCTTTAAGTTATAAGAATGAGATATCGAGTGTATACCTCTGCGATTTTGTCTTTTCATCTAAGTGAGACTTAAGAGATCATAATCAATTAAACACGTTAGTTTCACAATAGCATTTGTCATTCATTACATCCAAATGAAACTAGACAATATTATAACTAATAAATAAATTAGTCTCACAATTGTATTTGTCATTATCATATCCAAAAGAGACTTGGTAATATCATAATTAATAAGTATATTAGTCTCACAATTGTATTTGTCATTATTACCAAAATCAATAAAATAGAGTTTGAACTTACACCAGCTCCGGCCTCCAGCCACGCGCGGCTCCGCTCCTAGCTCCGCCCGCCACCTGTAGCCCACCCCTCCTCTTCTGGCACTCTGCCCCCAGCTTCAGACACGTGCAGCACTGCCCCCAACTCCTCTCAACTCCCGTGGCCTGCCCGACCACCCCTCCATCTCCGGCACTCCGTCCCAAGCTCCGCCCAGCGTCCACGGATCTACACATCAAATCATCAATGAACATTGAACAATACCATGCCCGCAAGCCCCGCACCACGCCTTGTACGACCACGCTGCATCGAACCACCATGCTGCCAGCCCTGCACGACCGTCGTGCGTCACGCACCGCCGACCCCACATGGCTGCTCCGACCCCCTATGCATCTTCACTGTGATATGCGCTGTCGGCCCAAGCACCCGCATGCGCCACCTGGTCCCCTACGAACCGGCCTGGAGCCGCGCCGCGACGCCCCCGCATGGGCTCCCACCTGGCGCTTCCCCGCTGGGGCTCCTGTCGGCCCCAATCGTCTGCAGCACCTGCCCGCATGGCCACCGTTGCCCGCAGCACCCGCACGGCCACCGGCCTTGGCCGCCCGCAGCGCCTACACGGCTGCTACCTCCCGCACGAGCACCGACGCGGCCCGAACACCTTCGCTGGCCTCCACGCGAGCCGCCACCTCCATCGGCTTCCCCGAATGGTGCACTGTTATGAAGTGAATAGGTAGGCGAAACCCTACCCTCCCTCTTTGAATCGGCCATGAAAGAATCTGGGCCATCTATCAGCAATGGACCATCCAATCGGCAATGGAGGTTCGGACAAGTCTGAACAATCGAGGGAAATCTGGACTGTTCGATCGAACATGGACCGTTCGATCGGCCATTGCAAGTTTGGACTAGTCTGAATGGCCATAAGAAATCTAGACCGTCCGATCAGACATGGATCGTCCGATTAGCCACGGGTCCGATTAGCCATGGGAAGTTCAGACCAGTCCGATCGGCCATAAGCAATCTAGACTGTCAGCCATAGACGGCACGATCAGCCATGAAAGGTTCGGACCAATCTGATCAGCCAAGGGAAGTTCGGACTGTCCAATTGGCTAGGGACGGCACGATCGGCCATAGAAGGTTCAGACCAGTCCGATCAGCCGAGGGAATTTCAGACCGTCTGATCGACCCAAGGCAGTTCGGACCGTCCGATTGGCCGGGGGTGCGGGGGAAGGGGATGCTTGGAGTTTTTCAAATATGCCCTCATCAAATTGAAAAATTAAACAAAATTTTCTCATAATTAAAAATTAGCAGAGAAGCCCACGGAAGTTGTAGAATTCACTGAAAATACATATTCTAGCATAAAAGAGACTCAGGAATTCAGATTTTGAGTTATTTTTTTTTTCATTTCAAGCATGTCGGGACTTTTTAAATATTTTATGGTGCTAATAGATACTTCCTCTGCTTCCTCGAAATGGCCGTATGTATGTTTATTATCTACGAGAAATTATACTTTTGCAAAACTGATCTCACAGATAATTCAAATTAAAAATAATTTCCCTGATTATAACATAAAGTCCATCAAAATGGATAATGCCAGAGAATTTACTTCAAATGTATTTGATGATTATTGCATGGCAATGAAAATTAAAGTTGAGCATTCTGTTCCATATATCCACAAAATTAAGCATTAGTTAAGAGGATTAAATTCATTGCCAGACCACTTTCACAAAATTGTAATTTACCAACTACAAGTTGAGGACACGCAGCCCTACATGCAGCAACTCTCATCAACTTTAGACTATCGGCATATAACATTCATTCACCTACGCAATTAGTGCAAGGGTGACCATCGAAAATTTCTCATCTTCGAAGGTTTGATCGTAAAGTTTATATACCAATACCTCCACCACAGCGTAGTACAATGAGTCCTCTCTGAAAGTTTGTGATATACGTTGGCTATGAGATAGTATCCATAATCAGATATTTAGACCCTATGACAGGAGATTTGCATACCGTCTATTTCGCTAATAGTATATTTGATTAGGATAGTTTCCCGACATTAGGGGGAGGAAATCAACCCTTTGATGAAAAATATCAGAAAATTATGTGGCAAGACACGGGAATCCATGCACATGACCCACGCACTAGTGATGCAAATAGAGAAGTCCAGAAGGTCATTGATTTACAGGTATTAGCAAATCAACTGCCTGATCACTTTAGCGATTTACAGAGCGTGACCAAATCGCATGTGCCTACACGGAATACACCGGAGAGGTTGAAATACCGAAGAAAGTAGAAGTTATCCCTAATCCCATATAGAGGCCTCAGAATAAAAGGATGAGAACTTCGATCGTTTGAATCCCAAGTAACCAGAGACATCTGGTGAAAAAGGATAAGAAGGACTTGATACAACCAATCATTGAAGTTCCCTAGAACCAGTAAGGGAGCCAGTTGAAATCTGTCACCAGTATTACACCTTCAAAAAAGGGCATACCAGATCTGAACATTCCCATGAAGGAAGAAACCAGCATGGATGTGTGCGCACACATCGGAGTTGAAAAATTAAAGGGATTTACCCCCGCAACTAGAAGGAACGTTGAGCAAGTAGAAGAACTATAAGAATCATCGCATGATGAAATAGCTATAAACTATGTGAACACGGAAGAATCTATAAATAGGACAACAGTCAAAGTTGATATCTATTTTGCAAAGAAAATTAACACAATCATCGATCTTGATCTAGAGCCTGCATCGCTTGTTAAATATAAGAAAATATCATATTGGAAGGATTGAAAAAAGGCAATAGAAATTGAATAATTACATTTGAATAAAAGAGAGGTGTTTAGGCCTGTAAGCCGCACGCCTCCCCATGTGCATCCCGTAAGGTATAAATGGGTATTTTTCAAAAGAGAAATGAGAAAAATAACGTTGTAAGATATAAAATAAGGCTTGTTGCACAAGATTTCATTCAGTGACCAGGAGTTGATTATGAAGAAACCTATTTCCCAATCATGGGTAATATTACTTTTAGATATTTAATCTCGATGGTAGTAAACCTGAATTTAGAAATAAAATTGATGTATATGGTAACGGTATATCTTTATAGAAATTTGGGTTCGAACATTTATATGAAGGTATCTTTTTTCCAAACTAAGACAAAGCAAATAGAAATATGTATAGTGTAAAACTCAGAAAATCACTGTACGGGCTTAATCAATTAAGCAAATAGAAACATCTATACAAGAAAGGCTACACGAACAATGAGGATTGTCTCTGTGCATTTATACAACGATCCTAGAGTGGATTTTGTATAATCTTAGTGTATGTAGATGATCTGAATATCATCAAAACCCTGGAAGATATAAAAGAAACGAGCTCTTACCTAGAATCAGAGTTTGAAATGAAAGATTTGGATAAAACCAAATATTGCTTAGGCTTGCAGCTTGAGCATGTCCCGGAAGGGATATTAGTGCATCAGTCAGCCTACACTCAGAAGTTGTTAGAGAGGTTTGGCTTTGAAAAAGCATACCATTCAAAAGTACCAGTGGTCGAAAGATCTTTGCAGTAAAACAAGAATTCGTACAGACCTAGAGAAGAGGGGGAGGAAGTCCTAAGACCAAAATTCCTATACTTAATTGCAATAGGAGCACTTATGTATTTAACAAACTACACTAGATCGGATATCGCATTTACCGTAAATCTACTAGCAAGGTATAGTGTGAAACCTACCAAAAAGCATTGGCAGAGAATAAAGAACATCTTTCAATACCTCCAAGGAAGCAAAGACCTTAGACTATTCTACAGAAAGAACCAAAATCTAAATATGATTGGCTATATAGATGCCAGGTACTTGTCAGACACGTATACCGTCAGATCACAAATAGGCTATGTATTCCTGTATGGTGGAACTACTATTTCATAAAAATCGTCTAAGCAAAGTCTTGAATCGACTTCGATGAACCACTCAGAAATAATAGCACTGTACGAAGTCACACGAGAATGTACTTAGTTTCGACGAATGCTTCACCACATTCAGCAGTCATGTGGATTGAACATCATGTAAACTCCTACAATTATCGATGAAAATAATGTAGTTTGTGTGGTACAAGTGCAAATTGGTTACGTGAAAAGTCATCTCATAAAGTATATCAACCATAAATTCTTCTATATTCATAAATCGCAAAAGATGAACAAAATAAAGGTACTGCACACTAAGTTATGTGAAAATCTTACAGCTTTATTCACTAAGTTATTTCTAGCATCTAACTTTAAAAGATGTATACGTGAAATTGGAATGATGAGACTTAGAGAAGTACATAATTTAGGGAAAGATTCTTCTCGAGCTCACTATTAAAACTTGATCATGAAGATCGAGTACCTATGGAATAAATCCTATAGATAAAATAAAATTAGGTGGATTGTACTCTTTTTTTCTTGACGAGTTTTCCTGAATTTTCTCGGTCAAGAATTTTAATGAGGCAATTCGTACAACACAATATAACACCATAGGTTTTTTTATAGAGTTTTAATGAGACATAAACGTGTTGGATGAGTGTCTTAGGGGGAGGTTAGGAAACCTAGGTTTGGACCTACAAGCCTGATCCATTGGTGGGCACTCTAAACTTAATCTATAATAGGGTCCTAATCATTGTAAAGAGCACAAGAAAACAGAGAAAGCTATAAAGAAATGAGTTCATCACTCATTTCTCTGTGTTTAATTTATTGTTTGTAATATTCTGTATTTGATCCATCTATTTTATATAGAAGAGGACTCAAACTAGACTCATCAGCGACAGTTCCTCAACACTTTCACAAGAGCACCTGTCGGGCCGCACGAGTATGGCCTGCCAATGTCTTTGGTTTTCGAGTGCTATTGCTACACAAGGGCTGGCTGGCATGATGTGCCATCGCCAACATTCCTATACACCGAAATTGTATGCTGTTCAGTTTTTTTTAAAAAAAAGAAATTGTATGATGTTCCTCTCAAATAAAAAACAGACCCCAAAAGAAATTGTATGCTGATAAAATAGACACTAGCAAATCCACCTTTAGCTCGGTCTTGCTGGTCCACTAAACCAAACAAAAGATGTTTGGATTATAAACCTATGGTGTCCATCTAGCCAGCAACCGGTGCCCTTCGCGCGCGACTCCCTCGTGTGACTCGGGAGTCCCAGGCTCACTCCATCCAGCTACCGGTAGCACACCACCCGGCACCGGCAAAACCACGCCTGCATCCTACGACAACACCTGTCTTATGCACGCTCCCAACCAACGTTGGCCGCCCGGCCTCCCGCAGCCTTGCGTTCCACCCACAACACGGGCCTTACCGTGCCAGTTCACCGCTCATTTCCCTCAAGCCAGCGACGAATCTAAGGGCCTGTTTGGTAGAGCTTCAGATTCTCATTTTTCAGCTTCTGCTCCAGATTCTGTAAGAATCCACTTCTCTGAGAATCTGAAGCTACCTCTGAAAAGCGTTTGGCTAGTGAGTTGGCTCCAGATTCATAAAAGAGGAGATTTGAGAGAAATAGACCATGTTACCCCTAGTTGTAACCCTTTTATTCCTCTTTTGCTCTATGTGTATCTTTGCTTCAGCCAGTGTTCGGCATCCAGCGGAACGACATTCCTGAGCAGCATTCCAAATAAAATAACTAAAACCATTTGCATTTGCACATCAGAATATATTGGTGCTACGGACCTATAAGGCGAAACATCGGACCAATTATCACGTGCTCTGTGCATATCGATGAGAACTAATTTTACATTAATCCAAATACCAAACAGCAATAAAGACACCAATGATCGAGAACAGATTTTCTTTACTTTTTAGGAAAAGAAAGGGCACTTCCTTGATACACGAAGCATTAGAGTACAAAAGTTGGTATGCGGGATTGTATGCCTAGTAGAATTTAAGTGCAACTTGTGCGGCAAATATCCTATCTGTTCATACACGAAGCATTGTATACATGAAGCATTAAGATCCTATCTGTTCATACATCAGAGAGTAACCAAATATCATTGTAACCAAGTTTACTCAATTGGCAAAAATATTATGAAAACTTCAGTAACAAAATACACCATCATCAAGAGAAATTTGACCGAACCATGTGAAATTTCATACAATTTGTACACTATAACAATAAACTGATCCATTTCTACCCAAGCATCATTCTCACAACTCAATCAATTACAATATCTAATCCTTGCAATTTGCTAAACACTTCTGTGAGTGTAAACTAGTGGTAGCATCTCTCCTTAGAATTGCCTTCTACATTTGGAGCATTCCAGTCACATTTGGAGCATTCCAGTCACAGATCCTGACATCCTTAGCCTGATGCAAGAATAGACTTGTTCAGAACTCATGTATAAGCAGTAACAGACTTGTTCATTAACAAGTAATAGCGATATGATGCACCTCTTTCCCGATGCAAGAACTATCAACACTAGTGTATACTTCCAATCATTCCACATATGACACTTGCTAGGCCAATAATGAATCATTCCAGAGCAACTAGCTTCTCACATACAAGGGCATGAAAATACTGAAGATGTAACAGCCAGGAAACATTTGCAATGGGCATATTACACAGAAATAATTACATACAAATCATTGACTTATTTGCACTCCAGAAAACTGATAACTTCTACGAGAATGTGCTCAAATCATTGCTTCCACAATTACATACAAATCATTGCCAAAAGCCACTGATAACTTCAATGGGATATGGTGCCAAAAGCATATAAAGCATACAAATCATGCACTCTAGAAAACTGGTTTGATGTAGCAGAAGAGTTTTATATAAAGCATATAAAGCATACATGCATACAACCATCAGACATACTAAGAAAACTTTCATAAATTAGTAAATAGCAGAAGAGTTTGATGTAGCAGACATATGTCCATACTTGGAGGCCTGTGTGGTGGTTCTGGAGCAATACGGCAATTTCTGTTGCTGAGCCTCCTTCAGAATCTGCTCAATATCTGTTCACAGATCATGCAAAAGAGTTAAGCAATACTACATAGTTGCAACCAACAAACATTTAGCATCACAACAAATGCAACACCAGACACTAGCCATTAGCCATGCAGCATCACAACAAAAATTCAGCATATTCAGAAAATTAAGCATATTCGGCATATTCCCCAGGAGGAAGAGGCCGAGGAGGGAGGGGAAGGGAGGGGGCGTCGGGGGCGGCCGAGGAGGGAGGGGACGGGGGGGCGGCGTCGGGGGCGGCCGAGGAGGGAGGGGACGGGAGGGCGGCGTCGGGGGCGGCCGAGGAGGGAGGGGAAGGGGGAGGGGAGAGGGGGAGGTGGCGGCGCGAGAGGGGGAGGCGGCGGCGCGGGAGGGGGAGGGGAAGGGGGAGGCGCAGCAGCGATGCGGGGCGAGGGGCGCTCGGTGGGGAGGACGAGCGCCGAAGAGAGGCGAGGCGCTCGGGTGGGGGGCCGACGCGCTCGGGATCGGATTGATTTTTATACCAGTGGCATTTTACGGGTAAATATTACGAACTTCAATGGGTAAATTGGTTTTAGGGACCATAGCTCCCCACGAGAATCCACCAAAAGGTTGCTTCTCCTCTCTAGTTCATTTTGGAGAGTGCTTCTCGCGAGAAGCAGAATCTCATCATTTTGAGAATCAGGGTGTCTGGTACAGCTCCCTAAGAATTTACTGAGAAGGTGGGAGCAGGAGCTGTACCAAACAGGCCCTAAAATTTCATCGTCTCAGACTGTAAAGGACAGAGGTCACTGAAAATATTGGATATGTAAGTAATATTTTAATTTTAGATTTTACTAGAAAATATATATTATAAATAACTAATGATACATAAAGCAGTGGTACCAACAAACAAATCATTGTACTTCAAAATATATATAGAAACAGAATTTAAATAAGTTTATCGGTCAAACGAATAACTTACTGTTGGATGTGAGAAATAACAGGAAGCAACACAGAATGTAGATGTCGCAACGAAGCGAGTAATCGCACTGATGTGCGCTGCTCAGAAACCTTATTGCCGTCCCCGTGCGGGTCTTCACACTAACAATGGCTTGGAGATACCGCTCCCCTTCTTCATGGTGCACGTCGGGAAGAAGAGTCGACGAGGTTCAGATGGCGCAGCACAACAGCACAGGGTTGCAGGAGGAAGAAATGGAGACAATGATTCTTAGCTATACACTCTGAACGTTTCTAGGCATATATATAAACAGACTGTGTATTGATATGATTAAGCAACCATTTACCCACTGGTAACTAGCATATTTAACCAATCATTACCCATTGATAATTGTCTGTCATCATAATCCAATAAAGTCTCAAATTTAAACGTTTGAATCTCATTCAAATAGAGAGAGTATGATGCATGGTTCAGTAAAAAAATAAGGTGGACTTGGTCTGCCAAGTGGCGCGCAACGTCACGAAGCGGTCGCGCGTCACAAGTCAAGTCACAATTTATGCGACTTTCATACGAAAATACGTGAATACGCACGCACGTGTGATTAGCCAAAGGCCTCACATGCCATCCCCATCCATATTCAAGAAGTGGCAAAAACTCTACTTTATAAATTAGTCTCCTCTATTTTATCTTAGTAATATGATAGTAAACTATACATACTTTAGAATTATAAGAAATAGGTCTCACTCGTATAGGTCTAATCTTTTCTAAGTTTTATACTGATAAATATCGTGTGTGCCTGATTAAAGCCTAAGCTGCTACGTGACAGCAGAGGCACAGGCACTGCACGTAATATTCCAAACTAGTTCCATAGGAATCATAAACACTCCCTATGTTTCACTTGGTCCTGGGTTAAATATCAAAAATATTGGCCGGCTTGCAAATGGTTTCGACGACATGTTATCCTCAACATAAGTAACATCACCCATTCTTGTACCGCCGTTTCCAAGGCATGGGCCTGCTTCTTTTTGTCACGCGCACCTTATCAACGTACGCACTCGCCACGCTATAAAAAGGCGAGAACTGAAGCCTCGTCTCGCCAGCACCGCACCACCAAAAGCAGAGCCTAATAAGCTATACAAGCCTATCTGCTTATTCTTCCTTCGCGCCGACAGCATTTGCAATGGCGAACCACGGAGCCGCCGCTCTTCTGATCGCGTCCCTTCTCGTCGCCGTCGCCCTCGCCGACGCGAGGCTCACCGTGCAGCGCGACATGTATAGAGGTAATATTTGTTAACGAACTCCATCCAAGCTGCACGCATACGCATGACCGCATCCGTGTGTCGCACAAATCAGTGATCGATAGTGCATCTTACGTCTATACATCTCTGGACTCTTGACTTCCTGAAACGTGCGTGCGAATTGCAGCTTATGTGGTGAAGGATGTGAAGGCTGCGGCGCTGACCTGCAACGAGGTGCACGGGGTGCAGGCGGCGGAGACCTGCTTCTCCGTTGCGCAGAGCGCTGGGCTGACGCAGGAGCAATTCCTCGGTTTCAACCCCAACATCAACTGCGAGAAGGTTTTCGTCGGTCAGTGGGTCTGCCTCGATGCTACCGCAGCTTGAGTTGTGCACGCCACCGTGCGTTGGTGCTTTGAATAAGGAGGTCTCTGTTTTGCCTCCCCGAGCCAAGGTTGGTAAGGTTGGCTGTGCCACCGCTTGCATGCGAACTGGAGTAATCTGCCACTCTGTGTAACGGATTAGATAAAAGAATTTATTCGATCAGTCGTGCCTCTTTCATCTATGGATTCCGTTGCATCGAAGTTAGATGGTGTTGATATTGTAGGATCGTCGATAGCAATCAGAGAAGAGGGGTGAATAATTGTACTTCGCAGAGGAACCTTTCTCTTCAAAATCTGCTGTCTTTCGATCGTTTAACCTGACAAACTCAAGTAACAGCCGCCACCACTTTTCAATCTAACGTCGACCCTCTATTTCTAATCTCTCTCTCTCTCCTACCAGCTTTTTTAGCCGCACATGCATACAACCGCCACGCACCCCTTTATACCTCACGTATATATCTCCTTTTTATGCTCTATCCAAAACCCTAATGCAACTCATTCAACTAGGCCGTTTTTTTACTTTAACTAGGCTATTTTGGCCCACTACTTTTTAATGGACCCGAAATCCATCCTAACACTACTTTTTAATGGACCCGAAATCCATCCTAACACAGGTTTTCCAAAATTTTAACTTTTCAACTCATCACGTATCGAAACCTCTAGGACCGTACCTTCCGTAACTTCTCCACATTTCATCCACCTTTAATCTCCATGTGCCCAAGTATGAGCTCGATCATCTTGTGACATCGTCGACCGTCTGAACCTCAGATCTCCCCATCCTAGTCCCGATCCACCTTGTCATTAATCACGATCGTCTCCATGCTTAACTTGCACATACAAAAATCAAAGAACATTTTTCCAGCACAAGTTCTTCCCAACTTAACCGACATTAGTCCACATACATATGTCACATTCCTTGCATAACAGTGCTAAGTAATGTTGTCAATTATTCATCACCATAAAAATACTAGATCTAGCCATATGGTCTAACAATCTCCCCCTTGATGAATATATTGACAACACTTTAAGGTAACATGACTTTCAACATATCTAAGTGAAGAACTGAAGTCAAAAAAGTATTTTGAGCCACAAATCTCAAATCTCTTCTAAATCTCTCCCCCTCAACACAGAGAAGTAATTTTAGTAAATTTCTGTAATTTCTCACAAGGAACACAAAATTTCTCCCCCTTTAGCAATGTAATTATCAAGAAAATTCAGTAAAAAAATAATCATAAGAAGGAGCAATGAGAGTAAAAATCTAGAAGATTTGTAGATTATCCAAGTTATTTTGCATTGATTTAATAATTTAACCAAGCTATCTTTTTTAAGTAGAGCTACCTAGATCATATAAAGTCATATATCATATAGCAATGTCAAAACAAAATTTTTCAACATGATTAAGCAATTTATATAAATGGCAGGTATCTCAACAATGACTAAACCAATTATAAAGAGTACAATGAGATATCACAACGAAAAATCAAAAATCTAAAAGTAAAGCAAATCTATTACCATATACTCAATTCTTAGGCATATGGCATACTTGTAGCATACTTCTTCTCATGATGATATACTTGTAGCTTTTTTGGATTGTGGTATGCTTGAAGTATATTTCTTTTTAGTTTGTGCACTTTTGAGTTTTTTTTTGTTTACCATTACATGCTTAAAGCATGCATCTTTTCAATTGTTCCTTTCTTAATTTTTTTTATAATATGTCAAATTGAGTGATCATAAAAAGATTACAACATGAAACATATGAGCCTCATAGCCAAGATTTAAAATAAAACTCGTAATCAAGCAAATCTTTTTCGATAGACATCACAAAGTAATAAATATAATCAATCTAGTCAAAGTATTCCGTGATGTCATGCTTTTAATTCAAATTTAGCAAATTAATTATACCAGTCGTGATCAAAGCTACACAACATATAAATAAATATGATAAAGAGAGCTCTACTACTCAACTGATTTCAATGATTTAGACTTGATGAGTTATTTGGCAAGTATAATAAACAAAGTTTTTGAAATTTTTAAATAACAAGCCCCTCAAAATAATCCCATTGGATGATATACCCCCAACTCACTTCGCAAACGAACAAAACGAAAAGTATCAAACAGTTTAGTGAGAATATCAGTAATCTGAAAGTCAGACTAAACACAACGTAGAACAACATAACTCTTTTCCACATGGTTTCTTAGAAAGTGAAATCTTATATCAATTTTTTTAGTTCTAGAATGTTGCACTGAGTTTTTAGCAATATTAATGGCACTAGTGTTACTACAATAAAGTGAAACACTACGTACTCAATTCTAACCCATAATCCCTGAGTAAAATACAGGTCTTGTTCTTTTTGGTTTCTAATTTAACTACTTGTAAACAAGAATGTCTTTTCAAGACTGAGTCTACTAATCGATTATAGTTGACACTGTACCGACTTCAGCTATACCGTTCAATATCGCACACGACTATATCTCTTTCCGCCAGTGGCGGAACTAGAACAAAAATGACCGGGATTCACCACTTCACCATATATATAACAACATATATAGTTTTCAAACAATATTGTGCTAAATAGTAATGCGATGGTATTTTTTAGCATCAATACTTCCATGTAACCGATGACAGTGTATGATGATAAAGAAATAGTGATCGAAATACTTACCAAAATAAAACATTCCTGCTAAATTTTTTTGGACCCGGTGTCCTGTGACACCGGGTCCCACTTCTTAGTTCCGCCCATGCTTTCCGCACACTTTTTCACGAATAGTTTTTCGGAAGACATGCAGTAGGACTAAATATATGCCTCACATGCTATCCCCATCCATATTCAAGAAGTGGTAAAAACTCTACCTTATAAATTAGTCTCCTCCATTTATCTTAGTAATATGATACTAAATCATACATGCTTTAAAATTATAAGAAATAGGTCTCACTCGTATGAGTCTAGTCTTTTCTAAACTTTATATTGTTAAATATCGTATGTCCCGGGTTAGAGCCTAAGCTGCTACGTGACAGCTGAGGCGCAGGCACTGCACGCAATATTCCAAACTAGTTCCATAGGAATCAAAAACCCTCCCTATGTTTCACTTGCAGGGCCGTGCCGTGAAATTTGGGGCCCTGTACAAATCTCTAGGTGAGGTCTAAACTAAAGTACCAAATATAGCCAAAATAATGTATGTATTGCAGAGCAAATGCGATATATCAAGAATAGTACATTTTGAACTCTTGGTTTGCATAATCTTTACTTGAATAACATCATTCTCTTAGTGTTATTTGAAATAAAATCTTCAATAATATGCTCATAATTAATCTTCTCCAGCAGTCCACTCTCAAGTGCTATCGTAGCCAAACTATTAAGTTTTTCTTGTGTCATTGTAGAACGCAAGTATGACTTAAATAGCTTCAACTTAGAAAAGCTTCACTTCGCTGATGCAACAGTCACATGAATGGTCAATAAAATTCTATATACAATAGTTGCATTGGGAAAATTCTATATGCAATAGCTGCCGTGACTGCCGCCTCCGCCTACCGGGGCTACCACTGCGCTCGCCACGCACTCGGCTGTGCGTCTCCTACCCGCGTCACTGCCTGCGCACCGCCTCTACGCGCTGCCACCGCGAGCCGCACGCCGACGCCACGAGCCGAGCCCGCGCCGCCGCTCTTCACGCCGCCGCCGGCGTGCGCCGCCTTGCGCGCGCGGCGCGCGCTACGCCGCCGCTGCTGCTGCCGTGTCGTGGCTGCCGCGCCGAGGCCGCCGCTGCGTCGCGGCCACTTATCGGCGCTGCTCGGCCGCGCCGCCTGCGCGGCACCGCCAGCACTGCCGCCGCCGCGTGCGGCCGCGTGCGCTGCCGGCCGCGATCCACTACCGCTCCAAGCTACGCCCTGCGCCGGCCGGCCGCTCCATGCCGCACAGGAGAGAGGCCAGAGAGAGAGAGAGATTGAGAGGGGTGAAGAATGGTGGAGAGATAGGGACTCCTGAGAAGCACCACGGGTGGCGGCTGCCCCTGGGAAGAAAATGTGCTCACATTTAAAACCCCTAACCCTAGGTTAAATGTCCATTAAAGTCACAAATGGCCCACTAACCTGGGTGCTACAGACGCGCACGCGGACTTGAGCTAGCTCTGGCGCTCTGGCCTCACACGAATACATGGGTCTTCTCCTGCTAGGCTGATTTTTTGAGGCCCTGAAAATTGATGGGCCCTGTACGGTCACACGGGTTGCACGCCCATGAGCCCGACCCTGAATCACTTGGTCCTGGGTTAAATATCAAAAATACTGGCCGGCTTCCAAACGGTTTCGACGACATGGTATCCTCAACATAAGTAACATCACCCATTCTTGTACCGCCGTTTCCAAGGCATGGGCCTGCTTCTTTTTGTCACACGCACCTTATCAACGTTCGCACTCGCCACGCTATAAAAAGGCGAGAACTGAAGCCTCGTCTCGCCAGCACCGCACCACCAAAGCAGAGCCTAATAAGCTATACAAGCCTATCTGCTTATTCTTCCTTCGCGCCGACAGCATTTGCAATGGCGAACCACGGAGCCGCCGCTCTTCTGATCGCGTCCCTTCTCGTCGCCGTCGCCCTCGCCGACGCGAGGCTCACCGTGCAGCGCGACATGTATAGAGGTAATATTTGTTAACGAACTCCATCCAAGCTGCACGCATACGCATGACCGCATCCGTGTGTCGCACAAATCAGTGATCGATAGTGCATCTTACGTCTATACATCTCTGGACTCTTGACTTCCTGAAACGTGCGTGCGAATTGCAGCTTATGTGGTGAAGGATGTGAAGGCTGCGGCGCTGACCTGCAACGAGGTGCACGGGGTGCAGGCGGCGGAGACCTGCTTCTCCGTTGCGCAGAGCGCTGGGCTGACGCAGGAGCAATTCCTCGGTTTCAACCCCAACATCAACTGCGAGAAGGTTTTCGTCGGTCAGTGGGTCTGCCTCGATGCTACCGCTGCTTGAGTTGTGCACGCCACCGTGCGTTGGTGCTTTGAATAAGGAGGTCTCTGTTTTGCCTCCCCGAGCCAAGGTTGGTAAGGTTGGCTGTGCCACCGCTTGCATGCGAACTGGAGTAATCTGCCACTCTGTGTAACGGATTAGATAAAAGAAATTATTCGATCAGTCGTGCCTCTTTCATCCATGGATTCCGTTGCATCGAAGTTAGATGGTGTTGATATTGTAGGATCGTCGATAGCAATCAGAGAAGAGGGGTGAATAATTGTACTTTGCAGAGGAACCTTTCTCTTCAAAATCTGCTGTCTTTCGATCGTTTAACCTGACAAACTCAAGTAACAGCCGCCACCACTTTTCAATCTAACGTCGACCCTCTATTTCTAATCTCTCTCTCTCTCGCCTACCAGCTTTTTTAGCCGCACACACGCATACAGCCTCCACGCACCCCTTTACACCTCACGTATATCTCTCCTTTTTATGCTCTACCCAAAACCCTAATGCAACTCATTCAACTAGGCCTTTTTAAGTTTAACTAGGCTATTTTGGCTCAGTACTTTTCAATGGACCCGAAACCCTTCCTAACACAGGTTTTCCAAAATTTTAACTTTTCAACTCATCACATATCGAAACTTCTAGGACCGTACCTCTCATAACTTCTCCACATTTCATCCACCTTTAATCTCCATGTACTCAAGTATGAGCTCGACCATCTCGTGACATCGTCGACCGTCTAAACCTCAGATCTCCCCATCCTAGTCCCGATCCACCTTGTCATTAATCACGATCGCCTCAATGCTTAACCTACACATACAAAAACCAAATAACTTTTTTCCAGCACAAGTTCTTCCCAACTTAACCGACA
This sequence comes from Melocanna baccifera, assembly GCA_036346265.1. Classification (NCBI taxonomy): domain Eukaryota; kingdom Viridiplantae; phylum Streptophyta; class Magnoliopsida; order Poales; family Poaceae; genus Melocanna; species Melocanna baccifera. The sequence continues at coordinate 37,431,474 of CM070676.1, read as the reverse complement.
TTAGTCCACATACATACGTCACATTCCTTGCATAACAGTGCTAAGTAATGTTGTCAATTATTCATCACCATAAAAATACTAGATCTAGCCACATGGTCTAATAATCTCCCCCTTGATGAATACATTGACAACACTTTAAAGTAACATGACTTCCAACATATCTAAGTGAAGAACTGAAGTTGAAAAAGTATTTTGAGCCACAAATCTCAAATCTATTCTACATCTCTCCCCCTTAACACAGAGAAGTAATTTTAGCAAATTTCTCTAATTTCTCACAAGGCACACAAAATTTCTCCCCCTTTGATAATGTAATTATCAAGAAAATTCAGTAAAAAAATAATCATAAGAAGGAGCAATGAGAGTAAAAATCTAGAAACTTTATAGATTATCCAAGTTATTTTGCAATGATTTAATAATTTAACCAAGCTATCTTTTTTAAGTAGAGCTACCTAGATCATATAAAGTCATATATCATATAGCAATGTCAAAATAAATTTTTTCAACATGATTAAGCAATTTATATAAATGACAGGTATCTCAACAATGACCAAACTAATTATAAAGAGCACAATGAGAAATCACAATGAGAAGTCAAAATCTAAAAGTGAAGCAAATCTATTACCACATACTCAATTCTTAGGCATATGTCATGCTTGTAGCATACTTCTTCTCATAATGATATACTTGTAGCTTTTTTGGATTGTGGTATGCTTGAAGTATACTTCTTTTTATTTTGTGCACTTTTATGTTTTTTGTTTACTATGGCATGCTTAAAGCATACATCTTTTCAATTATCCCTTTCTTATTTTTTTTATAACATGCCAAATTGAGTGATCATAACAAGATTGTAACATGAAACATGCGAGCCTCATAACAAGGATTTAAAATAAGACTCACAATCAAGCTAATCTTTTTCGATAGACATCGCAAAGTAATAAATATAATCAGTGTACTCAAAGTATTCCACCATGTTATGCTTTTAATTTAAATTTAGCAAATTAATTATAACCAGCCGTGATCAAAGCTACACAATACATAAATAAATATGATAAAGAGCTCTACTACTCAACTGATTTAATGACTTGGGCTGATGAGTTATTTGACAAGTATAATAAACAAAGCTTCTAAAATTTTTAAATAACAAGTTCTCCCTCAGAATAATCCCATTAGATGACATACCCCTAACTCACTTCGCAAACGAACAAAACGAAAAGTATCAAACAGTTTAGTGAGAATATCAGTAATTTGAAAGTCAGACTCAACACAACGTAGAACAACATCACTCTTTTCCAAATGGTCTCTTAGAAAGTGAAATCTTATATCAATATGTTTAGTTCTATAATGTTGCACTGAGTTTTTAGCAATATTAATGACACTAGTGTTATTACAATAAAGTGAAACACTACGTACTCAATTCTAACCCATAATCCCTGAGTGAAATATAGGTCTCGTTCTTTTTGGTTTCTAATTTAACTACTTGTAAACAAGAATTTCTTTTCAAGACTGGATCTACTAGTTGATTACAGTTGATACTGTACCGACTTCAGTTATACCGTTCAATATTGCACATGACTATATCTCTTTCCGCACTCTTTTTCGCGAATAGTTTTTCGGAAGACATGTGGTAGGACTAAATATATGCCTCACATGTCATCCCCATCCATATTCAAGAAGTGGTAAAAACTCTACCTTATAAATTAGTCTCCTCTATTTTATCTTAGTAATATGATACTAAATCATACATGCTTTGGAATTATAAGAAATAGACCTCACTGTATAGGTCTAGTCTTTTCTAAGCTTTATACTGATAAATATCGTATGTCCCATATTAGAGCCTAAACTGCTACGTGACAGCAGAGGCACAGGCACTGCACGCAATATTCCAAACTAGTTCCGTAGGAATCATAAACCCTCCTCCCTATGTTTCACTTGGTCCTGGGTTAAATATCAAAAATATTGGCCGGCTTGCAAACGGTTTCGACGACATGTTATCCTCAACATAAGTAACATCACCCATCCTTGTAACAACGTTTCCAAGGCCCGGGCCTGCTTCTCTGTCACACGCACCTTATCAACGTTCGCACTCGCCACGCTATAAAAAGGCGAGAACTGAAGCCTCGTCTCGCCAGCACCGCACCACCAAAAGCAGAGCCTAATAAGCTATACAAGCCTATCTGCTTATTCTTCCTTCGCGCCGACAGCATTTGCAATGGCGAACCACGGAGCCGCCGCTCTTCTGATCGCGTCCCTTCTCGTCGCCGTCGCCCTCGCCGACGCGAGGCTCACCGTGCAGCGCGACATGTATAGAGGTAATATTTGTTAACGAACTCCATCCAAGCTGCACGCATACGCATGACCGCATCCGTGTGTCGCGCAAATCAGTGATCAGTAGTGCATCTTACGTCTATACATCTCTGGACTCTTGACTTCTTGAAACGTGCGTGCGAATTGCAGCTTATGTGGTGAAGGATGTGAAGGCTGCGGCGCTGACCTGCAACGAGGTGCACGGGGTGCAGGCGGCGGAGACCTGCTTCTCCGTTGCGCAGAGCGCTGGGCTCACGCAGGAGCAGTTCCTCGGTTTCAACCCCAACATCAACTGCGAGAAGGTTTTCGTCGGTCAGTGGGTCTGCCTCGATGCTACCGCTGCTTGAGTTGTGCACGCCACCGTGTGTTGGTGCTTTGAATAAGGAGGTCTCTGTTTTGCCTCCCCGAGCCAAGGTTGGTAAGGTTGGCTGTGCCACCGCTTGCATGCGAACTGAAGTAATCTGCCACTCTGTGTAACAGATTAGATAAAAGAAATTATTCGATCAGTCGTGCCTCTTTCATCTATGGATTCCGTTGCATCGAAGTTAGATGGCTCATTTAACTTGTCAACATAAATAAATTTGTGTTGATATAGGTCTCGTTTTTTTCGGTTTCTGATTTATAGCTTATGCTACAGTAACTACCTTATAAACAGAGTGTCTTTTTAATACTGAGTCTACTAATCGATTATAGTAGGCACTGTACCGACTTCAGTTATACCGTCTAAAATCATACGCAACTATATCTCTTTCCGCACTCTCTCTCACGAATAGTTTTTCGGAAGACATGCAGTAGGACTAAATATATGATGTATCCTTAAGCAAAACACAAATTAATTTTCTGAAACAAATTAGGTGCAAGCCTGATTACAATACTAGCCTACCAACCTACTGTGGGTGTGAAAGGATCATGTGAGAATGTCTTGTTTATAGTTGTGATGAACTATTACAATGTTTGTGGAGTGGTTAATTGATTTTGCATAGATCGCTCTTTGGAAGGATTATTTTTTGGCAGAAATTGAGGATTGTGAGATTTGAATCATGGATTGAGTTGGGGCAATCTGGTTCATTACATTAAAGTTGCATGATGTATGTCTCAACTAATGTGGGTCAGATTGTGAAGAACATGTGCCCGAAAATGATTTCTTTGTCTTTGAATATGTATGGTCGTTTGGAGTCAACCGTGGTCAGCGGTGAGGATCGAGGCTAGGTTCATGGAGGAGTTGAGCCCTAGAACAATCGAGAATGTTAGGTGAGATGGTGAGCTCAAGCAACAAGGTGTATCCTTAAGCAAAACACAAATTAATTTTCTGAAACAAATTAAAGTGCAAGCCTGATTACAAATACTAGCCTACCAACCTACTGTGGGTGTTTGACCAGAGCCACGCCCGGTGAGTCTAGGCAGCTTCTCAGGAATTCATTCCACAGGGACAGACAACCGAGGGGGAGGCCAGTGGGCGGGGCAACAAGCCAGCAAGGCGCAAAGAGGCACGTAGGGACAAATGGTCAAGGGAAAGGCCGGAGCCGAGAGCCCAAAGGGGACATGCAGGAAGATGGCCAACGGGGAGGCTAGAGCTGGCTGCCTGGGCTTACCAAAAATTCTGGCTCGGCCACTGGCTGTGGTCAGTACGGTGGCTTGGACCAACAAAACCCAACTAAAAAGTTGTTTGACACTGGCTTAAGCTTCAGGTACATGGCATTGTCCGTTTAACGGTTTGCACTGTGTGCCGCCCAACTGTATCCACTCTCCAGGCTACCTACTTTAAATAGAATTATTAGTGACATGGAAAATTTGAAAGATCTAATGGCACTCATATAAGTAGCAAAGGTGGTAAAAGAGCACACCATGTGTAGAGGTCCAAGAACTTGGAAACTTTCCTGTTCTGTTATGGCCTATAAAACACGCACATAGTATCGGAACACGATCAAAGCCAGTCATGTTTTGTTCGACGAAAAGAAAAGAGCATAAACGAAAGAAACTGTGTATATTTGATTAAAGGAGGAGAACGAAGACTTAATCCCATGGCCTTAACCGCTGCAATCTTGAGCTCTATAGGTATATGTTTCCTTCAAAGAAGACACCTAAATCCTTTTTTTACCGGTGAAAAAGATGAAACTAAACTGTTTCACTTTGGATTTTTCTCATGCGAAAAACAGTAACTATGTAAGCCAGAAGATAAATAATGGAAGCTCATATTGCACTAGTACCAAAAATAAACTTATTGCAAATAGTCCTCTGTGGTTAAGCCTGCCAACCTGTGTCGATATCTTGCTAGCAAAAAGGGAAGCACTGATAAAAATGTTGTATTAAGTTTATATATATATATATATAAACCTTTCAACCTGTGTTGCATAATACCAAAAGAATATTTGGGAAAGTCAAAATTTGGCAACAAAACCTTGCTAGGCTATGGGGAAATTGAGCTTCCAAAATTGTGGAACAAAAATAATGATGTATGAAAATGGTAGCATCAGAGTCTAATAGATCTTCAGTTGGCAAAACGAAGCAGAACTAGGCAATTGGGAGTTCAATTTATAGGCTGCTGGAGTCCCTTCCAAAGATGAACCGCCTTCCCCAATCAGATACAACCAGCATCCTTGTGCGCCAGCTGAATTGTTTGCTGTATTTAATAAGAGCAAACGACCAATCAAATCAGCATCCAATCAGCTATAACCAGCATACTGCTTATGGTACATGTGAGGTGAGAAGATGAAGTGGAGGAAGAAAAGCATACAGGAGGGTGAGATTAATAATACCTTGCATAGACAGAATACCACAGCCATTGAGTGCTGTGGCCAACATGTATCCAATCACCTGGCAATTGCGCAGCTGTTTGCTCTCCACCCAGTGGAGCAAATTGGCCAAAATGCCTGTACCTGTAAATCATACGATAACACATGACTGCTGGATTCTGGATGATCAATTGTAGACATGCAAACAGAAGCCTTCATATCAGCAAGGTGGCTAAACATATACCTATAAATCTTTACAGTTATAATTAATTGCGGCAAAAATACGAGTATTTTGGACAGGTTGGAGTCCCCCCCCCCCACCCCCCCACACACACGGAAGCATATGACAGCACGGAAAACGGACCTGAAAGGTTTGAACCGATGACGCCCTGCACCTCTGATCCTTAGAGGACCTTCAGGGTATTCTTCACAAGTCTTCATCCTATTGAAGCATTCCGCTAGATAAGCCCCCTCTTGTGAAGCAACCTGAAGCACCGAACAAGCATTCATACAAGCATATAAGCAAAGGTTAGTACATAACAATGCTAAAAGTTCTCTTGCCCCTCTATGAATAGTGCATACTATGTGAATCTCTCGGCTGTAATGGTACAGGTGAATTACCTGAGCTGTTGCTGGGAGCATCTTGACTTGCAAGTCCACTCGAGCAAGGGCTTTTTTGAATTCTTCTATGTCCAGTTCTTTTGACTCCTTAATGGGGTTCCCATCTGAATCTTTGAGTAGATCATGGAAGCCCCTCATTTGGTTGGTTTTAAGATATAACTCCACCTGTGGGTATCTTTCATAGATGTCGCCAAGAACATTTTTTATTTTCTTCACAGATATAGTGCCAGTATTATCCTTGTCTGCTACCCGAAATATTGCAGTAACATCTTCCTGAAAAAAATATTAATACAATCCACTAAGCATGTCAGAAAACTATAAACAAGTGCTAGTTGACATTACAAGAAGTATGTTTGCTCAAAAAAATGTAGTATCTATCTAAATGTACATCTAGCAGTAACAACCATGTCCGTGTAGATGGCTAGATGCTAACATGCCACCTCTTACAGTAATACAACTGTACATAATTTCAAGTTCAAACTCAATTATGAAATTTCTGACATGACAAACTTAAAGGAATAGACAACTTCGCAAAGACTTAGTAGGTTGCAAATAAAATTACCAGTCAATATTTTGGTAAATATCTCATATGGATTTCATACTAAACGGAAAGACTTAAACCACCACTTCAATTTTTTTCAGTAAAAAGCGCTAGTTCTAGTACAACAGGTTTTTTAACGCAATCTAGTAAAATAGGTCAAAGCTTACATCACCACCATAGTGGGTTTGACCGTTTGGGATTCAGGGGAGCTAGCTCAACATCCTAGACAAAATCTGGTACCATATTGAGTACAACTCACACAACAAAAATGGGGAAATGCTAAGTCAACTGTGCAAATATGACACTAAGGAACTTCAGGCTAACAGCAACAAAAAAAATTTCTACAACTTCTTCCCCTGCCTTGCAGAGTGAAGAACTGACGATAGCAGAATTTTTTATAACAAGCTAGACACAGGTTATGAAAAGTAAATAAGGTATCACGTGTGTTTTTTTCAGAACAAACTAGACGCTGGTGTTACTTTGAATTTAGAAATAGATGATGAATCATGCACAGATTCTGATAAACAGAATTATCAGAACACATGAAGAGGTTATATGATTGTTAATAATCCAATATGATATTTAAGAATTGAGTAGTACAGTGTAATAAAAAGGATTGTGTAGTTCGCACATACCATAACTTTTCTTTGAGTTATAGTTGCACAATCGCCAAGAGCATATACATCCTCACATCCATGAACCCTAAGCCACTCATCAGTTGCTAGCACACGTCGATTTGCCTACAAAAAATGTATTGAACATCTTAAAATTTGTTATACAGTGAGATATGATTCTCTTCTGGATGGAGAATGAGATAGATACCTGACCAACTTTCTTCATGAAATCCATAATGATGGGACGGGTCCCAATTCCAGTGGACCAAACGGCCATGCCATAAGGGACAGCAATTTCCCCAGTTGCAGGATTGGTCATGGTGATAGCCTTATCAGACACCTTTACGACCTTAAAATTTGTTTTCAAATCTATACCGTCCCTCTTGAACTTCTCTTCAGCAAATTGGGTGATTCTTTTGTCAAACCTGCATCAAACATGAGAATTATTATAAACAAATTCACAATAGATTGAAGATCACGTAAGACAAAAGGTACAAAAAGTACCAAAATCTAGATCTTACATTGTAAGGATATGCTCTCCAGCTTCAATTACTGAAATATTCACATACTTCTTCACATCAGGATACAATTTTGACAAGTCCTCATTGACAAAGTCATGCAACTCTGCAGCAAATTCTACTCCTGTTGGGCCACCACCAATAACAACGAAATGAAGATTCTTCTTCCGCTCCTCCTCAGTAAGGTTTGGAAGGGAGGCTCTTTCAAAACATTTCATGACACTCTTCCTGATTTTTTGAGCATCCTCTACTTCCTACATAATGACAGCTATATCAAATTAGATTTCATTGTACTAAGCATATAGTTGCCTTGCAACAGATTGTAATATAGAAAACATTTTCATCCCGGGATGCATGCACTATAATAAAGCTTAGTTGCATATACAAAACAGAACAGAAGAAGACAAGGCATTATGATGAAAAGACACAGCAAGTAAACCTAAGCTACTATCCTACTACTACGGCCTAGGAATTACTTTGGCACAGTTGGTGCAAGAACATTATGTTGTAAAAAGCAGCAAGCACATGTAGGCACCTAAAAATTAGTGTCAGATGTAATTTTGGCATCAATCGGAAAGATAAAATGAAGACATATATTTGCTAGACAAGTAATCAAAAGTACAATTCCGTTTACGAAGGTTAGCTTTCTTCATCATTGTAATGTACGGATAACATATTTCAAAAATAAGTATGGATAACGCATTGCTGCCTTATGTAGCACTGACCTTTAGGAAATTGCAGTTTTCAACAACACCAGGGGTGTTGAAAGTGTTAGGTCTAGCTCCAACAGTGATGACAAGGTAATCGTAATCCACAACAAATTCACCATTTCCATCAATGTTGGTCCCGACATCAGATCTGCAGTGGATCTGTTTGTTTGTTGGATCAATTTTGTAGCACTCTGCTTCCCAAAATCTGAATGCAGCACCTCTCTGCAAAATGATATGCATACATTAATTATGCGAACTCTTGTGTTCTATCGGATAAATCAATGGTATTGTTCAAAATGGAGCAGCATGTTTGCTGTCTTGGAAGGAGAATACCGGAAGGAACGAAATGATGCATCAAATCAACATCGTTACCGAATTACTTTACTAATCAATAGGGCCATACCTTTCTCACAATATTGCGAATCGGCTCCACGATACTACGTGCTTCAACTGTGCCACATGTCACACTCGGGAGCAGAGGAGTGAAGGTGAAGTAATTGCGAGGTGATACCACATGAACATCATACAAAGAAGTGTCGATATTTCTCAAGAAGCTCGCGCCAGCCCAACCAGTTCCAAGGATAACCACCTTCTTCTTGTTGCCGATTCCATCACAAATTTGAAGATTCCGATTATCCTGACAAGCGTAAGTTAAAGTGCCAACTCTACAAAATGGTTAAAATCAAAAGTGTGTCAGAGTCCTGAAATAAAAGATATAAAACTATTCCAAAAAATGTAAGAGTGTAAATGCTGCTTTTGGCATTGCAGTGACTTTTAAGCTGCAGTTTTATTTTGCTCTTTTTTATATGTTTACCAATTGATAACAAAAGCATTCTACTGTCATTGGCAAAGATTCTTTTACTAACTAGAATGTGCAACATCTCACAACAACTGCAAAATGGCCTAAAATCTTAGTCTACTTTTGTGATCAATTGGCTTAATGAACAATAACAATACGGTAATGTACTGTACTTCTGCATAATTGAAATAACATCTCTGAGTACACGGAAAAATAGAACGAAGAATTTCATCTTCTACCATCTCCCTCCATCTAACTGGACGCAACAATATTAAACACATATATGCAGTTATAGCTAATAACCCACTCCACTTCTCATGACAAAAGGTTGACAATACGTTCTACTTAAATACCTAGAGGCCCTGAAACGCCTCCATTAGTGTGTCTTTGTATCGATATATTAGATATAACCAGAATATGTTTAGCCCCACGGTGCATAATACACGTTCTCTGAAATTGAGAGATGCACCGACTGAAATGCTAAATTCATGTACACAACAATAAACTATGCAAGAAGCTAGCATAATCTGATCTGCATTAGGTGATTGTGGTCACCATGTTTCCAGCATTACTCAAATAATTTTCTAGGTTCCTACTAAATCACAAAAATTTCCTGTTTCCAGCACTACACAAATAATTTGATAGGTTCCTACTGCAAAATCACAAAATTTTCGAAAGCCAAAAATGACACAGAAACAAAACTTGAATTTCAGAACACGGGGTGACGGGATGTTTGCAAGTGACGACATAACCACTCACGAATACAATGTGCACCAGATTCATTAGATCCATTTACTACTTTTAGCAAACAGACGAGCAAACTTATGAACAAGCTTTTTATATTAATTTTATAAACGAACGCAGTGAGTGCAGTATTAAAAAAACTAAGTTTAAGACTACAAACTTCCGAGGAAAAAAGAGAATCTATAATGCCGCAACAAATTTGCAGAATCACGGGTCATCGTCCAAGCAATTCTTAAAACGAGCAATCGGCCCAACAAAAACAACTCTGCTGCTCCGATCCTTCGTAAAACTGAACTAAAAATTAAAAAACCTAACGAACAGATTTAAAGCCTACTAGGGCGCACATTCGCAACAGAGCAATGCACGCAAGGATCGATCAGCGCCCGCTCGGGCGCATCGGAAACTATAAATGAGCGAAGTGGGGGTAGGGGAGGGTACGGAATACGGCGCACGTACCCGACGGTGACGACGAGGAGCCTCTTCTGCCAGCGCGGCGTGCGGCGCAGGGCCTCGACGGCCCGGCGCACCAGCGACAATCCCCCCGTCGACGACATTGCGAGGACCCCTCGGTCGATGTGAGATGGGTGGCTGCGCGAGGAAGAGAATACCAAGAGACGAGCGGCGCGGAGCGGTTCGCTCGCTTCCGAACACGCGGCGGCGGGCGAGGGCGACGTGCCTCCCGGCCTCCCGGAACCTAATTATATAGCAGTGCAACCACGGTTCTTGCCTCGTGGCTGTTTTTCATCTGAGCCCTCTGAAGAGAGATAAATTACGCACTCCCTTGCTCCGCGGAGAACGCGAGCGTCGCCTCAGGGATACCATTTGAAATTTAAAATATGCGAATCGGCGAGAAGGCCACGGACAGATCGCGCTGCGCTTGCTTTCCTTTTTGTTCGGTCGCGGTTAACACGTTCACGATCGGACGTTGCAGCGCAGTCCGAGCCGCGCACGTGGACGGCGCGATGTTCGCGCGACGGGGGTAATGTGTTCCGCATCGGGCGCACATCTTTTGGCTTGTCACACAAGAAAGAAAGCAATTAAGGGTTAGGGGGGGTGGGGGGGCAGCCTGCGTTGCGGCGGCCCAGCTGTATCGCGTCTAGGGTTTTCTTTTTCTCTGCGATGTCTTGGAACCATGTGATTTTTTTTTTTTTGCTTTTAGGGCAGCGTTCGATTGGAGAATATACTATTACCTTAAATCAATTCTTAAAAGTTGGAATGTATCCGTATGTATAATTGCGTTTTGACAACATTGCTTCACGTCTGAATAATGATACTTCAAGAAATACAGCTTCAATTATTTAGGCCGTTCATATTAGCTTCTAAATTGGTATTTGGAAGGATCTATGAAGGGCCTGTTCTTTTTTGCTACGGCTGATGGCTTTTGACTGCGGCTGATGACTTTTTGGCTATTTGTGACAGAGATTGTGGAAAGAGAGATACTCGCTTGCGATTTTTGATGGTACAGATATTAGTTTTTTAACGTATACTACAATTAACTTGTAGACCCCATCTTAAAAAAATATTCCGTTTAAAAGTTAGTTACTGTAGCAAAAGCCAAAAGCGGCTTTTAAAAGCCGCAAAGAACAGGCCTGAAATAAGATGAACCAAATTATTGTGTGAATTTAACCCTAAGTCATTTTACCATGGCTTGGATTAAATGTTTGAATTGAAATTGAATATTGGACACATCTAGCATATGTGGTCTTCGAAATTCCGAAAATAGCTTCTAGAACACAAAAATTTCAAATATAGCCCCCTCCCCGCCAGTGGTGCGGTCGGGGACCGCACCACTCACTGTGGCGGCGACACGTGGCAGTGTGGTGCGGTCGGAGACCGCACCACTCATTGTGGAGGCGACACGTGGCAGTGTGGTGCAGTCGGGGACCGCACCACATGTGAGGAGGTGGCTAGTTTTGGAATTTTTATGATTTAGATGCTATTTTTGGAATTTTAGGGATCCACAGTGCTACAAACGTCCAAAATTCATTGAAATTCAAATCTAAAATTTATGGAAAATCAGAAAAAAAAATATATAGGAAAATGAATTGGGCCTAGCCCCTCTAGGCCTTGGCCCATTTTCCTGACCTGGCATGGCTCGATCTAAGCCGACCCAGCTGCACTAGGGCACGCCCAGCGCACTCTGCGTCGCACCATGAGTGCACTGGCGCGCCATGCCATGCGCCACACCAACACTATAGCACTGCAACGTAGCACATGCCCCTACCTGTGGCCACCTCCGCTTTGTTTCGTGTGCTCATACCCCCTCCTTCCCCCTGGCCCCTCCTTTCTCTTGTCCCTACCGCACCTCGTGCCCATGCCCGAGCACCTCATTGTCGCACACGTCATGCCCCAAGTGTTATGCACCACCGTACCAAGCATCGTCCCTCGATGCCACACCATGCGCTATTCACCATCACTCCACACCCCTGTACCATGTCACATAGTGACGCATCCGTCTTCATCCCCTGTGCCCTGTCGGTGCCACCGCCATGCTTATCCCACCTCGCCTAGCTTCCTCACTGCCTTATAAAAGCCCATGCGTGCTTAAAATGTCTTCACCTCACTCCACTACCCCCTCCCTTTCCAAGGAATTTCCCTCTCAAATTCTATAGCTCGCTCGAGTTGTCCTCTTCCCCAACTCCAGGCATCACTACAATTGGCCGACTTAGCGCTTCATTGGTTGATTCCTTCTATCCAGGGCTTCCTCAACGCCCTCTAAACCCACCCCCACCGTCAGCTTGGATCGCCATCGCCCGTACAACGCTGATGCCATGATCAAACCTACCACCTCCTTAGGTCCACGATGCCAAGCCACCCCAGCCATCCCTGAGCTCAGTCGAACCCCTAGGTAGCTTTCTCATGGCCACCATATGCTCCCATCATAAGGAATCAAACTCTAGTAGCGTATAACATTGTAGTGTCATGCTCCCTGTCTCGCCGCCGCTCGAGCTCACCGTCAAGCACCGTGCCGGCCAAATCAAGCTATGAGACTTCGCCTGCTGGTGTTTGCGATGGTGAGGAGCCCATTTTGACCATGCTCATCAGCTGTTGTGCCTTCCCTCGCCAGCGACGAGGGTCGTACTTCTCGGTGGGAAGACGAAAGACTATAGCAACGTTGTTAATTTAAACCCATGATTAGTTCCATAGTAACGACCATTGTTTAATTCGCTAATCTGTCACTGAAATGTGGGCCCTCGCATTTAGTTAAGTCTCTACGTATATGACATGTGGGCCTGACCAATTTAAAATCAGTTAAAATGAATTAAAAAGTATATGAGCCACTGACATGTAGGTCCAAATCACTGTTTGCATAGTAACTAGTCCCACCTATCAGTCACAATGATATTTTCTAATTAAAAGATAATTCGAAAAGAAATTAAAAATCAGTAGGCCCCACCTGTCATACACAGTAGCATTTTCAAAAAGAAAAAAATAGAAAAAAAATAAAAACCACAATGGGTACCACCTAATAGAGAAAGAAACTCTCTCTCCCTTTTCAATTTCTGGAATTTAATTTAAACCCAAACTTCAATGGCTCATTCTCCTTCATCTTAAGTTCAAATTTAGTGAAATTAGTCTAAAATTAAGATCTATCCAATAGAACCGAAATAATGAATTTTGGAATTCATTTAAATTTTCATTTGAAGTTGGTTCTATTTTATTGTTTTTTACCCAAATTTTCATACAACATTTAGATAGCATACCAAGCCCAAGAAGAAGAAGTCAGAGCAAGCCAAGATCTGCAAGACTAATCAACCTATGAACATAGCGAGTCAACACTTTGATCATGTTGAACATACTTTTATGTAAATTATTTCTATTTAAATTATTAAATTGCATGCCACTATGTACCATGAAAGTTTATGTTCGCCTTAAGATTTTTGATACATGCCCATCATTCATTATGTTGATATTATATCTCATTCTTTGACATAATTGAACAGTCAATCCTTGTCATCCTATAGAATATAATGATAACATATTGATAGAAATATACAATTATACGACACCTTTAGTACTGCTTAGATACTCAAGGGCACCAAACTGCCCTAAGCATCATTTGTTTTCAATTATGAAAATTTGTTATGGGTAGTGTTGTGGCTACAGGCCAAACAGTAAAGAAGGGGACTCGTAGGAGAGGAAGAGGAGAGCTAGATCTGGGGAGAGTTGGTAAGAATGAGGGGATGATCCTCTCCCTCCTGCCCCTCCTCGGGGTTTATATACATGAGTGGGGTAGAATGGGAAATCCCCATTCTACCCCTTAGTGCTTACAGAGGATGAGGGTACATTGGTATATTTACACATCTACACTATCAGGCCTATTACATATTAGGCCAGTTGTAAGGCCCAGTCACGGGGGGTTGGGCCACCCTCACAACAGTACTCCCTCGTCAGTAAGCGCAGATGTCTCGACGAGCGAGCTGGCGTACCACACTATCTCAGCCCCCCATTCCCCGACAGCAAGTACCAACGGGCCGAAGCAACTAGTAGCTTGTATCCCCCTAAGGCAATGCCTACGAAGTGGTACGCGGAATCCCACTCCGAAGCCGAGTCGCCCAACCAAGGCAACGCCTACCAGGCTGATAACGAAGTCGTGCCGCCCCGCCAGGGCGATGGCTACAAGGCGGGCGACGAGGCACTGCACTAGTGCCGAGCTATCCTGCCAAGGCTTTGCCTACTAGGTGGACAGCGAAGTTGTCGCCGCCCCGCCGAGGCAATGCCTACGAGGCGGGCGGCGAGGTGCTGCTCCAAAGCTGGGTCGTCCCGCCGAGGCCGTGCCTACCAGGCGAATGATGAAGTCTTGCGCCAGAGCCGAACCGTCCCACCAAGGCTTTGCCTACTAGGCGGACGGCAAAGTCGTCGCCGCCCCGCCGAGGCAATGCCTACGAGGCGGGCGGCGAGGTGCTGCTCCGAAGCCGGGTCGTCCCGCCGAGGCCGTGCCTACCAGGCGGACGACGAGGTGCTGCGCCAGAGCCTAGCCGTCCCTCCAAGGCATTGCCTACGAGGCGGACGGCGAAGTCGTCGCCACCCCGCCGAGGCAATGCCAACGAGGCGAGCAGCGAGGTGCTGCTCTGAGGCCGGGTCGTCCCACCGAGGCCGTGCCTACCAGGCGAACAATGAAGTCTTGCGCCAGAGCGGAGCCGTCCCGTCGAGGCATTGCCTACGAGGCGGGCGACAAGGTGCTACTCCGAAGCCGGGTCGTCCCGCCGAGGCCATGCCTACCAGGCGGACAACAAGGTGCTGCGCCGGAGCCGAGCTGTCCCTCCGAGGCATTGCCTACGAAGCGGACGGCGAAGTGGTCACCACCCCGCCGAGGCCGTGCCCATCAGGCGGGCGGCGAAGTCCTGCAAAAATAGTGCCCACTGAGAGCGGGCGCTCGCGGCGTAGGCCGAGGGCGCTACGCATGCGGAGGCAGGGGGCAAATAATACAGGCTTCTGGCGAGTATAGTTGGAAGGTACGTATGTGTGCTAGGCATACGCACATACATATACAACACTACGTGTGGGCATGCATGTCGTTATGATGTATACATGCATAGATATGCAAATGCACCTACTATGCATCGTGCATGCACGCACGCATTTGACGTATGTATGGATACGGGTATGCATGCGTTTACGCGTTGGGTTCAGCTACGAAGGCCTTCACACGACGGTTGCCCCCTGGTCTGCGCAAAGGCTGATGCCAAGGAAGATAGCCGACACGGAACTCGAAGCACGAAGCCATGTTGACGCGAACACCAGCTATAGCGAGGTCCGAGGCATGGTGACCAGCGCCCAGCGGCAATGCCGAGGCGCAACTGACAACGCGCTACAACGAAGCAAGTGCGAAGGCCAGTGCGAAGGCTCTGCTCGCTCGAGCATCTTCCGCGTAGGTATGTGTGGCATATTAGTATATACGTGCACATATACATACCTGCGAGTCTGCATGCATGCACCCACTACTACCCTCACAGTGTGGATGGTGCGATGAGCGCGGTAGGCGGCGCGAGCGAAGTACCACTGGCGACGACGTGAATCGCTGTGGCTTCTTCGGCTTCATCAGTGGGTCGAGCTCGCCGAGCTTCTTCGAGAGCATCATATAGGAGCTGCCCTCGTGCTTCGATGTCAACGGCCTCGAGCGCGCGCATAAAGCCAGCGCAAAGTCGGAGTAGCCTTCCCTAGTGCGAAGTGGTGCAAAGTCTGTGAAGTCCACTTCGGTAGTCCCTTCTGGGCTTTGACCTGTAAAGCCGCAACATGAAGCCCGGCGCGGAGACTTCGACCATGGAACTAGACGCGGAGGCCCCGGTGCAGAAAACTTCGACCGAGAGGCTCAGCGCAGAGACTCATTCAGGCGGAGGCTGAGCACTTGGGAACCTGCATGCATACTCTATCACGTAGTCTCGATGCGGAGGCTTGGAAGCGCGCACTCAGAGTGCCGATCGAAGCAAAGTCGAAGGCGTGGGGCAGAGCCCGAAGCGAGGACAATGGGCAGAGGCTGTCCCGAAGGCGATCGCCTGGGGCTTCGATGCAAGGCCTCGCCATGGGCGCGAAGGCGAAGCTCACCTTGGCAAAGATGACAAAGTCGACACGAGGCCGCAGCGGAGTCTAGAATGCGGGGCCGCTGTCGATGGAGGCGGTGCGCACTCCGTGGGCGCTCGCGACATAGGCCGAGGGTGCTACGCACGCGGAGGCAGGGAGGCGAAGCTGCACTCCCTGGTGCAACGCGCGCGAAGACGCGATACCCAGGCGGTGCGCCACAAAAGCGAGGCACCCCTGGTGTCTCGGCCATCAGGAAGTTTTTATACTCCATGGAGTGCGTGGAAACATCAATCACGTCTTATTTATACTCCGGAGAGTACGTGTAGTGATAGCATCAACGTGTGCGCGGGACATCCGCGTCTTGTTTATACTCAGTAGAGTGCGCAGGGACAACATCTGCGTCTTGTTTGTACTCCGGAGGGGGCGTGGGACTATCAACCACGGCTTAACGAGTACTCCGGAGGGTACACCAACGCGTGCGTGGGACATCCGCATCTTGTTTAGACTCAGTAGAGTGCACAGGGACAACATCCGCGTCTAGTTTGTACTCCAGAGAATGCGTAGGACTATCAATCACAGCTTATGTGGGCTCCGGAGGGTACACCAACGCACGCGCGAGACATCTGCGTCTTGTTTATACTCAGTAGAGTGCGCAGGGACAACATCTGCGTCTTATTTATACTCCGTAGAGTGCGTGCGAAGGCAGATCTCAACGCTACATCTTATTTATACTCCGTAGAGTGCGCGCGAAAGCGTCCTCCCGCTGCGTCTTATTTATACTCCGTAGAGTGCGTGCAGAGGCGAACCTCGAAGCTACATCTTATTTATAATCCGTAGAGTGCGTGTGGAGGTGGACCTCCGTGGAGTGCGTGTGCGAAGGCTTCGGACATCGCGGAGGAGGCTCCAAACACCTCGGCGGAGACGTCGGACACCGTAGTGGAGACTCCGAACAACTCAGTGAAGACTGCTCTTCGGCTTTAGCGGAGACCACGGACATCGCGACGGGGGCGAAGCTGCGGTAGGTAATGGTTGATGCGAAGCGACGAAGTCTTGAGTAAGTGGAGGCTGCTGTCGCGAAGTCCACTGTGGTAGAGCTCAATCGAAGAGCAGAGGTCACAATCGAACACATGGATGAAGGTGGCGCCGCCAGGCCCGTCGAGCACCGCTTGGACGGTGGTGAGGTGCGCGGGCTGGAGCGCCGGGGAGACATCGGAGAAGTTCTTGCACGCGCCTAATCTTGAGGGCCATGTTGTGTGGGGTGGACGCCGAAGGCGCGGGAGCCTCGCCAGTTGGGAGAGCAAGAGGCGCTCGGCAAGCTTTGCTGCCTCAGCGGGCTGATCCACCGCAACAGTCGCCTCGTCATTCGCTGCCTCCACCTTCGGCTTCGGGGCGGGCACGAACCTGTAGAGGCGCCTGGCCATCCCGTAGGGCGTGGATGAATACTTTGGACATATGCACACGCGAAGTTCGTGCAGGCATAGGCATCCCTTGTTACGCGATGTGAAGCCGAGAGGTTCGTCGCGGAGGCGGAGGCCAAGGTGGATGGCGAAGCCGACTTTGTTAGGGACGAGCATGTGTAGCACGAAGCCCGAAGACGTCGAGTCAGAGGTCGGCGGAGCACGGAGCCCGAAGTCACCGAGTCAGAGGTCGGCGGAGCACTTCGACCGGTACGAGGCGCACCCAATGGTCTGCCTTTTCGGGGGCTACGGCCTCAGCAACACCCACGGCGGGCGGTCGGCGCATGACGCCACCGACGGTGGCCGGCGAGGCGGAGGTGGACGTCGCGGAGTGGTACCAGCGCATGCCGCAGGAGGTCATCACATTCGCGATATTCGGCCACTGGAACTACAACGACGGCATGATTGTGTTCCAACTGGGCTCGTCAGCCGACTACAGAGTGAGACTCCGCCCAGCCTTCGTTGTTGTGTGCAGTCACCTGGCCTCCACCGGCTCCACCCGGCCATGCAACGTCACCTTGCGCCCACCGGCTTTGCGCCCCGCATTTCCGCGCAACTTTGCGATGGGCATGCCTCCCCCCGTACCTACATGCGATCATACTCGCGGAGGCTCGAAGCTATGCGGAGACTCGGCGCGGAGGCTCGATGATGTGCACAGGCTTGGCACGGAGGCTCGACATCATGCGGAGGCTGGCGCCGAGAGCGCCGAGACTCGGCGTCGTGTGGAGACTCGGCGGAGGCAAAGCGCGGACGCTTGTCTTGGTGCGGAGGCCACACCGGAGCCAGGCTCCAGCAGCGCGGGGGCGAGCGGAGGCCGAAGCACGTCTTTGATGACGTGGAGGCGAGCGGGGGCTGGAGCCCGTCTTTGCTGACAGATGACCTTAGCGGTGCGGAGGGGTCCCACTCCCTGGTGGCTTTTGACATCGAAGCAGGTCTTCGCTGACAGATGCGCGCTACAGCGCCATCACCCATGGTCACCGACTTAAGTCGCGCACCTGCCAGACGGAGAGGCCCAGGAAGCCGTGCGGGGTGCCCTCGCGCCTGATAATGAGCTGCAGCAAGGACCTACGCGCCGTCGAGGGCGATACGGCGTCGAACGAGGACACCGTAGAGAGATGTAAGACCGAAATGGCGACAGAGGGGGGGTGAATGTCGTTCCCTTAAAAAATACTCCTGAAAATTCGCTTTTCAAAAAGATGCAAAACAAAGCAACTCACAGAAAATTAATTATGGACTGCATGCAAAATAATAAAATACTGGAACGCATGCAACACTAAAAAATTCAGCATAAATCAGAGACCAACCAGTAAAAAATTCAACTGAAATTAATGTCGTTTGGACTGCATGCAAAATAGTTGAAATCAGAAAAAGAAAAACAAGAGTGAATGCATTAGAGGGAGATGAGTGCTGACCGAGAGCTCACTTGCTTCCAAAAAGAAGAGTACAGACTGTTGTTCAAACTAAAGAAAATACATGCACTTGACCAAAAGCAGAACAACTGATTTCTGGAAAAAGTAATCGGCAGGCTGTAGCACTTTGTAGCCAATCGGCACATGCACTAGAGACACACACACTGCTCACCAGACAGACCTGAACCGAAGGAACCAATACTGCAGAAGATCAAGAGCTCTGACAAGAAACCGAATGATGACTAGCAAACCAGGGAGTTTGTACACGCATCTGCCGAACACACCATCATACCACAGAGAAACAACTCGTGCTCTATCTTCAGTAATCTGTACTGAGAACAGTAGGTGCTAGTAGCAGCCATGTACACTTAACTGGTTGCAAGTCTGAACAGCAGGCAACAAAACAGAAGAGGGACTAGACTTGGAACCGAAAGAACTCAAGAGAATAGAGTCGAATCTTACTGCCTAGGAGAAGGTGCTGCTGTTGTCCAATACTAAGGATTGCACACACCCACTTGCTGAAAACTAGCAGATCGAAAATGAAGACTAGAATTATTCCTTGCAGCAAGAAGACGTGCAATGATTTAACTGAAAGCAGCAAAGATAAAAAATAAGAACACACACATGCACTTGAGAAGCTAATACATAAAAGAACGTTGCTTTTGGGATGAACTAGCCAAAGTGGCATTGAGACGATTCCCCATTTAAAGCATGTATATATATATATATATATATATATATATATATATATATATATATATATATATATATATATATATATATATATATATATAGTAGCACTAGAACAATAACATTAATTCAAAGAAAAATAAGGAAATAGCACAATATATAAAACAAGAATATTCATGTTGAGACGAAGAGCGATGAACGATTAATATAACACATAAGTGTTTTACATCACTTTTCCATGTCTCATCCAAGAACACACACAATGAGAGAATAGAACCCTAGAACTTGCAAAAATATTTCTCTCCCAAAAGCACAAGCATTAGGACACCCTAATACTCATACCCATTTCTCTTTCTCTCTCTCTCAAGGTGCACTTCTCCACCTAGAGAGCACCTCTATTTATAGCCTCCACTAATGGGTCTAGAAGCCTACTTTACCCATTAGGTCACACCAACTCTCCACTAATGGGTTTACACACATTTTACCTATTAGGTTAAAATAACTCTCCACTAATGGGTTTACACTCAATTGTACCCATTAGATCACACCACCTCTCCACTAATGGATCATTTCCAAATAAAATCCGCTTCCGTTTGTGCAGCTTTGTGCATTTACCAAAATGCCTCTCCTGCACCTTCCTGGAAGCTTCCTCACTTCTTGCCGCGCACGCCTCGCAGCCACTTCGAGTCCTCGCCGTCTTCGACATATCCCGACCGCTCTGACCTCAGCACCGCCTGTGCCTAGTCCGGTCACCCGTGTCTCGCCACGACTCCGTCTTAAAGTCCTGCAGTCATCACCGACAAGAAAATACATTACATAGCACCGCACCAGATGATTAAATTAAATATCTGCATCAGTAAATATCATAATAATGCCCGAAACAAACTCAGACTTTATGGGACACGTGTCAATTACTCATCACACAACTGGGGTTACCTCCACATGGTCTCTCAAGAGAGAGCGAGAAGTTCCTGCATGCATGGATGGGTAGAGACTTCGCGGGTGGCTATTTCATGCATGGACCGATGGATGCGTGGAGCTCGAGTACATGCATGGACGGTTACTAGACCCAGAGTTGTCATACATCGTTAGTTTTCAAGCGGCACTCATGATGATGGCTCATGATGATGGATTGGAGCTCTCAGATCCACGCGGAGACTTGCATGCAAGATCGATGGATGAGCGAGTTAAGTTATTCAGAGATGCTCTACCTTCTCTTTCCTTTGGCAGCGTTCTTTGTTCCAGTCGGTCGGGATCCAGCATGCCAGGATGTATTCCAGCCCGGCCATGGGGCCAATCTCCCTCGCGGTGGTGACTCTTCTTTGCGGAGAGCGCGTGAAGGCTGGAGCTGGTCTTCGCCGGTGCGGAGACAAGCGGACGCGGAGGCCGGAACCGATCCTCGCCAACGCGGAGGCGAGCGGAGAGCACGTGAAGGCCGGAGCTGGTCTTCGTCGGTGCGGAGATGAGCGGACACGGAGACGAAACACCTTGCACACATACTTACTCTTTCCTGTTTGAAGATGAGTAGTGGGCGTAGGGGCTCATGCATGCCTGGATGAATATTCCATGCTCCGGACGCGTTGCTCTGCACGGAGACTCGACGTCCTACGGAGGCTCGGCACGGAGGCTCGACGTGGGGCTCTACACCGTGCGGAGGCTTGAGGAGGCTTCGACGCGGAAGGTTACAACGCGGAGGCTGGCGCCGAGACCCCATCGCTGCACGTTGCTGCTCAGGCAGTACTTAGCAAATAGATGGCGGATCGATGGATCTATCAGATCTGCCTAAAGACTTCCATGCAGAATCGATGGATCCATCAGATTCGCACGAGGGCTTACACACAACAACGACTTATGAGCGAGTTGGATTATTCCGAGATGCTCTACCTTTTCTTACCTTTAGCAGCATCTTTTGGTTTTCCAGCATACCCGAACGTGTCCCAACCCGGCCATGGAGCAAATCTCCCTCGTGGCGGTGGCTCTTCTTCACGCGACTTCTTGCCCGATCCCCACGGACGGCGCCATCTGTTGTGGCTACAGGCCAAACAGTAAAGAATGAAACTCGTAGGAGAGGAAGAGGAGAGCCAGATCTGGGGAGAGTTGGTAAGAATGAGGGGATGATCCTCTCCCTCCTGCCCCTCCTCGGGGTTTATATACATGAGTGGGGTAGAATGGGAAATCCACATTCTACCCCTTAGTACTTACAGAGGATGAGGGTACATTGGTATATTTACACCTCTACACTATCGTGCCTATTACATATTAGGCCAGTTGCAAGGCTCAGTCACAGGGGGTTGGCCACCCCCACAACAGGCAGTCTTTTGGGAAAATGACTGGTATGATGTAACATGATTATTTTATGCTCTCAAAATCCCCAACGCTAAGGACCGAATCTTGTCCTGACCTCATAATCTAAAATAGTGTAACCACAAGTTTATAAAGTACAATTTGGCTTAGTAAATTTATCGGACCCTGGAATCATCTCGTTGGTGGGATGATATATGTTAGCTTGAATGGGGCACCAAGGGAGGGTGAAATTTGCTAGATGCTCTAGTCATTTTGGAAAGTTGTAGTCCAATTGCGCTAATCATTGTGGCAAACATCCTAAATGACTTATGGGACCCACTGTGTGTATGAGAAGCCCATGTGGGTAAGATGATAAAGGGGTGAGGTAATTTGGAAGATTACTGTGATGATCTACTTATTTGCATGACCAAGGAATCATGTGGAGCAATAAGCTGATTGTCTCTTGTGTATAAAGTGTATAACCTTTGCAAAGTAAAAACTGTTTGAACAACCGTGTCCACAGTCATGGACGGGCATAGAAACTTACATTGATATAGTTCTGTTTTAAAAACTTTGTGAGTGGAATTGGAAAAGTGTCAGGCAGTAAAGCCCTAAATTGTGTTACCCTAGGAGGTTGATCCCAGTGATAGAGTTAAGCGGATGTAACATTAGAAACTAGCATAAAGTGCAGAAACTATGTAACGGTGGATGGAATCTGTACCATTATTACTATTGCAATCTTTCATACACATTAGGAAATCCTGTTTTAGTTAAAACTGCTAAATCTCAGAAACTCCTACTTATTAAAAATTTTGAAGGCATTTGACAAATAAATCAACATGAACCATCCCTTGATAAGTCATGTATTTATATAATTGCATACTGTGCATTGGCTTATGGAGCACGGTGGTTTGTGCTCACACTCACTCAATACAATCAGAAATAGGTGAGCAAGATCACTATGCCTACGACGATGCTCTCGGTCCAGATGAAGGAGCAGACGAAAGGAACTAGGACGAACTGCTGTAAACTCTTGTCCTAGATAAGCAGACTTGATAGAGATTGTGTGTACTTATATTATCTAGACTTAGATAATATCAATCGTTCAATTTTACCCCCAGTCACTTGCCTGTAGATGTTCATGATCCTACCATTTGGTTTACTATTTCTGCTTTCGCTTTTGTATTGTAAATATTTGATCTGATCAACCCTTATGTAAACAATCATCCGACATGGTGTATTAAACTCTGATATATATGATTATTGTATGGTATGGTTCAAACGATGTATGCAATTACTCAGCAATGTATATATGAGCACTATTTATTGATCCAAATAATAATATGATGAAATCACAGAGAATTCTAGATTATAAAATCCGGGTCTAACAGTAGGTGTCCACATAAAACAAAGCTATAAGAATAACGAGATGGTAGCACTTATTGTTGTTATATCTATAGCTTCCCATCTAGCTGTAATATCATGCGAAACAACTAGCAGATGATGTACCAATCTGTACGGTATATACTACAGAACGATAGCATGCAAAGGCATGTATATGATCCAATTTATATCCATCTCACGCAATAAAAATATGCAAGTGATACTAACAAATAATCGATGCTGGTTTCTGTCATAATATAAGCACTACCATAAGCCAGGCTTCATTGATTAAGACATGACATTATGAAAAAGCATGTCTAACTGGAAAGATATGAGATGCACTGAGTATGGTTGAGTTGACACCCTGAACCAATCCTAACCTAAATACACCTGGACTGCATGATCTCGACACCAATCTTCGAGTTTGAGATTGGGCACTTTTGTTCTGAGAAATCCACAAGTACCTTGGTATCTGAAATCCAAAGGAGTTTGGGACACAAATAATCATGAACATTAAAAAAAATACGGATGGTAATAGGTTTTTTCCTGTATGATATGAAGGCGAACTAAAGATCGCTCTTGCCATTTGTATTGATCAGCAGTGGTTATATAGTACAGAAGGTAACAGAGTTGGTTGAGATACATGCCGAAAATAGTTAAGCTAAATAGGGAAACTAACTGCCGTGATTTACTCCATGCCGATCAATGGCCGCTGATTGGTTTTCTGGCTAACACCCCCTGCAGTTGGACAGGGGCGGGACGAACGTTCAAACTGGAACAAAACTCTGTGAAGATGGCAGTCGGCAATCCTTTGGTGAAGACATTGGCGTATTGTGAGGATGTCGGCACATGAAAGACACAGATTTCTCCAAGAGTGACTTCTCCAAGAGCAACAAGTTCTCGAACGAAGTGAAGATCTATCTCAACGTGCTTCGTTCGCTGATGCTGAACGGGATTGGTTGAGAGGTAGACCGCCCTGATGTTGTCGTAGAAGACAACGGTTGCGCGCTGAAGAGGACGATGGAGTTCGGCTAGGAGTTAACGAAGCCAGCAAGATTCAGCAACGGCATTGGCAACAGCGCGGTACTCTGCTTCAGCACTGGAGCGGGAGACCGTCTGCTGTCGCTTAGATGACCATGAAACAAGATTATCTCCGAGGAAGACAGCATAGCCCAAAGTAGACCTCCTTGTATCGGGGCATCCGGCCCAATCGGCATCGAGTATGCGGTGAGAGATGTCGACAAGGTGCAATGAAGCTGTAGACCGTGGTTGATGGTGCCCTTGAGGTAGCGAAGAATACGCTTGAGGAGGGTGGCATGGGGCTCACAAGGATCATGCATATGAAGGCATGCCTGCTGTACTGCGTAAGCAATGTCCGGGCGTGTGAACGTGAGGTACTGGAGGGCGCCAGCAATGCTCCGATAGTCAGTGGCATAGGCAACTGGAGGGCCAGTGGAGGACAGTTTGGCACAGGTGTCGACGGGCGTGCTACATGGTTTGCAGTTGCTCATGCTGGCACGAGCAAGGATCTCCTTGGTGTATTGTCGCTGCGAGAGGAAGAAGCCGGAGCCAGTGCGCTGGACGGAGATGCCGAGGAAGTAGTGGAGAGCACCGAGGTCCTTGAGAGAGAACTCGTGGTGAAGGGAGGCGATCACTCGGTGAAGCAACGTGGTCGTCGAAGAAGCTAAGACGATGTCATCGACGTATAGGAGTAGATAAGCCATGTCGGTGTCGCGTCGGTAGATGAACAGCGATGGGTCGGCCTTAGAGGCAATGAAACCCAAGGACAAGAGGAAGCTGGCAATGCGACTGAACCAGGCGCGTGGGGCTTGTTTGAGGCCGTAGAGCGACCGGTTGAGGTGGCAAACATGCGTGGGACGCAAGGTGTCAACAAAGCCATATGGTTGTTGACATTAGACAACCTCAGTAAGCATGTCGTTGAGGAAAGCATTGTTAATGTCGAGTTGATGAACCGGCCAGTTGTTGGAGAGCGCAATGGTGAGGACGGTGCGCACGGTGGCCGGTTTGACAACCGAAGAGAAAGTTTCGCCGAAGTCGACCCCGGGGTGCTGAGAGAAGCCCCGAAGTACCCACCGAGCCTTGTAGCGGTCCAAAGAGCCATCCGGCTTGAACTTGTGATGAAAGATCCATGGGGTCGATGCTGAGCGGTGGGCGGAAGTAAATAGGCGAAAGCAAGGGGAAATCAAGATCTTAAATGCTCTGATACCATGAAGGCGAACTAAAGATCTCTCTTGCCGTTTGTATTGATCAGCAGTGGTTATAAAGTACAAAAGGTAACGGAGTTGGTTGAGATACATGCCGAAAATAGTTGAGCTAAACAGGGAAACTAACTGCCGTGATTTACTCCATGCCGATCAATGGCCGCTGGTTGGTTTTCTGCCTAACATGATCATCTGATGCAGCCTTTCATTTTATCTTTGTACACACGAAAAGAAATTGAAGTCTACCTTTGTGCAGTGACATCTTTCTCCAACCAGGCTGCAACAGCACCATAAGTCTACACGAAGCTCCAAATGGGCCAGTCGCAAATGGAAAATGGACCATGTAGCTACCGAAAATTCCATTGGAAATTAGCTAGCTGAGTTGCTTCACTGTCAGCCTGCCGACTTGGTAACAAAATCTTCCATGCTAATCCTTGTTGAATACAAAATTAGTCTCTAGCAGCAGTCATAGGAACGTCACCATAAGAACACCAAAAAAAAAGGACTATGATAGAAGGGAACCTGCAAGCTTACTTGGATGGGAACATCACACGGAGCACAATTGAAGAAAAGACAGTAATAGGCAACCAAAATAAACATCTATCGCAGAAACACCAAAACCGAAGAGTCCAATGTAATACGTGACGAAACGCATCACCAGCAGTTAGTAGACACCAAACGCAGGGCAAATCGACACCGCAGCAAGCACGACCAAACGACGAGATGAAACACTGGGCACACAAAAACACAGCCCCAGACATAGGAAGCCAAATCGAAGAGGAACGAACACGCACCTGGCAGAACAGACGGAGAAAGAGAGGAAGAACGAACTGGGCGCCCGCAACGTACCAAGGAAGGGAAGCGACGCACTCGAGGGAGACCAGATACATCGTGTGAAGAGCCACTCAAGGGTGCCGGTGCCAGCTTGGGAGCCCGTTCGTCCAACGTGCTTAGCGAAGGTCAGGTTGCTTCGTGTCTATGCTGGGGGCCGAAGCCATCGGCCACCGACAGCGATGAACCGTGGAACAAGGTAGCGCTCAGTTTAGCATTGATTTATAATTTTTTAATATAGTTAATTTATTTTTTACTATAATTAAATTATCTTATTTGATATAATTAAATTTAAAAAATATCAAAATAGAAAAAATATGTTAGTCCATCATAAACGATGCAAAAAAATACAAGAAAAAAAAGACAAAAGCTTAAAAAATCTAAAAAAAATGAAATTACTGAATAGTAAAAAAATTAAAATTAAAATAAAAATTAACTTTAAACTATTTTAAGTTATGCCCAAATCACGGCCTAGCTCCCAGGCGACCTGCGCAATGTCGAAGCCCACGACAGCCCACACCAGCCTGCACGACCAAAACAGCGACACAACGGGCACGCGGCTGCGACACGGCGAGCAGCGGGGAAGCGCATGCCGATTCACAAATATGCCCCACATGGTAGCTATGAAAGACTCCAATTCGCAAATATGGCGACGCCAGTCTCATTGCTGCCTGCTAGCCCTAGGAAAGCGACGTGCCAGAGACACCATCTTTCGTGTCGCTGCCACCAACGCCTGAGTGCCGTCGTCACAACGGCACTCAGGCCAAAGCTAGACGCCGCGGAAGCCTGAAGCCCGAGCTACTGCCCCTGGCTACACACTTCTTGCAGATTTTTGGTCGATATCTGGTGCTTGATTGTTTTGGTGCATCTATTGAAGTTTCTCTCTCTCTTTTTTTTGGCAGTGTGCATATATTGAGGGCCCGCTCTGATGAGCTTTGTCCCAGCGGTAGCATTGGGCTTTTAGATTCTTATTTACTATAGCAAATTTGTCTTCTTCCTTTTTCGTTTTTGGTATTTTTGTGTTTTGTTTTTTTCCCAGATTTCTTTACATTATTCATGATAGGTTAACATGTCGTTTTTATTTTTATATATTTTTAAATTTAATTATGCCTAATAAGTCAACTTATTTATAGTAAAAAATCAGTCAGTTACAGTAAAATTTCAACCAAAAGTCAGAAAATATCACTATTCCGAATGCTATCTGAAGCTTTATTGTAGTGGAAGATGCATTTTTTTCTTCTGTTTTTACATGTACTGTTGACTTGGCATATGCCCTCTTGGATCTGCTTCCATACAATCTTTTGTTTAATTGCTACATTACCATTCATATATGTCGTTTTTGTTCGGCCGTTTAACTGCTTTCCAGTGTGTTGACTTTATCCATCCCGAGCAAAGTTGTAAATACCATTTCGGTATCAACTATATCGACCGATATGTGCCATAGCGTCATCTAAACCAAACAAAATAGTCCTACATACCATACCGGTTCAATACCGGGCATACCGGTAGAATTGATAATACCGTCTATTGAATTATGTATTATATTTGATAGTACTATTACGTATTTAGAATAACATTACAAGCGACATTAGTATGTATATAATTAAATAAATATATACTTATATTATTATATTAAATTTAAAGTGGTACGTAGGTATGATCGTATCGGTATGGCCTTAGGTACTATATTGATAAATATGATTAGTGATTGCCCCAAACGTCCCCCGAGACCTAACCGGCGGCGGGGATGCGTTCCCCACCGCGTGCGCTTCTCCGGCGCTCTGTTCCAAACTTCCGACCTCTCGTACATGGGTTAAACTCAGAAGTGGGTCCTATTCTCAGGCAGCAGTTCGGCCGAACGAGACAATCCGGACCCGCCCGCCTCTGGGTGCAGAAAGATTTTCTGACCGCTTCAGCGCAAGCGTCCGAAGGATTGGGCCCAATCCGGGAAGCAGCCGCCTCATATAGTCAAATCAATCGCACAACGAGCCGGCATGGACGGATGGATTGATAGATAAACCCAAATAAACGCAAGCTCTAGCCCCCCAACTCTGACAACGCCGCGGCAGCAACCAAAAGAAATCTGACATTGACCACCGAATCGTTGGACCGTGACGGGCCCGCCGTATCCGTTCCCCGGCTCGCGTCACGCGCCCGCCGCACGAGCGACCCGCGCAGCCACGCCCACGCCTGACGATGCTTCCGCACCGCACCGAAACAGCCGAGCCTGCACTAGGCTAGACTTGTAGTGGGGAGTGAGTAGTATAAAACTTCACTTCCCTCGCGGCGGCTCCGGTCCGGCCGGCTTGCCCCCTAATTCCACTTCCCCGCCCCAGGGACCCGCAGATCCCATCGGAATTCCCGAGAGCCTCCGTCCAGGCCCTCCTCTCCTCCTCCCCCGCCGCCGGCGAAGTCGACGACGGCGGATTCCTCCGGGGTATTGCCTCTGCACCCTATAGCTATTCATTCATTCCCTGTAGTCCGACCCGACGCTTTGCGCAATTGCGCGGCCGCTAGTTGATCTTGGCTCAAGGTCCGCGTCTTGGGCGAACGATTTGCCGAGCTTGGATCCGATTTAGTTTCTGTCTGTTTGATTAAGCGATTGTTTCCGTGAGCTAAGTAGTATGTTAAAGAGGTTTACTCTTTCGCTGTGAGCTGTTTGATTAATCTGGTCCTAGCACGCGGTGCAACGATTGCTAGCCATGAGTAGCCACATGATGGAGCATATTGAGTGTTTCTGATGATGAATTATTTCTGTTGGTCACATGTAGGCATGGAATTGTTTTTTTTTTTAATTTTTTAGGGCTTAGGCATGGAATTGCGATATTCTTTTTCCCGATTATGTGGAAAGGAAGATAGTGGAAATGCCCCTCTTGCAATTTCCCTGTGAATGATCTTTTTTCTGAACATGCGCAGAACAGGGAACAGTGCTTTTGCTGTTATGTTTGAATGGGGAGGGCAGTTCTGTAATTCCATAGGAGCGCAAAGCCTCTATACAATTGTGCTGATAGTGCTTTGCAGAAATGGATGGCTCAGTTTCTGGCCCCGATCGTTTCAGCTTTTTTTCAGCCTCAGCTTCTAGCTTCAGCATTTTTTTCACTATTCAGTAATTTGTCTTTTTCTGAATTTTTTTTAGATTTTTTGAGCTTTTTTGCATTTTTCTTTTTTTCCCGTGTTCCTTTGCATTGTCCGTAATGGGCTAACATATTTTTTTCTATTTTTACATTTTTTTTAAATTTAATTATACCCAAAAAGTTAAATCATTCTGATAAAAAAGCCACTCATGATGAAATTTCAAATAAAAGTCGAAGCCATCGCTAAAACGATCACCCCCTTAATAGAGGGCCGTAGAGGACCACCAATTATTTACGAATGTGATTTGCATAAATGATTATTCTGGAGTCCAATCCATATTAATCTGTTTATTTCTTGTCAGATAAAATGGAAATCTTTTATTTGTCCATACTTGTGCTGGGCAACACGAATAGACGGTTGCATGGCATTTTTGGAATATTTCAGTGTCGTGTATAGGATAATGGAATTAATTTGGCTGTAAGGTCACTTTGCAATAATCGCTATATCTGAATGCCGTAAATCCATCAATCGTCTTGAGTTTGGTGGCAGAGTGGAAGGTTGTTACTAGATGCTCATCTCATACATCCACACATTTGTGAGTGTGCACACTCATGCATAGAGGCATGGAGATGATGGGATCATGGGAAATTCTGGGTTTGTCTATGCGAATATATGTTTTTTTCTGCTGACGTGCATGACGGAAGGTGATGTCATGTTCCAAAATGGTATAGTATAGTTGGGCATGATCTAGCTTTATCCTATTGGACTGATGGTCACCTCCCAATGCTACGCAGCTTCTGGTAGAATCAGAGCAAAGCAATAGTGTTTCTTTCTGTGAAGTTAATTATACTACCTCTTAAATAGCAACAGTATGCTTACATCTGATCAATTATGTTGGTTTTCTGCAGTTCTCATTCCTTGTACCCGACATGATATTTAGATAATCCAAGCAGTGCTGGGTTTTAGCCCTGGTTTGAATTTTGAGTAGTGTTAAAGATTCAGTTTTTAGACGTAGAAGATGAACTGTTCAAGTGGTTCCCAAGGGCATTGTGTCAGTGGAGAACAGAAGCAAGTGCAGCGTGTTAGCCCACCCAATGTGAACAATGGACCAAAGCACCGTCCGTTGACTCCGGTGAGACGATGCCGTGGTGTAGCATGCGTGGCGATTATACTGTCAACAGCATTCCTGTTGATAGTTTTCTTAGCCCCTATAACTACTTTCCTTGTACGGCTGTTCAGCGTGCATTATAGTCGAAAGGTGACTTCCTTTCTGTTTGGAATGTGGTTATCTTTATGGCCATTCTTGTTTGAGAAGATCAACAAGACCAAGATGGTTTTCTCTGGTGAAAGTGTACCTCCAAAAAAGCGTGTGTTGTTATTTGCCAACCACAGGACCGAGGTTGACTGGATGTACTTGTGGGATTTTGCATTGAGGAAAGGCCATTTGGGATATATCAAGTACATCCTTAAGAGCAGCTTGATGAAATTGCCTATTTTTAGCTGGGCATTTCATATTTTTGAGTTTATTCCAGTAGAGCGGAAATGGGAGATTGATGAAGCAGTTATCCAGAACAAACTATCAAAATTTAAGAATCCCAGAGATCCCCTTTGGTTGGCGGTTTTTCCTGAAGGCACGGATTATA
The DNA here is from genome assembly GCA_036346265.1 of Melocanna baccifera. Taxonomy (NCBI): domain Eukaryota; kingdom Viridiplantae; phylum Streptophyta; class Magnoliopsida; order Poales; family Poaceae; genus Melocanna; species Melocanna baccifera. The sequence goes on along the minus strand of CM070676.1, from coordinate 37,400,376 downwards.
CGTAAGACATCTATCTTTAAAATTCGTTTTTATCTATTGTACAATCCACATGCATTATTGTAATATATACTTAATTGTATATTTGTTCAATCTGTTGTATTTTCAAAGTTACCGATTGGCAAACCAAACTTCCCCTGCCATACTGCCTTTCTGAAATGATTTTATATATTACTTTAGAAATTGCTTACCATCCTATTTCCTGTGCATAATTCTTGCCTCTTTCCTTCCTTTTTTGGTTGCTCATTGGTGCTTTTAGGGAGAAGAAATGCATCAAGAGTCAGGAGTACGCTGCAGAGCATGGTCTGCCTATCCTAGAAAATGTCCTCCTTCCAAAGACAAAGGGGTTCATTTGTTGTTTGCAAGAGTTGAGAAGCTCCTTAGATGCAGGTGAACACTCACTCCCCCTTTTTCTATGTGTGTTGCCATGATATTGATTAGTACTACCATTTTCTTTGGAAAATTTCCTCTTTTGTTTTCCTTACCAGCAGAATTTTTGTGAAAAGATTGCTGTGCACCTACAATAACCAATCCTTAAGTGATAGGACTCGTGCTCACCACAGATAATTTTATTTGTGAGAAGTCCATATTTTCACTTTGTGGGAAAATTGTTATTCTTACTTTTGTCTTGAGTAGGTCATAAATACAGTATATGAGCTCCTAATACCCACAAAGTTTTTTTTTAAAAAAAAATCTTGTTGAGCAAGTACATGGATTATCAATTCATGGCATAGAATCAACAATGTTTTCACTGTTTAAATCATCTATTATAAATTGGAGTTAATGAACACGGAGCATATCTTGCATTCAAAACGAACCAAACTAGTTAATAGTGTGTGTTGTACTATCTCTGTGTGGTCCAATGTATTGGCTAAAGCAGCATGTACTAGCATTCCCAAAATATGCTGCCAATGTTACTGACCAGACAACTGCACTGCAGTACATGAATCTAGGACCACATATGCTTGAATTTCTGAAAGCTTGAAACATAACTGCAATTGGACCTCATAACATTTCAACTGTCGAACTGCTCTGTAATTTTCCAAATGCTTCTTTTCCCTTTTTAATGTACTGAAGTGTATTTTGGCTAAGAATGTTCACTCCTTTTAATATTTGATCCTGATATTCGGATTCATGCAGTTTACGATGTCACAATCGCATACAAGCATCGACTGCCAGATTTTCTGGACAATGTATATGGCACTGATCCTTCTGAAGTTCACATCCACATCAGAACTGTTCACCTCTGTGACATCCCAACGTCAGAAGATGAAGTCACTGATTGGATGATAGAGAGGTTCAGGCAGAAGGATCAACTTCTGTCAGATTTTTTCATGCAAGGCCACTTCCCTGATGAAGGAACTGAAGGAAATATATCCACACTGATGTGCCTCGCAAATTTTTTCACAATAGTCAGCTTGACAGGCATATTTTTGTACCTAACTCTCTTTTCGTCTGTCTGGTTCAAGATCTATGTAGTAGTTAGCTGTGCTTACCTTTCATTTGTTACCTGCTACTCCATTCAACCACCCCAACTGATATGTTCCCGGGAGGGTGGCGTCCATGCCAAAAAGGCTCTGTAGAAGAGGTTGTAGGTTGCGACTGAAAACTGTATACCTGCAAAAGGTGTTTACTGCAGAAATTCTGGGCTTGTGCCATTGTTAAATTTTCCTTTCTGCAAGATGAACTATGATATTGTAACATCCCAAGTTTTCATTTATGGAATAAATATAAAAAGTATTAATTTCCTGAATTTTATTATTGTTTAAAAATATCAAAATTCTGGATTTTAAAAATGCTTTTCAAAATTTTCCTGAAACTAATTTTTTGTGCAAAAATAAAAACCAACTTCAAGTGGGAAATATTTGTATTAAGTTCAAAATGCCTTAAGAAATTTATCTTTTTTTCTAAATTTGTTAGCCTTATTTGTTTTTTTGAGCTTATTTCAATTTTTTTTTGTGATTTTGAAAATTTGAGAATCAATTTAAATTCCCATTCCTTTCAAAGGCCAATTTTTCTCTGCGGCCCATTTCTTTTCTTTTATCCCGTCGTTCTTTTTCCAGTCTGGCCGGCTTTCTCATTTCTTTTTCTTTTCTTTTTCTCCCACCAAGCCGGTTCACATGGACCAGCCTGATGTCTCCTACTTCCCTCTTTCTCTCACTGACACGTCGAGCCTGCATGTCAGCTTCTCCTTTCTCTAGCTGCCACCATTGCCATCCATGGAGCTCATCAATGTCGTTTCCTTTCCGTCCACATGCGCATTAATTGCTCATGACGACCATCACTTACCTCGGTTGTTTCCAGCCATCTTAACTCGCATTTGCGCGCAATCAAGCCGTACCATCACCGCATCCACTGGAGCCGTGCGCCCTCTTTGTTGCCTCCCTCGCGACTCTAAAAAGAGCCCCGAGATAGCTTTCTCCTAGTCATTCCACTCCAAGTGTAGCTCTCATTTCCCTCTCTCTTCATCGGAACACGACCGTGATGCGATTGTCTTTCCCAAGCTTGTCTGCCGCGCTCCAACACCATTCTGATACTCCGATGAGCTTCCACTGATATCGAGCACATCATATTGTGTTCCACACTCCCCTAAATCTTTCTCCTCAGTCATTGGTGTTTCCCGCAGCTTCCTATTAGAATCGGGCTCGTCTTCCTCGTCGGTGTCTGTGAGTTACGCCGCCGCCCATTCCTTCGTCGCTGGTGAAGCCCCGTCAATCCCTTTAGCGTCTACTTCATCTTCTTATACGCATGACATTCTACATTGTGCTCATCTCTCCTTCGCCGGAGCATTGTTGCACCACCATCGCCGCCGTAGCCGAGATTTGTGCTACCACCTTGAATTTTTTTTGCAGTTTTGGCATGTCAGCCACCAGAGCCCAATCACTGCCCTATCAGCCACCAAAATCCAATCACCACCGTGTCAGCGCTTGCCTGTTCGCTAGTGAGCTCGGTGCACCGTGGACCAAGGGTAGGACTCGGTCCATAGCTGGGCCCACATGCTATTGACCCATTCCTTTTCCCGTTACAAAAATAATTTCAGTTTTAATTCAAAATTTCCATCGACGTCAACCTAGCGCGATAATCATGAGTTTCCTTTAGAAAGAAAAATCCGAAAATCCCAAAAATAGGTGAATGTTTTCCTTTTCAATTTTCCTAAGTTTAATCTTTTGAATGCCCTTTCTCCTCCATTTAACTTTGTTCTTTTTCCTAAATTCATTTGAAATCCTAAGTATATTAATTTTCCAAGTTTTTGATTTCTTAGTTAATTTGAATTTTATTTGAAATTGGCTTTCTTTGCGTATAGGTTCTAACGTTTCAGAGAACGCAAATACCACACTGACCCAGAGCAGCAATTTTGTGTGCAAGACAAGTTACATCGTTGATCACATTGATTCAACTATTTCAAATTATTTATGTTTTATTTTAAATTATTATGCATGTGTATTTTGTATTCAACATACTTTAAATTCCTATTTTAAAATTGTAACTAATTCTCAATACTTGTGTATAGCCATTTCAACATTGAACTGCTGTCATCCTGTCACCCTAGATGAAAATGATAGTTGGTACATTAGTATTAGCTAGAACCTTTTATATAGAAAATTGCTTAGCCATACTTAGACTTGTTAGGTTGGGATTGGAATTTTTCATAAAGAAGAATTTAGCTTTTAAATTGTATCCTTGACATTGGTGTGTCATAGAAAGTTTATGAAATGACTTATAAAATAATTTTCTGAGGTGGGACTTCAGCAAGTGGTTGGTTTATTGTAAGTCCCGTCTAGGTCAATTAAGAACCGCCTACAAGCTCCTAGTCGCAAAGCCTTCCTATATAACCACAAGCCAAAGTAGGCATGACCTGGCCGACTAATTTGTAACATCCTAGTGTCGATTGTGCCATCCGATGAAATGTGGGTGTCGAGAGGACAGTTTATTCCCACACGGTACAAGAGGGGACTTATGATTGGGTGATTCTCAAGGGATGTGAAACCTTAGTGAGCGGGATTGTGTTGTGATGGTGCATTTTAAAGACTTTATTATGATCACCTTAGTTGCACTCTAACATGTTGAGTGTGTGTAGATGGTACAAGTTGATCATATCTTGTAGGTAAAGTTGTATAAAACTCTGTAGAGTCAAAATTATTCGAATTGTTGAGCCATCAGTCATGGGCATGTCGAGCGATGCCGTTTCACAGATTTGACTTTGATTTTCAAAATGATTTAAAATGAATTGGTGTCCATGGTAAAAATTGGGTTGGAGCCCATGTTTTTGTTGGTGTTAGGTTGGAGTCTACACTAGAGCTGGGTTTTTTTGGGCTTGCTGCTTGCGACTTGTGGCTTTTGTTACAGTAACTAGCTTTCAAATGGCACGTCTCTTTAAGGCGGGTGTTAACAAATCGATTGTAGTAGACACTGTACTGACCTCAGCTATATTGGTCAAAATCACGTGTGACCGCCTCTCTCTTCGTATTCTCCCTCTCGCGAACAACTAAAATTTAAAAGCCATAAGTCATAGCCTAAAAAAACCCAAGCTTCATTACTTGTTCAAAAATTCAGCTTTACATTATTGTAGCATTTACGCTTTCGAACTTAATTATTGTATTTAAAATTGTCGAAAAAAACAACCATATTAAGCCTTCCTTTGATATCATCTAACCATGCATTTTCTTTGTTATTGATGTAACTTGTAGAGTACATTTTGTACTCACCATTGCTTTTATAAATTGATGTTCATAGGAGGATGACTTTGTTGACTATGAGGACCTTGATGACTAGGCCACTACCCCAGTTGATTGCCTATGACAGATCTACTGGTCTTATTACTACTTCGTCTTCTATTGTTTATCTTTTCAGCCTGCAAGTTGTACTTGTAAACTTTGGTCTTAAATCTGGTACTTTTATTAATAAATTGTAGGATCGAATATGGCAACAGAGGGGGGGTGAATAGTGCCAACTCTGATTTTACCCCTAGTATTCAAGATTCTATACTCAGACATCTACAGAGGTGTAGAACACAGAATCTCCAACTAAGAATCAATCTAAATGGCCCAAATCAACAAAACTTCGACCCAAACCTTTCCAGGCGGTCTAACCGGCGTTCAAGAGGCGGTCTGACCGCTCCGGGCGATCTAACCGGCCTTATAACGGTGGTCTGACCGCTGTTACAGTAAAATCAGGCGATGAATAGTATTTTTAACCCGATTTCAAATCCGAAAATCAAGAGAACTTTTGATCCGTAGATCCAAATGATATGAAATTTTGTATGGATGTTCTCTAGGTTATTGTGAACCTATTCCAACAAATAATCATGAAATACATGGCCAAAGAGGGAACCTTTTTTCAGTTTGTTGGAAGGTTGCACTAAAACCGAGCCAAAACTCTAATTTGTGAAAATAACTTGCTCGTAGGTAGAAGATGGCTGAGATGGTTCTAAATATATTCCTACATGTCACAGCAAGCTAGAACACTAAGGAACACTACCGAAAAACTCTTAAAATAAGAGGTCACTTGATGAGATCGAAATCAATAAAATCGAGTTTTCTCATGAATCTTGCCATTAAAGTGTCTTGATAGATGGAGATAGATTCCTGAGGTTTATCTCCAACTCTTACACGTTCTTGGATAGCAAGATCACAAGAAGAGAAAGAAAGGATCAAAACCAACCAAATTAAGGATAAATCAATCAAAAACACACAATAGACAAAGAGATTATCAAAGATCGATGAATGATTACTTGAAAAGGTAGGTTTTATAGCCACTTTACCTAGGAGGACAGATAGTACACCATATACTCAAAATCCTAACCATAGAACATGAAAGCACAAAGAGGTGGGTCGGATGATCCACACAAGTCTCTATCTCAATCCTTTATATAAGAGGCTCAACCAGCCATTTCTAGCCCTAATAGATATAATCCACTTAGCACAATGGGGGAAACCCGTTAACCCCAACCACACGGGTTTTAACTCACACAAGACACTTATGCACGCTTTTCAAAGCGTATAAGCCTGAATCCGTTAAGTCTTTTCCGCTTGATCCAACTTGATCAAATCAGCATCCCCTTGACCTAAACCGCTCTTCAAACGCCACGCATGCACCTCGGTTTTGATCCAAGGCGAATTCCGGTATTTTGATTAATCTTATCGAAATGTCCTTCCTTAACTGGGTCTTCATCTTTCATTGCAAACAATCGCTATGCTCGCTACGTGTAGATACACCACTAGCTCACCACGCGTCGTCAAGTCTCTCCCATCCCGATTTCATCGAACCACAGCTCACTTGGACCGTCCAAGCCTTATGGTGCAATCCCGCCGTTCGAACTTGCTTTCAACATTTTTCGTCTTTCTTGTACCATACTTGAGCTTACCATCTCACCCGGCATTCTTGATCGTTCTGGGCCTCAACTCCTTCATGAGTCTAGCCCCAATTCTCACCGTTGACCATGGTTAACTCTAAGCGACCCTACAGATCTAAAGACAAAAAAATCATTTCCGGGTACAAATTCTTCACAACTTTACCCACGTTAGCTGAGACATGCATCATGCAACCTTAATATAATGAATTAGATCATCCCAACCTAATCTATGACTCAAATCCCAAAATTCTTAACTTCTGCCAAAAACTATCCTTTCAAAGAGCGATCTTTGCAAAATTAAATAACCACTCCACAAATATTGCAATGGTTCATCACAATATTAAACAGGACCTTCTCACATGGTCCTTCATAAATAAAATACATGATACACTTGTTATCATATTTATTTATACTATATACACTAGTTGTTTCTAGACTAGTGTAAAATACACAAATAATCCAGGATTATTGTCCCCTGGCTCGACCGATACGCTTGTGGACAATTGAACATACTTCCTATGGTCCATCACTGTAGGAGGTCTCTTATCTGTAAGCATGAAGTGTGCTGTCAAGTAGAAATTAACAAGCATGACTTTGGTAATATTTCGGTGCAGAAATTCTGGGTTTATGCCATTGTTAATGTTTCTGCTTATATACGGAGGATTGAACGTTGTGGAGCGCATGGCTAGAATCGCGCGAAACCTGTGAAACAATTTTTCTTCCCTGATAGGTGTAACTAGTTATTCATTACAAATTTCCTGTTAAACTAGCAGCAAAGTCGTTGTAGTATAGTGGTGAGTATTCCCGCCTGTCACGCGGGTGACCCGGGTTCGATCCCCGGCAACGGCGTTTTTGAACTTAGTTTATTATATTTAGGACACACAAATGGTTAACACAAGTGACCTAGTCAGGAATGTGAAAGTACGTGAGATGAACTATTCTCTAAAATAATATGAACTTCAATATGAATTCTTATAAGTATAATTTATTTTGTAAAAAGCTATGGAGTCAATTGAACCCCACAGCTCGTGCGGCTCCGCCCCTGGTTAACATATCATGTGAGGCATATGAAATGCATTTTTCCACGGGCACTATTGTTAGTGGTGAGGACATCTCTACATTTGAATCAATAGAATTGATGATGAATGCTATATGCGAGGCACACTCTTCTTTTTGAAAACTACATGTGAGATACATAAAAAATCGATGGAAAATCTACGGATAGAGATGTTTCTCAAAGATAATCCTATGAAAACGGAATTCTTCCGCCGTCCAGCCATAATGAACCACGCTCAGTCACCACTTATGGCTTGCTTTTTTTTCTCTATTCGGTAATTTCGTTTTTTTCTATTTTTTTTAAATTTTTTGAGCTTTTTTGTCTTTTCTTTTTTTCATATTTCTTTGCATTGTCCGTGATGGACTAACGCATTTTTTTATATTTTTTTTATAATTTAATTATACCAAATAAACCAATTCAGCTACAGTAAAAAAGCTATAAGCTAACGTCAAACTAAGCGCTCCCCTCATTTGGTCTCTGATTCTCTCAGTAGCCAGGCCACCGTGGACGACACGCGAGTTGTCATGCGGTTGAACCGCTTCCGGGTGACATGGTAGGCCACGATGTGAATTGGTGATTTCGTGAGGGAAACCTGAAACGAAACAGAAATTTTTGAATTTTTGAATCTTTTTGCTAGAGTTCAATCCCCTGTGATCCCTAGACCAAATTATAATATAGTACCTATGTGAATTGGGGATATGGTAAAAGATATGTGCTGAGGCCATGGACTAGACATGAAGTACCTATGAGGAGAGTTTATCCCACATAATCTAATTCTTATGAACATTTTACTTATCTATTTTATTTTAGTTACTGTGGCTAAGTCATAGGTTTGAAATCTAATTATAATATAGTATTGAAAATATTGCTTTACGTAAAAGAAACGTAAAACCATCCTTTGGATTAACCCTGCATATAGATAATAGCCCTATAAATATATTCTGCTATAGGGACTTGCTGAGTACTATTGGTTGTACTCAATCTTGCTATATCTCCACCACTACAGATACCAGAAGAAGAAAACATATATCAAGTTTTCGTGTTAGGGTTGTGACCGCACTCAAGCGTTCCTGTAGGAGTTTTCTTCGGTTCTTCTGATTGTAAGTTAAGTTTTGGGCTTGGACGCCCATAAAGCTATTAAAATTGACTGCTAGATCTTATTTCTATCTTATTAATCCTTTTTAAATGTTCGTAAGTAGGCATGATACTCCTTCTGTCCGTAACTGAACTCCTGGGCTATTGGGGGATGTATGACAACCCTGTTCCCAAAAACGGAGGTGTTACAGAATAGTATCATAGCAGGCTTGGCTGTAGGTTGTAACCCTAGGTATAGATTTGGTTACGATAAGAATTCGAGTTTAATAAAATCCTATTTTCCTATAGAAAAGAATTTTACAAATTATAAGTATTATTGCTATCTCGCCTTCCTTATTTCTATCTTATCTCTCTTTGACATGCATTAAAATGTTTTTCTATTGAGCTTGTCAAAATCTCAAAACACGTATAGTCGCCTAGACTAATCTTGCTGTAGGTATTGACCAAACTGAATGAAAGCTAACCTTAGTTGAAGAAGTGTTAAGGATGGTGTTAAGAAGAGTAGTACGAATACCCTGACCAAAGCTTTTCCTTTCGAAAAATTGTAAGGTCACCGTGCGAGCAGTTCGTAAATAACACCCGTTCGATTTCCTTGATGCAACGGGAAAAGACCATTTAAAAGTAGTCGAATTTCTCTGATTGTATTAATAGCCAAATTGCACTATTGGCCTGTTAGGTCGTTATATAAGCAATTTGTGCAAAACTAATTTCTGATTTCAAACACAACTGTGTTAAAAAGCTCTCTACTTCTACCCCATTTTGTCTCAAATCTTACCTATATTAGTCTATTTTGTTCTTCCCTTACCTATCAGATTATAAATCTTAAAGAAATTAAATGTAAATTTCTGATTGCAATAAATAGGTTGAATTACACCTATGGACTCTGTAAGTGAAAGAAGTAGATAAACCTATAAGGGATTGAAATGTGAGGTGATGAATAACCAAAGGTATTGGTGGATTTATGTTTGATCCTTAGAGATTTATGGTAAAAAAAATTTAAGGGATGAAACAATAGAATTTGTTGTTGGATCGACCGGATGGATGGATAAGCTAAGTTTTGGAGAAATAGGAAATGTAATAATGATTGGAATTTAGACTTAATTAATGATGACATTTTCGGTGGATATTAATAATAGTGATTATTGGATTATAGCTCTAATTAACAATGTTATTCTCGGTAGGTATTTATGATGATAAATTAATTTAGAAATAGATGGAAAAAAGCCTAGTTGACTATTGGATAAGCAAACTAAGATAGAAGGAATTGGATTTTTAGAAAAGTCTAGATACAAATAATACCGGTGGACTTGAGATAAGAATGCTGAATTATAACAGATTGACCACCCATAAAGCTGTTAAAATTGACCGCTATATCTTATTTTTGTCAAATGAATCATTTTTAAATGTTCATGAGTAAGCATGATATTTCTTCTGTCCGCAACTGAACTCCTGGGCTGTTGCGGGATGTATGACAACACTATTCCCAAAAACAGGGGTGTTACAAAAACTGTAAAAGCAACTTGATCAAGTTCGCATCAGCAAGTGCGAACACCTAAGTCGCTTCCTTCCTTCGCTTCTTGTCCTCTCGTTTGGACTTTGGACACCGCTCCGACACCTATCCTGATCGTCGGACAACTTGCTAGAGGAGGTGCTGACCATGGACAGCGCACACGATTGTTGTATGTATGGTCAAGCATTGAACCATAGTCATTTTTGTTCTAGTTCCGCCCCTGAACATGTATTAGCCACATTAAACTAATCTTTTTTCTTAGAACTCACATTGAACTAATCTAATTATGAATTTGACCCTGTCACACATCAGTAACCAAACAATAAGTAATCAAACGCACGCTAAAACTATAGAATCCTTCGCATACATGACACTGTAGGATTTTTTTTTCAAATCTGATCTCCACACATAAATTTTTAATTAAATTATAGTCCTCTCCATAAATGTGAGAGCAGCAGCAAATACCTACCGACATGCCAAGCAAGCCGGTCGTGGTAGGAGGTGTGTTTAATTAGTGTAAAGCCTAATAGCGTAAAGCATGTTTAATTAGTGTAAAGTAGACTAGACTGGTCATTATACATGGGCTACCGAGCTGAGATAGCTCGGCACGTCCTCCTGTTGGCACCCCTAGCTCGACAGGTGCTACTAAAATGGTACCTTCCTGCCAACCTTGGATAGTGCGGTAGACGACATGTATCGCCTGTCGTGACTACAGAGCTTGGGGAAGAAGCTAGATTTATAAAAATAGATGTTTAGAAATCATATTTGAGAAAAATAGCTACAATACCAAATATACGAAGGAGTTGAAACTATCGGCCACACTAGGCCTGTTTATATAGATTTTTGGTTTTACCTTATAAATAGTAACAAATTATGGAGAGAGATATCTGTATATGATTTTATCTGATATAAAATATGTACTATAATTAATTAGTATAAAAAAGTACTTTCTTTAAAAATTGGATACTATAAGCAACTATTTACTACAGATAAGCCGCTTTTGAATGCCGCGGGGCCTGAACTAATCCGTCGCTTTCGTTCTCATATCCAGCACGTCGACCCGTCCACCTATCGGAAACCCCCACATTGATCGCCTCCTCTGCGTGCGCGCCACCCCCTTCTAAGCGCCAAAACCTTCGCCTCCCCCTCCCACCCCACCCTTTCTCTCCGCAAATGGAAGATCACCACGCCACCGACGGCTCCACAGCCGAGGTCCGCGTGAATGGCATACCGGCCGAAGCGACGCTCTCCACGGCGGCGCCCGGTACTTGCGGCGGCGGCGGCCCATGGCAGCTGCAGTGGCGCTGCGCTGGCGGCCGCGCCACGGTGGAGCGGAGTCTCTCGATGGAGGCCGAGGTGCTTGGGGTCGAGGCGAGGGGGAAGGAGGTCGTCGTGAAGGCCTTCACGGCGGACGCGGCGAGGTCGCTGTCGTGCGCTGCGGGTGCGGGCAAGGGAAAGGGTGGAAAGAGGTGGAGGAGGGATTACGTGTTCGAGATGGCCGCCGGCGAGGGCGCCGCCTTGGCCTGGGCCGATAGGCTGAGAGGCTGCTTGGACTCGTTCGGTGCGTGCGCTAGTTTCGTTCTTTCTTTCTTTGGTGTCTCCGTTGTGTTGATCGCTACGCCATTAAATCAATCAATTTCAGATGTTTCGATTCCTCTGTTGTAGATTGCTGCTTCTGCCAAGATATTTCGATCGCTACGCCATTTTTAGCCCCCTTTTTTTATTAACCGTAGTCTAGTTAATGAAAGATTGAGATCAATAACTCATATTTTGTGATGGACATGTAATAGGGCGGCCGAAGAGACTGTTTGTCTTCGTCAACCCGTTCGGCGGCAAAAAATGCGCAAAGAAGATCTACGAGACAGAAATCAAGCCCCTGTTTGAAGCTGCCGGTGTCAGCGTCACCAGGCAAGGTTCGGCAAGCAAATGTGCATTTGTTTTCCATGATTTCTACGTGTTTCTCCTACGTTTTTGCAGTTAATTTGATCCGTTTGGTTTGCGATTTGTTTCAGAGACCCGGTACCAGGGGCATGCCCGGGAGGTGGCGTCTTGTCTGGACCTTGCAAAATACGACGGCATTGTCTGCGTTAGTGGCGATGGTGTACTTGTGGAGGTTAGTAGTGGTACTCTGTTGTCTTTGTAACTTGTGTTTTGAATGTGTAGTAACGTGTTTGCTTGGTTGGCATGACATGGCTTGGATGTATAGCGTTGACTTTCGTTTTGGTAATCCAGATTGGCTTATGCAATTGCAAGTTGACTTTACCTGACAGATCTCACAAACTTTTGATATCTCATCTGGGATGCTTAGATTAAGCGAAGTCGCAATCAGTAAGAATTAAAACATTGGTGATTGGTGGGCACTTGTCCCTAGGTCAAAGTTGTTTTGCATTTAGCATGTTCGCTTTTCTTGCAAGAAAACTGGGAACTATTTGCCAGAAGAAATGGTCTATGTTATTTGAAACGGTGCAGTGTACAAAGACTGATGATGCAAAGCATCAGCATGTCAGTCAGATTGTTACAGCATCTGATGCGGATTTAGGTTGTGCCATTTTTACTGTCTTGGAATTTACGCAAAAAATTGTAGAAGGCTGTGAATATTTAAGCCTAAGGTTCCAACTTGTTTCTCATGCTGTAATTTCTATCATAGGTAGTGAATGGAATTCTGCAACGAACAGACAGGGAGGAAGCAATAAAAATGCCAATTGGGGTAGTTCCAGCAGGTACAAAAAAAAATCTTAGGTAAGACACTAGCACAGAAAATTCTGAAAGCATTCAAACAGGTGTGGACTTGTAATTTATGCAGGTACTGGAAATGGCATGGCTAAATCACTTCTGCATGCTGCCAGTGAGATGTACTCGGTTTCAAATGCTGTCTTTGCCATCATCAGAGGTCATTCTCTTCAACAGGCACAAAATGTATGTTTCACGGTGATTTCCGATGGACAATCTTATGGAAACATCAATTTTTTCTCGTTGCACAGGTCACAAGCAGTCCTTGGATGTCTGTACCATTGCGCAAGGGGAGAAGAAATTTTTCAGTGTCTTGTTAATGACTTGGGGTATGCAACAAACATGGAAAAAACACAGTCAAATTCTTATGAAACTTCTCTGGTAGTCATCTGACTATTTTCAGAAAAAAAAATCAGGTTTGGTGGCCGATATAGATGTTGAGTCTGAGAAATACAGGTGGATGGGAAGTGCACGCCTTGACTTTTATGTATGTATTCAGCAATTTCCATTTCTTTTCAGTTCTTTCATCCATCATCTCTATTCCCCTTACGCCATACATCCATGATGTAGAGTATGGTGTATAAGCAAGTTCAGCAAATTTGCTTGGGTACACCTTTACCTAATCATTTATACGTTTGTTCAAATTTATAGGTCTTGCTTCTTGTTCTTTCTTTCCCTGAATTTGTCTTCAACTCCTTTCTCACATCGTTCAGACTTGTTACTTACGACAAGTAATGGCATTGCTAGGTGCTATGGAATTTGATTATAGCTTACCACCCAAGAAGGAAGTTGGAAGCCTCTGACTGTTTTTGGAAATTGATGTCTCTCTTGCCTTCTTTCAGGCACTGGTTCGCATAATGAACTTGCGAAAATATTGCGGAAGCATTCATTTCGTGCCTGCCCCAGGTTATGAGGCATTCGGAGAGCCCGTAAAACAACTTGACAATCCAATATTAGAATGTCAGGAGCAAAATGGGAAATCTCCTCGGTGTTCTTATCAAGGTCTGCAGGTTGAGTTTCAAGGTTCGGACTGGAGATTCATTGATGGTCCATTTGTGGCTGTTTGGATCAACAACGTACCATGGGCTGCTGAGAGTATCATGGCAGCTCCTGAGGCCAAGGTAATAGAATTCTTCGCTCCTTCAATAGTTCCTCCAGTAATATTTTGTCCAGTATGTCCTTTGGATTTCAAACGTGTGATTAGCTAGTACTTACTTGCCAAAATGTGAGCTTTATGAAGTGTTACAATTTTTTTTCGAAGTGGCAGAAAATGTTATTGCAGTTCTCAAGGTTAAACAGTTGTATTGAATTGCCAAAATTTAGACTATGCCATAAGGGTTTTACTTGTAACTTGTCAGAGGAATGTTTCAAACCAACTTTAAGCTGCTAAAAACGTAAAGTTGGGCTGAGCCCTATCGGAATCATGCAATGTCTATGCTATACTCTACGGTGTTATAGGAGCTTTTGTCACTTTTGTTAAGCATTGCTGAACAACTTCCGTCAGCTGTTCCATTTGCTTCTGCAAGAGCCTTTTGGGTAGTCTTGATAAAATTTAGATTATTCATGGAAAATGCATGTTATAACTCTGATGCAGTTCTCGGATGGCTATATGGATGCTGTTATAGTCAGAGATTGTCCAAAAGCTGATCTTTTAGCTCTGCTGATGAAGATGAGCGATGGGAGCTATGTCAAATCACCCTATGTTACATACCTCAAGGTTAGTTTTTCCCGAGCCCTTGATGGAGAAGGAAGGGTAGAAGGCTAGCAGCCTATTCTGAAGTGATAAATATTGAAAGTATAAAAAACTAAGATGGAATAATAGCGGGTCAACTCATAATTATGAGCGAACCCTGATCAGCTTATCTTGATCCTGAACCTTTACCTCCTCCGAATTGAAATGTTTGTCAGTAACAAATGCCATCACTTATTTCTTTTCAGGTGACATCTTTTCAGTTATCACCAGGCCAGCTTGTGGAGAATCCAAAACGGGGTGGAATCATAGACGTGGACGGCGAGGTGATTGCTAGGGGAGAAGGAACGTACGGCAAAAGCCAGCGTCAAGATGCGATGGCTTACGGCCCTTCTATTCAGCTGACAGTGCACCAAGCCTTGGCCACTGTATATTGCCCCAAATGACCCTTCTTTTCACCCCTTTCTTCTCCTCCTCTCTCCTAAGACTTACTTGTTTGTGTCCATTATTTTATTCTTTGTTCAATAATTTGGTAATCTTTCGTTGTATTCAAAAGGAATTTGTCAAAGAAAAACCGTTGATACACCACTTGTTACAAATAATGCACAAAAAAATTAGAGACGATAGATACAAATTTTTACGTCGAAAACCCTTGTGGGAAAAAACGACAGACGCTTAAAGACAAATCATTATAATGAGGAGAGATTATAATGGAGCGCTTATCATGAAACACATCTTTCTATGGACTACTGAGATACATATATATAGTAAAGGAAAAAGAGTTCCACACGGAGAGCAAACCGAATCAGAGTCGGTTGCAACAGATTGATACCACGTCTGGTACAAACTGTGCATACATCTGTTATGCCACGTTTGGCATGAGGTGATAAAATGTCATACACGAACACTATGAATTTGGATTAGTTTTTCGACAATCTCCACCTTGAGTCGAATTCCCTCCAATAGTCGAAGAATGTAATAAACTCCTCTAATAAAATCAGCATGTACACCTTGAGCGCCGAAAATCCAAAGGACTAGTGAGTAATACCAACTAAGTCTGAGTAAAGCTCAAAATTAAATGCAGAAACTGACTTTGTCAATATTTCAATTGGATTATCATGAATACTTATCTTGCAGACTTTAATATCACCTTGAGTAATGACACCTCGAATGTAGTGATATCTGATATCAATGTAATTTATTCTCTCATATAACATTTGATCTTTTGTAAGGCAAATAGCACTTTGACAATTACAAAATATTATAGTGCAAAATGTACTTCCACAAAGCTCAGTAAATAAACTTCTTAACTAAATGACTTCTTTGCAAACTTCAGAAATAGCCATATACTCAGTTTCTGTAGTAGATAAGGTAATGGTAGCTTCCAAACTTGCTTTTTAGCTAATAGCACACCCTCCAACAGTGAACACATAACTAGTGAGAGATCTTTTTTTATCCAAATCTCTAGCAAAATCAGAACCCACATAACCAATGAGTTAATCTCTAGTCTTTTTAAACTGTGAACAAACATTAGATATGCATCGCAAATATCTGAAAATCCATTGAACTGCTTTCCAATGTTTTTTTAGTATTAGCCATGTATCTACAAACTACACTTAATGATTGAGATAAATCAAGACGAGAACATACCATGGCATACATAAGCGAACCAACTGCACTCGCATATGAAACTTTAGACATGTACTCAACTTCATCATTAGATTGTGGACATGACGCTAAAGAAAGTCTGAAATGTGCAGTTAAGGGAGTACTAACCGGTTTGGCCTTATGCATGTTGAAACGACGAAAAACTTTATTAATATACCCTTTTTGACTTAGATATAATTTTCCAAACCGTCTGTCTCTAATGATTTCCATATCAAGAATCTTCTTTGCTGCACCAAGATCTTTCATCTCAAATTCACTGCTTAATTGTGCCTTCAACTTTGAAATTTCAGCCTTGTCTTTTGCATAAATCAATATATCATCAACATATAGGAGCAAATAAATAGCTGAACCATTAACAGTATTCAAATAAACACAGCTATTATAATTGGATCTTTTAAAATATGGAGATATCACAAAGGAGTCAAACCTCTTTTACCATTGTCTAGGTGACTGCTTCAACCCATAAAGAGATTTTTCAATTTGCAAACAAAATTCTCCTTTGCCGGAACAACAAAATCTTCCGATTACTCTATATAAATATTTTCTTCTAATTCCCCATGTAAGAATACGGTTTTCACATCCAATTGTTCAAGCTCATAATCATGTATAGCCATAATACTGAATAAAGTACGAATAGAATTATGCTTCACAACAGAGGAAAAGGCATATGTAAAATCAGTAACTGAAATTTAACTGTATCCTTTGGCAACTAGTGTTGCTTTTTACCTAACCTCTTCGGTTGATGAGACACCTTCTTTTTGCTTTAAGATCCATTTGCAACGAATAGTCTTCTTCTCAATTGGCACATTGATCAACTCCCAAGTATCATTCTTGTCAAGAGATTTCATCTCATCAAGCATAGCAGGCATCCATCTTTCTGAATCACCGGAAGAGATTGCCTCTGAATAAGATGAAGGTTCTACAGTGTCTTCAATTTCTTCTACTATATTTAAACAACAAGCCGCAATATTGGCTTCTTCAATCAATTTTTTAGGAGGTTTAATGTTCTCTGTTTCTCTATTTAACTACAATGGAACATTGTATTGGTGGCGCAACAATAGGAACTTTTGAAATATTTTTCTTATTGATTTCTGGTGTAGATCCTTAATCAATAATATGCCCCACCTGCATACTTAATTGTTTCTTAATAGGAACATTAATAAATGGTTTATCATACAACATAATAACCACATTGCTAGTTTCAGAATTTCACAATTTATATCCTTTCACACCGGTTTTATAACCAAGGAAAATACACTTAACTGCTTTAGACTTTAATTTACTATTGTTGACATGAGTATAAATAGGATAACCAAATATTCTCAAGTTTTAATAATCTGCTGGAGAGTCAGACCATACCTCTATTGGAGTCTTCTTATCAATAGCAAAATTTGGCTATCGATTAATTAAATAACAAGTAGTAAAAGCGGCTTCAGCCCAATAACTCTTACATAATGCAGAGTTTTATAACATGCAATGTACCTTCTCCGTGATGGCTCTATTCATGCGTTAGACCACACCGTTTTGTTGAGGAGTGTCTGAAACGGTATAATGTCTTATAATACCTACTAACTTGCATAAAGTTTTAACTTTTCTTGAACAAAACTCCAAGCCATTGTTGGTACAAAACTTCTTGACATGCTTGCCAGTTTGTCTCTCAATCATAATTTTTTACTCCTTCAATGTGTTGAACACATCTGATTTGTACTTGATGAAATATGCCTAAACTTTTCTTGAGTAATTATCAATGATGGTCAACATGTAGATTGCACCTCCAAGAAACGGAACACGGTATTCTCCCCACAAATCAGAGTGAACATAATCCAATATACTTTTTGTAGAGTGAGTTGCTGTGTTGAATTTTACACTCTTTTATTTGACGAAGACACAATGTTCATAAAACTTTAACTTGTTGATACTTTGACCATCAAGAAATCCTCTTTTATATAATTCCATCATTCTAGCTTCACTCATATGCTCCAGACGCATATGCCAATGATTATTAGCATCATAATAGAATAATTTATTTGAAACAACAATAACATTACTTAAAATTATAGTGCCTTGCAAATAATGTAAGTTGATAACCTTTATATCACCCTTTATCACAGTAAGAGAACATTTGGTGACCTTTGGAACTCCACCTCCACCTAAATACTTATACCCTTTAGCATCAAAAGTATTGAACGAGATAAGATTTCTCTTTAAATTCAGAATATAATGAAATTCGACACAGCCCTAATAATGCCATCAAACTTCTTGATCTGGATATCACTAATGCCTGCAACTCATCAACACGAATCCACTTGGCGTAGCTTTATAGGTAACGAACTACTCGTGGTTCGGGCTAATGTAGAAAGTACAGGCTGAATCAAGAATTTATTCATCGTTGGTTTTGTAATTACTAGTAAACACAACGAGAACATCTCCATTAGAATCTCCTTTGATGACAACGGTGGCTCTAGGTTCATCCTTTTGTTGATCATTTTTGAAATTGTTATTCCTTTTCTCCTTGTTCTGCAACTTCTAGCATTCGGATATATCATGACCATCCTTCTTGCAATACCTGCATAACTTTCTGTTCCTGAATTTAGATCTACCTCTATATCTGTTTTTGCTTATGCCTCTTGAATTGCTGTTTGAACCCTTCTCGTATTACTTGCAGTGGACAAACAAAGATTCTGCATGCATACTTAAACTTTCATCGGGAACCATAAGTTTTATCTTTTCTTTAACATACAGAGTTTCATAAACTTCACTGAGAGTAAGAGTATCTCGACTATACAGAATAGCATATCTAAAAGTAGAGTACGAACTGGGCAGAGATCATAGCAAAATAAGACCCAAATCTTTATCATCATATTTTACCTCAATAGACTCAAGGTCAACAATAACTTCATTGAAAACTATCAGGTGGTTCAACAATGAGACTCCCTCCGCCATCTTGTAGAAATAAAGATTCTATTTTAAACGTATCTTACTGGTCAGATCCTTGGTCATGCAAAAATCTACTCTAGCTTCAGCCATAATGCGGCAGCGGATGTTTCCTTCATAACCTCATATAAAATATTATTTTATAGATGAAGATAAATTTGAGATAAGTCCTTACGATCTTTACATTATTTCTCATTAGCGGACAATGTGACTGGCATTTTGTCGATCCCCAAAAGTGAATCATTCAAATAAGTTGTGATAAAATAACTCGCATCTTGACTTGCCATAGAAAAAACCTCGTGTCGTAGTCCAACAGCGGGAGATCATACTTTAGAATATCCATGTGAAAGAAAATGCCGCGCGATAATGCCAAGGATGGAGATGGCGACGACGGCGTCCTTGCCGAAGAATCAGAAGCGGTAGTTGACCTTGACCATGAGTAGAACGTCGGGGGTGGTAGGCCTTGAGGTTGACGTCGAGGTCTCACGCCGCTGTAGCTGCCGCGCTCGCGGGCCTGCACCCCATCGCTCTTCCATCCGAAGCTGCTGCCGACCAGATCTGAAGCCGCACCACCTCTTCCTGAGACGCACTGGTTAGATCTAGAGTCGGCCGCCTCGGATATGGAGGTGAGAGCGGTGGCGGTATGTGGAGGGCACGACGACGACAGCGATACAACATGCTGATGGCAGTGTAGCATGGCAGCGAGGCATGTGGTAGACCGAGTCTGGCACACAGAGGCGGCGTGTGGTCCTCTTCGCCGTGCACGTGAGGGGAGGGGAGGAGAAGGCAAGTGTGCGGTAAACCGATGAGAAACGGAGAGAGAGAAGAGACAAGGGGAGGGGCAAATGGGCTGGTGGGCCACCACATGTAGGCCGGATAAATAGAGATTCCTACAAATACCTGCAACTAGGAGCTAGTTAGCTAGTTGAGGTGAAGGATTCTCTTCTCTCATCAACTGCTGAGACCTCGCTTGATTAGTGGTGAACTTGCTATTTCCCTTGAGCATTCAATTCTGTTCGGCCGCCTAGGTGAACATTGAGCTCATATTAGCCATCCTTGTTACTTGATAGAGAATTTGCAGCTTAACGAAAGGGGAAAAGGGCATCTAGATTACCTGGTAAGTCAATAGATGATGGAATTAGGCAGGAACTCAATGTACAAGTCACCAAATCGCCTCATGTACGAGATATAACTTAGAAATCACCAAGATCCAAATGAATATGTTGCACAAATTTGACAAATTGTCATAACTCATAGGCAGCCCCCTATTACATTGCAGTATGGCTGCATATCAAGCGGGAAATCATCCCTCATATAACCAATAGGCCACAGAATCCACTGTAGCCATTGCCCAGAACAGTCAGTGTTTATTTCCCATCGCCAATTACCAGAATATTTGTCCCCTTCACCGAAAAAGCCACTAATAGAAGAACTAAATTCATGTCAAATGCAAACTTCGAGGGACATCTTAGCTACAAAGGTTAAGACAGTTAAAAAAAAAACATACGCAAGATACGTATGAGAATCATGACCATAAACACATTCTCACAAACGGAGATGCAATTGCAGAAGCAGCACACTATATATAACCAAATATGCCACATTAATCCATTTACGAGAGGGAAAATTACCACAATATTGTTCTGCACTTATTAGGTATGGTTTGTTATTTATGAATCTATATATTAGGTGTTTGATATTATCTATTAGTTAGACAAGTTATTATTAAATTGAATTGTTATAGATAAGTTTTCTTATAGATTATTTCTTAAGAGTCAAGTCGGGTTGTCTCTATAAAAAGATAACATATATCCATTATGAATTAAGCAAAGATAAATAATCAAGTCTCTAAAATCGAGCTATAGTCGTTCCCTTGACCGGTTATTCTAGATCTATTCCTTATCTAATCGGTGCCCTCCTTCATCTAGCATCATTCTACTTCAAATCGTCACCACCTGACATCTCTCCGACAGATGATTATTCTCTTATTATAAGTCAGACTAATAATAACGTACTCTAAGCCAGCTCGATAGACACATCCCATTTGACCACATCTACTGAAAATCTTGGGATGCTCTTCTGTTCTTTCAGTACAAATCCTACACAGTAGGCTCCTGGGAATATTACAGGCCGTGTCGTATTTGGCGCATGAGCTCTGAAAGCTTGCTAGCTACAGTGGGAAATCTTTGGGCACTGTAAGGCAACCACGTGCCAGGATCTTCTTTTCTCCTCCTTTTCGTTGGCAAATTGCTAGGTTAGGAACCGTCTGATCATGATGGTGAGAAGTGTGTCAAGAGCAGTACTCTGTGTTCTTCTTCGTAGTAGACTGTAGTAGTACCACAAGTAGTACATGGATGCGACCGTGCACATGTAGGGATAGGCTAAAGGTCATCCAGGCCCAAAAGGCCTAGAAAGTAGCAGCAGAAAAAAAGCCCAATTCTCCGGCACACTGGACCGAGCTTGCAACCTAATTAAGCCTACTGTTCACCCAACTTGCCATCCATTCACAGTGACATGTGTGGACTTCGAGGCCTGCAGCCCGTACTGTCGGCTACAGCAAGTTTGATTCTCACTGCACAGATTGATTTAATTTATGGCTCGCGGTTTATAGTTTATATTATAGTAATTAATTTTTAAATAATATATTTATAGTAAAAAATATATTGAGTTTAACTGTATCAGCTAAAATTATATACGATTATTTTTCTTTATATACTGTCTCTTATAAATAGCTAAAATTTTAAATTTTAAATTATAAATTGCAACCTAAAAAACCCACCATGTCAAAAGGCATGGCTTGCCTTCTCGATCATTGCGCGAGTTGCACAAAAATCACAGGACTGGTGCAATCATGCAGATGAGGACGCGGACATCACAATATGGACATCACAATCAGGCCCTTGTAGGTGTGCAGTTATATATATTGCCACGCTCATTGTAGCTTCTGCGTTCAACTTTTCTGTGTTCACGGAGGCTTTTTATTATTGTTTTTTCTGTTTTCTTTTTTTAAAATTTTTTTGGTTTTTTTCCTTGTATTCCTTTGTATTATCCGTGATATGTTAACATGTTTTTTCTATTTTTAAAAATTTTAAATTTAATTATGTCAAATAAGCCAACTCAGCTACAGTAAAAAAGTCATAATCCACCGCCATTCTAAACACCCCCATAAATTGGTGACATGACAGACAGTATGCACTAGCTTCTAAGTAGCATGGTGACTTGTTTATTCGCACTATGGTATGGAGTCTAGGCCGCTTTGTTTACGTAGGGTACCGAACTCGTAGTCATGAAATTAATTAGGGAGAACAAGTCTCCACGAAAGGTCTCTTCAGTTCTTGATTGTGCCATCTAAGAACATGATTGTGCCATCTAAGAACAGGCATTGAACCTGTTTTTTATAGCTGTAGCTGATAGTTTTAGTTGAAAATTTTAAATTTCGACTGTTCGTAACAAAAATTACAGGGAAAGAGCTACTCACTCGTGATTTTGGCTGGTACAGATATTGGGCTTTTAACGTGTACTACAATTAACTTGTAGATTTTGTCTTGAAAAAATACTCCGTTTGAAAGTAAGATACTGTAGCAAAAGCCAAAAGCTCATTTCAAAAATCGGAAAGAACAAGCCCATTATGTGTCAGCATCCGGTAGTTTGGTGTAAGTAGAATAACAGCATGGACTTCTAAGCCCTTGCTCCAACCACCGAGCTACTTGGAAAAGTATTTACTGCTAGTACTACAAAAATGTGGTGGATGATAAAGCCGAAGCCCAAATGATACTATTACTACTTTTTTTAAATAATGATATTATTACTATTGGAGTAGAGTATATATTTTTGCCCAAAGCTGAAGTGGACATCCATTAATAAAATAAATAATCTATTTTACCTCTTGAACTATTTATATTTGTTTAATTTTTAACCTCCAATTATGAAACTGGGAATTCAACGCTTCTTACCTATCAAACCTGTCTACTTTACCCCCGTAAGACTGAAACCATCATGGTTTTACTGAGGTGGCATCTACATGGACACGTTTCAATAACATAACATCCATATTAACCTCCATGTCATAGTCCACGCCCTCCTTCATCCTTTCCCCTTCTCCCAGCACTTCATCCCTCTCCAGATCCGGGCAGCAAACATGGCAAGTAGTGACAGTGAGGTCCGACAAGGTCCCGAGATGCGCTGCACCATCATCCCATTGGTCCACCGTCCGTTGCCTCCTGATTTCAATCACCGCCATTGTCCCATGAGGGAGGCAACCGTCATGGGCTTCTAGATCAAGAGCACGAGAGTAAGCAGGCCTGTGGGCTACACGTCAGTGACGGGGAGCATAGAGGCGGCAGAAGCCAGGAACAGGGAGGAGAGGGCGAGGGTGATAAGCATATAGATGTGATGGCCACCGGGAGTAGGGAGGTGGAGGTGGAGAGTGACAGGAAGCGCCGGTAGTGAGAGGAGCCCATGACAGCGGTGATGTTGAGGATAGCGGTCCCCATGCTCCAGGCATCTCACTGAGATTCGATCACTACTTGTCAGTGTCCTCCCCCTGCTCCTACCATCCTCGAGGCCCTCGGAGGCGTGCTCCACCTCCATTCCTCCCCCACCTACAAACCTCACATCTTCACCACCACATCCTGTTTCCCCTCCCTACTAGTGCCGCCACCACACCTCGGCGCACTAAATCTAGCATTGCATCAATGATGATCTCTGCCTCTTCTCCTCCAACGATGACTACAGACCGACGAGCTCACTATGGCCTAGGACGACGACGACAGTGGAGCAACAGATCAGACTGGTAGCAATGCAAATCGGGAAGCAACGGCGGTGCTGCATCTCAAGGCCGACGGTGGAATGCTAGGGATGACAATGATGACGATGTGCCTTGGTGAGGGAGAGCATAAGCTTCTTGCACAAGCCATGGTTGTAGGTTCTTCCTCGCCTCCTATCAACAGCCCCTTTACCCGTGACGTCAGTGGCAAGGAGAAGTAGTAGGAAGAGGTGGGTGGAGACTCCATGGGCATTACATCTGGGGCCTTGGGGGAGAGAAGTGGGGGATAATAAAGAAGAGAGGGGAAGAGGAAGAGGTGGATGGAGGCTGACAGGTGGACCCTACTACCACATGTCAAAATAATAGCCACTTAGGTCCCAAGTAGGTGCCACATCAGCTAAAAGAACTTTCAATTAGTCTCAGGGGTAAAATAAATGGTATTGATACTTGAGGAGGGTAAAATATTTGGTTTTATAGTTAGATGTTAAAACTTAGACTTTTGCAAGAGTCTAGGGGTCAAATAGACTTATTCCCAATAAAAACATGCAACCAAGAAGTGCCTTCGTGTGCACAGCTGATGCGTGCCGAGTTCATCCAGTCCCAGATCAGTGGATCTTCTCGCTGATCTTCTCTGTGGCACGCCTCGAGCCCTTGCTCCAGTCCTTGAGGCCGAACCAAGTCCTTCATCAGTGGAGTTCTTCTTGTGAGATCGTTCATTTCTCCCTTCCTCCTATTAAGTGTCTTCCATGACCATCCATGGAGGATGCTCGTCCTAAGAGTGAAGCTTCTCTAATTTTCAAATTTGGCACCACTCTGGATTCTATGCCCCATCATTACGGGGATGGACATCTCTCTGTTAATTGTGCAAATCCCATCCACTTCTGATTTTGATTTAATTATGGTCATCAGATCTCTTCTTTCCTATCTCACCGAAACTCTCATAATCGATTATGGCGTCTGATTCACTTGCCTACTCCTCGGTGTAGGATCAAGGATAACTAACTAGAGGGGGGATGAATAGGAGGTTCTAAAATTTTTGCCTTCTAAAACTAATTATCATAATTAAAAACTAGGCGAGATTTCAATGCAATATAAACCTACACAATTCAAGTAGCTAAGACACAACGAGCACAAGCCTCTACAAATATATCTAGCACAAACAAAGACACAATCACAATATGCTAGAAATATAAGTATAAAAAATAGACAAAGAAGTAATCACTTGACACACGATGTTTACCATGGAGTTTGAAAACTTGCCGGTATCCCCTAATCCACATTGAGGAAAGTCCAAGCACCTTGGACCGGTATAACATCCTGATTTTCAGTAAAATTTAAAGTCCTGAATTTAAAAATGATTTTTTGTAATTTTTCTGGAATTAATAAAGCTTAATTTGAATTTTTAGAAATTAAAAAGGATTTAATATGATTAAAATAAATATTAACATGAGCTGAAAATATTTGATTTGAATTCCTTGTGTCACAAGGAACTTTCTGAAACTTTTGATGATTTTTTAGGATTTATTTGCTATTTTCTAGAGCTATTTTGATTTTATTTAGTTTTTATTAAAAAGAAAAGGGGGGAGAAACCCTAAAAACCCTTCGGGCCGATTTTCCCTTCGGCCCAGCTGCCTCCTGATACAACCTGCCCCTCCCCTTGGCCCACCCGAACCGGCCCACCTCCCTGGGCCGCGCCCGCGCCCGCACTGCTCCTCGGCCGTCCGATTCACCCCGCACCACGCATCGTGCACCCCGCGCCCACCCGCGCCTGGACTCGCCGCAGTTGCCCGATCCGCCCACGCGTCGAGCATTCGCGCTGACGTGTGTCCCGTCCATGTTCGTCCGGGCAACCTCGGTGTGCAACCAAAATTTATGTAACACAAACGTGAGTGCCAAACGTTGGCCTCATCCTCATTAATTAGATCACAAATATGGCTCACAACCTTATTACTAAAATCTAAAAGGGAAAAGTGGAACAAGCCTCCGCAATCATAGCCTTTTCCAGCAAAGAGTCCAAATTTAGAAACGACTACTTTATTTGACTAAAAAAACTAACTTATACCTATCTCTATAGAGAAGAAAGTCGCTGACGAGATTCTTATTTATTGAGGGGGCATGCTACACATTCTTTAGTTGTGCGATCTTTCCCAACTAAACTTCAAATCTACTGTGCCAACACCAAGAACAGAGATATGTGAACCGTTTCCCATCAAGACGGAGGAAGCCCGTGTAACCCAATAAGAAGAAAATAAGGATACATCAACACATACGTGAATATGGCCCTTGTGTCAATCCACCAGTTGGTGGACTGACAAACCGAAAGAATAGTAGGTAAATTACCATACCCAGATGTCCCTACTCCGGTATCACCAATAGTCACATTTACATACTTGGTCTGCTCTTGCTCATTTTTTCTACCTTTACGGTTACAACATTTGTTAGTCCAATGGTCGTCCTGACCGCAACATAGCAAACACCTTTATCCTTGTTTGCTTTCTTATTATTCTTTGAAGTTGGTGGTCTGTATGACCTTTCCTTTTCCTTTGAACTTTTCATTACCAAAGCGTTGTATGATAATGGCACTGGAATGTCCCTCGCCCTCGCCCACCTAAGGATACACATCCTTAACGCGAGCTTTTTCTTCAACATCAAGAGATACAATCAGATCCTGTGGATCACGTCGCCTGCGCCTTCCTCTGGCCACCGAGCAGCCTTCACAGTGCCAGTAACCGCCCTCCTCCGTCTACCTCACCACCTTCACCCTGCCGAACCCTGCCTCCATGAAGGTCGTCGGTGCGTGGAAACTAAAGAGAGATGGAGACATAAGAGGACCGGAGAGATAGGTAGTTGAGTGAGAGATAAGAGAGCTTAGATACGCATGAATGGGAATGAGGTGTTGGATTCGATTGCATTTGATCGTATGACTCTACCCCTGTACTATGGGAACAGTATAGGTTTCATAGTTTTTCTCACCCAACAATATCTCTTTTTAACAATTCTGAATTCTGAAATATTGATATCAATAAACACCAAGGTCTTCTGTGGAACAATTCCTGGATAGTAAGAATGGAAAACAGTAGATGCACTGGAGCGAGAAGTGTGACAAAAAAAAAGTGAGGGCTCATGGAGAAGAAACACACAAATACATAACCACACGCAAAACATCACCGTCCTCCCATCCGTCCGTAGGTTAAAAGCCCAGCACCAGCACAACACCGAAGCTTCATCCCATCAGCAGCAGCAACTCCTATCCTCTCCTCTCCACCTCCGCCTCCTCTCCCTCTCCAAACCCTACAGCCATAGCCATCAAGGGTTCTGGAGTTGGAGTAGGAGGCATTCTTGAAGCCTGCGTGCCCGCTTCTGCAGATCCATCTCTTTGGATCGTATCTTGGGCGATTTGGATCAAGCCCCCAAATCGCTTCTTGCTGAAAGGAGCCGCCTTTGCGCAGCTCCTGCCTCTGCTTTGTTGTTCTTGGCCTCGGGTCATATATCTCCTCCGGGAAAAAGGAGCCGCCTTTGCATTTATTCTTTGGCCCCTTCGGAGATTGCCCTTGTCAAGACTTGGTGGGAACCTAATTCGCCGCGGTTCCTTGTGTAAAGGCGCCGGTTTGGCTCCTGTTTCTCCACAGTTTTCCACCTCTCTATATCTCCATCTCTTGTTCACCTACGCTTGCCAAACTTTCTTTTACTTTGATCCACCGGTTTTGCCTTCCCCGTCTCGGCAGTCGATAGCTGCCAAGTCATTTATTGATTTGACGCAAGCCAGATCGCTCGCTGGCCCTTTTTTTTCCTGGAGTTGTTGAGGTAGTTCCTGTTTTTGGTCGGAGAGATGGCTGCGGCGAACGGAGGTGGCGCGGCGCTGTTCAGCGAGGAGGAGCTGCGGGAGGTGAGCGGGGTGCGCCGGGGCGAGGACTTCGTTGAGGTGACGTGCGGATGCACCAGCCACCGCTATGGCGACGCCGTCGGCCGTCTCCGCGTCTACGCCTCCGGCGACCTGGAGGTCAGCTGCGAGTGCACGCCTGGCTGCCGCGAAGGTCCATGCCCACCACCATATATACACCACGTTGCTTGCTTGTCTCTTTGTTCTTGATTTCATGTCCGTGCATCGATGCACGGATGGTGTTTGATCTTTGGGTCATGGCGTCTGGCTCCCACAAGTGGACCTGCATGCAATGCTGGTACATGCGCCTCGGCGCTGGTACTGCCTGTGCCCGGTTTCGTCTGCTTCTAGTACTTGGTACCATACTGCAGCCCATGCATTGCTGCTCTGGCTCATGGCTCTGTGGATTTCCGCCAATAAATCGTTGCCTTTTCTGCAATCTCGATCTGCATGTTAGGATATCTCGAGAGAGTTTGGTTGCTGGTCATGGTCTGATATTAATATCACCTGTATCATTCCTTAGGTGTAGGTGACGCTTCATGTTAACACTGCACGACCTCTAGTACATGTCCATAAAAGCAGTTCTTCCGTTGTACCTAATGCACGTAATTTGTCTAGCGTACTCTCTGCATGCTGGTGATGATGGAATTTGCCTCTGTTCACTCGCGGTGTTCATCATTCGCAGTACGTTGTTACGTCTCTGTTTATTTTCAGGCCTTCTTTTCCATGGGTGAGCACTTCGCCAGATTGCGCTTTGCATAGGCCTTGATCTGGTTTGGAGTTGCATGTTGCCTTCTTCTGTTTGTATCAGTGGACCTGACCCTTGTGATGTTGGTTCTAACATCGGATGCTTGTGTTTGCAAAGAGAGATGAAAAGCTTACTGTAGTCTCTGTTCTATGTAGATACCTGCTGGCCATGACATTTCGTTTCTGAGATCTGCTGATGGCACTTTCTTCTTTTCATCTCCAGTGTCTGTATTCAGCGTGTCCATACTACCATGTATGTAGATTTTAGGTGACGCTGATAACATTAGTGCTATCACTGTGGGTTTTACTATACACTATACGGCACATTGCGTGGTCTGCATATGAGTTCAGTGTCTTGAACCCAAAAATGCAGGAAAACTACATTTATTTTTAGCAGAACTCAATGCATGAAACAACCATAGTCTTCCTTTCATCAAATGTGTGTTTGTATTTAATCCAGCATGGTTGTCAATTTTTGTGGTAGACTGTGTGAAGTAACATGGGAACAAAAATGATAGCAACAACTTATGACTCGTCATATGCTGCAATTGATTTGCAACTGCACCTTCCAATTATCAAGGATTTCTTTATGAAATCTAGATAGAAGTGTGATTTAACAAAGGAGAAAGGCTCTGCACTGAAAATATGCAGTTCTTTGTGCCAATAATTATGACGGCGGCATTGAATAAGATATGCGTTGATCTGGGCACATACACTGGGGGTGCTCCTCGCTAGAATTAGCACCCCTTCCACTTTCTTAGGAAGTTATGTTTTAAGTGCTACCTTGGCTGGAGTGACATGATAGATGATGATACTTCGAATAGTTCTTTTTTGAAAGAGCATTTCATTGCAAAACTTATTTTTGCTACTTATTCTATTCCATAACCTCTACAGCTTTATTAGTCATTCTATGTCCAATTATATATTTTGGTATTACTTTTGGTAACATATTTCTATGGCTTCTGATTATGTTAAACGATACAAATATTTTTTGTTTACTAATCTTTGAGTACCGCATAAAATCTTGGTAAAAATATCACTTATGTTGTACATTAGTTCTGATTATATCACGATTGTTCAGGATGAACATCATTTAAGTTTTGTAGCTTGAAATTTCAGATAAGCTGACACCTTCAGCTTTCGAGAAGCACTCTGGAAGGGAGACTGCAGGAAAGTGGAGGAACACCGTGTGGGTGATGATTCAAGGAGAAAAGGTTCCACTATCAAAGACAGTTCTGCTGAAATACTACACCCTGTCACATAAATCCGGTAATGGTTCTCACAAAAGACGTAATGGACGTCCATCACACCGTGATGAGTTTATCCACTGTACAAAGTGTGACAAGGAGAGGAGATTTCGGCTTCGGTCCAAAGAAGAGTGCCGTATTTACCATGACGCTCTTGGAAAACTGAACTGGACATGTGCAGATTTGACAACTGATAGGTATGTGTTGGCGCTTCTTATGTTAATTCATAGTCCAGTGTGCAAACGTCGAGCTGTTGTATTAAAATATAGATATTTCATCCATGCCATCATTCCAAATTCATCTGACGTATTTTCTAGCGGTTAAGTGTTACTGGGAAACAAGGGAACAGTTTTTATGTCAATTTAATTGTTTCTGTGCTCTTTGCATGTAGTGTACTGTGTAACCTAATGTTTTCTGATTGGTTTTATCCGGTTATTCCCATAAGCCTTTTCTAAAGGAATCGACAGTGGGGAGATCCCCTCCTGTAGCTGCTGATTTTATATACATTTCTTGGTAGAGGAATTGATAAGAATTAAATTTTAGTGGCACAGTGGATACCCTTTGGAGGCTGGAACTTCCGCAGTGTCTATGTACAGGTTACTTGTCTCAACTGGTAGTCTTACTAGGATAGTGACACAAAGTTAATGTAAGTCCAGCTGCATGCTCTGCCAAGCCAAATGGCCGATACATCACCATTACCATTATTGGTACTACCCGCTGTGAAGCAGACCACTGCAACCTAATAATCGTGAATGCCTGAGGCACCGGAAAAATTATACTCAAATTACCTTCATCAATGTTTGCACACCAGGAACATGCACATAGCTACCAAATATGTTTGCAACTTATGCAAACTACATTGGCAACCTTGTGCAAATGGGCTATTAAGGGAGGGGAAATTGACCCTGAAATACACAGGCTAGGGGAACATAGAACCTGAGCATCTGCATAATCGACCTACCTATATGAGAATAACATAAGTGCTTAATTGCTGACGTAAATCAGATTGCTTTCAGTACTATACTGTAGGAAGTGGAAAGCAGATATTAGTACATGTCGTGGAAGTCTTGCTATGTAAGTTTCGTGCCCAACAATGGCAGACCTGTGCAGGTTCATGTGGCCTGTAGCCACAGGACACCTTCAGTAATTTTACTGCATCCCTAAACTTGCCTGCAGGGATAATAGCATGTAGGAAATGTTATCAAGGATGATTGAAGATGGCGTTGTTACAGCTCATTGGCTTTTCCCCGATCTTTTTTTAAAGAGAAAGGAATCGTTGCTTTGCCTAGCGCACTTCGATATACTATTTGCTTGTTTCCTGGCTGGATTCCTTCCATCTTGACTAAGTAGCGCCTTTTTTTTTTCTTGGTTACCCACTCAATCGCTGTTTTAATATGTTATTTTCTGTTGTTTCAATTCGTAGCTTCTAATAGAGTTTGCTTTGCTCTTCTGACTATCTTGTATCACGGTTGTTGCCACCAGGGTCACCTGTGACGACGAGGAGGAGCGAGCCAGCCGCAAGGTGCTGAGGGGCTGCTCCCGCGCCACATCCTGCACCGGCTGCGTGAAGTGCGTCTGCTTCGGGTGCGGGCTCTGCCGCTTCACCGACTGCGGATGCCAGACCTGCGTCGATTTCTACCGCAACTCAAAAGGAGTAGGAGGATCTAACACCATCCTGTTCCATTCGTAAGGCGACACGAGGCTGCCATCCTGGGCAAACCGGGGAGGCTGCTAGTTACGTCGGTCAATGCCCCAGCATCACGGGGGCCCTATTCTGAAACATTTCTCTTAATTATATTCCATGGCTGGCTTCCATTTCCATTTTAGCTAGATACAATTTACCAGCAGTTCCATTCAAATGCATTTTACGTTGTTGAAGACAATCTGTGCTTGTGTTGGGTAATTCGGTTGCTTTCTTTCCTCGATGTTCGTGTCTACCCGGCCATGGAGAGTCTGCGTGCAGTGCATCGGGCCTTGGGGTCACAAAGTGGCTCGACGCTCTCGTCCTGTTGTATGCACCCGAGAAATGTAACGCGAATATCGGTTGCAAATATGCGGTGCATGTCTACGTAGCATGGGGATGGGCCAGTGGCAATAATTTCAGGACCCCCTCGATGGACATGGCAGATATGGCCGGTCCGCGTACGCGCCATGCGGGGGCTCGGTCTCGCACTGTTGCGCACTCGGAGTCGCGCACAGCGCCGGCACGCGCAGTGCCGAGCGCAAGCGGCTGCGCGCGGCCCGGCCCACCTGCTGCGCTCCCTGTGCTGTGGTGACTGGCACGGGTACAGTGGCGTGTTTGATGTGTTGCTGGTGTAGAGCTGCCTCTAGCCTGTCGACCTGTCGCTTGTCGACGTGAGAAGCAGCACCGTAAAAGGCTTTTACTTGCTGCCTTCGTTCCATGGGGAGTGCGAACCGAAGTGCTTGTACTTAGGTCTCGTTCATTTCAATTTTTTTTTAGCTTTAATTTTTTTTTCATTATTCAGTAATTCGTCTTTTTATAAATTTTTTTAGATTTTTTAGGTTTTTTTAAATTTTTCTTTTTTCCCGTGTTCCTTTGCATTATCCGTGATGGGCTAATATATTTTTTCTATTTTTACATTTTTTAAAATTTAATTATGCCTAAAAAGCCAAATCAGCTATAGTAAAAAAATCAGCTACAGTAAAATTTCAGATAAAAACCAAAAATCATCGCTAAAACGATCACCCCTTGGTTGACGGGGGAGACGTACTTAGAAATACGTGAGACTGCATGCGGGCCTGTGCTAGACCGTTGACCGGACTATTTCAAGTGGAAAAGGTCCCTGAGAGATCCGGTTGTCGTTTGTGCTTTTCATGGAATGGCCGGCAAGATATTTTCTTTTGATTCATTCTAAAATCAAAATAAATGGGATAGCTTCTTAAAGTAAAATTTTCAAACGGCTTTCCGTACCTAAACCATATCTACCGTGTGTGTTACATTTCCATCGCTACTGTCTCGAAAAGCGTAAACAAAAATTATCAATTATAACTAAAAATCATCAGCTATAATACAAAAAAAGACCTATACAAGGATCGTTGTGTAACTTTTACAGGTGGTTGGATATGGAATCCATCGAGATTCCTTGGCAGTATAAGAGAAAATTCGTATTGATTTTTGTTGATATTTTTTTACTATGACTTATGATTTTTAGCTGAAAATAAATAGTAGATTGAAAGGAATAATTTTTAGAAGAAGGGGATGAGCAGTGCAAAAAAGTGGGGGAGAGATGTATATATCTGACAGGAGTGAGTAAAATGGGGTGGATGATGCATCTACGATCCATGCTTTATCTTCGAAATGAGGTGGTGCCGAAAGAAATGAAGAAACTTTAAAAACAAAATAGATTTTTTAAGTAGTAGTCCGAAATAAACCAATACTTTTAGGTCTTACTAAGGTCAATCAATGGGTAGGGCTAAGACGTGGATGAACTGAGGCCGTTGCAGCTTTCTCACGAGCCTCGATCTGGGTCCTTCAAAACGTTCTTCATTCCATTGGTGGCTGCTGTGCTCCGAAGCCTCCGTGGTTGCCGAATGGCGCGACACTAGCATTTTCTCGCACTAATAACATTTTTTTCTCCCTTCTACTAACAAACTTGAGTCCGGGGTGCGCGCACCGGGACAAGGAATTTAGTACGTGGCGGTGAAAGCGATGGATGGATGTGACAGGAGGCTCGGTGGATCCAGCAAGAGATTCGCTCGCCGTTGAAGGCGACAAACTGACAGAGTGACAAGATAAAGGTCTGCTCATTTCGAATTTATCTTTTTAACTTCAGTCTATTTTTTTAATTTTTTAATATTTTATTTTTTTAGTTTTTTAGCTATTTTTTATTTTTTTTTCTCGTATTTATTTGCATGATCTGTGATGGGTTAATCTGTTTTTATTTTTAAATTTAATTATTTGAAATAAAGCAATATTAAATTAGTAACAGTAAAATATTAATCGTAAATCGATTTAATAAGTCTGACTGAGCATGCTAAAAAAAGAAGAGACCAAACCGTGGAGTCTGATGCAGCCTGCCTAACTCGTGTGACTGACGCTTTGCAGCTCGTGAAAAGATGGCTCCACGCCCCCCAAAAAATTGTTCAAAAAAAAAAGAAAGGCCATTTACACTTTCACATCGACGTAGCGCTAGTAGCATCTCACAATGTAAACAGAACTATCGAAGCATGAACTACTCCGTACGCTTGTGCTTGCACGGTATATATACCAGCATGTGATCATGCAGCTATGCGTAGCCGGATGAATATACGCGATGCGAGCGCGTACCATCAACGATCCGGAGCGGATTCTCTGACGTACAGGAGTTAAGTTATCAGTGATTTTTGTCCTACTTGATGCCGTCCATTCACATCCAACGGCTGATAAAAGAGCACCTTCCCACGATAAAAAAATCGGGACGCGCGGTTTTGACGGGACTGGGCACCGCCGCAGCCGAGCGTCCGCGCCACCGCCGCCCCAGCTCCGTCCATGTCCGCGCCGCCGTCTACTGCCCCAGCTCCGCCCGTGACCACGCGGTCTGCCCGCGTCCACGCCGCCGGCTTACATGCTCCAAATAACCATCATGCTCCGCAAGCGGCGGCGCGGAACCGGGCCTAAGCGCGGCATCGCGTGGACACGCGCGAGCTGGGCAAGAGACGGCGGCGCGCGCGCGCGCGGCAGAGCGGCAACGGCGTCGGGGCGCGGGCGACTGGGCAGCGGCGCGCGCGACGCGGTGGACTGGGGCAGCGCGGCGCGACCTAGGGCGCGCGGCAGCGCGGACGCGCGCAGAGCGCGCGACACGGACGGAGCTGGGCAGCGGCGGCACGGACGCGAGCGGAGTTAAGCGGCGGCGCCGACGCGCGCGGCGGCAAGAGCTGGCAGCCGGCGGCGTGGACGCGGGCGGCCGGGCAGCGGCGGCGGCGGATGCGGCGATCGCGTGGACACGCGCGAGCTGGGCAGCAGACGGCGCGCGGATACGGGCGGAGCTGGGCGGCGGCGGCGCGGACGCTGGCCGCGGCGGTGCCTGGGCCCCGCAAAACCGCGCGTCCCGATTCTTTTATCGTGGGAAGGTGCTCTTTTATCAGCCGTTGGATGTGAATGGGCGGCATCGAGCAGGGCAAAAGTCACCGATAACTTAGCTCCTGTACGTCAGAGAATCCGCTCCGTCAACGATCACCACACACACTTTTGAAGTTGAAGCATCCATCTCTGCATGCGATGATGCGAACAGACAGCCCCCTAAGAAGTGGATCTGACTGGCCAAGTGTAAGGGACACAGCGGCCGAACAATTCTAGTGATGCATGGCAATGGCAGTGTGGCCTGGAAGGAAACGGATCGATAGATATAAATATAAATTTATATTTTTAAAATAAATATAAATTTAAATATTCTCGAATACAAATACAAATCGAATGTCTATTCGAATATGAATTCAAATAGAATATGTACTTAATTCGGTCAAATACGAATATCCTAAAACTTTAGTAACAAATATCGGTAGAACAAATTTATGTAACATGACTACATATCTACACAAGCTAGCAGTGTAGCACATATAGTTAAAAATTATGCAAAGTAATTTTCACTTCTTGCTTGTGAATCTTGGTTAATCAGAAAATTACTTTATATAATCATCCTCAGTAAGGTCACTAGGGATATAAACGGATCGAATACAAATATTCTCGAATACAAATACGAACATCCTTAAATACGAATATGAGTATTCTCGAGTACGAATTTTGCTTACCACATTTGCATTTTCTCGATTACGATAAAACGAAATATCCTTTACTGTTTCACATCCCTACCTCTTTGGTCGCTTTGCAGAGTGAAATTAAATTGTCACAATGGGAGGGTTTTTGTGCTACGGTTTTTAGTTTAAAATTTTGAATTCTTGCTATTCACCAATGGGACAAGAAAACCAGAGTTGGCTATTGTATTTATCTACCACATACGGTACACCAGCAACTGGCAAGTGGCCCCGGCCCGAACACATATAACACATATACCAAAGAGATCGTGAGAGAGACCCTTCTTTCAACCTTACTTCAAATGGTTTCAGCTAACTTTTGATTTATTTAAACTATAAATCACTTAGAATACGTCAACTTCTAATTTTGTGTAAAAAATTTAAAGATATAGCTGTACCCCATGCACTACTATGCTCCACCACTGACCTCAAGGTGATAGACGCATCGCTGCAATCGCGTTTCATCCTGTGATCTCTTCGATGGAACGTAAATGACACATCCATGCGCGGGGAATCGTTGCATGCAGTCGCACCCGTGGCTGTCGGAGTCGGAGCGGGAGCAGCTGTGCCGGCTGATGAGCTGCCAGAAGCTGCCACGGGAGGCGTGCACGCACGTGGCGCAGAATGAGCGCCTGCCGCTGCGGGTGGTGGTGCAGGTGCTCTTCTTCGAGCAGCTCCGCCTCCGCATGTCCATCGCCGGGTGGTTCTTCGTGTCCGACAACGCGGTGGCCGACGGGGAAAGGGAGTGAGGCCATCACCGACGTGAAGGGGAGGGCGTCGGAGCTGGAGAAGGGGTGCCTGAGCAAGAAGTAGGAGATCCGGCGGCTCGGGAAGCCCAGGAGGTCGTGGAGCATCCTCCCCAGGAAGTGCAGGTTCGGAGCCAAGGTATAGCAAGCGCAGCCTACCATGAGCGGCAAATAGAGGCACTGCGAAATCTTAGCTTTAGATCGAGCTAGAATTTTCTCCCGTCTCATTTGTTTTTTAGTGGTAGCCTTCCTTTCGTTCTTAAATTTGTGAGTCTTTGAGCTTTGGCTATAGGACTACCACTGGGTATCTATTACTTTTATCTAAACTCATACTCATATTATTGGGTAGAGTATATGTAAGAAATAAAATATACATTTAGATTTAAACATGTAGAGAGTAATACCCACTTACCCTTTTTTACCTATACCTATTCAAATTTAAGATTGAGAATACACTTAGATTACTGTCCATAAACTTGAATTGCCTATACTCAATTATAGCTTCCTAATAAAACATGCGGGACCGATTTGTATGCCTAGCTCTACTAATCTGCATAAAGTGACTCCTCTACACACAAAATTATCTTCAATAAATTTTAATTAATTTTAAAAAAAATTTGTGGTATGAATACGAGTTTAAAATTTTAAATTCCACCTCTTTACTTAACCATCTTTTTCCTTTTTCCTTACCCACTAGGTTATCCAAACCTATTAGGTATACATTTTTCATTTGGATATAGATAATATCACTTCAAATGAGTATAGATAAAATTAGATATATTTGGATTATTCATACCCTATCCGGTGACAACCCTATTTGGCTATGCTGGGCTAGCTAGTGTAACGCAGTAGTCTTGGAAGTATGTTCTCTTTTGTTTCTGCTTATCTTCAGGAACTTTGTTTTTTATATGTGAACCAATTTGCGCTTCAACTGATTTCACAAGCGGGGCACATGCATAAACCATACTGCAATGAAATAACAATTAGGTTAAACCAGGTGATTTACCTCGGAGAGAATAATCAATCCAGTTCCAAAGAACAATAATGATCTTGCAAGTTGTTAGAGTACATATCAGGTAGGTAAGTGTATTCCCCAAAAAGCTACCTACAACCACATCTGAACCTAGGTAAGAAATGAAGCACGGAAAACGCTTTGAGATATCCATCCATATAAGGCTCTGGTATATATTACAGAAGGCAAGAAGATCTTTAGCTATCAAGTATTCTCAGAGACGCACGGCACAGCATATTTATAGAGATGTACAAGAGTAACAAGACGCCGCCACCGACTGGCACATCCTATTCACTTCCATTCAGCAAGGCCGCTCTATCAAAAGGCTGTTCTCATAGCACCACGCGCAGCCTCACGTTTCATCTCTGCAGCTTTCCCACTTCCACGGAAGTACATGTATACTTGCTGCATTTCAAATGGCCAAGTTCAGAATGAGAATTTTTCTCGGGGGAAAAAAAACAGAATGTTGGTAGAAACTTATATCGCAAAAAGATCAAAATTTTAAATGATAACAAATTGTAATGGAAAGTTGACATCTGTGATAAATATAATCTCTATTCTGATTACCATACGATGCATGAGCGTACCGATGTGTTCCTATTTGGTTTTGCCTACTCATTAGTTTTACGGCATAGCAAAAGGTTAAGGCATAAACCCACCTGTATGACAACAATGCTGAGCAGTGATTCGAGGCAGAACAGTCCAAATCCAACAAAGTAAAATATCTGTCAAAATTAAGTGTGAAAACAGTGTAAATGGCAACTCAATTATATGAGACGTGCAAATCGAATAACTTAGGCTGATCCATGCAGATGTTTGATCAACCACTCAGAAAAGGCAAAGCATCAGGAACTCCCAGTGCCTAATAACTGATACAAGAGGTCTATTACAAAATGCAAAGATTGGGTCCTGCCAAGATAAGGAACCCTGATATGCCAATATTTTGCAGGGTATTGTAGTTGTGTGACCACATACGAAAATCATACCAAAACTAACTTGAATTAGACCAATGGTAGGTTAAACCGTGTAGACTTACCCCCACAATAGCACTTCTGCCTATGACATCAATGGCCGGCAAAATCCCACTGTAGCAACAAAAAATAGGAAATCAGATAATTAGAAATTAAATAATTTGAGTTTATAGAAAAGGATTCAAAAACCGGAGCCTGACCGGTACCAATTACCGGACAGCTAGGAAGCACCGATACGGCTCCCAGCTGTTGTACGTGTGTCTGATACGTATTCGATACGGCAATACAGTATCGGCGAATTTTAGCCAATAAAAAATAAAAAAAAATACTCCGATACACATGCGATACGCAGCAATACGCCTCCGATACGTCTGCCCATCTGGCCCGGCCCACACGCATCACTTCCCCCCGCCTCGCCTCCACCCACTCGCCACTCGCCTCCCCTGCTCGCCATCGCAGCCACCGCTCCCCCCCTCCCCGCTCACCACCACCACCACCACTGCCCTCCCCCCGCATCGCCTCCCCCCGCTCGCCACCGCCCTTCCCCCGCATCGCCTTCGGCGCCACCTGGAGGTCACCCTCGCCGCTGATCCATCGCCATCGCTTCCGGCTTGATCAACTGCCTTTACCTCAGCCCCTCTCTCCCTCATTCTCTCCACTCTCTCTCAACCGCCCCTCTCTGTTTTTTCCCTCTCTACGAGCCGACGGGCGCTGTCGCCCAGATCTGCCACCCCCAACGGCCTCCCTCGCCGCCAATGGTCTCCTCCGACTCCCCTCAGCTCCCTCTACCTACTACCGACCTCGGCTAGCCCTACCACCGCCTACCACCTCAACGCTGCCAAGCCCTAAGGTGCGCCACCGCGGAATCTACCAATTTCGGTGGTCTTCTCTGATGCCGGCGACTTCCCCGACCTCTCACCTTCCTCTACCTTTCCCTACCGAAGGCCTGTGCCGGCTCCTCCGACTCCGGTGCTGCGGAGCCCCAACTGGCAGGTTCATCTTCCTTGGCTTTGGTGGCTTCGCCACTGACCCCGACAATGACGACCGGCGCCGCTCTACACTGGCTCCTTCGTCGCTTTCGCCACCGACCCCGACGATGACGACTGGCGTCACTCTACACCAGCTCCTTCGTTGCTATAGAGCAATCCAATATCTTAAATGCCTTGGTATGACTAAATTGCACAAGTTTTATCCAACACTTGTTTACCACTTGGAATAATATCTATGTGTATTCTTGACTTGATTGATACTCAATGTTCTATTGTAAGAATGAATTTGCTATGACCGCGACTATGGCAATATGCTTCATTGACCTATGGGCTATGGTTATCATACTAAGATGGCTTGGGAGGCTGGGAGCTATTGTATAATATCAATTGTGACTGCAAGATTTAGCACTAGATTTTCCTTAAACTAAATCCATGCACTGAATGTACTACTACAATTATTTTCTATCTTGGTTAGATATTATTGCGGCTATTGTTCTTTCTTGTAGATTAAATAATGTCACATGCATTAAACTGTATTGAGAAAGAGCTGATCTTATTTCACACAGTCTATGGATGCTTATGATTACAATGTTCTGTCTAGGTTGACATCAATTTTGACGAAGAGCCAATCGGAACTGGAAAGAGAAATAGACTAATTGGAAAGTGCTATCTTGCCCGGTTGATTAATGCAATAGATAGCATTCAATTCATTGAGGTAATCTTAGTCTCCCTCTCTTGTAGCCTGTTTACAATTTTCTATGTGTGTGTGTGTGTATATGCAATAGATAGCATTCAATTCATTGAGGTAATCTTAGTCTCCCTCTCTTGTAGCCTGTTTACAATTTTCTATGTGTATGTATGTATGTGTGTGTGTGTGTGTGTGTATGAAAGAGAAATAGACTAATTGGAAAGTGCTATCTTGCCCGGTTGATTAATGCAATAGATAGCATTCAATTCATTGAGGTAATCTTAGTTTCTCCCTCTCTCGTAGCCTGTTTACAATTTTCTATGTATGTATATATATATATATATATATATATATATATATATATATATATATATATATATATATATATATATATATATATATATATATGTATATGTAGAATTTTCTCAGATTTGGTAGTGTTTTGAATCATAATTACAAAAATAGCCGTATGAAAATGGTATTAGCACAAATAACGTTTTCGTCATCTGGTGGCTGAGCGATAGTGACAGAGGGGTGATCGTGGCCCTTGTCGCCCCGCGGGCGGACAGGCCACCCCACCACTAGACGGCAGGCCGCCTGTTGCCCCACCAGTAGACGGCAGGGGGGCTACCGCCCCATGAGGACACGGCAGGTGCCTGCCATTTTTTAATTATGTTTAAAATTTATGTGAATTTTTTTAATATAGTAAATGAGCTCAACAAATCACGAAAATTTATATGCAACCTCCCAACATAACGTAGTTGACCGTGTAATTTTTCCGTAATTTTATCCACTGTGAATGTTACTAAAAAATTCATACGATTTTGATATTCGTAGGAACTGTTACATATAGAAAACGAGCTCCAAAAATTACGAAATTTCACGCGAAGCCTCCCGACACATTCGTAGTAATTGTATAAATTTTTTGAGAATTCTATATGCTCCGAATTTGCCACGTTAATTCATGTTAATTTAATCGTGAAATTAGC
The DNA here is from genome assembly GCA_036346265.1 of Melocanna baccifera. Taxonomy (NCBI): domain Eukaryota; kingdom Viridiplantae; phylum Streptophyta; class Magnoliopsida; order Poales; family Poaceae; genus Melocanna; species Melocanna baccifera. The sequence continues at coordinate 37,359,558 of CM070676.1, read as the reverse complement.
AATACGTGATTGCATCTTTTGCATGCCTCTATTTCATGATTAAATTAACATGAATTAACGTGGCAAATTCGGAGCAAATAAAATTCTCAAAAAATTTATATAATTACTATGAGTGTGTCGGGAGCTTCACATAAAATTTTGTAATTTTAGGAGCTCGTTTGCTATATGTAACAACTCCTATAAATATCAAAATCATACGAATTTTTGAGCAACATTCACAGTAGATAAAATTACGAAAAAAATTATAAGATCAGCTACGTTGTGTCGGGAGGCTGCACATAAATTTTCGTAATTTTTCAAGCTCATTTGCTATATTAAATAATTCACACAAATTTTAAACAAAATTTAAAAAAGGCAGGTGATTAGGCCGGCTAATTAGCCGGCCTAATCACCTGCCATCTCACCACCGAGCGGCGGGCGGATTGCCATCGATGGGCGGGCGGCAAGCACCACGCGTCCGCCCCCACGCGTTGCCGCCCATCCACCAGACTGCAGAAATGCTATTTTTGCCAATCCGCTCCGTATACGGCTATTTTTGTAATTACAGTGCTAAATGTGGCGAAAACTCTGTATATGTATATACTTGTTGTATCGACGTATCCTTGTTTTTGGAAAATATCGTATCGCCATATCCGTATCGCCATATCCGTATCGCCGTACCCATATCGCATATCAGAGCATCCTAGCTGGACAATTTCAGTTATCCAATTTAAACTCAATTTGAATTTGGCTGGTTTTCGCTGATTACTGCCTGGTTTGACCGTTTCCCAACCAGTTACCATCTGGAATTACTATGCACCCATTCAAATTCAAAATTTTAATTTTAAAACTTTTCAGACCGATATTTTTTTACCTGTTCGGGCTGGTATGGCCGGTACCACCGATATTTTATCCTTGGCTATGAACAGAAGAACATGATATCTATAATTTGAAATAAAGAATGGACAACCTGAAAGAGTTGCTACAATGTTCTTAGCAGTTTAAGCACCAATAGGATTGGTCCAGGTATACTACCCTAAAAATTAGCAGCAACACCTGATAACTATGAAGATGTAACATAAAAGCAATCCAGCACTGGTAGGATAGTGGTCCCAAAAAATGTTGACACATCCATGAGTGATACCTCAGTAACGTAATAGTATGTACTAAGACTAGTAAGAATAACAACAATCTCAAATTTCTTTTAGGATGTACCCAGTGCTCCAACTTTGCTGCTTAGCCTCAAAGAACTACGAGATTTACGCATGACACAAACAGAGATAACATTACTAGTATATATTATGTAATACTTACGCCAATGATTTTCCTTTGAAAGGAAATGGGGGAGCCACAGCTGACCAGATGCAGAATAGTATATGGATCTGGAAGGCAAATATCATTAGCAATGAATGGAATATCAGCAATTTATGTAGCCAGCATTGTGGGAAGCCTTTAGTCTAATACTAGATGGTAAGGATCTTACCAAGTAAAAAAGAAAAAACCATCCAAACCTCAAAGCGCTTTCAGTCCTGTAACATGTATTTCAATAACACAAGGTGTGAAGCATATGAAGAAACAATGTATATAAATAACAAAAGTTGAAGCATATACAGAACCTCATCGCATTATAAAGCGGGCGATACCATAACACATAGGCCCCAGGGACACCAGAGATGAAGTAGATAATGGCTAGCAACCAGATCATAACACCTATTGAAGTTAACGGCAGGATTAGTTTCAAGTGTCAAGTAGATTGCAGTTGATCCATGAGTAGACAATAAGGTGCTCAGACAGACCTTCCCCTTTAATCCATGCTGCTGTAGTCGCGATGATGTTCCAAAAAAGACAGGCCGTCAATCCTGCATGACATCAAAGTTTGCACAAATAAGCACCTTAGTGTTGGAATGCTACACCAATGCGCGATAGTCTCTAGCTCTCATCTCTTAATTTTAATGTCTGTTAATCATCTGAGCCCAGCACTAAATTGTATTCCTGTTTCCAAGGTGCTAAGTATTATTAGCATTGCTTTGGACATTTTTTTACGATGGTTGGAAATTCAAGCCCAACCTCAAAAGAAGAGTAGGCAGTAGGCACCAAATGCTTATACTTAAGTGATAACGTTTACATTACCAAGAACTATCTTTGGCAATAAGCCAGAGGTTGCAAATTTGTTCAAAATTTTCTTCCTTAAAAGTACAAAATGCCAACGTAAGAGAAGTTTGTGGAAATTAAATTTGTTTTGAAATATGCTCCAGTTATCTCATGCAACTTCTCAGACGATAATGACAGATTCGCACCCTAAAAGATAATGTGGCAATGGCACTGATTCAGTGCACGTTCATTAATTGGACAGTATGTGAGGTCTTCAGGCATCATTCTCTTCGCAACATTTGAACAAAAGGATCTCAAAAGATGGTGGTTTAGTCAGGTACTTTACTCCTTGTGTCAGTTTTTTGCCCACAAGAGGGAAGAAGAGTTAAACCAGACCCAACACTTACCCAACAATGAAGAAAATGCAAGGTACTGCATCCTTTGTAGGTTGATTGGTATCTCATTTGAAATGTCATGATGAATAATGGGCAAAAAGGGTGGCCAGTTTTTCTCTTCAATGACAATACCAGCTGCCAAAAGAAAGGGAAGTATGATGTTGAAAGGCAGAAGTAACAAGTGAAATGGACTGTAACAACAAGAGAATAAGTACTAAATTAGCTGAAATAGCCTTTTCAAGAATGGTACACAATATGTAACATGTAACATAAAAAGAAGCATCTCTAAAACATTAATATACAAAAAGGAAACTTTTAGGCAAATTCCATGATATTTAAAATATAGTTAAACTCCCAAGCTCTAAATTAAACTTGACTAGAAAAAAGTTTCCAGGTAAATTTCTTCATTAACCAACTGACACCAATATCCTGTATCTCTGTTTCCTATCTTCAAATATTTTTTTTGCTAGAAGTGTACAAAAACTAATTACCGTTACTCAGCTACAGGAAAAAATTATACCTCTGGCTGCAGCTTCTTCCTTTCTTTTCAATTCCTGGGTGTCAAGGAAACATAAAAATTCAGGTAGAGCATTTAAATAAAGAAAATACGAGTGCTTGTAAGCACATCTGGGTTATTCCAATCCTGTGAAACATTGTCGAAGCAAAGTTTTCTCCTTTGAGTAAAACTCAGCTCACTATTGGATTCAGCATGTTGTACATTTATGTTGAAAGTTCTCTTGCGTGGATTTCGTAACACAATACAACAACTTACTAGAAAAACAAAGAGATGTCTAGATGAGATCTTTTGATAACGATAGCCATTTTGTACAGTCACTATCTCCCTTCACCTCATAGCACAATACATGGTTGCATAGAGATCTCATGTTTGTTCATTATTTTGAAACAAAGGTGCACTGTAGATGATTCAAATATTCAACCAATGGTTAAAGCGGTGAGGTCTATCAAGTGTCCAATCTCTGCGGTAATTCCATGTCAGCTATAGCTCACTAGTTTCCATACTGCATCATGGTTACTGTTTCAATAAGTCTGGAAAAGTAAAGAACATAGAAACTTTTGTTGGCTACGTATTACATATTTAACAACAATAATATGACAACATCCGGTCCGGGAGCTTTGCAAGATATCATCCAGGAGATTTTAGGATTTTAGCCAGGGGGAAGTTAACCATTGAACACATTAGAACCACTTTTTGAATTCATAAAGCATGGCTTTAATTATATACTGTTGAACACAGCAATAAATCAGATGGCATATAAGATAGCATATGAGTATTCAATTGGAAATTCTAGTTTCAAGAAAGGCGCATACCCTTTCCCGTTTGTTTAGCTCAGCCTCCTTTGCCTGCAGTTCCTTCTCCTTTTTCTTTAAATCCTACATTTATATATAGACATGCACCGCATAAGCAATCAACCACAAACACAGCAATGAAAGGATACCTGGAATTAATTTTGGAATCAATAATATCTAAAAAGAATAGTGTGACCAGCACTACTTGATCAATTGCATTCTGCATGGCCTTTCAAAAAATTCATTGAAAAGGAAGTATATGTGCCGAAGTGACAATTTTACAGTATTAGAGTGAAAGAGCTTAGTACAATCTGATTTTCTTGAGAACTCTCTTGTGGTGCAATGGTGGGCACACAAGCTTGTGAACCCACCCACCCAAGTTCGAGTTTCACTTATACCTTAAACTTTGAAGCGTGGGAGCTACGTTGCGCGGATACTTCCCAAAAGTAGCGTATCCATATCTGATACTGTATCAAATACGGATACACCTCCAATACGCTTTGATACGTATCATGCACGTATCCCTGATTTTTTACTTTTCAAAAAAAGAAAATAAATCCCAATACTTCATCGATACTTTGCTGATTCGGCTTGACCTAATAACAAGCCCAGTTCATCCATAGTCCATAGATCCACTCGGCCGTTCGCACGCCTACAGCTCACGACTCCCTCTCCCCGCCCTTGCCACCGCCATCCCCTCCCCTTCAGTCGCCCTTTCCCCTACCCTCCCCTCCGGTCGGCCGCTCCCCTTCCCTCCAGTCGCCCGTTCCCTTTCCGCGCAGCTCCCCTTCCCTCCCCAGCCCCACGTCGTTGCCTCCACGCCGCCAAAACCCCGGTGCCTCCATGCCGCAAAGATCCCACCGCCTCCATGCTCGATCCCCTTCCTCCTCGACCCGCGCGCCGCACTCCCGCTTTGACGCCTCCACGCCCCCCGCGGTGAGCTCGATCCCCTTCCCTCCCAGTCTTGACGCCAGCGCCTGGAGCATCGACGCCGCCCGACTGCCTGGAGCCCGATCCCTTTCTCTGATTTGTTCTAACCCCTTCTCAATGCCTTATAACTGCAGGTAATCATTGATTCTTCTAGTTTGTTGTTTTATTCATGCCAAGTGTATTGTTGCTAATAATTGTTTATTCAGTACATACAAAGGTTCAAGATATTGAGTTGCTATTGTTTTCATTCTTGGATTCTGGATGCTAGACCTTGCAAACAATACAGTACAAGCCTATTTAAAACTTCACATATGATCTTTTGAATTTGTACCAAATTTTTGTCAAAGTTGGTGCCAAAATATTATTGGAAAGTTGAATTACCATTGATATTCTCTTAACATTTTGTTCCTTCTTGATCCATATAGGGTCCTGCCTGTGCTCTTTTAGCTGATCTTTCAGGTGGTGAATACTCTCAGTTAGAATGTCTACTGATGCTGGAGCCACCCTTAAATATCAATTATTGAATGATACCTTCTATTACGCAGGTCCCAATCAATGCAATTCCACAAATGCAATATTCTGCTCGTGGATGGCTGTTGGAAATGCTCTTGGTTTTCCATCTGGTGTGACCAGGAATTGTCACAAGCACGTCTTTAATGTCTGTTCTTTTGTGCTTATATTTACTTTAAGTTTATTTGTCAAGCAATTGGTGATGCCTTAATAAACTCATGCCACTATCCAGAGATAATCGAACTAACTTGCACTAGTTGTCAATGGTTAATTGCACAATTGGTAATATCTGAAAGCTACAAGTCAAGCAGCATCGGTAAATAATAGATTTACTCTCCCGCCTTGATGATGTGTTGTACTCCAGGAATGGTCTTGCAGAGGCATAGGGGACAAGTAACCCCACAATTTGTTTCCCCACCTTTCTTTTGTTCGACCAAAATAGCAGGCATATGCTAACATGCTAATTATAAGAATTCATTAATTTCTTATTTTTTTTATCTTTATTACATATATATAAATGTATCGTCGTATCGGCATTTTTGGGAAATGGTGAATCACAGTATCACCGTAACGTGTATCTATATTGGAGTATCCGGGCAACAGTGGGAGGAATAAGTCTTATCCCGTCACATATCAAATAAACAATCTGATTTTCTTGGGCAGAACAGAACTTGTTAAATATGGAATCCCATAATACTAACAACCTCAATGGAAGTACATGTACCTTAGTTGAATCAAGAGGTATGTCCACTGTGGCACCACGATCATTATAGAAGCCAGCTGGTTCAGGAGGAAGAGGTGGCATCCGAGAATTAGAAGCAGGAGGTACACTTCCACCCTGCAGAACAGGATACATTTAAAAAATCAATCAATCAATAGGTGAAGAAAACAACTCCAACGTAGAAGCTTCTGCCCCTTTCATTCCGGCTTCGGCTTCTGCCAGAATGAGAGCGTTGCCTTCTTAATTTTGGCTTTTTTCAGCTTTTTGCTTCTTGCAACCCCCCCCCCCCCCCCCCTTTCCATTGTGCATGAAAATATAACGGTGTTTTTTTTTCTTATTTTTCTTTAATTAAATGACTCAGAAAAAACTAACGGCCGCCATAATGCAATCTCAGCCAAAAGCCATCAGCTAGAAGCTAAAGCCAGATTGAACAGGCCTCTGAATTGGCACTATAGAAAAATGTTTTCTGTCTTACATGGAACACATGCACGTGAACGCACTAATGCACGCATGCAAGCAATAGCAGATCTGCAGACACATGCACACCCGCCAAAGTGCGACTGGCACTTACCACACTAAATGTTAATACTGCTAGAGACAACCTTCAATCTCATCATGCCATCAACAATCCCCACATGAAAGGTGGGAATTATCCCATTTAGCTCATGTTGCCAACACCCCCAAGAGCAAATCCCCCATTTCATAAGTTTCTACACACCCACTGCACTGCGCAGTTCTTAATATAACCACAAATCCTAAGTTAACCCCAAGCCAAGTCCCAACTTCAAAACGCAAGTATCATTTCTCCCTTGAAAACCTCGTAATCAGCGGACACCACGGAACGAGCACAAACCCGCATCCCGACATCGAATCCCCCCCCCCCCCACCCCACCGAAGATCCTAAATCACTAACCCTCACCAACAGCTCGGCCAGATCCAAGCGTCCAGCACGGCGGGCGGAACCAAACGAAGCGTCGCAGCCAGAGACCAGCACTACCTAAGCCAACCCCAGATGCAACTCAACTACACATCTGCGTGGGCGCGGGAACAAGCTTCCCGAAGGCTAGACGAAGCGCGGCTGCGAGGTGCGTTGCAGGGGGGTTCCGCGAGCGAGCTACAACAACAACTACTACTCAACTCACCGCAAAGGGGTTGACGTCGTCCTCCTCGAAGGGGTTGCGGTCGTACCTCCCCGCCATGGCCTCCTCCTCCGGAAGCGGCGGTGGCAGGCTCTCCGGCGAGGGCAGGGGGGGAGCGGAAGGGAGGGGGAGGAGCCCAACGCGACGGCGGCGACCAACTGCCTTGGGCTGCCGCTTTTAGTCAGTGTCGTACTAGTCTTTGCGTACCGCAGTGGGTTTGGAATTTGGATTTGTTCAAGGGGGGTGCGTGTGTTTTATACTTGTAGCCTCCCGTCCGGCCGTGCCAATCTGACCGACGTGTTTCTGCGCGTAAGGTTTCGGACCGACAGGTGGGGCCAGGGGGGCGGTTTGGGTCGCCTGTCAGTCAAGCAAGAACAAAATGGCAATGCAAATGTCACCGTTTACGTGCAAGTTCATTTTTTAAAGGGAAGTTTATGGTTTTTTAACAAAGGAAAATTACAAGTCTCCGATTATTCTAAAATGGAACACAGATTTGTCCTGCACACCAATTGAATAAACATAAGATAGGGGCTAACATTGCGAAAAGAGTATACTGGTATTTGCCAGAATGGTTTACAAGCAAACCTGGATGATGACATCAAGAATAAACAGAATGGACTATTGTTTTCTTAGTAGCGAAGGAAATAGAGTCTAGAACATATTCAAATGATATGCCCTTAGCAGCCAACTGGTGAAGTTCAAGTCAAACAGAGCATCGGTCATACATTCAAACCGTACCTAGCCCTGAAGGAGCTGTTTGGCTTCAGGACTTCAACCAGGCCAATAATGGTTAATCAACACCAGATTGCGTGGGAAACAATTCATTACAAAATACATCCCACAACCTGGAGTGAAGCGACAAGAGTTGAGACCAAATAAAATCAAAATATGTTTTCCTTTCTTCTCTCTCGTTCGGGGCTGCCCAAACAGTAAATGTGGTTAATTACAGACTGATGCACAGCCAAGCTCACATATACAACAAGGAACAATGTCGAATCAAGGCCAAGTCAAAACACAATTACAAAGCTCACTTGCAAAGCTATCACAACAAGCTACACAAACTGTATGGCGCTTTCTTGCCCAAAAGAATGATATCTACTCACTCTGTCGTATGGCTGAACTTCCCACTAATTTCAGATCACCAGGTCTTGCAAAGATAGACTTAGCTCTTGAGCAAGTTGTGCTGATTGACCGCTCCGCCTGCGCCAACAAAACAAGTGCAAAAATTTGCAGAGCATCAGAAAAACTAGTTACGCATAGTGGCCGGAGCATCACCAGTTACAGTGATACAAAAAAGGACTAAAAGATGATGTATAAAAACAATTGGCAGCATCTGATAAAGCCATGGAAGAAACATCTGATAAAGGAAAGCAAAGCAAAGGAATTACATAATCAATGGATGTAGAACTTGCTGAATCTTTTGCAAATGGTTAAAACACCGGCTGCAACGCTGCAACCTGTATTACATCAGAGAAGTTGGTAACTACCCAGTTTATCTTTGAAAGATCTAGGTCCCAGCCATGGGAACAGGCTACAGGACACTGCAATAATTTTGCGGTTTGCTTTAGGACAACGGTGTCTCACTGAAATGTAGGGACAGGGCCTACTTGTCACCTCAGTATCTCACATCCAGTGTCTTTTAGCAATACGCAAGTTTTGCAGTGTCCCCTAGAAAACATTCCTTGTCGGTGCCCAGAATACAGTGTATGTTCATACCTCTGCTCAGCCTGAATATCAACCCCAACTGCTGAATTTGCTGACAATGTTGAATGAATAACTGGTCCAAAAATCTTTATAAGATCCAATAACATTTCCAAAGAAACAGTAACATGCCTGTAAATTTGAGGCAAAGTAATCATAAGACATAGTTACTGCTAAACCAATCATTTCTCTACCGTAGGATTCCAATATTTGAATGATTCACATATTGCAGCATATTTGCATGGGTCTGGAAAACATTTCCATGATCTTCTCTTTCAATTAAGGATAGACTTGCAAGAATATAGACAGGTAGCCGTATGCATGGGCATCCTCTTGGGTGTGCCCGTGTATTGTCATTTACTCACTCAGTTCTTTTTTACTTAACGTTTTTGACTTTTCACAATATTTAAGGTACGACTTTGACCGCTACTTTTTATAACTTTATACTAAGATATACTAATAAAATTATAATATTATGAAAGTAATTTTAATGACGAATTTAATGATATAATTTTCGTATAGCTAATCTAGATAGTTTTAAACCTATCGGTAGTCAAACTTTAGAAAGTTTGACGACACATATTTTAAGAAGTCAAGTAAAAAACAACAGAGGGAGTACCACGCAGTCCATGAAGAGACAGTATGCAATGAAATAAAACATACAATATATCACCTTTCAGTTTTGCTGCTCAGTAACCCCGCAAGAACAGGTAGAAAGCTTGAGAAAATCTCTAGGTTGAAAAGATCAAGCTTCCCCTTGAGAGTACTAACAACATCAGCTTGAACCTGTAAACTCAACCATTAGTAGCTTAAAAAATATGAACTATAGCCATGTATAACCATCATAACATCAACATCTGAAGAAAAACTTACAGCATTGTCAGGCAACGTTGCCACAGCAGCAATTGCTCCTTTGATACCATTTTGCTCAAAGACATGCCGCATCATCTGGACACACATAACATTAATACTATATTGGGTTATCACAAATAACATATTTTGATGTTTAGGTGATTGATCAACACTACTTCACAAGAACATGTACATTATGTACACAAGCCTAAAAGAAGCAAAAGACAATAGACTATGTTCTACTCCATTTTGATAAGACATATGTTCCACATCAGTTATCTATAAGAAAATGCCATTAAATCATTTACAACAAATATAAAAAAAATAAAAAAAGAAGATGTTAATGTGAAGTTTTCTAATTGTATTGCAGAGCCTATAGAAAGTTAGCCCAATTCCCCATATTTCAAAGTTCTTAAAAGAGTATTGAAGAGCTTCATATGTAGTAAAACTGCCAGGTAAGTTTAGCCACTCACATGTTGCACCAACAAATAAACTATAGAAGTTTTGCGAGATCATATCTATTTGTTGGATGTAAGCTCATGGAAGGAATCCCACCATGCATATGAGGCTGATAACAAACAGAAGTCTGTATGTAAAGAACAGAAAGGATCACCTCTAGCTTTGTCAACCGAGATTTCACAGCATTTATGAATATGTCATGGTTCCGCATCAAATTGATTGGAGTCATATCCTCGTCCACTGTTGACAAGTCTTTTTCATATGTCTGACTTGGTTCTGCCTGTCCATTACAATAACCATCAAATATAATAATTCGAACAGCCAAAAGAAATTTCGCAAACACTAGAGAGCATGAACAAACAAAAACAGAGCAAAGGTAAAGTCATATATGTTTGGCTTGTATTCTGTGTTAATGATAGAATATAATTGTTATTTGTTCCTTATATGTATTGGTTTCCTTATCTATATATAGCATATTCATCTATATATTCTCTTTGTAATTCCTATATATATTGCCCTTTGGACCTTATGAATAAATACATAATATTTATAATATGGTATCAGAGCTAGGTCTAACCTAGCTTCCCATCCGCTATAATCTCAAAGTTGTTGCCGCAGCCATCGCACAGGCCGCCGCCGCCCAGGCCGTTGTAGCATCGACTACCACTTGACCGCCGGTCGTCGCCTGTTGTCGCCATCGACAGCTGGTCGTCGCCCGCCATCTTCTCTGACCGTCGATCGACGTCCATCCACCAGCCACTCGGTGTCGCCGCCCGCCTTCTCTGACCACCGGTCGACATCCATCCACCGGCAGCTCAGTGTTCGCACAACCACCGCCCAAAGCCGCCGATGCTTATCGTCCGCCCTTAGCCGCTTTCGCCGCCGTCGCCGCCGACGCTGCGCCCTGCCACCGCTTGCCGCCATTCGCCACGCCGCCGGCGCTGGCCGCTCGGCCACCGATCGTCACTCCTACCATTGCGGCTCTACCGCGCTTGCCGCCGCCGAGAGACCACCCGCCGACGCTTGGTGCCTGATGACCCGACCGATTGGGTCTGATCTCATATCTGATCTTCCAGTATTATTAGCAAAAAAGAATAAAATATAAAACAAAGAAAAAGAAAAAATCAACGTCGATCTAACCGCCGCATCGTCCAGTACCGCCTATTAGACGTTGTTCTCATGGTCGCCGCGCCGTCCAACGCCGCCTACCAATGGCTTTCGTTCCATCAACTGCGATCTTATTCTCGGTAACAAAGCACCATGGGACGAACTACAAGTTGTGGTCTTCTCTCGTGGAGATCACGCTCGATGGCCTTCACCTCTGGGGGCATGTCATCGGTGCATGCCCTTCTCCACCACCACCAGTTCAGCCTCCCAGGCAATCCACTTCCGCACCTCCTGCAGAAGATGAGGTCGCCAAGAAGGTCGAGGCTACTGCTGTCGCTGCTGATGAGGCTTTTCAGTATGCCATCGACGCTTTCGAGCGCTGGTGTGCTAATGAGGCCCATGTTCGCGCCATCCTGGTGGTCAGCGTCGACGACTCCATCCACCCCAGACATTGTTGGTCTACGGTCTACTCGATAGATCTAGGAGTACTTACGTGAGCGATACTAGTAGAGCAGCGATGCTCAGTTCTTTTCGCTTCTGCGTTAGTTGGAGACGCTTCGCCAGGAGGACTCTTCCGTCGACTTCTTCCGAGCCCTGGTCAATCTCTGACGCCAGCTGGATGAGCTGGCCTCTCACTCTGTCAAGAGTGTCATAAAGTGCAGAAGGCATATCATGACCTCCTTCGCCTTTAGGATTTTGTCTGTCGTCTTCACCCAGAGTTTTGAGCCTGTGGATCATGATCTTGATGTTCTTCGCTACTTGCGTGGGACAATCTCTCATCGCTTATCTTTCCCTAGCTCCACCTCACTATAGCTTCAAGCGTATTCCGATGTGATCTAGACTAGTGATCCTTCTGATCGTCATTCTCTTTCTATTTACTGTGTTTTTCTTGGCTCCTCCATGATTGCCTGGAAGACAAAGAAGCAAACTGTAGTTTCCTTTTCGAGTGCAGAGCCTGAGTTGAGAGCTATAGTAGCTGTGACAACGAAGATTGCTTGGTTGAGATGGCTATTTACAGACTTTGGAGTACCTGTGAGGAGACCTAGGACCCTTATGACCGACAGTACAGGCACTATCAGCATTACCCGAGATCCAGTGAAGTATGAACTCACTATGCACATTGGTGTAGATGCTTCTTACACTCGCTTTATAGTTTGTGCCCTCAAATTCACAACTTGCTGACTTCTTCACAAAGCCATAGACTAGGGCATAACACTTGTATTTTCTCTTCAAACTCAGTGTGTGTGATCCACCATGAGTTTCAGAAGAGTGTTTAGGATATAATAGGATTGTTATTTGTCTTTTTATATACCTTGGTTTCCTTATCTGTATATGATATATTCCTTTGCATATCACCTTTGTACTTCCTATGTATATCACCTTTTAGGCCTTATGAATAGATACACAATATTCAAAACATTCTGTATATAGTTTCTGAAAATACTTCAGTATCACTTCAGTCTACCAACAGCATACTGGCAAGTCCATAAAACATTATATCATAACTGCCCCCATGCATCTTGTATCTGGTTTCTGAAAATACCTGATCATCACTTTTATCTCCAAACATGTAGCAGTAGGGACTCGAAAGCCAAAAGGATTCAGAATTTTAAATTATCATAACATGTCCAGTAAGTATGCAAGAAATTATTTATTGAGAACTAAATAAGATATAGAATAGCAGCAATGGTTTAAGCAAAAGGTCAAATCATGTTGAAATTAATCATACTCAAATTATGAGTACACACCAGAAGGGAGGGGGGGCTGTCAGCTCTCACTGCACGATCACCACAAGAACCAGTTGGTAGTGAATAATCAATGTTAGAAGTCTCTCTCTTTTCCCACCTCTCGACGAGAGATTTTGTTTTTCCTAGTGGCACAGCAACTGCAAAAGGAGTTAATATCATCAGAAAAATATTTTTAGGGGAAGTAGACCCCAGCTTCAAAGAAAATACAAAAATATGCCCTTGGCAACATCAGTTAACATACACACGCACCTCCTCTAACATATTTGACCCTGGCTGTTTCTGTAGTTGAGCATGGTGATTCAAAGGCTACAGCGAAAGAGAGCTCCAATGTTAAATTGCCAAAAAAGAGCAAAACTGCAGGGCTTCAATGTTTAAGAACAAAGAAAAAAGAGCTATACACTTATCATCATTTGACTGCAGAGGATGCTCCAAAGACACTGTTCTGTCCATCTTTTCTGCCATTTGTGCAATATCTCCTTTATCCGTATCGTCAGATTCTTCTTTCTTGTAATATGGAGTTAGTCCAAAGGAGAATTTTAAGCAAGACAAACCCTCTGAGCAAACGTCTGGTTCAGTGAGCATGGATCTTACTAAGCTGTCACCAGCACCACCGTTAAGCGAGGGTTTTCTTGAGTGAACAGGACTGTGAATATCATATGGGACTGCACTTCTGCTTCCAATTCCTCTACTAACACTGCCTATTGTTTTGTCCTCTAAAATGTCTCTGGGTACAACAACAGGCGCAGAAACAGCCCGCGGCGTAGTGTAAATATCTTTCACAGATACTGACTCCATGAGATGACCTTTTTTAACAGTTGAATTATTAGCTATTCCAGTACGAGATGCTAATGAGATGTCCCTCTGCCCAAAATTACGTTCCACTGTTTTTGGGTTGGTGGAAGAATTATCTACAAGTTTCATACGCCGCATTGCAGTAGAACTCTGAAAAGATGATTTCAAAGATGAATCAGGTCTTCGAGGAATGGTAGTGCTCTTATCTTTCTTGATTTTATCTGTACTTGCTGGAGTCAAATGTGAGCCACGAACCCCGCTTTCAGCTGAGAGAGAGAGAGAGAGATCATCACTATGGAATATTGAGGCAAAGTAAGACATTTCAATACATAATGAAAACATCTGAACAGTTTGAAGCCATACCAATCCCTGACTCCTTGACTTTGTATAAACTTTTTGGATGTGTCGTTGCTAGAGTAGAAATGGACTTTGCAGTGCTATCAATCGGTTTCACAGGACTATCATCTATAGAATGAACAAGCTCAGCAAAAAAATTTGCTTTCGTCAAAACACCAAGAGCATAGGGTCCAATGAGCTGGGTGAAAAGATAAAAGTTAGACCATACAAGAAATTACATCTTGTGCGCAAAAAATTAACACTCAGTCACTCACCGATATATCAGCTACCCAAACACCAACACGGCATTCATGGTAGGAGCAGCCCAAGAGTTTTCCTTCATAAATACTAAGGTCAGCCAAATTGCTCCACCCCATGTCAACAACATCATGACATCTTACTGGTTCCCAAGAGAATACCTAAAAAATGTTCATTTAGTTCAGCAAGCACCAAGCAAACAATATCAATAAATCAATATCAAAATCAAACCTACCTTTAAGCTTTGGTCTAACCCACAGAATAGGGTTTTTCCATCTGGGTGAAAGACCATAGAACGTACAACGGTACCCTGGGAGAGAAGAGGCATGTAAATAACATCGGAACAGGAAGATGCATGTGCTAGATCTATGGATGGATAGATGAAACGCATATATATTGTATAGCCCAAAGGGGCAACATATAGTGCATAACTCAAGGACACAACTAACCCTAAGACAATAGGAAAAGAAACAAATACATTTATATCCTTAACACCCCCCTCAAATGTAAGGCATATCCAATTGCATTGCATTTGAAGGAGTTGATACTAAAATAAGAAAAATCCAAAATCCAAGTCTTGAAGACGTCGTCGTAGCGTGCAGCTCTTGAAAATTGTGTCAAAACCAACAGAACTCCATCTGAGATCGTGCGGCATCCCATAAAGTATGATCGAAGCCCGAGACGGCGGCGGCGCAGTGCACAAGAAGCGCAACAGAAGCACAGTACAAAAGAAGCACGGCGGCCTTAGAAGCTCAGAGCGGCGGCTCAGAGAGAAGAGCGGCAGTTGCTATCATGCGAAAGGCCACACTGAATCCTAGGATAGACTAGGGCTAGCAAAGCAATCGACTAGTTAACATAAAAATTTGTGGACTTGCACAGCTTAGACGAACCAGAAAATAGATGACTACGGATTTGAACAGACGCAATGAAAGACTCAAAACGAACTAAAGAACTCACAAGCAGTAGACTCAACAAATACTAGCAATAGTAACCCAAGACTAAAGACTCCTCTGTTCTCTTCTCCCTCACCATTATTGTTGTCTGCACCACCACTACCACGAGCACAGCACATACCTCCCAAAGCAAAGCAAGCCATTCCTCTCTCTCCTCTTCTTGTTGAGTTGTTGACCAAACAGAGCACGAAAGCGAAAAAGGGAAAGCAAGCACCAGGCAACCATTCTTGCCGAGTCTTCGCTTCGGCCGGATCCGTCGGATCCGGTAGAACCGGTGGTGAAAAGGCACAACATCGGCGCAGTTGTTGGCGGGGAAGAGCAAGGGAGAGCCCGGCGACGATGGTAGAGGCAGCGGCCCAAAGAGGATCTGGCCGAGGCCCGAAGAGGATTCAGGCGGGATCCAGGAGATGCGAGGATCAAGCTCGGGCTGTGGACGAGCATGAGCCGGTAGATCTGAGGGAGACCGGTGGCGGCGATCCGGATCGATGGAGCCGGCGGTGAAGAAGCGCGCACATCGGGGCCAAGCGGGCAGTCCGTGGCCGCGGCGAAGAGGTGTGGCGTTGGTGGCAGCCAAGGCAGGCCGCCAGATCCGGGGAGATGGCAACCCGAGAAGGGCGGCGGCAACCCAGAGGTGCTGTGGCGGTAGCAGCCGATTCAGAACAGGCGAGGCGGCGTCGGTGAAGAGCCCGGCCTCGGGGAAGAACCTGAGGTAAGGCGGCGATGCCAAATCTGCGCAGGGAGACCACCAGGAGACACGGCAAGCCGATGGTGGCCGCCAGATCTGAAGCGGGAAAGAGCCCGAGGAGGCGGTTGCGGATGTCGAGGACGACAGTGGCCATAAGAGGTGTAAGCAGGCAACAACTTGGCCGCCCCCAGGAATGAAGATCGATCCTCCCGAGGGCAGCTGCAGCGGAAGCGACGACGAAACCCTAACTCTGATACCATGTTAGATATATGAATGAATAGATGAAACGCACATATATTGCATAGCCTAAAAGGGCAATATATAGTACATGACTTAGGGATAAAACTAAACCTAGGACAATAGGGGAAGATACAAATACCCTTATATCCTTAACAGCATGTGCCCCTCATGTGCATTGCGAATACAGGAACAGAAATAAAGGTACAAGGGGGTAAGCAAGTTTAAACAAGATGTAAGTGCATATCCATTAAAAAAATCAACCATAGGGAAATGTGAAAAGGGAGATCATCAACCCGCTTCAAGGGTTTCAAATAGAATATAATTCTTTACATCAACCTTTCTTTTGAGAACCTCTTATGGTGCTAATTTGAAAGAAAGAGAAGGATGTAAAAAAGAGGAAGCAGTGAGAATGTGCTGTGGACCTGCAGTGGTTACCATGCATACCACATATAGGCATACAAAGGAATCGAAGAATCATAGTTTGTGGTTTACCAAATCATTGAATTAAACTTGTGCAAAAGTAGCCTGGTATAAGAAAAGCACTTGCAAGTACCTCAGGTCCAGCTGAACCAATCAATTCAAAAGTTTCAAGATCCCAAAACTTCACCGTTCGATCAGCTGAGCCTGGAAAATAACAGTGAACTTACAGTGAATACACATCAACTTCTTAAAACTTCACTTACTGCAGATACAACATATTGTTTTCTTATCCAAAAATGAGGTTTCTAACTATTACACAATTAAAATGAGATTTCCCGAACAACCAAATTGCTCTTAGGTCATACTGAACAATTTGAAAAATGTAGTGGACTTCAAAAAAGAGAATTCTTGAAAATTTATACTACAAAAACAAGGATGATGTCTCGAAAATCTCAACTCTTAAGTCTTAAAGCAGCGGAAAGAAAAGTAGGTACCTGTTGCAAGCAAAAATTCTTGAGGATGAAAATCAATGCAGCGGATTTGTCCACTATGGAACTTGAAATCATGTAGAAGCTTTCCGGCTGTTAGATCCCACACCTTCACAATATTATCTTCTCCACCGGTGACAACCCATCGTCCATCAGGTGTAAACCTGATTGTTTTAATTGCTCCTCTGTGACCCTTATATGTGTGAATGCATCCTTTTTTCTTTATATCCCAGATCTTTAGATCTGTATCTGAAGAACCAGATGCAAAAAACTCGCCAAATGGATGGAATTCAACAGAAGTGCAACTTGATCTATGCCCAGTGGGAGACCGCACAACTACATCTCAAATCAAAAACATTAATTAGGAATCTATTTTACCCAAAGAATGGTTCTAAACATTAATAAGAAGCTTTCTAAGTTATTATGTATGGTTAAAATCGATACAGTTCATGCTTAACTGTAAAGCAGAGCATACTGAGAAATATCGAGTAAACAGAGGGTGTTATGAAAACACTACTAGTTATGTTTTTAGCTGCTGTGTACATTACCTCAGCTGACCATTTTACCTAAATACCAGTGTACACATTTTTTACGTGATCATTGAACACATTTTAACAAAGATTTGGAACCCTCCTGAACCTATAACCACGACTCCTCAACAGCCACTCAAAAAACAAAAGTGCCCCAATTCCAACGGAAGATTACCCTGACAGAGTGTTTCCATGTGAATGAGAGTCCAAAGTAAATTTGAGACGGATACACGATGCATTACAGAATGGAATGGCCAAGTTCTAAATTGTTGAACAATGAACAAACATATAAATGAAAGCCAAAAAAAGTCATTAGGGTATAACACACTTTCTGGGAAGCACCAGCCACACCTTTAGCTTCTTCTAAGTCCCAGAGCTTGATGGAGCCGTTTGATGAGCCAGCAAGCACAAGCACCTCTGCTGTATCAAACTCTACAGCCTCAACCGAGCTTGTGTGGCCTGACAAGCTCTGTGGAAACAATAAGACACCCATTCAGAAACACAACAGTAAACAAATTCTAAAAAATGTAGTATCATTGTCCTAGGAGCACAAACCAGGAGAGGCGTCTGCTTGCCCATTGCCCACAGGTTGACCTTACGGTCACTGCCGCCGGTGATGAACACACGGCTCGACTTCTTGCCGATGGCCAAGGACCTCACGTCAGCATCGTGCGCCACAAACTCCTCTAATTTGGAATTCCACGTTAAGGAGAAGCCAAGTTTGAGCAATGCACAGTATCAGATAGTAACTACTAGCAGTTCCTGAAACTATGATTGGCTGCCAACTAAACTAGGTCGAGAATTGATTAAACCAGCGCCAAAAATAGCTGCTTTTTCGGCTGAATCATCCTAAACGTATCAGCATTTAGTTATAGTTGCTTCGAAGGTAAAATAGATTTTGGCAATTTGGCATTGGCGCATTGCTAACCTAAATTGGTGGTGAAAGGGGAACTAATTAGCGAAGCAGTTGCAACCGCTTAAGGTTTAGCGTAGTTGCTTCAAGAAATGGCTGCCTTCGTTCGCGTAGATTGCCAGGAAAGAGAAAAAGGGTGCAAAAAATTTCGAGAATCTACCTCCGTCGCTTCAATAAATTGCCCACAAGAACAAACAAGAAGAATTTGGGGATAAATAATACTCTTCTGTCTACTGCTTGCGCAAATGCCTACCCAGATTGCTTCAAGAAACGGATACTAATCCCTTCTTGGGAGCCAAATCGGATCGAGAACCGGGTGAAGAAAAAACGCAACTCCAAGCCGAAGCAAAAGGATACGGAGCTTGTAGCCGCGCTTCTCGGGGTCCATCCCTCCGTCTCTCCCCCACTCCGAGCCACTGGCTCGCGGGCGCGCGGGGGCGTTGGTCGCGGGGGCGTCGTGTCGTCGTCGACGAGTAGGAGCGTGCTTAGTATCCGAGCGGTACGTGGAGCAGAAGTGAGCGAGACGAGAGCCGCTTCGCCTTTTCCTCTCTTCCTTGCAGCAGTGAAAACGAGAGGTCTGAAACGTGTGGGTTGCTGGGTGGAGGTTTTGGGGGCCGCTACGGGTTCAAGAAATTTTACTGTGTAACGGTTGCAGTCATTGGTTTGTATCACGTGCCAATGGATCATCCGTGGCGTGTGAGTGCTGTAGCAAACACTAGTGGCTGGATATGAACCAGCTGAAGACTGACTTATACTCGAATAGTCTACGGTAAGTATATTTTAAACGATTTATTTTTTAAGATAAGATCAATAGAAAGATTATTATAAAAATATACTAAGTTCAGTTATACCGATCAAAATTATATATAACTATTTTTCTATGTATACTATCTTATACAAACAGTCAAAATTTAAATATTTAACCTATAAATCATTAACCAAAAAAAGTCTAGAAACTGTAGCCAAGCGCTATGAGCACCGGAACATGGGAAACCACGTCGAACTCTCTTCCCATAAAACTATGGTACATTATGCTACAGTACTCATATGCCACATGTCATCATCCTATTGACTCGTGACACAATTCAATCCATACAACTGTTGCGCAATAAAAAATTTCCTATTCCAGTTCTACGTCACACACATGTGAATACTGTAGCAAACACTATAGCACAATTTTGTTTGGAGAGATTCGACATGTTTTTCCTTTGCTACAGTCCCACAGTGTTTTCTGTAATACTAGGATCTGTTTGATATGACTGTGGTTTCTGGTTTTTGACTAAAATTTTTTAATTTTAACTATTTGCAACAAAGATTACGGACAGAGATATAATCGCTTGCGATTTTGGATTGTATAGATGTTGGGTTTTTAATGTGTACTACAATTAACTTGTAGATCCCGTCTGGAAAAAATACTCCGTTTAAAAGTTAGGTACTATAGCAAAAGTCAAAAGCAGCTTTTAGAAATTAAAAAGAACAGATCCTAATATTTGATGCATGTCAGCGCCACATTAGCTTGTGAGACAAACCAATCCCTATAACTGTTACACAATAAAATTTTTCTAACAGATTTTGGCTTTCGGAATGTGTTGATTTCTTATTCTGATTTTTTGTTTTTTGTTTTATTCTTTTTGTATTACTTGTGAAAATATAACGATGTTTTTCTTTTATTTTTATTTTTTAATTAAATGATTTAGAAAAAATTAACCATCGTTACAATATAATTTCAATCAAAAGCTAACCACATAGCCGAAAGCTAAACTCAGTTAGAGCAAGGTCTTTGTCGTCTCCTTTTCTCTCCGCGCCTTCGCTTTGTTCTCGTTTTTTTTTCTTTGTACAAAAGCGGGACTAAAGCAAGGTTCTCTTCTCGCGTTCCTTGAGGAAGAAAGAAACAAAGTTCACATGAATCTGGCTTATGAAATCCTCGTGGAGCTCTAGTTGTAAATGTCAATAATTCAATGAAGATGGTATCATATGTAGACCCGCCGCAAAATGTTAGCGACGAATTCTCGCCGCAACGACAATCCTAGTGATAGCAGCTCTCTAGTATTTGCCGCGCCTTTCAGGCCTCAGATTTTCAAGGGTCTGAGGGCCTAACGATAGATGGTGAAACAGAGCACGCCACTAGCTGCAAAGAAGGCAGGCGAGTGGTGGCGGCAAAGAATGGAGTGAGATGGCGATGATCCACATACCACGTTAGGGTTTGGGGAACAATGGTTGGAAAGAGAATAAGAACCTGTCGGATGGAAATACCCATAATTTAATTTATAGGTAACGTGAATGCTTGAACGTCTGCTATTTATACAAGCTTGCGACCATTTCTTTCTTTGTATAGCATTGTAATTGTGATTTGTTAATACAACACATTCCTTAATAAAGAGGAAGCATTAATAGTGCAGTTGATGTGCACAACCTCACCCTCCAAACACCCATAAAAATTGTGCTACTAGACTACCGCTAGAGAGTTGGCGTGAGCTGGTGCCATGTCATCAGAGTGCCCAAACAGTGCTAGTGTGTAACACCATAACTTCAGCTTGGCCTACCAGCCGCCCGCGTGGACAAGGCCCACAGCAAAGCACAAATTCGGCTTGTTTGGTAGGGAAAGCAGTCTTGGTGAGAGTTCCGGGGGCAGGAGCCGGCAGAAACCACTTTCCCCTTCCGCCCGCAACGAGCGAGAACAACGCGCGCCGCGCCGGGATCAAGCGAACGCGAGACACGCCAGGCGCGCGCGGCCGCGGCCGCGGCCGCGGCACACGAGGTGTGGTACTTGGTAGCCCTGTAGAAACGTGTGCGAGCTATCGAATGGCGAGGCGCGGCACACGGGCACAGTGCCGTGTTGGTGCCGTGTGCGGAGAAGATGGGCGGCGCGGGGGCCCAGCGTGGGAAGTGGCGTCCACCACGGGCATGTGACACCGATGCCGTCCGCATTCCGGAGCCGACACTGAGTGACACGGTAATGCACAGATGGCAATGATAGTAGTTGGACCGGTTCTTAACGGGTGCCTAAGGCCATAAGAGTTAGACCGGTTCTTAACGGGTGCCTAAGGCCATGCCCACATGTAGAGACAGAAACAGGTGGAATATAAGTGGAATAGTCCTAAATATAAATACTAATTTATATTTTTAAAATAAATATTGATACAAATATAAATTTATAGTTTTGAAATGAATACGAATATAAATTCGAATATTCTCGAATACGAAACGAATGGAGTAACGAATATGAATTCGAATCGAACATATACTTAATTCAGTCAAATGTAAATATCCTAAAATTTTTGTAACAAATATCGGTAGAACAAATTTATATAACATGACTACACTCTACACGAGCTAGCAATGTAACACATAGAGTTAGAAATTATACAAAGTAATTTTCACTTCTTACTTGTGAACATTGGTTCATCAGAAAATTACTTTCCACAATCATCCCTAGGGAGGTCACCAGGGATGGAAACGGATCAAATATAAATCGAATATTCTCGAATACGGATTTTGCTTATCGCATTCGCGTTTTCTCAAATAAGAATATCGAATAAAACGGATTATCTTTTACCGTTTCCTATCCTGCCCATATAGGGCATTCGGGGTGCCTAAGGCCATGCTCATATGGGACCTTCATATTAACTTTTGTTGAGATTTTTAGTTTTTAGCTCGAAATAAATAATAATAATTAAAAAAACTTTTAGAAAGAGATGATGAGTAGTGCGAAAAGTGATGAAGAAATACGTGTACGTGATGGGAGCAAGAGAAGTGAAGTGAGTGATACAACCGTGACCCTGTCTAATCCCTGTAGTGAGATGGTAGCGTGAGCAGTGGAGAAGTCAGATGTTCGTGTTGGCTTTTGGCTTTTCTAAGAAAAAACAGAAATTAGAAATAGAAGTCAATACAAACAGAGCATTTATTGATTTTGCTTCTAGCTTTTGTTTTGAAAAGACAATACAAACAACTAGCTTCTCGAAACTGCTTCTCAACTTCTCTCACTATAGTCTTGCTTCAGGGAAAAAGCAGAGGGTTACGGGTGCATCACTTTTCCCATTGTTCGCATCCTCATTCTTAAAGTCACTTCTTTCTATCGTTACTATTTATTTTTTGCTAAAAGGCACTAGCAAAAATCAAATACAAACGCTCCCTAAAGTGGATTCTTTTCGGCTGCGACTGATGATTTTTAGTTTTAACACGAGTGTTTGTGTGAACATACCGAATACTGATAAGTCGCTTAAAAAATTCTGCCCCATAAACAACTTCGAACAGGCAACGAAGAAGTCATCCCATAGACTTCTTCATTTCAGTTTATGGTTTCCCCCAAATAAACAAGTAGAACAATTTCTTAGTTTTCTTTTTGAAATGGCTTATCGTAATAGCATTTTTAAAAATATCTTATCAGCATTTAATTCATTTATATAAGTATTTATATTGAAACTAAAAATTATCAACTATAGTTATAAACAATCAGCAACAACCGAAAAACCTCTAATGGCCCCGCTCGTTTCGGCTTTTTTTCGGCTTCTACTTCTAGCTTCTGCTTTTTTTCGCTATTCAGTATTTCGTCTTTTTCTAAATTTTTTAGATATTTTAGATTTTTTTGTATTTTCTTTTTTTTTTCCGTGTTCCTTTGTATGTCCCTAATGGGTTAATATGTTTTTTTTCTATTTTTATATTTTTTAAAAATTAATTATACCTAAAAAGTCAAATCAGCTACAGTAAAAAAATCAACTACAGTGAAATTTTAATTAAAAATCAGAAATCATCGCTAAAATGAGCGCCCCATTAAGCTTGAAAGGAGGCCTAGGCCTAACTACTGGTCTTAAAAAATCTCTCGACTTGATGGGACTGTTGTCTTGTCAGAGACAGATCGATTCCAAGCCGCTTCGTAAGATTAGACGCTGGATCTATGTGCCAAAAAATCAAACATGTTCAACATGCCACATGCAAGTTCATGATACCCTGGAGATGCATAAAGCCAAAGGTGGGGAAACATATACTTTGTAATGTACTGTTTTATGCTAAAAATGTTTTCTTTCATCCTATTTATATTAACTTCTAATTTCTATTTAAAAAATCAAAAACATATATAAACATCTGGCTTCTCCACTCCTCTCACTGTTATCTCGCTCTAAGGATAAGACAGTAGATCATAGATACATCACGCACTTTACACCTTCTGCTTTTATCATATAT
The DNA here is from genome assembly GCA_036346265.1 of Melocanna baccifera. Classification (NCBI taxonomy): domain Eukaryota; kingdom Viridiplantae; phylum Streptophyta; class Magnoliopsida; order Poales; family Poaceae; genus Melocanna; species Melocanna baccifera. The sequence continues at coordinate 37,335,822 of CM070676.1, read as the reverse complement.
AGATATCTCTTCCTTATTTTTTTCCCCTGCCCACCTCTTCTTTCTAAGATCTATTTCTTTCAGCTATTACTATTCATTTTTAGTCAAAAACAGCTATAACTAAAAATCATTAACAAAAGTCAGTACAAACGCTCCTTTAATTTATTTCTAAAGGAATTTTCGTCATATCATCTTACACGCGAAACAAAGTTCGGATTTCTTCACCATCGATCAAACATTGTGATATACAGTTCTACACCACAATCAAATTTCAACCGAGTGGAATGTAGGTCATCTACTAATAAGATCGCTGCAAAAATGAGAAAAACTATATAATGGTAAACCGTTCGTGTCTTTCTCAACATAATAGCTTCAAGCCATTCGATCTAATTCATTCAGCCACTTGGTCTCATCCATGTGTACCAAGCATCCCGAAGCTTCTTTTTCCCAATCTCTCCATGCGCTCTGCATACTTCCCTCTTCATAGTCTCTCTCTGTCCCCCAATCTCCCAATTCCCAGCCACTTCCAAAATCAAGCAGCGTCAAGACAACAAGCGAGCAGCCATGGAGATCGTCTGATGGGAGACACCTTGAGGCAGTGATAGGCGTCGCACCACTGTCGCAGGCTTGCGAGGCGGTGCAGTGCAGTGAGCAACAGATGAGCGAGCGGTAGTACGCTGGCATGCAAGGGCGCAAGGAGCTTGGGAGCAGGGGGCAAGGCAATGTTGCACAAGGGCGTGGCGATGCAGTCTATGGCCAGAGGGAGCTATTCAGGCTGGTCGGCGGCTCGCAACGGGGGTGGCAAGGTGGCTTGTGGGCGTGGCGAGCTCTGCGGCCATGAAGGCATGGAGGTCCGACGTTGATCGCAACAGGATCGAGCATATCCGACTGGAGCTGGGAAAGAGAGAGATCGAGGTTCCGCGTGGAGCTCGATCACAGATCATGTGGCCAGTGTCGTTGATTGGTCCATGGCAGCAGTGGTAGTTGGGCTGGACTTGGGAGAAGAGGGTGCATCAGTGATGGACAGTGTCGGACGGCTATATAATGGTGTGATAGTGCCATAGATGGTGAGCTCGCTGAAATTATTCGAAACTTTTTAAAACTCTGGTTGAAATTTATTGAAACCTATTGAATCTTCTGATTGAAATTTGCTAAAATTTGTTAAAACTCTTCGACTAAAACTTGTTGAAAACCTATTCAAACTTGTTCAATCTTCTTAAAACTTTCATTTGAAATTTGCTAAAACTTGTTAAAACCCTTCGACTAAAATTTATTGAAACTTAAGTTTTAAAAGTTGAAAGTCGTTGAAACTTTGGTTTATAATCTTTTGAAAACTTCTGAAAACATGTGGAACTCATTGAAACATAAAACTTTTAAATATGTTTTGAAAACTATTAAAACTATATAGAATTTATCACTGTATCATTGCAACGGTATACTATCACCTAATCGCTAGAAATAGACACATGCATGTTTTCGTTTTCACGCTATACAGCACAACCAAGCAGATCATGGGCCGAACACGGATCTTGAATGTTCATGGACCGGACCTGGTTTGGACCAGACCAACAAAAGAAGGGGAGAAAATGAAACCAAACTAGAGGCTATGTTGGGGTCGTTAATCGCCGGCCGACCATTTTTCCGGCCGTACTGGACCAAAACGCATCGCTCTTCCAACCCACCATTTCCGGCTTCAGTCAAACTGTCGAAGAGCACAGCACACACAACACAAAGGTATTCTTGCAAAAGCAACTTGGCTTGGATATTCTGAGGGATCCATTAGCCAACTGAGTATTAGGTTCATATTGGTTGCAGTTAATAAATTTTAATTAAAAATGAATAGTAGTGATTGAAAAAAAATAACTTTAAGAATAAGACACGAGTGATAGAGAAAATGAGAAAAAGATATGTACGTGTGATGAGAGTAAGAGTAAAGTACATAATGCGTTTGTGATCTTCTATTTTATTTCTAAAATAAGAGAAATAGAAAAATCACTTTAGAAAACTAAGTATTCATGTTACCTATTGCCTTCTATAAATAGAAGCCAGCATACGAACAGGCCCATGTATCGTCGTGCAGTGGTTGTTGTCAAATGGAGATCATGTGCGATTATTAAGAATAAGCACATATTCTAATTATCTTGTCAGACAAACTCATGATGTAGTAGGTCATCGTAGACAAACTAGTTAGAGATACATCGGTTACAAGAAAATTTACGACCACATGATGGTCGTAGGACAATTACGGTTAACTTGTGTTGTATGAGAATTTACGAGTATAAGATAGTTGTAGAAAAATTTAAGATTAGGTAGTTGTAGAAGAGAAGACTACGAGACAATCGCTTCGGTGGTTTGGCGTTGCTGCGGGGTGCAGGCTGCAGCCTGCAGTGGCCGTGAAAGCACACGCGTGCCGATTACGTCGGCCGATCCGGTCGCTGCAGCGACGCCGGAGTTGTTGCCGCACGCGATTCGCTAGGGCCGTTGCGGACTCGCCGGGACCAGTGAGCGAGGGCTGGAAATTGCTACGGCACGTGGCCAGGCCGGCCTTCCAGGCCCCTGCTCCCGTCCGCTGAGCAGCGTCTCGTCCTCTCCCGCCTGCTTACGCCATGCCTAGCTCATCAAGGGGAGTTCCCAATTTGCTCTCCTGTTTCAGTTGTTCAGTCCGTCCCGGGTAAATGTACGACGGCATGAACACTGTCCATTAACTCTGCGAAACGAGCCGCTCTCCGATGCAGACGCGCAGTCCAGGCTTCCATTTTCATTTACGCATTTGCACGTTTGCACGACACATTCAATAGAGTAGCATAGCTGCAAGCCTCCAGCCTGCATCGCGCTGCTGCTGCAACAGGGGATCCGGGCGTGTTGCGCCCATCTGGTTTTCGCAGTCTCAGCAGAAGTACTGTAGACTGGTAGCGTGGTGCAGGGAACGACTGGTAGCTTGGTAAAGAGCCAAGGCTCCTAGATCGGGGGCCCACCACACTGCGCCACACACATGGGACCCCACTTGGGCAGAGTATGGGGAGGAGTAGCATCCTAGGAATAGGGCCCAGTCCCATCACATCCTATTGTATTTTCCACACCAACATCGCATACCTCGGGTTCACTCTCCATTCCAAACAGCCCCTTCATTCCAACAGCCTTTTCTAATTTCAGGAGGTAAAAATTATTTAAAACATGTTAATTTTTAATATAGTTTTTTCTTTATATTATCTATGAAAATATATTATATTTTTTATTTTTCTTTAATTCAATGCATCAAAAAAGTTAACAACTGCTGCAGTGTCATTTCAGTCAAAAATCATAACACTTTTGAACGAGACCAGAAGTGGTCAGCCTGTGAGCCAGAGTCCAAAGCTAACTGATTGTTTGGTAGAGCTCTTGTTCCGATTCTAAATCGAAGCAATAGGAGTCCAGCTAAACGCATCAAACCCTTGTTTTCCACACCGCTGGCCTACAGTTCCCTCGCCGCTACTAGCTTCTCAAACCCTAGCTGCCGCTAACCAGGGTTCTCTCACCAGTGGCCCATGATTACCTCATGACCCTCATCACCACCTCAAATCCAATCCACACCACTAGCCCTAGATCCCGTTGCCGCTGCCTGTCCTGCTTTCCCCCTGTGACCTCGACGCTCGAACATCGACGACTACTGATGACCTCATCGTAGCCATAAGGTTAGAGCTTTCTGAATGCCCTCCCCATTGGCCCCCGTAATTACGTGAACATGGATGTGGTAATTTTCTGATAATTTCAAAATATTTTTCCCACATCTGTATATGATAGAATGATTTATACCAGGTGTGTTAATTTCTTCTTGTACATGATTTGTATTTGTATGCATCACATTCAAATACTCCTAATCCTGAGAAATTTGTAGAGAAGTTTCACAAATTTGTGTATAAATAGAAAGGAGTAAGAATTTTTGAAGTGAAAATACTAGAGGTGGCATGGTCTTTTCTCTCCAATCCTCTCTTTTAGGGTTTTTGGAGCCAATCTCCAGCAAAACGCTTTCCTCGGCTAGCTCTAAATTCTCAATGGAGTGAATTCTTGATGAAACAGAAGCAAAAGCTGAAAATTAGAATCTAAAGCTCTGCCAAATAGGCCCTACAAGCACAGGTAAAAAGAGTATCGCTGTGCATGGTGGTACAAGTTTGTTGACTCATACTATAGTATTTTTTTATATGTTCTTGAGCGGTACACTGGTACCAATGTGCTAGCACTACGTTTTAGATTATACACCAAAATACATCTATAAATACTATTAATTGCAAAAGGCATGTAGAAATGGAGATTCCACTAATAAAATCTATTATCTTATTAAAGCCAAGAAAAGAAAAGCCACCACGTTTGCTCTGAAGGGCTAGAAATTCCCACATTAATCAAAGGTACATAAGAAAGATCTAGTTGTCCATCTGGTGGGTCTAGATTATAATGGCTTAGATTAAAAAAAGAGTCATTGCCAAGTACAATAAAAATTAACCAAAATAAAAAACAAATGGAAATTAGCAGTTTGATTTCTATACGAACTTCAAAGTGAAATTAAAATTCAAAATAAAAAATAAATAAAACAAAACAGTTGTATTTGTATAAGAATTTTAACATCAAACTGAATTTTAAAATACAAAATATAATTAGCAATTTGATTTAGATTAAAAGAAATAGTCCATACCAAGTACAACAAAAATAACTAAAATTAAAAATTAAAAATAAAATTAGCAATTTGATTTCCATACAAACTAAGAAGTAAAATTGAAATTCATAACAAAAAATAAGTGAAAATGATTTGTATACCATTCCAACCTAAAACTATATTATAAAACTCTGTATCATGTGCAATCCAACAATATCCAAAGTAAAATTAGTGATTTGATTTTTATATGAATTCCAAATTAAAATTTCTAAATATGTAAAATTAAGAAATAAAAATAAAACAAAAATTACCGATTATATTTGTATACAAATTCCAACAAAAAACTAAAAAAACTCTATATCATATAAAATCCAAAAATATGAAAAATTCAAAATAAATTAAGAATAAAAAGAAATGAAAATTACCATAAGTATTTGTATACGATTCCAACGTAAAATTGGGGAAAAAACTCTGTGTCATATAAAATTCAAAAATATGTAAAGAAGTGTCATTCAGGGATACGACATCAAAAAATCGAGGTAGCAAGTCCGAGAAGTGACCAATAGATTACATGAAGATTAATTATTTTCTTGACGCTCACGCATACAACAGACCAAATGCAACACGAATTTTGTCTACAGTTTGATAAAAGCATAAAAGAAAATAATGGTGACCGCAACTAGATGTTGTCACCTTCAACGCCGTTGTGCTTCTCTCACTGCTACCTACTGTCTACACCATGTTGATGTTTCCATTTTTTTTGTCGTCTCAAGGGTCGAGAAAAGTCGGGACTAAAATATGAAACAGAGGTACATAAAGGAAATAGAGAACTAGAAAAGTGATAAGTTTCAACCAAAATAAACCCTTCTTGACAAAATTGAGTCATTGTTTTTCCCTAGGAACATATTTACTACCACATTTCTGATGCTATCACAACATATCATGCTCATTGTTTTTTAATCCAAGGTTATCCTCAAATTATGTTTTCTTAAGATGTTTTTGTTTTTTCTTTTAAAAAGATGTATTTTAGCTTCAAAATTGTCTTGGCATTTCTATTGTCTCTAAATCACCAAAAAAATCATTAGTAGCACATATAATAATTCTAAAACGCCGCAACAATATATAATTATTCTAAATCACCTAAATTGTACCTTAGTACAAAATAAATTGTAACAAATCAAGCCATGCAAAATTGTGTAGCCCATCTAGCTAGTTCAAACGTATCTCATGAACTCTACCTCTATCTATTTTATGTGAATTGAGAAAAAAAGTATCCATTTCAGACTAAAGGTCCCATTTAAAACATACCATTCAAATAAGAATTTTGCAGGTATACCCATGTGCGGTGAAAAAGAATTCTCACTTTACAAATAGCAGTTGGGGAGTTTTTTTTTAAAATAATCTATTTTTATTCTAAATTATAGTAATATACTTCTATTTTATTTTACACTACTGATCGTCTGTCGCTTCATTGTTGAGTGACTTGAGCTAGTCGCCCAACGGTTGCACACCAAGTGTCCAAGTCGTTTACTGGTTGAGCAATTAGTGCTAGTCGCCCAACTATTGAGCGACTAGTTCTAGTCGCTCAATGGTGGAGCGACACCTCAATAAGGCGCACACCGGATAGGCAATTAAAATATTATTATTATTTTATTAATCTGGTGGAAATAATTATGGGGAATAAATGATAATTTTTGTAGGTAGTATATTTAGAAAATCTTGTTTGTAGGTTGTTATTTTTATTAGAAATAAAAGGGCACACAAGGTAGTTCGATCTATTTGTGATTTTCATATATTCTCAAGGGTACGAAATTGTTAGACTCATACTAGCATTTTATGATCATCGTATGTTGTTATAGTATGATAAATATCGAAAGAATTTTGTGAGGACGATTGTGGTAGCAATGATTCGTAAGTAGGAAGGTAAGTGATATTATGATGTAACAAAAAAATTTATACATAGACAAGAACTTTCGATAAATGGACTAATGATAACAACACGATAGTTGATACGACAAGGAGATTACGTGACATGTAGGTTAATGAACCAAGGACAATACAGGTATGCCTTTAGAGAATTAGAAATACATAAGACATATGGATGAAGAGGGTCAAACTACTGTGTAGAACGTGACCACTTGTCCTTGCATCCCAACCTGGTGTTGTACTCCTCACCTTGCACCTTAGCTTTTACCTTGATGGCCCTCTTCCGCGTACTATCGGCCTCCCATCATCTGGCATGCTCACACACCTACTTCTCATGTTGCCTCTCTCGTCTCTTGTTCTCCTCCATCTTAGCCTGCACACAATTTGAGGTGTCTTTCACGGCCCTCATAGTCCTCTCTATCCCACCTCTTTCATGATAGCAGTATACATATGTCGTAGGGGTGGATCTTGTCGTCGATCCATTGGCTAAAATCGCATAGGCAAGGTGGAAACTACGGTGGGAAGAGAGATGTGGTTACGATGTAATGGGAAGCAAAATAGTGGTGTGCATTGAAATACGATTTCATTATTGACTGCCTGTGGCTCGGTGTGTCAAACTTGTGGTCGGGGTAGTCCGTACACTAGTTTAGGCATCACTAATAGCGCCTCCCAATGGTTCACTGGTCAATTGATTTGACGCACTTGTGGGCATCCCAAGACTGGGAAAGGGATGGTGCCACCCCTGTTGGGGGCCCTTCCGGAAGGCATTTAGTGGGCATAGGAGAGGGGCGTGGCTTGACCCGGAATTGTTGGGTATACTGCGAGACAATCTCCTTAAATCGATGTGCTTTGGAGGTGGCTGTTGAGGAGGTGAGTAGTGTGTGTAAGGCCATTGACTAAATGCCCATAGCAAGCGTTGGTATGTTGGGGAGCCTCCTAGTCTTTCAAGAGCTCACGGATTTGCTTCCTTTCATTCTCCTTGTCCATGTTATCTAGGTAGTGTTGTTGGTGAGGAGTTCCTAGCTGAGTAGTGCTATATTTATAGCGGGAGTGGACACATCTATAACAGCTCCATTGCAATGAGGCACGGATGTGTTTCGCATCCACGCGTCTTGCCCTTTGAGGAGGAAGATTGCGAGCATGGTCCTGCTGTGTGGAAAGTGGTCACGTCCTGCTTTGCAGAGTGAGGTCATATCTTGCTTTGTATAGATAGGTAACGATGATGGATTGATACAGCAAATAAAGTTAAAATTTTAAATTACGATACAATTAGTTCCACACTGTTGACAACATGCAAAGTATTGACTGAAGTACAAGTTGCAATATGGTAGTATTTCTAATCTTAGTACCACTACACGCACAACAAAAAGTGGTGCTGCACTTCACACCGGTGTTCCTACTTGTTGACAAGTGCCTTGCAACTTCTCGCAGTATGGCCTTCCTGTCCACATTGGTCGTAATGTCTACCTACCGCTCTAGCTTTCCCATCGTCCATATTGTTCTGAATACGATGACTATACCGATGGCCCTTCTCACCTTTCAATAGGTCAAGATTTAGAATCCAAGTTCTCTATGTAATATCCAACGCGGCAATGTTGCCCATAACCCTACAACCTCTTAGCTTGCCGCTCCACGCTTATAGTACCCACTCCTTCATGAAGTACTCCGATATGAAGTTTGATGTTTGGTAGTCCCGCATGCGGTGAGGACGTGAGAGCATCGCATGTTAATGAGCTTTGGCTTATTGCATTGTAGCTAGGTTTATTCGTATGATCTACAAGGTACTCCTTATGGGTAACAAGAGAGCAAGCCGTCTCAAATCCGGTTGTCCCAAAGGAGCACGTCGAAATGATGCTCTATATTGCCCATCACGAAGATCATGTGCGACTGACCCTTCTTGGCCTTAGCTTGTATGTTCGATGTAATCTTCGAGTAGGACGGTGTAAGTGTGTTTGCAGCATGAATGCCAATATTTGCATGCTTTTCTATGAAATATCTTATTGTACCTTACAGAACACCTTCCATGATGGCGACGAGGGGATAAGGATGGAGATCCCTAAGAACCTAGTTGTAGACCTTCGTAAAGTTAGTGGTTATAATGCCATACCTCGTATCATCCGTGTCGTTTAACAAGGACCACTTCTCCAATGGCCCGATCGCAATCCAATGGGAAAAGCACTTAATGTTCCTCGAGCTCCTTCGCATCACATAGGGAGGGTCAAGCTTCCATAATGGTGCGAGGCGTTCAAGTTGCGCCGCCCTAGAAATGGTGTACTCCTCCAACATCTTCTACAAGATATCAAATTTACATTGCTGGTTCTACATAGACAACCTCTTGAATATCTTCATCATCAGTTGTTGCGAGAATTGCTTAAAGAAGTTGGCTCCCAGATGGGGAATGCACCATCTGTTCCTCACATCTAGCCAAGGGAACAACTCATTGGGGTCTTGTTAAATTTTTTATGGCCTTCGTTATCCTAGGGTGGCGATAATAGATTATACAGACATCAAGACGTGCTCCAACTACTCCCTCCTTCAGATGTTAAAGGAACCACAACTAGCTATCGAAATTCTCACTTTCAACGAATACGATGGTCAATGGCAGAATCTGATTGTTGCCATCAACATCAATTGCTATCAGGATTTGCCTCTTGTATTTCCTAATTAGAAATATCCCATCGACTGCCATCACGGGCAACATGTTTATGAAAGCATCAACGTAGGCACCGAAGGTTAAGAAGGTCATTTGCAAAACCATGAAACCTAGCGTTCTTCTGATTGTCTTGTCCTTCAAAGTAATATATGCGCCTGGGTTCCAGTCCTGCAGCGCCTGGAGCATACGAGGAAGATTATCATAAGCCGCCTCGAAAGAAACGAACCTCCTTCGCAAAGCCTTCTGCTTTGCACGTCATCCCTTTGTGTAGCTAATCTTGTACTTATATTTCTGCTCGATAGCCACTATGATGTGCTTGGCCTCCAAGTAATTCTTCTTCACTATCTCACTGTACATGAGATTGGCTATGATGGTCAACGTTAGGTTGCGATGCTTCGGCAATACACTACTGAGCACACAGGAGAGTGGTTTCACTTTCGAGACAATCCAGTGAGTCTCATACTTAGGTCTGCGCGCGTGCACATGCCAAGGATAGCCAATTTGCTCGTAGACTACGATGTATTGCTCCGAGCTGAATTTTACGACCCAAAACGTCCACTGCATGGAGAAGGCCCATAACTTAATAGTATCTTGCAGTGATCCCTTGTCAACAAACATTGCATGAAGTCGAACTTCTGTAGCATGGTACCCCCATAGTAATTCATGCTTGTCGTGCACTGAAAGACCCTCAGCATCCACCATATTCCATGCCTGTGGCATGGGACCTTTGTCCTCATCGAAAAAGTCATCGCCATCCTCTTCTAAGGTTTCCTCCTCAGCCCAGGTCATCTAGCCATTGATCTCTATCTGACGCATTATACTGTCGACATACTCTCCTGCGTTCGCCTGTCCAGTGGGCTTAGCTTGCATAGTGCGATCTTCCTGATCTGCCTCGGCAACATCTGCATATGTCTGTCCGGTGGGCTCAGTGTGTCGTGTGCAATATTCCGGTTCTGCCTCCACAACATTGCCCATTGTGTCCTCTTGATCAACCATGTACTGCGCGCCTGAGCTGCTCCTACCAACCGGACCTTCTGTGACTCCCTTCGAACATGGTTGCATGAGTAGCACGCACTCGTAACTACATCGCTGGCAGCCTTTTACAAAGCACTTCCACGCAATCGTACGCATCGGTCTCCTTAGCTCCCATCGTATGTCCTTGACAGACCGACTCCAAAGCGCATGTAGGATAGCACCACACACCTCGGTGTTCAAGGAGAAGTTTCGTGTGAGCCAGTCTAAGACATCTCCGATTTGAGCATTCTCCGCATCTAGGAGTACCATACTGACTTATGAAAAACTACTCATGTCAACACCGTTTGAACCTTCACGAATGGTACTAATGATGTAATACACTTTCAATGTTGTGGGTTACAACATGACTGATTTCTCACTGTAAATATTACTATTTATCAACATACATTCACTAAGTAATTGCTAAACAAATACGTAGCTACATGTTGTCTACATTCGGATGAGAACAAGAACGGATGAAGTTATTACTTTCACATGAAAACTTTTTCTTCTTGTCAACGAGCTTCCTTCGTCTTCCTCTCTAACCTCACGAGCTTCTCTCCTCCCGAACTATCCTCTCCTTCACTCTCTCTACCGAGCTCCTCACCTTTGCTCCATTTCATAAGCTCCTCTACTTCTCCCCCTCTCCTTCTCTTCCTTTCCCAAGCTTCTTTGGGACCTTCTCCCCTTCTTCACTTCCCCTCTCATTCTCTCCCTCTTTTTCTTCTCTCTCCAGCTCCTTTTGTTTTCTTATGAGAGAAATGGTGAGAGAGCCCACGAGGGTGTTGGGTCAAAGAGAAATAGATAGATTGGCAGTAAGTAGTCACCTAACCATTAAACGACTAGTCGTGTCACCCAACGGTTGGACGATAAGAGCCACTAGTCGTCGAACGGTTGGGCGACATGGTCAAATCGCCCAACCATTGGACGACTTGCCTATATCGTTCAATCATGTGGCGATAGATGTCCATTTATGCAAATTTAAAAACGCAGGTATAATACTATATTTTAAAATTAAAAATTAATTATTTAAAAATTTCTTATTTTCACTGTTTGGCATTGTAGCTAGTTTATTTTGCATTATAGTTGCTGGTGCCTTTTTGATATAATTAAATTTAAAAAATTTAAAAATAAAAAATAGGTTAGCTTATTATGGATAATACAAAAAATACTAGAAAAAATAAAAAACTAAAATGATAGAAAAATACAAAATTAAAAAAATTAAAAGTTAACGGATAAACCGAAACGAGCAGAGACTTAAACCCCCTGCCGCTTCCCCACTCCACCTACAGATCCGCAGTCACCACGCCACTCTCCCATCCCCATTACCTCCTCGCCCAAATCGACGCACCTCGCAGACACGTCCTCCCGACCCAACAACCAGCACTACCCCTCACACTGGTCATCTCGATCGCCGGAGATGTCCGCCTAGTTAGTGCGCCGGCGGCAGCTGGAGACATGGGCTGCTGTTTCAGCAAGAAGCGCAGGAAGCACCCGGTCGGTGCTGCTGTCTTCACGCGCCGCTGCAAGCCGGAGGACCGCGACCCGCCGCCCCCGCCGTCGCCGGAGGAGGAGAAGGTCAAGGAGGTGCTCTCAGAGACACCGAACCCTAAGGTGAGGGCCGAAACCAAGCCCGTCGCCAATGTCGTGGCCGTGGAGGAGCAAGAAGTGGAGAAAGCGAAGGCTACTAGTGCAGCTGAGGCCGCCGTGAGCGATCTTGGTAGCTGCGTGTCTCTCGCCACGGATGACAGATCCGAGGCGGCGTCCGAGTCGTCGGTCGCGACCTCGGCGGTGGGGCCTGAGCGGTCGCTGGGGAAGCCGGCCAGGAAGCGCCCGGTCTCCGGCGAGCTGGGGCTAGCCCGGCGCGACCGCGCCGTCACCGCCTACGGCGTCCGCTCTCGCAGCGGCCGGGCTTCTCCGTCCCCTCCACCGCGGCGCGAACCACGGGATCGCTCCGTGCGGAGGTCGCCGTCGCCGGCGGCGAAACGGGCGCCGGAGCAGCGCCGCGCCGCGAGCCCAGTGGCGTCCCTGCAGCAGAAGCCACCTGTCCCGGTGAGGCCGTCTCCGCGGCGGGCGCAGGAAACACCTCCGCTCTCCCCGCCGCCGCAACCGGAAGAGGACGCTTTCACCGTGGGAGGCGAGCTCAGCGTTGCGGAGGCCAGCGCCGGTGGTGATGGCCATGGCGACGGCGACGGGAAGGAGTCGTTGGAGAATCCACTTGTGTCCCTGGAATGCTTCATCTTTCTCTAGTGATGCTGTGCTGTGCTGCTGATCTGATCTCCCGCTATTTTCCTTTGGAAGTCTTGGCTAACCGGCTCAGGTGTTAGTGTGGGCTGATTAAGCTGCATGTTGTAAACTAGCAGGTGGGGTGGTGTAATGCTGCTGTCATCTTCCGGCTCACTTATGTCCGGTGAAATGCTAGCAGCTTTTGACTTTTGGTTTAGCAGGGGCCGTCTGATTGGAATTGGACGGGGCTGGAGTGCTGGATGTTCTTTGTCTTTTGGGTTGCTTACTGTATTTTGTAGACCTGTTTTAGTTTTTACTAATCGTCATGTCCTACTCCTGGTCTCATATGTTCAGTGTCTTCTTTCAGTTAACGGAGCTCGTCGAGGCACCAAGGAAACACTTGTCAAAGTAGGCCGGTTCTTTTTTGTTGCAGTTTTTGGTTGAAATTTTTGAATTACGAAAAAAGATTATTGTTTACGATTTTGGAGGGTACAAATGTTGGGTTTTTAACGTGTACTATAATTAACTTATAAATTATATCTTAAAAAAATATTTTGTTTAAAAGTTAGATATTATAATAAAAATTAAAAATTATTTTAAAAAACTGAAAAGAACACGCTCTGTGTTCACTGGTGTTCACATTGGCCGATTGTCTAGTGCTTCAAAGTGGGCAGGATTCTCGAAGTCGCAGTCGGCGACTTGAGAGGCGATCGAGATCTGAGCCGTTCGATCGGAAAAGAACGGCTCAGATCGGTTTGTTACTGATAAAATTTCATCGTAGCTACGATGAAATTTTCTTGTAGCTACGATGAAATTTTATCAGAACATCCAACTGAGCCGTTCTTTTTCCGATCGAACGGCTCAGATCTCCGACTGCCCTCTGAAGTCGCGGTACGCGACTTCAGAGAATCCAAAATCTTCAAAGTCCAGACATCAGATGCTTTCCCTTCGCCTCACTGCTGCTCCATCCTATCCTATGGCGCCATCGAACCCAGCGACATCCATGCACCTTTTCTGATCTCGCCAGCGGATTCAGCAGTATCAGATCTGCAACGAGCTCGTCAGCCTAGGCATAGATCCGCGCGCGCTATTGGTTCGCGCATCCGAGGGGACGTGCCTGCGTTGAAAGAGTGGCGATGCTGCTTAATTCTCCGCGAGGTGTCACGCGTAGCATGAGCGGCGCGAGGCGAGCGGACGAGACGAAGCCGCGCGCGCGCGTTGAGATCACGGGATCGCTGTGCTTTTTCTTCCGTCACACCGTCCGTTCGCTTGGGAGTAAAGACCACGGGACCAGACGTGCCGCCGTGCCGGACGGTCAAGCCGCTGCACCCGCCTCTCGTCTTTCTCCTGCTCTCTGCATGCTCGCACGCGCAACGACGACGGTACTGTTGGACTGTTGGTTGGCGCCTCAACGTCTGACTGCAGTTCTTGGTGCCAGATGGCAGTACCCATCGTTGATTGAAGCCAAAGCCCGTTCCTGTTGTCCGCAGCCCCACGAGAAATTCCTCCTGCAAATCAGATCGTCAGGTTTTGCACGGCAAGCCTGCGGTTTGGCACTTATCTTTGCAGCCAGCGACCAGAAAGATGAATGATCACACTGAACACTAAACAGGGTGGATCGTAATCATTGACGAGGGCTGTCCCAGCAAGGCCATGTTATCATCTCTCGGCTTTGCCCGCCTCGCTATAAAAGACGAGCAAAGCTGGTACGAACCAGCTGGTTCGTGTGGCCGTATGGGCTTTTGTTTTCGCCGCGCCGGAGGTGGTAAACTGGCTCCGATGGTGGTGAGTTGGTGACCGGTGTGGGATGGATTTTTCTGGTGGTGTTCCCCGACTTGCCACAAGTCCACAGCTAAAAAGGTCCATTCTACCCAAGCGTACAAATCAGCGTTCCCTAATTCACGGCCGTGGCAGATCCAGAAATTGTCTCCATTCTGCTTGGATCTGGAGAATCTGGACAAGAAACATCCCATCCCAGTTCTTTTCTCAAAAGGAGTGCAGCGTCGTCTTCCTTGCCGTCAGGTGTGAAAATACGGTGAAATCCACGAGCTGTATGTAGTACGGTAGTTATTTTTCTTCTTGAATGAGAATTTGATCACCGAAAGCACGTTCTCACAAATTTAGCTTTATACGTTATCTTGATAGCAGCAATAAGTGACACACATTGCCTACCGTGCTACCTTAGCTCAGCAGGAAATGACGACCGTAATAGGCCACACGAGCTCAGCACGAAGCAGTAGGCGGTGAGCCCATCATCCTGCCAAGGAGCACAAGCTCGATAGGGGCGCCAGGCATGACCGTGACAGGCCACACAAGCTCGGCACGAAGCAGTAGACGGTGAGCTCATCATCTTGCCAAGGAGCACAAGCTCGATAGGGGTGCCAGGCATGCCGAGCATAGATCGGTTGGCGGCTGGCGTGCCCGACCAGCTCGGTAGTGCCCACATGCCCTTATGGCTCGCCAGTGTGGTCCTCGCACGTGTCACTTTCTCACCCGAAGCTCCTTAGTAAGCTTATTTTCTTTCCTGCTGAACGAGAAAGAGCTCAGAGACAAAAAAGAAAGATAGAGGAGAAGAGAGTTTCGATTAGTTTTTTGAGGTAGTTTTGTTAAGATTCAGAAGATTTGCTAGTTGAAAAAAGTGTAGATCCAGTGGGAACCTTCAAAAAGAGGTATATTTCATTCGCATACAAGCAATATGCTTAATATGTCATTAGTATTTTATTAGCATAATGGTAGTTTAATAGTATGGAGTGCGCTTGGTAACCATATTTAGTTAATATATGTATTTAGTTCATGTGGATCATATTCTGTAATTACTCATGTTAATGACATATTAGTGGCGACAATGATGACATTTTGTAATTAGCCATGTTGATGGAATGTGCACCGTTATTTTTAGTATTATTGGTGCCATTGTGATTTAGGAAATACGTATGTACATATATACATATATATGTGTTGCTATGGTGAGACTAAAAATGATGATAAGATTTCAGTAATGTGCACTGTTATTTTTAGTATTTTTGTGTATATATCTGTGTGTGTACATACCTGTATACATGCATGTATGTATATGTCTATGTGGATAGTTGATAGCTCAGTTATGTAGATGCGCATGATCAATTTTTGTTATGTTTAGTTGTATTTAGCATCGTCGAAAATAAGTGAATTTCGTTTTCATTGGTGCAAGGAATGTGATATCAGATATGGAACATTTGTTTGTGTTCTATAGGTACGGTGTCGTACGGAACGGGCCATACGGGCAGACATAAAATTATGAATGGACCATGATTCAAGCTCCAGGTTTGAAGAAGATGGGTCTGCCTGAGCTCAGGAGGTGTGTACGGGGTGCATTTCATAGGGAGACAGGAAGGAAGAAGCTTGTCATCGATGTAGTGACTTCCACAGTGGTTGAAGCTTCAGGGGAGTGTTTCTGAGAGCTGAAGAAGGTGGTTGGTAATGTCACTTGGGGCAGTAAATGGAGATTGCAATTGATCCAAGAGTGGCAATATGTGAGAGACCGATGGTGTATGTTCAGTTTGTGAAGAGGGGGAACTATCTAGCATGGCAAAGCTGTTAGGAGTGGTAGTGTGAAAGTACCACTGTTGGTTTGTAGTGGCACTACTACAAAAAACGTTGTCACAAACGGTTCAAAAACGTCCTCACAGACATTTCCATGAGTCATCTGAATTTATGAGTCGTAACGAAATAAAGTTATCACAGATGGCTTTCAATCCGTCTGTAATGCAACTATTGCAGACGGTTTTAACTACAACCCGTCTGTGATAGTTAATTATCATAGACAGTTTCTAGTCAAAATCGTTTGTGATAAATAAGTATCACAGACGATTTCAACAACAAACCATATGTGATATCGAACTATCACTGACGGTTTGTAATTGAAACTGTCTGTGATATTTAACTGAATTTAATACTGTAAGTAAAGACAAAATTTAAATGAAATAATACCATTAGTGTAGACACCGACCTAGCACTAACCTATCCACTGGTATCCTACCAGGACCATCTCTCTCTCCAAAAAGATACCACATTTTCAACTAAAACCATTTTATAAAAACTAAAGTCTAATCCAGGATAGTTTATATACTTTGCAGAGGTTGTATAGTTTTGCTCATAAGATATGATTAACTCATTGTGTTGGCCATTACACGCTTCCTTGTACATGCGACTCAGCAACCATAACAAGACTTTACAAAGCTAAGCTTTCAATTTGGCCAGGACTCTACTAAGGTTTCACCCTAATAGGAATCCACCAGATCGGTGTCTCCTCTTGGGCCATGTGAAATTTTCCATCGCTTACGCCACGCTCACATTTAGCCTGTAGCGAGATTTAGGTTGGAACCTACTAATTAGTCAGTTAGAACTGTCCCATACCAGTCTTGTGGTAGTACAATCGGGCTTTGTAGCAGTGGCTCACATACCGATTCTTAATTGACTTAGCAGGTGACGTTGGCCCTACACATGGCAGGTGACTTGGCAGATTGTGCTGATGTGGCTGCCACGTGTATGACACATGGTGCAGACGTGGCCTATGGGAGGATCGGTGCTAACAGGCAGGCGACGTGGACCTGTGCCATTAGGTGACATGCCACGTTGTCTGCCACGTGGGTGTGCGGTATGAGCTGGCAGGTGGGATGCGATGTGGCGGCTTAAGGCTGTGGTGGAGCACCATGTGGCATCACATGGTCGGGGTGAGTCGACGTGGCGTCATCGGCCGGTGGTTATGCACAGGAACCGATGGTCACCGGAGTTCCCACGCATGGCAGCGGCCAGTGAGTGGCGGTGGAGAGAGAGGGGGACACGACGGTCTAGGCTATACCTCTCGCAAAGCTCGGAGGTCGACGGGGAGAGTTGGCGGCAAGTCTTAGCAGCGACGGTGCTCGACTCCTGGTGAAGTAGGCATTCCAGCGTCGCTCGACCCTGGTAAAGGGGCGGACATAAACAAGCTCAGTGATTTTGCCATTTAAGAAAGCATTTTCACAACTATTTGATAGAGCTTAATATCAAAACTTGAGGCAAACGCAAGCAAAATTCTAATAATTCTAATAGACTCAAGTATAGCAACAGGAGCAAAAGTTTTATTATAATCTAAGTCTTCAAGTTGAGTATAACCTTGAACTACTAATCTTACCTTATTTCTTACCACAATTCCATGCTCATCTTGCTTGTTGTGGAGTTCACACGATCTGTCGTGGTCGTTGCCTCTTGCCTAGCTAGTGCAGCGCAACAGATGGCACGTATCGTCTGCCGTGGCTACCGAGGTTAGAAATGGATCTAAAATTGAAAAAAAAAACATACTCTGAACATTAAATTTGAAAAAAAATTAACTACATAGCTAATTTGTGAAACTCTCGAAATCCATGTAGGTGCGCCTGTTGATGGGTGTCTGGTCGTCTGTCCTTGAAAAGTGTTGGAGACTAGGACGTTGTAGTACTGGTACACATTGATGATCGTTGTAGTACCAACATAACACTTTGACATGGGCTTGATTTGGGCCCTTTTATTTGACTGGATGTGGCTTTGGTCCTATTTCTTTTGGCCTTTTCTTTTTGCCATATCTAAAAGCTGAAACAGTACTACATCCGCATGTATACACTGTTTGCATCGACATCTCCTTCATCCATTGCTGTCTTGAAAATGGCAAACAAAAACCATTAGCCGTAGACAAAAGTAGCCAGCTGAAACCGAAAATAGCAATGACTTTATCTCACCAACTTGAAATCTCTCCCAACCACGGAATCATCGGAGGGCGCCGCGTGGCATTCTCACTGTCGGGGGGCATAGAGCAGCATTCCACAGGCGTGTGCTTTTGCCTCACCCTGGTGCATTGTGATATCCAAAAATATTAGGATTTTTGGAAAATGTGTAAATTGTATATATTTTGTATTTTTGTGTTTTCCTGTTATTTTGATGTTAAGAATTTCTTTGGATTTGATTAAGGTTCCCGTAAATAAGATGTTACAAAAAAAGATATAATAGTAAAGTATAAAATAAAGGGGAGCTCCAAAAGGAGAGAATATATATATAATGGAAGAAAATTTTAAATCAAAATACGAATTTAAAAAGATGATCTAAAATTTGCCAAAAATTCCCAAAAGATAGTTTGCAATAAAATTTAAAAGCGGAGACAAGTAAAATATGAAAATTTAAAATGAAAGCAATAACATTTGGGAGGAATAACTCTAAAATTATATATATATATACACCCCTACACCATACACCCAAAAATTGAAATCCAAAACAAAAATGAAAAGAAATGCAAAAAAGAAAAAGAGAGGGGGAGGATTCAGCCGTCTCGACCCACAACCTTATCCCCCTTTTTCCTCCTTCTCCCCCTTCTCCTTCTCTCCCTCACACGCACGTGCCCGCGAGGCCGTTCCTCCCTCTCCCCCGAATGCTGCATGACAGCCCCCACTGTCGCTCCTCCCTTCGGACCGCCGGTCGTCGGCGTGCCTCCCTGCCAGTACTACAGCCGCTTCACCATGGTACTTCACTAGCCCTCCCCCATCCCTCTCCATGCGTGGCCGGACCACCGCGTTGGCCACAGTCGCGCCCACGTTGCTGTAGGTCGTGACACCATCACGTTGTGATGCCAAGCCCAAGTCATCTACCCTGTAGACACATCACCGCTTGCATCGCCGCCATGGCCGTCCCAACCGCTCCCATGCGGTCCGCTCGCTTCGTCGCCTATAAAAGCCCTTGAAGGCTGCCATTCGCTCCCTCACGCTCCCCTCTTCCTCCCACAGCACCCAACTGAGATTCCGTGCACCGTAGCTTGCCGGCGGCTCCATCTTCCTCAACTCTGTCCGGTAGGCTAACCGCTAATTGGAGCTGGCTCAGGTCAATTAAGCCGACCAGGAGCATCATCAAAGCACGGTGATGCGATCTCAACCCTCGGCCAAAGCTCCTGCTGCCCGAGCTGACCCCTCAGCGTGAGCTTCCCTTGGACCTCCGCCGTCTCACGCAAACCCCAAGGTCGCTTCGTGACACTACATAGATGCTCCCTTAGCGCTGAATTGGGCTCTGGTGCCATGAGTCGACACTCCGCCTGAAAGTGGGTGCAAGCACGGGCAACCCATTTTGCTAATGCTCACGCATGTCCTCCGCCTCCATCGCCGGCGGCGAGCTTCGTTCTCACTCGCGGGAAGACGAAGCTACTATTTATCCGAGCAGTTCAATTAAGCTTGAGGTTAATTAGTGTAATCATTGTCATTAGCCTTAGTTGCTCACTAGCAGGTGGGGCCCCTCCTTTAATTAAACTATAGTGGTCCCAGGTGTCAGCGGCCTAAAAAATAATAAACCCCATGGTCCCACTTGTGAGTGAAACCAAAAAGTAATAACCCCACTGTGGGTCCCACATGTTAGTGGATAGAAGGAAAGGAAAATTAATAAAAACTTGTGGGTCCCACCTATCAGAGAAACTAAAAGAAAATAATAAAACCCCAGTGGGTCCCATCTGTTAGTCATACACATTCTCTCTCCTCGGATTTATTTTCTGATTTTAATTTTTATTTCGAATTAAATTAGGCTGAAACTTCAAATAATCATAACTAATTCATCCTAACTCCAAATAAAGTAAAAAATTTCTAAATTCATTCTCTATCCAATGAAAACAAAATCATGAGTTTTTGATCTTGTTTGAATTTTTGTGAGAAATTATTTGGTTGTATTAATTTTTGTTCAACTTTTTATTTGACAAAAAATAGCGTACGAAGTGCAAGAAGAAGTGTCCGAGGTGGAAGCAAGCCAAGACCAACAGGATTAGGGCAACTATGACCTAGGTGAGTCAATACTTGACCATTTTGAATCTCCCATTTCAGTAAATTGTTTACATTTAAATAAATAAATTGCATGCTATTATTTGATGTGTAACTCTATTGTCTGTTTTTAATACTCTAGTCATATGCCATTAGTTGAGAGCTAATACTATATATCTCCGTAGCACATAAAAAAACGAGCCTTGTTTTTCCCTAAAATACCCTTTGAAAATAAGTTACGCTTATACTTATGGCTTAGCACTGCTTAGATACCCGGGGGTGCTAAAATACCCCAATCATCACATTCAATTACAAAGGGCTAAATTGGGAATTTGTAGATGGAAATGGTGGTGTATTTTTTTATAAGAATCATTATTTTATGCTCCCAAACTCCTCAACTTTCTTACGCATCTAGGCGGATGGTTCGAGGGTATGGTGCGGTAAATGCACGAGAGTGTGGATTATGGTAGAACCACCCAAATAACCCTTAGGATCGAATCTGGTTAGGACATCCCATCGTAAAACAGTGCAATCATAAATCTGCAAAATGTAACTTGGCTAAATAAATCTAACAAACCTCGGACTCATCTCACAGGCAAGGGGAGGGAAGCAAGGTATTGCAAGGGGCTGGTGTGGCTAAAGGGACACCGAGTGGAGGGTGAAGTTTTTCTGTCGTACTAAGTTGTGGGGAGTGGAGCCCGAATGCAGTAGTACTAGTGGTTAACATCTCACGCAACGTATGGAACTCACCGCAAGTGGGAGCAGCCCATAGTGTGAGATGAGAACAAGGGGCCAGATAGCTTGAAAAGTTACTGTGATATTCTACTCAAACGCACATGACTAAGGAATAATGCGGAGCAACGGCGGATAGTCTCTTGCGGTGAAGGTGTATACACTCTGCAGAGTTGAAACTATTCGAATTGTCGTACCCACAGTCAAGGGTGGACATGGGAATCTAACTTGGATATAGTTCTATTTCAAAAAAATTTTGTGGGAGGAATTGGAAAGAAAAATGGAGGGTGATGGATAGCCCTGGTTTTGTGTTGCCCTAGGTGCCGTCCCAGTGATATCATAAGCCGCTATAGCGCTGAAGAATTAGCACACAGTGCAGGTAACATGTAAAGGTGGATGAAATCTGTACCACTACTATCATTACATCTCTTGTTCAAACACTATGATTTTAGTCCAAACTGTTAGGTCTCAGGGGATTTCTATGTATCATATTACTTTTAAGAAGCAATTTTCTGGCAAATAAAACAACTCGAGCCCTTCTTTGGTAAGCCATAAATTGCATATTGTGTATTGGCTTGCAGAGCATGGTGGATTTGTGCTCACCCTCGCATCTTCCTACGCAGAAACAGGATGCCATGACCACTACGCCTACGACGACGCACTAGCCCCGAACAATGGAGCAGACGACGACAATTATGGCGAGCTTAAAAATTTCAAGTCCTATGCAAGTAGACTTACTGGAAGGGTGTGCATCTATATTACCTAGGATTAGGCAATATATGTTGCATACATTTACCCCTCAGTTGCTTGCTTGTGGCTAATGGTCCTACTTTTGTTTACAATTTCCGCTGTTATCTTTTGATGTATAAATATTTGGCCATGGTGGCCCTTATGTAAACTGTCACCCGATGTGGTGTATTTCAAACTATGATGTATAATATTATGGCTCATTGAATGTCTTGCGATGTATGAATTGATATGGCAATGTACTGTGAGTACTATCTACTGATCCAGAGAATAGTGCGGTGGAATCACAGAAGATTCTGGATTTCAAATCCAGGTCTGACACGCATGCACGTGAATGCTCGGGCCCACTCGAGAACTGCGATCAGGGGGCGCGGAAAAGGTTGGCCAGGGCCTGTGGGATGTGAGTGTGGAATTAGACGAGAGCCGTGGCTAGCGAACGTGTAAATGGATAGGCCCCACCGGTCAAGCCTGAGAAATGCATTGCCTGAGCGACGTGGTCTCCAGTTGGCGCTTTTTGGCCACCTAAGCCTATTACTTTTTTGTCCGCTTCCGCCAGATGGCACTGCGTGAGATTTTGGCCCCCTGAGCCTACTGCATTTGGCATCATGTGTCGGCTCCTCCTTCTCGCGTGTCCCTGGCCCCGTTTTATAGTGTGCGTCAATGGGCAATAAAATGGCTTGTGCGCACATCAGGTTGCCATTACAAAGCATTTCGTTGGTCCAGCCAGAGAAACTCCAGCAAACTGAGAGAGAAAGAGAGGTTTGTGCTGCTTTGTTTCAGAGTTTAAAGGTGTGTAGTTACAAAAGTTGTAGATCAACCTGCAAGCATCAAGAAAAGGTAATTTTCTTGCAGTTGTAGTACAATTGTTGCAATGTAGTTAGTACGTAATTAGCTACGCGGTAGGTTGTTAGTGCGGAATAGTAGCACTAAACTAGGGTAAAGTAATAGTAGCATGACAGAGCAGTACCGCTCAGAAACAACATTTGAGTTAGGAATAACGTAAACATTCGATATGTCGCTATATTTAATATGAAATGCATGTTTGCCGTAAAGGACTTCAAAATGTAGTATTTCTAAATGTCAATAGTAACGAGGGTTACTTAGAGTAAGTAATGGCTAGCTAGAATAAACGGATTATGTAACACGCTACCAGGGTACTCTGCACATTAGTTAGCAACATTAGTAAGGCATGCAATATAACGATCGAGAGTACATAAAATGGTAGTGTAATATAATTGTATATAAAAATAGAAATTAATTTTAAGTAAGGTATGCAACATAATAAGCGAGAGTACATAAAATAGTAGTTAAATATAATTGTATATAACAAAATAAAATTGAATTCCAAATAAGGTATGCAACATAATAAGTGAGAGCACATAAAATGGTAGTGTAATATAATTGTATGAAAAAAATAGAAATTAATTTAAAAATGTTATGCAACATCATGTCTGAAAAGCAGTTGAACCATAGGATTAAATATTATTCATGGCATAGTAGTAAATAGTTGATAAATTAAAGTAATCAGTAAAGTAATTATTTGAATAATTTTCAATCGCACCGTACGACGCATGATACGAGTTGTTCGATGGCACGATCGGTGCATGTCCCGTATTGATTGGGTTTCATACACACCAAGTTGATAAATTAAAGTAATCAGTAAAGAAATTATTTGAATAATTTGCAATCGCACCGTACGACGCATGATACGAGTTGTTCGATGGCACGATCGGCGCATGTCCTGTATTAAGTAGGTTTCATACACACCAATTTTAGATACGCCATGTCGGATATTCAAAATCAATTTATGTTCTATGGGGATCGTCTCGTACGTGACGGATCATTCGAGGTGGACCTATCCAGTTGTGACTGGACCTTGATTCGGGCGTCGAGTCTGAAGGACATGGGCTTGTCAGAACTATGGAGGTGCGTGCGTAGTGTGTTCGATCCCGCCGCTGCATGGAAGAAGCTGCGCATCGAGGCGGTGTATGTCTCGACACTGGGTGTTACAAGGGCCACCTTTTGACAACTTGTGAATGTGACAAGTGATACGTCGTGGGCCAATTACATGGAGGTTGTGTGCAACTATATTGCTGTAATATACACCAGGCCAGTGGTGTATGCTCAGTTTGTTGACAGGATGGAATCATCCAGCATGGGTGGTTCCGATGGAGCTCCTATTGATGAAGTGCTTGCCTTAGGCTCCAATGCTGAGGTTGGAGTAGACGTTGGTGAGCAAGCCGACGACGGAGACCTACAGAGGTGCGCCACAGGTTTCGAGCCGAACAAAGGTGTGGGGAGAGCCCGTATTTTTTGCCATGAGTACATTGCTGACCAGGTGAGTGAAGTGGAAAGCGAGGAGGAGGAGGATGTGGAGACGGCTAGCTCTAAAGGTGATGAAGATACAGACGGTGCTATAGGGGTGTGGTAGGCGGTGTTGTCACCACTGACGGAGGTTATATGTCATATATACTGGATGACATCACAATGGCATCTTTGGTTCTGCCACAAATAGAGGAGGCACATTGGGGGTTCATTGAAAACATCATTCTCTTAGGGCAATGCTTCTCTAACAAGAGCACTACCTAGCAAGCTATTGTCAAATACGCTGTCAACATCAGCCGGATGTATCGGGTGTGAAGGTTGAACCCAGACACCAACATCGTCAAGTATGTCGATAAACCTTGCCCTACCAAGGTCTATGCGCAGCGGTCGAGGGGTGCGGCCACGGACTTCTGAATAACAATGATGAAGGATCACACATGTGTGCTTGTTGAGCCACTTCACAGGCACCGCAACGTGATGTTGTCGTATGTTGCGAGCCTGATAAGCCACCTCATCATGGTAGATGTTTCTGTTTCACCGAAGCTTCTATTGGCAGATGTTGCCGATACAGTCGGGTTCTAGGTCAACTGCTACAAGGCATGTCAGGTGAAAAGAAAGGTCCTGGAGTGTATGTATGATACATATAAGGTGGCCTACGACCTAGTCCCAAGAATGCTTCATCAAATTATAAACTCAAATCCCAGCACATACATTAACAAGCAGGAGCGGCCGCATCCTACCAAGGGGCCTACTTTCTTTGTTCTTGACAGAGAGTTATGGATCTTCTGCTACACCATCGAAGCATTCAAGTACCGTTGTGCCATGCTAACAATGGATGTCACCTTTCTCTATGGCAAATACAAGGGTACGATCCTCACCGCAATCGCAGCCGATGCAAATGATTAGTTACTTTATTTGGCCTACACACTTATAGAGAATGAGAACATAGATAGATGGTTGTGGTTCTTGAGCAATGTGAAACAAGCAGTCGTTCATGGCCGGCCAGATGTTCAAGTCATGTTGGACCATAATGCCAATTTGACGTTTGCGTTGACCATGATGTAGAACGGGATAGAGCTACCATTGCAGTGGAACGATGTTAGGAGCCATTGGTTCATGAGGCATGTTGCGGCTAACTTCCAGACAAGATTTTGAAGCAAGGAATTGACAAAACTGTTCAAGAAGCTATGCATGTATAACCAAAGGTGGAAGTTTGAGAACGTGTGGAGATGGCTCGATGAGGAGACCGGCAATCATGTAAGCTATTTTGATGTAGACCAAGGGGAACCGGTGGGAGGGCCCGCCAGAGTTTGGGAGTTGACGTGGTGGGTTGACTCCCACGCCCCTGACTTGGAGAAATGGTCTCTCCTCCATGACTCCAGTGATACAAGATATGGAATAATGACAACCAACATATCAGAAGTGTACAACGGGTTCCTTAAGGGTGTTCGATCCTACTGATCACCGTAATTGTTGAGGAGACCTAGAACTATACTATCGGGGTACTTCGTTAATAGAGTCATAATGGCGAAGAAGCATCTAGATGAAGACAAGTAATTCTCCGAAGTGATACAGGCGTGCATGGATATGAAGATCGACAAGGCTCATTCTCACTGTGCTCGGCCCTTGTTTGGGATCAGGAAGAAATTTGAAATCCATCTGAGGGAGAATTATGTCCTAGGTCAAGCTAGAGGGGATCACAAGTAAATCTGCACGATCGACGACGAAGTGTTCTGCACATGCAACAAGTCGCAGCTTCTTCACAAGCCATGCTCCCATGTGTACGTGGCGTACACGGCTTGATGACAAGCCTCAGCGCCTTACATATTCTAGTACTATGACATCCACTACCTGTACGGCAGATGGAGTGGTGAGTTCAACTCGTACGGGCTGGACATGCACTACAGAGACCTCTGGCTAGGATAGGTGAAATGGCCATCGAACGACGCACTGAAGCAGGCAAGCCGTGGAAGATGACAATCCTGTTGTATCCGTAATGACATGGATGGAAGTTACTGTGGCCAACGGGTTAGGCGCCATCGATGCAGACTGTGCAAGACGGTCGACCACTCCATTGGCAACTGCCCAAACAGAGCTAGTTCGAGCAATGCTCCGTAGCGACCATGTTGTATTACATATGACATCATATTTTTATTGCAAATTAGCTTACTCTCATATGTAAATAACATTCATGTCATTGGAATGTGCTTTTCAAATTCTTTTGCCAATCAAAACAACACAATTGGAATAAACCACCTTGTACAAATAACATTAAAGTTAAAGAAAAATAATTAACATTTATGTCATTGTCATTTAAAATACTATTTTAATTCAAGTATACCTTGCACATGAATTAGATGTCCCTCAAAAATAATTTATACGCCACTATCTTTTTTGTTGAATCCAAACATTACTACAGGCTACGTAAAATGACATCATTTCATGTAAATAACATCTTTATTAAAAGAGTCATGGTAAAACACAATCTTGCATGACATAATAACCACCCTATCTCTACCTCAGCAAGACTCACAACACTACATCTTCAATATAACGACCTACATCTTCAAGATTACAACCAACACAAGACTCACTACAAGACTCACAACACTACATCTTTAAGATAATGACCAACGCAAGAAAGAAAACACCACACATCATTATGTTCATCTTGCTCTCTTCTATCAAAACAATGCCTCATTTCCACTATTTGGCTACCCCCCATCACAGCGTTCTCCTCTGCAACATTGTCGTGCCTCATACTCATTTCATCTTCCCACACTTAGAATAGGCAACCGCCTGGGTCATCCTATAATTCAATACAGAAAAAAAGTTTCCTAACATCTGCGGAATGATTGAAAACAATTGTATCCAAACTGACTCACCGAGTGAAAGGGGCACTTGTAGTAGTGGTGTCTAGGATTCACGGTCGTCTGTGAGGGCACCGAGTGAAATGGTCACTTCTTTGGCACCAACAAGCAGGCATTTCGCGAGGGCAAAATGATCTTTTTACATCCCTAATGGAAGACACATAATGGCCTGCAAGCAGCTTTGCATAGTGATAAGACTAAACGAGCCAGTTTTACACAGTGATAATACCAAATGAGATAACCTTACACAGTGACAAGACCAAAGGTGCCAGCTTTGCGTAGTTATAAAACCAAATGAGATAGTCTTACCCAGTGACAAGACCAAATATGCCAGTTTTGCATAGTGACAAGACCAAAGGAGACAATCTTCTACAGTAACAAGATCAAACGAGCAAGCTTTTCACAGTGATAGACTAAATGAGACAACCCTGCGTAGTGACAAGACTAAACGGGTCAGCTTTGCATAGTGACAAGACCAAAGGAGACAGTCTTGCGCAGTGACAAGACCAAACGTGGTAGCTTTGTGCAATAATAAGACCAAATGAGACAGTTTTGTGTAGTGATAAGTCCAAATAAGATAGCCTTGCGTATTAACAAGATCAAACATGACAGCTTTGTGCAGCGACGTGATGCTACATTGCTCCACAAATCGTTTGGCGTGCCGCTGCCTTGTGGACACGAATATACCCAAAAATAGTACACATAAATAATTTTTTTATAAATATTCTTACAAACAGTATACATAAATAATTGTTTTACCAAAAATTCAAAATGGTTAATATTATAAAAAAATTACACAAGTAAGTACACTGTAGGGAGAGCCTACACAAAAAAATAATTGTTTTGGAGCTCATTTGCTATATTTAAAAATTCATATATAAAATATATTTAAATAGCTTTGCTAGCTAAATTGGAACAGAAGGAAGAAAACAAAATTTTTTGCTGCTTGCGCGCGAGCGAAATCGTGCACGCGGGCCGAGGTGCATCTGACTTCCGCAGTCGGCCGGTGCGGGAATCACCCCGAACCTGCCCTCCCCGAGTACGGCATTTCCCCGCCTAATTCCGCACCGTGCGACCGCTGGAATGTGGTGGGCCCCATGCTCTTACGCAAGCATGCACGAGCCCCATGCTGCCTGGCCGCCGGCCCGCCTTGCACGGGAGCGGAAATGCCACGCACCGGCTGCCCATAATTCCGTGCTCGGTTCGGGGCTAGAAGCACAAAAAAAAGACCACCAGACGCCATACCTGCAAAAAAAGGCACTAAGGGCCAAATCAGTAAAAAAAATATCATGAATTCGTTCTGCATCTAGACTCGTGTGCATAATTTACATCGAACAGTAAGTAGGGACGTCCATGTCTAAGATTTTACAGAAACAAGAACCGCAAATTCATTGGAAACTTCACCGAGGTGAGCAAAACTACAATCGGTGGGGAATCGCGTCCTATGTTTAGCTCGCACAAGATTGTGAAATGGGGACGATACTTCCAGGGAAAACCGACACGGTCCTTCCGTCCCTGTACGTCGATCTATCTAAGCACGATCGAATGGCCTGCGAGACGAGTGCAAAAGATGCTTGACTAACATCTATCGGAGACTCCACGGTGTGCGCGCGGAAGACGCTTGACTGAATCGGAGACTCCACGGTGTGCGCGCGGAAGACGCTTGACTGAATCGGAGACTCCACGGTGTGCGCGCGGAAGACGCTTGACTGAATCGGAGACTCCACGGTGTTTTTTTCCCCAGTGTGTATGTGTCGGTGCGTGCGTGCGTGCTTGTGGTTAACGCGACTTTCTGCAACTTTACAGGCTAAGCAGGACCTCGAGCTCATCCGAAATTACGTGACAGTTTCTGCCCGGCCGCGTCACTTGCGCGCTTCGATGGCGACGTGTTATGCGTTCTTGACACTGTTGGTGGCCGCCAAACGAAGCATTTGTGCCGGTTTCCGTTCGTCATTATCGTCCCTCTTCCCGAGGGAAAAGGGAATTTGCTCAGATCAGGTCAACCCCCAAGCCTCAACCCCCAACCCCCAACCTGCCTATCCCGTCGCCAACAACGAAAGCATAGAGTACGCTACGCGAACAAATGCCCTGTTTTCGCGAGCATTTTCCCTTTCTTCTTGAGACCATGCGAGACATTTTTCCTTGGAAATGTCTCTTCTGCCTCATCGCGTCTTGTCCCTGCACGGTTCCTCGGTATCTTTTCTTGAGAGGAAAGTACGGCTATGTGACAGCGTGAAGTGTGAACGTGTGTGCTTTGTCTGGACTTTTGCTTCCGCGTGGGGTGCAATAAATTCCCCGTGGTACTTCACCGACGCCCGCAGTGAGATGCCCAATCCGCGAGAAACCAACAGCAACAACATCCACCAAATCCCGACCTGCGCCCCGCTCGAATCAGAGTCGGCAGCGTCCGACCGCGCTGCTCTCCTGCGCCGGCAGAGGGAATGAGAATTCATTTCCCTTCTTCCACGCAGCCCCCTGCCAGCGTGGAAGTGGGAAACAAACATTAGCTCGGCTGCTTAGGCAACACTGTGGCTCTGTTCTTTTTAGGCTGGCTGATGGTATATAGCTGCATTTTGAATATGGTTTTAGATTTAAAAAACTGTTTAGAGAAACAGTTATAAAAAGCTGCTTAGAGAAACTGCCTATTTGTTCCAGTTTCTTTGAAAAATTGAGGCCAAAAACCGCAAAAAACTAAAAAAAATGCTCTATCTGTCTATTTTCATATAAGTGATTCGAGGCTCTACTTAGTTCAGCTTATACAAACCGGTTTATGGGTTTGTTCTTTTTTTTTGACTTATGGTTGTGGGTTATGACTTTTAACTATTTATGGGTTTGTTTTCATATAAATGATTCGAGGCTCTACTTAGTTCAGCTTATATAAACCGGTTTATGGGTTTGTTCTAAGCGAATCATGATCCATGAGAGTTCAATTGTAGCTTTGCTTTGTCCTTGTTATGTTTGGGAGGCCATTTGATACTCACTGCTAAACTTAAAATATAATTTTTTTTCTGATTCCAACATAGATTGTTAATAAGTGCTACCTTCTGCTCGTTTTCATCTTCGATGTTATCACATGGTGATGGTGTGCACTGTCAGATGTCAAGGTGTACATAAAAGTCAGAGTGCTGCATTGTACACTGAATTATCAATCCACGACGCATCATGCAAAACTATTGGATCATCAACGCCGAGTCCCGATAAAATCAAATTATGCTACTGTCCACCGTATTTTAGTGTTGATATCCCTGACTAAGTTCATTCTTGGTATTATTTTTTATTATAGTTAATAGCTTTTAGATATAGTTAATAATTTTTATCTATATTTGTTAAGATAAAAGTAATATAGACATGCACACGATTTTAAACTCAAAAAATCATTCACTTAAAAAAAAGTCGTCCAATTGATTTTAACTTTTAAAAAAAATAAAAACTAAAAAACAGCAAAAAAAAAAAAACCCCACCCCCCGCACCGCCTCTTCGCTTTTTAAGTCCCCACCCGGAAAAGAAAATTTCCCCTTCGCTTGCTTTCGTTCCACCACCACTTCGAGGCGACATCTTCTTAGCCCACCGCACCGCAGCGCCCCCGCGACGGTTAAAAAACGAGAGGAGGGTTTCGTCCGCTCGCCCGGTGGAGAAGGCAAGGCTCCCGCCGCGAATTGTATGATCGAATCGCGCCGCGGAGGTTGATGGCGGAGGAACCAGCGGTGGATTTCGACGGCTTCGTCGCCGGCGCCGGTGCAGGGGAGGACAACCTGTCCATGCCCCTCGGCGACTTCTTCGCCTTCCTCGAGAGCGAGCCCGCGCCGCCCGAGGACGGGGAGGACCAGCAGCCTGGGGTGCGTGCCTTTGACCGCTCGGTCTTGCCCTAATTCGATTTGTTGTCGGGATTTTTGTACTCGTCCGATCCGATTAGGCGGGCGGGGTTGTTCGGGGCGGGGGTCACGTTTAGGCTAGGGGTTTGGATTGCATC
Source organism: Melocanna baccifera (assembly GCA_036346265.1). Classification (NCBI taxonomy): domain Eukaryota; kingdom Viridiplantae; phylum Streptophyta; class Magnoliopsida; order Poales; family Poaceae; genus Melocanna; species Melocanna baccifera. Next base: position 37,304,975 of record CM070676.1, on the reverse strand, counting down.
TCGAGCGGATACGTAGAGAATTTTTGGGATGTTTTGTGTTCGTCTCGGCGACTTTCGGTGTTTTCGGGTCTTAGGTGCTGTGCCTTTTGGAGTAAGGTGCTTCTGTCGTGTCATGGTGTATAAGAACCAAGCGTGATGAAGCTTAGATGAGGGATTTGGTGCGATCTTTCAGTTTAACGAGTATTTTTTGTTTGCTGTTTCATACTACATGGTGCACATGTGCTTGTTGATGCTAGAAGCTTAGTTCGATTATGAGATGATATTACATTACACCGTTCTACGGTATTGTTAAATGTTGTTTGGGAAATGATAACCATCTGAAGCCAGACGCTTGAACAGTCATCGGACTCTATAATGATCCTCCACGCTGCCGTTGTCACTTAATGCTCGACGTGAAGAGGCTCCCTTACTGATTCATCTGGTTGGTCTGTGGTAGTACTGTCAGCCATGGCTGATGGTGGTGGCTGGCGAGGGGCTTGGTGTTGGAGAAGGTGATAGTGATAGTAGCGGCTGGTGGGCAAACTTGGTGGTGAGGCTGCAGTGATGCCATTGGCTATGGGCGGTTCTTGGTGGCAGTGGGAGTCGTGGTTGGTGGTGGTGGGCCATGGGGACTAGCGAGGGGGTCAGGGCTGGAGAAGAAGGTAATGACATAGGTGGCAGCTGAGTTGATGGGGTGGTGAGGCGGCATCGTGGTTGGTGGCAAGTGGATATGATGAGATGGGTGGTGATGGAGGTGGTGCCGAGGAGTAGTACTGACTAGTTAGGGCATTGTTGATCGCAGGTGGCAAAGACAGTGAGGATTCGGAAGGGGCGCGGTGTGGTGTCACTTTTTTTTGACATCGTATGTCAGCCCCTAGTCTCCCCCATGTTGTTTGTATGTGCAGGGGCAGACACAGATTCATGCAACAACCTTACGAGGTTCTGAAAATGCATTTCAAAGCCATGAAGGTTTCCTTGAGTCCAGTAACACGCAATTAGTCATAGGCTTGTGAGGTTACTATTATTTTTGGGGCAACCTTACAAAGGTTACTGTCATTTTTTCTGGTACATTGTTTGGTCCTTCATTTCTCTTATCTTATATTCCATGGTAAATGTGCAACGTTGTGATTTAAGAGTTATCTTTCTTAATACAGGCCAATCAAGGTTGTTTAGAGGTGCCAGTGGACACCACAGGTTCTGAAAATGCATTTCAAAGCCATGAAGGTAGACTGTTGCTCATTTTGATATGTTTTTTACAGGATGCATAGCTTTTCCTCTCCACAAGCATTGTTAATGCTATCACTTTATGAAATGAGCAGAAATTTTCGAAGATGAAGGATTATGGTCAAACTACACGCATATAAACCCTTTGCAGTGCCAGATGGAAGTAATGATGGAGCTCAACCAAGGAGAAGGAACTTTTGATCACTCAGAGGCTACCCCTTATGGATTGCTTAGCAGTGGTGAGAAACACAAACATGGCTTCAAAATGAAACCTAATCTTTACCCTCTGTATAACATACCATTTTTTTGACATTGCTTTGCAGGTTTATCTGAAAATTCTAGGACTGACAATCTTGACAGTCAACATTTACCAAGGGATGCATTAAACCATATAAACGAAATTGAAGAAGCAACTGCACCTCCATACGAAGATCTCTCAAATGGTCTGTACTTTGGACAGCAAACTATGTACTTTGACCAAACACAAATCAAAGTAGAGAACAACTTACAGGGCATGGAGCCACAAACTAACACTTGTATGTCGATTTTCTCTTCGGCAATATATTTTTTTGCATCTTCTAAATATAAAATTAATCATTTGATATCTACTGCAGATCTGTCATGTAATCTGTTCACAGAGCAATCTGGTTTGAGTGAAGTTAAATGTGAGGATACGGGTGCAATGCTTGGTAATACTGGGCAGGAGGGTAACCATTTCACACCAATGACCATGTTCTCTCTTGACCATAATGCAGCTATACCTGATGTTTCTTACACTGAGTTGAACATTGGTGAGGCGACTGGAAGCATGCACAATGGCAATAGTAGTTGCCTGACTGTACATGGAGAATATCTGCAGGGGGAGTTTGGGGAATATCCTCAACCAGTGTACGATTCTCTTGATATGGCCGGTGAAAGATCCGGTGAAAGATCACTGCATGACTTGCCACAAAACAATCAGTCATATGATATGGAACAATTTCCGCAGAATATATGTGAAAGCGGTTTGATGCAGGTGGGCTCTCCAGATCAATATTGTGATGATACATCTTTGTCAGATTACTACATGGATGTATCTTCGCCAGAGTCGTTATCCTGTGAGCAGAACCAATCTGAAGATATTTGCTTCAGGAGTGAGTCTAGCACTGACTCTTCTCCAGTACCCTCAAGCAGAAACTCCACCACGGAGGATGCCGATAAATACTTAGGAGACACAACAAAACAGTTGCCAAACTCCAAGATTGTTCCTTTCAGCAACCAACACCAATTTAAGAACATGAGAGATCAAATGCCTCCAGCCTTTCATAAACAGTATGATATTCATAGGAGTGGAAACTCTTCTATTCAGGGGAATTCATCAAGAAGTTGTGTCAGTGTGAATGCCAATGGTGATTCTGATTTATGTATTATTGAGGGTAGTAGCAATCCTGCTCCTGGTCATCTATTGCCACTCCAGGGAAAACTCCATCATAACTTTCAACAATCCATGTCTGCTAATCCTATTCTTCCTCGATTTGGAGGGATGAGATACAAGCCACATGATGAAAGAATTACTCTACGACTTGCATTGCAGGTCATATAGCACTCTTGCACTCTTTACTGCTGCATTATTTCTTCCTTATTAGCTTTGTTTTACATGCTGATGCCAATCACAACAACTCTGCTGACTGCTCATAAAATTTTCCTTAGTTTCATTTGCTGGATGGTGATATAATGTAAATGGTTACTCAAATGCAGTTTACCTAACCAATAGTATTTAGAAGAATGAAATGCAAAAACGTGCAAAATCGTAGTGTTTAGAAGAATGAAATGCAAAATCTTAGTTTGTTGAGTAACATCATTTGGAAATTCATTGCTGATGTTATGCCCTTTCGATTCTTATTATGGTGTTAAATGCTACAGTTTGGTTCTTAGAATCAATTTGGACCTGGTTGGCCTTCGGATATAGTACTAGACCGCTTCCCTGTGAAAAGCACCTTGTTGTAGGAAAGGTGATATCTTGAGAATGTCTTTACTAGAAGTATGTATTTCAGCATAATTCTGCTTGCTTTTTGAGCTTGTCAAAGTTTCTAGAATGCCTGTTTCTCCCATGATTTTTCAAGGTATTGTTGTTAATGGTCAATCAGTCTTCAACAAAATGGGACATGATTCAGATTAATTGAGGTGTTTTGTGAAACAATCAGTATTAGACACCGTTCAATTTGGCTGCAGCTGATGGTTTTTGGTTGAAATGATACTGTAGCGGTTGTTAGCTTTTGGCTAAGATATTCAATTAAAGGAAAATGAAGAAAAATGAGAAAAAATGTTATATCTCTATGGATAATGCAAAGGAAAAAAGAAAAAAAAAGAAAAAAAGGAGAAAAAACTATGTTATAAGCTAATGCGTTCAAAACAACTTTTGAAAGCCAGAAACCAGAAGCCAAAGCTGTTTGGAACATGGCCTTAGCTTGATCTTTTCAAGTTCGTAGTTAATTTTTAAGGCAAGCTCTCATAAACCAACAAGCTGGGTTCTTGAGCTTCCTAACCCAATTTTTGCTTAAGCTAATGGAAGCAGCTGCTAGACTGTTTGGTCTGTCTCGTTCTCAAGTTTAGCTGGTCACTTAAATAAGGAAGAATGTAGTAATTTTTGAAGTAAGATTGACATCTTTAATCCATTTAGTAACAGACAAGAACACAAAATCATTTTGTATCGGTAATTGCTGGTGCTTAAGTTTTTCAAACTTTTTCCGACTCCCTATGACCTTACTCTGTTAAACATTGGCTTTAATTATTGCCATAGAAACTAAGTCATTGAGCATTGGATTTAAATGAAGCCTGGAGGAAGTAGGATCATTTGGTATTTATGTAATTTTGTTTCTCTTTTGTAAGTTCTTGTTGCCATGTGCTGGATTTGTTCCTCGTTAGCTGTTAACTAATGCATTACCTCTTGCATCTAGTTATCTTTATGTGCTTCTTCAGTATACTCAACATATTGGACGATTGCCAGGATTTTTCTCAGCCGAAGTCTGAGGCTAGTCCACCTGATGGGGTTTTAGCGGTTCCTTTATTGAGGCATCAGGTACACCATGCAGTCACTGTTGTGTTATTTTCTGAAAATAGTATTACCAGCTTCTGAGTAATTACTATTGTGTTTTACAGAAAATTGCCTTGTCATGGATGGTGCAAAAGGAGACAAGTGGTTCGCACTGTTCTGGTGGAATTCTTGCAGATGATCAGGTATACTAGTTAATTTCCCCCCTGTTGTTTGGCAAAATGGGCAAGTATGTCTTAAGAGGTCATTTGATGCTTTTCAGGGCCTGGGTAAAACTGTATCAACTATATCACTGATTTTGACTGAAAGATCACCATTACCACGGTCATCTGCTATTAAGCAAGAGCCATGCGAAGCTGTAACTATCGATGACGACGATGACGACTCTGCTGAACCTCGTTTGAAAAGGGCGACACAGACATGTAGCCCTGAAGTGGCAAGTACTACTGTTAAGACTGAAAATCATATTTTAGAGGTTAAGACCAGGCCAGCTGCTGGGACACTGGTTGTTTGCCCGACAAGTGTTCTACGGCAGTGGGCCGAAGAACTGAGGAATAAAGTCACCAGTAAAGCTAATTTGACCTTTCTAGTTTATCATGGTAGCAACCGTACGAAGGATCCTTATGAGCTTACTAAATATGATGTTGTGCTAACTACATATTCTATAGTGAGCATGGAGGTACCAAAGCAATCAAATCCTGATAGTGACGATGAAGAGAAAGGGAAGCCTGACAGATATGGTGTTCCTGTGGGTTCTTCAGGCAGCAAAAAGAGGAAGGCTTCCTCTTCTAAGAAAAAGAAAAATAGAAGCGCAACGGAGAGTAGCTTGCCTGAGAGACCTCTTGCAAAAGTTGCTTGGTTTAGGGTTATTCTTGATGAAGCACAAAGTATTAAAAATTACCGAACTCAGGTTGCTAGGGCTTGTTGGGGTTTGCGAGCCAAAAGAAGGTGGTGTTTGTCAGGGACACCAATACAGAATGCTGTTGAGGATCTCTACAGCTATTTTAGATTTCTCAGATATGATCCATATGCTGTATACAAGCAATTTTGCACCATGATAAAAACGCCAATCAGCAGGAACCCAATTACTGGTTACAAGAAGCTTCAAGTTGTTTTGAAGACAGTAATGCTACGTCGGACTAAAGGTCAGTTAGTTGAATTCAAGTCATATTTTATTGTGTCCCAAGAAATAAGGTGTCCCACTCGTTGTGCTTAAGACCACACGCAACATCATAGACAGAAGTAATTTTTCTTGCCTAGAATCTGCCGAAACAATTGGAGTGTCAAATATAATTCAGAAGTTATCATATGCTTGTTAAGCTAAAATTACAAATCTCTCTCCAAACAACATGTTAAGAGTTGCTAGTGTCTTCAGAATAGAGTGATGATAATATCTTGGGAGATGCTATATAATGAGATGCCATCAAATCATTAGTTAGCGGGATGAGCATGAGTTGTATGATTCAAATCATCACCCTTTGTCTTATTTATGCGCATCTACTTTCCTGTCGACAAGTACCTGTTTATGGCTGCCAAAGGAATCATGTTGATTAGTCAAATATTTTAGCACAAAATGCGTAATTGTAATTTTCTGTTGCAAGCTTGCAATGGTACTTCAGAACTTTCATCTTCACATTCTGGTTTCTTCTTCAATATGTTCATGCGCTATTTTATCCAACATTAGGGTATATTTAATTTTGACTTATATTAGATTGCTGTTGTATTCTACCGAAGTTATTCTTCTCCTTCCTGTTATATGAGTGATGTCTCATAATGTTGATCAAGTCTTCAATCATGCATCTCTTATTCTATCCCATAATTGTTTATTTCCTTTTTGGTTTTTTTGGCCAGTTATGTTTAGCCTCGAGAGCAACCATCCACCATGAATTGAACGATGAACTTGTTTGAGTAGCCTATTAAACAAAATAACAAGACTAGCCTTTTGTAAGCTGCGTTCGTGTAGCAGACATAGTTTTTATCTAATAAATAGATACGCAGACAAGTTTTTTAACCTACATATGCACTGCACCCTTTCAGTACTTGTGGACTTCCTGTTAGACATTGCTATTATGTTGCTATATTCTTTGTGTATGCTGTTATGCTTAAAATGTAAGAAGTGCATTTTGGTGTTATTCATCATGACTGAAATTGCAGTCTTTGTATTGCCACTTTCAGTATTCCAAAAATGGGTATACTATGAATGGGTGCCCCTACCTGATACCGTAAAATCGCCTGTTAGGCCGCATAATAAAGTTGGTTAGGCCGTAATGCCGTATAATCACTACTAGGTGTGTGACCAGACGAATACTGGTTACCTATTTTTAGAACATTCCTGTCTGTCATTGCATGATATGTGTAATGTATTTCTACTGCTTGGCTATTAATTTGATATGTGTAATTATGATTTGGCACCTTGGAATTCCTGAAGTTTCAGCAGCGTGTGCCGTGTAGCAGTGTTTTTTTAAACAGTATTCTCCATTGCAACTTAGTTGATTTGTGTCCTCTTTCCTTTTTGCCTCCTGTTGTACTTTACTTCCCCCTTGTTATTACCCTTTTGTGTTGAAAGTTAGATTTATTTGTTCTTCATATTACGCTATGTTCATCTCTTGGTTATAACCTATTGTCTTGTAGCGACAATGCTTGATGGAAAACCAATCATTTCCCTACCTCCAAAGACTGTTTGTCTTAAGACGGTGGACTTCACTAGCGAGGAGCGTGCTTTTTATAATGCTCTAGAAGCTGAATCACGAGAACAGTTCAAGGTGTGTAGGCAATGTTGATTAATAGTCTTGTTTCTGATGTGTACTTTTTATTTCTTCTGTCAATATCTTGATATTTGGATCTTGTCATTTCTCAATAAGGAATATTTTTACTTGACGGATAGTCGATACATTGATAAATCAATCTGGAGTATTTTCTGAAGTACGAAAGTTATCCCCTTATTATGTTGAAACATGGTATAAATTTTTTTGTATTAATCTCCAACTATTCTTGGAATCTAAAGAGTACAGAACCCTACATAATTGAAATAAAGGAACCAGAACAGTAGTGTATGTTAGAGATTGGGCTTATACGATCCCTGATTAAAACTTAACATTAGCGAGATACTACAACATTTATGAGATGAAGCAGGGTTGACCACTTATTTCAACGTTTAAATCACTTTAAGTTGATATTGGTGCTTGCTGATGTATTTCATCCATATGCTCACTAGTGCAAGTAACAACTTATCTGCAGGTTTACGCAGCTGCTGGTACTGTTAAGCAAAATTATGTCAATATCCTGCTGATGCTTTTACGGCTCAGACAGGCATGTGATCATCCTCACCTAGTTAGAGGCCATGAGTCTACTTCTAGCTGGATGTCTTCATTGGAGATGGCAAAGAAACTTCCAATGGAAAGGCAACAAGAATTGCTGGTTTTCTTGCAATCTTGTTCTGCAATATGTGCTCTCTGTAATGTAAGTGAATTTGCTCCCTTTTCTAACTGCATCTAAAGTTCTGGTGTCTGTCTATTTACTCTTCGTGTCTGCATCATGATTTGCATTATTTGTTGCATTTGATTTTGCTAGTTGCTATCATGCTGTGGAGTGTGGTGTGTGGTAATTTATTTGAATAACTCTTGCAGTAGTAATTTTACGTACTTGAATGAGTTTTGGAGTTTCTTACTGGCAATTGGACTGACTGTTATTGTTACCACGAGAATGTGAAATTACGAAAAGTCTAGCTATCACAGTGCAGCAATAGTAATTATTAGAGCGTTGCTGGTGAATTGGTTATGAGCTTGCTTTCCTGGACGCACAGAAGCATCGGTAGCCAGGGAAATTTCCTAATCTAGGGCTAAGCACCAAAATGTATCTTTGCATGTCTACCTGTGACAAAGGTTTTTTTTTTAAAAAAAAATCGCAGCTGGTTTGAACCGAGCTAGAAAAAAATAATTTCAGGAAAAGAAATAACACTTGTCTTGAGTTCAGTTTTCTTGATCCCAACTTGATAATAGGCCATGAACCTTCATGCCTACTATTCTGCCTCAGAATCACTTCTGATTCTTAACAACTTAAATTGCGCAGGATGCACCAGAAGATGCTGTTGTTACTATGTGCGGTCATGTTTTTTGCAACCAATGCATATTGGAGCAGCTTAATGGTGATGACAGCATATGTCCAGTGTCCAATTGCAGACTCCGACTAAATGCAACTTCATTATTCTCCCGAGGCACCCTTGAATGCTCTCTGCGCAGATTATCCTGTGAATTCTTGTCTAATGATTCCTGTATGGACATGGTACATGCCGAAAAGCAGCCTGGGATTGATTCGTCTTACGCATCTTCCAAATTGAGAGCTGCCCTAGATATTCTTCAATCGTTGCCTAAATTAGATTCCACCCAAATTAGTGATAACAAAAAATCAATCACGTGTCCATCTGAAAAAATCAATGGAAAGAGTTCTTCAGAATATGTTGACACCAAGATGACAGAGAAGGCCATTGTTTTCTCTCAATGGACTAGAATGCTGGATTTGCTAGAGGTTCATTTGAAAGCTTCTCATGTGACGTACCGGAGGCTTGATGGAACAATGTCTGTTGCTGCTCGGGAAAGAGCTGTGAAAGACTTTGATACAGTTCCAGAGGTTTGTATTCACTGACATTTAGCATATGTAATTTCTTGAGCGTATCATGTTGACTCTTGCTGTTGACAGGTTACCGTTATGATCATGTCTCTCAAAGCTGCAAGTCTTGGTCTAAATATGGTGGCTGCCTGCCATGTACTTCTGCTTGATCTTTGGTGGAATCCTACAACAGAAGACCAAGCTGTTGATAGAGCACACCGTATTGGCCAAACGCGACCTGTCACAGTATCACGGTTGACTGTAAAAGATACCGTTGAAGATCGTATTCTGGCTCTCCAGGTAAATTTGAATTCATCAGGCTTTGCTTTTAATTGCAAATCATTTGAATTTGTATTCCTGAGCAGTTAGTGGGAACCCATCTGTAGTCTGGCAAGAATCTCATCTGCAGATTCCTGCTGGGCGCCAGGTGGTCAAACCAGCCATAGGAGGCTGGTCTGGTATCCAGAGAACTATTTAAAAAGTTTAAGAAGTCCTTTACGTAGCTTTAAGTGTATCCCTAGTAAGATTTGATTTCCCTTGTCATTTCCTGCTTGGAGTTCCTATTGGTGAGGCCCTTACCCATTTGGTAAAATCCTATGTAAAACTATTTTTCAACCCTTCCCATAGCTACTAGAAAGTACTATTTATTCGCGAGTAACTTGGTTCGGCAATAAATATTTGAATATACTCATGATGCCCTACTAAGCTGACAACTTCTCAGGAGAAAAAGCGGGAGATGGTTGCTTCTGCTTTTGGGGAGGACAGATCCGGTGCCCGTCAGACTCGATTGACAGTGGAAGACTTGAATTATTTGTTCATGGTTTAGCATCACTCCTGAGCCTGAACACAATTTTGCTCATGGGATGGTGTAATAGACAGTGATAGATAAAATGTTTCTCGGGACAAATAACAAATAGCATTTCTCTGGGGTTATTAGTGTTTTTAGTTTGTACAGGTGCTGAGATTTTGTACTATTAAGGTGGCATTGTGGTGGTTAGATCATCCAATTATTTTTGCACTGCAAGCAGAAAGGTACTTCATCAGGTAATTTTTCAGTTAGCTTCAGTGGTCCCTGTTTGACTTAAAATCATGAAGATAACAGAGGAAAATGTCATTAGCTAAAATGATATCTGTGCATAGTTGTCATCAGCATATCTAAACTTAGTTTGGGCTCAGCGTTTGCGCAGTGTGGTTTGTACATGATAAACCATGTAAAAGATTGAGCTGAGCTATTTGCCTATTTAATCTCATAGTTTATGGATAATGGGTGTTGTCGATGCATGCTTGATTTGGGGTGGTATTGAATGTATGCGTGAGATTTATTTGTTTGAAGGTTCTGATGCCTAGTTGACCGAAGTCAGCTACATGCTAGGTGTTTTTTTATATAATTTAGGAATCTACATGCTAGCTTTGATCCCGCTACGGCGATTCTGCTGTTTGTTGGCTTGTTGACCTTCTCCGAAAATCCTTATCGGTGAGTACACTTGGTTGTGAAAACAGACGGGGATCACTCGATCACCCATATAAAATCCGCTGCCGCATGTAACATGCTGCGTTGTTGCCACACCTGAACAAAACTGAGACCGCGTGCCCGGCGCCCGTTCGTGCTGGACGGACTGTAGGCGTACAGCAGTGGCCCTTCGGCAAGGTGGCACTGTCTCTATTAGCTTCTCCAAGCTACTTTTCATAATAATTAGTTTTTTAAAAAATCTGTGACTTTTAAATAGAGTGTTTTTTAAAATATAATTTATTAGTCGATATAGTATATCCAGTAACAACTCTATTTCTATTTATATCTCTAAAATTAGTGAATCTTTCTCTATAGGCTATTATTATTTATAAATTAAAATCAAAAGTCAAAGCCACAATCTATATGAACGAGACTAAGGTTCCGCTCATTTCAGTTTTTTTTCAGTTTCAGCTTTTTTTTTCACTATTCAGTAATTCGTCTTTTTCTGAATTTTTTAAGATTTTTTTAGGCTTTTTTGTATTTTTCTTTTTTTTCTCGTGTTCTTTTGCATTGTCCGTGATGGGTTAACAAATTTTTTCTATTTTTACATTTTTTTAAATTTAATTATGCCTAAAAAACCAAATCAACTACAGTAAAAAAAGTCAATTACAGTAAAATTTCAACCAAAAATCACTACTAAAACGATCACCCCCCTAACATCGAGTGGAGCGGCTGGCCTCCTATTGGGACCCGCCCGCGGTTACCATGGCGTGCAACCTGCTCCACGGTCGCGGATTTGGCAGACGCTTGTCCGGCTAGCCAACGATGATGACATTGTTGGATTAGCGCAGAGAAGGAAAAGCAGTGCACACAAATATTTTGCTACAACTGCTCGTTTCAGTACCTGCAGCAATCATACCAAGGTCTAGTTTGGGAGAGCTCTAGCTTTTCCCATAAGCTATTTTTTAGCTTTTTGGCTAAAAAGCAACTGCAGTTTTTCATGAAAGTTAGTTTGGCAGTCAGGTTTTGTAGCTTTTTCATGGAATGTCGTTTGGCAGTCTGGTTTTTTGTTGGGTTGGCTGGCTGATTCAGTTATAGATGAAAGTTAAAATGTCTAAAATACTTTTAAGGATTCTAAGTGTATGTTTGTGTGCTGATTTAGCGTACATATAATTATTTTTTATTCTTTTTGCAGAAAATATTGATGAAACGACATCAATCAAAGACTTGGCTGTAAAATTTGATTAAAGAGAGTGAATTATAACAGTAGCTGTCAAATTTGATTAAAGATAGGGTGAATCATAGTAGCAGTTATCCATCATATCTGTACAATGATTTGGCTCCAAATTCTGACTTACTGCTCAAACAAGTGTGAAAGGTTGGCCACGGATCACTAAATTGATTAGGCATACAAATATTTCTGACACGTTACAAATCTCGAACCTTTTCTGAATAATTACACACAAGAACAAATCTGACCACAAGATCAGTCACTAGACAAATAATCTATTACAACTCTAATCACTGATTTGTTTTACATCAGAAATCAGAACTTAAGTAAAAAGGTTTACACAACAGCGTTGAAACATGGTGAAGCAGTTTTGCTAGATCAGAGGGACAACACCACCTTTCTCCCACTTATTGATAAGGAAGTTGCTAGGAAATCTATTTGCTCATGCCATGAGACACAAGAAACTGAATTGTTTTACGACATCAAAACCCAACTCAATATTACAGCAAGTATTGTCTAAATTCGATAAATGAACAGCAAGCCATATCATTCATTCATGATATCTAAGTGGTCCATGAATTGTAGCTAATCATTCATTCATGATGCAAGAATATCAGCCAAAGAAATCAGAGCATGTTCTTTTCAGCTTCTCAAAATGGTTTTTGGTTTTTGCTACAGTATCTAACTTTCAAACGGAATATTTTTTTAAGATGGAGTCTACAAGTTAATTATAGTACACGTTAAAAGCCCAACATCTGTACCATCCGTAATTACAAGTGAGTATCTCTCTCTGTAATCTCTGTCGCAAACAGCTAAATTTCAAAAATTTTTTGCCATAAACCATAAGCCGTAGCCAAAAAGAACATGCCCTCAATGAGGTGATATGCTCTACTTACATAAACAAGCAACGCTAAAAATTTTTAACTGATCTGAAGGAATGAGGGGAAGGGGATGGATTACCATCGGCGCCTGGCGACGCGGACTGACGAAGGCGGCGCGGGCCGGGGTGAGCCGATGAGTACGGCGTCCGAGCGAGTAGGCGACGGAGGGCGGCGGCGTCGACCGGGACCGGCGAGAGGCGGAGACCCCAGCGTCCGGGCGATGCGGCGGCGGCGCCGTCGGGAGCAGGGGAGTGCGGCGGCGGCAGCAGGATCATGCTGCCTCCGTGGAGTGGGACCGCGGCAACTAGAGGGTGGGTCAGCGGTGACGGGACGACCAGGCGGCGGGGACGAGCAAGTGGCCTCCCCCAAAGCGCACGGGTGAGGAAGGAATGGTTGCTAGGGTTCCCGTCCTACGCCTTTTTGTCCAGCGGCAGGAGGTGGCTAATTTCCTCCAACTTGTATAGCCAACTATCTAACTTTCAACTAGGGCTGTTCAAATGGACCATGCAGTTACAGGCCAGCCCGAGTCCATCATTATCACTGTAGATCCATCCAAACATGGCAAGACCCACGCCGACACGGCCCGACGGACCGTGCCGTGCCTAAGTCAACAGCCGGCACAGCACAGCCCGTTTAGGTCACGGGTTGTGCCGACACGGCACATCACAGTATGGTAAGAGACAAAGAGCGAACGGACTTGTCTTTGCACGCAAGACGAAACGACTGTAAAAATAGCCGTTTTCGATCTTTTTTAACCGTTGTGGTGTAAAATTTTTTGAAAAAAATAGTAAATAATTCAGAAAAATATGATTCCTCTGTTTGTATACACAGAATTTCTGAGGCAAAAGTAGTAAACAATGCTAGGAAATGCTTGGAGAGATTTAATCTTGTCAAGTCTTCTCAAGAAGTGGGCAAAACAAAGAATGGATGGTGGCCAGCTCCAAAATATGAAAGGTTGGGGAAGATCGGGGGTCCTGATTTCATCCTTTGGGCCAATGGATTTGTTTCTACTTATAAACTGCAAATTAATGCTAAAGAATTCAAGAATACAAAGCTCGAAGGCTGTCATGAGTTAGCAAATAATAGGTGGGAAGTTCTCTTAGCCCACTTCCAACTGGTACATTGTTATTCCCTTCTTATCCCTAATGTAAACATATTTGTTTCAATCATTCTTATTCATTTTAAGTTTTCCTCCATTTTCCCCAACTGTAGGCAGAACTAGGGAATGTTCTGGACTTGTATTTTGAAGATCAATTCACAATACCTGGCAAAACTTTCCATTCTCACTGGAATTCAGATCCATCAAAGGTTAAAAAGAACAATGTATGATGGTACTTTATCTTAGTCAAAGCTTACTCACACTAGATATTTATTGATTTCTGTTCATAACATATTTTTTTGGGTGCAGGGTTATTTAAACAACCTTTTTGGTTTCTTGGCTGGTAGCTGTATTATTCTTTTTGTTGGCATCATTGCTCAGTTATGCTTGCCCGAGTCTCTTAAAGACAAAAGATTGTTCATGGGTAGTTCAATTTTTGTGTGCATTTTAGCTTTGTCGGTTTGTACAACCGAGACGACGTGGAATCTATCGAGCTGGACGACACGGCCAGGCGCCTCGGCGTGCAGAGGCGCCGGATCTACGACATCGTCAACGTGCTCGAGAGCATCGGGGTAAGTTCTTTCCTCTTCTGCCTTTCTTCCATAGACTTCTTGCTCGGTCCTTAATGATGGGATCTTGAGTTCCATGTTAAATCCTCTGTGAGAAGATCCTTGTAAGGAAGGCCAAGAACCGGTACTCCTGGATAGGCTTCGGCGACATCCCAATGGCATTGCGGAAACTCAAGGTTTGCATCTTATCTTATCTTCCATTTGCCGTTGTTAAGATGTCGGATGACGAAGACGATGATAAGTTGGGTGATCCAGAGGGTGATACTGAGAGTGAGAAGCTGAGCCAGCCCGTTGACAAGCCTGTTGCACCTAGCTGCCGAAGTTCATCTAGGATTTTGTGGAACTTTGCAGGATTCTAACTGGATTTTGTCTATTAGATGGATTTTGACTACAGTACACATAGATATAGTTGTTTAGTTGGTCTGCATATTATGAGCTATGACACCAATGCTTGAGATCTGTTTCCTCATGGAGCTTTACAGTGAACAATGTCTTGAATTTTCTGCCTTGGTTGATGTTGTATTGAAAAGCCCAAATATGCAGAGCAGGCTATTGTTGTGATTTTGTTTCGTTTGCAATATCTAATGTTCTAGGTGACATATGGATGTGTACTTTATTGATGAGACACTATGCGGTTCATTGTTAATTTAATTCTGCTGCAAGTGTTTTGGTCACTTTATTCTACTACATGCTCTTATTGCTCTGTTTATGAGATACTATGCAGTTTATTCTTTTATCTAGCGTATGCGCTGATTTTTCTGAGCTTTTACAAGCTCTAATGGAGTGGGCTAAAACTGGTTTGCTTGTTTGCCAGTCACTTAGCTATATACCAAGAAAGCAAATTTGTTGAAAAGATGCTCCATAGTATGCATCAATTTTATTTAGTTTTTCGTTGCAACGCATGTGCACCTTACTAGTTTTCTATAAATAGGGAGTATCCGGTCTCTATTATCCACATCTCAAACCTCACTCTCATCTCTCTGTTTATTTGTGAAAAATTTAGTAGTGTTTGTAGAAATTTGGCAAAATTAGTAAGAAATTCGTGTGAAATTCAAAAATATAAAAAAACTGCAAAGAATTTTCAGAGAGCTGCAGAAAAAATAATAGTGCTGTCTTATTTCAATTTTTTTATATTTTTTTGATTGAAATGTAAATTAATTGTATTTTACTATTTCAATTTACGGTTAATTCAATGAAGAGCTATGATTTTCAACTCTTCGAATTCGGCCTCATGCTGGAGGATATGCAATCCTTTCAAAAAGGATATCCATCTGCGGAAGTCCACATCCACAACAAGTTGTAGAGCCAGAAGAAGCGACTAGCCTGGCGGCGCAGGGTCCAATCGATCCATCTTCTGTTGGCTCAACGAGTGCATCCGCAACCCATAGCACGGGTTCAAAATGATCAAGAGCTACTACATTAGGAGTCTGGAATGATTTTGCTAAGAAGTTCAGGACCGACGATGATGGGAATCCGGTGAGGTATACTGTTTGTAAAATTTGTGATAATAATTTGAGTGCAAAATCTTCAAGTGGGACGGGTAACCTTCAACGGCATGCTGCAAGCTGCAAAAGAAGGCAGGGAATATAAATGCGCCTCGATGGGTAATAAAAAAAGAATAATAGGATTTAAATTAATTAATACTTTACATATTGCTGAAAAATATTGCAGAATGCATTATTAAACTTGCAGAAGATTTTGGCCTCACAGATAAGATTTTTTCTATAACTTTAAGTAATGCAGGTATAAACACTTAGGCTATAAAAATTCTTACTCCTTTGTTTAATACTTATGCGCAATCTTTTTTACTGCATCAACGTTGTGCTTATCATATTATTAATCTTATTGTTAAATTTGGTTTAAAAGGATTAAATGCTTGTATTGATTCTTTTAGGGATGCAATTTCATATATTAATTATTCTAACCAACAAATAGCCGCATATAAGAGTTTTTGCGTAGCAATGAATGTTCGTTCTAGAGAATTTAGCTTAAACATGTCTGTTAGATGGAACTCTACTTACCTTATGCTTAAACATATATTGCTATATAAGAGCACATTATCTGTTTTCCTTCACACCCAAGTTCAT
This sequence comes from Melocanna baccifera, assembly GCA_036346265.1. Classification (NCBI taxonomy): domain Eukaryota; kingdom Viridiplantae; phylum Streptophyta; class Magnoliopsida; order Poales; family Poaceae; genus Melocanna; species Melocanna baccifera. The sequence goes on along the minus strand of CM070676.1, from coordinate 37,288,819 downwards.
CAATCTCGTAGCTTCTCCAGTATAACCCAAATTAGAGACCCTAAACTTACTGAAAACGATTGGGTTGTTGTTGAAAAAATAATTTCTTTTTTAGAACTTTTTCATAAAGTTACACTTTGTCTTTGTAGAGTATACTACCCAACCTCTTCTCTAATTATTCATAACATTTTTGAAATTATCAATCACCTAAAGGCTTTTGAAAATGATTCTGTACTACGAGATCCTTTAGTTGCCATGAAAACTAAGTTTTTAAAATATTAGAGAGAAATTCTTATTTTATATGCATTCGCCTTTATTTTGGATCCTAGGGCCAAACTCCAAGGATTTATAAATGTATTACAACTTTCAAGTAATACTACTGGTTTATATTATTGTACATACTATAGAGTAATTAAGGATAAATTACATGAGGTAACGAGAAATACAAAAATAAGTTTGAGTTTGTGTGTTTGGAAAGACCCTAGATAACCCTAACACCTCTGTGGGGACTATGCAATGGGGCAAGATTTTTGGTTCTTCCTCTTGAGGTTCTCATGCAGGTATGCATCAGTCAGGAGGAGCAAGTTGGCAAAGCACCAGGGACCTATCAAACTATCTTAACAGTGAGAGCGTTAGTTTTCAGTAAGAGTTGAACATCCTTTTATAGTGACAAACCCATAAAGTAATATATCCAGTGCTATCTATATTAAGACGGGATGTGTTAGTTGTTCTTATCTCTATGGTCTCCTCGGAGTCAGCTTTTAGTCTATCTGGAAGAATAATCGAGAAACGACGAACAAGTCTCTCGAACGAAATGATTGAAATCTATTTGACCGTCAAAGATTAGGAATAAGCTGAATCAAGACTCCAACATACTGCACAGAATACAGATTTAGAAGAATCTTTTGACAATTTGTATTTAGATAGCAATAAATAGGATTTTCAATATTTTTTCTTCAGATGTAGTCGCTAGTGAGCTTTATAGGCTGTACTATTTTTTCTTTACTAAGGTTTTCTCAAATTGAGTTTTTATCTGGTAAAATTTTTAACGAGGCAGCCATGCAATATAATTTAACTAGTTAACAAAGCTCATTATATCATTAACAATAATTATCTTGATTATTAATAATGTCTACAAATTTTTTAATAATTTTTTACAATTCCCTACAATTATTTCTAATTTTTTACATTTTTCTATATTTTTGTGTATTTTTTTTGAATTTTTCCGGGCTAAATGAGCCAACCGTACCGGCATGGCCCGTTGAGCCCTAATCGTGCCCGTGCCGGTATGGCATGGTCACGGACCGTGCCTAGACCTTCTCCTCGGCCCATGGGTCGGCACAGCACGGTCCGTTTATTATCTATGCCTACCCTGGGCCTATGCTGTGCCGACCCAGCCTGACCCGTTGGCCAGGTTTGCTTCCAACCCGCAAAAGCCCCAAAAGTACTGACAGCCAGCCAACTTCAAATCAGCTTTGGGGAGAAGCTTCCGGCTTTCAGGTCCTGTTTGCTGGCTTCCAAAAGGCCCAAAGCCCCTACAAACATCTAGCTACAAATCAGTTTTGAGGAGAAGCTAAAAGCTGAAAGCTCAGGGAGAGATGCTTTTCTGTCTTTTTGATGGGTTCAAATTGGATATTTCATCTTTTTTTCCTTTCCACATGTTCTGTTCATTTTGGTTTAAAGCCAGTTTCTGCTTTTGGCTTCTGCTTTTTTTCACTATTTAGTAATTTCGTCTTTTTCTAGTTTTTTTATTTTTTGAGCTTTTTTGTCTTTTCTTTTTTTCTCGTATTCCTTTGTATTGTCCGTGATGGGTTAACATGTTTTTTCTATTTTTAATTTTTTTAAATTTAATTATGCTAAATAAGATAACTCAACTGTAGTAAAAAATAAACTAGATACAGAAAAAAGTCATAAGCCATCGCTATTTCAAACGCCTTTGATGCGACATTTTTGCATTCGAATAATACGAGTTTGTAGTGCATGTGATTTTGGGTGTGGTAAAATGTTGCTCAATTGTTCAAAACTTAGTACAATTAAGTCGTTTAATCACTATTTTGAATGAATAAAAAATACCTATATTTATGCTATATCAGCACGCACATGCCTTCGGAACCCTGAAAAGTCACATTTTAACATTCATCCAAAGATGCAGCAGCCAACCAGCACACAAAAAGCCCCATTGACAAACAACCTTTTAGGGAAAACTACAACCATCAGTTATAACTGTTTTTCAATCAGAAATCAAAAAGCAGCTTATGGCAAAAATGTCAGAAAGCTACAGGGCCTATTCTTTTTTGCTGCGGTTTATAGCTTTTGGTTAAAATTTTTGAATTTTAACGGTTTGTGATAGAGATTACGGAGAGAGATACTCGCTTACGATTTTAGATAGTACAGATGTTAGAGTTTTAACGTGTATTATAATTAACTTGTAGACTCCATCTTAAAAAATACTCCATTTGAAAGTTAGGTACTGTAGCAAAAGCCAAAAGCCGTTTTAAGAAGCTAAAAAGAATATACCAGCTCCCCTAAACAGCTTTGAAACTCACCTGTTTAGGGGCTTCCAGCTTTTTAGAAGTAGAAGATGGCTTTAAGCCCCTAAACCTAGATGATCATGTTTACGACCACAGGCTGATAGCTTTTTAAGCAGCTTGACACAGGATTTAGCACTCAGATTGTCGCCCAACTAAAGCTACCTAGTATGTGCTTAGCACGTCCCACAAATTGCCACAAATCCAACAAATTTCATGTTTTTCCTTTCTTTTTTGTAAAAAATCCAGTACATTTTTTATGCTATACAAATCAAACTCAACTCATATAATCAATCGCTCCTCCATGTATGCAGTCAAAACACCGAGTAGCGCGATCTGAAACATATCAAAACCTTGGCAAAGCTATACTTCAGTGCAAAGATCTCAATCATGGCTCCAGAAGCCTATCCGTGACTGACGAGGCTCTTCCAGCATTGGACCCTGAGGATCCATACTCACTAACGCGTGGGTCATCCGTGCTCGACGGGCCGCCGACAGACACCGGAGCAACCAATTCAGGCAACGGGAAGAACGTCGGCACCGGCATCTTCGGTGGCAGCGCAGGCAATGGCGCCTCGAACTTCAGCACATTCAGGGCCTGCCTGATGCTTGGTCTATGTGCGTAGTCAGGGTGAGCACACCACAGTCCTACAACCATCAGACGCTCCATCTGCTTCTCGTCGAACTCCCCCATTAGCTTCCAGTCTGCTGCTTCAAGAAGGGCTTTCTTCCCATACAGCTCCCACACCCACGGCACCAGCCTTGCCTTGCTCGGCTCCCCGTTGAGCTCTGCCGGCCGTCGCCCGCACGCGATCTCCAACGCCACGACGCCGAAACTGTACACGTCCGACTCCCGGCTCGCCTTGCCTGTCATCACGCACTCTGGCGCAAGGTAGCCCAACGTGCCGGCCAGGATGGTGGTGTAGGGCTGGCTGCCGTGCTCGACGAGCTTGGCGAGGCCAAAGTCGCCGAGCTTGGCATTGAACGTGGCATCCAGCATGACATTGCTCGGCTTGATGTCGCGGTGCACGATGCACTGCGCGCACTCCTCGTGGAGGTAAAGCATCGCTGACGCGAGGCCTAAGGCGACGTCGTACCGCGTCGGCCATGGGAGGAGCACGCCCTTGCCGTAGATGTGGTGGTCGACGCTGCCATTGGGCATGAGCTCGTACACAAGCAGGAAGTCGCCGCGGTGCTCGTGGCACCACCCGACAAGCCGGACGAGGTGACGGTGGCGCAGCTGGCTGATGATGCGCACCTCGGCGGCGTACTCCTTGCGCCCCTGCGTCGACCCCTTGGACACCCTCTTGATGGCCACCTCCAAACCGAGCTCCTTCAAGAACCCCCGGTAAACCGCGCCGAACCCGCCCTGCCCGAGCTTCCTCTCCTCGGAGAAATTATTGGTCGCTGCCGCAAGATCGCCGTACCGGAACCGTCTTGGCCCGCTCTCCATGACGAACTCATCGGCGAGCTCGTCGTACCCCATTCCATCGTCGTCAATGTCGCCATCGATGCATCCTCTGGCCTTCCTCCATTGCCTCACAAACCAAACAACACCTGCAGCAACGAGCACAAGAAGAAGACCGCACAAGCCTAAGACCACCCACAGTATCACCGTCTCCTCCTTGGGGTCGACGCTGGATGTGAACTCCCAGTACAGCACCTGGTGCAGCTCGGCGGCCGCGCCCGTGGCGGCGGAGAAGCCGACGGCCACGGTGTCGGGCAGGTAGTCCCTCAAATCGACGGCGTACCACAGCAGGACGTCCGTGGGGGCGGGCGTGGCGTCGCCGTAGGAGAGCGCGACGGTGAGGTTCTTGGCGTCGCCGTCGTACGCGACGCGCGCGTGCGCCGTGCGGCCGTCCTTCATGCTGGTGGGCCAGTCAGCGGTGGCGGCGGAGACGATGCCGCCAAGATCGACACCGACGTGGTCGTCGCTGGGGTCCCACTCGTTCCTGTATGTATCAAATTCCACGGCAACGAGGGAGTGGCGGCCCCCGGGGGCGGAGGAGTTGAAGAGGCCGAGGAGGCCGCCGGCGGAGCTGTTGGGGAGGACGGAGGGGAAGGAGGAGAGGAAGAAGGCGAGGCCGTCGCCGGAGGCGGAGGAGGGTTCGGGGGCGGCGATGGTGAAGGCGAAGGCGGAGGCGAAGGAGGCCGGGCGGCGGGAGACGGGGTCGGAGAGCGGGATGGGGCGGGAGAAGAAGGCGCGGCCGGCGCTGCTGGTGATGGGGCCGAGGCGCTCGTCGCGGGTGAGGCGTATGAACTTGTTGAAGAAGGCGTCGCCCTGGAAGGAGATCCCCGACGGCGGCGAGTCCGAGGAGGCGGTGAAGTTGTAGGTGAAGGAGAAGGGCGCGGCGGCGGGCGGCAGGAGGAGGGCGACGAGGAGGAGGAAAGGGCAGACGGCGGCGGTGGAGATCCCCATGGAGGATTTCGGCTTCCCTTGAGTTTGAGCGAGCCTCAGGCCGGGTACCTGGGGGTTGACCACCACCGACAAAGGCACGAACAGGGCCGATCGTACGATTTTAGGGGTCCGAGATAAAACTAAAATAGATATTCTAGTATAAATATCTAAATATAAATATATATATATATATATCTAATTTTACCAATAAACACTTAAAATACGTTATGTATTAAAATAAATTCATATCAAAGAGTTTATAGATATTAACTTAAAAATTTCTTCCAACCTAATTACGAACCACCAACTAAAAAGGTATTTATCACTTACTAGTAGCCATCCCTGAGGCCACCAAACTTCTCTTGCCCAGCAGTGTCCCAGCAATAGAAGCGGATTTTGCCACAGTTGGTGGTAAAATCCAGCGGGTGAACTTCAACACCAATGGTGGCTGCAATGTAAAAGAGAGTAAAAAATTTTACTATGAGCAATTTGTATTTTTTAAAAGGTGATGGCAGGAAGACACCAGTCATGTGATACTTACGTTCATATTTCTTCTCAAACTCGTTAGTGAGATGCCTTTTCACAAATGTGGTTTTACCTGTAGAAAACAGAAGGTAATAAGATCTTGGAAACAATGATAGATAAAATTGAGACAAAAGTACAAATACGCAGCATTTCATATAAACACAGCAGGAGAAACGCCATCTCCATTAACAACTGAGAAGAAAGGGGGGCATCTCATACTACTGAAAAAGAATATGAAGAAGAGCTTCAATGCATTGTCTTAGCAATCTAGATTGTACCTAGATTTCTAAACCTCACATATATCACACAGAACTCCTAGTTAAAATGTCATCCGCACCACAGCACTAGTATAAGGGGGTGATCGTTTCAGCTTTTTTCGGCTTCAGCTTCTAGCTTCAACTTTTTTTTTCACTATTCACTACACTATCCACTAACTCAGCTACAGTGTTTTTTCAACCAGCTACAGTGTTTTTTCAGCCAAAAGTCATCGCTATTCCGGTCACCCCCTAAGTTTGGGATTGTGAAACAAACAATGCTCTCATATTCTTGAGGTGCAGTGCAAAGAAGCCGCCGCGCAGCGCAGCAGTGCAAATGCTCGCTGCTGGCGCTGGCGGTGCGGTGCAGCGGCCGTGCAGTGCGGTGCGCGGCGCACGGCGCACGCGCGTGCCGCAGCGCTGGGCCGGGTGATGGCCGACCGGGCGCTCGCCTTTGGCTCTGCCCCTCTGCGTGCAGGCGTGAGGCGTGCAGGTGAGGTACTAAGGTGCTCCAACAGTCCAGCAGTCCTGGCAGCGAGAAATCGACAATGCGAGAGCGAGATGGTCAGATAGATTAGCTGCCGCTTGCCGCTCGCGACGCGAATACGAAGCGTTCAGTTTTAAATATCCGCGACCTCGAAACTGAAGCGTCATGAATATGAAGGACCCTTGAATTTTAGGAGCCCGGGGCGGCTGCCCCGCTCGCCCCCCACCCCCAGGCCGGCCCTGGGCACGAACGAACCAGCTTTAAAAAAAAAGCAAAAATGACAAGGCAGGAACTGGGAATTGGTTGTACCCTTTATCTGTGCGTTCATATTATTGTCCCGTGATTTAGAAAAAGCTAATATCCATTCCAGCTAACATCCGTCAACCGAAGCCCGATTGAACGCCCTCAGCGTGTGCGGCCGCTGACACAGGACTGCGCTGACATCCTTTTTTTTTTCTTCTTTAAATCATAAGTTCACAACACCAAAACAAGCTGCATACACCGTAGAATGATAGAACGTGGACTCTGGTGCCAGGATAACTAGCACGTACTAGTAGGTGCCAAACTGGATGCTCCAAGCAATCAGTTGGCGTTCAGGTACACATTTTCGCTCTAATGAGTAGGAGAGGGTAAGAAAAGGCCGCCGCATAGAAGCTACGAGAGGACGGATGGATGCAGGGGCGAATACACTGTAGTGCTTGTGGGTGCTCGAGCACCCCCTCTTCTCACCATAACTTGACGAAGACCATGTAGGCGTGAACTCGGTGGCATCGGCGCGGAGGTGGAGGGGGAGGCCGGAGGCGGTCGGCGCGGAGGCGGAGGGGGAGGCTGGAGGCGATCGGCGTGGAGGTGGAGGGGGAGCCGCGGAGGCCAGAGGGGGGAGGTGGGAGGCCAGAGCTCGGAGGCGCTCGCGTCGCCGGTCGCCGGTCGGCCTCGGCTCATCTGCCTTCACATTTATAGGACTGATTGAGTACACTAGGTACTTAATAAGTTTTCATAGCAGAATGTATTTATAGGACTATTATCTATATAGAAGGTTTAACCAAAAGATAGCATTATGTTTCTTTAGCATGAAGCTAATTTGTCAAATATCCTATCATAATTAATTTTTAGACCTATGACTTAACTATTTTTAAACTAAAAATTAAAATATCCTATTTCAATTAACTTTGTAGGAGTAGCCCTCCTTTCAGTTACTTACCATGTCCAAACTATGGATATCATTCCATATCCATTTCCATACCCTGTCCACATACACAATTAATCAGTAACCATTTCGTGAAAACTACACACTGTGGTATTTTCACATTTTGCTTATGACTGAAGGCATGACTATTCGAATAGATTATAACACTTTGCAGAGATTGCATAATTTTACTCATAAGATATAATTATCTCATAATGTTGGTCATTATACGCTTCCGTATGCGTACGACTGAAATCATAATAAGACTTTTACAATGCTTAGTTCCGATGCTTTCCCCCACTCTGAAGGTGTAACCCTCAGCAATGAGATACCTCTGTTGTTAGAGAGTCTCTCACTCATCGGTCGAGTGCACACTCCATGTATGGACAGTGACCTTTTGGGTCCCTCCCGGGCAGTGACCCCCTATACATTCAATCTCATCATGTTTTATCCGGGCAATGACCTCGTGGGCTATTCCCAACTTTGTTACAATGGTGCAGGAGTCCACATCAAAAGCAATCAAATTGTTTGGCCAGGTTCATCCCATACTACACTTGTAGTTGCACGGTTGGGTGTAGAAATGAGCGCACACGGATTGGATCCTTAATCGACTCAGGCAATACAAACCAACATATCCAAACTTTATGTCATCCCTGTACCGGTCTCGTACTAACCACTCGCTCGAGTCTCCACCATTTTATAAAAACATTCCCTATTTTCTAGTGCTAACCCACGTTACCACTACTATATCATGTTGCAAGATTCTGTTGGCAATATTCATATTGTATTTGACTTTATCACTAGAGCATATCTAAACACAACCATAATATGACAGTATTGCTATAATAAGTATCCTATGGTGACAAAGGAAAGGTATTATCAAAAAGGAAAAAGGAAATGTATCAGTCGTATGGTATAGCTAGGCAATCCACATAAACAATAATAGTAAGCATGCACTTGTATTTTGAAGCGAAATATTTGTATTTGAAGACTAGGTTCAACATAATCAATTATAAGGACTTGCCTCTTTATCTAGAGTCTCTGATTATTTCACTGTAGGCTTCAGTCACACCGTCCACCTTAATTGTTCTAGCAGTTTCTCCGTTGGTTAATTAGTCGAATTCGGATGCTAACATAGAAGAATAAATATCAATAAGTTCCTGCTTTGCAGAATGCAAGTTGTGAATAAAATACAATAAAATAACCAGAAAAGATATAAAGAAAATAAGTTTGGACAAATGGGGCTTAAGCGGTGCTTGGTTTGGCTGAACGGAGTTGAAAATGGGTTAGAGGGGCTCGATATGGTTGAAAATGGGTATATTTGTGTTAAACGGGTTTTTTTATAAATAGTAACAGATTGAACAACAATGGGTTTGATTATTCATTGCGGGTCGGGTTAAAAACAGTAACAAGTCATATACAGTAATGGGTCAGGTCTGAAATATAAACAGGTGGGGTCTTATGAACAGTGCTGCTACAGGGTTGGGCTAGGCTCGATACTTGGGTTGCTACTGTGTGGCCCACGGCTTGCTGGGCACAGTCGTCATCTTCCTCCCGATGTTATAGTGTTGCCAAGCGACAGAATGGCAACAACGAGCAAAAGCGGTGTGAGCGATGGTCTCCGATGGCAACTAAGGGCATGGCTGGGGTCAGCAAGGTGAGAACGTTCCATTTTGGGGCTTTGCGATGGTAGGGGTTAACTGTAGATGGTCGGTGGTGAGAGGAGCTTCGTGGTGCTTTTCCATGGCACAGGGGTATCTCAGGAGGTAATTGGCAAAGACAAGAGGGGTTTGAGCTTCTCTAGGGCAAGAGTAAGGTTACGGCGGTGATGACTTAGGCTCTAGGGCTTCGTGGAGGGCTGTTCATGGTAATGTGGCTTGGTTGGGCGGAGGGACTTATCATCGGTGAGCTAGGGGATCGAAAATGCTAAGACAAGCTTATGGTGGTGTTCATGGGGTCTTATAGGTGCTACAAACGAGAGCAATCGGGAAAAGGTGGGGAATTTAAATGAATTCAAAATGAAGGCTTACCAGAGGATTTATGATGGCGCTGGTGAACTACTGGCCAAAGAGGAGAGAGGGGAGCTGGGGTTGAGTTGGGCGCCAATGTAGTCGATTAAAGGTGCTCGCTGGCTTATATAGCTGCGGTAAGATGGTTTGAGCGGTGGGGAGGCTGGCTTGGGTAGTGGCGCATGGTCGAAGAAGAGAACGTCAGAGAACTCGCGGTGGCTACGATGGTGAGGTCGGCAGCCAAGGTGGCATCTTGGCTTCTAAGCTTCCTAAGCACTAGCTGCAGGCGGATTGCAGTGGTCAAAGAATATGAGCGCGTGTGTTGGGCCGAAGGCGTAAGATTTGGCGGTAGCAACAAACTTGGCTCCGGTAGCAGCGGTGCATGGCACATGCCCGGAGTGAGGCAACGAGCGATAAATGCTGATGTCAGAGGTCTAGCAGAGCTTGTACGGTGTTTGACGAGAGTGGCAGCAGCGAGCAGACGACGCCCGTGGCCAGCGGGAGCCGCGTCCACGCCTGCGCCACGGCGGGAGCAGCGCCAGACGCACTACTGCGTGTGCTCGCCCACGGCGCACCGGGGGTCGTTCCGGTGCGGCTGGCACCGCGGCAGCTACGAGTGGGGTTCCGCTGGCTGCGGCTGTGGCACTACGGGGTGTGCCGTAGCCCATCTGATCCAGCCGGTGTGATCCGTGCGCCCATGGCGACACCTTCACGGCCCGCGGGCGGCGTACAGCAGGCCACGTGCCGACTTGTGTGTACGTGTTGTCCTCCGCTCATGGCGCCATTGTGCTCGTGTAAACTGTCCATACAACGCATATTTGTCGGAAGAAACACATGCAAACAAGTGTACATGGTTTTCTACAGCTGTTGGACTTTGATTTGTTCTGAAAATAGCAACACATGGTGAATCCATACGTGAAGATCGAATAGCATTGTGCACTCGTGTGTGACCATTAAATGGTCGATAGAATTGAGTTCATGCATATACACAGGCTATATACTACAGGAAAAAGAATGGCAGAGTGATAATAGCTGTCAGTCCATTGTGATCCGGCCTGGGCCTCCCTTCAGCGAGCGGTACAGAGGCCTTGATCGCTTGAAGCCGAATATGTCCGTAATCCTGTAAGTTTTGGGCGGATCAGCTTCGGCGATAGCCTTGTTGAACTCTGCCGAGTGGTTGCCGCTGAAGACTTGCACGCTTACTGTCTTCCTTTGAGGCGCGTCGACCTTTATGTACTGATCGAAGAATTCGATGAATTCTTCTTTCTTGAGCTCTCTTAGGAGAGCAACCTGCAAATGTTTTTTGTGGTCATATATCTTGCGAATCAAGGACGTAATTTTTTTTGCTTTGCTTTGGAAAGAAGGGTAGTTTTATGTTTCCTCAAAATAGAGCTTTTCAAGACTGAGCTAGTAGTTTTGTTTATTTATTTATTTTCCTGTTTGCTTTATATTTGATACAAATTTCTCCTATCATGGTCGTACATTGTTGCCCGAAAGGAAAGCACTTACCTCGGACTCAACCCTATCAAACTTGAGAGTTCCTGCCTCAATCTCTCCCCAGTAGAAGTCAGATTCTTCCCACAAGTTTTTGAATTTCTCCAGTTTCGAATCGATAAGTGATTTGACATTTCTCTGCAAAAAGAAGGCCACGTCAGTGCCAATGAGCCACACTGATGTGCAATATTCTAGTCGAATAATGTGAACTAATGTGCTCTGATTGAGGACATAATTATCCAATATTACTAACATGATAACTATGGATAAATTCAACTACGACGCATCATGTTTCTCCGCTCTTGATTCACGGTATTAATACTGTTAAATCCCTTCTATGTTGTGATGATATACATGGTTTTATACTTGTACCAGTTTTCTAGTCCACTCTAAGTCCTGTTTTATAACTTTATCACCTAGCACTAAGTCCTGTAGTGCACATTGTTAAGGGTATGTATATCTTTTTCTATTATCCTTGTAGTCTAGGGTTTAGTGAGTCCTTGTACTATATATAGGCCCAATGAGCTGCTATTACAATACACACTACATTTCACATTTGCATACTTTCTATTCTTGTAATATGGTATTAGAACCTAGGTTGGGCTAGGGTTTTCAGCCACCGCCACCGCTACCCTCAGGAGGAGCAATCTCCACTCCCAAGGGCAGCCTTCTCTATTCCAGCCAGAACTGGCCGCCACCGGCCCGCGCCTGCGTCCACCCGCGCACATCGCTGTTCGTGCACGCACCGCCACCCGGTCGTTGTCATCCCAATCGCCTCGAGATCCCATAGCAGGCTTGCGTTGAGCCTCTGCCGCTACAACGGATCCAGGCTCCCCGCCACCAAATTCGGCCACCGCTGCCTTTGATCTGGGCTCCCCGCCACCGGATCCACTGCCTGCCTCGGCCCCCGCCGCCTCGGCCCTCCTGGCTGCCAGAACCCACCGTCGTCACTCGCCTCTCCGCCGAGCTCAGCAGTCGCGGTCTCTCGCCGTCACCACGCCGCTCCAACCCGGATTCGGCCCTCTCTGACCGCCGCCACCTCGGATCCGGCTGCAACAGCTTCAGATCTGGCCGGCGCACCGGGCCGCTTGTGTGTCTGTGCCTGCCCCTGCACATGCACCATTGCCTGCGCATTCGCGCCCGCTCGTGCTTGACGCCACCACCGTCTTGGCCATCTGCGTCTGTGCGCTCACACCGTCGTCCGCTGCCTCGGCCACCTGTGCACGCGAGCTGCCGCCGTGCTTCCTCCCGGTCGTCGACTGCTCGAGCTCATGCCTCCAGCAATGCCTCGGCCACCTCCAGTGCCGCCCTTGCCGCTCGACGTCATCTTTCTGGCCATGTGCTGCACGCACAGCGTGAGCGCTAGTGTTGAAGTCGAATGTGGGGGCGTCGCTGGTGTATTTGACGTCGCAGGCCGACGGCGAGGAGGGAGAGGAGCACCGCCAAGGGATCTCATGCCTTTCTTACTCTTTTGGGTAGTGTGGTGTGGATTTGATGAGAGTGAGGAGTGAGTGAGTTTTCGTTTGGTTTTGGGTGGTTCGGTCTTGCAGAGAAAGAAATGACAGGGGCATAGTAGCTCGATCTTAGTGTTGGTGATGTTGCTGCTAGCTCTTTACTGCATTTGAGTCTTTTTCCAATTAAATCTTTCGTTGTGTTTATCCAAATCCGTTACCTCTTATCTTTTAGTTCGTTAAAGTCGTGCGAGTCCATAAAATCCTTATCAGTCAGTCAATTGCTTTGCTAGCCATGTTCCATCCTTTTGGATGAGTGTGATTCTCTTTTTCTTTTCGCATAGCCGCAGCCGCCACTCTTCTCTGAGCCGCTGCAGATCGTAGAAATCTTTATGATACCGCCGCTTCTTTTTGAGCCACTCCCCGAGCTTCTAAGGCCGTCGCACTTTTTCTACACCACGTCTCTGCTGCGCTTCTTGTGCACTGCGCCACTACCATTTTGGGCTTCGATATGCGTTGCTATGCTTCTATCTATCTCTCTTTGGCTTGATTTGACAGCTCTCCCTATTTATGTTACCTTCTACATCCTCTTTATCGTGTTGTTACGGTCGACTTTGCTCTCACTTACCTCTACTTTCCCAGCCCTTGCACTTTGTATTTTCTGGGCTGTTACACAATTTCAGATGGTTGGTACTCGACACAATTTTTCAAGAGCCGCATGCTATGACGATAACTTCAAGATTCAGACTTTGAATTTTTCCTATTTGTGTCAATCATTTTCAAATGAAACGCTATTGCATACGCCTTACATTTGAGGGGGGATGTTGAGGGTATAAGCGTCTTTTCCTATTATCCTTGTAGTCTAGGGTTTAGTGAGTTCTTGTACTATATATAGTTCTATGGGGTGCTATTGCAATACACACACTATATTTTATATTTACATACCTTCTATTCTTATAACACACGTGGCTGCCTACCTTAAGACAACATATTATGAGTACTTACGAAAGAGATGGAAAATTTGACATGGAACATCATAGAAGTTAGGGAAACGTGAAAGCTCAATTAGTTCTGAAGTACAACTGAAGCCACTAACCTTGAAATCCTTGTCAGACAGTTCATGGATTTTACTTTCGAACATCTTGAAGAATTCATCAACTCTAGCATCAAGATATGAAGGATCCTAGGCGTCCAATATAAGATCAGTAGGAGAAATCAGCAAAAAAAAAAATTATCATATCAATTACTCTAACTTTGAACTTGTACCTTTACTGTGGACTGAATAATAACCTCGAGTGCACGGACTCCATAATCAGATCTAATGAACGAGGATATTCATTGTAAGCTAGGATTATAAATGATACATGCGAACCAAATCCCCATGTTTCTCCTAAAGGGACAAAGTAGCAAGCAATACGTCTAAACACAAAAACTAGTACCATATACCTTAGAGAAAGATTTACTATATATCCAAGTTGCTCAACAGTTCGCAGCTGGTTGAAGGCAGGCTGGCTAGCAATTAGAGAGAACAGCTGAAGTTTGATATTTGAAACGGCATCGTCCTGATGGACCTGAATATATTTAATATGCTTAGTATCCTGGCATGCTTCTTGTTAAAGAACGTTACACATTTAACTTGGAACATTTCTTCCAATTTCTTGAGATACTATGCAACTTATAAAATAATAATCTTTTAAAGGAAGTTAAAAAGAGCAAAAGATAGTTGGATTTTATACATCTCACACTCAGTCACGGTGGCACCGCTGCATTTTACCGATCTAATACTCCTTCAAGTCACAAAACAAATATCGTTTTGGACATCAACACAATCTTAAAATACAACTTTGACCACTAATTTCTATTGTAATATATTTTTTAAACCTAATAAAATTATACTATTATGAAAGTTCTTTTCGAGACAAATCTATACATATCAATTTTATATGTTTGATGTAAATGTTGAAAAAGATATAGATAACCAAAGTTTGGAAGGTTTGGCTGCATATACCCTAAAATGACATTCTTTTGTAACCAGAGGGACTATGTTATTGAGTGGCTAGAGCATCGCTTGGTGGCTCAAGCACGCCCTAGCTCTCCAACAAAACATGTATAAAAAATAACTGAATACTAGCTGTGTTTCCCCTTATGACTTGTTCTGGCAAAGCGACTGAAGGCTACATGTCCCTTGTGCTGGCTCAGTCACACTTTGGGTTAGTGACTGAAGGCTGAGATGCTTCAATCCTGTAGAGCGACTGAGTGCCCCGACATGCAATATACTTCGTTACATCAGTCATTGCTACGCAACCAGGAGCCAAATATCTATAAATTCCATTAGTTTTGCACTATTTTCAATTTTATTTTTTTTCTGATGGATTGTTTCAAAAAAATTGACAAAAACCGACGGTTACCGGAAAAACCGGTCGGTGCCGGGATAAAAAACCCGGTTAGGATTACTCAAATGTAAATTTAGATTTATGATTGCATAATGCACTTCCTAGATTGGTTTACGTATTTGTTGTGCTAGATTACCTATTATATAAAGTAAATACGCATCAATTATTTTTCTCCCATGTTTTTTTCTGCCTTTTCCGGTTTTTCACTGGTTTTTTATCGGAACGGTTACCGATTTCAAACTGCTCAAATTCAAATTTCAAATCACGAAATTCGCCCCGGTTTTTCCCAAGATTTCCAGTAACCGGCCAGTTACCGTTACCGGTCGCCGGCCAGTTACCGTTACTGGTCGCCGGCCAGGATTAGCACTGGTTCCGGATTTTGGAACCTAAGTTAGAGTGGACTAAACGAAAAACATATGATGTAGCGCAACCGTGCAAGGGATACCTCTGTGATTAAACAAAAATGCCCCATTCCCTCCAGAAAGCAACTGCGGTTGCAGCTAGGGTTCCTAGTACAGGTCATAACCAGCCAGTGACCACTGGAGACGAAATTCTTTTTGGGTCTGGTTTTTAAAAATGTGGATTGTTGAGGAACTTCGCGTTAGGGATTCTTTAAAAATGTGAATTCGACTATTTGACATTAATTTAGCATGCAAGCACAGTATTGCATAATAGCTTTTCAAAAAGTAGAAAAAGTAGAACTCTCCGATTCTCTGAGTTGTCCCCAACTGAGTGGCAAGCTGCCAACTATTATTTATCATAACAGGTAATTAGCTGGGAACAGGATCACCAATTGCTAACAGGTTTGGTGAACATTAGTTTTGCAACAAAGATTAGAAGGTCATCACCGATCAGTTATCTGCTTAACATTAGTTGCACCTCTTGCGCTGAAGTTTAGAAGGAACTACCTGAATATATTGGACAACTGATGAATTTTCATTCTTCTGATTTAAGCCCTCAATTTGATAGTACAATTTTAACTCATTTTCAAGCATGATAACCCTTTTAGTCAGATATTGTGATGGAGACATGGATCTGAACACAGAATTAGGGGTATTAAATATAATGTCTTCAATCTCCTGGACAATAGATTTTGCCTCACTTGGTTCAACGTTCCCTACAAGAATTTTTTGTTAGTATGATAGGAAATGCATCCCACTCCAGTCCCTTGGAAATATATTTGGATGATGATTAACATGAAAGTTTACAAACCTTGAACATAGCATTCCAAATATGTCTTCAATAGCAAGTGGGGCACAAACTTTGCAAAAGAATCTGATTCAAGCTTAGAAAGAGCTTCGAGTTTCTCAACCAATGGCCATTTTTTATCTTCCAATATCAAAGAGAGATAGTATGAAGCTTGAGAATATGGTTGGCTGAACTTGAAATTTTGGTAGTCCTTGACAGAAGTTTCCTATGATGGTAAGATGTTGGTCAACAATTAGTCATGAAAGAAATCGGCACAAGAAAACACCACTATATTAAAGAGTTTCAAAATGCAGTGATGCAGCACATGTTATACTAGATTTAATTTTAAGAATCCACAGGCCAAGAATTGAAGAATATAGTAGAATTCGCAATCTCCTGAAAACAACGGTTGAGATAATCAGTAGTATTACTGCAACTTGATAAGTACACTTTGCTTTATCATAATCATTACGTGGTGCAAACTGCACTTAACGAAATGTGCCACTCACTAAGTGTCACAAAAAAGTTAGATCATGCAATTAGATGGGATTTGGCTCTTTTAAAGAATTTTCTGGCAGGTGATAAATAAATAAAAGCACAACATTTAGAATTGAGATCAGTACTAAGACTATGATATTAGGACATGAATATAAACAATTATGGATCTTTTGTGAATTCTTGATTGCCATGTATATCTAGATTGCTGCTATAGTCTCCAAAACCTCTGATATTCAGTTATGTTTTTGATGAAAGGTTGCCATAAATTTCCAACAAGTACGTTGCAAAAGATGCAAATATTAAGTTTTATGCACCAGTCAGTTTACTCAAAAGCTTAAGCTGATAAAGAAGGTGAGCAATTCACTTATACTTCAACACCCCCCCACATGTAGGCTCTCTTAGGCCTAAAACATGGAATCGAAGTGGGCTGCAATTATTTTTTTTAATTGCGCCAACCGGGTCTCGAACTCTAGACCTCTTAGCTCTGATACCATATTGAGTTGCATGCACCAGCCACTTCACCCAAAAGCTTAAGCTTTTAGGTAAACTGGTTGGTGCATGCAACTCAATAGCAAACAAACAAATCATAGTTATGCATGCTGAGCCCTGCAGAACCCTTCATGCTTTTGTTTCTCACAATATCATGTCCACAACTTAAAATTTGACACAACTCAGCTTTGATCATCTATCAGTTGCAAGTTGATAAATGACCAGTGTGTAATGAAAGTGAAATTCAGCAGTCAAAGAAGTTGATCCACGCAAAGTCGATGACAAAGGAAAAGGGAACAATTAAATATCTAAATGTGCCTGAGAAAAAATTATGACAAGGAAACCCATACTTCAAATATAACAGGATCCACATCTTACCTTCAGGGCAGAAAACCTGTTTGGCTTAACTTCAAAGTCAGCTATTTGCTTCATTATGGCATGTAGCAGAACTCTCACCTTGTCATTGTACCCACCTACTGAGACCTTTAAACATAGGCAGTTAAGTGTTTGAGTTATAAATGAAAACTGGCCTAATACCAGCAACTACAGAATGCATGAAATTGAAACAAAAAGAAGCATAGTCACTGAATAAAACCTGGAATCCAGTAGAAGTAAGATATATTGAATAGAATAAGCCAGCAATTTGAGCATCATAAGCTGCAAAGAAAAGAAATAATTTGTCAGTGTATATTTGGACTTAAAGTTAGCGGGAGTAATCCCCAAATGGACTGTTATATATGGACAAATATGCAATCATTCACATAATTTACGAATTAGTGCTTGCTTACCATAAGCATTCAAGTAATCAACTATCAAATCGACAAAGAGACTTGTAGAAACGATTGCTTCGGGGGAGTGGCTTGACAATGGACAGTGGAAATCAATTACAATGTCAACCTTTGGAGTGGAGAACAGCATGTCGGGCTTATACCACAACCGTGAAAGTGGTGTCCTCCTTAATACTGTTGGAAATCTAACCTGGTAAAACAGATTTATTTTGTTAAATTATTTATTATGTGAATATTTGAACAATTCATATAGTGTGCTAATGTGAACATAAAACACAAACAAGGCACTCCAAACATAACCTTGTCATGGACTTCTTTAAGAGATAAATCCTTTGGAATGAACATATTAGGCTTTGGGAGATGGAGCTTCTCAGTAGGAGCTTTTTGAACCCATTGCTGAATCAATTACAACAGTATGTCATGTGGTATAAGATAAGGAAAACAACAATTGAGAAAATGAGATTATTCATAAAAAGCAAACCTGTATCATAGAAGGAGTGATATTTTCAACAAAATATGATGTATTGTACCAGGGCTCAACAGAATTAGTAGATCCTTCAAATTTCTTAGACTCCCAGAGTATTCTAAAGAAACAAAAGAAG
Source organism: Melocanna baccifera (assembly GCA_036346265.1). Lineage (NCBI taxonomy): Eukaryota > Viridiplantae > Streptophyta > Magnoliopsida > Poales > Poaceae > Melocanna > Melocanna baccifera. The sequence goes on along the minus strand of CM070676.1, from coordinate 37,270,550 downwards.
TATTGAATCAAAGAAAGAAGACAAGCATAATATTTAGCTTCATATGGTAATTTACGTGCAGAACTGCAGAACTGCAGAAGTATTGAACTGCAGATTGTTCAAGACATGAAGGCAAGGCCAAATAGTTACTTGCTTTTTGGGCTTAACCCCCCACAAAAACCTACATTTCTGGGAAAGGTATTTGTGCCCAATGATAGTTCTTTATTGATGATTGCCAGCATCAATTAGTAATTTACCAATGTCTGCCATCTGCATACTTTGTACTTGTTGTGGCCGATGGTTGGGTACGGATTCAAGGACCGAGGGTAGGGCATTCGCCCTTATCTAGCCACTAGTAGGGCTCTTTTCTGACATGGTAGAGAGGCTCTGATGCTTAACTTTAGAAGGAAACTAGAGATCTGTTTGAATATTCATTACTTGATGATAATAGATACAATGTTATCCCTTTTATAGGGATGGTTAAACTTAACCCCTAAGAAATTTATCCTCATATTAAGCAAACTAATCCTTAATACATAGAAATAATCTAAAAGGAAACAAATAGAAACAATAAGAAAACTAATTATTATATTTTTAATCCACAATATGCTGCCAATGCTACCGAATGACCCAAATGTGTAACAGCGCTAAAGTGCTGCATAGGTATTGTTCGCGCATAGCTACAGTACACCCTGCACGGGTACTGTTCATGCATCACTGCGGTGCCGCGCCATAACATTTCATCTCTCGCTACGAGATAGCTCGTCCTTGAGATTTTAGGTGGCGGTCCCTATGTTGACAGGAGTGATTGGTACCAGCGCTGGGTCACTTGAGAGCAGATCAGCGACACTTCGACATATAGAGTCCATAAAAAGAAGCACCTTAGCATGATGTGGCATCGAGAAAGACGCCGGTGGCATGGGCTACCGACATAGGACAACAGTGAAGTCCTTACTGCCGCGGATTGCGATGATGGTGGGGAGGGCGCGACAGTGGGGTTGGTCCCCCAGCCGCTGCTCTCTGCATAGCCTATGGCATGGCGTCGGCCAGTTGCATGGACAAGACCGCCGCTGGACAGTGACAACCTTTCTCCTCGGTGAAGGCGCCTAAGGTACAGCCAATGACAACAAAACCTAGAGAGGAGTCATCGTTGGTAAAGACAGTAGCTGAACCAACAACGGTGATGGCAGCACCGCCATTGCAATGGTAGGCATTGCCTCTTGCTGCTCCTCCATCTTGGACATAGTTGCAATCGGCGGGGGTTACGACCTGACCAGTTGACACAGGAATTGTAGCGACATGCCGTGCCTTATTCTGCTCCATTTTCTTTTCCCAGCTTGTCTTCAAGTCCAACAACATGACCTTGATGTTGGCGCAGAGCTCATTGGGGGATAACTTGTCGATGTCAGTATTCATAGCCTTGAGTGCATCGGCTTTAATCCTATCAGTGGCAGAAGCTATGGTGAGTGGCTCTAGTACCAAATGTTGTGGCCAATTGTTGAATACGAGTCCGAGGACCGAGGGTAGAGCGCCTGCCCTCATCTAGCCACCGGTAGGACTCTTCCCTGACGTGATAGAGAGCCTCTAAGGCTTGACTTTAGAAGAGGGAGACTAGAAACTTGCTTGACTGTTCATTACTTGATGATAATAGGTACAATTCCATCCCTTCTATAGGGATAGCTAGACTTGATCCTTAACAAACCTATTCCTATATTAAGTAAACTAATCCTTAATACATGAAAATAATTTAAAAGAAAACAAATCAAAATAATAAGAAAACTAATTATTATATTCCTAATCCGCGATATGTTTCCCATGCCATCGAACTAAACAAATATGTAATAGCGCTACAGTACCGCACAGGTACTGTTCATGCATAGCTACAGTATCCCACACAGGTACTGTTCATGTGTCGCTGTAGTGCCGTGCCATAACAGTACTACTTGGGGAAAGAATCAATTTATATATGTTTATATGTTGATAAACGAAAAAACTATGGTATAGATAGTAGGGACAAACAAAGCTGCAATGTGAACTGTGTAAGCGTACCTTACTCTTTCGGGTGACAACTCATCAAGTATCATATTTATTCTGTTTGGAGAATACTTCGATGGCAATGATGCTCCAACTAGCCATTCTTCCGGTGGGAACAACTGCAAGCTAGTTCATAAGTATTTGAAATTGAAGAAAGAAGACACTAGTGAACTACAGATAAAAGATGCAGTTCGACAGATTTCAGACCCATTGAAATCCTAGACAATAGAGTAGTTGGTACTTCAAGTTATCATTGATCAAATACCTCCACAAGAGATGTATCAGCTTTCAGCAATGAATATCATTTTTCATAAGGAATTGTAAAGGCTGAAATATGTAATGAGGTCTAGAGAAATATACCCGCATGCTTGAGACAGTACCAGTCACATAGCTGATTGGATGGACTTTGTCTTGATAGTGGAATTCCGTTTCGTTTATCGCCACAAGCTAGCAAATCAAAAACATGTTAGCATGTACATTTGAGTAACTAAATGTAAATCATATTTGCTCTTCAATATGCTAAAAACATGTAGAAAAAATTGATATTATGAATCGCTGCAACAAACAACCTCAGGTAATAAATTTTAAACCCAATGAGGTTGTTCTGTTAAAGAAAACATAACAGAATCTAAGAGTGCAATGTTCATATTCAATACTCATACTCCATCACTATTATCCAATATTGGAAGCACATGTATCCTGGACTCCTGGTAGGTTCTCAAGGACTAACGAGGCCTTCCTTTCAAATGAAAAGTATCTCATTTGTTAATCAACATTTATTTTCTAGAAAAAAGTATACTGTTTTACATAGTTATTGTTTGTTCAGAATTTGCACTTTTTTTTGCAGTTAAAGGTTCATTTGGACATTGAATATGGGGTTCGTGACATTTCTGATGATAACTTTTCCTGTGACAAAATGCAAAGATCGGAGACTTTCTTAAACAGAAAGCTTTTGTTGCTATTCCTCACAAACAATAAAACTGAAACTTTTAAAGAAAACTTTTCCAATGAAAAGACGTGCAAAGATCAGAAACTTAAATACTGGCAAAACATTTGTTTCTGTTCCTCAGAGAAGTAACTGCATATAGAAGCATAACCCATCAACTAATTTTCCAGATAATTTTGCACAATACATTAACCATGTTCCTGTCAATTACCTCATTAAAAATCCACTCATGGATTCCATCTTCTTTTAATAGGTAAAGGTATTTGAAGACTAATCCAACTATATCCTCCATGTGTTCTGAAATAATTGCAGGTGCACATAACAGGCTTAAATAACATCAAAATGTGCTTGGAAATGAAATGCTGGTGTTGGTTCTAAAAGAACAAAATGGAAATGGAAACTGACCATGACCAGCATCAGTGAGCCTCATGCTTACTGAGAAAAAGGAGTATTGAGTACTGTCACTGCCCTCCCCAGCCACCAAGTTCATGGCCCATCCTAATGTAGCCAAAATTGGACATTGTTAAGCATATAATAGGATTATTATTTGTTTTCTTATATGTCTCAGTTTTCTTATCTGTATATAGCATATTCCTTTGTATATCCCTTTGTACTCACTATATATATTGCCTTTTATATATTACCCTTTGGGCCTCATAAATATACACACAATATTCATAACATGGTATTAGAGCTAGGACACTAACCCTAGTTTTTCCGCACTCGCTGCCGCCACCGGTTCACGGTTAAGCTGCCGCCCTCCGGGGCGCCACCACCCTCCAGTCGTCGCTGCTCTACCCCGTTGCCGTCGTCGTCCTGCCACAGCCGTCTCCGACTGCTGCCACCTGACGCATCGTCTCGGCCGCTGATCCACTGTTCGGCCACCGCTCGCGCCTATTGGAGCATCGCCGTCACCCGGCGGACCACCAGCTGTCACCTGCTCCCGTTGGCCCGCCGCTCGAAACCCGCGGGCCACCACTTGCCGACCAGTCACCTACCGTGTGGCTGGCCGCCAACTCACCAACCGGCCGCCCACTCGATTAGATCTGATCTTATCCGGTTGCCCCTTATTTATTTAATTTTTTAGTAAAAAAAGAAAGAAAAGAAAAGAAAAAATGTTGATCTAATCGTCGCGCCGTCCAGCACCACCTGTTATACTTCATTGCCTCGGTCACCGCGCCGTCCAGTGCCGTCTACTGATGGCTTCCGTTCCATCAGCTGCGATCCCATTCTCGGTGACAAAGCTCCATTGAACAGACTACAGGTTGTAGTCTTTTCTCATGGAGATCACGCTCGATGGTCTCCACCTCTGGGGACATGTCACCGTGCATGACCTTCTCCGCCACCACCGGTTCAGCCTCCTCCTAGGCAGCCTACTTCTGCACCTCATGCAGATGAGGCTACCAAGAAGGAGGCAGAGGTTGTTGTTGCTGCTGACGCTTTCCAGTATGCCATCAACGCTTTCGAGCGTTGGTGTGCTGATGAGGCTCGTGTTCGTGCCATCATCGTGGTCAGCATCATCGACTCCATCTAGCTAGATATTATGGGTCTATAGTCTACTCATCAGATCTGGGAGTACTTACATGAGCGATACTAGCAGAGCAGTGATACTCAGTTCTTTTCACTTCAGCATGAGTTGGAGACACTTCGTCAAGGAGATTCTTCCGTCGACGACTTCTTCCGAATCCTGGCCACTCTCTGGCGCCAACTGGATGAGCTGACCTCTCCACTTTGTCATGAGTGTCATAAAATGCAGAAAGCAGATTATGATCGCCTTCGCCTTTATGATTTCATTTGTCGCCTTCGCCCAGATTTTGAGCCTATCAGGGCTCAACCGCTGAGCTGCTCGCCGCAACCGACTGTCACCGAGGCTCATTCGACACTTTGGGCTGAGGAGTTTTGCCTTGGGTTAGCAGCACAGTCCATTCCGACTATGCTTGCTGCTCCTTTTTCGACCACACTGACGCTTTCTGCTTCGACTACGATCCCTCCTCAGGTGCCTGTTTCCGATCCTGTTTTCGCACCAACTGGAGCTCAGTGCAACTATTGTAAGAATTTCGGATACGACTACCAGAGTTGTGTGGTGCGGAAAAAGCGGAACAAGCCACGTGGGGTTGGATGATCCAAGGGGGAAGGGAGGCCCTTCATAGGAGGACAGAGCAGCTTGTCAGGTTCTCAGCAAGATGACTCTGTTCAGCAGCTCTGCTAAGCTCTACTTCAGTAGCTCTCTCACAGTTCAACGGGTTTTGCCAGTGTAGCTCAGACGTCTCCCTCAGGTGTCTCTTTCCACATGACACCGAACTCCACATCTCTCGCTTCAGTAGGAACTCCTATTTTTCCAATCTCTGTTCAGACAAGTGACGGTACTTCCTTGTCCGTCAGCTGTCAGGGCACTCTTTTATCCCTTGATTTTTCTGTTCCAATTGTTTCCCATGTTCCTCAGCTTACCATGCAACTTCTTTCGGTGGGACAGCTCACTGATCTTGGTTGTGGGGTTGGTTTTGACTCACATGTTTCGTTCAGGATCAACAGACAGGGATGGTGCTTGGGACTAGCCGGCGTCGTAGGGATTGTCGGGGTCTCTACATTATTGACCGCCTCCACCTTCCATCCACTTCAGATGCTCCTACCACGTCTACCTCCACCACCACTGCTGCTACCACCTTTGGAGCTTTTGCACAGTGGCATCACTGTTTAGGTCACTGTGTGGGTCTCATCTTTCTTCATTAGTTCGTCAGAGTGTTCTTGGACGTGTTACTGTTGACACGTCCATGTTTTGTCAGGGTTGTAAGCTTAGCAAGCAGCTACAACTTCATTATCATTCTAGTGAGTTCTTGTCTTGCCATCCTTTTGATTTAGTTCATTCAGATGTATAGGGACTTGCGCCAATTATCCCCAAAGGCGAGCATAAATTCCATGTAATTTTCATTGATGATTATTTCTATTTTACTTGGCTTATCCCAATGTCTAATCGTGGTCAGTTTCTTGCGATCTATCATAGCTTTGCCACGATGGTTCGTACTCAGTTTGAATCCTCTATCCGTACTTTTCACTATGATTTTGCTGGCGAGTACTGTTCTACCGCTTTCAGACAATTTCTTTTTTGAGCAGGGCACTATGTACCATTCTTCTTGTCTTGTTGCCCATGCCCAGAATAGGGTTACTGAGTGCAAGCATCGTCATCTGATTGAGAATGCTCGCACTTTTCTCCTTGCCTCTCACGTTCCACAACAGTTCTGGGTGAGGTTGTTTTTACGGCTGCATATCACATCAATATGTAGCCTTCCATTGCTCTTAAGGATGTCAGTCCTATAGAGCGTCTCTACTCTAGAGCCTCTAGTACAATCATCTTCATGTTTTTGGCTACACCTGTTTTGTCTTGCTGTTGCCTCGTGAGCGCACCAAACAGTCAGCCTAGTCAGTTGAGCGCATGTTCCTGGGGTACAGTTCTCAGTATAAGGATTATTGCTACTATGATCCTTCTGCTCGATGGATCAGAATCTCACGAGATGTTGTCTTTGACGAATCTTGACCTTTCTTCTATCGAGATTCGGCTCCTCGTCCTGCTTCCACCATTGAGATTATCTCCTGGTTATTTCTCCCTGACTCTTCACCCATTTGTCCTCTTTCATAGTTGTCCTCTAATTTGTCTCCAGTGGTTCCTTCCAAACCTCCACCTCCTGTGTTGCCTTTTGCAGCTCCACTTGCTTCTACAGCACCATCGTCTCGTTTCTCTGGGGTGCACTACTCCAGACGTCATCGTCCTTCGCCAGACTCATCTCCTGATATCTTAGCCAACACCGACGCCTAATTCCTTGATGATTCTCCTCATTATGTCCTTCATGATCGGACATCCCTTCAGCCTCCTCATCATCTTGAGTTAACTTCGACAGCTTATTCTCGCTCTATCATTGAGCCTAGTTCTTATCGTGAGGTTGCTTCTCATTCCGAGTGGCAGCTCGCTATGACAGAGGAGCTTGATGCTCTTCGACGTACGGAGACCTATGCATGTTCGTCCTATCACATGTAAGTGGGTATATAAGATTAAGACCAGGTCTGATGGTACCATTGAGCGCTACAAGGCTCGTCTTGTGGCTCACGGCTTTCAGCAGGAGACGATCGTGATTATGATGAGATGTTTGCCCCTGTTGCCCATATGATCACTGTTCGCACTCTTGTTGCGGTTGCTTCTATTCGCCGGTGATCTATCTCTCAGCTAGATGTTAAGAATGCCTTTGTTAATGGTGTCTTGCATGAGGAGGTTTACATACAACCACCACCTGGGTATTCTATTCCAGATGGCCATATATGTCATCTTCGTCGTGCTCTTTATGGTCTCAAATAGGCCCCTTGTGCCTAGTTTGCGTGTTTTACCTCAGTGATTACCGCTGTCGGTTTCACTGTCAGTGCCCATGATCCTGCTCTATTTATCCACGTCTCACCTCGAGGTAGGACACTATTTCTTCTCTATATGGATGATATGCTCATCACTAGTAACGATTCCTCATTCATCACATTTGTGAAGAAGCATCTCAATGAGCAGTTTCTAATGACTGATCTTGGTTTGTTGACGTACTTCCTTGGGATTGAGGTCTCTTCCACATCTGAGGGTTATTACCTCTCTCAGCAGAAGTATGTTCAGGATCTTCTCGATCAGTCTGATCTGACTGATACCCGCACTGCTGAGACTCCTATGGAGTTCTCCCTTCAGCTTCATGCTACTGATGGTGATTTTCTTGAGGATCCTACTCGTTATCGTCATCTTGTTGGGTCTGGTATATCTTATGAGCACTCGTACTAATATTGTTCATGCTGTTCATATCTTGAGTGAGTTCATGGCTCGTCCTACTTATCTTCACTACAATCACCTTGTTCTTCGCTACTTGCGTGGAACCATCTCTCGTCGTTTATTTTTCCCTAGCTCCACCTCACTACAGCTTCAGTCGTATTCTGATGCGACCTAGGATAGTGATCGATCGTCGTTCTATTTCTGCTTACTGTGTTTTTCTTGGCTCCTCGTGCAGAGATTAAGTTGAGAGCTTTGGCAGTAGTGACAGTAAACATTACTTGGTTGAGGTGGCTACTTGCATACTTTGGAGTACATATAAGGGGACCTACGACCCTTATGTCTGATAGTACAGGTGCTATCAGTATTGCTTGAGATCCAGTGAAGCATGAGCTCACCAAGCACATTGGTGTGGATATTTCATACACTCAGACAGTTTGTGCCTTCAAAGTTACAACTTGCTGACTTCTCCACGAAACCACAGACAAGGGTACAATATTTGTATTTTTTTCTCTAAACTCAGTGTGTGTGATCCACCATGAGTTTGAGAAGGTGTAAAATAGAATTGTTATTTGTTTTTTTATATGCCTCAGTTTCCTTTTCTCTATATGGCATATTCTTCTGTATATCTTTTTGTACTTCCTATATATATTGCCCTTTGGGCCTCATGAATATACACAATTTTTATAATAAACATGTCATAGGTCACACAAGTTGACACAAGAAACTAAAGAATGACAAATGTTTGGGCAAGAAATGCAAGCAAAAGAATATGTACAACAATATACTGTTGAAGCTAACTTGCCTAGTTCCTTTACAATATGGAAGATGGACCCCTCGCCTTCATGCTCAATGAGGTGACTGAGATAACGGCAAGGACTTTCTTTGTAATAGTGGATATCAGGTGTAACTGGCCATGATATTCTTAGATAGTCACCTTCTGCTATCGGAATTGCTTTGACAAGAAGCTACATGACAAGTATGGTAAATTTCATATCATTTGTCATCACTTATATTTACTTTTTGTAACAAATAAAAATTACTGAGAGTGGATTCTATGCCAAGTATTCCATCCTCTCCATCTACTATGATTTGTGTTGCTTCAAGTTTTACCTGCAAATGTTCCCGGGAAAGAGGTTGACTTGGACATTTGAAGCTTCTCTGATCAGTGTTTTTGACATCACAAAACAAGCGTACAACTAAGCTTTGAATGCAATCGAGGCTCTCTACAAAAATCATTTTATCAGTAACAAATAGGTGTAGGTATGCCAATGGACTAACCTGAAATATTTACCCTGTCCATAAACAACAAGGTGCATAAGATTTGCTGAATAATTCTCATAAAACTTCAGAAGCTCAAGTCTGATGTCCAAGCCCCTTTCTTTTGGTTTCATTTCTAGTGTTTCCCAACTTCCTGATGTATTAAATGACAAATTAGAGGTCATAAAATAATAAAATCTTTTACTTGTTTCATATATTTGGGACAATAAATTTCACGCAAATAAGATACAAACTCCACAAGACAGTTGCTTATTAGGGATGCACAAGAGTTGATAGGAAGATCCAAACATTGTCGTGAGTCGTGACATCAATTTAGATTTTAGATGCAGACATTTCAATTTGCATGAACAAATTTTAAATTACTTTAATGTGACTTGAAAAAAATTGTGATTAGTAAAGGTGATAGGTATATTTAGAGGCGGAACACAAGAAAACTGAAATGTCCTGTTGTTTTGCATCCTCATGGTGTTTTATCATGAAAAATACAAAACAACAATCATAATGAGCTAACAAGGTGAGTAATCAGAAAATCATAACATCAAGAATTGCTTACCAGTACTGAATTTATGGTAAGGGTGATCCTTTGAAGCCAGATGCTTTTGAAGCTGCGGAAAAAGATTGAAAACTGGAGTAAAAGTGCAGTATGGCTAATGAGATTAAAAGTGAATAAATGGAAACTACAAGATATACTGAGGATAAACCGGGCTTAGTGTTAGAACTATAAATGAATAGAACAAACGCACGTGTATTGCACAATCCAATGGGTAATTTATATAGTATAAGACTCAAGGGACACAACTAAATCCTAGAAACTAAGAAAAGACACAAATACCGTTATATCCTCAACACTCCCCTTAAGTGTAAGGTGTATGCAATAACATTGTATTTGAAAGGGTTGACATCAAAAGAGGGAAATCCAAAAATTTGACACTAAAATAGGAAAAATCCAAAATAAAATTTTGACACTAAAATAGGAAAAATCCAAAATCAAGTCCTGAAGACGTCATTGTAGCGTGCAGCTCTTGAAAATTATGTCGATTCTAGAAGAACTCCGAAGATCGTGCAGTAGTCCATAAAGTATGGTGGTAGCCCATAAAGCAGATCGAAGCCCAATACTTCAAAAAAGAAAAAGAAAATGGGGGGCAGCTGGGCCAGGCCCAAGGCCTAGCTGGCCCGGCCCACGCCGTCCCCATATAAGGGATCCAGGAGAAGGGGGAGGAGGCAAAATCAGATTTGCCTCCCCCCCGTGCCATCTCAGCGCCGCCGCCCATGCCCCCGTGCGAGTGCCGCCGTTCTCCGCTTTCCCCAGTGCCTTCTTGCCACCGCCGCCCTCCCCGTCAAGGCCGCCGCCGCTCTCCTCTTCCTGCGATTCTGCCGTCGCTCCTTCCGTCGCGGCGCCGCCATCGCTCTCTCCCTGCAGCTCGCGGCGCGCTCCTCTTCCCCCCTGCGACGCCGAGCACCGCCCCACCTCGCGCCTCCGTTGGCTGCCAACGCCGTCGCCTACCCCTTGTTCCGCCGGCCGCGCGCCCCTTGCCTCCTTCCCGGCTACACCTTGCGCCAAAGAGAGCTAGGGGGAGCTGGGAGCCGGCCAAGGGCGGGGGGGGTTGGTTGGCTGGAAGAAGAGGAGAAGGACGAGCCGCCAGTGAGAAAAAAAAAGAAAAGGGGCCGGCCGAGAGAATGGAAAGAAGGAAGAGAGAAGGAAAAAAAAGAAGAGCCGACCGGTCTGGTGCCCGATTTGCCAGATCTAACCAAGACAGCGCCCTGATCCAGTCGTTAGACGCTATAGTATCGCCTCAAAACCATTTCCCCGCTTATGTATCATTTTGCGTAGAAGTTAAAATGTCGATTCTTGAGATGTCGAGTAGTGAGACAAATGCGTACGTTGGTTAGAACACGGCTAGCGGCTGAAATCCATGTGCAGGGTGGTGATGTGGTGGCTATGTGAGTGTAGAACTGGGGAAGTGCGATAGCCGTGTAGTGTGGTGTTGGTGCATGCACGACCAACTAGTATTTAATGAATGATTAGTGAGTTGGTGAGTAGTAGTGAGTACTCTGGATGAGTACATAAAGACCTTGAGGTGAGAAGATGATTAGAATGGATTAAGAGGTATGGGTTGATCAGTATAGACTAACAGAGGTAGTTGCTAGGGCTCTACAGAAGGCTGGGACGACGAGTTTGGTAGTAGGTTTTGGGAGTCATGTCTTTGGGGTGACCGCAGCTGGTGTGGGATACCACGACCGTCGGGACTGAAAACAGTGGTTTAACTGAAATAATCTGTAAATTGTGACAATTAGACCTACAAGGGTAAGAGTGTAGTATGTGTTGGTTTATGCGTAAGAACGTCGCCATTAGAATATGTGCATGTATCACTATGATGTGTTAAGGTGGGTTGATGTTTGTACAGGTGACGATTCGGATCCAGTGCCGTCCACGCATTGTCCGTCAGGTTAACAGGCAAGTGCATGATAAAATGGTATAATTGAGAAGTGATTGCTATTAATTTGGTTTTGATGCACTACCTACCATGCTATTGTGAGTTGTTTATTTCTGTTGACATATTGGCATAACGATAAATGTTGAGTTATGGCACGTGAAGAATACCCGATGCTACTGTGTTAACGAATTGTAGTTAATGGAACATGACATGTTGATCTGTTTAAATGGAGAAGCTGCATTGCATGCATTCATGTCATAAGAATAGACGACCTCTGTGACGTCTATGGTCTACTTTGTGTGGACCCTCCACGGGAGTGGAGAAAAACCTACTTCGGTAAGCACTCCACGGGAGTGGAGAAAAACCTACTTCGGTAGGCATCCCACGGGAGTGGGGGTTGAGGTCTCCGTATGAAAGAGGATGAGCATAAGGTCTCCGCATGAAAGAGGGCGGGCTTGAGTGAGCATCGACGGGTGCTCACTCCGCTATATCGGTATAAACTAAAGGAAGGAAAGACATGTGCATGAGCATACGCATTTGCATGGCAACAGAGAAAAGTGGCAAATGCGGAAATAATGCTTGATAAAGATTGAGATAAATTGTGTGGAAATGAATGGTAGCATCTATGTTGGATACATAATGTTGTGCGCATCAGTTGTTACTGTTTTACTTTGTACTTGCTGAGTCTTCGGACTTACTCTTGCTTTGTTGATGTTTTTAGGTGTATGGTGAAGGCAACATACATGGGCGGGAGTAGTACACGTATTTTCCCACGTGCAACAGTAATTCACCTATCATCTCTAATAGATGTGATCCAAATTTAACAGCTGCTTTGGTAGTTAGCATTAGATCTGTATGCTTATCATGTTGTTGAGTGGTACAGAGGCTTTGCTACCGGATTCTAGCAGCAGTAGATTTAAGTGGTACAGTTTTAGGGTCGTGGTAGCATTCCGGGTCCAAGGGCTAGGCTAGGGTGTTACAGAAACGCAGTGCAGAAAAAGCATGATGGCCTTAGAAGCTCGGGGCAGTAGCTCAGAGAGAAGCGGCGGTATCATAACACTTCTTCGATCTACACGTGGCTCAGAGAGAAGAACGGCGACTGCTACCATGTAAAAAGCCATACTGAAATCTAGAGGATGGACTGAGACTAGCAAAGCAATCGACTGACACAGAAATTTGTGAACTCGCATGACTTAGATGAACTAGAAGATAAAAGACTATGGATTTGGATGGACACAACAGAAGACTCAAAAGAAAAGTACTGGCAGGCAGCGGATACTAATAGCAAGGATAGAAGTAGAGCACTGCACTATGTAGTACTATTCACAACACCTAAAAAGATTGACAGGCAAGTAGTAGCAATAAAAGATCTCCACGCACACAGAGAGATGCAATGTGTTTTCTTCACCCCTGCCTTTTCCTCTGCTTCCCACATCACAGTCAGCCGACGGAGAGACCACCGAGTAACTTAAGAGCCTGCTCATTTCGGCTTGAGCTTGTGGCTTCTAGCTTATTTTCACTATTCATAAATTTCATCATTTTCTGGTTTTTCGGTTTTTTGAGCTTTTTTTCGGTTCTTTTTCCCATATTCATTTGTATTATACGTGATGGGCTAACATGTTTTTTCTATTTTTTAATTTTTTTAAATTTAATTATGTCAAATAAGCCATCATCAGCTACGATCTGGACAGATGGCGACCTAACGGTGGCTGGATCTAGAGACGATGGCGACACCAGGCGACGATGGCGGCCGACGCGTGGGAAGGACGGCGGTGACCCGAAGAGGCGAGGCGGCCGAAGATGCCGGATTTGGCACGAGGAACCGGTGGCAGCGGCCCGAAGAAGACGGCGACGGCTGGGCGATGGCCGCCTCCTAGAGTGGCAATCGATCCTCCTGGGGGCAACGGATGTGGAAGCGGCGGCAAAAACCTAGGTGTAACGAAACCCTAGCTCTGATACTATGTTAGATCTATAGATGAATAAATGAAACGCACATGTATTGCACAACCCAATAGGCAATATATATAGTAGAAGACTCAAGAGATACAACTAAACCCTAAAAACTAGAAAAAGACACAAATACCATTATATCCTTAACACTTAGATCATGCCAAATATGGTTAACATGGAAGCACACCTTGTAAATAAAGAGAATGCATATTCAAAACACCTATGCTTTATTGATTGCAGTTTCTGATACAGATATGACATAGTGTTGCACGAAAGAATATCTGATGTATTAAACTAACAAAGTTAATAGTTTGAGTACCTGAAACATTCTCCAGCCGTCAGACAACAAATTTTTCTTGTGTTCTGTAAGCACAACAAAAAGCAATGTTACCCAGAATGTGCTTCTTACTACTCCAAATAAAACAAGTGTAAATAATAAAGTGATTGTGATAAGCTGAAACTGGTGTAATCTTAACCACCCAAATAAGTATAGTTGCTTTGAGGTATATTCTTGTTTTTGTATGAGAGACAATAGAAGCATATGCCATGTTAGATACAAATAGCATCACCATGTGTAAAGCAACTTCTTACCAGAATCAACAGCCTTTATCTCTCTAAGAACAGCATCCTGCGACATCAGCGGCTTAATAAAGAACTGTGCAAATCTGCACAACAGAAACCACCTCGTTACTATTCAATAAAGAACCATGCAAATCTGCAGAACAGAAATCACCACCATATTCAAAAACATGAATTAACTGAACAAAAATAACATTGAAGAGACTTACCTATCTAAGGCTTCTTCGAAATTGTCCACGTTGACATCAAAATAGAAATCCGTTGTCTCGGAGCATGTACAGGCATTGTAAGAGCCACCGTGCTGATATTTTTCACATCATACCAAATACTCAAAATATAATCCAAGTATATTGAATGCAACTTCGAAGCATTAAACAGAATATTTTAAATGTTCCATATTAACAGGGTCCCAGACAGGAAATTGTACAAGGTGTGGACCTCTATACCAACTTATGATCGGATCACAAGGTTGTTGTTAGTTGGGAAATTAGTGCTGCTTTTCTTTACAGCATTTGCCCTGCATGTAACACCATCACAACACCATAGTACATTGGCCAGCATGGACTTTGGCTTCAGTGCTAGGTGTATTTGGTTTGAGAGCACAATAGGCTACAATTGGACCTTAGGCATGACCAGTGTTTATGGCAAGCAGATATCATTTAGCCTGCTATGGTACAAGTGTAGATTTCTTTGCATGATGTTAAGTGCCACCTATCATAGTGTGCCACCTATCATAGCCTAACAGTATTCCCTTTTTCCTTTCTCTTCTCTATCTTGTGTGTAACATTCTGACTGGCCCAACATCTAATATGATGCAGGGACCCCTACAATTGGGTTGAACTCATACAAATCTGATATGGTTGTGTCAGCATATCACGCTTAAACTGTGAGTAGTACTTGCAAGCAAACATGTGATGAAACAAAATGAGGTTCAATTTTTTCTTGGAGTTGATTGATAGAAGGTACCTCTATGATATATTTTGTATAATCATGTTCTCCAGGGTATTTCTCACTGGCATAAAATAGCATATGCTCTGCAAGCAAGTCCATGCTAATAAATCAAGACAAGAAAGAGAACAGAGAAAATGCTTTAAGTGAAAATTAATTTGATTTGATGCGACCAACATTCAGCATGCTAATCGTTTCCTCGATCCCAATAGTTTACTTTGTACTCATCAAACATTTTGCCGTTAAAAGAATAACAAATCCTGCAAAAAAAACCGATGCCTCTCTAGTCTAGGGTATACCTATCAATTTAACACTACATGGTTTTGTCCGCAATATGCTTTTACATACACATATGCAATAAATCGATACAGTGCCGCATGTGTAGCTCAGCTCAGTACTTGCAATGAATTGGTACAGTCCCGCGTGTGTAGCTCAGTACTACTACTTGTGTTGTTACCACTTACCAGTAGAATTCACCTGCCAGGCAAAATCGACACGCGTTGTGTTGAAAGACTCATATCCTAACCTAGTAGGACTTAGAGAGGTGTGCTACAAGGATAGGATTCCGACTTCACTTTGGAGAAGAACTAGCGGGCTACTATATAAAGCTATGAGTGGCCATGGAGAGCCCAAGTCACAAACCAACTTATCCAAAGCAGAGGGCGAATAAGAGGATTAGAGACTAGGTTATTCTTTAGCACTAATTTTTTTTATAAGGCAAGGATCCGAGGGTTCTAAAAGGTTTGAGAGGGTTGTGAGAGAACGATAATCCCTTGTACTCTTTTGAAGTCGTGCTTAAAGAATTTACGGTCAGCTTCGCCAAATATATCTCTCTTGTCATGATTGTTTTTTTAGATATATATTATATAGCTGTGTATTTACCCTATTGTATAAGGGGTTTCCTGTATATATGTCATACATGTATGTGTGTATATATATGTATGTGTGTGTATATATTGGCCTATTGGCCCTATGATGAATACAATCGCTATTCATAACAGCTTTGTCGTCATTATTTCAGTTCTCTCTATGTGATTTATCTACTTCGTTATTGATATCGTGCACACTCGTGTCATATTTCGCAACTTTGATCCGATCTGGGGGTTATTGCACATTATGAGGAGTATCAGAGTATAACAGGTGGTATTAGAGTCAAGCTTAGATTAATATGATTCGCGAGAAGGTTGGCAAAGCATCAGGTGGGACAAAATTACGACCGATGTCGATGATGTGGAGTCAAGCAGAGAAATTTGATGGCAGAGGAAATTTTAGTGTGTGGCAATGTGTGGTGAATGATGTCCTTGTCCAACAAGGGTTAATCAATGCTATTGAAGGGGATAGACCGGAAAAGATGTCCATTCAAAAATGAAAGGTGATGGAGCAGAAGCCTGTCAATACAATCCGTCTATGTCTCTCCAATGAAGTAAAGTATTTGGTGATCAAGGAGAATTCACCAAAGAAATTATGGAGTGACTTAAAAGAATTGTATATGGCAAATTCACTGACAAACCGATAAATGTTAAAGCGGCAACTATACAGGTTGCACATGGAGAAAGGTACAATGTTTGTTGACCAAATCAATGTCTTTAACAAGGTTATCACACAACTGACTAGTACAGATGAGAAATTTGAGAAGAACGACAAGGTCGTCATATTGGTTTCATCTCTACCACTATCAGGAGAGCAATTAGTGATGAATATTCTTGTCGGGAAAAACTCTCAACTTCAATTACACAGTGATATCTATGTGATGAAGAAGGTCATATGATAAAAAATTGTCAAGTTTGAAGCAAATAAAGGGCGCATGTCGGTGGCGGTAGCGGAAGATGATTCCATGTACTTGTCGTCGATCAAACATGTACTTCTCCTGAATGGTATTAGATTCAGGTCGTTGCTTCTACATATGTTCAGCGAGGGACATGTTCGACAAAGGATCTCTATGTCCTGTGTATGGCGGATTGCAAGGAGTATGCAGTAACTGAAGTGGGAACGATTACATTGAAAATGTATGATGGAACAAATCGCACATTGATAGGAGTTCAGTATGTTCTTGGATTAAAAGAAGAATCTAATATCTGTGAGGTCGCTTGAACTCGAATGTTGTGAGGCATCTCTTCGGGGTGGAGTCATGTGAGTTACTTGTAAAGGATGAGTAATCATGAAAAGTATCTGTAGCAATGGAGGATACTGATTGATAGGTAATCATAATGAAAGAGCAACCAATAGGAGATCTAGTATAAATCCTAACTAGAAGAAAGAAACCGTGTCGTTAATGTTAGGTACTCAGATCTCATTTGCAGTTATGTGCAGAATTACAAAGTTGGTTGCAAACTCTAGCAGTTGCAGAGTCGAAGGTGTGAGATACTGAACGAAGGAAGACGTGGTGGGACCAACCACGCGGCACCGACGAGCAGGTGGAGCTCGGAGGCTGTACAAACTTATAGCATGGAGGGTTATAAGAACATGATATGGTTAAGCAAACTACACAACAAAGAAGTTCTCAGGTGGAGGGTCCGGGCGGTCAAACCCGGACACCGACACGTTGCGGTGATGTGCATGAGCCTCTGTGGTGGGGGCACTCCCAAAGGTGGGAGGGAAAAAAGGCGAAGTTGACTTAGAGCAAATTCTTGGAGGAGCACGATGACTTTAACAGATAAGAGTTACGGTAGAGATTGTTGAGTATGGTGACTCATATCCTAACATAATAGAACTTGGAGAGGTGTGCTACAAGAATTCCTATCATAGAGGTGTGCTACAAGAATTCCTATCATAATCCTAATAGGATTAGGATTCTAACTTCACTTTAGAAAAGAACTATAGGGTACTGTATAAAGCCATAAGGGGTAGTCATATAGAACCCAAGCTACAAACCAACTCATCCAAATCATAGAGCGTCCGAGAGGATTAGAGGCTAGATTATTCTTTAGTACTAGATTCTTGTATAGGGTAAGGATCCAAGAGTCCTAAAAGGTACGAGAGGGTTATGAGAGAGTGACAATCTCTTGTACTTTTTTGAGGTCGTATTTAAGAAATTTGCGGTCGGCTTCGTCAAATCTCTCTCGTTGTGATTATTCTATCGTCGTTGTTTCACTTCTCTCTACGAGATTTATCTATTTCATTCTTGAAATCGTGCGTGCTCATGCCGTATCTCGCAACTCTAATCCGATCTGAGAGCTGCTGCACATAAAGAAGGATATGAGAGTACAACACACAGGTTCTGCTCATAGACCGGAAGTGTAGACATTTTTGTGCTTGTGTCAGCGCTCATATATACAGTATGAAGCAAGCTGCCAAGAATCCTACTACGCAACATCGTGTAGGAGCAGTCTAGCAGAGCAGGTTAAATTATTTGGAGAGCGATCAACTCCAGTCCTGAACTCTGGCCCGCCCGACCAAACCGTGTCTACCATTAAATTCTTGGATCACTAAAAAAATTGTACTACTTTGTCGCTTACAATGATCTGAACAAATAACTGATATGACTAAAGTAGGATTTTAGCTACTGTACTAAGCTTAGTAGGATGTTTGCTAGACACTTCAGAAACATTTAAGAAAATCAACGCTGACGGCGACTGCTACAGTAAATGCACGGCGGCTGTCATCAAGTGAAGGAAACGAATCTGGTACACACGAAGGCAAAACGTAAGCCGTGCACGAGCAGCCCGTACGATCAATCATGGACGCTGAAAGAAAAGATCGTAATTACCCTTTTGATCAGAGCCTTAATCTGAACCATCAATGGCGTGATTCGACGGTCAGAACACGTCCAGCGACACTTCAACCAGCCACTAGACTTCTACTTTTATACAGGATCATCCATTGACTTGGACTGCAAATCTGCAAGTTCATCATTGGCCACGAAAGCACCCAGCACCAGGGGGGGAAACGGCAACCAAGCAAGCAACGCTCCTTGTCTCCTTGATTCTGCCGGATCCCAAAAGGGAGATGAGATTCATCCATGCCGGCGAGCAAGCAAATCGCAGAGCAAGAGCTCCGCGCTGGGGCCAGGCGTCCTAACGAACAATCCCCACCCAACCACTACCTATCCCGAATGCTCACTGCACGAATCCGTGGCTAGATCACGCGCACGCAAGGAACAGAAATCGAAGCCCAGCGCGCGAGCGAGATGACCGACGGGTTGAGGAGGGCGGAGGGGAGACAGGAGAACTCACCGAGGAAGTGCGCGAGGCCCTCGAGCCCGTCCGGGTCGCTGAACGAGCCCACGCCGACCTCCATACACGCCGCCGCCTGAGCACAACGAGAGATAGAGAATCACAACCGAATCACGCGAAAACGATCGATCAATCCGCGAGTATTTCCCTGCTTCCGCGGCGTCCTAGGAACGAGCGAGCGAGCGATCGAGACGGACCTTGTCCGTGTCGGCGTCGCTGATGAGGAGGCACTCGAGCGCGTTGGGGAGCACCACCCGGCGGTACTCCCGCTTGTCGCTCCGCGCGCGGATGAACTCCACATTGCTCCCCGCCGCCGCCGCCATCTCGACTCGCTCTTAACCCGCCGCCGCCGCCTCTACTTACTACCACTCTCTCCCCCCTCCCCTTCTCCTCGCTTTAGTATTACGCGATCCTCCAATCTCCAACGGTGGATTGGAGACCTAGGATTCAGCTAGTGGTGTGCGTCATGACAAAATTCCTTTTTCACCGGCGAATGACGTGCGGACGAGCACGTGCCTGCGACTTCGCAGCGACGGGGAAAGGGACGCCGCCTTTCCCTAGCCTACTAGACGTGGTAAATCGGACTTTTCTCTCCAATTTCTCCCACTCCAAGAAGAGAAAAAGTAAATCAACAATTAATCATTATAGAGAGTGTTCAAAATAACGATATCTTATAATTTTTTATTATAATTAGCTAATTTTTTACTATAACTGAGTTAATTTATTTAACATAATTAAATTAAAAAATAAAAAATAAAAAAATATGTTAATCCATCACAGACAATACAAAGAAATACAGGGAAAAAAAGAAAACAATAAAACACAACAAAAATAGAAAAAAAAACAAAAAAATATGAATAGTGAAATAAAAGCTATCACCAAACGCCCATGGCTGGCTTCTTTTGAAGCTGAGTGGGGCCATAATCGCTGGATCAGCTTGGTTTCAAAAAAAATCTCTGGATCAGCGTCGAGTTCGTGCTACTATCATTGGCTTCTATTCATAGAACAGGCTGTGCGATACCTATTTATATTGTTTCTATTTGTCAATATAAATATTTAGTTTTTCGAATCAGTTTTCTCATTTATCTCACTTCAAAGATAAGTGAGGAGGGGACACACACATCATATATATCACTTCTTTCACTCCTGTCTTACGTATACATCTCTTCTTCACTTTTCTTATCACTTATTTTCTTTTTAAAAACACTACAAAAACCACTTCTTTTAATCACTAGTTTATCTCAACCAAAAATATCAGCCGTGGGCAGCACGAGTAGACCCACGACTGCCAAACACAAAGACTTGCCAGTTGCCAGTCCACTTACGTACGTGAATCTTCGGGGAAACGGTTGGCGTTTTGGAGGTTATCTCATGGCTCATGTGAGTTCTTCTTGTGGAGCAGTCCTCTTAAATCGTGCGGTTTGGAGAAATCGATGCGAGTAGACGTAACATTAGGCAGAGATCCCTGTCGTAGTAGTACTAGTATAGTCTGCGATGTGAATTGTACATGACGACCCTGCTCGGAGTCATGCTCGAAATGTTAATCAAAGACGAAATATGTGTTGTCTGCGCTCCTTTTTACGAGGACACCAAGTCATCTTGACAAAAATTACCCGATTTCTGCTTGGAAGCGATGTACCGCACTACGTTTTTCAAATTAGTAAGCACGCCCAAGCTACTGACTCCAGTAACTTGTCGCATGCATTCTATGTGCAGCTTGATGCAAACAAAGCAGATAATTTATATCCGACCAACTGAAAGCTCGTAGAGTAAATATAGAGAGATAAATGAATATCTGGTACTATCTTTGTCTAACTCCAACTATGAAGAAAAATACGGAATAGGATACGGGTCAAGATAAATGATATCTATCTGTATATATCCATATGTCAAGTGATATAAGTTAGTCTGTTATGAATTCACCTCAGAACAAGATAACAGATAGACAGATTACCACATCTAAATAGGCGGGGAATGCTAAATGCTCTTCCTTCGATATTTCGACGATTAGTCTCTCTGTGTATGCTCTAATTGCACTCTTACTGTCTAATGTCCTGTGTAGGGTGCAAAAAAAGTAGATAATTTTTGCTTGATCGATCGTCTTAAGCTTTATAGAATAAATACAGAATGGAAAAATGAGTATCCAGTTCTACTGTATCTGACATCAACTCTAAAAAAATAGAATAAAATACAGAATAAATGATATACATCTATATTTATTCTGCCTACACCTCTAATTTACAGTAGTACACTTGTTTGATTCCAAAGAAGTTAAAGGCGTTCACCTCCTTCCAAGAAGCTCCGGATGCACCATGACAAAAGGTCACGGTACCAACTTGCTTATATTGGCTTGCTGAGGTGTAATCGCACTGCACCTCAAACGACTTTTCAGAGGCGTATGCTTTGCTGGGAAATCAGAAGCTCAAAGTAAGCCACGTGTCAAGCACCGATTGCTGGAACAAGAGATCAAAAATCTGCTACATCTGTTTGTTAGTAAAAGCTAAGATCAGAACGTGATTGAGGAGCATGACAAATAGCTTTTGAACATTAGCTAGTGACAATGTAACAGTATATGACACAGTTCCAGCGCGCCGTTGTTGTGACACTGAAACCGATATGGATAGTATTCAGATGTGGTTTTCTGTGGACGGTGAGAGGAGAAAGGAGATTGAATCGAGATTCTGGGTTAGATGCAGGGGTAGCGGGGAGGATCGTGCTCACCCTCGTGTGCACGGTGGGGTTCGTTTCTAGCCAGCGTCGAGACTCTGAGAACGCCAGGGGATGAAGAGAGATTGTTCTTTTGTTTGATTCCTTCAAGTTACGGATTATGCCCTTTATATAAGGACTGAACAATCCGACGCTGACTAGAACGCTTGATCCTTATTAATAACAAACTCTGAATCTTAACTAATAACTAACGCTTATGTCCTAACTGGTAACAAGTAATATTTTCCTAAACTAATATCTTCTATCTAACTTAAACTCTTATTTATCTCAGCCGAGCTTTTGCGCATCACGTCTTGTCGGTTGTCGAACTGTTATCCATCATGGCGCCGATTGCCAAACTGTTGCCCATCACGGCCTGCCGGTTAGAAGGTCTGTAGGTATAAAACTTTTCCCAAAAAGAGTCTACAACATTTCCCCCCTTTTGCTAAAATAGCTCGTCCTCGAGCTGAAAATCAGGGTAACTCATGGAATTCCGGAAGACGAACCCAGGAAGCTTCAAATGGTGCACAATCCTTCCATTGAACCAACACCTTCCAATAACCACGATTAAGACGAGCACATTGTACCATCAAAGGAATTGAGATAACCCGGCCATGGTGTGTATCATGTAGTGGTGGTATCTCAACTAGAGGATCACCGTGGAAGGCCTTAAGCAATGCCACATGGAAGACGTCATGAACCTTAGTACGAGGAGGCAGTACGAGGAGGCAGCTAAAGTCGATAAGCCACTGATCCAACTCGTTCGATGACCTGAAAAGGACCATAGAGTTCAGGAGCCAATTTAGATGCAACATGATCAGTGAAAGACGAAGCAGAACAATGATGCAAACGCAACCAAACCCACTAACGCACATCAAACCCCACCGCATGATGACGACTATCATGCTGCTGCTTCATGACGACTTGAGCTTGGAGCAGTCTCTCATGTTCTTCTGCCAAAAATTCATCATGATCCACCATCTGCTATTCTACAGCAGCCACACGAGCCGCACATGGCTCACTAACCAACAAGGTCAGCGGATTGCGTCCATAAACAACAGAAAAGGCGTAGTGCATAGAGCTGATTGATATGAGGAGTTCCAACAATATTCAGCCCAAGGGAGCCACTGCACCCAGTGCTTTAGACGATTACCACATAGACACCTCAGATACATGGTAATGATGTGATTAACCACTTTAGACTTATTAAACAATTCTACGCCACCCTCTATATCTCTCCTAATTTGAGTTTGTATCTTGGATGACGGGGCATCAATACATAAACTCAAACAAGCAAGAATTTGAGGCTGCTCTGAACACACACTCTAGCGCCTATAAGAAGGTTTATGACAGACCGACACTTCGGCTTGCCCAATGCGTTGAATACTATGATCAGAATGTAAGGTATGTGGCAGGCAAGCTTCCAGGACTCCTCCCTATTCCAAGCTTGGTGAACAGAATTATCAACCATACTATTCTCCCCAAGAGCGGCAACTTCGATGTCATCCGTGGACATGCTTAGAATGTGATTGACTACATTATGACTAGAATAAAATTGATGAAGTCGATCTTATTATCAGAGAGATGGCAGCAACGAAGAATGATAGAGTCAAAAAGATTAACTATACTCCCTACATCATGGCCCTCATCATTAAAAAGACTAGACCATTCCGAGGAGGGTTGAGCGGAGTTCATAAGCCTTACAAGCCAAAGAAGGGACCTCCAATTCCCATGCCTCCGCGCCCTAGAGCGCAATCAGGAGGGTCTTCTTCTAGGCAGCACGGTGAGGACAAGGTGACACTCTCCCAGGTCTACTCCACTGTCATGCGTCTTAAGGGTAACATGTCTACCCTGACTGACAGCGTCTCCTTCCTGACTGACAACGTCTCCTTCCTGACGACTGTCGTCTCCTCTCTTGGAGATCGTATGACCGCTCTTGAGCATGCAGTTGCTCTAGTCCAGTATGGCCGCTGTCGCCGCCGTGCTACTTCTCCTCAAGGACCACAGGATTAGTCCTTTTTGGTATCTTGATGCTAAAGGGGGAGAAGGCAAGGGGTGAAGGAGAAGATGATTCAAGAACGATTTCAAATTTCCAAGCTTTGCTTTTGCTTCAAACTCTAATTATTATTATGTAATGTAATGGTTATGGTGTAATGAACCATTTAATGTTTACTTTTTATGTGTTATGTGATGTAATGAACTCTATGTGATGTCATTTTATGTTTTAAATTTCATGCTATGCAAATGTTGAACTCTATCATTTTATGTTTTGCAATGTTAAACTCTTTTATGATTATTAATGTCATATTGAACCTCAAGTGCAATTGTTATCTGCAAATTATGTACTCTCTTGAAGTTCATCATTTAAAAGCTCCGAAAAATGTTATTATTCATATGCACTATTTGCATCTCGTATCATTTATGCACATATTAACGGGGAGCTTTCCAAAATTAACTTTGAAAGGAAATAAAATTCTTAGCTTTCTTGAGAAAATTTTAAAATTGCAATCGATCTTTTAAAGTCACAAAAGAATATGCTACTCGCCTTCAAACAACTGATATATTCAAAATCATTCTTCATCTCACTTAAAATATGAGTATTGTCCTCAATTACCAAAAAGGAGGAGATTGAAAGTATCTAGACCTTTAAGAATGGTTTTAGTAATTAATGACAATTTATGAATATAGGACTAATATGTTTGTTGAGAATTACATAAATTAAGTCACTTAAGTGTGTATGCCAAAAGCAAGGTGCATGTCAAAGGACAAAAAGCAACCGTGCGCCTCTTCCTCTCTCTCCTTACATTCAATTGCAACCGTTCGCCTCTGCCTCTCTCTCTCACCCCCAAGAACTCCCCTCAATCCTCCACCCCGATCTCCAAATCCGGTGGAGTTTGCTTTGTTCTTGGGTGATTTTTTTGCATCACAAGGGTTCACCTCCTCCGATCCTTAAGGTATATTGGATCAAACATTACTTTTTATCTTCTCTTTATGAACTCTAGGTGCAAGTTAGATTAGTTTTGAAATATGGAGAATGCAATGCTATTTTCTCGGGCAAATGGCTATTTTTAGTAATGTATGATGATATGTCATCTTTCTATTGGATTCAATCCAAGAAAAACATCATTTAAAATCACACATTACTTGCCCTAGAAAATTTCAGGGAAATCGGAACTACCGCTCGATGAACGCGGTACTACCGTAGAGCGGTACTACCACAGTTTCAAATGTGGTTTTCTATGGACGGCAAGAAGAGAAAGGAGATTGAATCGAGATTCTGGGTTAGATCGCAGGGGGTAGCAGGGAAGATCGTGCTCGCCCTCGTGTACACAGCGGGATTCGTTCCCAACCATCGTTGAGGCTCTGAGAACGCTTGGGATAAAGAAAGATTGTTCTTTTGTTGATTCCTTCAAGTTACAAACTATCAGTGTTCAAAAAGGCGGCCTGGGCAGCCGCTCGTAGGCGCTGAGTGACAGGGTGCCGCCGCGCCTTGGCACCTAGTCGGGTGGCCGGGTGGCAAGATGGCGAGGTGGTCCAAGGCGAGACCAAGGTAGGGTAAGGCGGCCTTGACATGGCGGTCTGCCAGGCGGGCACGGCAGCCGTGCGACACCTAGGTGCGCGTGACGGCGACCAAGAGGAGGGGAAGGCGACGACCAAGAGCAGGGGAAGGCTAGACTGAGGCCTTACCAAGAGTTCCTTTCTGCCTTGCCGGAATCAACCACGCCGCCATCAAGGCTCCCTTTTGCCTCCGCCTCCTATCCTCTTCATCGTCTCCCCTCCACCGTCTCCTTCGCCTCCCCGCCGCTATGTCCTCTATCGACAACTCTGTGGCCTCATGGCCCCACTCGGGGAGGCCGAGATCTACAGGGGAGGCGGCAGCTATGAAGGAGCGAGATTTGCGAGAGAGGTGGTGATCTGGGGGGGAGGCGACGGCTAGGGAGGAGAGATGGATGTTAGGGTTAGATTTATATAAGGATTTGATGACTCAAGCTAGGACGTTGGATCTTCATCAGATGATCTAAAGTTTGACTAATTTTTTTGAATATTAGTTATAAGATTTGATGACTCGATCTAGGATATTGGATCTTTATCGAACAGTCTAAAGTCTAACTAATTTTCTCGAACATTGGTTATAGGATTTGATGACTCGATCTGAGACGTTGGGTCTCCATCGAACGGTCTAAAATCTGACCAATTTTCTTCTAAATATCAAATATTTGCATACTTGCTTATCTTCCACTTGTCCTCATTTTTAATTCAACCACCTAGACGTCGCCTAGGCACCCTAGACGCTAGACCCCACCTCGCGCCCGCCTAGCGTCTTCTTAAACATTGAAAACTATGCCCTTTATATAAGGCCTGAACAATCCGACTCTGACTAGTACACCTGATTCTTATTAATAACAAACTTTGAATCTTAACTAATAACTAACTCTTGTGTCCTAACTGCCCTTAAGGACTGATCGTTTCGGCTTTTTTCGACTTCAGCTTCTAGCTTCAGCTTTTTTTTACTATTCACTACACTATCCACTAACTCAGCTACAATGTTATTTCAGCCAGCTACAGTGTTTTTTCAGCCAAAAGCCATCGCTATTCCGATCACCCCCTGAACAATTCGATCCTGACTAGAACACTAGTTTCTCTTCTTTTTTTAATGAAAAACAGCGATCCCATTAAACCAAGGGTGCAGCTAAATCGCTGATCACTAAGTCCAGTACAAAGTTAGGAGACCCGAAGGTAAGCAATGGGGGATCACCCTGAACAAGATTTCTACCATGTGTCGCTAATGCATGCACCACCTGATTACAATTTCTAGGATAGAAATCAATCCGATAACTAATAAAGTTCAGAGCTAGAAACTGCTTAATCTCCAAAAACAAGAAACCATTGCCAGAAAGATTAAAAGCTTCTCCTTCTAACACCATCTTCAGCATAAGAGAATCATTCTCAATTGTTATATGTCCCATTTCAAGATCCAGGGCAGCTTCAAGTCTCTTCCAACACGCTACATTTTCAACATGAAGAGCATTAAACAAAAATGGACAGTGTCCAGCGCCTGCTACTGCTACTACCACTTCCCCATGCAGTTTCGTATTACAAAGCCCCATCCACCTGATCTCGATTCTGTAGGTAAGCACCATCAATATTAATCTTGAGATTATCTTGTACGGGAGGCTTCCAGCACTGCTGTGACTTATGTGGCTTCTGTTCAGCAATAAAGACCTTAAGAAATTCTTCAGTGTGCCATCTGATTACAAAGGCCAAATTAGAAGCAGTTGTCCTAGCTTCTGCCCACCATTTCCACAGCAAAGTGATCACCCAGGTCTGTATTTTTCGAATTTTCGATTCTATGCCTAAGATCTCCCAGGTCACCTCTTCTGCATTACAACATCTGCATAGCTTCTCCCTTACTGCATTCAAATTCAGTTTTGCCCAGATCTTACAGCGAAGGAAAAAATGTCCTCCATCCTCATTGAGCCGTTGACACGCTGGAATTGTAGGATCAACAAGAACCCCTCTCCTCCTAGATTGCACCTTAAAGCTAGACTGTTATGAAGACATTCTCCACAGGAAGTGCTTCACTTTGTTTGGGCATTTTATTTGCCATAGCCCAGATGGAGTCCGTTGTTTCACCTTACAAACTTGCCCCCTGCCAGTTAGAACACTTGATTCTTATTAATAACAAACTCTGAATCTTAACTAATAACTAACTCTTATGTCCTAACTGGTAACAACTAATATTTTCCTAAACTAATATCTTCTAACTAACCTGAACTCTTATTTATCTCAGCCAAGTTGTTGCCAAACTGTTGCGCATCACGTCTTGTCGGTTGCCGAACTGTTGTCCGTTACAGCGCCGATTGCCGAACTGTTGCCCAGTCACAGCCTGCCGGTTAGAAGGTCTGTGGGTATAAAACTTTCCCAAAAAAAAGTCCACAACAGAAACACAGTTCCAACACAACATTAATTATATCAGTAGTTTTACTAGGCAGCGAAAAAATAGCTAAAGTTCTCTATTAGATCTAGCTAGCTCAAATTGCAAATCTGCATTTACATAGTGAAATTAACAATGAAACATATCACTGTTGAATCCTCTCAACTTTCTATTGTATTACCAAAAAAGTACCAGTGAATCAGCGATTCATCTCAGTAATGCAATCCAATCATGCTATATAAACAATCTGTATTGACTGAAAAATAACAGGATTGGTTCTCCTCTAGCAACAGCCAGAACAGGCTGAATGACAAAAGGTTGCAGCCATCACTTGGGGAAGGTTAGCGAAACCCATGTTTTGGTTAACTGTACAGATGAATATATAATTACTATCACCAGCGTTGGTACTTGGTATCATCTGTAAGGGCTTAGCCAGGAGCTAAGGCTACTGAGGAGAATATTCGCAACTTGCAGCTGAATAAACACCACCAGTTGCGCTATTAGTTAGTTTTAGAATGACTTGGAATCGGTAATAAGCTCCATCTCTATATCCTGCTGATTTCTGAGATACTCCTGTGCTGTTGATGTGACGATCTTAACGAAGAAGTTCACAAGCACAAGCCACACGGCAGTGTTCCAGACCAATGTAAAAGAGAAATTCCACTGCTTATCCGGTACGGATGACATAGTTGTAGAACATCAATGAACAAATAAGAAAAAGGAGCTAAAAAACCAAGATAGCAATTAAGAGACAGATAAGACATATCTTTAAAGCTCAAATGACTACAAATTTGAACTGAAGATACCAACCTCCATTTGCGAGGACGCAATTAAGAGACAGATAAGACATATCTTTAAAGCTCAAATGACTACAAATTTGAACTGAAGATACCAACCTCCATTTGCGAGGACGGTGAGGTTGACACTGGTGGTGCTAAATACTTCTCCTTGGCACTGTGGAGTTTGGCGATCACAGATGGCAGCGCGGCAGAAAACCCAGGAATGTGGCCAAATATCCAGATTAATTCCTTTTCCATAAGATACAAGAGTTGATTGTTGCACAACGAGATGATAAACATCGTCTGTGGAAGAGAGAAGGCAAAATTGCATGCATCAGTACAAAGAGACTGCAACTATTGGTGTCCATCCGCCAGAGAAATCAGGTGTCAAATTGTTAATAAACCGAAATAATAAAAAAATTCAGTTAAATCAGGCTTGCAGGTTGATATACTATATTAGGTTTCCCAACTAAGTTTACTGAGTTTTTCAGGAATAAAAAGAGTGCAAAAAAGGAAAATATTTATATCACTTACATTTCGTTTTTTGTATTGTGACAAATGGAGTACTGATTATAGTTTTTTGGTACATATTTTGTATGAAAAAATTAAACATCTCGTCTAAATAATAATAGTGTATATTAGAAGTACATCATATCTCCTTTAATGCATGCTTTAGTGAACTTAATATTTGATCACGGTAAAATTTGTTATATTTTCTAAGCACAGAAACCTATTAGCTTACAGAATCAAACCAAATCTAGTTCATCATCTTATGATAATTTATTTAATTAAAGATTGGTTTATCTAGGTCTCATTTTTCCTAAACCATAAAAAAAAATTTGGGGGGCCCACAAAGGGAATTGGACACTTGGACAGGCCCAACAGGCTAAATGAATGCAGTCTGATACAAATCCTGCCAAATTCATGCAGAAATTATATTGAAAGTGTTAGATATGTGTATAGTCTAGGGGTCTCTTTGCACTGTCCATAGATATATATTGGCTTGTTGGGCCCTCTTGAATACACAAAGCCAAACTCTATTATGGTATCAGAGCAAGGTTAGGGTTTCCACCTAGCCGCCGACGTCGTCTCCTCACCGGATCCGACTAACGTTGCCTCAGATCCGGCTGGATCTGGCTCGCCGCTGCCTCGTAGTGCCACCGCCTCTGAGTACTACTCTCAGCGCTGCTCGCATCTCCGCTCGTGCCGCTGGCCTTGACACCGGAGACTCCCACGCCGGCGACCTCCCACCGGCCAACGTTGCATCGCACCGCCCCTCCTCTGCGCCAGCGACCGCCCCAGCCGGCCCTCTGCCCGGTTGCTGCCTCCACGACACCGGTTCCCGCCCCAACCATCCTTGCCGCCATCGCTCCTCTTTGGTGCCTGGCCGCTGTCGTCCGGATCTGACACCGCAGACGCCACCAGATCCATCGCCGTCGCTGTCGCCGCCCCTCCCCGGCCTCTGATTAAGAACCGTTTCAGTCGGTCGTCTTTTAAAAAGAGCCAGGCAAAAAAAGGCGACCATCGGTGGTTCTTTTGTCATCCCACTCTCCACTATTCATTTTGATGGTACGAACTTTCGAAAGTGGGTAGTTCACCTGAGGATTCTCCTCAACAGTCAGCGTCTGTGGAGCCATCTCACTGGTGAGTACCCCTGCCTGCCTCGTCCTACACCGCTCATCCAACCCGCTCTCCCTGCTGATGCAGATCAGGCGGCTCAGGACGAGACCAATGCTGCGTTGGAGGAGGCTCTGGAACTCTACTAGTCTACCATGCATGCTTATGAGCGATGGCAGGAGGCTGAGGCTCGTGCTACTGCCATCCTGGTAGGTAGCATGACAGTGGCTATCTCTATAGATGTGGCGGAGCCACACCTAATGAAACCCACCACAACACAAATCTAGCATAGTTAAGGAACTCCTGCACATGCTGCATACATGTCAGCAAGCAAACATTAGTACTCAAGTACATCAGTAGAAGCATACAGAAGACACTACCTATGTGTTATTATGGTCATGATTACTCTTATCAACATAAACACTACAAATGTAATAAAATTGCCGTTAGCATGTAACATAACATACCTTTTTGTGCAGACCATCTGTAACCGCAAGAAAAAGTCCAGGAGCTACCACCAAAACAATTAGGACAACAAACAGAGCACCTTTACTCAGGATATATGTTGCTAATCTTTCCAAGTATTGCAACATAGCTAACATGAAAAAATGTAATGTCCTGAATGGATGCTTTGTTAGTGTCAAATTCTCCAGTTCCAATTTATGTTTCTCCCGGATTTCTGCAAAACCTAGAAATACTTAGGATTAAAAACACACAGATTATCAACTTCAAATTGGGTAAATATAAAACTAACTGTACAAAGCTCTGCCAACGAGATAGCGCTAACTAAATCAACATGTATCAGGTAGAAGATATTCTGATACAAATTCTTGAATAAACCAAAGGGGTCATATGAAATGCAAATGGTGTGTTCATTTACTAGACAGAAATTCTGAAATTCATTTGCCTAGCCAGTCATTACGTAAACCATAACCTGGATTAGTCACACACTCACACTAGTAACCTAGTAGTAGGCCCAGTTATAAAGAATGGATGGTTCATACGGCCACCGGGAAAAAAATAAATCTGATGTTAAACTTCCAAGTTACTTTGCTCTAAAGGGGAAAGATTGAGGCACTGTAATGAAATCGATAGAGCAAGTCTCATTAGCATGTGATAGACTATTTAATGCTAAGTCATAACTTTACAATGCAACCAAACAACCTAGTAAAATTGGCAATTTGGTTAGCTTTTGTCTTGTTTCAGTTGTAACAAGCAAAGTGCCTTTTTTCCAAGCAATAATGCGCCTTTTGTGTGTGTGTTTGGGTTGTAACTGAAACAAGACAAAAGCTACGTGTATTTAGGGCGCACATGTAGTACCGCAAAGACACACGTAGTGCCCTAAACCCAAAGACACGCGTAGTACCTCTCACATTTCTCCCTCACTAGTCAAATCTTTCTTCAGTTAAAGCACACGTTTGCAGCTAAGGCATAGCTTCAAACTTATAACTATGCGCTCAGCAAACACTAACAAAACAAAAGCATGCCGTAGTATGTACACGCTATGTCACAAGGCGGTGATCCAAATTTGAATCCGAGAAAATTGGCATCCTACTAACAAATTGGCATTATCATGCTAACACTGACAAATACCTGACGTCTCGCGCTTCCCCTTGGCGGGTATCCCCGATCCCACTCAACTACAGCTCCACACCAAATCCCACTCCCCCTATCACACACTGATGTCAATCAAAACCTCACAAACCCACTACGGTGGCAGCTAGCTCCGATCTAAACAAAAAAAAATCTCGTAATGCCTTGGCACTACCGCACGCATACAAAACGAAGGCGCGGATCTCACCGGAGACGACGCCGTCCCCCGCCGTAGACAAGCCCCGAGAAGGCGCCCGCGCCCGCGCCGGCGCGATTTTCCGGCGCCCCATCGCTTCCTCCGCGGTGCGAAACCCTAGATCCCGCGGCTCCCAGGTATCGGTCCCACCATGGGCGCCCGGATCGAGCTCGAAGCTCCTAGGGCTCGGGGGCGGCCGGAAAGGAGCTGCCGGATGGCACGCGAGATCGGGAGCAGTGGCGGTTGGGGCGGAGCGCCGAAGTGGTGGCGTAGTGGTTTCGGTCGCGCGGGTCATTTTGGCCGCGTTTATTTCGCCTTAGGCTTTGCTTCTAGTTTACTATTTTTAATTTTATTTTTTCTAATTTTTTTATTTCTTTATATTATCAATGATAGACTAATCTATTTTTATTTTTAAATTTTTTAGATTTTAATTACACTAAAAAAAGTTACCGATAACTATAATATAAAATAAATCAATTACAATAAAAACTATAAGTTACAAAAAAGCAAGCTGAGGAGCCCCTTTGTGGCGGCTTCCCAACTCTATCCGCTCTTTTCAAAGAAGTTTATCAAATTTTTTAAAGCGGTTCATCAATTTATTAGTATTTAATTTATTCATATAAATACTTTTTTAAAATAACTTATCACAATAGATATTCTTAAACAGCTTAATAATTCATTAGTATTTAATTTATTTATATAAATACTTAAAGCTAAAGAAATCAACCACAGTTATAGGGCATCAAGCACAGTCGAAAAAACAATTTCTCCGATCGGTTTTCTCCGGCCGCTGTTTCTGTTGTTGCGGGTGGGCCGGTGGGGGAATCATCGCGTGCTGGGAAATTTGGAGACGTCCTTAGCGGAAACAGAAACTGCGTGCGGGACCCACGGTTGTTCGTCTGTTGGGTACGGCGTGTCAGTGATAGGTTCGTACGAGGGGAAGCGATGCGTGGTGTAGGGGTGAGCTGCGCTGGGGTAAGCGGGAGTGGGAAGTGAGCCGGAGTCCGGAGACTTGCACGTAGAGATGATAACGGGTACTTAAAATCTAAGTATTCGATGGGTTTTATTTGATAAGGAGGTGGATATGAAAAGATATCTTCACTCGTGGGTATGTTAATAGGTAAAAACCTCTACTCATCGGATATACGGGTGCGGGTGCGGATATATACTACCTGTACCCACATACCCACGGGTAAAATATACCCTGCCGAGTATATACTAGAGATAACAACGGATACATATACCTGTGGTCCGTATATATATATTTGAAACGAAACCAATGGAAATACCTGCGCCCGTATATACCTGTGCCCCGTATATACCCTTATCAATTCAGGTATAAGTTACCCGTCGGGTACAAATACCCGCGCGGGTACGGGTATAGGTAAGTTTCTATACCCGTGTGCGGGTACGGGTATTGTAGCGGGTATCGGGTACAGGTACGGGTTAGCTATACCCAGCGGGTATCTACCCGTTGCCATCTCTACCTGCACGGGAGGTGGGTGCTGCCAGATAGCTCCTTGTCGTTGCTTGCAGGGCCTTCCAAGATACTAGTACAAAAATGGTAGTCCAGAGTAAAGTTAATTTAGCTTTTTCGTAACTTATAATTTTTTATTATAATTAGTTTATTTTATATTATAGCTATGGTAGCTTTTTAATATTATTAAATTTAAAAAAATAAAAATAGATTAACCAATCATGATAATACAAAAAGAATATAAAAAACAAACAAAAAGTTAAAAATGAAATTAAAAAATAGTAAAATAGAAACTAAAATCTAAAAACTGAACTCGAAACAAACAGACCTTAAAAAGAAGAAGATGCCGTTGTCTCGATCTCCCAGGGTGTGGCAAAATTTTGCAAAGCTCAAGCCAATCCATATGGCAGAAATATGCCCATGTGTCACTTTGCGGGTGCTCTGTTGTGCCGTGCGGTGTGGTGTGGCCAGAACTCCGACGGAAAAGCGCAGTGGTGAAAAATCTACCATGTGCCATGTTATATGTGGTAAAAACTCATGTACCATGTTTTTGTTATTAGGAACGCAAAAACCTCGCATTTGAAAGCAGTTCTACCCGAAATGATGTTATCGTAACCAACTACAACGCCAAACGGAAGTCATGACGATGAGACGTTTTTTTATATATTCAAGGGCATGTAATACACAATGATGAAATAGTTTTTGAACAAGTTAATGATGAAATATAGTAGTTACTTAGTAATTGTCCAAAGAAAAAACAAAGTGTGAGAGCTTGAGTAAGAATCGAGTGTTCCTCTCTATTTTCCTCTTTTGACAAAGTTGGAGTATTCAGCTAGGGTCATTGGATAAAATATTTCGCAAAAAAAAAAAAACTAGTTATGGAGTAGGCAGAATTTTTTGGGGAGCGAGGAGCAGTATGCAGTATTTAGTTTATCATATATTTGTTTAGTTTCTCCATCTACATTAACTACGTTTTATAATAATATAAGAAATTAAAAAACGAAAGGGCTTATGAGCAAACTATTATAGTTGAACAAAGAATTGCTTTTGGTTAAATTCATCATTCAGAACTCAATGTAAAATCCTCACAAAAAAGGAACTCAATGTATAAAAGAGCAATAGGATATCAATATTGATTATTTTCTGACCATTGAAGAACAAAGAAAAGTATGGGAGATGGAGATCATCTAGTCCTGTCGAGAGCTGGAGTTTTTTTTCTCCCTCTTTGGTAGGCAATGAATGGGAACTGTCACTTGCTTCCAATATTGACATGTAGGGGCCATATCACCGACCGAAAAACATACATTGATAATATTATGCGAATTGACGACAGTTCCAAAAAATATTGGTGACTTCATGACCACATGAATAATGGTATAAGTTTGGGACATGACTCTCTAGAAGAGTGAATGTAAGTAATAACTAACATGAAGAAATGATATCGTAGATCATACTCTCCATAGATATAATAAAAGTAATTGAATACCATCATTAACAGAGCCTTCCTGTTGGATTTTGCAACGGCTTTTTTGTAATTTCTCAATTGAGAAAAAGAGAGAGAGAGAGAGAAAAGAGAAATAGAGCCGACCTATCGGTGGGCCAACCGGAGGAGATAAGGGGAGGAGTCTCCTCCTGTGCGGCGTGTGGCGCTTAGCCTGGATTTGGACTTGGCATCGACAGGCTCTTCGTTTGGCGATTTGGGCAGCGAGTGGGAAAGTGGCGGCTGAAGAGGCGCAGGCTGGAAGGAGGTAGCCCGTAGCAAGATGGATTTCATCATACCTAACAGAACATAGAAGATTACAAATCTTTTATCTGAATGCAAGCTAGTGGGTTGCAAATGGATCTTTAAGAGAAAGCGTATACCTGATGGTACGATAGAAAAGTACATAACCGTTTAGTGGCTAAAGGTTTCACATAAAAGGAAGAAAAAGACTATTTTAATACATACTCTCCTATGGCTCGTTTACTCACAATTCGGGTGTTTTTAGCACTAATTGCCGCATACAAACTTCAGGTATATCAAATAGATGTAAAGACCACTTTCCTAAATAGAGAGTTAGATGAGGATATTTATATGCAACAGTCCGATGGTTTTGTGGTTAAAGGGCAAGAAAAAAAGTATGTCAATTGATTAAATATATGTATGGCCTAAAGCAAGCTCATAAGAAATGGCACGAGAAATTCGATAATACTATGACATCGATCGGCTTTTATGCAAATGAAGCCGATAAATGTGTCTAGTATCAGTTAAGTGGGGGCGAATGTGTCATTATATATGTATATATAGATGATATATTGCTTTTTCGGACCAACATGGATGTAATCAATACAACAAAGTCTTCTCTCACAGAATTTTGTTATGAAAAATCTGGGTGAAGCAGGTGTTATTTTGAATATCAAACTTATAAAGAGTGAGAATGGGATTACTCTTTCACAATCCCACTATATGGATAAGGTTCTAACCAGATTTGGATTCATGGACTATAAGCTAGCTGCCACACCTTATGATCCAAATACTAAGCTTTATAAAAACACTGGACACAAAAAAGGCCAGCTTAAGTATTCTCAAATTATTGGATCTCTGATGTATCTAACTAGTGCAATGAAACCAGACATCTCATATGTTGTAAACAGATTAAGTCGTTATACGTCCAATCCAGAAGATGAACATTGGATAGCACTAGATAGGGTACTCAGACATTTAAAGGGTACCTCAAATTTGGGAATACATTTATTCTGGCCATTCTGTAGTCTTAGAAGGATTCAATGATTCTAATTGGATTAGTGGCTCAAATGATATGAAGACTACAAGTGGATATGTATTCACTCTAGCAGGTGGGGCCGTCTCATAGAAGTCTTCTAAACAGACTATCATTACATGGTCCACCATGGAGGCTGAGTTAGTAGAGCTTAATTCAGTGGTTGTAGAGGCAGAATGGATTAGAGAACTCCTTTTTGACCTACGTATGCTGGAGAAGCCTATTCCAGATATATCAACCTACTGCGATAACCAAACTATTCTGGTTAAAGCGAAGAGTAGAAAGGATAATATGTTCTCAAAGCATATAAAGATACGACTTAAGTCAGTAAGACATGACAGAGAGACGGTTGTCATTTCTGTAGAATACATCCAGTCTAAAAGAAACATGGCAGATCCTTTCACTAAAGGATTGCGCGTGGATGACCATCCTAGCAGCGTATAGGGAATAGGACTTATACCCATGTGAAGGCTCACATTGGTAGTAACCTATCCTAGGAGATCGAAAATCCCATGAACTAGGCTCTAGGACGACAAACTGTGTGAGATTAAAGAGCACATCTAACGGGTCCCATTAGCTGCAGTGCTCTTTCTGTATGGAAGGCTGAACAATAATTCTTAATGAATTCGATGCCCATATGACTTCGAAAATCATCCTATAGGATTTCTAGAAAAATTCACCTATATGAGTATGATCATGATGTCGTAATCAAAGAAAGTTAAGGGTATACTTTCTTAACTTTTTTAAAGTACTCATGAGTTAGATATGGAGACATGACCGTAACATTTCAACCCGAGAGGGAAAGGGCAAGCTGCCCAGTACAGATTGAGATCTGGACGAAAATTCTCACCCTAAGGCATTGGATTAAGGCGAAGTCCTTCTTTGTCCGTGCAGAGTTGTAGTCCTTGTCGCTAGGCTTTATATTCAAACCCGCAAGGTATCCATCGTCAAATAGATGTATATTAAACAAGACTTTAAGCACCTTTTATCAATTGATAAATTAGTGGGGACTGTTGGATTTTACAAGGGCTTTTCTATAATTTCTCAATTGATGAAAAAAGAAGAAAAAAGAGAGAAATAGGGTCCACCTGTCGATGGACCAACCGGAGGAGATAAGGGGAGGACACTTAGTCTCCTCCCGTGCGGCATGCGGCGCATGCCCTAGATCTGTACTTGGCCTCGGCCAGCTCTTTGGCTAGCGATTTGGGCTTTGACTAGAGAGGTGGCGGTAAAGGCGTAGGCTGGCCCAGGCTCCTCAAAGTCGGTCGTTCACAACCACCACTCCGCAGCCCCCTACCTCCTCTATTTAAAGCTATCATCTCTTCCTCTGTGAGCATATCTCTTCCGATCTAGAATATGCTCCTCTTGGTTTTCTTCCTCTCTGGTCTTTGAGTTTTGGGGAGATTTTTGGTGCTTCTGCGCCATCTCCTCTTGGAGCTTTTGCCTTTGGATTCCTATGCTAGCCCTGTCATTCGATGGGGTGTTGGAGGAAATCTAAAGGTAAAAGATTGACCCGAGGAAGGAAGCAAGCCTTGACGGTTCTCTATTGCTCTTAAGTGCACTCGGCCGGTGCACTTTGGTTGTCTTGTGTGGCATCTACCCCGACCTTCGATTCCTACATCGGCGACCTGAGGTGGGAGTGTGACATTGTATCTCCGTTTGCCATCGTCTCCTTGTGCGACAAAATAAGGCGCTTGGTTTTCTAGGACAGCGCCTTGAGGCATGCCTTGCCTAGATTACTTCTCGGTGGTTTTGAGTACCACTGGCGCTGTGAGTATATCGGCTGTTTATTCTTTTACTTGATCAATATCAGATATTTTTTGATTTATCTCTGATTGGAAATTGCAAAGAGGAACTGTGGATTAGATTGCTTAGTGATGAAATAACATATGGCTAAAATTATATATAAATGTGATGGTAGATGGACCTTAAGCTTTCATCTTGCTTGCTGTTTTAAATGGTCTAATCATTGATATTGCTTATATTTCTTGATACTTGTTATCACAGTTCTGATATTAGACTTGGTTTAGTCCAATTGATATCCGAACCCTTTTGTCCTGCTTTAATCAATATCGTTCGTACTGATTGAATGGTAGGTTGATTAAAAGGTCATTTAGTCTGTACAGCAACAATACACTCATGATGTGATCGTTTCCTTTAATAGCTAAGTTTGTTTTAAAGCTCAAGGTCTAATCTACAATTATCATATATAATCATGATTAGTTTTGTCATGGCGGAGATGGCTAAGAGTAAATCTTATGCAACTACTATTCTGAAAGCAATATATGTCATACAAAATCTTATTAACACGATAAATTTGGTCATACATGTTATATTCATATTGATATTAGCATTCAATTGCTTTGACTTAAATTGTTTGCATGTGCATATATTGATTTTAGACTTTTGCATGATATATATTGTAACATCCTGATTTTCAGTGAGATTGAAAGCCCTAAATCTAAAAATGAATTTTTGTAATTTTTCTGGAATTAATAAAGCTTAAATTGAATTTTTTTAGAAATTAAAAAGGATTTAATATGATTAAAATAAGCTTTAACATGAGCTGTAAATATTTTATTTAAGTTCTTCAGGTCTCAAAGAATTTTCTGGTATTTTTTTGTGAATTTTTGGAATTTATCTGCTATTCTCTAGAGCTCCTAGTATTCTATTTGAATTTTTTCTAAAAAGAAAAACCCTAACCCCACCAAAACCCTAGCGGGCCGGACTCGAGCCGACCCACCTTCCATCGGCCCACCCCCGCCCACGCCACGCGTCGGCCGATCCTGCGCGCGCCGCGCGCCGCTTCTCGCTCCGCCGACCGTCATGCCTCCTCCCGTGCCACGCGGCACCCATCCCACACGCACGACCCGTGCCTGCACTCGGACTCGCTCGTGGCCGCCTGAATTTTCCCCACTGCCACGTGTCGACATCTCGTTCACCGACTCCGATGCGAATTCGATCGGCGTCGTACCCGACCGGGACTGCCTCAGTTCGCGTGCTATAAATCGCCGTCGCCTTGTCACCTCCATCGCACGTCACTGCCGCCGTCTCCCTCGCCGAGCCCGCCACCGTCACACCGTGCCCCAAGCCGCTGGAGCCCTCGCCACACTGGTCCTCACCACCGTCGACGTCGGAGCCCCGTCGCCGAACCCCACCGGTGAGCACCGCCACCCTTCCGGGTTCCGCCGCCGCTCACAGTCGCCACTTCCGCGTCACCCTCGCCGCCGGACCCCGCCGCCCGCACGCTCCCCTCGGACCGAGCACCGCACCCGCGCCCCGGTCTCCGCGCCGCCTCGTATGGCGCGCCCTAGACACGTGTCAAAGATCCATCGGCTGAGCCCCCGCATCCCCATCGTTGATCCCGATCTGGATTAACGGCCTTGATGTCGCTGCGTGTCCATCTCCCGATTGTCCGATCCTGCCGCCGCCGTCGCACCCGACCGAGCCACATCAGCCCTAGCGTGCCACATCGGTGCCACGTGTCATGCCACGTCAGCGCTACGTCAGCAAAACCGACCCCCCGGTGCCACATCAGCATGCCACATCAGCGCCATGTCGGTATGCCATGTGTCAACAGCAGAGCCTGCCACATCGGCCACGCTAGTTACATCGGCGTGACACTGTTCCGTGGACCCGGTCCACTGTGAACCATCTCTGCCATGCACCCGGTCCACAGCACAGTGTAATTTCTGATTTTTTCAGTATTTTCTTTAGATTTAATTTTTCGAGAGCCCGTTCTAGCTCCGATTGACCCCGTTCTTTTTTTTATAAATTCATCTAAAATCGAGATATATCTTTTGGTTCTGGTTTCAAGGTTTTTAGAGTTCATTTGCTTATTATTTTATGTGATTTTGTTGTTTCGGTCGTTTTCTCTCTTGTTAGATTCCGATTCCAGATGAGCAGGAGCGACGCCAGAAGACCCCGAGTACCTCGCTGAACATAACCAAGGCAAGTCGTCATCTGTGATCATGTTGAGCCCAGTTTTCAATCTATTATTTAAATATTTTACATTACATTACCTTGCATCGCTATTTTAATACAAACTCTTGTACTGGTAGTTATTGTCCCAATTGAATAATTTTCTCCTAGATAATTTGAATACCATTATGCTATTATCATCATAGGTTGGGAAATTAAATAGTGATGCTATGCTAGATGTCACATGGGTTGTACGATTAGAATGCTTAGCCTGTTTAATTTACGAAAGGGTTTATCATCGCATGTGAATAATTAATTTGACTTAATGAGATATGGAACTGTGGTTGGTGCCACAGCTATAAAATTTATGCCGTGACATTGGTGTGTCATTGGCGGTGGTTATACAAACTTGATTTTCATTTGGACGAGTGATCGTGCAGTAAAGGGAGAAGTGTGGATGCATTTCGTGGCATGTGGTAGTCTCGCCCGGGTAATAATAAGGACTTAACTTTGTGCGCTATTGATTTGAGCTTTATCGTGTAAACCACATGTCTAGTATGAGATATTTCAATTTCAATCTCGCTATGATGATGAATATGGTTGCTGATTTCTATGTGGCGCAAGGGGGGTGTGATGCGAAACTTTAGCGGGCGGGATTGAATTGGAATTGAACTTTGTAAATGTCTTGTTGTGATTTCCTTAGGCCAAGGCTAATCAAATCGTATGGGTACAGTTGTGCAACCTCTACAAAATGTAAAAACTATTCGAATAGCCGTGTCCTCGGTCATGGACAATGCTTGGTGATTTCACACGAGGGGTAGCGATTTCATATGAACTTGTGGTTTATGGTTGGAAAGTGAACGGGTAGTTCACTGTTGGCTTAGCTTGTGGATGGGAGGTTCACAAGTGGTTTAATTCAATTTCGTTGATTGTTTATTTATT
Source organism: Melocanna baccifera (assembly GCA_036346265.1). Lineage (NCBI taxonomy): Eukaryota > Viridiplantae > Streptophyta > Magnoliopsida > Poales > Poaceae > Melocanna > Melocanna baccifera. The sequence goes on along the minus strand of CM070676.1, from coordinate 37,229,515 downwards.
ACTATTTTTCATTAAAGTTCGCTTTCAATCTATTTATTGTATTTATCTTAAATTGTTAGTTTATGCAAATTAATCTTTCAACCATCCATTGGTAAGCCTTATATATTATATTGCATTCATTTGTTACAAATGACTTGCTGAGTACCAATGTACTTACGGTATTATACATATATTGCTCAGTTGAGGAGAAGTATTACCAGCAGGAGGTACCGGAGGAAGGGTACTTCAGCGACTTCACGGATTAGGACTTCGCTCCCCAGTCGATTGCCTGTGGGCATGTCAAATGGCTACTACGCTTATTTTGTTCTTTCCGCTGCTAGACTTTAAGCCCTTCGGGCTAGTGATATTGTAAACTTGGCAATAAGGTCGTACTTTGGGTATTTATTGATATTTGAGTTTTTCCTTTATTTTAACGTGTATATGATTGTGGTTACATCTATGTTTGACCGTGTGCACTAACGTGATTCTGGACTAGTACAATTTACACAGAGAGTCCGAATTTACATATTCGGGTCTCGACATATATGTTGGGCATATGTTACTATTACAATGGTTTAAAAAGTTCAAGTGATTATATATTTATTAAGTTATTTAAATGCTTTCTATATCATACTTGTGTTTTTTATTAAATATATTAGAGTTAAAACTAAATATATGCTTATACCACATTAGTTAACACTTCCTTCTTTTGGGCTTATGGGTGAGTTTGAGAGCTTCGGCTTTGACTTTTTGATTGTTTGCTATGACAACTCGCTTTCAAACAGTGCATCTTTTCAAGACGGGGTCTACAGGTAAATTATAATGATATTATATCAAGTTCAACTGTATCGGACAAAATCGCATGCTACTATTTTCCTCATCGTACTATCTCTTACGAATAGCTAGAATTTAAGAACTATAAGTCAAAACCACAGCCTAAAAGAACCAACCTTATGGTTTAGCTTTCTACAGTAAATAGCTTTCAAACGGAATGTGTTTTTAAGACGGAGACTACAAGTCGATTGTAGTAGACATTGTTTCAACCTCATCTATATCAGTCAAAATTACACGTGGGTATCTTTCTCCATACTTTCTCTCTTGAATGATCAGAATTTAAAAATCTAAACTATAACCCATAGTACAAAAGAACTCACCCAGAATCTCCAGAAAAAACTTGAATTCTCTGACCAAAAGTCAAGTTAATCAACTTACCCTGATCGAAACTGGTAAGAACCTTGTCAGGATTCTAATAAAAGAAATCGGGAGGCCATTTGTCCTTGACTCGGGAAAAAAAACTTAACCCCGATCGGTTAAATTTTAATTTGGTTTAACCCCGATCGGAAAAAAAAAACATACAGGTGCACAAATCACACGTCCAATATATTATGAAAGGGACGTTACCTGTCATGTTTTAATTTGGTTTGCCTGCAGTAGGTATCTCTTTTTGGTTGATCGTCCGTCCGGTCATGATCATGAATTGGTGAGCATCATGCAATGTTCATTCATAGCTTTCGCTTAGAAATATGTGCATTCACAGTTTGACACATACCCAGCAAGCTTTACTTGTGGCAAACAATGATGTACCAATAATAAGAAATTTACATCCAAATAGCACAAAGAATATACTAAGGCCCTATGTAGGAGTCGTAGCCTTTTGACTTTTTTTTGGGTATAGTGTCTTTTGGATTTCTGGTTGAAAAATAGTTGTAACTTTTTCTTAAAGATTATTTGGCAATTGAAAAATTGAATATGCCAACAGAGGAAGATCAATGGTGCCTTCTAATTTTCTCCCAAGTATTCAATACTCCTTCACTCTCATGGCTACAAAGTTATAAAGATTGGAGTAAGAAACCAACACCAAACAAGCAAAACAAACATATAAAATTTTAAGAAAAATCAAAAGTACTTTTGTTATAATTGCCACTGTTATAACTGCTGTACTTCATTTTCTCGATGAACAGTGAAATCAGCTCAAGTTGAAAAACTAAAATTGATATAATTTTTGATCCGTAGATTTAAATAATATAAAATTTTACACGAATCTTCTCTAGGATTTTGTGAATCTATTCCAATAATTGATCATGAAAATTATAGTCATAGTTGAGATCTTTTTTAATTATTGGAAAGTTACACCAAAACCGAGTCAAAACCCCAAACAGTGAATCAACTTGCTTGTGGGTAAATGATGACCAAGATGACTTTAGATATATTTTCACATGTCATATCAAACTAAAACAACGAAAAACATGATCCAAAAACTCTTGAAACAAGAAATCACTCGATGAGGCCAAAATCAAGCAAAACTAGGTTTCTTCCTAAATTTGATATCAAAGTGCATGTATGATAAGAGATTGATTTTCAGATGTTATCTTCATTTCAATCGCGTCCTTGGCACAACAAGATCAAGAAGAGGGAAGAGGAGAGATCAAAACCAACCAAAACATGAGCAAATCAATCAAAATAAGAAATAGTCATGATGATCATTAAAAATTGATGTATTATCTCTTGAAAAATATAGGTTTCATAGCCACTTTATCTTGAAGGACAAAGAGCACCCAAGGTACTCACTCTGAAATCTGACCCTAAGCCTAGAGAAGAGAGTACAAGATATGGGTTGGATAGATAACCTCATTTCTCCATCTCAACCCCTTAAATAGGTGGGTAACTAGCCATACCTAGTTCTTAGTGGATCCTATCCACTAATACAATGGGAGAAACCCGTTAACTCTACACACACGAATTTTAACTCATATATTTCACTTATGCATGCTTTTCAAAGCACATAAATCCAAATATGTTAAATCCTTCGTCTTGATCCGTTTCGATCAAATCAGCTCCACCTTAACCTAAATCGCTTTCCAAAAGCATCGCCCACACGCCGCGGTTGTGATCCAAGGTGGTTTATGATATTTTGACCAAACTACCAAAATATCTCTCATTGACTCGGTCATCATCATTCTTTGCAAGCAATCGTCATATTTGCCACGTGTAGGTGCACCACTAACTTGCCGCATATCGCCAAGTCTATTCTATTCTGGTTTCACAAATCATGACTCACTTGGACCGTTCAAGCCTTATGGTGCCATCCTTTATCGTGCCATACTTGAGCTCATCGTCTCACTCGGTATTCTCGATCATTCTAGACCTCAACTCCTCCTTAAGCCTAGCTCCGATCCTCGCCATTGACCATGGTTGACTCCAAGCAACCCTACACATCCAAAGACAAAAAAATCATGTTTAGGCACAAGTTCTTAACAACTTGGCCCACGTAAGTCAAAACATGTATCATACAACCTTAATCCAATGACTCAAGTCATTCTATCTCAATCTATAACTCATTTCTTAAAACCCTATTTTTCTGAAAAAATCGGTAGTACCGCTCACAACACGCTGGTACTACTGATCCCCTGACCGGTACTTCTGCTCCTTGTAAATTTGAACTGGACCTTTCTAAAAAAAATGTACCACTGCTCCGTCGGTACTACCACGTTCATACCTACGGTATTTTCGATTTTTCTAGGATTTCCATAAAACTGCCAAATCAAATGTAATCTTTTCAAAAGCCATTTTATCACTCCACAAAACTTGCAATGGTTCATCACAACAGTATCTTTAACCTTCTCACATAGTCCTTCAGTAATCTGTGGACGAATCGAATAAGAAGCTCCTTTTATGCGGTGGCATTTGGTGGGTAATTCTCACAAACTTTCAATGGCAATGTCCCAATTTCAACCCACCAAAACCTAGAAAAGTGCATCTCCGTAGCTTTTCAGCTTTTAGTTCATTCTCCCAAAAGCTAACTTTTAGCTTCTCCTCAAAGCTAACTTAAAGCTAGCCTATTTGAGGGGCTTTCGGCTTTTTAGAAGCAAAAGTCAGCTTTAAGCCCCTCAAAAAGAGGGTCTGTTTTTTTCGACTTCTAAAAGCGGTTTTTGGTGGTTAAACGTAGTATTTTTCAAGATAAGATATACAAGTTAATTGATATACACATTAAAAGCCTAATATCTGTATAATCTAAAATCGCAAGCGATTATCTCTCCGTCCGTAATCTTTATCGCAAATAGATAAAATTCCAAAATTTCAATCAAAAGTTAGAAGTCATAACTATATCAAACAGTATGCACTAGTAGCAACCATGTTTTCTGTGAGCGATAGCTGCTTCTAGCCTTTAGGAAGGTATCATATCAGAGATCCCGTCTACAGAACTATTGATAGCTTAGCTACTGATTATGCCAAAAGCCAAACAAAGCACATGTAGCATATTTTATTGGCGACGTAGACCATCACCTCGCATCACTTCAAAGAATCCCTAAAGCCTAAAGGTCCTCCCTAATCATGCTTAATCAAGAAACAAAGCGGCCTGTCTTTAGCGAAACCACAGTACAGTTTTAATCATGCACGCCTTTTTTTTTCTCGCGTCGGCGAGGTGCAGATCCTTCTCTCGGGTGGACCAAATAGACGCGCGGGCCAGCGTGGCCGCAGCCACACGGTTTAGCGCACGAAAATTTTTAAGAGCTCACGTGGATAACGAGCTCCCCTTTCACGGGGAGCTCACCTGACCTGAATACTTAGCAGCGTCATCTCGTCGATTCCATGCATCTCTTGTTGGTTTGTCGCTTGCTGGCTCGGTCGCTTGTCCGCTCACGGTTAACTGATGCTTTGCATGTGCGTGCATTTCCACGCCTCTCCGCGTTGGTCTAAGCAAGCATGAGGGGGGAGCTTGTGAGAGAAGTGCCCGGTGTCCTCGCTTCGGTTTCTTTAACCCGGAAGGTGTTGCTTGGTCCACCGGTGAACAATACGCAGAGGAAACTAATGAGTAATGACTCCCTCTGTTGATTGCCTAGTTAGTTTCTTAGGCAGGCTAATGAGGAAAGGCACAAGATGTCGTTGTGTACTTGTACAATCATACTTGTTAGTTCCGTTCTGGTAGTCATTCCAGTCTAGCGTTTGGGATGGAATGTTCTGGTCTCGAAGTATTCCAGTGTACTGTTTTAGCTTTATTATTATTATTATTAATTTTGTATATGTATATTGGATCTAACAACATCGAAACAGAAGAACCAGGATTCAAAACGGAAGAATTCCTTAAGTGGAAGGACATATACTACACTACCACCATCATCTCCACTCAAATTCGACGGTCACTACACTACCACCTTTCGATAATCCCGCTGTGCCACTTCCGTCAAAATCCATGAGCGATAGCATCTTCTTCACCATCTCCGGCGAACCACCGCCATGCACAACCATCTATGGCTTGACCGTAATCTTCTCCCCTGCCTAGAAGACTCCATCCTCAACTCCATCTCCGGGTACACATGATTTCGGCCGGAATTGATTGAAATCAAGGCCAGCACAGAATGCAATATCTTCTATATCGTTTTTGGGTGATGGTACGGTACTTTTTTTGGCCATTTTCAGTCGGTACCAGAACGAAATTAGTAAGATTGTGTACAATACACGCGCTAGCTTCTTTACATTTCTTGCGAACGTGAGCGTGAGAGGGAAGGGCCGTACGCGAGAGATCTGAGAAAACGACTGGCCACCGTAAAGAGAGAGAGAGAGAGATCAGCAGAGCGCGCGCGGCACACCGTATGATTGAGCCGCAAGGGAGTCTGGTGTGGTGTGGAGAAACGGAGAGAATAGTGTGCGAGGCTTTACCCAAGTGCAAAGCAAGCCGAAGCCTCTGCTTACTTTTGATCTATCTGAATCATACATGCGCACCACACCACACCACCTGCCTTCTCTGCAGTTTCTCGCATACTCACATGCCCATCACGATTCATTCACGACTTCTCCACTCCCGTTTGGAGCTATAAAATATGAGATGCAGAAGACGGCCAAGGAGGTTCAGTATGGGGTGGCTCCGGTCCCTCTTCTCCCCGCTGAGGAAGCTCTGGTGCCACATGAACGCGGTGCAGCGAAAGAGTATGTTACGTCAATCTCTTCTTCCGATTCTTACGCCTGATGATGTATCATGTATGCTGTATGTATCCGTTCCATGGAGGAATTAATGCGTGGTTGCTTCGTTTGTTTGCAGAGAGGGGGATTTACATCCTGTACGACGATGTGAAGTCGTGCCAATGCGAGGACGTGCACGTGCTGTGGTCGATCCTCGTGGAGTCCCACGGCCTGCCGCCGCCGCCGCCGCCGGTGCTGAGGCTGACGCGATGAGGAATCAGAACGCATCGGCGGCGCCCCCTGAATAAGGAAAGGCCGACATGGCCATGGGAGCTGAAGTGTATGCTTCTGATGTACATAGGAGTCGGATACATAAATGGTTAATTAGTTAGTTTACGGCGCTGGCGCGCTGCTCTCAATTAATTTGGCCTCCGTTTAGCACCTCTTTTGGAGCTGCTGGGATGGAGTGGCCTGTGGTGGAACGAAGGTGCTGCATTGCATTGCACTGGCTTGATGAGTGCGGTGATGGGCTTCTTGGAGCGCACCCCTCTTTTGACTCGTCGTTTTCTGTAAGAATGCATTTGGATGCAGTTCTTTCGTCCCTCATTGAAGAATCTTCAGCGATTATCCGAAACTGCCATTAGCATCTCTGTGTGTTTCGTTGCTGTTTGCTTTGCGCACATGCAAGTGTGTAGTTTGCCCTCGCAGGAGCGCACAATGTTCGTGCGAAGAACTGATCGTATATTCGTACCGAGTGTTTGAGAAGGAAGATGTGTCATTCTTTGCTTCATGGTTTATCAAGTAGTTACTTTGTTTTCTTTCTCGCTTCTTAGAGCATGTTTATATTAGCTACATCTGATGATTTTTAGCTAAAAATATATACAAGTGGTCGAAAAAATGACTTTTAAGATGAGGAGTCGAGCGATAGAGAAAGTAAGAGAGATATGTACACGAAACGAAAGTGAGAGGAGTAGAATGCATGATACACTTGTAACTCCAACTTATCTATAGAACTATAGAAGTGAAAAAACCACCTTAGAAAACTAGATATTTATATTAACTTCTATTTTCTAATAAAAGTCAGAAGCAAAAGTTAAACAGGCCCTTATTCTTTGTCTTTTCTGGACTGCATTTGCATTGCTACTAGGCCGTTGGCCCCAATGGCCCGGATCAGGAGGTATGGCCTCCCTGGAGAACTTGGCACATTGGGACGCGTTGGACTGCATTTGCAAAACCTACCTGCTACGCCTGAATGGTGCTAGCCATCAAGAAAAGAGTTGGTGTCGGACAATATTTCAACCAAGTGACCCACCGACCGTGACTGATTTCTCGCAGGGATAGGAAACAGTGACTGGTAGAGTGATGGTAGCGTATTATCTTTACTAGCCAAGAAGAATATGACCTGTTTTTTTGGCAGCTTTTAAAAGCTATTTTTTGATTTTTTTTACAGTAACTAATTTTCAAACAGAATATTTTTTTTAAGACGATATCTACAAATTAATTGTAGTACTCACTATAGCAACTTTATTTATACAGACTAAAACCATATACGAGCTTTCATTACTCCATAATTTTTCTCATAAACAGCACAAAAACCATAAACCACAGTAAAAGACATAAGCCAAAGAAAAAAAAAACAGGCTGCTCACGGTGGTTCATTCACCATAATTTCAACTCCTCATGTTCCGTCTGCTCCACCCTGCTAATTGACACGCCAACATGTGGGCCAGACGTGTTCCACCTCTTAACTCTTCTTTTCGTCTAAAAAAAACTCTACCAAAAAAACAGAAAAAATAATATATCATAAAATAAATATAGCCTTCCTAAAAATTCTATAATAAAAAAGGATAGAAAAAACAATAAAGCTTTACCAGGCGCGCGGCGGAGCCTGACACGGCCAAGCGTGGAGGCCATGATATATCACTCAAAAAGAGTGACATGGCTCAAAATGCCACTCGAAATATTGACTTTCATTACATATCACTTCAAATATGTTTAGATTCAAGGTATAACATTACCTCGACTTTTTTTGGAATTAAAGATTTTTTCCTTATTTTGGTCATGGGAAATGGCCATTTTGCTCATGGATAGCACTGCTAGGGATGGCTGACAACTGCAAATGGTTAGATGTTTGTGTTTTGTGCATGAAATGGCACAAGACTTTTGTGCCCTTTATATAATAACTTAGATAGTAGTATGACAGTATGTTGTTTAGTATTTTATTGTTATTATTATTCATTATTGTTATGACCGGAAAAATTCGGCAAAGTTTTACCTATGGTAATATAGTAACAAATAATAAGAGTTGTTGTAAGAGAAACAATTGCAAACAACATGTCAAGTTAATTAGATAATCATCCATTTGCAAAAGCATTGGTTCATGACACGTTAATTAGATAACCATCACAACCATCCATGACAACAAGTTCCTAAAGCTAACATATTACATAACATGTAAATAGTGGTTTATTACAACATTCAACAGTCGCCAAAATGAAATCACCTTTCACATCCTAGCGTAAATATCACATAAGTAGTGATTCAAAACACATAAGCAATGGTATTTTCTAAAAAGTGTAAAAACATAGAACATAAGGGCAAAACGACCATTTCCCAAGCCAAAAGGAGGAAAGATTTAATTCACAGTAAAATCAAAATAATGGTATATCCTAAATCTAAATATCTTTAAAGTGCTATACAGTGAAAGTTAATATTTCATGTAGCATTCTAAGCCACACCACTATTTCAAATAGCATGTTATGAATTATTTTTTATACATAGCAAAGCACGGATATTCTTCCAGTGACAACAAAAATCCATGGGATCCGGAGTGAACCAATACCCCAAGAGGCGGCCTGGCGAAGCAATCGCCAACCCCGAACACATCGGCATCGTTTACACCGCCGCGCATGGGGGCCAGCGCACAGCACGGCAGAGTTGTCGCCCTGTGCCGTGCCGCGCAATAATTCCGCCGCTCCAACGCAACGACGGGCCCGGCAGCACCAACCCCCCACCGGCGCCGGAAATCACTCGCGCGCACATGAATACATGATGAACGCGCCGAGCCAACCGATCAGTTACCAAGGCCAGGTACGCGACAGCCGGCCGCCCTCCCGTTCGCCAGCTTATATTTAGGCAGGCCGCCTAAACGCGACGTCCCCCGCAGCTGTATATAAACGCTTGACACTTACCCTCTTCGCCATCCACCGAAACAACTGCAACAATAAAAGTTCGTAGCTTCTCGCAGCTGCTCCTCACCTCCCAATCCGTGGAGATCTCGAGAAGCTAACGAACATGGCAGGGCAATTGAAGGCCAAGATCCTCGCCGCGGCCGCGGCCGCCATGGTCGTCGCCTCGTCTCTGGTCGGCACGGCCTCCGCGGCCGACGCGCCCGCCCCGGCGCCCACGTCCGGCGCCACTGGTGCAGCCCCGGCCTTTGCTGCCGTGTCGGTCGCCGCCGCGGCTTTCGGCTACCTCTTCTGTTAGGCGGGATGCGTGTGTACTGTGCGTGTGCGCGCATGGCCGGCGCCGCACCGCACAGCATGGTGGTGTCGCTGCGGTAGTGCGGAGTGCGTGCACATGTTTGTTCGTTCTGAGATTTGTTGTTTCGTGAGTTTATGGATGCAATTCATTTCTTGGTTCGGGTTTGTAATTGATCACGTGTATACAGTGACCTTTTGTTTTGCAGGTATACAGTGACGATATTAAATATTTAAAATGTGAGCAATATTTAAATTTTAAGTTTTATTAAGAAGTAAATATCCTAAATAACTAATGATACGAAGCAGATAAATTATATTGTACTTGAAAAACAATAGAGAAGGCAGTGATCCGAAACTCAGAAATAGATGAGGTAGTGATTCACGCAATTAATCAGACATGTTGCTGGAAATATGTTGTTATTATGTTTTATTATGTTAGAATTAAATTAGAATATTTACTTATATCATAATATTTACAGCAGTTCATTCGAAAAATTGATGGCTGAAATTAAGCAAAGATCGACTGCAAGAAATTTTGATTTCAATCTCGCACAAGCTCAAGATACACAAACGCGCTTCCTGACACCGGGCGGCCAGGCTCAGCCACAGTACTTCCCTGGCCAGCCAAGATTTGACACATGTGCGATATGTCTTAATGTTTGGATCTGACTTCTGAGTTCTGAGGGGTGATCGTTTCGGCTTTTTTCGACTTCAGTTTCTAGCTTCAGCTTTTTTTTACTATTCACTACACTATTCACTAACTCAGCTACAGTGTTTTTTCAGCCAGCTACAGTGTTTTTTCAGCTAAAAGCCAAAAGCCATCGCTATTCCGATCACCCCCTGAGACGATCCCCCCATAGGAAAATCATTTTCCTTGAATTTGAGGCTTGGTTCTGGAAATGAAATCACTGCAGGAACTCCAAACATCTTTCTTAAAATGAAAAAAAATATATTAATCCGATAAACAATCTATGTAATACTAGTACGATTTACTGCTGCATGAGCGAAAGAAAGAATCTGTCTTTATCTGTCATATTTTGAGTTAGAGGCCACAACAAAATGGAGGATGCGCCAAAGAGTCTTGTCTTGGCTAAGGGGGTGATCGGAATAGCGATGACTTTTAGTTTTTGCTGAAAAAATACTGTAGCTAGCTGAAAAAACATTGTAGCTGAGTTGGTTTATTGAGTATAATTAAATATAAAAAACCAAAAACAAAAAATAAAAAAAAGTATAAGTAAATTTTTTAAAAAAACGAAAAAATAAATTTTATCAGAAAGTGCATCGTAGCTACAAGTAAAAATCGCCCACCGCCTACCACCGTAAGCCGCTCGAGCGCCTAATTCATCCTGAGTTCCTGACAATCGAGCCGCTGTTGGAATGGGCAAGCCATCAGAAAAACCGATCAAAAATTGATGTTGGACGGCTGCTCGACCTGGTCAATAGACACAAGTGAGTGTACATATCGTCTTTCCATGTTATTGTTAGACTTCTAAGGGTAAATTAGTAATTATTTAATTTGATAAAAGGAGAAATGATAGGTTCTATCTGTCAGTGGGATAAAAGAAGGATATGGCCGAAACCCTCACGGACGTGCACAGTATAGAAGCAGTGCGGGACAGTTCGGACCGTCTAAATCCATACTGAAGAGTACGGACCGTCCAATGGAAAGTTCGGACCGTCCAAACTCGTACCGAAAGATCGAACCATCTGAACTCGCACCAGAGAGTTCGAACCGTCTGATGAAAAGTTCAGACCGTCCGAACTCGCATCCGAAGGGAGAAGGGGTCTCCTCCTCGAGTGACGCCTCACTTGATCTGGACTTCGTCTCGACGGGCGATTTGGGCAGCGAGAGGGAGGCGATGACTAGAGAGGTGGCGGCAGAGGTGCGAGCTGGCCCAGGCTCCTTGGAGCCGACCGCTCGCAACCACCATGCCGCAGCCCCCTGCCTCATCTATTTAAAGCCGCTATCTTCTTCTCCGTGAATCTATCATCTTCGGATCATGCATCTTCTTCTCTTTAGCTTTCTTCCTTGTTGTTCTTGAGCAAGCTCTTCCCTTTGGGTTCCCGAATGCCCTAACTCTTGGTGGGGTGAGAGGAAAAATCCAAAGGATTTACTCAAGAAGGGAAGAATGCAGTGGTGGTCCTCTGTTGTTCTTGAGTGCACTCGGTCGGGTGTACTCTGGTGGTCCTGTGCGGCATATCTGACCCTCGACTTTACCTTCAGTTTTGTTATGATGTGAAGGCTGGCATTGTATCTCCGTCAACTTTTATCTTCTTGCTCGGCAAAGCGAAACGCTTGGTTTTCTGAGACAGCGCCTTGAAACGTGTCTTGCTCTGATTTATTCTCAGTGGTTTTGAGTACCACTGGTGTTGTGAGTATTGCAACATTCATTTTACTTTGCTCCTGTTCTTTACATATATCTGTTCTGAAGAAAGTACAAAGTGATTTTGTGGGCTAATTATAATTACTCTGTGATGAAATGACATATTCCTGAGATTATATATGAATGTGAGGGCAGATTGATCTTGAGCTTGTGGCTAGCTTTACTATTGAGTTTACTCTGATCATTGAATCGGTTATACTTGATATTATATCAGTTCAGGAATTAGTTTTCAGTTGATTCAGTTATAGCCGAGTTCTGTTGCTCTGTTATAATCAGTATTTTTTAATCTATTAGAAGGTTAGATTGATTACAGCATTCAATTGTAATGGTCAGCAATATTTGTTCATGATCCAGTGAACTCAAGATATAATCTATAACTGTCATATATAATCAAGATTAATATTTGTAATGGTGGAGATAGCCAAGACTGAATCTTGTGCAACTAGCTTTCTGAGAGCAGAATATAACATTCAAAATACTAATAACATGTTAAATTTGGTCATAAATGTTATATTCATTTTATTATTAGCATTCAGTTAGTATGACTTAATTTGTCTATTTATATATATGCTGATCGTAGACTCTTACATGATATATTTGTTAAGCATATATTTCAATTTGAATAGCTTAGAAAATTCATATGTTTATATGGTAGTCAAGCCATTTATATGCCTTTTATATTATAATTATGTCTTTAGTGAATATGTTAAAATTAAAAATATATGTTTATACCGTAGTATTTACGGCAGTTATGACTTATGGCAGTGGTCCAGGACTAACCATAAATATAAACTAGTGGACCAAGTAGCATGCATGGGCCGGGCCAGCATGCAGCATTGACACAAACTAGCAACGTAAGCGCGGCGTCACAGCACGCTAGCTACCGTGTGGACCGAAGTAAAAGAGACGAAAATTCGCAGTAAAAGGAGAGCGGAGGGGCTTTTTCGCAAAAAAACGATGGTCTTTTTGAAAAAATAGAGGGCCTGTACGTAATTACGGAAACCGCGGGACGTTATCCAATAAAAGAATAGCAGAGGGGTTTTTTTTAAAAAAAATCAAGAACTTTTTCATAAGAACTGAGGGTCTATATGTAATTATAAAAACTTAAGAGTTTTTTTTGCGTAAAACGCCACGTGGATACATTTGGGGGACGGGAAGTCCCCCCTCTTTGATATAAGGAGTATGTGTCCCCTAGAACAATTTACAGGAAAAGATAGTTCGATATGGTCGTTGACAGCGTGAGATACTGTATTACTTCATATGTAGCTGTGTACACAAGTTGCAAGTACATGAAAGAAGATACATACGCTCGCAACAGGCAAATGTGTACGTCAATCGATCATAACATATATACGCCCAACAACACCACATATAACACACAATGTATAAACTCCGCGGCGGCAACGCGACTGGTCCAGCAGACGTACGCGCGCAGTTCAGCAGAAGAGGTACCCAACGGCCACAGCGGCGAGGGTGCCAACAGCGACGGCCGGGGCGGTCGCGGCCGCTCCGGAGGAAGGGCCGGGAGCCGGCGCCTCGGCCGCGGTGGCCAAGCCAACCAAGGACGAGGCCACGACGGCGACGGTGGCAGCCGCGGCGAGGATCCTGAGCTTGAGGGTGGCCGCCATTTCTGCTAACTAGCTTCCTGGTAGATGCTCAAGAATTATTGTAAGATGTTAGGGGGTGGGCAAGAGCAAGAAGCTAGCGAGCTGGGTGCTTTGGGATGGGATGGAAGAGTGGGAAAGGCTGGGTATATATAGCTGCGATGGGGAGGCTTTGATGTGCTTTATTTAGGCAGACTAGCCTTGGAAACAAGGATTATTGGCTGGAGTTTCTTTCACAGGCTGGGTTAGTGGGCTATTTTTAGGCTTGCTATGATTAGCAGCAGCTGGGTGATTGGCAGGTTCAAAATGATCTTCTTCTTCTTTTTTTAAAAAAGAAACTGGTAGGTTCTGAATGATCAGTTGTGGTTTCTGATTTGTTGGGTTGGGAACTGACATGTGCAACTGCCAACTGGTGTAGTTTATCGTCGATGATTCGAAGCCGGTTGCCGAATTATTTCCGCGATAATTCCCATCTGCACACGGCGCGCTACCTCCCCGGCCGGCTCGCGCGCCTCCCAATCTGCACCGCGTCGCGTCGTACCGTGACAACTAGCCCCTGGCGCCCACTTGCGTCGCTGCCCGCCTCATGCTCCCGGCTGCCGCTCTATCGGCGTGAGTTGTGTGACGTGTGCTGCTCAGAGTTCACACTTTCGGCGAAGTTTTGGTCTTTTCGGACCTTTCGTTGGCCCCTGAAAGAATTTGCATTCGGTAAAAAAAAAACTAGGTACGTTTGAATTTCCCTATTCTCTCACAATTTTGGTATAATTCCATCCAAATTTTGGTCAAATTTCGTTCAAAATTCAAAAGCTGTTTGTATCATTTGAACGAAATTTCTACCGAAATACTGAAATTTTGGTAAATTCGTCTCTTTTGCCGACCAGCAAGATCTTTTCCAAAACGAAAGGATTTTCCCTGGTGCTGCCTTCCACGCACCGCTGGTGGCCGCCCTCTCATCCTGCCGCGCCCCTCAGGAGCCGGCCGTGCCTTGCGCACGTCCCCCTCTCGATCGATTCCCCCTCACGCCTACGTACCGCGCGCCACGACCTCGCGTCGTCGTCCTTGAGAAATTATTCCACTTCGAGTCGTCCAGTGCAAACTTCTCACCAGCCGCCATGAGCTCCACAGTCCGAGCTGTACCAGAAAACTCGCATGCACGTTCGTACGTTTGGAAGAAGAAGGGTGATCTGACCTCGAACTAAAGACAAACGAATGATCCGAAGGTCGACCCGAGTTCGGCTAGCTGGAAATATTGCCCCGTGAATTGAATTCTGGCAGGAGTAAGTATCATGCATGTATGTATAACCCAAAGGTCGATGTACAAAAATCCAATACACATAGTTTATCGTCCACACAGGAAGCAATTAAGCTGCAAAATCCCCAAATTAACCGTAGTATTCCACTGCCAAATCCCAAGGTCGCACCGATAGATTCGCATGTACATCTCGTAACATCATCCAGTTTGATCAGCAGATCACGACTCTGCGAGGAGGAACGCGGAGGACGGTCGCTCGGGGGAGTAGTCGACCTTGCCCCTCCTGTGCTCGGGCCTCGCGGTGGAGTTCCGGTTCTTGTCCACGCTGATCCGAGTGCTGGTGCTGCTCCTCATCCTCTCCCTGAAACCCCTGCACGACTGCACGTGCGAGTGCAGCTCCTGCGGCTTGAATTCCTTCCCGCACTGCCTGCAGGTGGTTGAGATCGTTGAAGGTGTTAGTACTTGCTTCATCGGTCCTTCAAGGCTTCAATAGAACATAAATGGGAAAAGATTGTTCCAGAAATAAAAAGGACTTCTAGCGGATGATATATAATACGATGATAAATGAAAAAGATGCATGAGAGGACCAGCATGTGTGATCGCTAATGTTTTCTTCTTCAGGCGTGTGCTTGCTGATGTTAGCATGGATACAGCTCAGCAAAAACTAACAGGTCGTGTGAAGCATCTAGTCAAGTGCTGTTAGCCAGTTACCAAACGTGTACTTTGTTTTCTGTTGGATCACAACATTCACAAAGATTCCTCCTACTTGGACGATCATTTTTTGGGACCTGCAAGCATGGTCCGGCCGGCCTGTAAAAGTTTCAGGCCCACCACGCCTCAGCACTGTTATATTACCGTTCAGCACAACATGGCCTTATTAGGGTATGTACAACCCTCCATGCTCGCTGGAAGCCCAGGTCTCCACGTCGGCACCAAGCTGTCAGCTCAGTCGTTCCAAGTGATTGTAGGCGGTCAAAGTAGCCTGCACAAGCTGTGGTTGACTCGTTGACAAATAGCAGAGGCAGTGGCTTGGAGCAACGCGCTGTGGTGAAGGCAAGCACTTCACACACATTTGCTCGGGACCACCCGACCCACCCCTCCACCGTGTCTACACACACCCGCGAACCTCCCAAGTCACACACGTGTCCTTAGGTCAGTGGCGGCCGGATTCGAGCGAGGAAGGTTGACGGGGTGCACTACTACAGAAATCATCATCACAGACGATTCAAAAACGTCATCACAGACGGTTTTCTGAACCGTCTGAATTTATGAGTCAATGATAATCAAAGATTATTACAGACGGTTTGTGAGCCGTCTGTGATGAATACAATACAGACGGTTTGTAACTAGAACCGTATGTGAAAAACACTATCACAGACGGTTCTAACAAAAAATCGTCTGTGATACTCACATATCACAGACGGTTCTATATGTCTGTGATGTTTTTCATAAACGGTTTATACTACAAAACCGTATGTGACAGTTCATTTTATACCTAAATTTTTTTCTATTTTTGAATTAGCCTCAGAAAATATTAGCTATGCCGTTTGAAAACAAGCAAATATGACAACAAACATAGCAAGAACATTCTATTTATATTACAACATTCTATTTATATTACAATCCACCATTACAATATTATAGGACTACAATTCACCATTACAATAGTAGAAAATATAGCAGAGAACATTCCATTTTCATTACAAATCGAGCAACAGATAAGAAAGAAAATAGAAGAATCAGATATCCTAATAGAAGCTCGTCCCTGATGCAGCTCGGGTAGGCCTAAACCCAATAAAGTAGCAACAATGAAGGCTATGATGGAGACCTAAACCTCACAGAATCAAATACTATAAGAAACAATGGAGGGAGGGAGCTTACGACGTATTTGAAGGAAGGGGACGGATGGGTTCGAGTGAGTATTTATATAGGAGGGAGAGCTACGATCCGCGAGGTGTGGGTTGGTCGGTTTCTATTAGCTGGAATTAGGTTAAGGAGGATTGACGGGCCCAGTGATCATGGAATAAATTATCACAGACGGTTCTTGGTAAGAACCGTCTGTAATAGTATCATAGACGGTTTGAACCACGAATCGTCTACGGTATTGGTTATATATATACCGATACAATATAAACAACTAGTCTCAAAATATGAAATAACAAAATTTTATATGGCTTATATATACTCATTTGAAATTTTTCGACGAGATCTACAACTTTGCAGTTGAGACGAACCCCAAATTTCGAAGGAAAAATCAAAAAATTTGGCAAAAACAGAAATAAAAAACTTACGATTCGAATTTGAGGCTACAAATAGCCGATTTGGGGGGTCTTCGAGGGCGACTAGTACAAGTTAGTCGTTTTTTTGGATCGGGCTCATCGTTAACTTTCCAACGAGTACAAGAATGTCAAAAACAGACACCGTATGCAAAAGTTATGCCCGTTTTACCAAAAGTGTGTCAAAACAGAATTCTACTCAAACTCAGATGGAAAATTATGAAATTTTAGGGATGTGTAAGGCGGAAAACATATTACAGATGGTTCTTAATTAAGAACCGTCTGTGATATTACCAATATCACAAAACACAATAAACTAGGCGACAAATACAATATCACAGACAGTTCTTAATTAAGGACCGTCTGCATTATATCGAGCGTGCGCTACTTCCTGTTCTTCATCAAGCTCAATAGTAAGTCGTTCGCGCATTCGATCAACTTTGATATTGCAATTTCTTTCTGTTTTCTTTTCTGAAGTATAATAAGTAGCTTACTGTTAGTTATGTGTTTTATGTTACTAGTTTATTGTATTTGTCTCCTAGTAAAATTTAGAATTAAAATATTACCTACATTTCCAACATATTATCTCTTAAAACAGATAATCTATTCATATCATTGACATATGGCAATATGTTTGATAAAACACACATGTAAGGATATAAAATCTGCATAATGCATAAATTTAATAATTAAAGTATTGCTCTCAGATGAGGAATTGCACAAGTTAAAAGAAACTTGGTCTTCTACCACTCTTGTCAATATTTCAACGATCACAGTAATAATTTCTCTAAATTCTGCTAGTCTAACTTAAGCAAATATTACCTTGGTGTAATATCGATGTCAAGAGCATGCAAAGTCACCAAATTTCGGTGAAAATCAGAAACATGTGACAAACTTGAACTACTGCAAATACAACATATATTCAGTAAAGCAGCAAAATATATATATATATATATATATATATATATATATATATATGATTTCGGCCAAGCCTAACAACGGCACTAAGGAATACTGAACAAGAGATTAAGCAATGGCAAATGACAGAGCTGCAGACTATACTCCAGTGAAGTATACTACTAACACATGAGGAGTCAAACTAGCAGAGTAATATTAAATTGTCACTGTGATTTCAATCTTAACAAAATATCCTCATTGAGCAATTCACAACCCCACAATCTATCATGCAATGCTCTTCCAGTGCCACCCGAAAAATATCAAAGATACTAAACAAATGAACAGGCACATCACACTAATGCACAATAGAGGTAAAAGAGTAAAGATCAGCTCATAGTGCAGCAACAATCCAAGCCATCGAGATGCACAAAAAGGGCTAGGCTCGTCAGAGAGACGAAGTCTCAGAAAACCAATCACCAGCGAATACTAGAATATCACTAGGGAGGTAATTGGAGATACAAAACCTTACTCCACAAATCAATACTCACCAATTTGTGAAGCCGAGGTACTAGACAGTGCCGCACATAGCGAACAAGAAGGCGAAATCGTGTCGCACACCACTTGGCCAAGACCTAGCCAAAGAATCAGAAACTCATTGTGTGCAAATGCACAATCCAGAGATTGGGATTTGTGAGCAGGGAGCAAAAGCACCACAGCTTGGCAACCGCTCAAGACCGGCGTCAACGAACTCTCTCAGCCAAATCCCCAAGACCAAATGGCCAGCGAAAGATTTGATTTGGTGGTGAGCTCTTCTCCCTCCCTCAAAACTCCAACTCCCATCTTTGATTTAAGGTCAAGGAAGCCGAACCCACCAGAGTATTCGGCAGTGCCCATGTCCGAAAGAAGTCAAAGCTGCTGCCGGAAGAAGAGGGAGGAGAGGGGATAGCAGAAGCGGCAGCCCAGATCTGGATTGAGCCGAATCGAACGTCTCCTCTCTATCATTTTCTCTCTCCCTCTCTTACATGTGGGCCCTATGGGCAGTTTTCTTTTCCTTTCCCTGAAAATAAGGTAAATTACAAAATAGCCCAACATGTTGTGTACATCAAAATGCTCAGATTTGGCTTAAATATATTCTCGTTCCTTATTGAGAGGATGGGAGTCTTCTGTGAATATGAATTTGTTTTCGTGATTTATTTCTGGATTAGGTCTACAACTCTGCAAGCAATATGAAGATAAACACGTCGCGTGTTTTTGGGCGCGAGCGCCGAGCAGCTTGTAGCCTTAGTGGTAAGTAGACATGGAAAGAATTTTGGACTACCCGTGAGAAAATGTTCTGCTGATTTAGTAACCCGTGAGCCAGAAGGTTTAATAATTAGGACGAGTTGTTATGCTGACTACACGCCGGCTTGATTAACTAAAAATTAAATGTGGAGACTATATCAGGGCTTTGGAGTAATAGCCCTTCGGATTTGATCATGTAGCACTAACCGTTCGTGTGTAGGATTGGAACGTTGAAACTGTAGACTAGAAATTTCGCAAACTTCAGACAGTTTGAGCATCCGATTTGACTGCAACATTTGCCGCGCTTCGAACGACCATTAGTGCTGACATGAACGCAATGACTTGAATTTAGCTTGTTGAGAAGGAGCCCGATATGGCGATCGCGTGGTTCTGGAAGGCGATCAATTCCAGAGACCGACTGGACAGCGCCCTGAAGGACATGGCAGCGGTAATGAAGCAGCGGGACCGTGCGGAGGAGGCGATCGAGGCTATCAGATCCTTCAGTCATTTCTGCTCCAAGCAAGCTCAGGGGTCCCTGGACAATCCTCTAATCGACCTCTACAAGGTGTGTTTCCTTCTTTCATGGAGAACCGAATCATATACATGTAGCACATCTTGGTAAATCAGTCTAGAATAACTTAGCGATGATTTTGAGGATTTGCTGTAAAGAACTTTATTTGAGATTTGAGTATTTGTCACTCGATATGTGGGTTCTGGAGGTATGTCAATGACATATGGGGCGACGAATCCTTACAGTAGACAGAGTCGTACATACGTATCGTCTTGTTCTCTTGTGTATGCCAACTAACTGTGCAGTACATATATGTCCACTGCAAGAACTGGCATGTACTTCAATCAGACCATGAGCGCGTGTCTGATCCTGAAGACCTGAACCCAACGGACGACTGGCTGTTTTGTATTGTAATCTATAGGCTGAAAACATTAGCTAAAGGCAAGCACACGTACACGTACATAGCTCAACTGGACTGTTTGTCCCTGTCGTAAACTGGGACGCATGTTCCGATCAGGTCACAAATATGACCGATGGGTCGCAGCAGCACTCGTCTATGAGGCAGCAGCAGCACAGAGCAGCAAGGCTGAATTTGCAGGATAAACACAAAGCACCTTAATCAGTACAGAATGCAGAGGAAAGCAAATTTGTGTCTCAGTCATTTATAGTTCTGGAAGTTGATCGAGTGTGCACGCATGGCTTCCTACCATCCTTCAAGGAAGCTCGGCTCCCGTCTCGGCGGCGGAGCGTACTGCGGCGGCGCCATCACCGGCGGTCCATTGTAATACCCTGCATATGTTCCATTCCATGGATGGCCAAACAAGAAAAACGGAGAAGAGAACATCGTGCATGGATGCAAGTGGATTAATCAAACCGTTCACACAAAAACTAACTGACTCATATCTATCAAATTCACACACCATTCAGAATTTAAAAAAAAATGCAGTATAAGGAAAGCACGTATACATGCGCTCGCTCATGCATGGGATTGTAGTATAGTTTGCGTGCTTACCTTGGGGTGGTGGGTATGAGTATCCGTACCTGCGATCACCCATGTTGGTCACTGGCTTTGAATTCAGATGACTGTACTGTACATAGAAGAGGGCTGGTCTTGGGGTATAAATAGCGGTTGCAAACTGCAGAGTGATATGCTATGAATTACACCTTTCGCGGTGTCTAAACTTTAAAGCTTCTAAAACATTCTGCGTATCGTCATCTTTTTGCTTCCTTTTGTGCTTTTTGTACCATTTGGATTGTTCTTGTCTTAGGCTTTAATGCATGCAATGACGGATAAAACTGTATGTTAGCTTTGCT
Organism: Melocanna baccifera; assembly: GCA_036346265.1. Classification (NCBI taxonomy): domain Eukaryota; kingdom Viridiplantae; phylum Streptophyta; class Magnoliopsida; order Poales; family Poaceae; genus Melocanna; species Melocanna baccifera. The sequence goes on along the minus strand of CM070676.1, from coordinate 37,208,637 downwards.
GTTGCTGTTTATGTTGAGTTATAGTGGTTTGTATATAGTCTTTTATGATTTAGAAAGGGTACTATAGAAAAATCCTAGATGAATCCTACTAGCATTAGCATTTCTACTCCTATTTGGATTAATACTCTTGCTCTGTGGCGGGGGCACTCCTAGGTAGGAGGAAAAATAAAAAAATAGGAGCCGACTTGGAGCGAGTTCTAGGAGGAACATAGTAACTTTAACAAATAAGAGTTAAGGTGGATATTGTTGAGTTAAGATGACTCATATCTAGTTAGGATTTGAAAATATATGCTCTAAAAAGTCTAGAAAAATCATATTAGGATTAGGACTCTGCTCGTATTTAAATTAGAATTCATACTCTAAATTAGAGAAGGGTTATAAGGGATTATATAAACCATAGAGGTGATCGTAGAGTGAAACTAAGCAATCAAGCCACTCATTCAAAGCAAAGGGCGCATGAGAGAATTAGAAATAGGATGTTCTTTAATGCTAAATTTTTATATAGGGCAAGAATTTAAGGGTTCTAAAAGATTCAAGAGGGTTGTGAGTGAGCGATAATCTCTTGTACTCTTTTGAGGTTGTGCTTAAAGAAATTGTAATCAACTTCATCAAAAAATTTCTCTATCGCCGTGATTCCTTCAATATCGTTATTTTAGTTCTCTCTGTAAGATTTATCTTCTTCGTTCTTGATATTGTGTATACTCTTTCTATATCTTACAAACTCTAATCTGATTTGAAGGCTGTTGTGTATAAAAAGGAATATCAGTGTAACAATTTCAGAGCGGGGTTTTAATTAGAAAGAGACTGGTAGAGATCAATGTTGATGGGCAACGTTGTAATTAGCAAAAGTCAGTAACCACAGAAACTAACGAGGAGGAGAATCGCTATGCCTTTTGCAATGTCAAAAACAATGCTCTTTTTCTTCAGGAAAGATAAGGCAAATTATTCGTCCGGGAAGTCTCGGAATCCAAGATCTCGATCGATCAACTTTGCACCTTGGCTCTCGCGAAAAATCAGACTTTCTGCCTGATCTTGTCTGAATAAGCATCTGCAGTGGGTTCTTATATTTCTTTCACACGATCGATGACATACCAGATCACCATTCTCGACAGCTTTCGGTGGCTTTGTGCTACCCAAAAGACACAAAATGATCCGTGATGCAGAAGTGTGTGCATGTGCTTCGGCGAACACACGAGCTAAACCTACATAAGAATTCAGGCAAGCCTCATTGACTTTTCAGGTTAGCGGAATTCTCTAGGCTAGGAGAGGTAGATCAGAAACTGAACACGTTCTATAGGGAATCATCAACTTTAAGAAAAGATAGATGGTTAAGTGTCAAGATCAAAAAAATCTAGAAAGATGCCAATTTCCAACGACTGCCATCTCTTGTAGAAAATTCCTAAAGCTTAGCAGACATCAGGTTCGGCAGACATCAGCCTCTTCAAATTGTGTAGTCTGAACGGCAGAACAAACCGAGTCATTACCCTTTGTCATCCACGGCATAAGGTAAATGTTCGGGACTATTTGGATGAATTTCACGAAACAATTAATTCATGTAGGCATCGAGAAAATTTCCTGCATTCCCCAAACGGGGCCTCAGTATGGATTAAGGAATGGAACAGTTGTATTGATATCACGTGCATAACAACATTTAACATCACAAATGCTACAACATACTAATATGGTGGACTTATTAGCACATGAAAAATAACACAAACATCCTAATGTCCACTTTTGCATACATGCAAGTGCGTTTCAGGGGAATTTTGTGTGGTCACGGATTTATTTTTGGTCTCTGTACTTCTTAGGGTGTGCTCGGGAGACATATTCACTTGTGTGCATGTGTGGTGTGCATGTGTGCGTTTGCGTCTATCTTATCATCGAAAAAATGGTACATATGCGTCTACCTTGTAATTAAAAAAAACATCAACCAGTCCTGTTGCCTTGTGTGAGACTATGTGAAGATTACCTCTAATTTATGATGAGTATTTGACTTTGTTATGCAAATGTTGTTGAATTTGAGTTTGATTTTAGAAATTTTTGCAATGTTAAGATTTGTTGTCAAGTGTAAGATGGTCTGACCGCCATGGGGATATTGGCGGTCGCCATGGGCAAGCGGTCAGAGCGGCTATGTAACTTTTTTGAAATTGCACACTAAACCACTTGTGCAGGCATGTTGGTGATATCTTTGCACTAGGTGTTACCTAAAATAGAGTTTTGCCCCTGTCTGTAGTCGTATAAACAAGGTAATTGTTGATAAAATTTTTAATGGCAGCGCCCATCTGAGATTTTTAATGTGTAGTAATAGCATTTCAGACTTAGAAGTTGGGCTGGGGTGTAATATGAACATGTTGCATTTGCACCTCACACTCCTGAAATTATCTTTGTGACATGCAGAATCATTTTCGTCGTCCAATTTGGAGAAGGTGCCCTCAATCCATGGAGAACAGGTGGTGCAAATCGCAGCTGGCACTGACCATTCCTCTTTGGTTACAGGTAAAAAATTATTCCAAAGGCTGAAAATGGCCACACAAAAAAATCCACAATAACCGGACAAATTGTCTTTCATTTCATCTCTTCTCAGATGAAGGAGCAGCGTTCACGTGGGGCTGGGGAGAGCATGGGCAACGGGGTTTGGGTGATACCAGCGATCAGGTGGTTCCTCAGACAGTACACACAGGTGACAACAGCTCAAGTTCTTCTGGTTCACTTGGCGTGTATTGTGGGAGTGCGATTACCATTGCGGTGGACTTGGCTTAGTGGCAGCTTAGTTACTACTGTACCGTATTTTCCTTTCCAATCTGTATGTGAAAAAAAAGAGAAAAAACACTAGATACTTTCCTGTAATACCATGTTATGGCCTATTATCCGGCAAGGCATTGTAGCAGGCATATGAATACCACATAGCACTGTAGCAGTCGTATTAGGAAGGGTTTGATACATAACTTTGTATTAGAAATAATTAGATACATATCTTCATATTAGGAATAGATAGATGCATATCTTTATTTAGAAATCGATATATTAATATTTAGATAATATGGATATGAAATTATCTTTAGTTAATTGGTTGCATTAGATTGTCTTAGTTTTCATATTATTAGGGGCTAACCTCATCTATATAAATAGAGGAGCCGTACCATTCATAAACAAGTAATAAATAAACAGAATTCCTAATCTCCTAAAATCAAGCCTTAGAACATCTCTACCATGTTAGGGAAGATCTCCGCTGGTGGCTAGATGAGGGCGAGCACTCTACCATCGGTTCTCGGACCCGTACCCAACCACCAAGCATAACATTTGGTATCAGAGCTAATCGTTGCCTCTTCCACCATGTTGGGTAGCAAGGTTTGCGATTCCATGATAGTTAGCGACATGTTGGGTCGCATGATTGAGATGTTTGAAAAGATACTTGGTGTTTCAGAGGAGAGAAGGTACACTAAGATAGTGAAGCAGAAGGAGGTGACACCTATGGTCGCCAACATGGCTCTGTCGCCGCTTCTATCACCTCTAGAATCAACGCCGCCATCGATGCCATTGCCACCGTCGTCACCAATGCTTTAGTGGGCAACACTGTCTTTGGTTGCATCTCTAATGCCTTTGCCAAGGAGGAATGTTGCCGCTATCCAGCGACGGTCCTCTCTACATGGCCAGCTGATGTTGTGCCTTTGTAGATGTGGGGAGTGGTGGGTGTTAGCACCACAACGGCGTCACGTTCTTCCCCACACTAGCAGGAAGAGTGTCACTGCTGCATCACGTAGCTTGTCCATGCCACCAACGCTTCCTGCAATGACAAGTTACGCCAAGGGACCGCAGTCATCGCTATTGTCCATCAAAGCGTTTCACTCTCCCTTCTATACGACTCCGTCGGTGCCACAGGCTCTCATTGATATGGGGTTACGAAAGATTTCAACCATGATCGCACCTGACAGCTCGAGGATAAGTTGTCTCGCCGCAAGGGGTGCAATGTTACGGTCTATGGTCCGATAAGACACTATAGAAGGTAGATGAACATTACCATGGTACTGTAGCATGTGAAAAGTACAGCATGGCACTGTACTGATCGTATTAGGAAATGTTTGTGATACGGGGTCGCCCAATCTTCTCGATGTAGGATGGATACTCATGGGAGTCTTGATGAATCGCAATGATCCTCCAATGCCAGTGCAAGGGACGAACACTCTTTAATCCGCCAAAACACACTCACGTCGATTTCGTCGACCACCAAGCGAAGATCTATCGTGTACCCAATTCCCAGCGGAAAAACTGAACGATCTTGATTGAACAATACTCCTAATTCCCTATGAAATTTCGGCAGCAATGATACACTCGAATAAACTATAGTAGATTGATATTTCTCAAAGGTGGTATGAGCCCTAAGGCTGCCAATACATGGCTTATATAGCCTCTTAGGACGTCCATAGAGTCCACAAACCTAGTATAACTCAATCCTATATGGTTTTAGATACGAACTCTCACAAAAAGGAAACTAGATTTTACAGCTATTATATTATTTTGGTTATAACTTTTGATCTGTGATGAATTTGATACTGGGACTAGATCCATTGCATAGCCCTTGAAATTATCTTTCCAATGAGTATAAGAACACCTGAATCGGATTCCGTTTGTGAAAGTTATGACCTTTTTAGTAACTGCCTATCAGGCTATCCCGAACCGAATCTGAATTGAATTCTAAGTGGAATCCGAGTTTGAATCCAGTTGGGCTTTTGGGAGGTACGAATTGGATTTAAAAATCTTATCCAAAACTTGTAGTTTAGGTCCTTGAGCTCCCCCTTTTGCTCTCCCACTGTATGTGCTTTCTTTCTTCATGTCTTTGGCACCTAAGGTGGTCTTTGGCACATAAGATGGTTATCCTCTTCCTTTTGACTCTCTATTACTTTGCCATTGACAAACCTAAGAATGCATCATATGATAACATGAGGTAATATTTGATTCTTATGAATAATAACATTATGTTTAGTTTGGAATGAGTTCACCTAGTCATATTTCATACGGCTCAATAATTCTTTTCAGTTGAATAATATATTTAACTAAAAAGTGTAAGACACATGCGTATTCGCATCAGTTTGATGCATAACTTCGTATTAGAAATAATTAGATACATATCTTCATATTAGGAATATATAGATGCATATTTTTATTTAGAAATAAATATCTTAATATTTAGATAGTATGGATATGATATTATCTTTAGTTGATTGGTTACATTAGATTGTGTTAGTTTTTATATTGTTAGAGGCTAATCTCATCTATATAAAGAGAGGATTCACACCATTCATAAGCAAGCAATGAATAAACAAAATTTCTAGTCTCTTTCTTCTTCTAAAATCAAGCCTCAGAGCCTCTCTACCACGTCAGGGAAGAGCCCCGCTGGTGGCTAAATGAGGGTGAGCGCTCTACCCTTGGTCTTCGAATCCATATCCAACCACCGATCACAATATGCCATCGGAGAGAAAATGAGGTACACAACAAGGCAATGTCACTTGGCTATAAACAGGCTTAGTGTAGCAATATTTGCACGCAGGATTTGGAATGCACATTTGACTTCTCTACTAGAACTGAAAAAAGAGAGTTGTTATAGCATTGGCTACATCAGCGGGTAGATTCCACTCTTCCCCTTTGGGGATATGGAATCAAGAGCTAGAGAGACTCAGCGAGTAAAAATGGGTCCGTCCCGTTGCCTCATACCTTTTTGGGGGTTAATATATAGGAATGGGGCATGATGACAAGTTTCTAGTCTGCTCCTCAATAATTACAAAAGATAAGGATATATTAATATATTCCTTTATATGTATAGCACTACACCATTAGGTTTACTCTAAGACATTCTAGGCACTCCTGACGGTCCAAGGGGCTGGTGTCCCCACCCCCACAACAAGAGTATAAAGTTCAGTGGCTATTCATCATTGCATAGAACCATATTCTGGATTGGAGATATAATAAAACAGTGATGCATCTGGTTCTTGAAAGAAAAGAAAACAATATTCTTAGATGCTATCTTCAAAAGGATCAAACTGCTGACCTTACGAAAGAGGACACAATAGTCTATAGATAACAGAAACAATACATATAGTGGCTAATCGGCTGGCTACACGAAGATATACTACTCTGAAGTAAACCAAACGGTCCATTCGACCAGAACCTACATATTCAATCCATGTCTTTGCTCATCAGCTCTATAATAAAAGGACCAGTAACTGTACTAGTCTAGAGCAAAAAAAGAAGTATTTTTAGATTGCGTGCTATACAAGAAGTCTTGGATTACGTGGTATACATACTACGATTTGGTCAGAAAATTTGCATATGCCTTCCAAAACCAACGTTTGGGATATTCCGGTTGGATGTTCCTGCTACGATCTCGACGTCGACGGCGACGGCAGCACCAATTAGATCAGGGGTCAGTTTCGCCTAATTTTGGATGCTCTTCTAATGGGAGCATCTGCTTGGATATTCCGGGGTCTGGTTGAATGTTCTTCAAATATTCACACTTGGTCTTTTTCTTAGCGATTGATTCACCTATAAAGAAGTAGAAATTTATTGGTGTGATATTGAATTTGGAGCAAAGATTAGACAGCTGAATGAATGTTGATTCTCCAACCTTTTTTGGTTACTACTTACAGACCCAAAGGACATGTGATGGGTACTTATAATGGGATGTGAATGCGATCGAAAGCTTATCCAAGATTTGGTGCCTCATAACTATACCCATTTTGTTCCTTCCCTTTTTTGTAACTTATAAAATCACGAGATTAAGACCTTCTCTAGAATGCAGGAATCTTACAGGCATTATTCTAGATTTTTACAGTGCTATACTGCTATGAAAATACGCATCGAGATGGTTCGCTAAATTCTTTAGACACTCCTTAAATTAAATTGTAGTATTGTATACTTTTTTTACTAGAGCAATTGTAGGTCGGTCGCTAAATTCGTGAGGCGTTCCTGCATGACGTGCTTATACGTCAAGAACATACCTTGAGCTGCTCCGTAGTTTAATAATGTAGGCTTTGGCTCTTTCCTTGGTCTCGTTAGAGAAATGATCGCCTTGGAATAGATGTTCGGCTTGCTCATATTCATTTCTTTAATCTGATGGTTCTCTTTTTTTTCTTAGACAGTATTGTTCTGTACGACTGTACCTAACATGTTGTATCCATTTTCTTTTTCAGAGCTGATTCCACCCTACATTTCCTCCCTCTTCTCCATCCATTTAGTGTCTAACAATGCAAATCATGGGGTTTAGTGCTTTACCATTCCAACACTCGAAACTATTTTAGCACTACAATTTTAACTGAAAATGTAATTACCAACTTTGAAAGTCTCTTGGTTACATCACACCAGAAATAAGGAGTAGGCATACTTTATACGACTTGCCAAAAACATTTTCTGCCTAACAAAGTGGCAGGGTATCTGACTAACAAATTTGAGACCGACGAAACTTTTGTACAGATGTAGTTAAACGAAACAATAAGAGTAAAATTATCAAGTCAACCCGAATCATCTTTTTATGGTAGTTTATAACTAAGGGCTTGTTTATATTAGCTTTTGATTTTAGCTTATGAATAGTAACAGTTTGTAGAGAAGCTTGTACAGAGATACTCATGTACGATTTTGACCGATATAAATAAAGTCACTATAATGCGTACTACAATTAATTAGTAGACCACGTCTTGAAAAATATTCCGTTTGAAAGTTAGGTGCTATAAAAAAGACATTAACAATAGAAAAACAGCTTTTAAAATCCAATAGAAACAATGCCTCAAACAACACGACCCAACTTCACATTCTCTTAATTTATACTCAACAAGTAATGTGGATAAAACTAACTTTGTTGGACGGGTTTGTTTGGGCTGTGGTTTATGGCTTTTGGTTTAAAATTTTGAATTCTGGCTGTTTATGAAAGAGAGTACAGAGAGAAATACTCGTATGCTATTTTGGTCAATTTAGATGAAGTTGAGACAATACCTACTACAGTTAACTTACCTCGTGTCTATTAGCAGAATGTAAAGTCTAATAGAAAAACTAAATATAGGTTTGTACGTAACTTACCTCCTCATCGATACGACCCATGGATGATCGGCGGCTAGTACTACGATGCTGGGCAGACTCGGTAGATTGCGATGGCCAACTAGACTCGTTAGGTCGTAATGACCTAGCGGGTGATCATGGTGCCCCTACTGGGTGCCCGATGTACACGATGTGCTCCGTCGAACGGCCACAGTTCAGGTTGGTCACTATTTTTTTGGCATACTTTATGATGTACTTTAAAGTATTCTACAGGGCCGGTGGTGTGTCTGGGCTGGTGAGGGCGGTCTCAGACGCGCTTGCAATGTGTGGCACCTGCTCCAACTAAAGTGACATTCGAAACATGTTCAGTAACGACCAGTATGAATTTCATAAATGAAATGATCAAAAATTGCAACTGTCTTATACTATCATACTGTCATCGTGTGTGATCTGCTCAGAGCGATCTGGTGGAGGAATGGTGAGTGTGCTGCATGATTGGGGTATGTACCACTCTAGGTATTAATTGTACGTCTAGATGTCGTATGGACGCTGCTCTATGATAACATCCAGGTGCGCCGTGTCCATCCATGCCGTCGTCCACTCATGCTACATTGGTCGCCAGTTCGTACCATGCCAACCCACTCTCGATTGCCTCCATTTGTGGAATCATCGATGTTACAGAGCAAGACATACAAAGTGTAAACATTACTCAGATGGAGTTTAACTGACCAGTATACGACTCATGGTAGGAACGTGTCGTCTGGAGGGGGCACGACCTAGTGGAAACTGAACTATCGCATTATACGCTGCGGCGCGTAAGCCTCCACCATGTACGAGAATACCAGATGACGTGTCATCGCCCATAGCACCGCATCTTGCAGGCATTACAGGGACAACCCATACGGCGATATACAGTCCATAAAGTCTACTGTCTATGAACACCAGATGATCTCGTTGTCTTGCAATGACTTGAACTTGTTATGCCACAGTAAGTAGCACGTAACGGTCTGCCCTTGGCCTAGTGCAGACAGGCACCAGTCCACCGAAAGCCCATAGTGGGCCTGTCTATCAGGTTGACGAACTCACCGAATGGGTGCACCAGTGTCATGATGGTCAGACACCTGATAGGGAAGTGCTCTCAACTCCATAGTTGCAGGAGCACGTAGTAGACAACCATGTTGGAGGTATTAGCAGTGCTGTGCTGGCAAGCGTCACATAACCCTCGATATGTGGTGCATAGAATGGCTAACCCTCAACTGTAATGAGGCATCGCCCTAAGCTCCATGTCAACCAAAGACTTGGCAAGGTGAATGAACTCAGCGTTGCAAATATCGCTGTGCGTGGCTGGAAACATTCTCCAATCAAAGATTTGAATAAGGTATGCGATGAGGTGCGTCCTAATACCTGGAGTGGTGCATACTGTGGGCACACACTGAAATTCTTCATCCAAGTGTAGGGGACACTACGAGCACCCTCTGATACATCCAGGCTGAACCAGTTTGCTAGCCTCTCCTTCCAGTCCACCGTTGTAGGGGCTGGAACAAGTGCGTCACCCTAGAGAGGGAGACCAGTCAGGAATGAGACGACCTTCAAAGTGATCATCATCTCACCCCACCGAAGTGAAATGTATGTGTCTCAAGCCTCTACTTGTCCACCAGTGCCACGAGCAAGCTATCTTCAATGATGAATTAGCATCCGATAGAGATCAGCCTCGCAAAGGGCAACATCCTATGGCCCGTAGGATTGGAATGTCGCACTCGTCTAGCTTCCAATGATCCCTCCCTCCCCGCAGCTTGAAGGGCGGAGGGCCAGCCACGTCACCTATCATCCATGAGTGGCACCAGTGGTTCTCATTGTAGAATTGTTCAAAAAACTTCGATAAAACCATGCCTTTCAACAAATAGGATAGACCAAATATTAGTATGAAGATTGATAATGATAGTAAAACATAACAAATAAAAATTTATGATAAAATAAATAGTATAAAATAATATACACTTAGGACTAAATTGAATAGTGCAAATGCGTACTGGTCCAAATAAATGGTGCATATGAACACATGCTCATAATCTGGTCAAGAAAAAACATCTGGGCCAATTAGCTTTTGCTCTTAATGCTACTTGTCATAATTGTGAATCAGTATAGTTTGTTTTACTATATATTTGGTCTTTTGCTTTTCTCCACCTCAATTATCTTTTGATCAAAAGCAGGCAAATTAAGTGTTTAAGTTAATGAGCAATAGTGCAGCTTAAGATTTGATATATGCATAAATAAGCTTCTATCATATTGTACCCTTTACTGGTTTTATGGACTAAATAACATGATATGCTATCATAAAAGAGTAGTACAAGAGTAGTTATGATTTTAATATTTAATGCAGTCAACATAAAAGAATATAAAAATATATAATTAAACAACATATACTTGATAATGGAAAATTAATTAGTATAAAAAAAATTAATTACTTCTAAAATAATTATGACTAAATTAATTACACCTAAATAACTGTAACTAATTACATATATATTTAACAAGGACAATTCATATGACAAAAAAATTACATGTTAATATGACTGCTAATAACGGTACTAAACAATATTTAATTGACTGTGAAGAAAGTAGACGAAGAGCGCAAGAGAAGAGTGTAAGCGAAGAGATTACGAGGCGAGGAGTGTCAGCAAAAAGACTGCAAGAGTGTGAGTATGTGTAGCTCAAAATTTATAGCGAGTATGATAGTGAAGTACGTACTAACGATGTGGCGATAATGGCGAGCGTGAACTACACGCGGGGAGACAAACACGACGCAAGTGATACTTTTGGTGTTCTATTTCCTACACGAGCGCTCAATTTTCATATGAGTCAAATGTGTGCGGCCCACTGTGTTTGTTCACATGTGGATTAAACAAAGCAAAGAAAGCCAAAATACAGATTAAACACAGTAAAGAAAATGAAATGATATACCTCTTAAATGTGTATTAATCATCTGCTAATCATATGAAATTTTTAGCAATATTCACAGTGAATAAAATTGTTAAAAAATTATGCAGTCAAGTTCGTTGTCGCAAGAGGCTGCACCTAAACTTTTGTAATTTTTTGAGTTCATTTACTATATTTCAAAATTCAAATATTACCTGGTAATCGCACGAATTTTTGAGCAAAATTCGTAGTTGATACAATTGTTAAAAAATTACACTATCGAGTATGTTTTGTCAAGAGGCTACACATAAATTTTCATAATTTTCTGAACTCATGTGCTATATTTAAAATTTTTAAAAATCAATATGCACAAAAAAGGCGGTAGGCAGCCTGCCGTCTGGTGGTGGGGCGACAGGTAGCCTACCATTCGGTGGCAGGGCGACAGAGGCTACGTGTTAGCAATCCAACCTCACTGCTCGACCACCGGGTGGCAAAAATGCCAGTTTTGTCAATACAATGCGCATACTATCATTTTCGTAAATACGGGCAACGTTGTCAAGGCATCGCCAAGGCGTCCAGGCGGCCGGGGGGGAACGCTGGGGACGATCGCCCTGTGTGTGAGGACTTAGATGGTGCTGGGAAACGTCTAGGCGTCCAGGGCATTGCCAGGACGTTGTGGTGACTGCCTGGGGTGGGGAGGGGGCTTCAAAAGTCCAAAAGCCAAAGTATATTATTGTGTTGTGCTCTTCTCTACTTTCTTGGTTTTGTGGAGAGTTGAGAGGCGAGAGCCCGAGAGTGGATAGACCGATGGAGAGGTGGAGACGATTGAAGTAGTGAACTGGTGAAATGGTGAATAGTGATAATTGAACCATTCGTAATAGCTGTGCGCCTATGCCTTAGTATATTATTGTGTTGTGCTCTGTTGGAAGCACATGAACTCTGGTTCCTTTCTTTGTGCTGTGTTGTGCTTTGTTGGATAATCTTATGAAGTATGAACTACATCTTAGAATTATTAGGTGTTTAAATGCTAATACAATTGATAAGTTTTTTTAGACATGCAGTCAGTATCCACCATGTTTGGATCTACAGTAAGAAAATGCATTAGGTTTTGAAGTGAATGTGCTTATGGTTTGTGCTCTTTGTGTGCTTACTGTAGGATCGAGGAGGCCGACTAGAGGGGGGTGAATATGCGGTCTTAAAAATTCTCTATCAATTAAAAATAATATCTATTTGTCTAAACCAAGTATATAATGCGGAAGTTTAACTCAAATTGGTTTAGCACAAATATCACCTAAAATAAATAAGTTCACCTAAGTGCACCAACAATCTATGTCTATGTCAAGATTTGCTATACTAGAGAGATAAGCAATCAAATATAATTATATGAATGTAAATTGCTTGAAGGTAAATTGAGCACAAGTAAACAAACTTTAATTGACACGATTACTTTTTACCGTGGTGTTCGGAGACTTGCCGGTCTCCCCTAATCCACGTTGACGTAAGCCCAAACGAATTGGACCGGCTCCACGAATTAAGCCAAACACCTCAATTCCACTAATGGTAGCTCTTTCCCGCTCGGGGTAGGTGAGCTCCAACCTTCACAAAACGCCGGGTCTTCTCACAACCTTCTTTGAGAAGATCACCGCGCACGACGCCTCCAACGCCGTCTAGGAGTCGGTAAACTCCAAGAGTAATAAGTCAAGCCGCTCGCTTGACTCTTACCATGTGCAACGAATGCACAAGCTCAAGTGGACACAAAATCCACCTCTAGATGCAACACATGCAACTAGAGACCTCTCTCTTTTGCTCACAAGGTGCAACACATGCACAATGGAGTGGAGAGGCTTACACTAGTTCAATGAAGTGAAATGAGGTGCCAAAAGAATGCTCCTCAACCGGCCACAAGTGAGTATTTATACCCCACACACAAAAACTAGCCGTTGGAGTCAAATCCCTGAAAAAATCAGAGAAATCGGTAGTACCGCCGTACAAAGTGCGGTACTACCGCACTCTACTGTAGCACAAAGTAACGACTATATCAGAGCGTCAAAACTAGCCGTTTTTGAAAATAAAGTGCGGTACTACCGCACATCGGTGCGGTATTACCGCACTGCGGTACTACCGCTCATCAGTGCGGTACTTCCGTACCTCTGTTTCAGCATAGACAGCCCTCGGAAAAACGGTTATAACTTTTGACTCCGATATCGGAATTGAGTGATCTTGGACTCTATGGAAAGCTTATTCAGAGAGCTACACAACCCATCTATTTGCATGATTTTAAACACATTAGATCAATATAGAAAATACAAGAGATCCAAGAAGTCACTATCACAGTCTAAGTTCAAGAAAAAAAATTTTAGACCATGTCAAGGGATATTGTATGACCTCCAATAATTTGCAAAACACATTTGCAAACTTAGGTCATACAACAAGGAAAAGGTACATAGACTTCAACCATTTGCAAAACATATTTGCAAAGTATAGTCACATGTTGCAAGGATTAGATGCATGAGCCTCAACTATTTGCAAAACACATTCGCAAATAATAACATCATGCCGTGGAGAGCTAGCGTAAGCAAGATTGAGCTAACAACACATGATGAGACTCAAGCTACTAGACAAGACCCCTCTTAATAGTACGGCAAACCTATACTAGCAATCCGATCTTCCAACCAAACACCAAGACTGGTAAAAGACTAGGAACACATCCTTAGCTCTAACTAGTCATACCTTTGCCTTGAGCATTTTCTTGAAGCTTGATGATGAACATCTTCACTTCAAGTATAGGTCATTGTCTTCTCGTGACTTGATGATCAACTCATGATCATCTCCTTTTCGATATCTTGATATGCATCAACACATGATGCATTCTCTTTTGATGGCCTTCAACTCATGAAGCCATTTCCATCTCGAACTTTTGCTTGATGATCTTCAACACATGAAGCCATCCAAAGTCTTCATCATTATGGAACATAACCTATTCATCCAACTCATGGAAAATATTAGTCCCATAATGTGATTATCATTAATTACCAAAATATACCATTAACTCATAATGGTGTGTCTAGATTCTTCAATCTTCCCTTTGGTAATTGATGATAACCACCACAATTGCAAATAATTGAATAAAAACTTTAAACTCAATGTGCGGTACTACCACCGTACAAAGTGCGGTACTACCGCACTGCGGTATTACTGCAGGTAGGTGCGGTATTACCGCACTACGGTTCTTCCGCTGTACTGATATCGGTACTACCGATCTTTGCTCAGTTAAGTTCTTTCTCGGGGAACTCTCTGGAAAAAACGTTCTGGAAATCGGTATTACCGCGGTACCATGCGGTACTACCGCACTGCGGTTGTACCACCGTTCGTATTTCGGTACTACCGATTTCTGTGAGTTGAAGTCCCCCAAATGGGTGCTCTCTGGAAAAAAACATACCGCACAGAATCCCGGTACTACTGCACTGCGGTAATACCGTTGTTTACATGCCGGTACTACCGCACTGCGGTAATACCGCAGGTGGGTGCGGTGCTACCGATTTTTCTGAGAGAGCACAGTTGACTTTAGATTTTAAATTCAAATGCATGCTGACCTTTGTCTTGAGCCATATTGATCTTCTTATCAATCTTTGCATGCATCTCCAAATATTTAATCAACATCCGGAACTAAACCTTTCAAACACTTGACAATCATATTAGTCCCATACACAAATAATTGAGTGTAAAGCAATATGAGTTAAAACACAAAATATAGACTGAATTCCCCCTAAATGTGTGCATACAAGAATGTATTATGAAACCATATGCACATATTCATCTTAGACTTTTAGTTGAGTTTAATCTATATTTTGGATCCAAGAAATGCACTAAGATGTAAACGAATGTAAGTGTCAAATGCATACCTCTTTGATTTCACCTTTTTATCCAAGTGAGACTAAACCATATCATAATCAATCAAACACATTAGTCTCATACAAGTATTTGTTATTATCACCAAAACCAACATAATAGAGTTTGAACTTACACTTACAGAGTAACAAATGTCTACACAAGCGGAGGAAGGCAATGAGAGTGAGATTTACGATCCATCCAAGGATCCAAAGAGAAAGGCCAAGTCAAAGGACCCATGATGGAAATACGCATTTTGGCCAACTAAAGACAAAGATTTGGTGGAATGTACCCTTTGTGGGAGGCGTGTACACTCAGGCATCAGGAGGCTAAAAGCAACATCTCATGGGGGTTTTGGGGATATTGTGAAGTGCCCGAGAACCACTACAGAGATAATGAGAGAAATGCAAGACTGGATAAGTAAGACCACTCGAAAGGTGCCGGTCACCATTGGAGAAGTGATTGGAGGGGAGGAGGATGGTGCTGATGAAGTCCAGGAGGTGCGGGCAAGAGGAGGCATCCTCTAAGGCCTCATGTCCATCTCCGACAGTGACAAAGGTGACTCCAAGCTCCGGGATAATCTCCAAAAGGAAGGCTGCAGCTGCTAGCTTATTCAAGAAGCTAGGGCCACTGAAGCAAGCTAAAATCCTTGTAATGATTTGCAGTCCCTTATAGAAGTAGTAAGACTAAGGCATTTCCCAAGGGTTAACCAGATCAGCATGTATAGAAGTGGAAAGAGCAAGGAAGAAAGACATATGGCAATCAAGTACATCGCTAAGTTCTTTTATGAGAACGACATTCTATTCAATGCAGCAAACTCGAGGTGCTATGAGGAGATGGTTGAAACAATTGGGCAGTATGGGCATGGGTTGAAACTGGCTAGTTATCATGAGTTGAGAGTTCCATTGTTAGAGGAGAAAAGGATGGAAGTTAGCTAGTTGAGGGTTAAGCATAAGTTGTCTTGGAAAAACTATGATTGCTCACTAATGTCGAATGTATGGTCAGATAAGAGAGGAAGGCACTTGATTAATTTCCTTATCAATAGTCTAGACATGACTTTCTTCTTGGGGTCAGTGAATGCATCAAATGAGGTTCATGATGCTAACTATTTGGTCAACTTACTTGATAAACAAAATAATGAGATTGGTGCTGAGAATGATGTTCAAATAGTCACCGACAATAGAGCTAACTACAAGGTGGCGGGAAGGATTCTAATGGAGAGATTCCCTAATCTATATTGGACCCCATGTCCTGTCCATTGTTTGGATCTTATGCTTGAGGACATTGGAGGTATGGTAGAGTTTAAGAGTTGGATATCCAAAGTAAGGTATATGACAATATTCATCTATAGGCATTTGAGGCTTCTCAATGCACTGATAGAGTTGACAGGTAGGAGAGATCTTATGAGGCCTGCGACTACTCGATTTGCAACTTCTTTCTACAATTTGCAAAGTATGTATAGGCATAGAGATGCTTTGAGAAAATTCTTTGTTACTAAGGATTGGTGTAGGTCCAAAGTGGGGGAAAACATAAACATAGAAGAATGTGTCTGATGTTGTGTTCTCCACAGCATTCTAGAATGTTGTGAAAGATTGCATAAGAGCAACATACTCCATTCTTATTGTGTTGAGGCTTGTTGATGGTGATGAGAAGCCCGCCAGAGCTTATGGTTGCTGTGGATATGTGTAAGGAGAAGCTCAAGGAGAATTTCGCTAGGCAGGAGAGATTATTGGAGAGGAACATTGAGATTGTTGACCGTTGATGGGAGGATCGAATGGAGCAACACTTGCATGGGGCTGCATTGTTTTTGAATCCATAATGATTTTTTGATATCTTGGAAAGTGGTGGTGATTGTGCAACAATCATAAGGAATACTTTTAATCGAGTGATGATAAAGATGTTTAGTGGGGATGAACAATTGCTCTCCAAAATTGATGTCTTAGATGATGACTATGAGCAAACTTGTGGTAGCTTCAATACCACACTTGCTAAGATGCAAAGGAAAAAAGAAGAGTCTTTGTGAGTCCTTAAACTTTAATAGTTTATGGTTCAATTAGTTCTTTACTCCATTCTTACTTTTCTAGTATGGGGCTTTATATTTTACACTTTATCTTTTAGTGGATTGGTGGAAATCAAACGGTGGCTTAACTATCCCATTACAAAAAGTTGCGAAGCGCATTGTTGATCTTCGTTGTTTCTCATCCGGTTGTGAACACAATTGGAGTACATTTGTGTTTGTAAGTATTAAGTAAAGCAAACAAAACTTCATTAAGCATATGTTATTATTTTTCAATTATGGGCTATTTATGATTCATACTTTCATTTATGGGCTATTTTTGTTTCCATTTTGTAGCTCCATACCAAGAAGAGGAACCGGTTGGAGTTTAAAAGATTGACTGATTTGGTTTATATCTCATATGACAAAAGAATTTCATTTAGATTTCAAAGGCTTAGTGAACAAGGTAACAAATCCAACCCTTTGTTTCTAGAAAAGTTCTAATGGAATAATGAGTGGGTTGACAAAGATGCCGCATCAGCTGAAGAAGTGCATGCCGGTGAGGATGATCTTCTGTGGTCGCATATTGATGAGGCTCTCAATATAACATCCTTGCTTTGTGGGCGCAATTTTCTTAGGAGAGCTCGTATGGATGTTCAAGTTTATAGTCGACGTGCATCTCTATCTATTCGTGATCATGAGGAAGAAGATGTGATGGTGTGTGATGATGAAGATGTTGACGATGATTTTGGACAACCACCACCTTCTCATGAGAGTGATGAAGAACGTGTTCAAATTGAGCTTGTGTATAGGAATGATCTAGAGTTGGATAATGAATGAAAGACTAGGATGAAAGTAGAAGACTTTTGTGTTATTTTGTTGTCATATGATGCACTAATGTTATTATCACATTTTATATCTCTTATGTTGTCTTTTGTATGGACTGTGGATATCTACTTATGTAATGAAGTATGAACCTTGTTATATTAATTCTATTTGCTATTATGGACCTTATTATTAAGGGGGTGATCGGAATAGCGATGGCTTTTATTTGAAAAACACATGTAGTCGGGTGAAAAAAACAGAAATGAGTTAGTGGATAGTGTAGTGAATAGTGAAAAAAAAGCTGAAGCTAGAAGCTGAAGCCGAAAAAAGCCGAAACGATCAGGGCCTAAGTGTTTTATTTTATATCAGTTGACTCAATTCTCTAATATAATTGTTTCAATGAAGATAATTACTTGAGTTAATGCAGCATTTTTTCATTGACAGGCTGGCAGTTGAACCTTCTTGACCGATTTAACATATATAACTTGTGCCTCATATTCTTACAAATGGTATGTAGTATACCAACCCATTAATTTGTGCTACTATGTTGCATAATTATTTAATTTTCACTCATATAAGGTATTACTTGTATTTATTGCTATCGTCTAACTATCGTCATGACGGGTGCCTAGTCGACTAGGCGTCCAGGCGCTCTGGACTCATCGCGACTTACTGGAGCGCCATGACAACCTTGAATACAAGTGCAAACAAACAGTGCCCTATATACCAAAAACTCTGAATATGAATGCGAATATTAATATTCTCAAATACGGATATGAATATTATCGAATATAAATATTTTTAAATATAGATTTTATTTATGTTTTTTTAAATACGAATATAAGATTAAACAGATCCGTTACCGTCTCGCAACCTAAAACTCTCCGCAATTTCGTGCGTGATACGCGTGTCTAGGTAGTCGCACTCGCGTATGAGCGCGTTCACTGTTGAACCCTTGATAGAACTGCCATGTCCATAGCAACACCGCCGTACTTGAAACCGCTACTATGGCTGTGTTCACTTCCTCCCCTCCTCCATAAAGCATAAAGACTCAAGATTCCAGTGCTGAGGAGCAAAATGCCCAAGAAACAAACATTCCCTTTCCAGTTATAATATCTTCTTTCCACAGAAGAGAGTGTGGGAGGGGATGGAAAGGCACAATGATGGGAGTGGCGGTGGAGGCCAGATCAAGATTGGTGTCTGCGTCATGGAGAAGAAGGTGAGCGGCTTGGGAGAAATTTCGAGTTCTTGTTGATTATTTTTCTTGGGTTGGCTGCAATGCGGGGGTGGTCTTGTGGTGCGACCAGATTATCTGAGCGCTTGTTTGTTTTTTCCTGCTGGAAATTCTGTAGGTGGCATGTTCTCCTATGGAGCAGATTCTTGAGAGGCTGCGTGCGTTCGGGGAGTTCGAGGTATGGCTCGGAAATGGGTAGCTCTGGTCTTCGCGCGGATTATCGCCTGTGTTTTCTTTTGTTAATTGATTTGGTGTTTCTCGAAAAGAACAAAAGTTGACATGGTGGCGGAGGGGAAAATGAAGTTTTTTGAGAAGCATTCAGAGATTCGTGAAGGATTCTTGTGACAACGAATTGTATGGAAAACTTGCAGGATACTATAGTATTGGTAGTCATCTTTTTTTTTTTCTAAAGGTTTATGGCATTGTTATTAGGGGTTGGGGGAAAAGTCCTGCGCGTGTTTAGCGTATAACCCATTGCTTATATCCTTGACGTATGAGCAACACAAATTGCCCCTGTGTTTTCGATGCATGCTTCGAGAGTTGAGAAGGTGCGTGAATTGCCTATTGCCTGGGAGCCCATGGCTCAATCAATCCTCTGCATCATTTTCTGAATACTAGTCTCTACAAGAAGATCAAATATTACACCATGCAGTTCTTGAATCATTGCACACAAATAGAGCATTTGATGTTACAATTGGTCCCATCTAACTATTACTCCTGCACCAGATAGGCATATGCTAACATGGCATGGTCGAGTGTTTTGCTGGTGTTCAATACAATATACATCATATAAACATATCTGGACCCTTTTAGTTTATATTGCTGTTGGTATATATCAGATATACCTTTTCACCCCTTAGCCCTAGATCTTCTTTATATCCTTTTGCCCTGTTGGTGTTCAGCTGTTTGAAGCTAGTTCATTAGCAAGATAGGTAACTCAATTTGTTGTCCTCACCTTCAAGACTGTGTTGAAATAATATGCATGCTTTATGGATGCAGATTGTAATTTTTGGTGACAAAGTCATTCTCGAAGATCCCATCGAAAGGTATGCCTGATAAGTATGAAGGGAAAATCTTCTAGAAATTCAAAATCTTTAGTTTTAATTTTTCTGCGCATTGGTGAAAAAAGAAAAGTCAATTGTGCAGGCCAAATTTTAACATACAGATATACAAGCATGAATGATGGATCATGCTGTCCTATTTGAAGCACGAGGTTTAGGGTAAATATTGCCAATTAACAAATTATTACTGTAGCACATCCATATTTAATCCTTAAGGGAGCGATAAAATATCTGTCTGCGCAGTATAAAAATTGGAAATTTTGTATTTCGTGGTGCTAAATGAATCCATTATCCATGCACTTATTAGCAGGTGTAAACTTCTTATTCCTCTAGTACTGAAGATCATCTTCTATGTGAATTCGCCATCAAACCATATGTGATGCTAATTCAGCAATGCCTTTTGGTTATATATTAGATTTGTCATGTCATCATTTTTGTTTTGTGACAAGTGCAAGTTCCGATAGTATTATATTAACTGTTATTGTTTTTTTGGCAGTTGGCCTTTATGTGACTGTCTAATTGCCTTTTACTCAGCTGGGTATCCACTACAAAAGGCGGAGAAATATGCTGCTTTACGCAGGTTAAATGCTTTCCCTGACTCTTGAATTTTCAAAGCACTCGCTGTAAATATACATCAGATGATGTCTGTGTTAGGTTTGTCAAATATTTATAGTTCCACTGTAGGCTTTCCTGACATATAGAACAATTTCTGCTACTCTAATGAACTGTACTAAAATTGTGGATTTCCTAGTCCTCATCTAAAATAATAATTACACTCTTTCCTTTTTGTCTTCAAGATTTGCACCTTTCTAAAAGTTACGTCTATCTAAACCTATTCTGTTCATAACGACATTTCTTAAGCTTTTATCGTCGTTCCATTCGTATGCCTAGAAGAGAGCTCCTCTATGCTCTTTTCCCATAACTGAAGAAATGAAGAGAGTACTTCAGAAATTATATAGATACTTTATCCTCTGAGTTGATTTTTTTTTGCGCTGCAGTGTTCATGTACCTTTCTTTTGATTTTTGCTTGGGAAACACGCAATTAACACTTTGATAATAAGCTACAGTACTTGTGCTACTTTGAAGGAATTCTGTGATCTGATGTAGTAATATTTGTAAATATTGTTATTTAGGCCTTTTTTAGTCAATGAGTTGGACCCACAATACCTGCTTCATGATCGCAGCAAAGTATACGAGGTATTAATATCACAACCACTGGTGTTTCATACATTTCAGGCATCTTTATTTTAATTTTCCTTTGGGTCTCAAACAAGTTTCTTTTTTATATGTTAGATGCTTTAAAGCTGGATTATTTCTTGCTAGTTATCATGGAATGGCAATTTAAACTCCTTCAAAGTTCAAACTAAAAGCAAGGACTTCTCTTACATAAGATACATTTTTCCTCAACAGAATAAACCAAAAGATGGTAGCAAGAAACTTAAAAGTCCAAAACTTACTTTCGTTGAAATTATGACTCTAGTTCTTTTTTGCTGCAGTCTGTTTTTGACAATGTTAATCTCAAGGGCCTACAGTAATATCTGTTATATACTTATGTGGAACTGTTCATAAAAATAGGCTCTTTTCCCAATAAATATAGTTGTTTAAGTACACTTTTTTTGGAATTAACACTAACGAGATAGCCATATTTGAGCAATTGGTGTGCTTAGAGATGTGTATTTCTTGTTAAGGGTATTAGAGATAGAATAGGAATCGTATTATTCCTTTCCTTATATGCATCTGTTTCCTTATCCATATATGGCATTTTTTAGAATAGAAATTGTATTATTTCTTTCCTTATATGCATCGGTTTCCTTATCTGTATATGGCATTTTCCCCTGTAATATCCCCTTGTACTCCCTGTATATAAAATTGTATTATTCCTTTCCTTATATGCATCGGTTTCCTTATCCGTATATGGCATATTCTCCTGTAATGTCTCCTTGTACTCCCTATATGTATTGCTCATTAGGTCTCTTCAATATATACACAATATTTATTACATGGTATTAGAGCTTAGCTTAGGGTTAGGGTTTACTATAGCCGCCGCCGCTCTTCCGCATCTATTGCTCCTGGGAGAAACGATCTCCTCTCTCAGGGCGGCCACATTGCCGGCTGCCTCTGGCTTCACTGGCCGCGCCTCGCTCGGATCCACCATCGTCAAGACTAGATCCGACGAGATCCGTCCGGCGGCGGCCCTCTTCCCTGCCGGTATCACCGATTTCGAGCCACCGCCGCCGTCCTCTTGGAGTGCCGCCGTCACTCTCTCTGGGATCCGGTCATCCGGCCATCACGTGTTGCCGCCCCTTGGCCCCCACACCGTGCCACGCCGCCTCCGCCGCACAAGCACCCATCGCACCCGCCCTGGATCTGGGCCTCTCTAGGCTGGATCTAGCCGTTTCCACCACCGGCCTCGAGTTTCTAGGCCTCCTCCGCCCGGATCCAGCTGCCTCTGCGCCGGATCCGGCCCCGGTCGTCTTCAGAGCTGGCCTCCCTGGGCCGCTGTCACCCTTCCCGAGCCGCCGCCTTCTTGGGCTGCCGTCGCCCTCTCAGATCCGCTGCTCCTCTGCTTCGCGCGCGCGGTGGCCCCGCCGCCGTTCCCATCACCCGATGTCGAGGTGTCCGGCTCCTGCGCGGCGCTCGTTGTCGCACAGATGGACGCCAAGGAGATAACGCTCTACATCGCTGTGGAGGCCCGTGCCGAGTTGTGATGGAGTTTCTGGGGCGGCCTGAGCTTTGCTCCGTGTGTGACTCCTCCAGCACTAGTACACTTTACTCTGTGGGGGATGTGCAATTTGGGGGAGAGCTATGGAGATGGAAGTGGAGAGGAGGGGAGTAGCACAGCCTTGGCATCTCTACTTTTGCTTGGTTTAGGTGGGTTATTGGATTTGTTATTCGAGGGTTGTGGCGTCTCTATTGTTTGTAAGTCCTTTAGTTCGTTTTGAGTCTTCTGTTGCATCCGTTCTAAGTCCGCAGTCTCTATCTTTCGGTTTGTCCAAGCTGTGCGAGTCCACAAATTTATTGTTAGTCATAGAAGCATAGGAATTTCCTTTTACATGGCAACAGCCGTCGCTCTTCTCTCTGAGTCTCGTGTAGATCATAGAGTCATTGTGATGCCGTTGTTTCTCTAACCGTCACCCCGAACTTCTAAGACCGCTGCACTTCTTCTGCACCTTGTGCACTGCGCCGCCGCCGTCTTGGGCTTCAATCTTTGCTGTCATACTTCTATCTATTCCTTTTCGACTCAACATAATTTTCAAGAACTGCACGCTACGACATCTTCAAGACTCGGATTTCGGATTTTTACTATTTTAGTGATAATCCTTTTCAAATACAATGCTATTGCATATGCTTTGTATTTGAGGGGGGTGTTAAGGCTATTAGAGATAGAATAGGAATTGTATTATGCCTTTCCTTATATGCATCGATTTTCTTATCCGTATATGGCATATTCCCCTGTAATATTCCCATATACTCGCTATATATATTGTTCATTGGGTCTCTTTAATATATACACATTATTTATAACATTTCTAGCTTGCAGAGAAAACTCGTTTTTAGTTCATATGTCTACAATACTACACCACTTGAAAAAAAGGCATGCACTGTAATACCACTCAAAAGATTGTCCTCCATGTTATGCCACTCGAAAGACGTTTAGATGTGCAAAATGCCATTTCCGGCCTTCTATTGAATTTTGAAGCATTATCCCACTTTTCCATACTGTGAAATGTCACTTCCCCCCTTCTACTATCTTCCTGCATTGATACATCGTCAACTGATCCCAAATATCCCAGTGAAGAAAGCCTCCTTGCCACTGTGCCGGTGAGGCTGCTTTCTCACAGCTGCTGCTGCTTCAACACCGCTTGGTTGCACCTTGATGGATGCAGTGTGGCTGCTGCTTTGGCTGAAGAGGGCAAGGAGGGACTGTCCGGGGAAGATGAATGGAGTGGAAGAAAAGGACAAAAGGAAGGGAGAGATGGAGGAAGGCACCGGTGGGGCCACAGACATGAGCATAAATGCATGGAGGCGAGGAAGAAATGAAGCAAAGGACGAGGGGCAAATGAGTCATTTTGCGTTGGAAGAAAAAATGGAACATGCTGCAAAATTCGAAAAAAAGGCCGGATATAACATTTTGTGCATCTAAATGTGTTCCGAGTGGCATAACATGGAGAGCAATCTTTTGAGTGGTATTCCAGTGCACGCCATTCTTTCGAGCAGTATAGTATGAATTTCCCTGCAAATATTCTAGGATGATTTCATGGTGAACAAATGGTTTTATGATTAAACTATACTTATAGAAAAACTCAATGCACTCTAATTGCAGAATTTTACATAAAGGCTTTATCATCTTGCACTATAGTCCAAACATATATTCTGTTGTTCCAAAATGTTGATATTTCCCTTTTGCTTGGTTAGCACCTTAAATTGTTCGGAGTTCCTGTTCCAACTTATGCTGTTGTCAGAAGAGAGTACCCTAATCAAGAGTTAAACTACTTTGTTGAGCAAGATGATTTTATTGAGATTCACGGAAAACGGTTTTGCAAGCCTTTTGTGGAGAAACCCACTGATGGTAACAGCTCCTGATTTAATATGTTTTGTAATAGTTTTCTCTTGCACTATTTGTTGTTTGTTCTTCATTGTCTTGCACTAAGAATAGCTACAAAAATTCTGTATTTAGTAAAAGTTTGTCAGGCATCTCATTGACATGTGGGCCTTGGCATTGTGGTGCTATGGATCTATTTTCAAAGGAATTTCTGGTACTTTGAACATATCTGTTGGCTGTCGAAGCATCTACATATTGAAGCCTTGACAGTCTGAATAATGTCAAACATTAAACCACACTCTATCTATGTATTATGAGAACAGTAGGTAAATTGTGTGCTATCTTTCTTCCCGAATCCAGATATTCTTGGTGACATGGTATGTAAATTACATATTAGTTCCGATGGGTGGCAATTGTTCACTTTTTTCTTATTCTAATCACATATTTGTAGACAAGTTACTTTTGCTAAATTGTTTGTTTGTGTTTGCTGTAGTCTACACCTTGTACTTTCATTCGTTGTGAACAAACTATCCTTTTTAACTGCCTAACTCTTCTGTAATGAATTCTGGATGTTCAGATATGTTTTGTATGTGAATCAGTCAGTACCGGTTCATCCATGCATATTCCAATGTCTGTGCAATACTGCAATGTAATTGCCAAACTGTTGATCCCTTGACTGCAATCCACCTATTTTGTACTTTATCTTTGTAAAGAAGTACTAGAATAAACCTGTTCCGCTCCTGACTGATTTTATTGTATGAAGGAGATGACCATAATATAATGATATATTATCCTAGCTCTGCTGGTGGAGGAATGAAAGAACTGTTCCGTAAGGTGAAGATTTGTTACCCTTAAATTCACACATTTTTTGGTAGAAATTTGCGAGCAGGCTCTTTGTTTTTAAGAAAATCCAAGTCAATTCCATAGCAGTTGATAGATTACACATCATAATAACCTAGCAGATGATCTGCTTTATGTTCTAAGAATTTGCTTATCTATTTTTGTTTCTGAACTGATACTGTCAGTCTTCCTCGCTGACACGTTTGCATAGTTCAAGAACATTGCAATGAACTAGCGTCTTTGCTACATGTACAGGGTAGTATAAAATGGATAAATAGTCTGGTTATGTTCCTCAAGCAGGTCTCTTTTTCCTGGGGTTACACTTCTGTGATATAAATGAATGAGTTAATGTCTTTTCTCCGTCTGATAGTGGTAGCATGTTCTTCTAGTCAATGTCGACTTGTTCAACCCCCCCCCCCCCCCCCCCCAAAAAAAAAGTTCTGACCAGATGTAAAATTCCTCACAATATTCATGCATAGGTTGGCAATCGATCTAGTGAATTTTATCCAGATGTTAGGAAGGTGAGGCGAAATGGATCTTACATTTATGAGGAGTTCATGCCTACAGGGGGAACAGATGTCAAGGTGATAAACATTGCATTTATACTTTATAATATGTGAAGTTTTTTTGCCCCTCCCTGCATAATATGTGAAAATTTTTTATATGACTTGCTGCTTGGTAATGGCAAGTAATTAATAGTTCCAACACTTGAAAAAAAAAGAAAGATACATCCATCAACATGTCTGCCTGTCATAGCATGTAACACATGTCATTATCTCCATTATTTACGTGGACATCAAGAAACACAACATGATCTTTAGAATATCTGTAGAAAGGGTTCATATTCTCCTTGGAATCTGGGATTTGGAGGAAGCTTATCTTCATCCGAATGGTTTCCGGATGGATACAGGGTGCTTTTGGCCCTATAAAAGCCTACCCCAGGTTCCCTGTAAAGCAATTAAGCAACAAGGCAATGGTCCACAACAGGCCCATGCAGATTTGGTCTTCCTTGAGCTTCTTGACTTATAGAGCACTTATCCCTTGAGTTGTCGGTTTGGCTTAGATTTAGGCCTTATTCATATTGGCTTTTAAAAACTCCTTTTCTACAGTAAATTGCTTTTCTACAGTACTTAGCTTTCAAATGAGGTGTCTTTTCAAGGCAGTGTCTACTAATCGATTGTAGTACACACTGTAGTGGCTTCATTTATATCAATCAAAATCGCACGTGAGTTTCTCTCTCTGTATAGCTCTTTATAAGCTGTTACTATTCATAAGTTAAAGCCAAAAGCCAATATAAACAGGCCCTGTATAGGCTTGCCACCAAACTAATCGAGAAGAGCTTTGGAGCACTTCCTGATCACCCTCATTGTAGTCATCCTTGTACTTAGTCATCTATAATATAATGTAAAATTGCTATTGTTGTAGATTACTCCTTCCGGACAGTCCTTGAGAGCACCTGGGCATTGAGCATACCAATAGGAGTAGGTGCCACCTTTGTGTCTGAATCCGTATAAATTCCCTTGCCCCTAGGTGCCATTGCGGGCAAATAGAAACGCACTCCCCTTCCCGTCAGCGCCCACTCCGAGGCTGACGGCCACCACTCACCATCGTCCATCGCCCTCGCCGTCATGTCGACGCCCTATAGGAGACCTCTCCGTTCAGTCGTCGTCGCTCCCGTGCCGGCGGCCTGGCCCACTGCGCGAGAGCTCCGTTGGCAAGACAACAGTCTGTTGTCCAGTTCCTCATCCAGCCCCCCTCCGACACCGGCATGCCCCTCTTTCGCCGACATAGTCTGTTGTGGCTCGCCCTCACTACGAACCAAAAATGACCAGGCACAAGGGGCGAGGAAATTGGTCGTACAGGCGGGAAATCGCTCAGTCGCTCAACCTGCTCCATCTTCCTCCTGCTCGAGGGCGGAGTGCATGATCGAGGATACCCTGCAGCCTACGCCCGGCAAGGCACTTCCAGCCCCGACCGCAGCGCCAACGACCGCCCAGGTTCCTCCTGGACAAGCGCTTCAATTGCTTGTCCAAAACCTACCGACATGCTGAATGTTACCTACCGCCGCGTTGCTTCTGGTGCAAGGGCTTGAATCATCTGGCAAAAGACTGCAAAAGGCCAAGGTCGATGTCATCTTCAAGGATGGCCAGCAGTACCTCCTCGCTTCGCTAAGCTCTTGCTCAATGCCCCCTGGGCTCTTGTGCATGCCGGGCCTATCGACCTCAATGCCGCTACCCCATCTTTCACGCCGCGAAGAGCGTCTTGCTCAATGCCCCCTGGGCTCTTGTGCATGCCGGGCCTATCGACCTCAATGCCGCTACCCCATCTTTCACGCCGCGAAGAGCGTCGCCGGTTGTTCCTCAGGGAGGGACGGTGTAGCCTCTGTCTCCCCAGACTCCGCAAATGGTCGCCCGCACCTGCCACATTTCGTGGATCGCTGCTGAAGAACAGCATGCTCTTATCGCCTTCCAAGCAAGCTCGGAGAATCCTATCAACTTGGACTGCACTGCGGACGTCGTGCAACGCACGCTGAATCACAGCTCACACCAGGCTGTCATAGTAAGGCATCTTGATAGGTAGTCCCTCCTGTTCTCCTTCTGTTCTTCCACAAATAGGGACTCGACCCTCAGATGCAACACATCGTGGTCGACAACAAGAGAGTCATGCTCAGACCATGGACTAGGCAGTACCTGGCCGAGTACGTTTGACTGCATTTTAGGGTTTCCATTGAGATTGAGGGACTCCCCACCCATGTCTGGAATAAAACCACGGACGAGATTCTTCTCTCAAATTGCTGGGTAGAGGGTCTGGCTGATGTCGCAGGACATGGCCGCTCCGAGCGCAACGACGGTGTTCCACATCCAAGCATGGACGGCCGACCCCATGTCTTTGTAGCTGAGCCGGGGGCCACCGTAATGCACGAAGACCCGGTTCTGTAGAGAATTTTTGCTGGGGTAGAGCCGTACCTCCAGGAGAAGAATGGCCTGGTCTACAACATCCTTGTCCATGTCGTCGAGGTCGCCGTTTCTGCTTGCGACCTCCATCTCCTGACGAGTCCACACCGCCGTTCGACAACATGGATGATGGCCATGATGGCCACCCCGACAAGGGCTACGGCAAATTCATCGGTCAGGGACCAGTGATCGTTAGGCACCACCCCTCGTCAGCCACGTCTGGTGGGCCTAGCTGGAACTTCCGATCTGGCGAGTACCTTGGTCATCAATCAAATCGCGGTGGAGCCCACCAGTTCCACGCCACGCCTGCCCATGCCCTGCAGGCCCAGGAAGTGTCGAATTATGAAACAAAGTGGGATTCCTGTGGTGCTTGGCTCGAGGAAAGCTCGGCAAGGAAAGTCCCCCTGACTCCATTGTCTGAGACTAGGCATCAAATTGCCATTTCGGGAAGCTCTAGCGTGTCCACTCGAAGCAAGCCTCTGATGCCCTTGGCGACCCCTAAAGACAGCTCTGGCTCAACCAGCACTCTGTTCCAAGTCGTGGGACCCAATGGATCCTGTGGCCGAGCTCCATCAAACGCCCAAAGATCTAATCCTCTCAAGATTCCCACTCACCATTACTCTGCAAGCAAGCCGTTGGGCGTCGTCCCTGGTTGTGTTTAGTCACCACCGGCCGCGAAGGGGAGCCACACATGCAGAGACGGTGCATGGGCCAGCAACTGAGAACTCCTTGATGCCATGTGACTCGCTGACCCAGCAATTCCTCGCATTGGTTAGCAGCCCAATCTAGGCTCCGCTGGCATCAAAGTTATCCTAGCATCAGCTCTCGGAACAAAGCAAAAGCCCACATCGTAGCGCGCGACTGGCTCACAAACATCAACGCCTCCCAGTGCGACCCCTCAAGCAAGCTCAATTCATTCTCATGTAGAAACTCGGCGTCATCTCAGAGGGGTCGCAGCCAACCTCTCAAGATTTCCAGTCTTATGAGGCCTTATTTCACCAGCCTCTGTCACATCAACATATGCAGGCTTTACAAGACCACTTCCGGCTAGCGCACGACACATGCCCACCCAGTTTCCCCTTGACAACATTAACCTCCAAAACTACTGAAGCTAAATGTTGTTTCTCCTGTCGTTTCATGTCGTTTCTCCTTTTTTGGATGGATATGCCTTCCTGTAAAATCCTTGTATGGAACATCCAAGCTATAAACTCTAGGGGGCGTCGGGACACGCTGTGTGCACTGGTCGACCATCATAAAGTCGGTGTGGTCTATATCCAAGAGACAAAAATGGCCGATATATCGGCTACAATCGTCCTATCAATGCTTGGAGCTCAATTTCCTTGTCCTATATTCCGATTTCAGAAACACACGGGGGGGGGGGGGGGTTCTCTTCGCTGCCAAGCACCTGAGGTTGTGGTTTTCGACTCCCACATCGGCTCTTTCTCAATCTCTACAAATCTGCGTAGCTGCCGACCAACCGCTATGGTGGATTACTCCGTTTATGAACCACAGACAAACACAGCGAAGCAGTAGTTCCTTGTTGAGCTCAGGGACATCCGCGCATCTCCTCTGGGACCTTGGTGTGCCGTTGGAGATTTTAACATGGTTCTCAACCGCAGCGACAAAAACAATAACAACGTGCACCGTGTATGCACTGGTCGTTTCCACCGCTTCGTCAACGACTTGCAACTAACCGACGTTCACCTCAATGGAAGAGCGTTTACCTGGTCCAACGAACGCGAATCCCCAACCATGACAAGGATCGATAGAGTCTTAACCTCCGCAGATTGGGAAGCCATGTTCTCGTAGTTCTTCCTCACAGCGTTGGCCACGGCATGCTTGGACGATGCCCCGTTGCTTCTAAACACCAATGCACGCCTTAAGCATGGAGGCTGTTTTCAGTTCGATAATCACTGGGCCACACAAGTCGATTTCCTACATGTCGTGCAAAAAAGCTGGATAAGCCATGTCCCTCACACCTCACCTTTCCACTGTCTGGATTCCCTGTTTCGAGCCACAACAAAAGGGCTACAAAAATGGAGCCACGAGCAATTCAGAAACATCAGGCTTCAAGTTCACATGGCAGAAGAAGTCATCGCCCTGCTGGACTTTGCACAAGAAAGAAGAGTTTTATCAACAGCTGAGGCGACTTTCCGGAAGATGCTTAAACTCCAGTTTCTAGCCTTATGCTCCATCCAAAGAACAATGATCTGACAGAGATCTTGGCTCTTGTGGATTAAAGAAGGTGACGCCAATATTACGTTTTTTTCACTCTCAGGCAAGGTATCGGAGCCAGAAGAACATGATTTCCTTTCTCACTCATAACGGGCCATTGTTCAGTCCCATGAAGAAATGGCAAAGCTTCTTCACCATCACTACGTGGACTTAATGCAATCCGATATCCAAGCATCAACATCGATCCACCTTGAAGAATTAGACCTACCTGGACTGGACTTACATTTGTTGGATCAACCTTTTTCCGAGCAAGAGGTCCTCCAAGAAATCAACCAGATGCCTTCCGACAAGGCTCCCAGACCACATGGATTCACAGGAATTTTCTACAAGACAGCGTGGCCTGTTATCAAAGAGGACATTATGTCCGGCATTCAAGCCTCCTTCTCCACGGACCGTCGTGGTTTTCGCCGTCTCAACACAGCACTTCTAGTCTTGCTGCCGAAAAAGACAGGGGCTTCACAACCATCAGAGTTCAGGCCTATAAGTCTAATCCATAGTTTTTCAAAACTCATCTCCAAATTGTTGGCACTCAGGCTGCAGCCGCTCATGAACCGATTGGTTGACCATAATCAATGTGCCTTTATCAAGGGACGTATGGTACAAGACAATTACAAATTCGTGCACGATGCCATCCGGACTTTAGATGGAAAAGAGAGAGAAAAAATACTTATCAAGCTGGACATTGCTAAAGCGTTTGACACTTTATCATGGACATCACAAACCTTAGACTTGCCGGCATCGTGTTCCGAGCACGATGGGAGCGGCTGGCACGTGCAGATCCAAGTCGGTTGTGGCACACCGTTTGGTTGTTGGAAGATACTATTACTGCAGGGCTGTTCTATGCATCCACATCCATCCAGATAGGAGACGGATCTTCCACTCTTTTGGTAAGGCATTCGCGAGTTAGGTTTGGCAATTTGGGACACGGTAAGGAAGTCTTGCAAAAGGTGGACCCTTGTAAGCGAAGCTCTGCACAACCACAGCTGGATATCCGACCTACAAGGTCCTTTCAACTCTCAAGCCATTTTAGACTTCCTCCACTTGTATTCCACCTTAGGCCAAATACAGCTTCAGCAGGGGACCAGGGATGTCATCTCTTGGCGGTGGTCGCTGGACGGACGTTACTCCCCTAAATCGGCCTACAACGCCCTATTCCAAGGTTCTGTTTACTTCCCCTTCACTAACGAACTATGGAAAAGTCCAGTCCCTTTAAAGGCAAGATTGTTCACATGGCTAGCTCTCAAGTGTCGCATTTGGACTTTCTCGAGGTTAGCAAAAAGAGGCCTCCCGGCGCCAGCCAATTGTGACCAAGAATCTGAATCAGCTTATCACTTTCTCATCTCTTGCCCAGTATCTAAGCAGCTGTGGCACCGCACTCTATCCTGGTTATCACTATCCAGCTCCTTCGGTTTCACAGCGCAAACACTGCATGATCACTGGGCATCTCTCAGACGGTCACCCATTCAAAGTGCAAAGGAATTGACTCCTTCCTAATTCTGCTCAATTGGATGATTTGGAAGGAGTGGAATAGAATGTTGTACGAGCACCGAAAACTAGACATTGAGGACTCGGCCCAAAGCATCAATTAAGAATTTCATGCCTGGTCGTCAAATTCTAAAACCAAACTGGGAGAACTCTATTGCAATGTAGCCCCAGGGCAGTCTCCCCAACAGTAGTAGTTGTTATCCTTGTAATTGTTCCCTCCTTGAGTTTGTAGCTCTTTTTTTCCTTCCTATTTTCTCTCTTTCTCTTCCGCTTTTGAGCTTTCTGTACATTTTGTTTTTCTGTACGCCCTTTCTCCTTACTGAATGAAACGCAAACCTCCTGCGTTTTCGCGACAAAAAGTGCCATTGCATACCCATAGTAGCCAAATCTATGTTCTCTCCCTGATCTAATACATCTAGAGTTGTGTATTGTGTATTGGGGCCTATCCGGTATCTGGTATACAGTAGTGCTCACCGTTATCTGACAGTGCATGGATTGAGTCCATATGTTCTGTTACAACTTACAAATATAGCTTTATTAATTGAAGTGACAGCACATGCTCCTGTAGTCAGAGCTCTTACTTCTTTTAGATAATCTGCTGATTTTGTTGAAGAATTTTCTACGAAAACACAATACTTCTTGTATAGTAGTAGTAGATGTAGTATTTTTGTTTTCAAAGGAAGGCAGTAATAGATGGTTAGATACACACTCACTTTCGTTAATTGATTAAGCATGGAACCTGAGCTTCATGCTGTAGGTTTATACAGTTGGGCCTGGATATGCACATGCTGAAGCACGTAAATCTCCAGTTGTAGATGGGGTTGTCATGAGGAATTCTGATGGAAAAGAGGTACCCTTCCTTGCATCATCACCACAGGATTCACCATGTTCTATCAATTAGACCTCAGTGTTGACATGTTGATGGAGAATTTTGCCCCTTTTATGTAGAAAAGGGTGGGTGTGTTTTTATTTGCCATCTTATCTAGATTTATAGTGTAACACCATTGTGATGTAATTTGTATCTTGCTTGAAGGTGCGTTATCCTGTTTTACTGACTCCTACTGAGAAACAAATTGCAAGGAATGTTTGCCAAGTCTTCAGACAAGCGGTACATTTAAAATTCTTTCTAGCTAATAACTCTTTTAATGTCTACCATGATGGTTTACACTATTTCAGAACTTATGTGTGTACCTTTTATATTCTACTTATGTGCTGTCAGATACCACTAGACAAAGTGAATACAGTTATTGAAACCATTATCTTGTTTAGTCATCTCCAACATACCAGTAGGATTTTTTAGTTGTCAATTGATCTCAGAGGTCAGTTATTTGTCGTGATAATCAGAGTAGGCCTTTTTTTTGGATAACTGCAGCTCAGTCAGAATAGGCTTAGCTTAGTTATCTTTCTTTCATCAGTCTAAAATAAAAATCTTTCTTCTGCCACATCCACTGATTGTTAGGTGGAAACATGCTCAACTTTTTTTTTCTCGAAAACACATGAGAGCTGTGTTTCATTGCATTAGGGGGGTGAAAAAAGAGGGGGGTGCCCAACAGGATCCTCACTCATACGGGGACCAAATATGAGTGAGGCTTTTACAGAGATTCGAGAAACATACACTTAGCATACAAACACGACTCGACCTAGCCCTTTCAACCTAGGTTGCAAACGTAAGACCTAACCCTTGCAGCTTCTTCGCACCAGCCATGCACCAAAGGCTATGCTTGTCCATCAGCTCACTCAAAATTGTGTTAACCGAAGGAGAAGCCCCCTCAAACACACAAGCATTCCTATGTTTCCATATAATCCAGGCGCCGAGCATAATTAGAGTGTTCACTCCTTTTTTGTGCTCCTTTTTAACTCTTCTCATCGTCTTGCGCCACCAATCTGCAAAGCTCCGCTCGTTTTGTTGTGGGACTGAATCTGCTAGGTCCAACGGAGTGAACAATCTGAACCAAACTTGTCTTGCCACAACACACGTTGATAAAAGATGTTGTATCGTCTCGTCTTCTTGATCGCATAGAGAACATTTATCCGGATGAGAAAGGCCCCTCTTAGCTAGCCTATCCGCTGTCCAACATCTGTTTCGGATTGCCAACCACAGGAAAAATTTGCATTTGGCCAACTCAAGCAGGTGTGGCTCAGATCAAATTTAGTGTCACTCAGGCTCAATCTTGAACTGACCATAATGGAATAGGTTGTAGGCCAAGTGTGTTTCTATGTATAAGAACTTGTTTGAACTTGATGCTGTTAAACTGTACAACCCGAGAAGGTCCTATTTGGTCCAGGTTAACTAGTTATTTACTTTTTTGTACAATAGACCTTGGTGTTGAACAGGGTCAAATCATATCCGCAGAACATGACAGTGATTTCTTGAGTAAAGCACTTAGTCATATGGTCCAAAATTTATGGTTCAAATTAATCAATGAACTGGAAGAGGGTCTAGAAGATCTGTTTAGTTAATGCACAGTTACTGAATGATGGAAACTCTGCTCATTGATGCCTTCTAGTTGAGCTTGAGCCAATCTCTAAATGAGCAGAGTTCAAGCTCTAAGCTATCTGAATTTCCCAACCGTGCACTTCTGTAGCATCCCCATATTACTTTCCCCTTCTTTGTGTAGGTGTGTGGCTTTGATCTTCTAAGGTGTGACTTGGGGGAGGGAAGATCTTATGTATGTGATGTGAATGGCTGGAGTTTCGTGAAAAGCTCATACAAGTAAGCATATTCTCTGTTACAACTACTATTGTAACTTTTTCATGCATTAGTATGGCAGAAGTCAGTAGTATATTTTATTTAGATGGTGAATGCTTTCATAACTCCAGGTACTATGATGATGCTGCATGCATTCTGAGGAAAATGTTTCTTGATGAGAAAGCTCCACATATTTCATCTACCATTCCTGCTAATCTTCCATGGAAAATCAGTGAGCCAGTCCAACCATGTGATGCTGTAAGAGGTCGAGAAAGGGGAACTGTTGGCGTATCTAGGCAATCGGAAGAGTTGCGCTGTGTCATAGCTGTTATACGCCAGTAAGGATAATCATTAATATTCTCAAATTCTATAACCATCAAACTGCTTTATTTTCTGATACTTTAAATTATGCAAGTGGGGATCGCACTCCAAAGCAGAAGGTGAAGCTGAAAGTAACTGAAGAAAAGCTTTTAAAATTGATGTTGAAATACAATGGCGGAAAGGCTCACGTGGAGGTGTGAAATCTAAGTTAATTTGAATTTAGGTTTATTCAAAGCCTACTTTTGCTTCTTGACAAATATTCTTATCGTTTTGATTATGCAGGCAAAGCTTAAAAGTGCCTTGCAGCTGCAAGATTTATTAGATGCAACAAGAATTCTTGTTCCATGTGCTAGGTAAGTTTCTGGAACCTCAAGATTGCTATACTTTTATGGTTTATGAACCTTTAAGCAATCACTGTGCTCAGGCTACATATCTATTCTAATTGTTTCCTATTCTCACTAATTTGCACCCAATTGATACCCAATATTATGAGGTCTGTGGCAAGCGTAACTAGGGAATTTGTTAGGATTCTGTGTGGCATTACATTTCTAGTGTAGCACATCACAGTCATGCTTTGTTTGAGAATTGGGAGTTTGGGACTACTGTGCTGCACTGCATTGTGCTGTGGAATTAGGTAGTTTTGGAGAATATTTGCCATATTTGGTAAAACTATTATTATGATTCTAAATAGAAGGTTACCACTTACAATAAATACCATGTTAAAAGTGATTTTTAAAAAGTCGTTACACTCCCAAGCGGAGCCGAAAGGACAAATTAAGTTAGGTCCTAGCATAGTGGAGGGTCAAGATATGGAGCAGCAGAAAGAATAGGTATGACAAGGGACTTGTGCTGCTCATCCCGAGAGTAGGCTTTGCATATTGACATTAGAAATCAGGACTTCAAAATTTTCTGAAGTAACTGGACCCTATCTTCTACAGATGTGTATTTGTCAGCATGTTCAGCTACACTGGTCATTATAATTCATTGACGGCAAAACAAGACACTAGCAAATATGTCTCCCAAATTTGTTATTTCAAGGGTTCCAAAATATGTGTACCTTTTGCTTGTCTTTAAAATACATCTACCAGACCACGTTTCATGATTCCCAGATATAATTTTACCTTTGGACATCAGAATTATGTTTGTGTAATAGGATTATCTTGGTTAGTGTTCTGACTTTGACAATATTTTATATCCATACATAGCAGGTATCACATCTGACTGCTGTGATGCTATGCTACTACCTTATTGTTCTTATCTTTGGCATATGAAGCACATGCTTTAATATTTTCTCTCTTGTATGTCTTTAATAAAGATGAGAAAATTGCTATAAACTTCAGATCTGGCCGTGAAAGTGATAGTGACGCTGAAGTTGAGCATGCAGAGAAGCTACGCCAAGTTAGAGCAGTTCTTGAAGAGGTAACAGAGTTGATCAAGTATTAACATGGCTAGTTCTCAATAATTCTCTAAATGACATGGTTTTGTATATCTGGTTTAGCTTCAACAAGCATTAAAGATATCAGTGACCACTTACTGTTTACTTATGCATACTCCATGCCAATGAATGCAAGTAAAAACTTGCTTTTTTGCCCCCCAGTAAGCTGTTTTACAAGAAAGTGACACACTGGACCACTTTGGCCCATGTTCTGGATGGTAGTAGTGTGTTTAGTCCCACATGGTTAATCATGTTGAATTATAGTTCCGACTAAACCTTGGAGAACCATCCATACCAACTGGGTAACCCTTTTAGGTGAACTGAGGATGAAAACATTAAGTGTTGGTATGGGCTGGACGTACCCAGGGTTGTTACAAAAAGGTACTCACTAGCACGTGGCTATTTTCTATCACAATAGCATGATGCTTGTTTTCAGTATATAATGAAAGCATTTCCCTTAATTTGGATTACTGTGTATGTCCTTTGTATGCCTCTCTATCATGCTTATCATCCCTGTATCCCTAAAATGTTGAGTTGACAAACATACAGAATTCGTTGTAATGCCGCCTGACACTCAATTACTAAGCAATTTTGTTTAAAGATGGTTTCTGTTGATGTAAATATAAGGACAGTAGTAAAGCAAATGTTGTTTGTCCGTATTTCTTCTCTTGATGAGGCATTCATGCTGCAGTTCATAGGAATATGATAAGAGGTATTGTCTAGACATGCATGTATCTTTTGCTTAGTACATGTATTCTATGCATTTTTCTGTCCTTCATTATTATTTTCTTTCAAACATACAGTAGCTTTTTGAGCCATTAAATATTAATTCCCTGTGGCCTTCAGGGTGGACATTTTTCAGGTATTTATAGGAAAGTACAGCTAAAACCATCAAACTGGGTTCGTATTCCTAAAAGTAGTGGAGAAGGGGAGGAGGAGTATCCAATTGAAGCCCTCATGGTTCTTAAGTATGGTGGTGTTCTAACTCATGCAGGAAGAAAGCAGGTTGACTTTACTTCACCTGTTCAATTTTCTGTTGTGTGTTTAAGTCATTATTTGACAAACATAATGGGTACTGCTACTACCTTGCCAATGAAGCTCATGTAGATATCAGGTGTCATCTCGTATGATTTTTGGGTATTAAGTATGTTATGTATTCATTCAATGATTTCTTTTTTTCTTTTTTTTGGCGAGTATTAATTCAATGATTGCACATTTCGATGTCCAAATATTCAACATATTTTTTATCAATATACTAGTTATTAACTTAACATGTGTGATAACCTGTTGGTGCATTTTGTGTAAATTCTTGTCATGCCTTTTTCCGGATGCTTTTGTTTGATTGTGCAGGCAGAAGAGTTGGGAAGATACTTCAGAAATAACATGTATCCAAGTACGTCTTCCTAAGCTTTGGTCAATTTGCTACACCAAATTGTCTATGTGCGGTATGCCTGTTTCATGCTGTTAGTTGCCAAAGGGATATTTGGCTTTATCTGAAATACATGTCCGAACTGAGTAACTAAATACTTTTGATAACCTATCAATTTCAGTCCTAAGACAAAGTCTCTTAGTCTTTGTTAATATTTCAGTTTTAGTGTGCGCCTTTGGCTAAAATAATCACAGTTTCAATTTCAGTAATCCTGGTTAGGCTCGGTTTGTTCAGGTCAGTTGGTTTACTGAAATGGTAGCTGACTGTTGATTTTTGGCTAAGTTACTTTGGCTATCATTTCATCAAATTGGTGTCTCCTTCCCATTCTTGATCTTTGGTAGCCTACTTATGCCCCCTTTTTTCTTTTGTTTTTGTTAATTTGGCTACCAATTATGTTCAGACTTCGTTGAGACAGTGCCTCCCAGTCTCTTGCTAACCATCTAGAAACAACATGATGATCTTCATTTCTTAAATGGCCAGTACCATTGTCTACCATTTATTTGGTGCCTATGGATCTTGTGTTAATTTTTTGCAACTTTGGTTTATCTAGGTGAAGGACCAGGATTGCTTCGCCTCCACAGTACATATAGGCATGATCTGAAAATATACAGTTCAGATGAAGGTCGTGTCCAGGTAAATGGTAGTATCTCCTCTTGCAATCTTGGGATATCGAAGGTAAAAGACAAAGAAGATAAAATGTAAATAGTTTCACACTTCTGTTTTTGTTTGGTAAGTCATGGTCCATACCAGGGTTTAGGATTTTGGAACTGGTACCTGTTAAGGAAATAGAGTCCATATTAGGAGACAGAGTCTGTATTCTATTCCATATATGCCTGATCTCTATATGGCATATTCTCATGTACTCCTCTATATATATGGCCCCTTAGGCCTCATATCAATACACACAATATTCGTCACATGGTATCAGAGCAAGGTTCAAACCCTAACATCTAGTTCCGTACGTCTTCCACCGCCGCTACCCCCGGGAGGATCAATTTCTACTCCGGGGAGGGGGGGGGGGGGGCAGCCACTTCTTCTCGTCAGATCCGCTCGGGGGGAGCCGCACTTCTTCTCGTCAGCCGTTGCTGACTCTCTCAGATCTGCCGGCTCGTCACCATGCTCGTCCGCAGGGCCTCGCCTCGTCCGCCGTCGCGGATCACTTCCTTCGGCCGCCGTCGCGGACCTTCATCGCCCGGAGCCGCTGCCTTCGGTGGAGGCACCTCGTCGCCCGGCCTCGTCAGATCTGGGGAGCCGCCTCGTCGTCCCGTCCGCTCGCTTTGCCTCGGAGATTCCACCGAGGGAGACGAGGGCTGCAGATCCGCCGGACTTCATCCCGTCGACTGGGGATCTGCCGCTTCCCTTCGGCCGACGTCCGCCGTCCGCTCGTCGGCTTCTTCTCGTCGAATCCGCCATCGCCGTCGCGGCGCCGCGGATCCGTCGGCCGTCCTGCGATCACCGTCGCGGATCGAGGAGCCGCCGCGCCGCCGCAACGCGCGCCGCCGGCTCGCTTCGCGGCCGTCGATCCGCGGTATGCAGTAGTCGTCGTCTCGTCCACCCGGTGAGCCACCGCCCTCGAGGACGCCCCGATCCGGGCCACCATCGCCTCGATCCGGCGGGCTACATCAGCGCCGCCGCCTTCGGGCTCATCTGGTCGCGCCGCCTTCGGGTTTGCCGGCCTCGTCGAATCGCCTCGCCGCGCGCGCTCGCCTCGTCGGCTCGCGCGTGTCTTCTGCTGCTGCGCGGCGCGGTGAAATCTTCTTCTTCGCGCGGATCCCATGCTGACCGTCCGGAGCCATCACCGCCTGGAGCCCACGCCGACCGCCTCTGTGCTGTGGACTCCACGCTCCGCCCGTGGACTCCATGCCCGTGGATTCCTTTTCTCTTCTTCTGCTGCTCTGTCTCGTGGATATCATCTGTGAGAAATACCAAGAACCGATCAAAGTTGCCTTTATCCATCAAAGTTGCCTTTTCTCACTATTAATGCCAAGGCACCAGTTAAAATATCAGGGCTTTCAAATATCTGCTCACTATTGGCAAGCCCAATCGACATCCGTCTCCACCGACTCAGTCTTCGTCAGATCAGGTGGAGTTCGTCAGATTCGTCCGCTCTGCAGAGAGGGCAGCCGTCCGTCGCGGCTTTCTCGCCATCTTGTCGCCCATCGCGGTCGCCGCTGCCGCCTGCCGTCGCGATCCTGCAGTGTCCTCGGCGCCACGTCAGATCCGTCCCGCCGTCTGAGAGGCGGTGCCGTCGCGGCTTCCTCGGCCATCGCCCGCGGTTGCGGTCGGCCGCCGTCTGCCCGTCGCGGTCCCTGCAGGCGTTCTCATCCTTGGATCTCCACCGCCCGGCGCCTCATCATATCTGTCCCTTCAAATGCAGAGAGGGCAGCCGCCCGTCGCGGCTTCCCTCGCCGTCGCGCCGTCGCTGATCGGCCGCCCGCCTCCGTCGCGGTCGCCGCCTCATCGGTCGTCGCTCGTCGATCCGCCCGTCGTGGATCCGCCTGCCGTGGATCGTCACCGCGTCGCGGATCCCCTCACCGTCGTCCGCTCGTCGCGGCTCTGCTCTTCATCGTCAGCTCCGCCGTCGCCTCCTACAGCCGCCCGTCGCGGCTCTTCGTCAGATCTTCGGCGTTTTTCGGTTGAGTCTTCCGTTTATATCCATTTAAGTATTCGAATTTTGTTTTAGTATCAACTCTTTCCAAATGCAATGCTATTGCATGCGCTTTGCATTTGAAGGGGGGTGTTAAGGAAATAGAGTCCATATTAGGAGACAGAGTGCGTATTCTATTCCATATATGCCTTATATCTATATGGCATATTCTCATGTACTCCTCTATATATATGGCTCCTTAGGCCTCATATCAATACACACAGTATTCATCACAGTACCAAAACTGCCTGCAGGGTAGTTCTGACTATAAGAGTTAGGACTTATATTTCGAAAGGGCTCAACAGGTCAATATATGTCCAAGTACAATATGCAAAGAGACCCTTAGACTATGCACATATCTAACACGCCCCTCAAACTCATGGTGGATTAACAACATTGAGTTTGAAAAGGTAGAATCGATGCTGAGCGCCAGTCTGTGCCTTGGTGAAGAAATCTGCTAACTGAAACTCTAAGAGTACATACTAAAGATCAATAACTTTGTCTTGTACCTGCGATCGCATGTATAAAGTATCCACTCCAATGTGCTTGGTGAGCTCATGCTTCACAGGATCTCGAGCAATACTGATCGCGCTAGTACTATCTGATAAGAGGAGTCGGTGCAGCAGTGGAAATATCGAAATCCTAAGCCACCAAAGCCAGGTGATCTCAGCTATCAACGACGCCATGGCTCTCAACTCAGCCTCAGTGCTCGAACGGGAAACGACAGTCTGCTTCTTGGTCTTCCAGGCAATCAAGGAGGAACCAAGGAAGAAGACCCAAATCAGACATCATGAACTGCTCACGGAGACGTTTCTTCACAAAGGCAATGCATTGAGTCATCACCAGTAATAATCATATCATCGATATATAGGAGCGTCCGACCCCGAGGGGAGGTATGAACGAAGAGGGCAGGGTCATGATCACTGGTAGAAAAGCCGGCTGCAGTGACAATAGAGGAGAGCCAGGCGAACCAAGCATGAAGGGCTTGTTTTAACCCATAGAGAGCGACGGAGGCAACAGACCATACCAGCAGGGACAGAATACCCAGGGGCGGCTGTATGTGGAACTCATGCAGCTTGCCATTGAGAAAGGTATTCTTGATGTCCAACTGAGAGATATGCCACTGTCGAACAGAGGCCACAGCAAAGAAAGTGTGAACGGTGGTCATGTGAGCGACAGGAGCAAATGTCTTATCATAGTCACGGCCATGCTCCTGCTGAAAACCATACGCCACAAAACGTGCCTTGTAGCGCTCAAGAGAACCATTTGAGTGGATCTTGATCTTGTATACCCACTTGTGCGTGATGGGAGTAACGTGCGGGTAAGGGTACAAGATCCCAAGTGCAGTACGCTCAAAAGTAGCAATTTCCTCAGACATCACGAGCTACCACTCAGGGAGAGCAGCAGCCTCACGATAAGTCAGAGGCTCAGGAGAGGCAGCGCCTGCAAAAGCCATAGCGCTCAGGTGCCTAACAGTGTGGCGGTCACGAAGATCGTATTTGGGAGGAGAGGGTGGAGCAGGATCTGACGAGGATGGAGAAGAACTGGAAACAAGTCCTAGCAAGGAGGGAGAGCCAACTATAGGGTGGAGGCCGAGGACGATGAGAGTAGTGCAGAGGAAAAGGTGAAACCTCAACAAGAGAATGGGAAGGAATCTCCGACGGAGGTGGAAGAGAATCAGCCGGAGAGGAAGCCAAAGGAGGTGGATGAGGCGAAGCAGTAGTGAAAGTAGGTGGAGAGTGAGGAAAAGTCAGAAAGGAGATCGACTCAACAAGAGAATCAGACTTGACTGAGAGAACGAGAGTAGTAAGGTCGGGACTTGTCGAAAGTGACATCTCGAGAAATCATCATCCGGCGAGCAACAGGGTCGTAGCAATGATACCCTCATGCTCAAGATTGTAGTCAAGGTTCACACTCAGCTGACTAAGCAGTCAGCTTAGTGCGCTCACGAGGTGGAAGGACGAAGCAGACAACGAAAACTGCGAAGGTACCGTAATCTAGGGATCGACCAAAAAGTCTCTCGACAGGAGTAGAACCCTGAAGGGTGGTGGAAGGCTACATGTTGATAAAGAAAACAGTAGTGGAGATAGCCTCAGCTCAAAAGTGAGGGGAACAGAAGCAAGCATGAGAGCTCGAGCGATCTCAAGTAAGTGACGATGCTTACACTCAGAGACACTATTCTGAGCATGAGCACCAGGACAAGAGTACTGAGGAAGAGTGCTCTATTCAGTGAGAAAATAGCAGAAGGCAGCATAGAGATATTCGTCAGCAGAGTCAGCACGAAACACACGAATAACCAAATTGAACTGAGTACGAACCATAGTAGTGAAACTCTAATAAATAGAAAGAACCTGACTGTGAGAGGACATAAAATAGAGCCAAGTATGACGAGAATAGTCATCAATAAAAATCACATAATAACGATGACCCTTTTTCGAAATGAAGAGCCGGACCCCAAACATCAGAGTGTACAAGATCAAAAGGACAAGGAGAAATAGTCACTAGAGGGATAGGAGAGCTGCAGCTGCTTGCCAAGCTTGCAACTCATACAATGCAAAGAGGTGTCCCCAGAAACAGATCCAAGAACACACGAGTGGTGAAAGACGTGATCCACAAATATGACTGAGACGATGGTACCACTGAGCAAAGGAGGTAGTGGACACAGCAAGACCAGAGGGAGTGGTGGTGCTGACTGGCTAGTGGAGAAAGCGGAAGGCAAATGAAACCAGTCTAGCTTCCAAAGATGCTGCGAATTACAACGGCGAGGGCCAGTACCAAGCAGAGTCCTCGTGTGGTGATCCTGAACAAAACAAGAGTCAGACTTAAGAACAACACGACAGTTATGATCAGTGATCTGACTAGCCACCATAAGCTGCATAATAAGCTGAGGAGCATGAGAGACTACAGGAGTATGAAAAGAGGAGGTAGAAAGTGTGCCTCGATCTACAACACACAGAAAGGTACCATCTGCAGTCTGAACAGTTGAAGGAAAAACTGTGGGTTGTATGGAAGTGAAGTGTGAAATCTGGCATCATGTGAAAAGAGGCATCAGAGTCTAAGACCCACGGAGATAAGATACCTGACGAGGGAGGAGGTGGAGGCGTGGAAGACTGCTGAGAAGTAAGAGCCAAACGAGCTGAACCCGAGGAGTCTGGGGACAAGCTGACACTGAGGCGCTGGAGAAGCGAGAGTAACTACTGTGCGGCATCATCGGTGGAGCCCTGGCGAGAGGCACCAGCTCTTGGGGAGAAACTGCCAGAGCCCTTTGGGGGACGTCCACCCTGGCACCCTGGTTCCTTCGCTTGTAGCAGTCTTGATATCAGTGACCATCACGTTGGCAGTAGGTGCAGTGGTGACCGTAGTAAGCGGCGACTATAGGGCGCGCTGAGCCGGGAAGGGAGCTTGGCGGTCTTTGAAGAAACAGCGTTGTGGCGCACAAGGCGACTGCATCTAAACCGCGCTATGGAGACGAGTCCAATACGCACAGCCGTGAGAGTCTCCACTAAGCTCGGGCGCGGGTGACGAGTCAGGAATTGAGCCCACACAATTTTGAACTCAGGCCGGAGACGCGTCAAGAAGCCGTGGAGACGGTCTCCTGGTGAGCACGGAGCCGCACACAGTAGGGACAGATCTGGCAAACATCCAGTCCTAGAGAGTCAAGCTAACGCCACACCTTCGACATCTGCTGGTAGAAGTCATCGATAGTGGCATCAAGCTGCTGAAGGGAATGCGCCCGATGCACGACTGAGAGAGACATAGCATCACTCGTCGGCTGATAGAGAGCTCGGAGGTGCTCCCACATAAGTTGTGTCGTCAGCAGCTCCGCCACATCCATGGAGATAGCCACTGTCATGCTACCTACCAGAATGGCAGTAGCACGAGCCTCAGCCTCCCGCCACCTCTTGCAGATGTGCATGGTAGCCTGATAGAGTTCCAAGAGCCTCAACTCAGAAGTGTGGCGGAACAACAGAAGCAAG
Organism: Melocanna baccifera; assembly: GCA_036346265.1. Classification (NCBI taxonomy): domain Eukaryota; kingdom Viridiplantae; phylum Streptophyta; class Magnoliopsida; order Poales; family Poaceae; genus Melocanna; species Melocanna baccifera. The sequence continues at coordinate 37,164,140 of CM070676.1, read as the reverse complement.
CATGAGAGCACGAGTTGTCTCAAGATGGCGATGCTTGTGTTCAGCCACATCATTTTAATCATGAGCACCGGGATAAAAGACTTAGAGAGTGCTCTACTCAGCAAGAAAACCATGAACTCCCGACAAGTACTCCCTAACGGAATCAGCGCGAAAAACACAAATAAGAGTGAAACTGAGTACGGACCATGGTGGCAAAAGTCTTGTAGATGGATAGAACCTCACTACAAGATGATATAAAGTATATCCACGTATACCTAAAAAATCACCAATAAAAATTATATAATATCGATGACCTTTCAAAACAAAAGGAGCTGGTCCCCATACATCAGAATGAACAAGATCAAAAAAACGCTAAGACATTGACCCACTAGAAGGATAGGGGAGTTGAAGCTGTTTGCCAAGCTTATAACCTTGATAATTAAGACCAGCAAGTGCGGAGGTAGTGGTGGAGGCGATAAGACTGACAAGGGAAGCGAAAGGAAGAAACCAGTCAAGCTCTTAGAGCCGTCGTGAGTCACAATGGTGAGGGCCAGTACCAACCAGAGTCCCCGTGCGGCGATCTTAAACACAACAAGAATCAGAATCGAGAATAACACGATAACCATGATCAGTGAGCTGGCCCGGCAGATATGGGCTGCATGGTTAGTTTTGGAACATGAGAAACAATAGAACATGAAATGATTAATTTGAAAGAGTGCCTTGTCCTTCAACAGAAAGAGGTACCATCTGCTGTTTGAATAGTGATAGGTGCAGCTAAAGGAATAATGAAAATAAGATAGGTGGAATTAGATGTCATATGAAAAGAAATACCAGAATCAAGAATCCAAGGTAACATACCTAAGGAAGGAGAAGTAGAATATGGTCTCTCACCGAAACACATGGCAGCAGAACCAGACGATGTAGAAGCAACCATGTAACCTAACAGCGTGAGAAACTGCTAAGTGTCAAAGGCACCAGGACTCCGCTGAGGAGGAACCTCCAGTGCCCCTTGAGGATGGCCACCATGACGAAAATCCTTGTAGCATAACTACTCCACATATCCATCCTTGTTGCAATATGTGCAGGGGAGTCCCCTACCAACAGCAGCTGACACTGGTCGAGGTGCAACTGAGTAAGGAATAACCGGAAGCGGAACAGGTGTAGAAGCTGGAGGGGCTGCCAAAACCGAAGGAGACATCGGTGACAACAGCAGACCCGCACTACGTAGACGAATCTCCTTAGTGCTAGCAGCTGCAATGGCCTCCAACAGAGTCACACGAGGGTGACGAGCCAGTAACTGAGCATGAGTCTACTCAAACTCAGACCAGAGATGTGTCAAGAAGTCGTAGATACAACAGCTCCAGATGAGACTACTAATGCTGACAGGTGCGACAAACATCTGACCCCAAAGAATCGATCTGACACCATACCACAGACAGCTGAGCATAAAACTCGTCCACAGTGGCATCTCTCTGCTACAGTGACTGCTCCTGATGTACAACAGTAAGGTACAAGGAATCACCAGATAGCTCGTAGTGGTTGCGCAGATGTGCTCACATCGCCTGTGCAAAAGCCAAACCAACAACATCACTAGTGAGATGCACCTCCATGCTAGCAATTAGAAGAGCAGAAGTATAAGCATCTTCATCGATTCATGTCTTGTAAGCAGTATACTGAGTCTAAAAAGTCTCCATGGCATCATCAAAAGGCTCAGACGCCTTTGTACGAGCATCTTTAGAAGCATCCTTCGGAAGTACAGGCTCAGCAGGTGGAGTAGAGCGAGACGAATAAGACAACTCGCCAGTAAGAAACTCTCAAAGGCGCTGACCACACATGTGGATGTGCATATGCTAAAGCCAGTCCAGATAATTGAGACCACTGAAGATCACCAGGCAACGAGGAACAGAAACGGTGTTTGAAAAGAAGGCATTTTTTTGTTTTCCTTTTTTCTCTTTTTTCTTTTCTTTTTTTTTTCCTTTTTTTGGTTGGTCAAGAGAACAACACCGACTCAATCAGTCAAGACCGACTAGAACCACCAGTCGACTAGGTCACACCAGAGGAGGCCACGGCGGTGGCGGCCGACGACGCGGCGCAACAACGGTGGCGAGCGATGGCGGCGAGCGGCCAGTGGCGGCAAGCGCGGCGGCGGCGGCGGCGGCGGCGTCGGCAATTATCGCTCCCGATCCATGAGTCTGTCGACCCGTGGTGCGACGTAGATCCGGCGATCTGGCGGTGTGATTGAAGCAAAGCCGCCGCCAGCTGAAGAAGTCGACTTCAGCGGCGGTTGGACTCGATCCGGCAGCGTGATTGAAGCAAGGCTGACGGCGGCTGAAAAAGTCAACTTCGGCGGCAGTCCCTTGCGAAAATTACGACCGGGTGGGTTGGCAACCACGGATCGCTCTCCAACCCATGTGACGGGTGATGGGAGGATGACGGATCCGAGCGACAACGCTGACGTCTAGCGGCGGGGAAGATCCAGGCGTTTGGCAGCGACAGACATCGGGCAGAGAAGATCTGGATACACGGGGACAGATCCGAATGGAAAGCCAGCGGTGGCATGATGATGACGAGTGCAGTGGTGGCAAAGCCAAGTGGCGGCAGTGGCTGGAGGGATGAACCAGCGGCAGCGGCGGCTTACACAAACCCTAGGTACGCTCTGATACCATGTTATGAATAGCGCTTGTATTATTAATATATATACACATACAAGTATGGCATATATGTAGGAAACCTCTCACACAACAGAGTAAATATATAGCTATATAATACATATCTAACAGGTGACACTCAAAATACTAGCATTATTCTGTTATAAATTGGTTCATCTATAATTCAGTAATAGGATTGTTTCATTGAACCCAACTATTTTGGTCATTGGGCTGCACATTGCCCAATCTCAGGAGCTGGGTTTTCCAGTCCTTGCTGTTTTCTGTCATTATGCTTGTACTGGTAATTTTGGATTGGTTGCTTACAAATTTGCTAGTTGTTTTGTCATAGATGTCTGCTGCCGCTTTTGCAAAAGGTCTTCTTGATTTGGAGGGGGAGTTAACGCCAATCCTGGTTTGTTCCTCTTCAATAAATATATGTCAGTTGAAGCAAAGCAGAACTGCAATTCACTGGATTTTACTATCTCCAGGTTTCACTTGTCAGTAAGGACTCCTCTATGCTAGATGGACTTCAGGATGGTACAATTGAGATAAAGGAAGCAAAGGTCTCCTTCAGATACCAATACCATAACACATATGAAAATACTAGTTTCGAACTCTAAATTGGTTTGCCGAGGGAACCAAATAGCCATGACTAGCGTCTCACACTATCCAATAGAACTCAGAATACCCAAGGATTCAATGGAGTCAACTGAGAAATTATGGTAAACAATTGTACAAGAAGCGTGACTTGATTTTCAAAATCGAAAGAAGTGGGACCCAACTAAAGATTTGAAGAAAGAAATGGAACCATTTGTAAAATCATTCACATGAGCAAAGATAAACCACAGTGAGACTATCGCCGTGTGTATGATATTGGATATACTTCGATCGTAAATGAGCATTCCATGCTGAGATTTGGATAATTTACAATTTGTTTTGTCGAATGTCTAAAATTTCTTATCTCCACAGGCTCGGTTGCATGATATTATCATCTCTTCAAAAGTTGCAAATGGTAATGAACCTGTGGAATTTCCGTGGATGGTTGATGGAGCTGGAGTGCCTTCAAATGCTGCTCAGCTTCTCACAAATTTGGTATATACATTAGATGTCTTCTTTTATTGTTCCTTAAATTCTAGGTTTTATACTGTATATTTATGAGTTCCTGATTCTATGAAAATTATTACTATCTTGTTGACCTCTTTGAGTTGTTTCTCTAGAAAATTGCAATTCCAAAAACAACCAATAGTTCAAAAAGGTAGGTCCATTATAATGATGATAAATAAGTTGTCCTTGTCTGATCAGGCTCAGTTGACAAAAGAAATAACTGCACAAGTGAAGCTGCTTTCTGATGACGAAGATGGGGAGGTTGCAACAAATAGTGACTCACCTAGTCATCCTTATGATCAAGCGAAGGCACTAGGGAAAACAGCAATTGACATGGACCGCATTGCTGCTGGATTGCCTTGTGGCAGTGAAAGCTTCCTTTTGATGTTTGCCCGTTGGAAGAAACTAGAGAGGGATCTCTACAAGGAAAGAAAAAAGTATGTTTCTCAGCTTCTAACATTCTTGTCAGTTTCTCAGCTTCTAACATTCTTGTCAAGTGCTTGGACGTTCTCTGAAGGAAATGCAGCCTAGTGTAACCATTGTCAAAACTCTATGATGCAGGCTCTTTGACACCACACAAATTCCTGATATATATGACTCTTGCAAGTAGGTAACCATATCCCCATCAGATTCTTAGGTCTATTTGTGTTTCTGTTTACAAAAGACCTGAGTTTCTGTTATATCATACTCTTTTGTAAGATCTTTGTCAATTATGATAGCCAGGTCCATTCAAAGTTGTATTTTGGAATGAGCTTGCAGTATACTTGCATTTTATTGAAAACTAGCTGTAATATAACTTTTAATGTTCCCTCTTCGAACCAAATTTTGCAAAGAGATGTTGCCTTTGTTTTGTGATAAAGTTTGAATATAAGTGTTAAAGGAAAATCACAGTCTGCTGTTTTTGGTGTCTGACAACTTAAGTAATCTTTTCTCGCATTGTCTGTATTTCCATAATCAGCAATCGGCCTACTGAAACATGAATAATGAGTTACTGGCCTGCTGTAAAAGTCATTTGTAACAATTGTCTGCGAGCATGCTTTCCTCTGTCTTTTCCCCTCTATTCAATGCTTGTTTTGCTTAACAATTGTCAATTTTGTTAAGGATTTAAAGAATAGAATATAATTGTTATTTGTTTTCTTATATGCCTCGGTTTCCTTATCCGTATATGGCATATTCCTCTGTATATCCTTATGTACTCTTATATATATATATTGCCCTTTAGGTCTCATGAATATATGCACAATATTCATAACATGGTATCAGAGCTAGGGCTCTGACCTTGTTCTTCCGCTGCCTTCGACGCTGCCCTGGTCGCCGCCACCGCTCAACCCGCTACCGGCGCCGTAAGGATCGCCAGGGTCTCTACATTCTTGACCGCCTTCACCTTTCGTCCTCTCATGTTGTTTCTACCATGTCTACTTCCACTGCCACTGCGGCCACCACCTCTGGAGCTTTTGCGCAATGCATCACTGTTTAGGTCACCTGTGTGGGTCTCGTCTTTCTTCATTATTTCGTTAGGGTGTTCTTGGACGCGTTACTGTTAACATGTCCATGTTTTATCAGGGTTGTAAGTTGGGCAAGCAGCTACAACTTCGTTATCATTCTAGTGAGTCCTTGTCAGCTCGTCCTTTTGATTTAGTTCATTCAGATGTATGGGGACCTGCGCCTATTATCTCCAAAGGCAGACATAAATTCTATGTTACTTTCATTGAAGATTATTCCCGTTTTACTTGATTTTTCCCTATGTTTACTCATGGTTAGCTTCTTGCGATCTATCGTAGCTTTGCCACGATGGTTCGTACTTAGTTTGAGTTCTCCATTCGTAACTTTCGTTGTGATTCTACTAGCGAGTACTGTTCTGGCGCTTTCAGACAATTTCTTTTTGAGCAGGGTACTCTTTACCAATCTTCTTGTCCTGGTGCCCATGCTCATGCCCAGAATGGGGTTGCTGAGTGCAGACATCGCCATCTGATTAAGATTGTCCGCACTCTTCCCCTTGCCTCTCACGTTCCACCACAGTTCTGGGCTAAGGCTATTTCTACAGCTGCATATCTCATCAATATATAGCCTTCCATTGCTTTTAAGGATGTCAGTCCTATAAAGCATCTCTACTCTAGAGCCCCCCAGTACAATCATCTTCGTATATTTGGTTGCACCTGTTTTGTCATGCTACAGCCTCGTGAGCGTACCAAACTATCTGCCCAGTCAGTTGAGTGTATTTCTTAGATACAGTTCTGAGCATAAAGGTTATCGCTGCTATGATCCTTCTGCTGGATGAATCAGGATCTTACGAGATATTGTTTTTGATGAATCTCGACCGTTCTTCTATCAAGATTCAGCTCCTCGTCCTCCTTCCACCCTTGAGACGATCTCCTGGTTGTCTCTCTCTGACTCTTCACCCATTTCCTCTTTTTTATGTCTCACCTCGAGGTAGGACACTACTTCTCTATGTGCATGATATGCTCATCACTGGTGACGATTCCTTATTCATCACATACGTGAAGATGCATCTTAGTGAGCAGTTTCTGATGATTGATCTTGGTTTGCTTACGTATTTCCTTGGGATTGGGGTTTATTCCATGCCTGAGGGTTACTACCTCTCCCAGCAGAAATATGTCTAGGATCTTCTTGATCGGTCTGGTCTGACTGATACTCACACTACTAAGGCTCCTATGGAGCTCTCCCTTCAGTTTTGTGCTACTGATGGCGATCTTTTTGAGAATCCTACTCGTTATCACCATCTTGTTGGGAGTCTAGTATATCTTGTGAGTACTCGCCCTGATATTGCTCATGCTGTCCATATCTTGAGACTGTTCATGGTTCGTCCTACTCATCTTCACTACAGCCACCTTCTTCATGTTCTTTGCTTCTTGCGTGGAACCATCTCTCGTCGTTTATTTTTCCCTAGCTTCACCTCACTACAGCTTCAGGCATATTCCGATGCGACCTGGGCTAGTGATCCTTCTGATCATTATTCTCTTTCTACTTAATGTGTTTTTCTTGGCTCTTCCTTGATTGCCTGGAAGACAAAAAGCAGACTGCAGTTTCTCGTTTTAGTGCAGATGCTGAATTGAGAGCTTTAACAGCAGTGACAGCAGAAATAACTTGGTTGAGGTGGTTACTTGCAGACTTTGGAGTACCTGTGAGGGGACCTACGCCCCTTATGTCTGACAGTACAGAGTCTATCCGTATTGCTCGAGATCTAGTGAAGCATGAGCTCACCAAGCATATTGGTGTGGATACTTCATACACTTGCTCATAGGTGCAGGAGGGAGTATTTGCTCTACAGTTTGTGCCTTCAGAGTTACAACTTGCTGACTTCTTCACGAAGCTGTAGACAAGGGCACAACATTTATATTTTCTCTCCAAACTGAGTGTGTGTGATCTACTATGGGTTTGAGTGGGGGTGTTAAGGATAAGAAGGATAGAATATGATCATTATTTGTTTCCTTATATGTCTCGATTTTCTTATCTATATATGGCATATTTCTCTGTATATCCTCCTGTACTCTCCTATATATATTACCTTTTGGATCTCATGAATATATGCATAATATTTTTAACAAAATTTTCCTATTCAAAGCTTCTTCTGCTTAACAATTCTCTCAAGTGTTAGAAGCTTGCATTTCTTCATTCCTGCATATCATCTTCATCTTTATGCTGATCTGTCATCTTTTTTCTAACAATATGGTATATGACAGGTATGACCTTCTGCATAACTCACATCTCAACCTTAATGGTTTGAGTGATCTCTTCAAAGTTTCACAGGTAACTGAACCTGTTTCTTATCCTCTTAAAATGTACCTTACAGTTGTGGACAGATATGCAGCTGCTTCTGCATATTGGTGAAATGCTTGACCTTTGGCCTATTATTGTTAGCATTCATATCTAACAGAGTTGAAAGATGTAATACCCACCATGGACTCGACAACTTTAAAGGTTCAAAGGTCCAGTATTTGCTAAACCAACAACAATCTGTGTTAGAGTTTATTCTGAGCTACAGATTTTTTATCCCAAGTTAAGAACGATTAACACTGATTCTAAGTTTTCTAACCAAGTTACGAACCATGCTTCCACTAAAACACATAATTTCATAGTACTCAGGGCCTAAATGACACCTTTTGATCCCTATTTTTTTGGCTGAATAGCTGTATTATTATGTCTTACACATGATCTAAACATCAAATCTTGAAAAACTAAAATTCAAAATTTTGAAGAAAAAAGGAACAAACCAACTGGTTTTCGCTAACCACCAAGGGAATGGTTTCTCTTGAACCCTTATTGTACCACCCATGGGGAATTCCACAGACTGAACGATGTTGATTGTTAATGTTGACTGATTCGTTTACTCAATCAACTTATCACCCAGTACAAAAATTGGGGGATAGAAGTAGAACTTTAGTGGAGCTAATAAGTCATATCGATTAGGATGTCAGTTTATGAGGGAGGCCAAAGGTGAGTAGTTTGGGCAGATTATTTTACATTTGAGATACAATAGATAGTGTGATACATTATTATTTTCTTGTTAATATAATCAAGTTTAATGCTACATGAACTCGGTACACTATGTACCACCTATTATGCTCACTATTCATTTTAGCATGCTTAAGTTGAATTCTGGATCGTGAATATGATGCTTGCTCATTCCAGTGCTATTTCTTAATCCATTTTCAGCCCAACATTTCTAACTATTTTGTTATGTTACTTTTTCATTCAGTTGCTAGCTGATGGTGTCATTCCAAATGAGTACGGAATAAATCCGAAACAAAAACTCAAAATTGGTTCAAAGGTACTGGCTTGTAAATTAATTCAGTAACTTGGAAAATCGTTCTATGGGTTATCTTGTATGTTCATTATTCAGATTATGCAGTATTTGTCAAGAAAAAATTGAGATTTAGACAAGAAGTATGTTAAAAATACAGATATTGATAATTTGATATCTTGTGGAAATCTGTATCCATTCTACTACTCGAGACTAGATTGTTTTGCCCCCTGTTCTAATCATGGAATGCTGTTTCTTCTGTCTTTTCTGCAGATAGCACGCCGTTTATTGGGCAAAATTCTGATTGATCTGCACAACACCAGACGAGAGGTTACTGCTGCTGCTGAGTCTAATGCATGTCATGATCCAACAATAATATCGTCTACAAAACGGAAGGAGAAGTGTTACTATGATGTTATAAATGAGGGTTTTGAAAGATCCAGCTCAAATGAGAAGTCAATTGATCTAGATTCCCACAAAGAAACCAAATACTGCTTAGATCCAAAGTAAGTAACTTACTAAGAAATTCCACTATTCCAGTTGTTTTGACTTTTGAATGATACAATAGATATGCATATAATCTTATTGCAGATATGCAAATGTGATGGAACCTGAGCGACGTGTTCGAACAAGGCTCTATTTTACATCGGTATGATAAATGATCTTCAACTTTTTCTCTGCAGTATTTTTTGTTGATTTGTGCTTGCTTGTGTTACGGTAATATATCATACAACAACATCCAAAAATAATCAACTTGTTCATTTTTTACAGTCTAAAAAAATTTACATGTACCCTGGAGTAATTTTCCTTGGTATAACTTTTTCTTCTCCCTCATAAGCATGACTCAGGATTTTGTTGTTGTCAGGAATCACATATACATTCTCTAATGAATGTACTTCGATACTGCAACTTGGACGAGTCTCTGAATGGAGAAGAGAGTCTTGTTTCCAAAAGTGCTTTAGATCGGCTATTTAAAACAAGGGAACTTGACTACATGAGTTACATTGTGCTGCGTATGTTTGAGAATACAGAGGTATTAAAAAAATTCCTAACCATATGTATGGATCCCTGTACCTTTTTGTAGTGTTAGTCGCTTAACTTCACCAAAGAAAAACAAATCAATCCAATTATTCCTGTTTCTCACCTTTTTTTGAAAAAGCTGTACTATTACTTGCTGTAAATAAATTTGTTTTCTTGCATGCTACTTGAGGTAGTTTCATTGCTGTTAAGAGTATTAGTATCTTTTCCTAGTTTCTAGGGTTTGATCTGATGTACACTATATATTGTCCTTCAAGGCTATGCAATACAACAATTGAGCTATTCATCTATCCATTGCTCTTTCAATATTAACATGGTATCAGAGCATTAGGTTTACCCTAGTTTCCACTCCTCTCTGCCGCCAATTGGTGCTGTCCTTGGGAGGAGCAATCTCCATTCCCGGGGGTGGCCTCAAGCTCGCTGGATCCAGCACCCATCCGGCGCCAACCAACACCCCGCCGTGCCGCTAGCTCCCACATCCCTGCTGCCGGATCCGAGCTTCCCGAGCATGCGTGCAGCTCTTGCCACTCGGATCTTACGTCTCTGCGGACTGATGCTCTCCGCGCCGCGGGGGGCACCTCACGCCGCCGGGGTCGGATCGACTCGCCATCCTCGCCTGCCTAAATCGGCGTCGCGCTGGATCCAGCGACCTTGACCCTTCCGCGCTACTTTGGCCGCCCGGCCAGATCTAGCCTAACACCGCCCTAGCCAGATCCGGCCCGACACCGCCCGGCCAACCTTCTCAGCGCCGCCTCCCGGCGCGCCGTAGCTGTCCTCCCCCACCACAAGCCCGCAGCCGCCACCGCGAATCTCCTCTGCACTCCGACGCTAGATCACACCGACGACGCTCGCCGCTCCTCTTCTCGCCAGTTGCTGCCACCGTCCCGGACACATTGAGGAACCCGGAGCGGTACACGCCCTGGTCCATCATGGAGAAGTTGAGTGGCGGCATGAGCATCGGCGGTGGTGTTGGTCTTTCCAATGGTGGGCTGGTGGGTGGAAAAGGAGAAGAAACCGTGGGAGGAGGAAAGAAAGTAGAGCTGCCTGGTGAGGTGGGAAGGAGCTCGGTGTGGTCGTGTGGATGTGGCCTGGGCCTTTGTTGGAGTTGGAACAACATGAGGATGGGACGACATTAATCTCATTGGTCTGTTGTGCCTCTGCTATGTATGTTGAGGTCGGCTGGCCTTGAGAAACCTGCTTGTTCCCTGCCGCTAGTAGCCGTTGCTTTTGAATCTTTCGCTGCGTCCTTCCAAATCCATAGTTTTTCTCTTTCAGTTCGTCAAAGTCGTGCGAGTCCACAAAATCTGTCAGTTAGCCGATTGCTTTGCTAGCCATGGTCCATCCTCTTGAATGAGCGTGGTCATCACTTTTCTTTCGCATAGCCGCAGCCGCTGCTCTTCTTCTTGAGCCACTGCAGATCGTAGAAGTCTTTTATGATGCTGCCGCTTTCTTTGAGCTGCTACCCTGAGCTTCTAAAGCCGCCACGCCTCCGTTGCGCTTCTTATGCACTACACCGCCGCTGTCTTGGGTTTCGATTTGTGTTGCCATGCTTCTGACTCACTCCAGCTTGATTTGATAGCTTTTTCTATTTGTGTCATCTTCCATATCCTCTTCATCATATTACCGCAGTCAACTTTGCTCCCGCTTACCTCTACTTTCCTAGCCTTGCACTTTGTGCTTCCTGGGTTGTTGCACGATTCCGGATGGTTGGTACTCGACATAATTTTCCTAGAGCCGCACGCTACGACGACATCTTCAAGACACGGATTTGGATTTTTCCTTTTTTTAGTGTCAACCCTTTCCAAATGTAATGCTATTGTATACGCCTTACATTTGTAGGGGGTGTTAAGGGTATTAGTGTCTTTTCCTAGTTTCTAAGGTTTGGTCTCATGTACAGTATATATTGCCCTTTAGGGCTATGCAATACAACAATTGAGCTATTCATCTATCCATTGCTCCACCAATATTAACAATTGCTACTAAATTAATTGAAAGTTGTGAAACCTATCTGTAAATATATACTGTAGTTTTCATTTCTTAGTATAAACAAACTACGAAACTCAAAATTTATTCTCATCATGCAAGGAAAACCATAAACAATGAGCAATTGAAATGCAGCTGACTCTTGTATGTCCATTTCTGAATTGGTTGTTACCATTAAGTATCTGTTTTTTATGACACATTTGTTGCAAGGTGAGGAAGAATGGAAATGTGAAATGTGGAGTATATTGCAATAGTAGCCCATAGGGTTATATATGTGAAATGTGGAGTATATTGCAATAGTAACCCATAGGGCTATATATAGTACATGGACATATTAGGACCCAAACCCTAGATAATAGGAAATGACCTAAATACCCTTAACACCCCCTCCTGTTAAATAAGGTATGGTTAAAATACCATATATGTGTATCTCGGCAGTATATCCTGCACATCCGGTTGCCTTATGCTGCTGAGTATATATGGAATAAATTGATCTGTTGTATAGGAAATAAAGATTGTATCCAAATATAGATATGGCAAGTATGGCAACCGAGATATGTGTTATAGACTGCCTGTAATGGATTTGGCGATTCAGCCAGCTATAAATATACTTGTGCGGCCTCGAGAGAGGTTCAACGCTTCCCAAAGAATCCTCATACTTCCACATGGTATCAGAGCCATTCCTCTAAACAAGAATCGCATCTATGGCGACTGGAGCCTCCTCTTCCCCAGCCATGAATCAGTCTCTTGGCCATCCGGTGTTGGAAAAACTAACAAGGAGCAACCATATGCTATGGAAGGCACAGGTGCTCCCAGCCATCTAAGGTGCCCAACTCACTGGGTATCTTGATGGAACTTTGGTGGCGCCTAGTGAGAAGATCATCACCAAGATCAATGACAAGACTGCAGAAGTGCCGAATCCTGAGTATGCCAAATGGCTGGCACTTGATCAGCAAGTCCTTGGCTATCTTCTCTCCACATTGTCAAGGGAGATCTTGACTCATGTTGTCTCCATGACAAGCGTAGCAGCAGTCTAGAAGGCAATAGAAGACATGTTTGCATCGCAAACCAGGGCCCGTGCAGTGAATACTCACATGGCTCTGTCCAGCACCCAGAAGGGTGCCATGACGATTCCTGAGTACTTCGGGAAGATGAAAGGGCTTGCTGATGAGATGGCGGCAGCAGGAAAGCCCCTTGATGATGAAGAACTGGTCACCTACATCCTCAATGGACTGGACATCGACTACAATCCAGTTGTCACAACCGTCTTGGGCAGATCAAATCCCATCACGGTGAGTGAGCTATATTCTCAGTTGATAAGTTTTGAGAATCGCATGGATCTACTGCAGGGAACAAGCCTGCAAAGTTCAGTCAACGCAGCCATGCGTGGGCAGACAGATCTACTGCAGGGAGCAAATCTGCAGAGTTCTGTAAATGCAGCCATGTGTGGGCGTGGGAACTTCCAGCGTGGGTATGGAAACCGCGGCCGAGGTAGCTACCAACGTGGTGGTGGCCGCAGCAATGGCCGGACTGGCGGCAGAAGCACACCAAACAGCCATAATGATGGCCACCCACGCTGTCAAGTGTGCGACAAGCTGAACCACACTGCTCTTGAGTGTTGGCATCGGTTTGATGAAAGCTATGCACCAAGAAGAAGAACAGTTGCAGCTGCAACTACATCCTACGGCATTGACACCAACTGGTACACCAACATGGGTGCCACCGATCACATAACCAGCGAGTTGGACAAGCTCTCAATTCGTGATAGATACAATGGGAGTGAACAAGTCCACACTGCAAGCGGTACAGGTATGGACATTAGGCACATTGGTCATGCTATTGTTCAAGCTCCCCATCGCAATCTTTATCGTAGCAATGTCCTGCACGTTCCAAAGGCCACAAAAAATCTTGTTTCCGTTCATCGTTTAGCCATTGATAATAAAGCTTTTCTTGAGTTTCATCCCAATTTCTTAATCAAGGATCAGGAAACGAAGAAAGTTCTTCAAGGAAGATGTGAGGGAGGACTCTATCCACTGTCTTCAATCCCGGGCGAGATCAATAAACAAGTTCACAGTGTCACCAACCCATCCATGTCAAGGTGGCATAATCGATTAGGTTATCCTTCCTTTCCAGTCATAAAAAGAATTGTCAGCCAGAATAATCTCCCATGTTCACTAGAATTCAACAAAGAGTCTGTTTATGATGCTTGCCAACAGGCAAAAAGTCATCAACTCCCTTATTCAAGGTCTAATAGTGTATCTCATTTTCCTCTGGAATTGATCTGTTCTGATGTTTGGGGTCCCGCACCTGAATCTATTGGGAGACACAAATATTATGTAAGCTTTATTGATGATTTTAGCAAGTTTGTTGGGATCTATCTCCTTAAACACAAATCTGAAGTTTTCCAAAAATTCCAAGAATTCCAAAGCCTTGTTGAGCGCCAATTTGGTAGGAAAATCATTTCCCTACAAACTGATTAGGGTGGTGAATATAAGAAACTTAATTCCTTCTTCAAAAAGGTCGGGATATCCCATCATGTGTCCCGCCCTCATGCGCATCAACAAAATGGGTCTGTAGAAAGAAAGCATCGCCACATTGTAGAAGTGGGGTTAGCTCTCCTTGTCCATGCCTCAATGCCTTTAAAATTCTGGGATGAGGCCTTCATTGCTGCCACTTACTTAATCAATCGAACACCTAGTAGAGTAATTGACAACTCCTTTGGAACGTCTCTTTCAAGTCCAACCAGATTATTCATCCCTCCATGTTTTTGGATGTGCATGTTGGCCTAATCTCCGCCCTTACAATACTCGCAAATTGCAATTTCGCTCTAAGCAACGTGCTTTTCTTGGCTATAGCAACATGCACAAAGGATTCAAATGTCTAGATATCTCTACTGGAAGAATCTATATGTCTCGTGATGTTGTTTTTGATGAAGAAAATTTTCCGTTCTCTAAACTCCACTCAAATGCAAGAGCTAGACTCAGATATGAAATTCTTCTCCTTCCTCCACTCTTGTCGCATTCTATTGATCACCAGGGGGAGCAAATAGTACCAGCTGATCAATTTGCTAATGTTCCTAACTCTGTGAGTGAAGTTTATGCAGAAACACAGATTCTTGATGATGGGGCAAACACAGATCCCAACCAGTTGCTATACGCTACTTACTTGGCTCTGCGAGAAACTACTTGACTCCGACGATCTGCTGCTACTATACAGCCAAGTCTCAAAAGCCTGACCACCTATTATGCAAGTTTATAGCCGACGTCCCAGAACATTCCCTCCAATACAAACAAGTGTTGAAGTATTGCCAACCGAGGGAGAGCATGGGTTGGAGTTGTCACCTGGATCGCCGAGCACTGCAGGACCCGCGGCAGGACCCTTTGCGGGTGATCATGTCACTCCTGCTGCTAAGCACCGACCAATAACAAGACTTTAAAGAGGTATTGTTAAGCCTGTGACTTTCACAGATGGAAGAATCAAGTATATAGATGGGAGAATCAGGCATAGATTCCTCACATCAACTGGTGAACCTGAAAATCTATATGAAGCTCTACAAAACAAAGATTGGAAAGAAGTAATGGATGCTAAATATATAGCTTTAATGAAAAACCAAACTTGGCATTTAGTTCCTTCAAGGAAGAATATGAACATAATTGATTGTAAGTGGGTCTATAAAATCAAGAGAAAATCAGATGGGTCAATAGATAGATACAAAGCAAGATTAGTGGCAAAAGGTTTTAAGCAAAGGTATGGTATAGATTATGAAGATACTTTTAGTCCTGCGGTCAAGGCTGCTACTATTAGACTTGTTTTGTCTATTGCATTATCTAGAGGTTGGAGCCTTCGCCAGCTAGATGTGCAGAATGCGTTTCTTCATGGCATTCTAGAGGAAGAAGTTTTCATGAGGCAACCTCCCGGGTATGAGGATAAGGCATTATGCAATCATGTATGCAAACTAGATAAATCTCTATATGGGCTCAAACAAGCTCCTAGAGCTTGGTACTCAAAACTCAGTGAGAAACTTCAAAAACTTGGTTTTTACCCATCCAAGGCCGACACTTCCTTATTCCATTATAATCAAGGGAATGTCATCATGTTTATTCTCATCTATGTTGATGATATAATAGTTGCAAGTTCTTCTATGGATGCAACAACAGTGCTACTACAGGATCTCAAACAAGAACTTGCACTCAAAGACTTAGGTGACATCCATTACTTCCTTGGATTTGAAGTCAAGAAAACTAAAGAAAGTATTCTCCTGACACAAGAGAAGTATATGACTGATCTGCTCAAAAGAGTCAACATGTTGAATTGTAAGCCTGTGAACACTCCTATGTCGACATCAGAAAAAATATCAGCTCAAGGTGATCCACTCAATCCTGAGGATTCCACAAGGTATAGAAGCATTGTTGGTGCTTTACAATATCTAACATTAACTAGACCAGATATTTCTTTTCCTGTCAACAAGGTCTACCAATATCTACATTCACCAACTATACTACATTGGACTGCTGTTAAAAGGATTCTAAGATACCTAAAGCACACCATGGGTGTCGGGTTGCATATAAATAAATCAACTAGTATGCTTGTCAGTGCCTTGTCTGATGCAGATTGGGCTTGCTGTCCTGATGACAGAAAATCAACTGGAGGTTTTGCTGTATTCCTAGGGAATAATCTCATATCATGGAGTGCACAAAAACAAGCAACGGTGTCAAGATCCAGCACTGAGGCAGATGCTACAGCCGAAGTTATGTGGGTTCAAACTCTTCTTTGTGAGCTAGGCATAAGATCTCCTTCTGTTGCTATATTATGGTGTGATAATATGGGAGCTAAGTATCTTTCAGAAAATCCAGTGTTTCATGCAAGAACCAAACACATCGAGGTAGATTATCACTTTGTCAGAGAAAGAGTAAATCAGAAGTTATTAGATGTAAGATATATACCCACAGGAGATCAGGTTGCAGATGGATTTACCAAGCCTTTGACAGTACAAAAATTTGAAGAATTTAAGCACAATCTCAACTTAGGAAAGTTGTGATTAAGGGGGGCTGTTAAATAAGGTATGGTTAAAATACCATATATGTGTATCTCGGCAGTATATCGGGTATATATGGAATATATTGATCTGTTGTATAGGAAATAAAGATTGTATCCAAATATAGATATGGCAAGTTGGCAACCGAGATATGTGTGATAGACTGCCTGTAATGGATCTGGCGATTCAGCGAGCTATAAATATACTTGTGCGGCCTCGAGAGAGGTTCAACGCTTCCCAAAGAATCCTCATACTTCCACACCTCCCCCTTAAATATAAAGCGTATGCAATAGCATTACATTTGAAATGGATTGACACCAAAATAGGAAATGCTCTTGGAAAATTGTGTTGAGTACCAACCATCCAGAATCGTGCAAGAGCCCAGAAAACACAAAGCGCAGGGGCTGGGAAATGGTTAAGCGGGAGTAAAGTCGACCACGGTAACACGATGAAGAGGATATGGAAGGAGACACAAGTATATGGCTGTCAAATCAAGCCGAAGAGGGAGATAGAAGCATAGCGGCACAGATTGAAGCCCAAGATGGCAGCGGCGCAGTGCACAAGAAGCGCAATGGAGGCGTGGTGCAGAAGAAGTGCGGCAGCTCACAGAGGAGTGGCGGCATCATAAAGACTTCTACAATCTGTAGCGGTTCAAGGAGAAGAGCAGCGGCTGCAGCTATGCAAAAGGTAGGAAATGACCACACTCATCCGAAAGGATGGACCATGGCTAGCAAAGCAATCGGCTAAATGACAAGGAATTTATGAACTCGCACGGCATTGACGAACTAATAGAGAGATACTATGGACTTGGATGACGCAACAGAAGACGCAAAACAAAAAGGACTCAAGCAAAGCAGCGGATTCTAGCATCGGTCCACCACCAACAGGAGACAACGCGTCGTGCCCACAACAACCAATCATGGACCTATTCCATATATTCCACCATCAATCCCCCACGGAATTCCACCGCCATAATAACCATCCAATAGCAAGTCGTGTGCGTGGGCCGGCCGGGAGGCGGCAAGGAGTCAGCGCTGGGGCGGCGGCAGCAAAGGGCCGACGTCGGTGGGAGATGGTTGGTTCTGGCCCGGAGGTGGCCAGATCCGAGCACGGCTGCGGCGAAGACGACCGGATCCGCCTGGAGGCGGCTGGATCTTGGCTTCACGGTGTCGGAGGAAACCAAATCCGGGCAACGGCATGGCGCAGACATGTGGGCGATGGCTCGAGCACTTCCACGACGGTATGGGCGGACACAACGGCGCATTGATGACCGGGCGGACGCAGGGGCAGGCGCCGGCACTCACGAGGCAACGGCGACGAGCGGCGAGGAGGTGGCCGCTCCCGGGATTAGCCCTCCTGGGGCCAGCAGTAGAAGACTGAGCTGCTGATACCATGTTACAAGGTGAGAAAGAATGGAAATGTGAAATATAGAGTATATTGCAATAACAGCCCATAGGGCTATATATAGTACATGGATATACAAGAACCCAAACTCTAGATAATAGGAAATAACCTAAATACCCTTAACAACATTTTTTTCTCGAACACGTGGGAGAACTGTGCATCATCATTTTAAGAAGAAGAAAAAAGGAGTCTAGATGACTCGAACAACCCCTAGTGGGGGATCAACAACCAAAAGGGCATAAATGTCATCCTATGGAGCCCTTTGGCTCCCGCCATACACCACAAACTAGCCTCATCGCTAATATCAGGCATGATAGCATTATGGTTAGGTGAAGCTTTTTCAAAAACACAACCATTTCTATGCTTCCAAATCCACCATGCCACCAACACGACTAAGGAGTTGAAACCCTTGCGAATAACCTTGAGAACCCACTGTAAAGATTGACGTCACCATTCTGTAAAAATGTAGTCATCAAAACCCGGAGCTAAATACTGCAACCCAATCAAAGATAACACTAAAAACCACATACTCTTTGCAAACACACAAGTAGTGAGCAAGTGCTGCACATTCTTTTCCTCCTGATCACATAGTGGGCAACGCTCTAGGTGATCTAGTCCGCAACGGGCCAAACGATCAGCTGTCCAGCAACGATTTAATGAGGCCAACCAAACAAAGAATTTGCATCGAGGTGGAGCCCAGGTTTTCCATATTGCCTTCCACGGCTCAAATCCACATATCCCTTAACAACATTAAGTATCTATTTCTGTAAATGTAACCCTGAAATCAGTGTACTTGTATCAGTTCAGTGATGGCACTGCATCCCTAAACAATCTAGCTGCACAAATATAACTGCAATAATGGATATGAACATGCCACTAACTACATCAGGTGCATGTAGTTGCTTGTTATGCTTCTAGGATTCATTCCATGGTACTTGTGTAAACGGATAATATTGTTGATTCTGTCCTATAACTTTTGAGTCATTTACTACCATAAAGTTCCTAACTGAATTTATGGAACAACTAGGACATGTGAGAGATATATCTAGCATGAAGTGATGTTGATTCTTTTTTTTTCAATGTCACAACTATTGCAGGTGTCTTTGGAAGACCCAAAAAGGTTCCGTATAGAGATGACATTTAGTCGTGGTGCAGATATAAGTACCTTAGAGGTGATTTTGATTCCTTCAAATGCTATGGAAGACTTCCATTTCAACATTTCTGATGATTAATATGAATCTGGTTTTAGTCAACGCATTGATGTTCGAATCACAAATTCTCGAAATGTCTCCATACAGAGTGGACATGACAAAGATTCTTTGCTACCTGATGACCACACAATGCAAATTGTGGAGCCAGAGAGATTGCAGGAAGTTGGATCATATCTCACCTTAGATAAATTTGATAAAATGACTCGTCCTTTCGCCATGCCAGCTGAAGATTTTCCCCCATCTGCACCTTCTCAATCTTTGGCAGTCCGCTTCTGCAAGGATATTGAATTGCAAGGAGCAAGATTGGTTAATCTCCATCCCTGTTCCTATTATAGTACACAACTACCAGTGGACAAAAACTTCTTTGCATGTGCCTTTTTATTTTATTCTCGTTGCTTTCTATTGATGCAGCGTTTGAACTGCTATTCCTTTGACACATTTATTCTTGTAGGACATGCCCAACAATAACCTTAGGGCATTAGTATATTTGCCATCATGACAAGCTGTTCTTGTGCCTTATAACCCAAAAAGAGTAGGAAGATTTGAACAAGATGGCAATGGTTTTCCCCTCTGCTGACTGCTAGCATTTGCAACAGTTTGATTCCGTGTTAGAATGCTGATGCCGATTAGACATGAAAAAAACCAATCAGAGGGAACATTGTGGGAAGCTGCAACTTTGCTTGGAACGTCCAGAAATTTGCTGGTTATTATGCCTAGATGACCTTTTGTTTGTTATTCTTCACTCACTAAGCATTAATTCACTTAATAATTTGGAGACAATTTATTTGGCCCTTCACTGCTAAAACTGGTGAAATATATCTCCACAGGTCAGTGGTTGCATATATGACAAAACGGGTCCTCATTAGCTAGAAGGCTAAAAATGCCAAACCAATTAAGAAGTGCAATGGGAAAAGCCTTCACACAATTGAGTTTTGAAATTGACTACAAAACACATAAAGGCTGCATCTTATATATGTTGGAAAGAGTCACAGTGAACCGAAGACCAGCTTTGGCAATATGTAACCAGATTGTTCACAAAAAACATAACTATTCTTATTGTATACTTTTTTCTTTATTTTGACAACCAATCTTATTGTACAATTGGATGTATGGTCATGTTATGGACATGTCAAATATATAATTATATAGACTTACTATGGAATTAGAAGTTGACAAGTGTCAATGCATGGCCCCATACATGAAATTACATCTGTGCCAACCAATCAGATAATGTTACAAGATTGTTTGCTTCTGTGAACAATCAAGCAGTCAGAAATTATTAGAAGACTATTTACTTCTGTCTGCCAATCAACCAGTCATGTTGACACCATGCTATGAATAGTTAACCAGTCAGCTGTTGTTACAGGGTTGTTTTCTCTTTGAAAAAATGATACAATTTGGCTATATCTTCTGTTTAACCTGTGGTGACATTGGCCTAAAATTCTGTTTTATATGTCTCTTTTTTTAATCTTTTTAAAGCGCTTTACTACCTGGGATTCTCCTTGATTTTTTACTTTGTTTAAAAATTTGTAGCAAAATAAGTCAGACATGCTGAATGACATGCCGAAAAGGAAGACAAAAAAGCTTCAAGAATAGCATGTAAGCGCCCAGGCCAGCTGCATTGTGTTTTGAGTCATCATTTTGCTTAATGAAAAAGCTCAAGTAAATGGTTTTTACGAACAGATTGAAGTTGATAAAGCAGTAACCATGAAGAGAGAATAATAGTCAGTGTGTGAAATGCTGCATATGGATGGCAAGGACCAAAAACATGATGCAGCAAGAATCTCAACAGACACCGAGAATGAAACCAGGTAGAACTTGTTTCGTGGATAATGTAATGGTGTAAATAATAGGTTACATGTGTATAGGGCAGTGTTTGGATATTTGTTCAGGATATACAGGGAGGCCAGATTGATGTGACTTTAAATTCCGTTGTTTCCCATCTTTAGAATAAGTCATAAGCAAAATTTTGCTACTTTATATGCTGGCCAAGAACGCTACTTTTCGGAGTTTTCTGGTCGGAGCGTTGTATGTGAACAGAGTTTAATCAAAAGCACTTGCCGAACATTCCCTGAATAATTCCCCAATGTCTTTGTGTCATGACAGTATAATGTTTGAGTAAATTTGATCTGTTTTTCACGTCGTTGAAAAAAGCCGTGTTGATAGACTACAAATGCTGGATGGTTGTCTGGCAGATAGATTTTAGTTTTCTTGGTGCATTGACGATGGTAATACGGAGGAAAACTTCCTGATTCTTTTGCTTTTATGAAACGGTGACTACTTTTTAAATGGGAAATTTAAGTTATTTTGAATCACTTATGTAGAACCGAAACAGCAACTAGATTGAATAGGAGCTAATACTATCAAATACCTTTTTAAAATCTTTTCCTAAAGTGAAATCAAAACTTTTCACTCGAACAGATATATGAAGCTATAGAGATCAGAGATTAAGTATCCGCAAGAAAAGTCCTAAGAAAAATTGAATCAAATGAGTGTGTACATGTTCGGGTGGTCTGACCATAGTGCAAAGGGTGATTTGACTGGGTAAGGGTAGTCTGACCTCTTGATAAAACCAGCACGACAGCTAGAGAGAAACTTGCACAATTTCCAAATTGTAGCTCCAAATCATTTGAAATTTGGCATGCACTCTCTAGGATGTCAAAAATCTATTTCAATAAAAGACCAAGAAGATTATTGCCAAAGTTTTGATATTTTTCTATTCGAAGGAATGATGTACCAAAACCGGATAAAACACAAAGACATTAATCAAAACTTGCTCGTTGATAAAGGATGGTCGAGATGACATTGAATCTACTCCCATACATCCTAGTAAGCCTAATAACAACACGAACCCAAGCCGAAAGCCCTCAAGATCAAAATCCCCAAAATCTTTCTTGAATCAAAACCGGGCAATCACAATAACTTTCTATAGAAGGTACTTAGATAGATGGGATCTGGTCTCCAAAAAATATCTCTATCACTTACACGTCATTGGCATAAAGGAAGATCAAGATAGGAGAAGAAAAAACCAACAAGCAAGTCAAATCAAGATTTCAATATTTGAACATAGTAGAGAAGGATTTGGATAAATTTTGGATATCTATTGATACTTAAAAATAAATATTTATAGTCACCCACTAGCCACCCACAAAACCCAAGGATAACAAAAATCTCAAGACAAAATAACCGTAAATCATCTTTCAAAAGTTCTCTCCAAAAATCCTAACCACCTCCACTTAGCTTACTAGAGAGCTTATCCTAACTCACTTTCTTATATAGTGGAGACTTACAAGAAATCCTAACCAACACCTCTATTTGGGTTTTATCCACTCACATGGACTGACATATCCAGTGAAATTTTTCGTGGTCCTTTCATGTCACATTGTGTTCCCATATACCATCTATCTTCTTACTAAATTAATTTAGTTTTAGTGCAAGCAATCTTACGAAAATGAGTTGTCCACAATCTAGGCCGAGATCGCTTCTCGTCATCAATTCATCACCTCTGGTAAGCTTGAGCTCATGCCGTCACCTCTCTTAAACCTGCCTCGACGTGTTCTACGCTATGCTTTTTTCCTTTTCCCTAAAAACTCTCTACAAATTTTCGCCTCTAATAACTAGCCATGGCTGCCTAGGGCACTTCGCGTTCCCATCTATCTGGTGATAATTTCTCCAATCCTTTTATGTTAAAACGTACCAAATCATCCCAGATAGCTACCTTTCAAGTAGTTTTATATTTCATTTACCGAGCACCAAGATATCAAGCTTTTGTTTTTTTTTCTTACCGACACCATTCAAACATCGATTGTGTCGCTGAGACAATAGTGTACTAGCCCGTGCTCACTCTACTTCTCCGTGTCCTATGTCCGGATATTATTCCTCTCTCCTACCCATGTCGTTCTCTTTTTTCAACATTTTCTAGTCCAAAAATTTTAGATGACTCGTTCTTCTCCGTTCGAACTCTGATTGACTTGATTTTTTTTTCTAAATTCATCTAAAATTGATACATATCTTTTGGTTTTGTTTTTTTATTTTTTCGATTTTATTTAAATTTATTTGTGTTCATTCGCATGATAGATAATGACTTCAAAAGAGTAGAAGTAGGACTTGAAAATTAAGAAGTGGTAACTGAGCAAGACCAAGATAAGTCATGTCTTTTGATCATGTTGAACCTAATTTTTAAATCTATCTATCTATTATTTTATTTTTAAATTATCATGCATTGCTATTTCAATATAAACCCTTGTATATGGTAGCTACATCCAAGTTGATTAATTCCAGCTTGATAAATTGAATATTATGATTCTATTATCACCATAGGATGAAAAATTATCTAGTGATGCAATAGTAGTCGTCACATGAGTTATACATCCAATATGCTTTGTCATGCTTTAGTCACGTTGAGATCATCATTACATGTAAGTAATTAATTAATTTGGCTTAATGAGATATTGAATCATGGTTGTAACCACAGTTATAAACTTTGTGTGCCATGACATTGATGTGTTATTGATGTTGATGATATAAAACTAGTTTTCACTTGGACGAATGATCATGCAGTAAATGGATAAGTGTGAATTCCACTTTAAGGGATGTGGATATCTCGTCTAGGTAATGTTTAAGGACTTAACTTTGTATGTCATTGATATGAGTCTTACTGTGTAACCACATGTCTAGTATAGGATAGGTCTAACTTATTAATTTATGATATTTCAATTTTAATTTTGCCAATGTGATGAACATATATGCTGATTTTCATGAGGTGCAAGAGGGGGCTCTCCGACTAGCTAGTAGCCTACCCGGCCACAAAACCTTAGCGAATATAATTGAGTTTGAAATTGAGCATTGTAAAAGCTTTTTTGTGAACTTAGTCAGCACACCTAAGGAAACGTGTTATACTAGTGATACTACAAGAATGACATATCACATAGGTAAAGTTATGTAACCTCTGCAAAGTGTAAAATTATTCAAATAGCCGTGTTCTTGATTATAGACAATGCTCGGTGATTTCACACGAAAACTAAAGATTTCATAAAACTTAGAAAGTGAATAGTTAGTTCACTAGTAGTTCATTACGTGAATGGTTAGTTCACATATGGTTCATTGCGTAGATGGTTAGTTCACTTGTGGTTTATTTAATTTCTTTGATTATTTATTTATTATCATTTTTTTAAGTTCGCTTTCAATCTATTTATTGTATTTACTTTAAATTACTGCTTTCTGTAAAATAACCATTGACCCATCATTTGATAAGCCTTGCATACTATATTGCATTATTGATACAAACGACTTACTGAGTACCAATATACTCATAGCTTTGTACCATTGTTGCTCAGTTGAATAGGAGAAACCATATCATCAGGAGGTACCTGAAGGACGATACTTCGATGATTTTGTGGATTAAGATTTCGCTCTGTAGTCGATTACCAGTGGGCATATCGAATAGCTACTACGCTTGTTTCCTTTTTTCACTGCTAGCTTTTGTTAAAGACTTTTAGGCTATTATTTGTAAACTTGGCCATAAGGTCACAACTCTGATAAATATTAATATTTAAGTATTTTTCTTTGTTAATCAAGTTTATGGCCGATATTTCATCTATATTTACACTATGTGCACTAGCGTGATCCTGGACTAGTGCAGTATATACAGAGTCTGGATTTGCAGATTCAGGTCTCGACAACTATGACAGCACCCGGCTTCCCTATTTGTCTTGTGCCTCAACTACAGCTACTCCTGAGCTTAGCCCCGATCCACCCTGCTATTGCCCAACATGTCCACCACTAGTAGCTTTCTCTTTGGTTCCTTATCTTCCTGACTTGCAATCACTCCTCTAACCTCAGTCATTCTTCGACGACACCTTGATCGTTCTAGATATCAACTTCTTTAGTTTAGTCTTGATCCCTTTATCCTGACCATGACCTAGCTCCAAAGTCCTATAACCAATAGCAACAAGCAAACTGTCACATAGCACCACACGATACAAAATCTTCAATTTACACAATTGATGAAACAAGAATCCTTATATTCATCTCAAAGCATTTCTGCATGCTTTGACACGTAGCCTTTAGTATCCAATGACTAGCTGTCACATTTTAACGCATTTGGACTCCCCCGAACCGTATCTACGTACATTGGCATCATCACTTGGCGTACTACATGCACAACTCGCTTCTTCACAATCCTTATCTTCTTCGTACTTCCTACTTGAGCTACGTAGTCTCATCCAGACTTACATGATCGTATAGACCTCAGCTTTTCTGTCTAGTCCTAGTCCTTTGTCATTGACCACTAACGTTTTCTAAGCCACTTGTACATTTAAAAACCAAACAACCATGTTGAGCAGAAGTTTCATGTACTTGACTTATAGTCAAAGTAATACATCATGTAACACACCATGCAAAACACAGGCACACATGCCTTGCACACACTCAACCTTGCTCATACACTGATCCTAACTATATGACCAAATCTCAAACGAAAATACATAAATTCAATACCAATTCACCAAATAGCAGTCTGGCAAACGTTGGTCTAACCCTAGCACCATGCCGGTCTGACCGTTTAAGAGCATCAGAAAACACATTCTCTAAAATTTTGGTTAAACCTTATTTAGTTTCAAGTCAAAGCTCTAGATTGAGTGACACCTAATGTAAAGACATTCTTAAACACACCTATATAAATATTTGGTGCCCATTTTTCAAAAAGCATATAGCCGATCTGACTACTCCATAGCCGCTAATCAGACCACCGTTGCTAGGCTGGTCCGAACCGGCTATAACCTGAAAGCAACTCTAAAAATTGTAAACTCCCAAAACCAAACTTAAATTTCAACATCATTTATACAATGTCAAATAATTATCATACAACATGGAAGCGACCTTCACGTGGCCTCACAACTTCTGACTTCTGAGCAATGTTTTTTTTCCGGCCAGGCACTTTGCCATGTTGAGTGCCAGAATGCTATGAATATGGTTGTCTAGTTGATTTCTTTTCTAATACTAGACTAGTTGATGGAGAAAGTTTATCCAGAGCGCTACTTGCTTATTTTCCCCCCTTAGCACTTCGATAGCAATCTGTCTATATTGCAAATGTAATTTTTATATAACAACCGATTTGCAAGCTAAGACACTTTGCACTAGGTAGACAATGTACTAACCTTCAGATAGATGTACAATAACATGCCTAAAGACATAAAAACTTAACCATGTTTTTGATGAAAACTCTTTCCATGGTACATACTTCGGACAGGAAATAGTTGCCGATCTAACCATAGGTCACACTTACACAGCTACCGATCCTAGCATATTGTACAAGACCAAGCTGGTTCCTCCCTTCCCTAGAGAAGGCTGATTATTAGAACAGATCATCATAGGCGACTATTTCTCTCGCTTTGTAGGCCGCTTCCGGAGCTGATTTGGAGCTCGGGATGGTTGAAGCATCGCCTGCATTCTTCTTAGTCGCATCATGCAATGCTGCCTCTGCTGGGTCGGCTCGAACTACACTTTTCGAATTATTTGGCGCCTCGCTTGCCTGTAGAACTAAAACCTGTATCACATGGAAGAAGCAAAAAATCTGAGACCAAAGAGAAGAGTACAAAAAAACACAAAAATGTGCAATATGCTGGAACTTGCCTCACTTTTGTCAGAAATTTTGCTTTCTTACTGACCATGTGGTTGATTAGAAACACAAATGCAAACGCTTTTCCTTTTTATATAAAAAAGCAACCAAAATGCAAATACTTTAGTCACTGAGTTTTTGTTTGAGTTTTTAGTAAGTTTTTTATGTGACTTAACTTTCAAAGACACTAACAAACATCTGAAAAACACAACCGTATGCTTGACATGAATTGGGCCAACAAAGTTAGCAACACTACGATTGGATGAAGCCAAGATAAATAGAATCAAATCCGCTCTCATACACTCAACAATAGATAAAAATACTTAATTGTAAGTCTGGATTGAGTTTATAAGGGTAGCCAATTTATCACTTTTTTGTGAGGACAATTTATCACATAATCGATCAAACTTTGCATAGATCAACGAGTATGCAAATTGATTAGATTAAGAAAACCTAGAATGCTTGAAAAGGAAACCAACTAATGCAAACTAGAAAAGAACTACCAATGGTTAACATGAACTAGGTCTGTAAGAGCAGCATCGATAAATTTCGCACCTTTACCACCAAATCTAGCTGTGCCCCTGCCCCAAAAAAAAAAAAAAAAAAAGGACCTTCACCGCATTTTGCTACATGCTTCGCAAGTTAGCATTGATCGAATCGAGCACAATTTTGCCTCCCTCACTACTGAATCTAGCAAATCCGACGTCACGCTTCAAAACACAAATCTCTTTACCTTCTTGGACCCGATGGTGATGCCTCTGCCAGGGTCGAGGGAGGCTGCAATGGCGGCCACCGCGTCCGCGTCGGAGCGGAAGGTGACGTATCCTGTGGCCGCCGCAGCGTCTATGCGAGTGCGCGCGATGGGGCCGAACGCCTCCAGCCGCGATTTGAGCTCCATCACGCCGCACCCCCGCGGCAGCCCGGCGACCATCACTAACGGCGCCGGTGCTGGAACAGGCTCCAGCTGACCGGGCTCTAACTCCGGCGGGCCACGGCGGCGCTTCGCCGGGGGGTTGGGGCTCATGCGCCCACGCTTGCCTCTGCGGTGTCGGGTCATGACTCGAATCAGGGTACTACTTCCCCGTATAGTCCGTACAGATGAGATTAGCATCAGCCTTCAGGCTTGGCGGCTCGTACGGCTGACTGCGTTCAGATTCGTGCAGTGTTATTTTTCTAATTTTTTTGAAAGAAAATTGCGAGGAATCTTTCAAAGGTGTGTTAAGGACAGGATTGTAAACGAGTTAAAGCTCGAACGAACTTGACCTAGCAAGTTCGAGCTTGGTAGAAACTCGAGCTGAGCTCAAACGAGCTTGAGATTGACATCAAGTTTTAAGCTGGACTCGAGCTCGACTCAGACAAAACTCAAGCTTGCTCAAGCTCGACTCGTGTAGGCTCGGTTACACATCACAACTATCCCATAGTCCTCATCACATATCCATCACAGAGGCACAGAGCATAAGGAGCGTAGTAGAAGAGGAAAGGAGTAGTGAGGGACTGAGAGAGTACCGAGGGTTGGTGCTAGGTCTGCTGGTGGTTGGGGGAGCCGGGCGAGTAGTGGGAGGAGGTGGCGCCAGAAGGCTAAGCCGGCTAGAAGCGCGGGGGAGCCATTGCCGTAGGAGCTGTGGCCGAGCTGCAGGGGCGGGCCGGCCATGAATCTGACCGGATCCGGGTAATGTGGTGACACGTAGAGGACCGTGGCCGTAGGAGCCATGGCCAAGCTGCAGGGGCGAGCCGGTCATGGATTTGGCTGGATCCGGGTCAAGGAGGCTGGGGGTGGCGCTAGAAGGCCAGTGGCTAGGCCGAGGAGGTGGGGGGCGCTGGAAGGCCGGTGGCCGAAAGGGGAGCAACGCCGAAAGGAGGTGCGGGGGGCTGGTGGGGGAAGGGAGGGGCGTGGCGCCGAAAGGCTGGGGCGAGGAGGCGGGGGGAGCGACGTCGGTAGGGGAGGCTGGTGGCCGGGCACCCGGGCCAAGGACTCAAGGAGGTAGGGGCGGAGATAAAGGAAAATGGGGGAAAGGGGCAGGGGCGGCGGAGATAAAGAAAAATGGTCAAATATGAGTAGGGGCCCTCGGTGGTTATAGTCTGTAAAAAAATCTTAAGCTCGCGAGCTATTCGAGTTCGACTCATTGAAACTCGTGAGTTTAAGATCAAGCTCAAGTTCGGCTCGTTTGAAGCTCGAACCAAACTCGAATCGAGTCTAGAGTAAGCCAAACTTGAGCAGCTCGTAAGTCTCGAGCTTTTTTTAAGCCCTAGTTAAAGACACCACCAGTCCACCACACCATGTTTCTCAATTCTTTCTTCCATCTTAATCAAGAGCTTAGACGGCTTCGTCACCGTCGTTTCAAAGTAACTTATCAGGATAGCTTTCTTCACTTGTGCTAGGGTGATGTTTAGAATGACGGTGTCATATGACTTTTTTTACTGTAGCTGACTTATTTTTACTATAGCTGAGTTGATTTATTTAGCATAATTAAATTTTAAAAAATATAAATAAAAAATATGTTAACCCATCACGAACAACGCAAAAGAATACAGAAAAAAAAGAAACTAGAAAAAAAATCAACAGTAAAAAAAAGCCACCACTCAACGCCACTGCTGACTTCTGACGACGCTGAGCGGGGCCTAAGGACATAAGGCATAAATCATAGCCACAAAACATAAACTGTAACTGAGAAGAACACAAGCAGAATATGAAATAACACTCACACTTGCAAGAAGGAACATACAACACTATCATCACTGCAGTTTAAATAGCGTCACAATTCGAACAGCTGTTCAGCCATCAATGTTGTGGGACAAGACAGAAATGAGCATGTACACTTGGTTTGCGCAAACACACACAAGTGGGCTCTGAAAACTGATCTGAAGAGCGCCTGCTGCTAGCTACTTGCCTTCAGAGTTCAGACGTGCATGCCTTAGCCTGCATAGATAGAAAAGAGCACTGAAGTTGCTGGATCTGAGTTTGTTCAGGTCAGATCAGGCGGGCGGGCAGAAACTTTCGGTGTATACGCAAACATGCTCAGATCAGGAGGGCTGACAGGTGCATCAGCAGTTATATGTGAATTGGCCCCGAGAAGCTCGTCCAGCTGCAAATCTGCTCCCATCCGAACGTCTGACCGCAGTTTTCATGGGTTTATATTTGCTCCGGTCAGAATGACCGACAGTAGTCGTCGTGGGTGTATATGCAAATGTGCTGAGATAAGGAGGGCTGCCATCAATGCAGGTAGCTTTACGTGCGCTTTTGCTCTGACCAAGACGACTGACAGTAGATCTTGTGGGTGCATCTGCAGAGCTATTTGTGATCTTCCCCTGATAAGGACGAGCAGCAGCAGTTTTCATAGGCCTGTATGCAAATGTGCTCAGGTCAGGAGGACCATCGGCAGTGTTCGTAGCAGCATCATTTGCGAATCTGCTTTGTGAAGGAGGCCCTCTAGCAGTCTTCTTAGCAGTACAGCTGAATATCTGTTCCGGAGGTCTGAGAACCGATCTGTAACAGAAATAACCACGCTATTATATATTCATTCATGGGGGGAAAATGTGCCACTTCTGACTTCCGAGTTCTGATAAGTAAATTGTGTATACTTGGTGTACTTCGAATTTCTAAAGCTGAATACCTCACAGAAAACGTACTCTTCACATCCTTTAAAGGAGCACGGAGGCCACTGGCACGGGAGCCTGCATATCTGAAAGACGATATCAACGCAGCAAACTTATCCATTGATTTCTCTGCAATGCCACTGTATTTATTCACATGGGAAACATTGCATCCAAATCTGCCTTCAGCATTTGTGTTGATACCATCAAGGGTATCAGTATCACAGCCTGCATTAATTTCAGACATAGTAAAATAATCTCCCTCTAAAGATCAAGAAAAATATTAAGAAAAACTGTTCAGTGGAAATTTGTGGGGCATAATTGTTCTATAAAGCAGGAAGAATTACATGGAGAATGAAGATTGAGAAGCGCCTAAGACAATCTAGAGCAGTAAGCCTCTTGGCTGAGTGGCTGAAAAATGCTGAACTTTGCTTGGGGCTTAAAAGAAACATAACTTACAAAGTATGAAAGCTTCGTAAGCTTCATATGAAAGCTCCAATCCGTAATCAATCCAGACCGTTAGTTTTTCCATCGAACGATTATGCTATAGTGCAGCATACTCGTTTCCATGCTGCACAGTGCGAATAGACCAGTTTAGGGATGGCAATTCCTCCTGTGGAGACGGGGGAAGATCTCCCCTCGCGGGGTGAACGGGGCGGGGCTCCACTATGCTATCGGGGTGGGGACGGAGGTCATCCTCACCCCACGGGGCCCCACGGGGATCTGATAAAAATAAAAATAAATATTTTGATAATAGATTATAGTTTTTTAATATAAGATATTGTATTCTTTTTTTGTATATTCAGACTAAAACTTGAATTTATATGTTAAAATATATATATATATTAAAGCTATATTTTTTAAAAATATATGCTTAAGTAATTATAAATTAATAAATTAAATTAAATTATTATTTTAAAAAAAATAAATTTAGTCTTTTTACCCCCGCGAGGACCCCGTGGAGGTCGGGTCCCCACGGGGACCAGGGACGGGGGGCCATCTCCCCCCGGAAGCTTAGCGGGGTAGGGCGGGGGCCAGCTAGCAGGGGGCGGGGCGAGGCCCGGAGGCTTCCCCTGCGACCCCCTGCCCCGTTGCCATCCCTAGACCAGTTTTCATGCAAACTGAACTAATAGTCTTGTAGAGTCTGTGTTTACCTCTTACCTAGTGGTGCAGTTAGCATCAAAACCCTGTGGAGTCAATTCCTTCAAAATCCTCTAAAATTATTTGAATTTCTGTGAAACTATCAATAGAAATAGAGGTATTTTTGCACAAAGTTGTAGGTCAATTGACCCCATAGGTAAAGCCTCCCTTTGCCACTGCTCTTACCTAGTAGAGTCTAGTAGTGATAGGCAGAGGTGGCTAAATGGCCGGCACGGACCCATCTGGGCACGACCTATTTAGGCACGGGTCGTTTGGCCCGTTACTTAAACAGGCCATGCCTACTAATCCATAGGCTAAGGCACTAGCCCAAGCATGGCTCAATAGCCTCATGGGCTATGTTGGGACAGCCCGGTACAATTAGCTTATTGGGCTACCCTAGGTATAGTTAGCCCATTTGGCATGAAAATTTTAAAAAGTAAAAAAAATCATATAAAATATAAAAAAATAAAATTACATATACTTATAAAACTAACTATATAATGCGATATCTCATATCGGGTAAATCCTTAACCCTTCCTCCTCTTGCTATTCAAAAAATAAATAAATCATATAAATATTTAAAAAACAAGCCTAGTGGGCCATGCTGGCCTAGATCACGCTTGAGCTGTGCTAGGTCGGCACACCGGGCCAGGGTGGCTGCCCAAGCACGGGCTGATGAAGGATCTAGACCCATCATTATGAGTTAATGATATATTTTGATAATTAATGATAATCGAATTGTGGGAGTAATATTTTCATTAAGATGAATGGATTGGATGTGTTCCACAATGATGGATGACTTGAAAATTTTCATATGGGTGATTATCCTCAAGTCTAAGAAACGACATCATGAGATGATGAATAAAGTCAAGAACCCCAACTTGAAGTTGATATATTTGTCATCAAACTTCAAGAGGATACGCAAAGCAAAGGTGTGATTAGCTGAAATTAAAGATGTATTCATAGTCTTTTACCAGTCTTAGTGTTTTGTTGAAAGACTAGTTGCTAATATAGGATATCATACTATTAAAAGGGGTCGTGACTAGCAGCTTGAACATATCATGTGTTGATGACTCATTTACTTGCTCTAGCTCTCTCCATGGCACGATATTAATATTTTTGAATGTGTTTTGAAAATAGTTGTAACTTATGCATAAGTTATTTGTGACATGTGACTTGAAGTTTACTAATGAGTTTTGCGAATTATTGGAGTCCATGTTTATCCCCTCCTTGTGGTATGACTCTAAAAAGGCTTGCAGATGTGTTCCATGCCCTATTGAGATTCTTGTAGCAACCTTGAGTGCCCAAATATTCAATCTGCAATCTTGCTATGAAAATTGCTCAAAGAAAAGTGATGTATTGTCTTTCTCTGGAAAACCAGCCTGACCGGCTTTATAGAAGCAGTCAGACCGGCCTAGAGGTCTAACAAGTCATACGCAGTCAGACTACTGTGGTGATCAAATCGGCGTTATGGCTGCGGTCTAACCGACTCTAAGACCGACGTAGTCGAAGACCAATATGGTCAAAGACCGACATGATCGAAGACCAGTGTGGTCAAAGACCGACATGATCGAAGACCAGTATGGTCGAAGACCAATGTGGTCAAACACCAGTGTGATCGAACAAGATCAGAGTGGTCGAAGACCAGTGTGGTCAAAGTTAGACCGGTGTTATGACTGTGGTCTGACTAATCACCCGATCGACCGCCCACAAGTGACGATGCAGTGAACCCCGACGACTAGCTCAAAGGCGGTTTGGTAGTTCCAGTATGATCGCCAGTAACGGTATGTTTTTCCAAAGAGTTGATTCCTTGAAAATCTCAACTGGCAATTTAACTGGGGTTTTTGCAATCAGACCGGTCCCTGTGTGGAAGGTTTGACCGGTGGCCCGAGTAATGACTAGTTTTATAGCCGTTGGGAAGAGTGCGGTAGTATCGGCCATTTGTTAGTGGTATTACCGGGCCTCGGGCTGTTTGCAGCTAACATTTTGCTCCAATGGCTATTTTCCTTGTGTGGGTGTATATATACCTTCTTTGTGGCCTGTTGAAAAAAGTTGATGGTTACATTCTTTCATCCATTGAGCTAAGAGCAAGTTATCTCCCTCATTTGTGCATGTGTTGCACCTAGTGAGTGTGGAGAAGCATAACCTTGTGCATGTGTTGCACTCGGTGGTGGACTTCGTGTCCCCTGAGCTGCGATACTTGATTCGTTGAAATGAAAGTCTCTAACTTGCTACTCTTAGAGTTTGCCGACTCCTCGATAATTTCGAAGGTGTGGTGGTCCGATGATCTTCTCAAGAAGCTTGTAAGAAGGCTCGGCATGTTAAGTGGTGTGGTGCTCGCTATCTCCAGAGTAGAGAAAGAGCAATATTAGTGGATAGAAGTAATTAGGCTTAATTCGTGGAGCCGGTCCAATTAGTTTGAATTTACCTCAACGTGGATTAGAGAAAATCGGTAAGTTTTCGAACACCATAATAAAATATTATGTGTCATTATGGTTTGTTCTTTTGTGCTCAATTTATATTCATTGAATTAAATAAAATGCTTGTTATCCTAGAATTGCTTAAGTTAGAGCTATATTGTTTGTGCACTTAGTTGAACTTAGACAATTTAGGTCTTATTTGTGTAAAACCAAATTGATTACGCTTCCCATTATTAAATTTGGTTATAGCTTAGAAGAAATTTGAAAACCGTTTATTCATCCTCTCTCTAATCGGCCTTCTCAATCTTACAACTGGCGCATCGCGATAGCCCTAGCACAATCTGACGTATCATTCAGGGCCAGTCTGGCATGATTCGGTGGTGGGCCGCACCGTACCTAGGCCAGACCAATAATAGCTTGCTTTTGGGTATGACAAAAAATTTAAGGTATGCTCATACCATTTGTCATCACACCAAAATTGTATATTTTTGTTGCCTCATAAAATCTGTACACTTTGGGTGGGTTCTTTTCAACAACGATTTATTTTTTTTTTTGCCCTAGTGCAAACACCGATATGAATAAACCGAATGTCAATAAGTCTATAAACCACTTCGAATCAGCGACAAAGAAGCTATCCCGTTTATCTCGGTTGCCCGCTCGTCAACCCTAATGATTCGCAAGTCAAAGCGTGTTCAGACTTCAGAATACACCACGTACGTGATAGTGAGTGCTGTTCTACTTGCAGCTGTACCTGAGATGCACACTAGTCCACTACGACGTGACAGAAGACAGGAGGCAGAAAGGGGTAATGGAATTGAGAAAAGAAGGGAGGCCGTGGTCCATGAACAATGAAGCCCCTTTTTCCTGGCTGTATGTACACTAAGAATGCCCACGCCATGGCGACTCGTTCGCTCGTGGGATCGGGTGCAGCGACGACGACTGAATGCACCAATAAAGAATGGAATCACAATGTCATGTCAGTTAGCCCGTCTGCTATCTACGTGAGACGACGCCAAAAACGAGCGTATGCACAAGCAAGACGGCAACTCCGGTTGGTATCAGGCCGCTGTATGACGATTCGCCGCGCCGCATAGACCCGCTCAGATCGAACTGCCCCGTGTTCACGTACTGGTTCTTCCCTGACGATGTGGTAACGTTGACCGACAGCGAACCTGACAAAAGAAAGACATTGTTAGTTGTGAGGACGATGACGACGAACTAGAGGAATTGATGGTCGAAATGCCGTGGTAGAGAGGAATTTGAGCTTACAGTCGTAATCTGTCCAGCCCATGCGCATGTTTGCCAAATCATACACAAATATCTTATCCTTCAAAACAAGATCTGCGACAAATGGGGACCAAATAGTTAGCAAGAAAACACCAAGCTTGAAGAGGCATTGCATTGCATTGCATGCTTGGACCATTTATGGCAGCAGAAGATAGTTAACTGATTAATTATTAATGTGAAGCTAGTACTTAAGGAATTACTGGTCAGTCAATGTTTGAATGAGGGAATTAGTCAGTGTTCATATCTGTACGATACTATGGGTTAAAGGAAAAGGTTTGGAGTCAAACGGAAGGATCATTCTCCCAAGCCTGAATAGCTTGAGTTGCAGACTTATTATGTTTACCATTGACGTGATTATTGACATTGTTGTTGAACAGCTTAATTTGTTTCAGAAACCCATGACGAAATAGCAGTCTTGAAAGTCTTTTAGCTAATAGCTAGAAAATGCTAGATGTGCAACCTATACTGGCTAATTCAGTCAAAATGACTAACCTCCGAGTATAGTAATCTCCTGACCCTGGTTCCTTTGCCAGCCAACGCACCACAATACATTGTTGTCCTGTAAACCATGATATGATATTATTACATCTGAAACAAGTCTGCCCTGAAACAGTTAACCAGATATGCAACTGCAAAGAAGGTTAGCAAGGGCAGCAACAAAAAGGCTTCTGGACGTACAATAGAAGTCTGCTGCAGAAGATAGTTCTCTGGCTTCACTGTCATTGCAACACCACCCATAAAATATAGTGTGACGGTTGGAAATGACAAGTCAACACTGGTAGAAAAGAAAAAAACATTTGTAAGTAATTCGACATTCTGAAGGACATGAGCTGTTAATTTCCTTCTCGGAAAGATGAAAAAAACCTGCTGGAAGTAACAAAACATTGGTTCCCCTTGTTTACAAGAGAGCGTACAAATGGTGAGACTGCAGCAGCTATCTGAAAATACGATTCATTAGGACAAATAATCGCATAATGAAACTAGTTTAGTAATGTAAGTTGTTCCAGAAAAAAGAAAGAAGTGTGTCATATGAAGCTCACCGCACTAATAAATGGATCATATGCTCCATCTGCAAGGTATGCTAATGTTGTTCCTGAATCCACAACTGTTCCTTGTGTATTTGATGTTGTAAACAAGGAAGAATCAATGGGTAGTTTTTGACCATTGACAGCAATGCTCTCCAGATTCAAGTTGTAATGAGGCCTATATTTCATTAAACACATAAACAGTGGTTAGTATCAAGAATTCAGGAGGCTCCAAAATTTCTGGTCACCAGAAATAGTAGTCCACACTCCACAGAACAAAAACTAGCTATATTGTTGGCATGTCACCACACAAGGTGAGCACACGTTTCTTCAGGGAAAAAAAGGAAAGAAAGACGCACACTTAATGTTGGCAAAATAAAGATTGCACAAACAAATTCACCTTACAAGTTTTTCGGTAAGATTAGAAAGATTAAAAAATGAATAAGACCGAATCTGTTATTACATTTGCAGCCTCCCATACTTACCAGTTACCACCACACAAATAACAGACGTATGGCTACTGAAACATAAGACAGCGATGCAGAATTCTGAAGTTCCACCCAAAAGTAATTCCAGGGAAAGAAACTTACTGTGATGGAACGAGTGGAGTATAGACTAATCCTGGCTCCACAATTTCACCAAGAACAAGAATGCCACCACCATTGTCTGAACCTTTCAGGCAATGAGAGAATACCTTAGGGGACACCCCAAGAGAGTACAGTTGTGAAATGACAGACAGTTGATGTTGTCCAAACCCAAAAATCCCATCAACTGCTCTATCTGTCTTCATCAGGTCTCCTGACTGTGAGTTGCTACATCTGTTTGCAAAGGGATTGATACATCCATGAGCTGATGAAGAAATTCTACTGACCATGTGAGGCAGCAAAATTCACTGTCAAGGTAATGACTAAAAAAATTACAACCAAAATGCATAGTTAAACTTTACACAGACACATGGGTTAATTGAACTAAGAAAACCAGCACAATGTTGCAGACTCCTACCACCAAAAAAACTTTTGGAGACATAGCATCAAGGCCATTAACATGATGCAGTATACGTGTCAGAGGATAGCCATTTAATCAGTTGACAGTAAAGGATGTACTGATACTTCTCGTAGCATGCCAACATCATTTTGCGTCAGAATGAAAAAGAAAGCAATGTAAACATTTCAACATTTGTTCATGTTGACCATCATGGAAATTGACTTTTCTAGTGACAACTTTTTCGCTGGATGACAACTAGAAAAAGAAGTATGCTTGCAAGAATAACAAGTAACCTGCTGGTTTCAGGACATTGACAGTTTGGTACCATTAGATCTCTCATTTGCACCAACCCAATCAACAAAAAGATCTAAGTTTATCCGCACCTGTGTGGCTGTGCCACAAATTATCTAGGAGGACCATCATAATGTCAACCCTCCTACATTTGCACCACTCTAGCTAGGTTTCTAATGGTATCTTGAGTAAAACATCATCAGTAATTAATGGTAACTTTCCATTATCTGATGGGGAATTTAAAAAGAAATAGGATTCCAAGGAAACTGTACCCGAAAACAATAGAGGCGGAAGAATTGGCAGTCTGCTCATTTTCCATTACAGTGTCAAAATACATTGTGTCAGACACGTAGTACCCCGACGTGCCACTTCCATCACCATATGTGAAAGCGTAACCACATGGGCTAGAGTCAGAGGTTTGGCAGGCTGCTTCCCCTGTTCGGAGGGCAGCTGTGCACCTATCATCCGAGCATGATATCCTGGATGATGTTGATGAAGAATCAGGGTTGAAGAACTCCAACTGAATCTGCGAAATAAACAAAGTATATTTCCAATCAGAACGAGCTTCTTAGCTAATAGGTAATTCCATCTCAAAGGGGACAGATTTTGCTGAAAATATATGCATTTTTTAAAGATAAGGATAAGAGATCAGAGAACGAGGGGCCGCACATTGAGCCCACTTGATGTCGGGCAACCGGTGCAAGAGCTGCAAGCTACCCACAAGATGTCACTGCCAGTGTCAATCTGGACAAAGTATTCCTTTGGTGGGTTTCCCAATTTCACACGGGTAAAATAGAGCCTGCAAAATGGTCGGAAAAGAGTATATGGCATTATAGAGTGAAAAAACTGTATCCTTCTGATATCAAATAACAACAAGCCAAGTTGCAGAATGAAAAATGACATGAATTGGTGAGATAATGCCGAAAAGGAGGTCGATCAATCACAGCACGGTGGTAAACTTAAGGAACAAACTGAAATGTGCATTGTAACCAATTCGAGGATTGGCCAAAAGATAGCATTCTTATAAAACATACTGCTACATTCCGTAACAAATTAAACACATGATATTCATATTCTACTACCTAAAGGGAGTTCATCAATCACAATAGACATGTAAGTATGTAACTAAGGCCTATGTAACATAAATTCTAACTAAAATTAGGAATTCAGGATAAGGGGAGGGGCCTTAGCATATGTACACCACAAGCATTGGTGGTAGCAAAACTGCTTCTCTTAAGGCTGGGAAATTTCAAGTAAAAATTTGTGTCGATAAGACATGGCATAGTTTTACTGAGATTTCTCTAAATAACCCCATCTCTACACCTTACCGGACTACTGCCCACAAACTTGTTTTCCTTGTTTAAACTGAATGTGCAAACAAAAGCTAAAACATAGCAGAGTGGGCAAACCCAAAGTGCAGCTTAAGAATACAATACTTTTTCCCTTGAATTGACCTGAAGCAAAAGCAATCGAGGAAAATGAAAGAAAGCGAGGATTGCGACGACTGTCATCAACAACCAAACCTCTGCAAACCTACGATCCAAGAGAAGCCAAGCATAAGAAAAAGAATTCCTTTTTCTTTAAAAAAAAATTGGAACAAGCAAATGCATCAGAATTGGACTCCCAAATGTGCATCGGCATTGAAACGGGTAGAACAATTATATCCACAAAGAAAGAATAAAGTTGTCAGAATAGTGGCATTAAAAAGACGACTAAAACGAATCTAAGAATCCAAATAAACAAGCCGCCGTCATTTCCAAGCGACAATTCAGCCAAAAAAGGGCAAATATTCGTGAATAAAAATCGCCAAAACTTAGAAAAGAGGACGAAAAAGTAGCCCAAAACTTAGCAGAATGCACGTAATATCCACCAGCAAAAATTCACAGAGCAAGGGTACAAACACTTCAATGATTGTGCTTTCAACTGAGAAACAGAAAGAATTGAAGTATCCAAGCCCACGAATTGCCACCCATTATCCAAAAAGAACTAGCTTTGACAATTGCCAACACACGAGAACACACAAGAAAACAAACAGATCAATGTACCCAGTAGAAGGAGCAATTTCAGCTCAACGCCCAGACGAAGAAACTAAAAGAAAGTTCGAAATTTCCACGCTTCCACCGATCACACACGACCAACCCAACCCAACCACCACACAAAAAGGGAGATCTCCACAAAAAGTCGAAGCAGCTCACCCACCCGACCATGTACGGGTTGGCGGAGCCTTCCACGGGGAAGTCCACCACGCCGGCGACGGCGGGTGCCCCTCCGAGCAGTCCCCTCCTGGCATGCCGCGCCCTGTCCCGCTCCTTCAGGTGCTCCACGGACACCCCCTTCGGGGGCAGCCCGCGCTCCAGCCTCAGCGCCGCCGGGAACGGCGCCGCGCCCGCCGCCCCAGCCAGCAGCGCCGCCACCGCCACGAAAACGGTGGCCACCTCCGGTGGCCCCATTGAGCAGCCGCTGCCTGAGTCGTCTCCCCTCCTCCCCGACGCGGCGAGGCGAAGGGAGACGCAGTTGTTGGCGCGGCAGCCGCGCGTGTGCGCGTAGCAGTTCGGTCCTTTTGCACTCAACCACCCGACACAACCACTAATTCTCTCTGCAGAATATATACCCCCTCCTCCCTGTCAAAATCTGCAAAAGATGAGAAGTCTCGGGGGGGAAATGGGAAGGGAGGGAAGGGATTACGTGTGGGCGCTGCGTGCGCCCCTCTTCTGTTCTGCCGCTTTATATCACTTTCCTCTTTGGCCTTGCCTGTTTCTCCTCTCCCTCTAGGGTTTTCCTT
This sequence comes from Melocanna baccifera, assembly GCA_036346265.1. Lineage (NCBI taxonomy): Eukaryota > Viridiplantae > Streptophyta > Magnoliopsida > Poales > Poaceae > Melocanna > Melocanna baccifera. The sequence goes on along the minus strand of CM070676.1, from coordinate 37,123,838 downwards.
TCTTTGCTTCTTTGCTGCCTTATACCAAAGAGGGGATGCTAAATGATGATAATGGAGTGGATAGGAACTCCTTTTGCCTTCCTATGGATTCCTTTCTTTGGATGATGTGTTGATATATCCAAGGAATTAGTATTGTATATACCATGGAGACTAGATCGGATTCTGATGTCTCATGATAGCCTGATTATGCTGATATGCTTGCTAAAAGATGCTACGAAATACTCCACACGGTAATACTAAGTATTCTTCTCTCCTTTGATGGGGCTGGTAGACATCTTCTTTTAGGTAGGTAGGTTACCTGAGGCATGCCTTTGCTGAGAAGCTACTGCCCTGCAGACCAAGGGGTTTAGGGCTGATATGGATGAAGAGCGTTTAGTTATGTGGTTGAGGGTTGGGTTAGGTACATAGACTTGGCATTTGGTTTAACTCTAATCTCTGTAATTCCATAGCAAGACTATTCTCTATATCCTTATAAAATAACTAATTTATATCTGTCTTCCCATGGGTCAAAACCAATGGTGGACCCAGTAATTCCACGATGGATGTTCAAAGTTACATATATATTGTTCAATAGAAAAATAAAGGTCCACAATAGAACAAAAAAATTAAAGTAGAAATTATTTATACTAGAGATAACATCTCAAAAATATATAGAGAAATTATAAAATAATTAAGAAAATTACAATTTAATTCGACGATGCTTCATGCCTTGGAAGCGAGATATAATGTCATCATCTTTAACTTGCAAAAAAAATTCTCGCTCAAGAAATGTAACCAAGCAATTATTCAAGTATTGTTCCCTCATTCTATTTCTTAACTTATTCTTCACATAATTCATTGAAGAGAACACTCTCTCAACAGTAGCAGTTGCTATGGGAAGAATTCGCACCAATTTGATAAACTTGTAAACAATTGCATAATTGAGATTCTTCTTTGTTTGAACAAGTATAATAAAATGCTCAGAAAGATTGTTTACTTTTCTAAACCTTTCATCTCTATGGCGATCAGCAATGAAGTGTATAAGTAAAATGCAGTATAGAAAGCCAAAACAAAGAGGTCGGTAAAATGCAATATAAAAGCCAAAACATGTAGCATCTTCACTTTGCATTAACCCTTTAAATTTATATCAAATACAAGCCATCAGGGAGATCATCAGATCAAAGATCATATTGGCAAAAATACTATCCATGGGGCAGAGGAGATCAGATTAGCAAAGAGACTAACCATGGGGCCAAGGAGATCAGATTGACGTGGTCAGTGTGGCGGTTGATCTCAGCGCCACCTGCAGTGAGGATTTGAGCATATGCCCAAACCAACGCGACACATATCAACAGATGAACAAGGAGAATCTTTCCAATATGGGAATATCTCTTATCTGTACATTCTTGAGATACCGAGAATGAATGAAATGGAACTAATTAGAAATCCATAACTTCTTAGGCTACATGTGACCAATAGAAAAGACTTAAATTATCATAGTTGCTTGTCAAACCCGAGAAAGAACAACAAAGAGGATTAGCATTGGCATGCTAACCTCAACCCATCTCATTCCCAACCAGTCAACCTGATACAATATCAAGCATCAATGCAATGAACAAACTATCATTTCTCAAAAATATACATACATGTTTTTGCTTGTGTGGGCAAACTGAGAAACACCAAATGAAGACCGAAACAGAGGGAGCATCAGAGCAGTACCATAGGGAATCCTCTTTTGAAAAGGCCAACCTGAGCAGGGGCAGCATAGGAGGGAGGGAGGAAGGGAGGTTGGTTTGGTTGAGGATAGGATAAGGAAGGAAGGGGTTATTGAATAGTTATTCTATAAGAGCATGTATATTCCTAGGTGCTAAGCCAATGTTATAGGAGAGAAATTTCTTAGCACCGATGCTTAGGAATGTGGGAGTAAGTGCTAAGCCCGAATTGCATAGCTTCAAAGCAAATCTTAACAGCTAGTGCTATGTCAAAAAAAGTTAACTTTTAGCACCTGTAGATGGTGCTAAGTATTAAAGTAAAAGTAGCTAACAATAGTCTTATAGAGAGATGTGATGCGTCCACCTTAGCTTCTATTTTAAATGCTAAGGAATCAGAAATGTACGTGCTCTAAGAGGTATAGAACAGTCTTGTCCATAATTCTATACACATAGTGTTTGCTCAAGATCAATCTTACAGCTGTGTTCGTGTCCATAGCATTCATGCGAAAGAGCTTAGGGCCTGTTTGGAATTTAACAAAAGAATTTCTGAGAAATTATATAATTCCTTGAAATTCTTAGTAAAATCCCGCGCTCCAAATGAGCAGCCTAGAGATGTGTTTCCTGTTTTGCACAACCACATGGGATTAGCAAAACCAAGCAGGTAACGGTGGTATCAAGTGTCAAGAGCCTGTGTGTTCTGAAAAGATGCCAAATGGTTCCCACAAGGCTCTCCATTTCTTGTGCCCCGTGCCGTAGTAACCGGAGCAAAGAACAACCGCGGCATAAGCTATGCAAGAATGGTCAGATAAGCAGGTCAAGCAATCAGTTGTGCTAACGTGCATTGGCAATGTGCCAACGTGCCATCCTCTTATCTTAACAGTACATGCTAACGTACTGCATTTGGTTCGTTAGTGTCAAGTTGGTTTAGGAACTTAGGATAAGGAGTTGACAAAAAGCTCCAATCTTTTTATTTCTCCCCGCCTTTGGCATAATGCTCGTTTATTGTGTGGTACAGCATGCCACGTTCCCTTCGCAGAGATTCCGTTCGGTATTGCACTATTGTTTTATGATGGTGATCAAGTACTGCATCAAACACAAACAACCTGCATTATAAAATCATATCACGCCTGTGCAGTTGAACAATGCAGTATTGATGTTGATACTTCTTCGTCGACCAAATGGTTTTGAATTTTGACACATTCAGATATTGTTCCCGGTCAGGATCTAGTCACAATGCATTGACCAGTTCAATCAACACTCAGAGAGCATCTTGTTGTTCTTGTTGATGTGAGAAACCTAACTGGCAAGAAATTAGAGGATCATGTGAGAAGTCCAAGATAGTGTATGATGAATCATTGCTAAATTTGTGGAGTTTAAACTTGATTTTGTATTATTTACATTTTTCAGAGGTTTTGTCAGGAAAACCGGTCTGACCACTGGGGCGTTGCCGGTTAGATCGTCGGACGGTATGACTAGGGGTGTCAACAGATCGAATACGAATCGAATAGTGGTCTTCCTATATTCCTATTTGTATTTCTTAAATGAATATGAATACGAATTTGAATATGCTAAAATACGAATACAAATCAAATATTATAACAAATACAAATATGAATCGAATACCTACTCAATTAGGTCGGATATGAATATTCTAAAGCACAATGAAGTTTAGCAAATTAACACCGGTTTATAGTAATATTTATACCCCTTTTCCTCTAGTTTATCACATAATCATTGATCATTGATGCCATTTTGCCACTAACCCCAACTAATTCTAGATATATTGCAAATAAATCAGTTGTAACCATATCGAATTTGGCTAAAAAAGATAATACAAAAAGTCTTATTGGGGATGTGCCAAAATGAAATACATGAAATGCTAAATTAGAGTCCACCATGACGACGGGCTCACCGAGATTATCGTAATGTGTATATAATATGTCCAATTTAGAGGTTAAATGAAAAATATATGTATTAGCTAACTAATGCTATTATATCTACCAAATCCAAATATTATCTGTATTCATATTCTATTCAACACCTATTTTACATACCATATTCGTATTCGTATTTGACAAAAAAAAATCGAGATACTAACCGGATTCAGATTCGTTTTACAATACGAATGCATTTTTGTGTAGCATATTCGCTACCATCCAAATGTGAATGCCTTATAAAATGGATAATCCAGATCCGTTTGACACCCCTAGGTATGACCGTGGTGCTCAGACTGACCAGAATTTTAACGGCTGTTACATTTTTTCAATAGGGGTGTTTTGCATTATGTTTAACCGGTTAGACCGGACCTAAGGCTAATTTCTTTGAATTTGGGAATTAAGTCTTGGGGTGAATTGAATTATATTTTGTTAGTGCATTCATGTTGTATGAAGTATGTTTTGACTAACATGGGTCAGGTTGTAAAGAACTTATGCTTAAAAATAATTTCTTTGTCTTTAGATGTGCATGAAAGTTTGAAGTCAACTATAGTTAACGGGGGGATCAGGGCTACGCTTATGAATGAGTCGATGTCCAAAATGGTCAAGGATGTTGGGATGGTTGAACTCAAGTATGTCACAAGGAAGACTGAAAATATTGAAGAGAAGATTTGAGCGACATGTTGCACCAAGTGGATTAGTTGGTCCAAGTGAGGTATGGTTCGGTGGAACCAGAATAAGAGACTTATCGATGAATGTCAAGCTATTGGTGCACCTACACGTGATAAGCATTATAATTGCTTGCAAGGCAAGATGAAGATCGGATCAAGGCGATGTTAGTTTGGTAGTTTGCCAAATACTGAAAACTTTGTTAGATCAAAATTGTGGCATTTGGAAAGTGATTTAGGTCAAGAAAATACTGAGAAGATTAAGTGGATCAAAGATTAAAGACTTAGTAGATTCGAGCTCATATGCTTTGAAGAGCGTGTATGAGTTAAGTGTATGAGTAAAACCCGTATTATGTAGGGTTAATGGGTTTTTCCAAATATGCTAGTGGATAGTATTCATTAGGGTTAGATGTGGACTAATTGCCTCATCTATATAATGGGTTAGTATGGTAGTTTGCAAGCAATCTATCCAAGTATCCAACCATTCCAACCTTCTGTTCTAGGATTAGGGCTAGAGAAGAGTGAGTGGTGTGGTTTAGTGTGCTCTCTTGTCCTCCAGGTGGAGTGGTTATAAAACCATCATCTTCAAGTAGCAATAGATCAACTTTGTTCATCACTCATGGCGTCTTCTTATTTTGGTTGATTTACTTTTGTTTTTGTTGGTTTTGATATCTTCTCTTCTCTTTTTGATCTTGTTGTATGCCAATGACGTTTAAGTGATAGAGATGACTCATGAAAATCAATCTCATCTATCTAGGCACAAGTCTTGTAAGATTTTGAAGTTACCCAATTTTACTTGGATTTGACCTTATCTTGAGGTTTCTTAATCCCAATATTTTTACTTTGAATCTTTGGGAGAAGTAGCTTGTTGTGATATATGGGAACTCATCTAGAGCCATCTTGACTATCCTCTAGCCATGAGCAAGTCATATCCTAATATTTTGAGTTTTGCCCAGTTTTGATGCAACCTTATATGTTTTGAGAAAATATTAGTACTTTGGTCAAGATCATCCCAATCCTTGAATGAAATAGGTTTATGAGACCCTCAGTAAGGCGTGTGTAAAGTTTGATTTCATTTGGCCATAGATTTTGAATATTGCACTAAAAGTAGTTTGAACTCGGGCTGATTTTCTATTCTAGAAACAGGGGAGCGGTCAGATCACTCCTAGGCCCAGTCATACTAGTCGCCTATCAGATCGCTAGCTTGCCGCCGGTCAAACCATAAAGGTGCTGCAGGTCAGATCGCCCAAGTACAGAACTAAGCTCTTTGGTTTTTGAGGTTGTTGCTTTTTTCTTGTCTTTTAATTCTGATTTTCATAGCTTATTTGAACATAGATTTTGAAGATTGCACTAAAAGTGGTTTCAACTCGGACTGATTTTCTGTTCTGGGAATAGGAGAGCGGTCAGACCGCTAGCTTGCCGCTGGTAAGACCGCAAGGGTACTATAGGTCAAATTGCAAATCTGTGGCTAGTTAGACCCCCCAAGTACAGAGCTAAGCTCTTTAATTTTTAAGGTTGTTGTTTTATTTTTGTCTTTCAATTCTGATCTTTATAGCTCTATAGCTATTGAAGTGAAGAATTTATAAATACTTAGGAAAAATTTCTAAGGAACCATTCATCCATCCCCTCTGTTATCATTGCGGCCCTACAAAATCAAATCTAGTCGACTGAAAACTAGGATCATAATCATTGTTCAACAACTGTTGATCTCTGGTCAAACAAGTGAATAGTTGTTGCTAGGAATGTTACTTGTTCAACAATTGTTCATCTCCACTACTATATTTTTCTATAAACAAAATTTCATCACGTATGTTTCAAATTAAAACTCCTTGACTCTCTCTAGTCTAGTATAAACGTTTTCTTACATGACCCTGTGAACTAATTAATTTTAGCCCCCCCTGCGCTTTTCATTTCTTTTTTTTTTCTCTCGTGAGAGGTAGTGGTCTATGAACTGTACGGCACATAAAGTATTCTTTTTCCTCTTTTGGCTCCTTCATCTTATTTATTTGCTCTACCTTCAATGGGTTTATCCAAAAGCATTTTGCAAAGAATAAAGAAACTTGCAAGGAGGCACCGTACTGATGGGAACTCCAAGGGAACAAAGAAATACTACTCTAATGACTTACGGATTATTTACTCTAGAATCACATCCATCTAATTCTACACACGGCGGCCTTACATGTGCTATCGTTGGACTAAGGGTTTTTTTTTAGAGAATCATCTGACCAAAATTTAGTTCAGTGGTTCAACAGGTATATAATGTACCTATTTCTGAAACCGTTAGAAATCCCCATAACTATTCAGGATATTCAACTACATAATACTATTGACGAGTGAACATGGTAACAACAAAAGTTTACAACATAACAGCCAAACTTTATTACAAGACTTATGGCATAACAGCTTGGTTTTACACAGCGGGGCGTCCAAGCTTAAAGTTATGTTACAACACAAAGGAAAATCACACAGGCATGTCTGAGCGAGGACGAGACTTAAAACCAGATATCATCTACAACAAAGAAATCCTCAAAGTCTTCCTCCATGAATTCTTTGTTATCTTTCCATGGTTTTTCTGTTAATGGTTTAGCAAGGATGAGTACAACCATATTGAACAAGTATCAAGGAGAATTTTAATTATCTACTTGCTAGTATTTCAAGAGATGGGAGGTGTTGCCTTTATTACTACAATAGTGGATGCATGTTTATTTGTAAATGACTTTCTGAAGCAAAAGTTAACTTCTTAAGGGAAAAGGGAGTTTAATCAATTTGATTAACACATTGAAAACATTACCAAAGCTACTTATACCTTGCTGTTGAATTCACCCATTAAATACAGCTTCATTTATTAGAAGCACGACGAATTTAAATACTATTAATTTAATTCTGCAGAGTTGCCCAACTTTACCCACAAGATATCTCAAATTCTTAATATCATACAATAGCCCCGCAACAGATAGCGTGCAACTGAGTTAAGATGACAAGATCTTTCACTGCTCTCCTCTTTCTAGCTTCTACGCAGTAGGCTCATGGACACCTATTATTAGTAATCCACTAGCTAAAGTGGAAACCACAAACCGACACTGAGTGTATCTACCCGTTGTGAAATATAGAGAATACTTTTCAAGTCTAGCCTCCATACCACCCTGTTGTACGCGAGTCGTTCCAATCACTGAAAAAGCTAACCCTCCTGTGGATATTCAATCGAATCAAGTAGCTACTAAACCAAACCTAACAAGTCAAAACTTGTGGTTGAACGATTTCTATATTCTTTACTCAGCACAAAGTTCTAGTCTTTACTTTTCACAAATAAGGCAACCTATCACAAACCCAGTGCGTTACGGTACTACCACCAAATCATACCAAAATGTCCATCCTAGGGTAAAGTCGTGGACTCCAACCATCTAGTGGCTTTCCACAATTCATTCTTAACCCTAGCATAATTTTATAAATCTATCAACAAAACACCAAATACAACTTAGTAGTGTAACATATTTGGATTGTCTAGTCTACTGATGATTAATTATATAATATTTTATAAATTATTAAGCAAGTTAAGGTGAATATGGCCTTCAAGTAAAGAATGGATTTTTCAGTGGTAGGACATAACTAATTATCATATCATTCTAAATAATTATTTTAAATAAATAAAAATGTAGAAATAATAATAATGAAAGTACTGGTAATTAAATAATTAAATAATGTAGGTTCAACACGATAAAAAATATATGACTTGCCTTGTTATTCAAAGTATTCAACTGGTTCGAAGACTTCTGCATCTTGACCTGCTTCTAGGACAGTTGGCTTGGTGTATCTAGAAGCTAGCAAAAAAAAAAGCAAATAAGTCCGTGCTTGAAAGAACTCAAGCTAGAAAAATAAAATAAAATAAAATTCAAGAAAAATTGAATATATGTGGTCAATGACGAGGGCGCGGCGCAAGGATGGCGATGGGCTTTAATGGTGTGGTTGACGAGCTAGCGGAGGACCATACAGTGCGGACGTGATAGCAACGACGAGGTGGCGTGCAGGAGGTGGCAATAGTGGCGAATGGCACAATGCCAAGTGGCGCTGAGGTACAGGGGTTAAAGCGGGGAGGAGAAAGGAGCCAACGCAGGGGAAAAGCCAAAATAGCTAAAAAGGGAGCTTGAGGGGTTGTCAAAATAGGAAAGAAATCGAATTCAGCCAAAATTCAAAGAAATTTCAAAAATTTTGAAATTTTGGAGCATTTCATGGTTCACCCAGAAGTTTAAGCTATTAGCGAAAAACAGACAGTCCCGCCTGTGTTCTACCGCTAACCACTGCTAGATAACCCTAAACTAAGCAATTAGCTTTGGCGTTAAGCAACCTCAGGGGGACACCGATTTGGAAAAGAACAGATCCCAGAAAAGGGGCACAAGAAAATAAAACCTGGTCGGAGATGGCGACCACCCAGTCTATCGCTACTGCCTTTAACACAAACCAGGGGGCACCAAAGCGTCCCAGTCACCCGACAAAAGTAAAATCACTAGTAGTAGTAGTACTTATGTACGGCAGTTTTCAAAGATGTGCTACGAACTCGCCTCGCTCGTTTCAATTTTTTTTCAGCTTCAACTTCTAGCTTCAGCTTTTTTTTCACTATTCAGTAATTTGTCTTTTTTTGAATTTTTTTAGATTTTTTGAGCTTTTTTGTATTTTTCTTTTTTCCCGTATTCCTTTGCATTGTCCGTGATGAGCTAACATATTTTTTCTATTTTTACATTTTTTAAAATTTAATTATACTCAAAAAGCTAACTCAGTTACAGTAAAAAAAACCAGCTACAGTAAAATTTCAGCTAAAAGTCAGAAGCTATCGCTAAAACGATCACCCCCTCAAGACCGGCAAGGATCATCTGCACATGCTCAATGCTGGATCCTGTGTAAGAGAAGGAGATTAAGTAGTGGTATAAATTCTGGACCCGGCATAGTAATTAGAAGGGTATCTTGTACACTGAATGACTGATCAAGTGATCATGTCTATGGGTCTGTTCTTTTCGGCTGCGGCTGATGGCTTCTTGGCTGTTTGCGACAAAGATTACGGAAAGAGAGATACTTGCTTGCAATTTTTGATGATACAGATATTAGTTTTTTAACGTGTACTACAATTAACTTGTAGATCCTATCTTAAAAAAATACTCCGTTTAAAAGTTAGTTACTGTAGCAAAAGCTAAAAACGACTTTTAGAAACCGCAAAGAACAGAGCCTATACTAATCACCACTAATCACACAAGCACACAAGTGTGAAATGGATTCTACGATATACTATGTAGTAGTGCTACACTGCCTGTATGGCAGCTGTGATGTAGTGTAGAACGGAGGGGAGAGAGAGAGAGAGAGGAGGTTGAACTGAAGCCACTCCAGGACCAGAACATCTATCTCAATGCTGATTGCTGGTACTGTTCAGGCTCCTAACTACCGAACCTTTCGAAGACACCGTATCGCCAAACCTTTCTACGCCAATGAGATCACGAGGCACGTTGGATCCCACCGTGGAGAAAAGTCGGCGGATCGCCTCTGAATTTTCAGGAGAAGCAAGTGACTCCTCTCCGGAGACTCCACGTGAAACAAACATTTGCAGTCCACACGAACGATTCGGAGTACGTGCTTGCTTGGTACACATATCCTCCTATCCATCCTGAAAACTACTCCTGAAGTCTTGGTACGCCAATCGATTGATCATGCACGTAATTCTCTATGTTTTGATCCTACGACCTCCCAGTTAGTTGACGGAAAATAACAGATGCTAAGACGAAAAGTTAGCCAGGGGCAATGAACACAGAGAACATGCATGCATCCATCGATTTCTTCGTCCATCTGGTAAATCAACTACACGTACAAGCCACTCTTTTTCAGACAGTTGGAACGAGTCGTTCGCGGTTCGCTATCCGTGTGCACACATCAGGCATAGGCCGAGCCCTTTCCGATTCGAAACTTTGCAACCCATGACGCTACAGGCGGCCATCACGCTCTCTAATAAAATCTCATCCACCGGCCGGCGCGACGCCGTGATGCTAACGCATTTCATTTCTGGTCCTAAATCCTTGCCTTTTCCGTGGTCCTAACCTCACTAATGCTCTGCCCTTCAATCAGGCACAAAATCCTTTTCACGAATTCATGTGGGCAGTGTCCACAGCTTGATTGGGATTGGGCCACCCAAAAGGTGAACTAATATCAGTAGGACGTCGCACTTGCTTTCTCCTGTATACCTTGTCAAATTGCAAGCGGGGAAAACACTGAAAGCACATCTGGTTCTTCTAGTATCGCCGCCTGCCCAAGGGACTGCAATAAAGTAAATAAAGTAAATAGACTTCATTAAAGGGAAATGACAAAACATCTTAATTTGTATTCGATACAACAAAGTAAATAAAGTATCTTTTCAGCTCCACCTGCCCAAGGGACTGCAATGAAAAATCAAACCTACAGATAAGACTTGGTTGACTTGAAACAAATGCTATGCAGTAGTGATCGATAATCAAGCCATGAATCTGTATTTTGTCCATAATTCTCCTTCCCTGTTTGGCTGTCTAACTGAATTAACTTTCAAGTACTTCCTGCATGCCTATGCAAAACGATCTTCAGCCAAGCAGAACGAATACATTTAGGAATTCCAACGACATGCATTATCATTAATTATTGGATTGTCCAACTTCAAGATGCAACGTAAAAACAAATAAACATGCGGTCGGTTACTCACCTGGGTAACAAATGACTTGAGCAATGGAGCAGCACCTCCAAGACTCACGTTATCAGCATATTCTAGTGCAGTAGATCTTTCTCCATTTGAATATGATTTCCAAGGGCTTCTAGATTTTGAATCATCAGACGGCGACTGTAGTGATGATTTGTGTGCTCTTGATGACAGAACCGGGGCGCTACAAGTGAAAAAGATGAACAGGGAACCAATTAGAATCCACAAAGTAGCATATCTGTTTGCCACAACCACCCAACACTCCTCACAGAGGAAAAAAAGAAACTCACGCCAGTGCAGAAAATCAAAACCGTATGTCCATGCACCCGCATGCACTATCCCCACCGTCCAACGCGCTCCAAGATTCGTGCTCCATTCTCTCTCTCCCCTCCCTCTCCGGCGAGCCACACCGCCGCCGCTGGCCAAGCCGTGCTGTCCTCCACCGGAAACCCCAAAACCTCACCGCCGGAAACCTCGAAACCTTGCTGGAAATCTCGCTGGAAACCTTGAAACCTCAACCGGCGGCAGCGGCGCAGCTCGCCGGAGAGCGAGGGGAGAGAGGAAGGAGGGAGAATGAAGCACGAATCTCGGAGCACGTTGGACAGTGGGGATAGTGCATGCACGTGTGGGAAAACCACATTCCGCCACAGTGGCCCAAAACAAGAAGGAAAAAACATACAGCAACAAGAAACATTTAAAGCAGTCCTACCGGCAGAAGGGACACATTGAAAACGTATCTTTGATAGTTAATCATAAGCATTTTGTCAATTTTCTAGTTTTCCTTGTGTAATGGGCCAGAAGAGAGTATCTGCTCAATTTCATCTAAAAGAAATGAGTACTTCATTGACTTGTGACATTGTCATGTGACTGCATGAGGATGGAACATCAGAGTAGCATTATACCACACCAAGGTATGCTATTAACATTTTAGCAGACCAGTTTTGGCAAATTGCTATCAAGGGCAGTGTTTACCAGTTACAACATAATACAGAAACCTCTGCATGACATTCTTCACTTCAATCGAACTGTCAAGTACATGCTCAAGAATGCAGGCAAAGTCCTTCTGATTTTTTTTATTTGGCAGTGTGGAAGCTGATTGTTCCTCCAATAATTGTACTCCTGCAGTGTGGAAGCTTATTGTTCCTCCAAGGATTCAGGTATTTTATTTGGCTGCTTTCAAATAAAAAACTGCTTACAAGAGACAATCTGTTCCTGACTTAATTTGCTTGCTTTGTTCTGAAAAAGAATCAATTCCTCATCTCTGTGTTTTTTTACTGCGTGGTTGCTAAGTGTGTTTGGAAGGGAATTTCAGAAATCCTTGGAAGACAGGTGGATTTTGATTATGAATTGATTGCGAGATGGTGGATTAGTAATAATAGACAGGACTACTAACATTGTTTGTGCAAAGTCTTGTTGGGTGATTTGGAAAGTAAGGAATGATTTGCATTTTCGGAGAATGAGATGGTCGCCAATGCAGGAGGTGTGGCGCAAGGTCTGCCGAACGCTAAGGAATTGGAAACCGCTGTGCTAGGACTCAAAAGAGTTGCAAAAGATGGATCATTGTATTGGGACTTTAGGATGGCTCTAAAGAAAATGAAGACTGACATGAAACGAAGCATAGGTGCTGAGATAACAGTGGCAGAACGGAGGGGAGAAGCAAAAGAATGCTGAATATTGTTATGTATAGCAAGTAGAAGTAAGATGTTATTATGCTAGCCGATGCAAGCACGGTGCTGCTATGCATGGTTGTCATGGCGACCTCGGCGACCACGGCGCCTAAGGAGCACCTGGACGCCTAGTCGTCCAGGCGGGCGCCTAGTCGTCCTCTAGGCATTGCTAGACGAGCTAAGAAATGCATATAGAAAAGAGCCTATACAGAAGAAATGCATATAAGAAGGATCATATTGTAATTTCAAAACTTGAGAGGGCTCACTCGCAAAAAGCCAAAATCACTCTTATTACCCCCCCCACTCGGCTGCTCGACTCATTTCTGATTTCTTCGCCACTCGCCAGTTCGCCCGGTCGCCCCCCATCTCCTCCTCTTCCTCTCCCTTCCGCCATCTCGTCTCCCTCCAGCACCGGCGAGGCCGAGGCCGCTCGCCGGCGGCCGCTCCTCTTCCGCGCCGCTCTCCATCGCCTCAGCGGCAGCCAGCAGACTGGAGGAGGCAGCGGAGAACCGGCCGGCGACGCAGAGGAGACCGCGGATCCGGCGGAGGCGACGGCGGATCCGGCGGGGGAGACCGCGGATCCGACGGAGGAGACCGCGGATCCGGCGGCGGCGACGGCGGATCCGGCGGAGGAGACGGCGGATCCGGCGGCGGCAACGGCGGATCCGGCAGCGGCAACGACGGATCCGGCGACGGCGGCGGCAGAGACCTCTCTTATGCTCAGTTGCTCACGCGACCACACGCCATGCGCCCGCCCAGCCGACGCCGCGCCTCGCCTTGTCTCCGCCGTGGACGCCGTGTCTCCCTGGGCGCCCGCCTAGCTAGCCAAGGCGAGGCGAGCCTCCACGGCGTCCGCTCCAGGCCGACTGGACGCCTAGGCGACGCCTTGACAACCATGCTGCTATGTACTCAAAAATCTGGAATGTAATAGCCAGTGCCCAGTAGTAGTCTCATGGGTAAAAGTTGAGGTGGTGGAAGTGTTGAGCAGAAAGGTTCAGTCTGAACCTGTAACGCACAATGTTTGGTGGTTCGTTATTTTCTATGAAAATCTGGAACCGGAGCTTAGGCTCTCTGGTTGGCAGCCCATCTCGCACCGCCGTGCATAGGGGTGGAAACAAGTCGAGCTGAGCCGGTTCGAGCCAGTCTCGGCCGAGCTCGCACCGAGCCGAACCATGGCTCGGCTCAGCTCGTTTAGAAACCGAGCTAGAAGGTAGGGCTCGACAAATGGCTCGAGCCGGCTCGTGAGCTCGAGTAGAGGCTTGGTCTGGGCTCCCTCCCCGCCACCCAGATCTGCCACCTCTCGGTCTGGGCTCCCTCCCCGCCGCCCAGATCCGCCGCCGCCTCTCGGTCTACGCCGTCAGATCCGTCGCCGTCGCGATCTGTGCCGCTCGGAGAGCCGCCGCAACACGGAACCGCCTAGATCTGCCGCCTCTTGGGTGCCCAGCTTCAAATCGGTTGTCGGGGTGGTCGCGGCTGGGAGCGGGGAGGGAGGAAGCGGCGGGGCGGGAGGAGGCGGCGGCGCGTGGGAGGAGGTGGCGGTGGGGCGAGGAAGGAGGAGGCGGGGGGAGGGAGGAGGCGGCAGGGGGCGGGGAGGGAGGCGACAGCAGCGGGGGGGGAGCGGGGAGGGAGGCGGCGGTGACGGGGGGCGGGGAGCGGGGAGGGAGGCGGCGGCAACGAGGGGCGGGGAGGGAGGAGGCGGGCGGGGCCGCAGGTGAGCGGAGAGAGCGAGGCGGGCGGAGGGAGCGGGTGGAGCAAGCGGGCGGAGCGAGCGAGGCGGAGAGCAGGCAAGGCAAGGCAGTGAATATATTATAGCTTTGGCTCGTTTGGGCTCGCGAGCCGCTCGCAAGCGGCTCAGACTCAGCTCGTTTTTGAGCTAAGCTTTTTCTTAGGCTCGACTCGCTGGAAAAAATTTCGAGCTCGAGCCGAGCCAGCTACGAGCTCGAGTAGCTCGCAAGCCTCGAGTTTTTTGTCCAACTTTAACCGTGCACCACAACAGAATCAGCGCGTCGTTGTAACAGGTAAACACGTCCATCCTCGTCTGCACCTCCAGTGGCACCCTTTCGCCCGTGCAGCTCGTCGGGGAGATCGACGGGCGTGTGCGACAGAAGGCTCCTAGGAGTGGCCATATGCGCGACAGTCTATTTGGTCTCCCTGGGGTAAATGGACACGGTGCAACGTCCCATTCATGCAGTCTATCAGGGATGGACTAGTAAAAGCCCAGTGAGGGCACGGACCCTTATTTAATTTTTAACCCACATCTATATAAGATGAAATCCCACCATTTGGGCCCCCACAGATCCAACAAAAATACTCTTACTGGGTCTCCGGTAAAACAAAAATTCAATCCCAAAACCATTTATCTCCGCTCGGTTTTCATTCTAGATCCGCCCTAGTCGTCAACTAAGGTATCGATGTGGCCATGTTTGACACGGTGGTCTCATCAGTGCGCAACATGCGGGTTGACCGCGCGGACGTGGCCATGCTGTACTCGGACATCGCACATGACTAGGTGTGCATGGAACTATGGGACTACACAGAGAAGCGCGGGGAGGACATGGAGGTGGCAGCCTGGGGCCAGGGGCGGCGCCGTTGGGTGCCTCAGTAGCCTGCTGGCAACGTCAGAGGGGCGCTTCGTTAGGTGGGGCTTAGCTCTATTTTTACTTGCACAATTGAATTTGATATCCACATAAGTTACAAAAAATATATTGTTTCTAATGGAACAACACGCAAATCTCTCTCTCTCTCTCACTCACACACACATATATGAGATATACATATCTAATCAAACCTTCTCAAGGGCAGGACGGCATGGCTGCTGATTTACATGTTCGGTTGGCAAGATCTATCGAATGTCTGTAGGAAAGCGTCCAAATCACCCCATGTAGAGAGAGACGACGACGCCGATGTCCATGGAGATAGAGGGAGGCCCCGAGCGCTACTAATGGAGGGAGGTGGTAGCGCTGCTGATGGATGGAACCCTGTTGCGGATCACGTTGGCGATGGAAGGAGGCGGGTTGCAGACATTTGTGATCACGCTGGCGGTAGAGGGAGTTGGGCCGACAGTGGGGAGTTGAGGCGATGGACTAGAGTTGTAGCACGGGGAGCGAAGACGAAAGTGAGAGCGATAGGGGTTTTCATGCAAATAAGCATAAGTCATCTGGTGGTTTTCCACATGCTTGGATCGTGCCTGTCTGGCTAGGATGGTCCTGGGCGTTTGTTAGCACCCAAATGGGCATTAACACTAGATATGCTCCATTTATACATTCTCAAAAAAACAAATTTGGAGTTCAAACTTGCAAACTTGAACATAATTAAACATCAACACTAAGCCCCACCTCCTCTCGTGCATGTTTTTTGCAGCAAAAGAAAATATAATACTGGCGTTAAAACTTGAACTACCACATATTTTCCTTTACACTGATACCTTGAGGGTACTCCTAATAGTATGATATAAACAGTGTCTATAGCATGTCAAATAAGCAAAAAGATGATTGCAGTTTCTCATGCAAGATATTGCATATTTGAGAGGATTAAAAAAGTTAGATGATATGGATTGGTAAAAAGGAGAGAGATGAGGTGAGATAAGAAGGAAGAAATTAATTGAGTGGGATGATTACTAGATATCATATATTAAAAAGATTATTTCTAATCATATATCTATATAAAATAATAAACTATATATATTATTGTATACTTCTGTATTAGAAGTGCCTTGACCATTCTTTATGGATTTAACAAAACAGCTTGACAGATCATTCATCACAAGCCAACACGACTCTGGCTCCCGAGTTCCCAACACTAAACCGGCCCCACACGCCATAGACCCAACAGCGCATCAACCGACAACCCGCCCCGCCCACTTCCCAGAACCACACGCGCCGCGTCGGCTCGGGCCGACCAACCCAACCCGAAGTTACCCAACCCCCGCGTTCCTTGATAAAATGGCCCCTTCCCCCTTCCGCGCTCTCCCCTCCCCACACGCGAGCCAACGCGCAAAACGGAAACGGGACTCCTCCCCACCTTATCCTATCCGGACCGGAGCACCCGCTTCCTCCCCGATGGCGTCCCTCACCGCCACCACCTCCTCGCCCGCCGCCCTTCCCGCCGCCTCCACCACCGCCCCAGCCTCATCCGTCTCCCCCGCCGCCACCAAGCGGCCGCACCTCGCCGGCGACGACGCGCCCTGGCGCGCCGCGGCCACCGGCTCCGCCGGAATCCGCCCAGTCCCGCGCATCCACCATGCCCCCGTCCTCCGCGTCGCGCAGGACGACTCATCCGCGTACGCCCTCGCCATCATGAAGGTACGTCCCTGCCCGGCTTGGTTCAATTTCGGTTTGGTTAGGTGAGGGAGGGCTAATTTTGAGCTTGCTCTGCAGCATCCGGATCCGATAGGGGAGGGGTTGGCCATGGAGGCGGTGGCGGAGGCGGCCGGGCCGGAGTGCATCGTGCCTGGGCAGCAGGCGCCGCTCCGGCTCCTGGGGCTCAAGGTACAAATCCATCTCTTGCTCGCTGTATTTTTGCAATCCAATCGTTATGCATGTGTGATTGATGTACCTAGTAGTTATTGGATGGTGTGAAGGTTGTTTTGTGAGGGGACGCGTGGCTGGTTTCGCTCAATTCTGTGACATGATTGGATAGTTTCGTTCAATTCCTCATCATGGTTGGATATTTCGATGCTTGTGGTTGATCGTTGATTTGGTCATTAATTGTTGTTTGTGCTATGCTTGCTATTGGCCAGGTTGTGTTGGTCGGTCTTTGTCGGCTTCATAGTCATACAAATTAAAAGAAAAACAGACTTTAGTTATCACAAAGTATTCATGGACTTCTGTTGTTGAAACTAGTCTGTAACTACTGGTGATCGTTGGTATTATATGGTTCATATTGTACTGTATTATTTGTCGGATAATAGAAACCACTGGGGATGGTCTGATATCATGTTGTATAGATTTATGGTAAGTTGATCGTCAGTCTGATACTATAGCTCATTTCATGCTCTTGTTTGTTGTATTCACTGTGAAAGGTTGCTCACTATTTCTGTATGGTGCCAAACTGCCAATTGTTTGGATAACTAAAATGCCAGCATAGTTTGTCACCTATTGTGAAAGAAAATGTCGACCAATTGATGTGACCAGTATGGAATATTGTAGATTATATGCAATTGAAGCCATTTTGTTGATTCTGATATTTACTATTTTGTTGTTTCTATGTAGGTTTGGCCCCTTGATCTAGAGTTGAAGTTCTTGGAACCATTTGGACGGGAATTACATTCGATGAAGAAGGTACTACTGCTTGAGACCTTCCTTCTATTGTTCTGTTACAGCTGAGCTATTTGTTCGAGTTGTGAAAATATCTGTAATCCAAATCCAAAAATCTTTTAATGTAGCTTAACTGGCAACATGACCACCTAGCAACCTTACAGAAGAGATTTGGTTGCTTTTTTGTCTGCGATAGTAAGACTCATCACAAACCTGTAGTCATCTTCAAACTTGTTTGCAATGCTCTCCTGAGAAAGATAAGTAGGATATGTAGTTGTCACTTGGTCTTGTAGCAGACGAGCTGTAAACGCTGTTCAAGTCATCAAAGCATGTTGCATAATTGCACTTTAAACATTGATAGGCATTGTATCATGCACTTGCTTATCATCACTGGTGTTTTTCTTGGGACCATGTAGTTCAAACAGATATGTCAGCTGTTGAGAATGGTTAAAAAACACCATGTATGTATTCCAGTGGATATGTCTCTTTGCTAGTTCTTCCATTTAAGCCGTTTTGTTGTTGTTTTACAAGGTTAATGTGACTTGATGACTGTTCGGTAGTTTCATTTAGGTTTCTTCATATGTTCACCACCTTAAGTTGAATTAGTTTATAACTTCATATACATGCCTGACAGTCTGGGTGATGTTTTGGTGAACTTCTCTCTAAAGCATTGAAAGAAAGAAGTCAGCATGATATGTTAGACTTGCTGTCAAGATTTTTCAGTGGGCTCTAGATGCTGGATCGGTGGATCCAGCATTAATATCTGAGCTGTATATCTTCAAAAGAAAGGTGCTGGTGTTTTGACCATTGTAGACATTCTGACCATTGAACCTTTCAGGCAGGGCTGGTTCAGTCAACCATAATCCTGCGCCATGCTGAGACTAGTCTTTGAGGCAATGGGCATATTCATGTTTTTGAGCATGATGATTTTGATAAAACAAATAGTCAAATTGCTGGTTTATTCACTTTTAGTGCCTCTTGGGTCTATGGTTTAGGAATTAGGACACTTCCAACTATTAGAGGTTGCTGTGTATCACTCTTGGTTTCTTGGAGCTGATCAGCTGAACATGAGGCATCTCAGAAGTTAGAGCTGAAGCATATGCAGCACCCCCTTAGGCGATGCATGAGCAGTTTCATTAATAACTCTCCAGTTGTTGGAATGCTTAGAAAATGTATGGTTTTATGTTCTGATCTAGTATTCTAGTTCGAACTTTACGAGATTGTTGCAGTCTTAGAATATTGTTGGTAGTGATTTCCCTCCAATGGGTTGTAAGTTCGCTTCTGCTGTGACAATGGAATGGTAGCTTCTCTTGGTAGTTTGTTAAAGAACTCATCTTTATTTTGATCTCCTTACTATAGCTTAGCATCAGAAGTAACCAAACATTTATGATCTTTTTTTTTTTTTTTGTACATCTCTCTTAACCAAATACTAATCTCCTCCATTCCTGTATTCACTTTGCAGTTCATGGACAAGTCATGCAGTGTTATGGACTCATCTATGGCAAATAAGTAGGTGCATGGCACATTAGTTCCCTCCAGTACTTAGCTGATGTTGTATCCGCAGTGCTTGGTGAAGTTACAAGACCCGAAAGATACAAAATTACTAGGAAGAGCCCATGGAGAGAGACCACATTCTTGCATATCTTGAGCCGCATCAGTTGATGGAGCGAGATATGGCATCGTAATTCTTGTCTACATGCTATACATTTGTTATATTCATGTACCGATGACCTGCTTAGAATATAGTGCTGATTTGCCAAGGGCAAGGGAACAAAAAAAAGATCATACAAATTACCATTTGTTCTGTTACTACGTCGAATTATTCCCAGCCGCAGGCCACATGTTGATGGGGAGTTCCCATCAAAATTCGTTGTGCTTGCTTTCCGTTTCAGTGGACGTGCGGTTGTGTGGGACCGTGGAATATTGCGACATATACAAACATGGGATCGGTTGCGTAGCGAAAACGTGCAAACAAGGTCGGCAGTGTCCATCACGGGTAGGCGGGCAGGCCTGACGAGTCAACCGGGTCAATGAGAGACTCCTCGTCAGGGAAGGGCACAATGAGTCTAGTTCGTTCCTGCCTTTTTTTTTCTCTTGCAACTGATGGTAGTACATGACAACACACGTGCCCATTAGCCATTTTGCAGTCGCAGCGTCGTCAATGACCAACACCAACGCCAAAAAAAAAAAAAAAAAACAAATGGTGAACCGTATCGAATCAACGGGAAAACGATCTTGCCATCGAAACCGCTTTTTTTTTCCCAGCTAGCCCCGGATTTCCACGACCGGCGAAGATCGGATCTAGCTTTGCCGTGGCCATGCCTCGATGATTATGGGATGAGCGCACCAAGATGAGATTCGGTGTATGTTGATCTGAATTCCGAATCCATTCCCGTGGCAGCAGCGTGGCCGTGTTAAAGATGACCGGCAGAACCGAACGCGATGTCGGCGATCGAGCCGCATCAAGATACAGTGTTTCAGGTTGTCACTAACTGCTCGGTCCGAAAACTTCCCAAAAAAACCTGTGCGCATGTGTGTGTACAATGGCTTGCAAGCATACGCGCATCGCGTGGAAACTCATCCCCACTCCCCACTCGCTCGTCCCAGCTCCGCTCCAACAAGAGCAGCGAGTGCAACTGCCGAATTGCGTCGTCGTGTAGCTTGTCCACTGCAGAGTGCGGCCACCGTCTGAAAACGAGCTCGATCGCGAGTCGAAATTCGCTGACACAGCCGTGCTAGGGCAGTCACTCGTGTGGTCCATCACTCATGGTGGGCTCTGCGCACGCCGGCGTGGGGATGACCAGGCTAGCGATCAAACGAGGAGCAGTACATAGCACTATAGCGTAGCAGCATTCTCATTTTGGAATCCGTAATGTGCGCCATGTGGGCGCGGTGCATGCATGCGACTCCACCGCAGCGCCATGTTCTAGGCTGCTGAATGCTGGCTCCGTGGAGCTGAAGCATGGGTGGGTGGTACAGGTACAGCAGTCATTCTGCTAGCCTGTGCTAGTACGCAGCACTTTGCAAGTTTGAAATGTGCAGCGTCGTTTTAAGTGGACTAGCTAGCTAGCTGCGGGCCTACCTATGGGACGTGGAAACTGTGCCGCCTAAACTGTACAGTAGATCTTTAGCTTTGCATCAGCTCGTGAAAGAATAGATTGGAAATGCAAATTTCTCGAGGTAGAATCGGTACCAAAACAGAGGGGTGAGGTAGAATCGCCTTGAAAACAGAGTGAACGGTGTTTTTAAATTTTTTTATAAATATTTGTTGATCATTTTACTATGATAGCTGCTATAAAGTTAAAGATCAAGATGAAAAGCCAACACTAAATCTAGAAAATCAAAAAAATCAAAATTCTGAGAAATTCAGGCTTTAGGCGGTCAGACTGGCAACCAAGGGCAATAAGCCAGTCTGACCGGTCTCAAGCGATTGGACCGGAGGGGATGCGGTCTCATCGGCCTTCTCTATTCCAAAACTGAAATTTTAGCCTGAATCAATGAAACTTTTGATGTAACTTTAACAATATAAGTCCAAATGATATGAAGTTTTGCATACACCTTATTTAAAATCTCAGAAACCTATTCCAACTAAGAATCACAAAAAATCTATATCAAAGGTTTAGACCTTTCTCAAAATCAAGCATCAAAATCGGGCAAAAACTAAAAACTCGAAATATGACTTGCTCGTAAGTGAAAGATGGTCAAGATGGCTCTAGATATATTTTTACATGTCAGAGCAAGTAAGAACATCTAAAAATTCGATGCAAAAACACTCGAATTAAGAAATCACTCGAAAAAGTCAAATCCAAACAAAACAGGCAACTTCACGAACTTGACAAATCTAATACTTAATGGATGGGAATTGATTTCTATGATATATGTCCATCATTTACTTATCCTTGGCATTCAGTAAGATTAAGGAGGTGAAAGAGAAAATCAAAACCAACAATATCAAGAGCAAATTAACTAAAACAAGAAGGATTTATAAGATATGAACAAAGTTGATATATTGTTACTCGAGGATAAAAGTTTTACAACTGCTCCACCTAGACAACAAGAGAGTACACAACAGTACTCACACTTCTCTAATATTAACCCTAGAACATTTGGCTTGAATGAGTAAAACTAAGATGGTTGCATGGTTCACTAGCAAATCTTCATTCTAACTCATTAAATAGATAAGGTAACCAACACCATTTAATCCTAATGGATATTATCCATTTAGCACAAATGGAAGAATTCGTTAATTCTACTAAACACGGGTTTTACTTACACATTACACTTATGCACGTTTTTCAAAACATATAAATTCAAATCCGTTAAGATCTTAGTTTTTGATTAAACTTGATTTTCTCAACTTTTCTTTGACCTAAACCGCTTTCCCAAACGCCGCGATTTTATCCATGGTAGTTTTTGGTATTTGGGTCAACTTATCAGAATCTTTGACCTAAACCGCTTTCCCAAACGCCGCGATTTTATCCATGGTAGTTTTTGGTATTTGGGTCAACTTATCAGAATATCCTTTTTTGACCCAGTTTTTATCTTTCCTTGCAAGCAATTATCATGCTCGTCATGTGTAGTTGTACCACTGGTTTACTATACGTTGGCAAGTTTCTTTCGTTTTGGTTTCACCAGACCGCTACTTAAACCGACCAAGCCACATGGTGCAAACTGGTGCTTGAACTTCCCTTCAATATTTTTTATTTTTCTCGTGGTATGTTTGAGCTTAGTCATTTCATTCGACATCTTTAATTGTTCTGAGCCTCAGCTCCTCTATGAGCGTAACTCCAATCCTCACGTTTATCATGGTTAACTCCAAACTTCCTTGCACATCTAAAGACAAAGAAATCATTTTTAGTTATAAATTCTTCATAACTTAACCCACGTTAGCTAAATCATACTAAAGGATCATGTGAGAAGGTCCTAATTTATGATGAACCATTGCAATTTGGGAGATTTGAAAATTTGATTAACAGTATTGCTGGTCGGTCAGGAGAAGGCCAATCAGAGTAGCAGTGTGCCACCCGTGAGAGGATGTGTAAGGTGGAGATAATTCTTGAAAATCTACCTCCATCCATCTAGGCACTTTAATAACAGGATTCACGAGAAAAACCCAGTTTTGCTTGATTTTGGTCTTATCGAGTGACTTCTCATTTCAATGGTTTTTGGGTTATGTTCTTTGGTGTTCTAGTTTGCTGTGATATATAAAAATACATCTAGAGTCATCTTGGCTAGGGGTGGATATCGAGCCGGCTCGGCTTGATAAGGCTCGGTAAAAAAGCAGCTCGGCTTGGCTCGGCTCGTTAGACTAACGAGCTAAAAACAGGCTCGGCTTGGCTTGGTAGAAAGCTCGGGCTCGGCTCGTTAAGCTCGATAGGCTCGGCTTGTTAGGCTTGTTATGCTCGGCTCGTTAGGCTCGGCTCGTTATAAAGAAAAATAGGGCTATCAAAAGTGCAGCATCCAGCTAATCACATAATTTAGCAGAAATCTAGACTCATGGAAAAAATAGGGACAAGAAGTATCTTCAGTAAACAATGATATGCATTGGTTCTGAATTTCTGATCAAAAAATCAAAATGGCAGCAGCAACCAAACTGATGTGCAAACAATAGGATAATCAGAATGATATCAAAAGACCAACCTGCATTTCTTGACCCGAACATACTAACAATAGGATAATCAGCTACATGTGCAATCACAGTTAGACAACCATAGCACTAATGCATCAGATCAAAGATAAGCTTACAAAGACGCCTCAATGCCACTGCAATTACCCCTTACCTCTAACATACAACAGCAGTAGTGACAGCAGCAGCAGTAGCAACAAACAACAGTCCACCACCACTCCACCAGGCGTACAGGCCACCAGGCGTCCAGGCCAACATACAGTAGTAGTGACAGCAGCAGTAGCAATATGTAGCAGTAGTGACAGTAGCAGTAGCAACATACAAAAGTGCAGAATTGCCAAAATGTTGGACTGCAGACAGTGCACCAGCAGCAGAAGTACCAATGAATATATTCAAAAGGAAAAGACAAACAAATATTAATGAACATAGTATACAGCAGCAAATGAAGGATTTTGGTAGAGAAACTTACAATCCGGTCCTAGCTGCTAGCCACCACACTCTCAGGAAATGGTATAGATTCGACATCATCCTCATCATCTTCTTCTTGCAATAGAAAATCGATTTAGACTCAATAGTAACAAAGATGATAGTTAAATGAGTTAGTGTGCCTGAACATACCACAAACATTAGAGGTGTCATGTCATTGTGCGAACCTCGTATCCAGCTAGAAGCACATATTAGTGCCTCAACCATAGCCGGGCGCAATGCACTACGATAATCATCAAGTACTCTACCGCCGGCACTAAAGGTTGATTCTGAAGAACGATGCTAGCAGGTACAGTTAAGAATTTCTTTGCCATATTGGACACTACCGGGAACCTATGAGCATTCAACCTCCACCAATCTAGCAATTTGAAACTTGTGTCTGCTAAAGGATGATCCCCTAGCAATGAACTTGGCTATCAAACTCCTAGCAGCAACATCATTTGAGGCAGCATTGTCAAGAGTAATCGTCATAATCTTGTCTTCTATTTTCCATGCAGTTATACACTCAAAGACTGCTTGAGCTATCACAATCCCGGTGTGTGGAGGATCCAACTCAACAAAGTTTAGCACACGGCATTGCAAAGCCCAATTAGAATCAATGTAATGCGCCACCAAACTCATATAACAAAGGTTTTGATTGGAAGTCCACAAATCACAGGTTACACTTATGTTATCCACATCTTTAAGACTCTTCCTCAGATTTTCTTTTTCTGTTTGGTATACCTTTATGCATTCAGCCCTTATAGTCTTTCTACCAATAAACTGATATGATGCATTCATATACCTCATCAACACATTAAACCAAATGTGCTCTACCATCTTAAATGGATACTCATGGACAATTATCATCTTTGCAATTAATCTACGAGTTTCCTCATGGTCATATTCACTAGGATTAACAAAAGGTAAACTTGATCCCTCGGGATCATAATTGAGTGTACCTTGAGCCTTTTGCCTTCCCACTTTGTTTAGATAGGGTGCACACTTGGGAATGTGCCTTTTCAGATGTGAAGTGGCTCCCCCATGCTTGTAAGAGAACAATCCATAACAAAACCGACACTTAGCCTTCGTCTCACTCACCCCTTTCTCCTTCTTGGATGGGACATTGACCACCTTGAATAGTTTCCAACAATCCGAACGCTTTCCTCTACCCTTTTTGGTGGGAGACACTTCAATTCCCTTCTTCCTTTTCACTCTCTTATTGGTATCATCATCTACCGCATGCGCATCTTCGCTTGCAGAATCCAGGGAAACATGCGCACCTTCACTGTCATTTGACAAATCAAGCGTGTCCGACGAGATAGGCTGCTCGCACTGCTCACCCAGCAACTATACAAAATTAGAGGCGATATTCACTTTTAGACACGCTAAATAAGGCAGTAATTAGCACATATCAGAAAAATCAAACTGCATCCTTATTCAGGCACTGTCAAAATCTATCGTTTAAAATCAAAATGCATCCTTGGCACTGTCAAAAGATTCAGACATCACAAGATTGTGATGCATGAATATTTTGACAGTGCCAAGGATGCATTTTGATTTTAAAAGATAGATTTTGACAGTGCCTGAATATTTTTACAGTCATGTGCTATACTACTATACACAGTCATGTACTATACGCAGGTTGAGGAGCTACTATACCATGGCTGCCGGGGTCGGAGTTGCTTTGCCACTGCAAGGTGACCGTGGACAGGGGTGGGGGACGCGGTTCACCACTGGGGTCGATGCCGAGGAGGAGCCGGAGCCGGACCCTGAGGACCTCTTCTCGCCGTGGTTCTTCGACTCCATGCTGGCCTGCGCATGCCACTCCATGCGCCAGACGCTGACGAGAGGCCCACGGCTAGGGGAGGTGCAGCACCGTGGCGACGGCCGGATCTTGGGTTGACACTTGACGTAGGCGATGGCCAACGGGAAGGGGGTGGAAGCTCAGCCGAGGAGGAGGGGAGGGGCCGGCACTGGCGCCGGCGAACGGGGAGGGTGCGGTGCGGCAACGTGGTGGCGGCGCTGGATCTAGGGTTTACACTTCGGGAAGATGGGAAGGGCGGTGAAGGCTGAGGAGAGGAGGAGGGGAGGGGCTGGCGCCGGCGGACGGCGAGGAGGAGGGGAGGGGCTGGCACCGGCGGACGACGAGGAAGAGGGGAGGGGCTGGCGTCGGCGTCGGGATCGTCGGATCGGGATCGATTTGAGTTTTTGGGTACTGTGAGTAGGAGGGGATCGACTGTCGCCTGTCGGTGGCCTCGGTGTCTTCAGCGAGGGGAGTCGGGCGAATGGGCCGAGCGAGCGATGGGTCGCGGCGTCGCTCAGATCGGCAGGTGGGCTGGACCCTTTCGACTGAGCCAAATGAGCCAGGCGAGCGGCTCGCGAGCCAGCTCGGGCTTGGCTCGTTAAGAGTCACGAGCTCAACCTCCGGCTCGGCTCGGCTCGTAAATGCCACGAGCCGAGCCGAGCCTGTATCGAGCCGAGCCGAACCGCGAGCCACGAGCCATATTTCCACCCCTAATCTTGGCCATCATCTACCTATGAGCAAGTTGTATTTACCGTTTGGGATTTTGTCTCGATTTTGGTGCAACATTCCAACAAGCTGAAAAAGGTTCAAACTATGGCCATGATTTTCATGATTGTTTATTAGAATAGGTTCACAATAACTTAGAGAAGATCCATGCAAAATTTTATATCATTTAGATCTGTAGATCAAAAGTTCTCTCGATTTTGGTTTTTGAAGTTGGGCTGAAAATATTATTTATCGCTCTGATTTTACTGTAGCAACCGGTCAGACTGCCATTATAAGGTCGGTCATACCTCCCGGACCAGTTAGACCATCATTTGAAGACCGGTCAGACAGTCGGGAAGAGTTAGGTTTCAAATTTTATTGATTTGGGCTAGTTAGTTTGATATTTAGCTGAGGATTTCATGTTATACACATCTATAAGTGTCTAAGGATAGAATCTTGAATATTTATGGGAAAATTTTGAGTTGACGCTATATCTTGTGCTAACTTGCTAAATTTATTATATCATTCTATGTATAGTTTAGTTTTTCATATGCTAGCTCTATTAAATATAAACAGCTTGAATTAAATCATGTTTTTTGGAATTTGAGACTGGTTTTACTCTAGTGATCATCTAATGATTCACGCCTTGTCATTGAGTTTTAGATTAAGCTATGGTAGTTCTTTTATTGAAGTATGAGTGAGTATTAGCTCTTTGTTCTTTAACTAAGTTAAGAAAATATAAAATAATCTCTTTTGTATAAAAAACTGATCTCACTAATTTTTTCTTATTTCGAATCTTAGGAGCTAGTAATCACTGAGACGGCTTGTCATTGCATTACACATGAACTCAAGGGGAGTTTTGGATGATCAAGATCACTTCTTTAAGCTTCTTGCTTGGGTTAGTCGTCTAAGGCTTGAGATCTAGCACATAGCTAAGAAAATAAAATTCTGTAAAAAATAGTTGAAGCTTAGGTAAAATAAAAAATGAATATCAAAAAATTCTAAATGTACTAAATTTGCTCAATTACAAGTGATATCTAGTGCTTGAACTAAACGTTTCAATCTTAAATTTGTAGTACTCTAAATTGAGTCAGTTATAGCTTCATAATTCTATTTAGAATATTGACATTACTTGACCTATTTTTGGATACCTTTGTCTAAACTGTGATTGTGAGCAACTTGACATACTAAAAATATATTTAATTTCAGATTAGTGCTCATTTGGTTTTAGCTTTATTATATATGATTTGTCATGATCTAGATAGCTCTTTCACATAATATGATTTAGTGTAATACTTGTAGAGTCACTTTAGAAAATTTTCATAACTCCTAAATACTAAAAATAAATAAAATATAACCACTTTATTTCATTCATGTTCTATCTTATTCCATATATCTTAATGATTCTATTATCAAAGGTGGAGAAAAATCGATAAAAAATACATATAAATACATATTCATGCTCTCCTCTGATCGTTTGACCGCTAGGTCCGCAGTAATTCTAAAAAAACTATAAATTTACAAAATACAAATTTCTACTCTTCTAAAATAGTAATGGTTTACGTAACAAAACGTTAGACCTTCGTCACGAGAGATCTCTTTTGCGGGTCAAACGACTGTAGAGCTGGAGAGAGAAAATAGTGAGGGTAGACATCACCATCGAAAGAAAAATAGAGTGCTTGTTTGTAATGCATCAAGTCATCTAAAATTGTCTAGTCTTCAACTTCAACAACAGGGTTGTATCTAAGATTTATCCTTCATATCTGTTTGGTTTGGTGCTATAACCTTGCATATACTTGAGTTATTAGATTCACGACTAAAATCATGGCGCTACACACTCTCTTAATTAATTTCATGCCGACTCAATTGTGCCCCTCGTAAAATATTTTCATCAGAGAAAGGTGGCCATTTAAAAACCATTACAGGCATAAAACTTGCATCATGATTCCATGAACTAAACAGCCCTTTGGTGACGCACCAAGGGGGAAAACACTGTATGATATTTTCAGGTCAAAACTCAAATTAGGAATTAAAAAACTAACAAATGACAAATCCATTCGAAGGCTACCCTATCTCTCCCCTCCCAAATCCGTCCCAATTGGCCGCCTCCAACTCCAGTCCCAACTCTCGGTCCACCCGCGTTCGAGCCTTGAGCTCAACATCGATGCTCACCTTTAGATATGATGCACATCTCCGCACGTTCAGTATAAAAACATGTGTCTATGTTATATAAGATCTAATACTTTTATAAAAAAAATTCTAACTATATATTAGAAGATGCATATATATGTATGTGCGTGTGGTGGTGTGTTGTATATGTGCATGTGCCTTTATCCCCTTGAACACTCCAATCCCTACGACTTCCTCCCTACATCACTACTACGACTTTCCCTCCGTGCCTGCATGCGTGTTCAAACCGTGGATTTCTTGGCAGCTCGGATCAGTATATTCCATTCCCACTCCTCCGTCTTCCCCGCTCGCTTGCTTTGACCCATCAATCGATCACGGAAAACGAAACGAGATCAAACAAGCGATCCCATTCCGTTCCCATCCTCCGAGTACAGCCTCCAAGAAGCCACGACAAGAAACCAAACCAAGAAGCAGAGCAGGGAGCGGAGGAGGAGGAGGCCCTGTCCCTGCGAGTATGGGGCAGGTGAATCGGATCGGTGCCGCGGTGGCCGCCTGCGCCGTCCTGCTGCTGGGCTTCGCGTGCCGGGGCGGCCACGCCGGCCAGACCAGCGAGTACCGGCGCCAGCTCGGCTCCGCCGTCGACATGCCGCTCGACGCCGACGTCTTCCGCGCCCCCGCCGGCCACAATGCGCCGCAGCAGGTAACTGTAGACAGACTAAATCAATCTACTGAATCTAGTATGCTTCCTCTTGTCTTGTGGTATGAATCTACTGTGTTCATGTTTCTTGGATAGACCGCTTGCGTGTGGCAGTGTACTGGCGTCTGGCAAATACTAGTTGAACAGTGGTTATTGCAACGGGCTATGCTTTGAAGGAATCTGTATTTTCTTTGTCGTTCTGTACTCGTTCTAGTCCTGCAGCATGGTTTTTTTACATGCTTGGCATATAAAAGTTGTCTGAGATGATGCAAGTGAAATCTTGTTGGACAGTTGTAACAGTTTTATTACCTTTTACTTTCTTTGAAATTTTTCTCGTCTTAGTCAAGCTATGCTCTTGAATTTAAACCTTCCATGTCTCGTTAGTGGACTTGTATACCTGGTTCGGCGGTACATAAACCATTAGTCTACTCATGATCCTTTTATGGCTAATTAATAGTGGATAGCCATCACTCATTTGGGCCATTGATTTCATAACTTTTACCACTCTTTTCATAGGTTATCTTTTCCTTTGATAATATCTTGTATAATTCTTGTGGTTTCCGTTATGCTTCACTGCTGACACTCGAATGAACAAGTTCAGTTTTTCAGTTCTTGTTCTCCTTATGATTTTTACAAGCGCTATCTTCTATACTTCTGTTTTCTTCATTTTTGTTCTATTTTTTTTTATCATTTGTCAGCAGGAAATGATTAGATTGAATGGCAGTTTAGACAGAGATTCTATTATATGGTGGAGTATTACAGATTTTGGTGTACCCCATCACCCATGGATGTGTATGATAGGTTGCGAATATTTTCTTTTTTAGTGGCTCTCAATTTTATTTTGTGCTTTTTAAGCTACCTTTCGCCCTTAATCCCAGCCCACAAATTAAACATTACAAACTAGAGTTCTTTAATTAGTAATACGGCTTCCGTACTACCATTTTGCTTTGCTTTACTAGTTTTAAAAGTTATCAGCAGCTTTTAGGTGAGTCTCCCATCATATGTTTGAGTTTGACCACTACTAATTTGTTGTAGGGCCCTTTTACGAACCTTTTTGTTCTTACCATTTCCCCCTACTTTTCTTATAGGGCTTTCTTTGTT
Organism: Melocanna baccifera; assembly: GCA_036346265.1. NCBI lineage: Eukaryota > Viridiplantae > Streptophyta > Magnoliopsida > Poales > Poaceae > Melocanna > Melocanna baccifera. The sequence goes on along the minus strand of CM070676.1, from coordinate 37,093,392 downwards.
CTTACTTAATCTTACTCCATATAATTAAATATTATGATGCTTTTTTCGTGAGATTGATGTCCATTCCTTTTTTACTATGATGTCGGAATTAATTAATAGTATGAAAGATGTGCTCACGTACAGTCAGTAGTCTATTCTCCATTCTGACGCTGATTGATATTGTGCTCTGAAAGGTTCATATCACACAAGGCAACCATGATGGCACAGCCATGATAATCTCATGGGTGACAACATATGAGCCTGGCTCAAGCACTGTGCTTTACGGGACTTCAGAGGATAACCTCGACTGTTCTGCAAAGGGCAAGCATACTCAGTATACGTTCTACAAGTATACCTCAGGATATATTCATCATTGCACCATCAAAAAGTTGGAGGTCATCATCTCATAAAAAAAGCAGTGTGTATGTTTTCGTAAAGTTTGGTGTCTTGATTCAAGACTTTGTCTTTATTGCAGTTTGACACCAAGTATTACTATGCCGTTGGGATTGGACAAACAGTGAGGAAGTTTTGGTTCAGGACCCCTCCGAAAAGTGGCCCAGATGTTCCATACACATTTGGTCTCATAGGTATTGTCAAGTGTGCTCAGGATATAGCTTTGATGCACATGTCTGAACTTTGGGAGCACCACATATGCGTATATGCTAGTTTGTTATCAGAATATACATTCACCAAATCTGTTTGGTAATATTGCCCAAAATTTTACAATTGTGTTCAGGTGATCTCGGTCAGAGTTTCGACTCAAATGTTACTCTCGCTCATTATGAGTCCAATTCAAAAGCGCAGGCAGTGCTTTTTGTTGGGGACCTGTCGTATGCAGATAACTACCCATATCATGATAATGTGAGGTGGGATACATGGGCAAGATTTGTAGAGAGGAATGTCGCATACCAGCCTTGGATCTGGACAGCTGGAAACCATGAGATCGATTTTGCTCCTGAACTTGTAAGTATATTACTCTCTCATACTTCATTCACATATGTGATCTGTTCAAAGAATGCTTTTACAGCTCAAATGCTAGACAATTCAGCGGAGCTATGTTATAAGCATAAAAGTTCATTCAATTGCACACATTTACAGGGTGAAACACAGCCATTCAAGCCATACAGCCACAGGTACCCCACACCTTATAAGTCTTCTGGTAGCACGGGACCTTACTGGTATTCCATCAAAAGAGCCTCTGCTTATATTATTGTCTTGGCATCATACTCATCATATGGTACGTGTATGTTTCACTGCTTTGTCAGTAATTCTTTATCAAAAAGCACTAAATCACAAACTTCACAAGTAAAAGCTACACAATTGAGTTTCTGATCCAAAAGTAATTTAGTCTTGTATGCTTTTAGGCAAAGAAGGCATTATTCCATTATGCACATATCTGTTGATTGCTACTAGCAGGAATCAGGGTAATTTATCAGTTCTCTTGTTTCTTTCCCAGGAAAATACACTCCTCAGTACAAATGGCTTGAAGCTGAGTTTCCCAAGGTTAACAGGAGTGAAACACCATGGTTGATCGTTCTAATGCATGCTCCATGGTACAACAGCTATAACTATCACTACATGGAAGGTGAAACCATGAGAGTGATGTACGAGCCGTGGTTCGTGAAGTACAAAGTTGATGTTGTGTTTGCAGGACATGTGCATGCCTATGAACGGACAGTAAGCAGCTACTCTCAAATTCTTTTCTTGTGAATAATTAGCTACTGCACATTGGGAAAAAATTGGAAATTTCTTGCAAATAAATACCCTATGTATCTTCCATTCTATCTGAGAGAGTGCATTTCAAGTTATTAAAGAAACTGCCTACGGTACTAATCAGATTGTTTTGTTCACTTTGCTGTTAACTTCTATTTGTGCATTTCCTTCTTTCCTTTTCATGTACTTACTCGCATCTAGCTAGTGAAAGCTGTTACAGTTCAATGCGATCAGTTTCACTGCTCTGCTTAGAATTATATCTTAATCCTCATAGAATTTTGTTCTTCAATTCCAGCATAGAATATCAAATGTTGCGTACAACGTTGTGAATGGTCTGTGCACTCCAATTCCTGATCAGTCCGCTCCAGTCTACATAACTATTGGTGATGGAGGGAATCAAGAAGGACTGGCCACCAAGTAAGATTCATTTCATGCTTCAGCAAATAGCAAGCTTAACTGTCCCAAATTCCTGAATGTTTTGACTGACGATATCTTCGCTTTGTTCCTAAAAATGCAGCATGTCAAAGCCACAGCCTAGCTACTCGGCCTTCAGGGAGGCGAGCTTTGGGCACGCCATACTGGACATCAAGAACAGGACACACGCTCACTACACATGGCACCGAAACCAGGACGGGAACGCGGTCGCGGCTGATTCCATGTGGTTCACGAACAGATACTGGCAACCGACAGATGATTCCTTTGACGACTCCCAGTGACAAGGTTACGGTTCCTTGTGTTGTGGTCTTCATGAATAAGCACTGCCTCGAACACACGAAGTCTCCGGTTCAGGCATGCTGATATAGTTCACGCCGCTTCTGGTCCCCTGAGAAATGTTCAAGTTTACAGCGCGATCATAGTGGTTCTACATTCTACAAAACTGTGTATAGAAGCAAAGTTCCCCTGCCGTACGTCTCAATCGCAGTGAGGAAAAAAAGACACTGTGAATGTATGAATCGCCAAAGTTGTGTACTCGTCTAGATGCTCAGTAATACTCTGGCTTCGAGGCATCGCAGATTGCAATGTTAATCCGAGGCAACCCTGGCCGCGTCTTCACCTAAAAGGCAGGCAGGCAAGTGGCCAACCGTTTTGTTCCGTTGGGCGAGTTCCCTTCCAATTACCAGCAGCCGTGCCGTCCGCCTACCGCGGCGCGGCGCTTGGCGTGCACGTCCGGCGCGGCGCTGATGCTGAGAAAGCTTCAGGCTTCCAAGTTCTTCAGCTCCTGACACCGCGCGGCGCCTCACTGCCCGCGAGCGGGCACGTGGCCCCATCCCACTTTTACGCTGTGCCAACATCGCCCTGCGCGGCTATAACGGCTCGCGCACGCACACGGCGCACGGCTTGCCCCCCGCCCGTGCCGCCGATGCCGCGCGATCGTCGTCTTCGGTGCAGCGCGCACGGCACACGTAATTTTCCGCGGTTTCGCGCGGAAGATGCGAAGGTTGACTTGTTTATATGCGCACACTGAATTGCCGGTCCTGAGATTTTAGAGATCCGAGGCGAAACTAGAAATAAAGGTTCTAGTATAAATCTACATACACACACACACATATATATATATATATATATATATATATAATTTACCAACAAACACTTAAAATACATTATGTATTAAAGAAAAATTCATATCAAAGAGTTTATAGATATTACCTTAAAAATTTCTTCTAACATTTCTAGATGCGAAGTCATTGATGATGGTATTGATATCAATCTTATCCAATAATTTCTTCTCAATACATAAAGTTGTCAAACCGTTTAACCTCTTTTGAGAAATTTTTGGGTGGTTGTAAAGGCACCGGTGAAGGTGCTGAAGCATTGCCAAAACATGTGCGATCAATGGAACCTGAAAGGATATATTATTATTTGATCATGTGAGCTGATATGAGCACACGTTAGTAAACTTGCTGTTTAAAGGATATGATTAATGTTGTGTATAGCTGGTTGATAATCACTAGCATGTCTTCTCGTGTAGAAAACACACAAGAACTCTTAAGATGACACTGTTGGTTCAAAAAATAAACTGAAGATGACACAAAGACGCATCCTAAATAACCTGTTCTTTTTCTTTCTGATGGAGACACATGTTGAATTCATGATACCTGACTTCTTTTACGCGCTTTTCGTAAAAAAGACCACAAACAGAGTTACGAAATTGAAATGCCAAAGGCACCAAGTCGGTCCAATTAAGTTTATGTACATGTGAACTTTCAGCACATTTTCCTTAAAAAAAGACTTCCAGTACACAACTCTGGAATTCCACATCAAGTATTTAAGATGTATAAAACATGAAAAGTACTAGTATAATTCAGATTGTTAAGCTATTTTATGTTCTGAAATTTTATCTTCTCAATTGCATACACATCCTAAAGCAAAGTTGCTAACCAATTGAAACGACCCGCACAATTACCAGAGGGTAATTATGCTAGTCAACGGATTATTACTTGCTTTAGCCGACAAAACACCGCTCTAACGAGTAATAAACCCATCAGAATATTGCAGCAGAACAATAATTAGAAATAATACAATCCATACAATTGCATTGCCACGCAGGGCTAAAAGTCCATACAGCAAGATAAGTCTAGCTATTACAAGGCTATTACAAAAGTCTGACAGGTTTCTAATTAAACAATAGAAGAGAGTACCAAATACAATATATGGTCAACACAGATACTTAAGACATGGAGCCCGAACTGCTCCAACCAAACTAATCCTCCCAGTCGTCGTATGAGGGGCGACCCCCATACGGCTCGTCCTCCGAACCATAGCCCTCTCCAGGGGAGTAGGGCCCCTCCTGCCTGGCCTCATCTCTTGCGGCTGCAGTGTAAAAGCTATTCTCTAGACAAAGGAAAAAAAAGCAAGGGTGAGTACAGAGTGCTCAGCAAGCTTATCCAACAAATATGCAACAAATGCCTCTATCTATTCTTTCTCTTTTGCTTTACTCTCAAGCTCAAAAACCAATCTTTATGCTCATAGAGAAAATAAGGTTTTTGGTTGCGCAAGATTTTGATTTTTATTATTTTGAAAGCTACTGAACATTTGTATGAACAGCGAAGAACTTCCGTAAGTTCCCGTAATCTCCTTTCCCGGAGACAGGCATGAATTCATGGTTTGGTTAGCACTGCGCAGGCTTGTATCACTTTACCCATCACCATTCTGATCCTATTGACGTACGGATTGCCGCATTTCCTACGATGCGGTGCCCAGATCAGAAAACAGAATTTTCGTAACTATCAAGTATATTGTATCTCCACCCGACTATTCTCAATTGGTAGCCTGACGGGAATCACCCTCGCCCAAACTCACTCAAAAGGGACATAGCCGTTGGCTGGGCCGGTTTGCTCAACCCTACCCAGCACTCCACTGCGTAATATATCGCCTTCGCATACCCCATTGCTGAATATCAGATCAGTCTCAGGTTATTGCGATTCACGTACCTCCTGCTGAATATCAGATCAGTCTCGGGTTCTTGTGATTTACGTACCCCCTGCTGAATATCAGATCAGTCTCGACTCTCGAGTACGAGGTTCGGATCCCCCCTTGCTGATCACAACCAGCCTTGGGTTCACTTCCTTTGATTAATACTTACTTATGTAGAGAATATAATAACCTTGATAGAACTACTAACCCTGTCCGTCTTCAGACGAAATGTGGTTGATACGTATTAATACGGTCCCTTCATACAGATGAAGTGGGTTAACTCCTTATATTATACCCTATGCAGAGGTCCCCAACCTGCCATTCTGATATCTGCTAAGGCAACCTCTGCCCACCCCTTTATTAATTTACAGGGCCGACTGCTCCATCAGTCGCCTACCTTTCTTTCTCAATAACCTTGATTTAAAAACTTTTTATTTGAATGCAGGGTGATATTAAATAATATCAAAATACTGAGATATCGAAAATATTCGAGGAATTGATCAAGGGGATGCTTGCCTGAGTTTAACAAAAGATCCTGAGCCTCCGCACTACCCAGGTATTCTTCCCTCTGTGAGTTCGGATTGTCTCCTGTAGGAATATGAGGCTACTAAAATAATGTACGGCTTCAACGAAGAATAAACTAAACTCGTAGATGCGATAGTATGTCACGAGGCTTCTAGTTTTGGGGTTTGGTGGCTATCGGATTTCCCAAGTGTTGGCGATACTACCCTTAAATTAACCTACTAACGACCGAATTAATTAATGCTAGTTTAAAACTTACTGTTCTTAATATTACCAAATTGGATACAAAAATAAACCCAATTTAATGCTTCGAATGAGCTTAATGAAATCTACAACTACTTCTACGCGGCTAAAAGTTCAAATATAAGTTTTTGGAATTATTCTCTACTTCTTTACCTTCTTTCTATAATTCTAATCCTCTTTTCCTTTTTCTCTACTTCTTTCTAATTATTTTCTGGCTCGGCCGGCCTTCGGCCCAGGCCCCTATCCCGGCCCCCTTTTCTTTTCTTGCGCCTGACTTCCTTCCTCATTTCCTCCTTGCGCCGCCGCCCTCTTCTTTTCTTCTCCCTGGTGGCGTCGCTTGCTCTCCCCTCTCTCTCTCCCGCACGCCTACACCGCCGCCCCTTCTCTAGTGCCGCCGGCTCTCTCTCCCTTGCGCCGTCGCCTGCGCCGCCCCTCTCTCTTCCTTCTCCCCCTTGCTCTCTCTCTCTGCGCTGCGCTGCCTCCCCTCTCCTCTCTCTGCGCCGCGCCACCTCCTCTCTTCTTTCTCTGCGCCGCCGCCTGCTCTCTTCGCCCCCCTCTGCGCCACGCCACCCCTTTCTCCTCCTCTTCTACCGCCGCGCCGCCGCTCTCCCCTTCTTACCGCCGTCGCCTCCTTGCCAAGCCCGCCGCCCCAACCCGTCCGACCTCCAGATCCGGGGCCTAGGGCCCGGATTCGGCCTACTCTCGTGCGCATCAGCCGCTCTAGTGGCTGCACCGCCTCTCCCCCCTTAGTCCGGTGACTTGCGCTGCCACTCGGCGCCGGATCCGTGGCCTACGGCCCAGATCTGGCCCGCCTTAACCCGTTTGCTACTCCTCTTTTGCTCCTCTTCTGCTACTATATACTATTGTTTGTTTGATTTAATTTTGAGCACAGGTGGAGAACGGTAGGGAGGCGTGCCGCTGAGGCTAGGCACAGCGGAGCCCGGCGCCGCCCACATGCCGGGGGGTGCGAGGTGGTGCCCGGGGGCGCGGGTCTAGCTACCGGTAGCGCGCTACCGCCTACCTCCATCTATGGTACTCCTTCTACCCTTCTACACCTTCTTGCTCCTATGTGTATGCCAGAAATGAAGGATGGTTGTGCTCTAATGTGATGGTGCTAATGTGTGATGCTGATGCTAAGAGCTTGCAAGATTGCTAAGTGTTGTGTAAAATTCTACCAAAATGCTTATTGATGCCGGGTTTATGCGGGCTACCTTTGCTAGTGAGCTTGGTGGTGCGGATGCAAGGGATGGATGCTGATGGTTGAGCTCTGGTTGCCTGATGCCGATGGTCCCAGTGGGGTCTCCCTTGTTTGCGGCTTGCAGTCCCCTTGCTTCTTGCTTCTTGCTTCTGGCCAGGCTCCGATCGGTTGCTGCTTGTGTTGGCCTTGGTTGGATGGTGGGGGCTGAGCTGTGGTTTGAGTTTGTGGTTGAGGATGGGAATGGAGAGGAAGGAATGTTTGTGCTCTTCTCCTTGACCCTCTCGGCTTGCTGTGGGTTCTTACCTTCCGTTGGTCTGAGACTGGTCTCTTGAGATCTTTTTGGGGCTGCTCAGTCTGGGGGGTGGTATCTGCCCATCGGCTGTGCTTGGCAAAATATCCTGTGGTGCCATGTTGGCCGCTGGGCACTGGCTACGCTGGGGGACCTCGCTGGTTTTTCGGCTGGCTTGACACTTGCTACCCTGGGGGGAACCGTGCTGGTCTGGTGGCTTGTGGGCAAGTGTGGTCCTTGGTTTTCTTTCGCTACGGTATTTGCAATGCAAAACAGGTTTGTTTTAAATCAGATGATGTACCCTATGGTTGTGAGAGGTGCCGACTGGCCCCCGGACGGTCAGGTATCTCCGTGAACGGAATGCCCCGCCCGAGATAACCTCGAGGGCTCTGACAGCAACTTCTTCCTTTTTTTTACTGGTTTCTGGACTTTGTTCTTTTGTTCGGTCTTTTTTGGTATCTAAACTATTGACTGCTATTAAATGAAGCAAGAGGTGTGGCTCGACGGCAATTCTAATGTATGAGATGCAAAATGTGTACTACTGTGTATCCTTATAGCTGTGTACTAGCATGTGTGCAACAAGTCTAATGTATGTGTGGATGTATGAGATGATCCTTGCTTGTAATACAATTCCTTTGATGTAATTGCAAAACTTTAATAAAGATTGGATTTATCCAGTGTTTATACTAGTTGTGCTATTGTGTGCAATGGTTACAACAAAATTTTGAATTCTACCGAATCTTTAAACTAGCACTTAATCCCGTTAACCACTTAACTAATTAACCCGCGTGATTAATACTAATCACGCTTAATAGATAATTAACGAATGAGGGGTATTTCACCAATTAGCTATGATAAACGTAGGTGGTACGCAGTTATGTGTCGACACTAGTACAGCAAACAAACTATGGGACAAATCGTATGAGCTGGCTGCTGACCATTGATGAGCCGAACTACGCAAGTCGAGCATGTGAAGACTGAAGAGTAAAGTACAGAGGCAGCGAATTGAACCCTTACAGTTGGGGAAGACGCACGGCAGGAACTTGAACTCGTCGCCGATGTGCATCTGCGTCCATCCCGGCTCGCACTCGCACCTGTACCCCGGCAACCCCGACGTCACCATGCAGTTCCCCTTCCCGCACGCCACCGTGTTGCATAGCGAGTCTGCTCGCATGGAATCAAATCACCAAGAAACATCGCTTCCATTACAAGCCATCAACTTTCCAATATTTTTCAGCAACACAAGAACAGTTGAACGCAGTATGCAAGAGCTCAAGAAAGCATCAAGGAATCTCTGTTCTTCTGCAAGACTTGGGGGAAAGAAGTGTGTGGGGAGGCTTACTGATTACAGGGGAGAGTAGGGGGCTTAGAGGGGAGAAGGAATCATCGGCGACAGCCACTCTGGTGGTGGCGGCGGAGTGAGGTGTGAGGAAGGCAGGAAGCTTATGTTGAGCACGGAGCACCGCAACTGCGTGCGCTGCCGAGCCTGACGAAGCGAGCGAAGCGACCAAGCAGACGAGCAGTCGGGGTCTCGTGGAGGGGAGAGAATCAAGCTGAGCAGACGAGCAATCGTGGACGAGCAGACGAGCGACCAAGCCTGCATGTTTCCGAGGATGCTGCAGCAGTGCAGCCTGCATGTTTCCGAGGAGTCGCTGCATGCCTGCATGTACCATTATGGGTTGTGGCAAAGTAACCGCTTGTCGCTTTAGGACCCGATTTTGGGGCCCGGCGCGCCCGCCGCCCCCGTGGCCGGGCCCGACGAAACGGAGGCCGAAGGGCACGTCTTTTCACTTCCACTAGCAAAAGCGAAGAGTTACAGTGTTCTCCGGGAGAAAAAAGCAATTACAAAGTTGCACTAACGATTGGTTGAATTGTATGGTCCACTCTTTTCAATTTATAAGCTTATGTTTTTTTAAAATAAATAAATAAAATATCTTTTTCATTGTTATTTTAAAGTGTTTTATTATGATAGCCTTTTTGAAGTAGCTTATTGGCATTTGTTTTATTCACACAATCGCTTTGTGTTAGAGTAAAAAACCATCAGCTGGAGTCATAAGCTATAAGCCGCAGTCAAAAAGATCACATCCACATACCCACTTTCTTTCACCTCTTAAAAACGCAAATATACCCACTTTCTTCTGAATTTTTGGCACTTTTGACCTGTTTTCAATCTGCATTTGCAAAAATAGGCGTATGCTTGCTGTATTAGCAGAAATGACGCTTTTGCCGCTCCATCACCGGGCAGCAGGGCCCTGCAGTGGACACATGGGAAGGCCGCAGGCGGTAGGGGCCTACTGCCCTGCCAGCCGCCTAGCCATTGAGCGGTGGTCTCCTTGCCGGCCCACCACCGGATGACAGGTGATTAAGCCAACTAATTAGTCAGCTTAATTACCTACTGAGTACATTTTTTACTGGTTGTTCAAATTTTTAAATATAGAAAATGAGTTCTAAAAATTATAAAATTTTATGTGCAGCCTTTTGACATAACATACTTTATTATGTAATTTTTTATAATTTTATCCACTATGAATGTTGCTCAAAAATTCATAAATTTATGATATTTTTAGGATGTATTACATGTAGCAAACGAGCTTCAAAAATTATAAAATTTTATATATGGTCTCCCGACACAGCTGGCTAATTGTTGATACTTTTGACCTGTTTTCAATCTGCATTTTGTGTTATGAATTTATTATGTTATTTTATGTTAATTTAATCGCAATTAGCGATATGTGATACTCATTTAATTAACAATTGGAATCGTCTACATGCGTGATTGCAGTTGATTAGCAAATTACAAATCGAGGTATTGGTTCAATTTAGTTTGGACTTGATTTACGGATTTAGAACATTAGGATTTGGTGGTAAGATGGTAACAAAGAAACTTCTTTTTGAAGAATTGGATGCGAAAAGACGACGAGATTTGATATTACGAATTAAAATAGACTGTATAATAAAGCTGAAAATAGCATAGTTTATACGGTTTGGTTATGTGTATACGAAACAACGTCATGCACGATGGAAAGGTCATCACTCAACAAGCCAAGATTTTTGGTTTGGTCTTCTCGATCAAGGCAATGATTGACCACACTTGCGTGGGCTCTTCGTTCGCTTTCGTTACAGCCAATTAAATATTATTTAATGCTGTTATTAGCAGTCATATTAATAGGTAATTTTTGTCATATGAATTATCTTTGTTAAATATATACGTAATTAGTTGCAATTAATTTAGTCCTAATTATTTTGGGACAATTAATTAACATTTTATATTAATTAATTTTCTATTAGCAAACATATGTTGTTTAATTATATATTTTTTATATGCTTCTATGTTGACTGTATTAGACATTAAGACATCAAAATTGTTACTACTAAGTGTAGCAATTAATTAAAGTGTGATGCTAGAGGAAAGATTATATTAGAAACAACTCTAGCAAACTTCCTGTTGCATCATGCATGTTGCTCACTATTATACATGCGTGCCGTATCAGCCTGTCATGTGAACCTAGGCTAGTTATATAAGTAGTGCTACTCGTAACTCGTATAGTATAAAAAAAATGGGTTTATTGTCACATTACCTATGGATTGTTCTTTATGGACACAATCATCACCCATACTTATACTATTCTTTTATGATAGCATATCATGTTATTTAGTCCATAAAGCTAGGGGAGGGTACGATGTGACAGAAGTATATATATGTACATATTAGATCTTAAGCCATCCTATTGCTCATGAACTTAAATACTTAATTTGCTTACTTTTGATCAAAAACAACTCAGATAGAGAAAAGAAAAGATCGGATATATAGTAAAACAAACTATACTGACAAACAACTGTGACAAGTAGCATCAAGTGCAAAAGCTATTTGGCTAGATGTTTTTTTAGGGATTATGAGCATGTGTTCATATGCACCATTTATTTGGACCAATATGCATTTGTAGTGTTCATTTTAGTCCTAAGTGTAAATTATTTTATACTATTTATTTCATCATAAATTTTAATTTATAGTATTTTACTGTCATTATCAATCTTCGCACTAATATTTGGTCTATTCCACTTGTTGGAAGGTATGACATTACCGGAGCTTCTCAAACAGTTTTACGATGAGAACCACCAGTGCCACTCATGGATGACGGGTGACACGACTAGCCCTCCGCCCTTCAAGCTGCAGGGAGGGAGGGATCATTTGGAGCTGGACGAGCGCTACGTCCCAATCCTGCGGGTCACGGGCTTGTTGCCTTTTGCAAAGCTGGTCTCCATTGGATGCCAATTCACCATTGACGACTGTCTGCTTGCGGTACTGGTGGACAGGTGGAGGCCCAAGACATACACATTTTAGTTTTGGTGGGGTGAGATGACAGTCACTCTGCAGGACATTTCATTCTTGACTGGTCTCTCTCCCTAGGGTGACATACTTGTTCCAACCCCTACACTAGCGGACTGGAAGGAGAGGTTGGCAAACCGGTTTGACCTGGCTATCCCGAAGGGTGCTTGTGGCGTCCCCCACACTTGGCTGAAAAATTTTAGTGTGTGCTCGTAGGATGCACCGCTCTTGGTCGACAGGACGCACCTCGTCCCGTACCTTATTCAACTCTTTAGTTGGAGTATGTTTCCATCCACACACGGTAATATTTTGCAATGTCGAGTTCATCCACCTCACTGAGTCTTTGGTTGACGTAGAGTTTGGGGCAATATCTCAGTACAGCTGGGGATCAACTGTCCTATGCGCCACATATCAAGGGTTGTGTGGCACTACTGATACCCCTAACCTGGCTGTCTGCTACGTGCTCCTACAATTGTGGGTTGGGAGCACTTTCCTGTCGAGTGTCCAACCATTATGATGCTAGTGCACCCGTTTGGTGAATTCAACCTATTAGACGGGCCCACTACGGGCTTTTGATTGGTGCCCGTCTGCGCTGGGCCAAGGGTAAACCGTCGAGGTGCTACTTGCTGTGACACAACGAGTTTGAGTCATTGCACGACAGTGAGATTATCTAGGGTCCATAGACTATATACTTCGTGGAGCGTGTATCGCCATACGGGTTGTCCCTACAATGCCTACAGGATGCGACGCTATGGGCGACGATACGCCATCTGGTGTTCTTGTACATGGTGAAGGCTTATGTGTCGCATCGTGTAATACGACAGCTCGGTTTTCACTAGGTCGTGCCCCCTTCGAACGGCGGGTTCCTACCGCGAGCCGTATAACAATGAATTAAACTCCATTCTGAAAGCATCTAAGCCCCTAAATTTAGGGTTTTGGTAATTAATGATATTTTATGAATATGGGACTAATGTGTGTGCTAAGATTGTATAGACAAAGTCTTATGTATGGAAATGGACAAGAACAAGCTGCATGAAAAATTGATGTCTAGAAGGATCAAAATCGAGGTACATAAAATATAGGATCTATTTTTAATTTTACCGGTCTTAGGAGAAAAGGCGAAAGACTAGATTATAGGTTAAATGCCATACTATTAAGAGAGATCTTTGAAAATAGCTTGATAGCATATTTTGGTACACATTGGATCAACTTAGAATCATGCATGCATTTGAAAATAAGTTTGAAAACTCACTGTGCTCTCTTAGTAAAATTGGGAGTACCGCACCCACCTACGGAACTACCGGAGTGCGGTAGTTCCGACATATAATTAGTGAAACTACCGCAACACGGTAGTACCGGATATTGAGCGGTATGTTTTTTTTCAGAGAACACCCTTCTGGGGACTTAGATTCAACAGAAATCGGTAGTACCGGATTTTCTATGGTGATACTACCGCTGTGCGGTTGTACCGTATGGTACTGCGGAACTACCGATTTCCAGTATGTTTTTTTCAGAGAGTACCCCGAGAAAAACTTAACTGGCCAAAAATCGAAAGTACCAGAACTAGCACGGCGGAACAACCGTAGTGCGGTAGTACCGCACCATCCTGTGGAACTACCGCAGTGCAGTAGTACCGCACTTACAACGGCGGTAGTATCGCTCTGATTTTCAAACGGCTAGTTCTGACCGTCTAACATAGCCGTTACTGTGTGCTACAGTAAAGTGTGGTAGTACCGCACTTTGTACCGTGGAAGTTCTAATTTTCCAAAATAAATTTTTGCAACAGCTAGTTTTGGTTGGTAATAGTATAAATACCCCTCCACCTGCCCAAGGGCATGCTGCTGAAGTTGCATTGATCATATTTGAGAGTAGACCATTCACTCTACTCTCTTTTCTTATTAGAGCATTCATTTTGAGTTGTGGAGAGATTTTTCAAGTGCATTCAATTCTAGTTAATCCATTTGCACTTGAGCGTCGTCAAGCGAATTCATTGATCTATTCTCTTGGTGCTTGTCGGCACCTAGACGGCGAGGAGGTTGATTGCACGAAAACTTCTTCAAAGAAGATTGTGAAAAAGCCCAAGCCGATTTGTGAGTGGTTTGGAGCTTGCCATCGCCGGAGCGGAGGAAGAGCTACCACTAGTGATCGAGTAGCAAGGCTTAATTTGTGGAGTCGGTTCAAGGATGCTTGGGCTTTCCTCAACATGTACTAGTGAAGACTGTCAAGTTTTCGATACCACGGGAAAACATCGCGTGTCTCATTGTGATCATTTCTTTACCTTACTTTAGTACTTATATCTTTGTCAAGCAATTTGATACATTATTCATATTTTGTTGTGCTTGTTAACTTAAGTTATATTGATTGCTTAGAAATACTCAAATTGAATTGGCTTGGTTTATATAACACTCTTATCTTGCGATAAATTGCTATAACTTGTTTAAATTAGGCAAGAGTTTTATAACCTCCTATTCACCCCCTCTAGTCGGTTATCCTCGATCCTACACATTTGAGTAATGTTTGCACTTTGTATGTCTTACTCTATAACATCAATGATTCCAAAAATACAGGCAATCGAGGGTGGGTCGGCAGGGTACATACTGGTGGCCAATGTAGCATGAGTGGATGATGGCATGGATGGACAGGGCGTGCCTGGATGTCCTCATGGAGTAGCGTCCGTACAACATCCATATGTACGATGCATACCTAGAGTGGTATGTACCCCGGTCACGCAACAAACTCACCGTTCCTCCACCAAATCGCACTGAGCAGATCACACATGACGACATTATACAACGCTCGATCGATCAACACAGTGCTTCGGAGTAACATGACAGCGTAAGACAGTTGCAATTTCTGATCATTTCATTTACGAAATTCATACTACTTATTACTGAACCTATTTCGTATGTCACTTTAGTTGAAGCGGGCGCAACGTATCGCAAGCGCGTCCGAGGTTGCCCTCACCAGCCTAGACACACTACAAATCGGTGCAGAGTCCATCATGAGCACGAAGATAATCCCAATCATAACCTCCTATTGGTTCGTATTACTGACCAGTCTACTGACCGAAATATATTATTTTATGAGAAACCTAATCAGATTCTTCAAGTGGTCAGATCCAATCAGATTTGGATCACAAAATATAACAATCTTCACATTGAGTCAAATTCTTCTTGTAGAGAAAAGAACAAAAAACTTCTTTAATAACTTATAAAATATTTCTTGTCCATCAAACATCCAAAAGAACTAATCTCTATAAGAAAGACTAGAAATTGTCTTATCGAAATCAAACATCCAAAAGAACTAATCTCTATAAGAAAGACTAGAAATTGTCTTATCGAAATGCTTCTTATGAAGCAAAATTGAGCAAACCATCGGTAGGTGTAAATATATAGTTGTCAACAAAGCAGATGAATAAATCTAGGTCTTTAGTAGTTCATAACCTAGTAATGTCTAAGTTTGTGCAAATGACATCTTGAAATAAATGCTTAATCATCGAATGGCATAAACCAAAATAACACCTATGTAGTTAGATAGATAGCAAAAAACTCATATAATAGAATTTGACGTGCTCTACATAGAATACAAAAATTGACAAACAATACTCATTGAAAGAGCAATTTGCACGTGTGGCTATCACGCGGATCAAACTGACAACTTCAAAGGCAACTGAATTTTATGATATAGTTGAAACTGTTCCTGCAAAATTGTCAGGATAAAATGAACTGTTGTGTCATCAATGGAGCATAAATTGCAGTAGACCTCTCGTATCAAGCTATGACAACTAAAAATATTGTAGTATCCATGTGAAAACAATCCCCTTCTTGTACTTAAATCTTTCATCCTAGACTGAAATTGGAGTAAAACCTTCACTTTGATATTTTAGTCTTGTCTTTTACCGCGATCAATATATCATCAACATATAAGAGCAAGTAGATAGGTGAATCATTGACGGTCTTCAACTAAATGTAGCTATCATAGTCGGACCTCTTGAAGCCTTGAGAGATCATAAATGAGTTAAATCTCTTGTACCATTATCTAGGTGATTGTTTCAACTAATATAGAGACTTCTACAATTTGCAAGCAAAATTCTCCTTTTCCAAAACATCAAAACCTTCAGCTACTCCATATAGATGTCTTCTTATAACTTTCCATGTAAGAACGTGGTCTTAACATCTAGTATCTCTTGCTCAAGTTCATAATCATGCATAGCTATAATACTGAGTAAGGTCCGAAATGAACTATACTTCACGATTGAAGAGAAAACATCTGCAAAGTCAATACCTAAAATTTAGTTGTATCCTTCAGCAACGAGCTTACTTTCAACCTGACCTGACAGGTCGGTGATACGCCTTTCTTCTTCTTGTAAATCCACTTGTAGCGTATGTATATCTTTTCAATCGGGAATTTGGTCAACTCCTAAGTGAAATTCTTTTCGAGAGATTCCATTTCTTCATGCATATCAGTCATACACTTCTTTGACTAATCAGTTAAAGGTTCATCGGTGCAATCAATGTCTCCTGCCATGTTCAAACAATACGCCACAATATTGGCTTCTTCAATTAATCTCTTTCGAGGATGGATTTTCCTATTGGAAGATTTCTAGTCGAAGCTTGAATAGGGATATCTTGTATATTCTTCTTGTTGGCCTTTAGTGTGAGAATCCTGAATCAAAGACGTGCTCCACCTACACACTGTTCTTCTATAGCTTCTTAGTGGAAGCATCACTGATCATAATTCCTTTCGATAGAGTAGACTCATCAAAAATAGTACTTCTACTCAAAACCACCTTTTGGGTCTCAAGATTCCACAACTTGTAACTTTTAACTCTAGTTTTATAGCCAAAGAAGATGCACTTAATGACCATTCACTTAAGTTTACCTTTATCAGTATGAGTATAAGTAGAATAGCCAAATATCCTTATGCTCGAGTAGTTTGTAGGAAAACCAGACCACATATCGATTGGAGTTTTCCTGTTGATGGAAGTGTTCGGTAATCGATTGATCAGCTGATAAACAGTGGAGGCGAATTTAGCCCAAAAACTTTTTGATAGATCAAACATAGAAAGCATGTAGCACACCTTTTTCCA
The DNA here is from genome assembly GCA_036346265.1 of Melocanna baccifera. Classification (NCBI taxonomy): domain Eukaryota; kingdom Viridiplantae; phylum Streptophyta; class Magnoliopsida; order Poales; family Poaceae; genus Melocanna; species Melocanna baccifera. Next base: position 37,076,618 of record CM070676.1, on the reverse strand, counting down.
TGATGATTCTATTCATGAGCTCGACCACACCGTTCTGTTAAGGTGTGCCCAGAACTGTATAATGCCTTATAATGCCCTCCGATCGACATAAGGCTTCAAATTCTCCTGAATAAAATTCTAGGCCATTATCTGTTTAAAGTTTTTTGACATACTTGTTAGCCTATTTCACAATCATAATCTTTTACTCTTTGAATGTCTTGAACACATCAAGTTTATGCTTGATGAAGTATGCCCAAACTTTTTAAGAGTAGTTAACGATGATGATCAATATATAATTGGCACCTCTAAGGAATGGAACAGGAGACTTACCCCACAAATCAAAGTGAACATAATTCAATATGTATTTGAAGAGTGATTTGCAAAGCTGAAACTCACATTCTTCTGTGTACCAAAGACAAAGTGTTCACAAAACTTTAATTGATTGATGCCTTGACCATCAAACATACATCTTTTGCACAACATCTTTAAGCCGACTTCACACATATGCTCAAAACGCATATGCTATAGACTTGTCTAATCAGTATCAGACAACCAAATTGAGACAACGGTAGCCTTCCTGACCAAGGTAGTGCCTTAAAATTATAGAGATTTGATGTCTTCATATCACCTTTCATTACAACAAAAGAGCCTTATGAAATCTTCAGAACTGTACCTTCACCTAAAAACTCGTACCTTTTGGCATTAAAAGTACTAAATGAGATAACGTTCCTCAGCAAATTTGGAATGTGTTGAACCTCTAACAGGGTTATGATGGTACCACCAAATATATTGATCTGAATAGAACCGATGCCTATAATCTTGGACGGTGTATTGCCTCCTATTAACATTGATTCACTCATAATAGTCTCATAAGTAACGAACTAGTCAAAATTCGGGATTATGTGGAAAGTGCAGGCTAAATTACTAATATATTTATCACTGGTTTTGAAATCACCAACAAAGGTAACAAGAATCTCCCCTTTGAAACTTTCTTTTGTGATAATGGTGGCCTTGACATTATCATTTTATTGATCTTTCTTGGAACTGCTATTTCTCTTCTTCTTATCCTGGAGTTTCTAGCACTCGGCGATATCGTGTTCACCCTTCTTGCAGTAGTGGCATGACTTCTTAGCCTTTGACTTCAAATAATGTTTGTATTTACTCGAGCTTCTACCTTTAGAATCACTAGTCAAAAACTTCTTGATTGGTTTGCCATGAAGAAATAAATTTTTTGCATGCAAACTCGAGCACTCGCCCAAAACCATACAGAGCTTTATAAACCTCTTTCAAAGTAAAAGTATTTCAACTATAGAGAATTATATCTCTAAATGTATAGAATAAAATACGCAGTGAACAAAGCAAAATAATACCCAAATCTTCATCATCGTATTTGACTTCCACGGCTTCAAGATCAGTGACCATATCTTTAAACGCGGTTAGGTGATCTTGCACTGATCTGCTTTCTACCAACTTGAGTGAGAAAAACTTCTGCTTCAAGTATATCTTGCTGTTAGATTCTTGGTCATGCAGATCTGTTCAAACTTTAGCCATACCACAGTAGCGGTGGCTCATTCATAACTTCCTGGAGATATTTTTACAAATATGAAGATGAATTTGAGAAAGATCCTTATGATCTCTCCTTTACTTCTCCTCAACGGACCATACAATGAACATTTTGTCAATTCCTAATAACACATTATCCAAATCAAGTTATGATAGAATAGTTCGATTGTTGACTTGCTAGAGAGAAAATCATGTGCCATAGTCTAGCAGCAGAAGATCATCCTTCATTAATGTCATATCGAGTTTGCTCTAGATTGATCGGACGAAGAATCAATCTCTGATACCACTTATTATGAAATCTACTAGATGAGATATGAAACAACGAAGAATAATTAGGAGTACATGACGAAGATTTAATATGAAAAAACCTTATAGAAAAATCACGGACACACAATCGATGAAATTACTATATGTCACTATTGTCACATTACATGTGTAGATAACTTATGGTGTGTTGCACTGCTCATGAGGCTTACAGGGGGATAAATAGTCTTAGAAATAAGAGTTCTAGACAAGAAAAGAACAGAGTTCTAGTCGGTAATAAATATAGAGACATACTCAAAAACTAGAGCAGTAACCTATTCAGGAACGGGAACAACATCCCACTGGTGGATGGAGCAGTCTCAGAAGATAACAGTGAAGAGTTATAATTGGAAGCGTTTCGAGTAGCCACGTCTAGTTGTCTAACTCCAGTCATCGCAAACACCTTTGGATACTACGAATACGAATATGATCACAATCATATCTTCCGATCAGTTCATATTACCGACTGGTTTACTGGTTGGAATATATTCTTTGGGGGCAAAAACCTTAGATTCTTCGAGTGGTCGACAAGATTCCGATGACAGTAACCGCAATGTATTCTGAACCCCGGTCCAACTACCTTGGTTCAAGCTCTGAAATCGTCAGAGAGTTCTCTGAGACAGGGGTCCTCGACAAATGGCTATCATCTGTAAAACGGCGTGCATGGAGCATTGCATTTCCACTCCAGATGGTATGCGAGGCGCCGCCGGTGGATCCGGAGTAGAACGCCGGCCTGGAGGGAGCTTGCAGCGATGTCGACTGGCTGTCCAACATCAGCACGACCGCCGACGCGTCGGGCCGGCGTTCCGGTTTCCTCTGAACGCACAGGAGCCCGATCTTCACGCAGTTGAGCATCTCAATCTGCGGGTACTGATCGCGCAACGACGCGTCCACCATCTCTGCTACTGATCCGGCCCTCCACTTCTCCCACACCTGCAGGTAAGCAGCAAACGACATCAATATACATCGCCAAGCGTGCCTCAAGAAGTATAACTGAAGAGCAATTTCGAGTGGAAACTTCTTCGTTTTGTCATGCCGGTGCTTACTTACATGGCTCAGCAAATTTTTGGTGTTCTCATTTTCGCATGGACTGCTGTTCCTTCGACCCGTCACGATCTCTAGCACTATGACTCCAAAGCTGAACATGTCCGACTTGGTGGAGACGTGCCCACAATAGGCGTACTCCGGCGACATGTACCCACTGCGCGCACGCATTACGCCATGAAATTTAGCAGCCTCTCCACAGAAGAGGTGTATCAATCGACGACATATGTACGACACTTACAGGGTACCAGCTGGTCGCTTAGTTACATATCTGGATTGGTCTCTCCAGAATGCTCGAGCCAGCCCAAAATCTGATATCTTGGGGTTCATATTCTCATCCAACAAGATGTTGCTTGGCTTGAGGTCTCGGTGGATGACCCTCAGACATGACTCTTCGTGGAGGTACAGTAGGCCACGAGCAATCCCACAAATGATCATGTACCTTTTCCTCCAGTCGAGTGCATGGCGCCGTCCTGGGTCTGTCTCACACACATAAACATGGAACTTTTAACAAGAGATCATCAAGAGGCACGGTGGGACAACCCGGACATGTGTACAGAGGACTACGTACTAAAGAGAATAGTGTCTAGGCTCCTATTTGACAAGTACTCGTAGACGACCATCCTCTCTTGCTCCTGCAAGCAAACCCCAAGAATCTGCACAAGGTTCCTGTGCGCAAGCTTGGCGGCGAGCACTAGTTCATTTTTCAGTTCATGGAACCCCTGTGAGGAACTCTTGGAGAGCCTCTTTACTGCTATAACCTGTCCATCCTGCAGTTTACCCTGTGAACAACAAGTTGCACACTTCCCAGTCATCGTAAAATTTTTAGTGTCGATAATGTTTGACGAGTTTGAATATGTGTTTGCGTTGTTCTCCTGTGTATATACAATGAATGAAGGTGCTGTCTTGGAGGATTTGATTATTTTTTGTGATTCGGAGCACTCAGTTTTTTCCTATGTATATAATATTTTTTGTACATATTTACAATATTTTTCTCGTATACGCAACATTTAATAGCCGAGAAATGTTGCATATATGAAAAAATGTTGCATTCGTAGATGAAAAATTTTGCAAACATGAACAAAAATTATTACATACATGAGAAAAAATCTGAGTGCTCTGAGTCAAACAAAATATTCGAGTGTTGTTCAGCAATTTCCATGAATGAATACCTTAAAAACCTCTCCGAAACCTCCCTCTCCCAGCTTATTTTCTGCGGAGAAGTTGCTTGTGGCCGCTCTCAGCAACGGCAGGGTAAATTGCTCCGGTTTAACATATGTGCTGCCCTCTTCTGTCACTGCACCACCCAGGAGCGAAGACATTCTTCATCACCAGTAAACTCGAACGAGCAAGAATTGTATACCTCATTGTCTCTTCCTCCGCAGGAAATATGACATACCTAGTGGTTTCTTGTTCTGCTTGATCCTTCTCTGCAGGTAAACACAAACAAGCACGAAGACTAGGACGAGTAGTGTTCCGACGGGAAGGGCAACTGCAAGGATGGTGTTTGTTGATCTCTTCTTTCCTGCATGTTTTTAGACGATTTATTATCAGCTGATCAGCATCGGTCCATGCACCTGGCAATCGATCATTATCAGGCCGGACTGCCGCGCACTGGGCTACCGTGTGGTGCGCGGGGCAGTCGTGACTCGTGAGAGGGCAGCACGGCGACCTGCGGCGTCCGCGTGCCAAGATTGGCGGAGAGCGTGCAGCCGTGCCGTGCGGGTGCACGGCAGGGCGGCATGCATGATGTGGTGAGTCCGGTTCGCGCGCGCCGCGCTCGCGAACAGTTGCGCATGCGCGCGCCGGTGGCAGGCGGTGGTACTTTTGGCGACGCGCACGGAGCAGAGGCGAGCGGCCGCGTGCAGGAAAGGTGCGGCTCCGAACGGTCGCGATGGCAGTTCACTTAGCCATTCTGGGGTCAGAGGAGAACGGTTGATTCTCACGGAAAGGTTAGCCAAAGATTGAAACTTCGGTGAGTGATTTTTTTTTCCCACAGGTAGAACGGAGTTTGGAGGAGTCAGAACGCAGTGTCCATTATGCTGGCCAAACTCACCACGTCTTATTATTCCAGCGGACGCCGGCGAGGGGACTGGCGGCGGTTCAGCAGCCGGAGGCTGCGCGTCGAGCGCCAGGTCGTAGTAGGTGTATATCTGAATCCGCAGGTAGCAGTTGTAGCGCATCACCACCCCTCCCTGTTGTGCCCAGCAGCAGCTCCGCATCTGTTTCACCGACTCCTGCAGGCACCGCTCGCAGTCCGCCGCGCCACGGTCCCTCATGCACTGCACGAGACCGTACATGGTCCCGTTGGAATCGTCGCGGGCATACTCCGCCTCCCCCGTGGCGAACATCCGCGCCGAGCCGCCGCCGCCGGCCACCCGCGCCACCAGTTGCCTCATCAGCGCGTCATACGCCTGGTCGAATCTGTACGGGTCAGCCACGAGGCGGGTGTCGTACGCCACCTGGAGGAAGTCCTCCTCGTGGCCGGCCGAGGTGTTGGTGTCGGCATAGGTGATGAAGCACTTGTCGAACCACACGGCCGCGCGCCGGCTGGAGGTGCAGCTCCCGCTGAGGTTGTGGACCGCGACTTGCAGGTTCGCGAGGCACTCGGCTGGCGCGGAGTCGCCGCGGCAGAGGCCGCGGACGAAGGCGCAGTCGCTGCCGTCGCCGAAGGACAGGGAGGCGAAGCCCGTGGCCGCGGCCGCGCGGGGGAGGGCGTCGAGGAGCGCGAGGAGGTTGGCGCGGAACACGCTGCCGTTGGTGGACGTCGGCGGTGACGGGGAAGGAGAAGGGGAAGGTGGAGGTGGCTGTGAGGCGCCGCAGTCGAGCCAGCCTTGGGTGGTGGTGACTCTTGTCGTGAGGAGGAGGAAGAGGAAGAGGGAAGGTGCTTGGGACGGAGGCTTCATCTTCAACAACGGCAGGCGATGGCTGTGTTCCCCCCACTCGGCCTAGCAGCACAGCGTGTGGTACAGAAGTAGTTACACGCTTTGCCGTGGGTGTCATGTCGTCGCACGCTTTGAAGAGGAGATGGATAACATCTGGAGTCGGGACCCGGCCTGGTCTGCCGCTAGTTTGGACTAGGACCAGTGACGAACTGACGATTCAACAGTTTGTACGACCCAGGACCAGGATCCACATATTATGCGATGCGACTTCACAGTTCTTCCTACAAGAGGGTAAGTGTTTCAGCAGCCTATTCATCACCTGTACGGGATCACCTGGAACTGCAGCACTCATGGACCATTGGATCAGCGAGAGGATGCCCCCGGAGTCCGGATCTGAGTTGGGTCGGATTCAGATAATTCAATTCAGCGCTAGCTAAAAATAAATAGTAATGGTGGAAAGAAGTGATTTTTAGAAGGAATGGTTGAGCGGTAGAAAAAATAAGAGAGATACATGCGTGTGACAGGAGAGAGATGGGTGGGACGTGTGATGTACCTATGAACCCCTACTTTATCCAAGGAGTGAGTGGAAAAGCCGCTTCGAGAAGCCGAGTGTTCGTATTGGCTTTTAGCTATAAAGTTAAATGTCGACCACCTAGATGTTGAAGTTACGTAGAGGAGAAGAGTTGGGACTTATCATCTGAAGAAGTGCCTTGTGAAGTGAGTTCTCAATCCATGGCATTCGACAAGTGAAGGTATGCACGAAAGTGTCAAGTTTGACTCACCCAAGTATGGCCACCAGAGAACGACAAAACCTGGGGGGTGCGAAACGTTGACCCATGTGAACACGTAGAAATAAGCAAAGCCCAGTTGAGATGAAGTTATTGAGGCTAAGTTGAACCACGCGGAGGCCAAGCCATCAAGGCGTGTTGAAGATTGCTGAGGTGGATCTATCGAACTAGGGTAGCCCCTAGTCGAGGAGATACTATCAATGTGAAGCGATGCTTGACCAAGGAAAAGTCGTTGAGGCTAAGTTGAACCATGTTGAGGCTAAGCTATTGGGAATTATTGATCATATACCCTCCACTTAGATGGAAATTGAGGATTTACCCTCCTGGCCCACGTGTCAGTGACCTACGATGACCCCACATGTCATTGAGTGGGGAGGATAAATCCTCAATTTCCCAACTATGAGGAGGGTATATGATCTAAACCCCCAAGCTATTGAGGTATGTTGGAGATCACCGAGATGAATCCATCAAACTAGGGATAGCCTCTAGTCGAGGAGACGTTGTTAGCATGAAGCGAAGCCTAACCGAGGCAAAGCCGTCGAGGCCTAGTTGAACCATGCTGAGGCAAAACCATCAAGGTGTACTGGAGCTCGTCGAGGTGAGTCTATCAAGCTTGGGGGAGACCCTAGTCGAGGAGACACCATCGAGGCAAAGTGAAACCCGACTAACGCGAAGCCACTAAGGCCGAATTGAACCACACCGAGGTCAAGCCATCGAGGCATGTTGGAGCTTATCGAGGTGAATCCATCGAGCAAAGGAAACCTCTAGTCGAGGAGACACTGTTGAGGTAAAGCGAAGCCTGATTGAGGCAAAGCCATTGAGGCCGAGTTGAACCACATCAAAGCCACATCATCGAGGTGTGTTGGAGCTCACCAAGATAAATCTATCGAGTTAGGGGGAGCCTCTAGTGAAGGAAGCACCATCAAGGCGAAGCAAATTGAGCGGAGGGGGTCCAACATGTGTGAAGTGAGCGGAAGGGGTCAGGAGCTCGCAAAGTGAGTGGAGGGGGTCTTGAGAAACACGGTGTGGAGGCTATTTAGAGAAGGCGAGGCTGGGTGTGGCACGAAGCCGGAGGTGGCCTAGGGCGTGGTATTAACGGCAGCTAGACGAGAGTGAGGCTAGGCGCTACACAAAGCCAGGGTGACTCGGGCGTGGTCTCGACGTTAATCAGGAGTGAGCAAAGCCAGATGGTCCAAGCAAGCACCATGGGTCTAGACACACGATGACCCAAAGCGATGCTTGGTGGTCTAGAGTGGAATACGATGGCCTACGTTATGAGGCGGTCCAGAGCAGGCGAGGCTGGGAGCGATGTGAAGCCGAAGGTGGCCTAGGGCACGGTGCCGATGGCAGTCAGATGTGAGCGAGGCTGGGCACGACACAAAGTCGGAGGTGGCCTGGGCCATGATGCCGACGATGGTCAGGAGCAAGTGAAGCCGGATGATCCAAGCAAGCGCTGAGCGTCTAAACACACGATGACCTGAAGTAGTGCTTAGCGGTTCAAAGCGAAACACGATGGCCTAATGCGCTAGGCAAGAATCCCCAAGGCAGTCCGACCTCCAAGGCAAGGATCCCTGGAGGGGGTTTGGGTCTCCAAGGTAGGAATCCCCAGGGGGGTCCATGCCACCAAGGCGAATAGCCCTCCGCTAAGGCAGTCCAGAGGCCCTATGCATGGTCTAGAGGGAGTCACAGTTGGGGTTTGGAGGAGCCGTACGAGGCTGGAGTGAAGCCAGCTCGGCACAGAGGTGGACAACCTCGGAGGGCAGGGTCAGGGCGACGGAGGTGAACAACCCCAGAGGGCGAGTTTGGGGCAATGAAGGTGAATGACCCAGGACAAGATCGAGGCAACGGAGGTGGACGGCCCCGGATGAGGTTGGCGCGATGAAGGCAGATGACCCTGGATGAGTTTGGTGCAATGGAGGCAGACAACCCTAGGCAAGGTCGGGGTGGAAGTTGGCGAAGACAGTGAAGTCCGAGGGGCCGAAGCAACATGCACGGGAAAAGTGGTGTTGGGAGACGTCACAGAAGTAGTCGGGGAAGGTAGAGTCCCAGAGGGGATCGAAAGGGATGCGGTCAAGAGGCATGCTAGGCGACGTAAAGTGGAGAGATGGTCTGGGTCCTCATGGCCAAGTCTCCTGGAGTGGGTCTGGGCCCTCAAGGCCTAATTGCCCGGAGGGGGTCCAGGTTCTCATGGCCACATCCCCCAGAGGTAGTCTGGGACTTCAAGGCCAGGATACCCAGGAGAAACGGAGTGGAGATGACCCAAAGCAGCGCACAGTGGTTCGGACCAGAACTAGCCCGACGGATGGGCGGAGCGGAGCCGGCCCAGTGCGGTGGACGAGCGCAGTAAGCCTAATGTGGCACAAACGGATGAGACGAAGTGGAGCAGGGGTGGAAGCATCGCCTTGGCGTAGTGGATGCATGCATGGGGCGGAGCAGGTCTGACATGAACCAGCCTAGCGAACAGGCGGAGCGTTGTCGGTCTGGCACGGTGGATGAGTGCAGCAAGCCTAGCATGGCATAGACGGATGAAGTGGAGTGGAGTAGGGGTGGTGGTGTCATGTCAGTGAAGTGGGTGCATGGGGCAGAGAAGGTCTAGGGCTTGGCCGGCATCCCCTTGTGGAAGTCTTGTCTGGGAGCATCGTCTGGTGGCCGTGGCCCCGTCGAGCAAGAGGGAAGAGCTCCCAGCGAGCAGGAGGGATGGTGCGAGAGAGGAGCCAAGAGAGGAGGGGGGAGAAATGGGGAAAGAAACAATAGCAAGTGCACCCATGACAGAGGCACGCAGAGTAGAGAGACTTGCCTCCAACCCACATAGTCTAGACCCAGGTTTGAGACACACAGAACCAAGCCCAGATGTAGATACAGGGCAGGCAGGCCAAGTAGCAAGTAAATGGTCAGGTTAAGCCTCATAGCTTCTCATTTTGTCCCCACAGATGGCCCTAACTTTCGTCGATACAAGACCAGACAGTAAACTTGTAGGCATCTTTGATCAGATTCAAAGACCACCGAGGATGCAGAGGGACTCAAGGATAAGCAGGTCCTGCCATGTCCGTGAGACACCAGGGGTCAATTCACAGCTGACCCTGGACTTTGTCTGGGCTTGGCTCCGGACCCTGCTGAGGTTGGTTTCGTGGACTTCACTGAGGTTAGATTGTAGATTCCACCTGGGGTAGACCTCTAGACCTTACTCGAGGTTGGTCCCTGGGGTCGACCTCCAGGCCTCATCCGTGGCTACCCTCCGAACTCTGTCTTGGGTCGGCCCTGGACCTTTGTCCAGGGTGGTTTTCGGATCTTGGCCAAGGTCTTCAGGCTCTGTCTTGGTTTCCCAGACCTCGTCCGGGGTGACGCAGACTCCATCTGAGGTGGACCCTGGACTCCATCTTGGGTTAGTCCGCGGATGTCATCCAAAGAAGATTCCTCATTGTGTTTCATCACGCTAAAGTCATCGTGGACCTGAGGTAGCGCGAGGACCCTTCCTCAATAGTATTAATTTAACTATACCCTGAGGGTAATGCTTGAGCTACTAGCAATACTCTAGTCATCCCAGATCTCGTATAAGGTGTTCATCTCATACGGGTCATACTCAAGATCATCTCTGTCCCACTCGGTATAGAGCTCCTATGAGTAGGCATCCTCCATACCGAGTGGAATCCCAGGTTTGCTAACCTCTAAACAAAGAAGAATAATAGCAATGATGAGTAAAGAGTACTCAACAAGCATGAATAGCAAGAATGTACTTTTATGATCATAAGACAATGTCTCAGTAAATCCAATCGCATTTCATAGCATCTCATAAATAAATATTTTTAGGTTGATAAAGAATTTCAACTTGTTAATCTAGAAATTTACTGAACACTCACATAACCATATAGAACCTCCATTTAGTTCTCGTAGCCTCCAATCCAAGAAATAGGTATGAATTCATGATTTATTTAGTTCTCCACAGGCTTTTATCATTTTACACATAGCCACCCTGATTTTTATAGTGAATGGTTCTTCGCATTTCCTTATATGCAATGCCCAAATTAGTGCACACAACTTTTCTCTCTATCTCAATATATTATACCTTCACTTGATTAGTCATAGTCGTTGGCCTAACGTGGTTTCTCACCCTCACCCAACACCTACCTAATTATGAGCTAGTCATTAGTCAGGCCAGACGCACCTTCACCTGATACTCCACATCGCTAAATATATGTGCCGAATTTATCCTTAATTGAGAGCTCATCTGGTTTTCTTCCTAGATAAATCTACATACCCAGTAGTGGAGTGCATAATAACTTTGATAGAGTTACTGATCCTTCCCGCCCTTGATGGAACAATGGTTGATATGATTGATACGATTTATTACACAAGTGAAGTTTGTAAGTCATTAGATTTTACCCCTATGCAAAAGGTGCCAACCTTTTTATTTATCACCTTCCCAAGACACCCTCTACCTACTATTTACTTATACTGCAGGTCAATTGCTCCATCAGTTGAGCCTGCTATACCGCTTTCATTTCTTTCACATAGCATTCATTCAGATTAAACAGAATTTCAAATTTCATTTAATGTTGGGTGATAATATAAACTTTAGTAGGTAAATACTTTGTTTTAACTTAAGATAATCCAGTCATATGTTCAAAGGTGTGCTTGCCTGTGAGTTGGTCGTAAGGCCTAGGCTCATGTGCGCTCAGGTAAAACCCTTCCTCCAGACCTGGTTCATTTCCTGCATTTAATGCGCATGTTACAGCTTAATTTACAGATATAAAAGATAAACTATGTCGATGCGCTCCTGTGCGATTCCTTAGGTCAATTTAATCGATCGCCGAATTTATTATTACAAGCTATGTTACATGCGTGAAGCTAGTTTACTAATGTCAATTATTTAAATTAATATCTATGAATAAATACTGCATGGGTTTTGCAATTTAAATACTAGCTAATTGATTAGGCATGCAACTATTCTTATATCATAGTACTCGGATATATATATATATATACTCTCTACCCCTCTCTCTCTCTCTTCACTCGCTTGATCGATGGGCTTGGTCCATTACTCCCAGTGCTCTCAATCTCTCTCTCATCTCCTCACTCTCCGTTGGCACAGAGCAAAAGCGTGTATAATTAAGGAGGCTAAGAAACCATTAACTCAAGTTAAGCAGCAGCTTCCATTAGTTTGGTTTCGCCCTAAGGGCACTCCCAGTGGATTCTAGTTAGCAATGTTTATAGCATTAATTAGTATGCCAACTAGGATATTTGCTAAGGTGAAGAGGAAATTAAAGAAGAGATAGAGGGAAGCAGTGTCTCATGTAAGACATTGCTTGGGCACACAATCCAATGCACTATTCATGGGCCTTGTAGCATTAACATTCATACCTGCTCCACTCTGGCTTGTCACGCCGCTGCATGCTATCTCGCTGCGTGGGGCTCCACGTCAGCCCATCGTGCTGGTGAGGGGGAAGGAGAGGGGGGCTCGGATCTGACCGACACCGATGAGGGAGAGGGAGAGGAGCACTCGAATCTAGCCGACGCCAGTGAGGAAGAGGGAAAGGAGCGCTCAGGTCCGATCGACGTCAGTAAGGGAGAGGGAGAGTGCTCGGATCCGGTCGGTGCCAGTAAGGGAGAGGAGCACTCGGATTTGATAGGCGTTGGTGAGCGAGAGGGAGAGGGGGCTCAGATCCAGTCACCATCGGTGAGGGAGAGAGGGGGGCTTGGATCCGGCCGACATCGGTGAGGAAGGGAGAGGAGTGCTCAAATCCGGCTAGCACCAGTGAGGGAGAGGGAGAGAGGGCTCAGATCTGACACCGGTGAGGGGGAAGGAGAGGGTGAGGGTGAGATGAGTGAATTTATTACTTACGCTTAGGGATAGACACTACCCACTAACCCACTAAAAGGGTTATGTCTTCGGTTATTTCCATATGATGTGGAAGACATAGACATTGCTTTACTATGTCTTCCATTGGAAATATCCTAAAGGGCCATTTACATTCTTCTCTTTTCCATACATCTCTATTATAATACATTATATTTTGGACACTAGGACGTTTCATATTCATTTAGTTATTTTCATATGTTTTATAGTTTATTATCGGGACAACTTTCCACTTGTCATACCTTAGGAGCTGTGAGGTCTATAATATATTAGAAACACCATGTAAATATGTAATAGCCTATTAAAGTATTAAACCCCATAGGTATGAAGTTTTGGCACACCACTGCCATTACTCCACCTCGCCCGTACTTATATTGTCCAATGATCCTTACCTAATAATATCTCTATCCAAATTTATAGGACATTTTTAGCTAATAATATAGAGCGTATTTCATGTTCTAATATAAAATTACTGTAACATTTTCTTTATACCTTAATAAATATGCAGTTTTATTTGTTATTCTCTACATATATATATTGAATATAGTACTTAGAGATAATAATTATTGATAATTTAGTCATTTTCACTATCTTCTGGGTCTATATACCAAAAGAAAATACATCTTATAAACTTAGACAGAGGAAGTAGCTACTTTCTCTTTTAGTAATACCATAACACCAATACATCCTGGGGAAAAAAGAATTTTAACCACGGATTTTTTTGGAAGGTGGATAACGAATTTCATAGAAAAATTCATTATACCTTTAGGACTGGCAGTGGTGAGATCTGGTGTTTTGATTTTTATGGCATATTTCTTTTCAAATTGAGTGATTTACTTTTCTCTCGGGGGTACTGATTTGCGAGTGCCTCTCCCCAAGCATCACTTTCATGTCATTCAGAAAAACAAATGATTAAAAAAATTTCGATTAAGAAAAAATCAATTAAAAATCAGTTGAGAAAAACATCAATTCGAAAAAATCAGTTGATACAACAAATTGATTCAAAGAAAAATTCGATTCAGAAAAAATCAGTTGAGAAAAAAAATCGATCCATGAGAAATTTTAGTTGAGAAAAAAAAACAGAGCTCCTCTTCCAGATCTGACGAGCGGCGGAGTGACGTCATGAGAAGAGGGCGGGACGACAGTGCAACATCGGTAAGTGGGGGCTAAAAGTTAGGGTTTGGGAAGGGGAAGTAGGAACACGTCTCGCCGATGGTTGCTCATTCGGTGGCGCAAAGGTGGAGGCGACGGGGAGGCGAAGCCTGTGCCGGAAGGGGAAGGGAGAGAGGAATGAGGACGATGCAATGGCTCACAATGGGTTATAATAAGGGAAACAGGGGGTTAGTCGCTCCTGGGGTTAGTGTCGCGTGCTACGCCACGCCAGAGCATAAAACAAGAAAAGCTGTGCTGACATTGCAAAATAGCTTTGTATTTGTTAATAGTTTTTAATTGACAATGTTTTTCACATCGAACAAGATTATACACATACAAACAGAAATAAGATGTAGATAAATCCTTAACACCGCCATTGTACCATGAAAAACAATGGCTTCAAACCCAGACCATGGAACACAAATAGATGTCGGACTCCACTGCCAAATTTAACGAATGAAAGAATATACACGCAGTCCAGTGCTGAAATCTGTCTCAAATTACATAGCTCCGATCATCAAGGGCCAACAAACTGGGCCCAGTTCATGTAGCCAAACTCTGAAGAATAAAATCTTGTGATACACCGGAACTATACGAATGTCTTGAATTCAAATGGTAAGTAGGCATTAAATTTACTTTGCATTACATCATCTGACAAGTTCTTGTGTAGCAGCAGTTTGATTAATATGAATGATTTGGTAAATCTGGCGGTACTCATGATCTTGGTTTGTATAACACAATGGAGAAGCAAGCGTCCACTATGATATGTGGTTTCTATATTTCCATAATCATATCATGAGCAAAAAAATGAAATAAGAGCAAAAATCTATTTGGGTTGAAGACATTACATTCTTTGGGCTCCCAAAAAAACGCAACAACTGAAGCAAACACTGGAGGTCGACAGTGAGATTAGCAGTAAGGACTCACTGTCACCATCAGGCACTACATAATGCAATTGTAGCTGATTAAAAATGTAGTTAATCATGCAGTAAAAGCGGATTGGGAAAAGGAAACAATGTCAACATTAAAGAACCTCCATCTGTGAACTGTGTATACGTAGAAGATCTTGGTATGTGCTGTGAACAAAACCAACAATGAAAGCGTTCATTGGCAGGAAGCAAATCACTCTGATTGAGACGAAACAACGCTAAGCATAAAGATTGGAACTCACAATTATTGAATTACAACAACCACATTAGTAAACTGTTCATGAAAACACTTTTTTTTAAAAAAAAAACTTGATGTAAATATGCTGTCACATGTAGCATTTCCTGGTTTTCCTCTATAATCAGTAATCAAATATTCTCATGATATGGTCTACTACGGAGACATATAGTGTCACATACTCACATCCATTGAACATACCCCTGAAAATGTCTATTTTCCTTGCACCAAATAAATGACTAATCTGCAAAACACGGAATACACTCTGAATATAGTCATTTATTCTTATTTGAGCTATTTCGATCACAAACAAATGCTCGAGCTGAAAGTTTGGCCAAACCTGGAGCAGCTGCAGCCTCTAGCTCCAACTGCAAGGCTTCCACGTTCTATCCCATTGATATTTGTATTTTTTATGGACAATCAAAGACTAAACACTATAAGAAGCATTTGAGCCATAGTAATCTAAAGGTGAAGAAGTGGTACAAATTTGTAAGCCATCTTAAACAAACCTCAAGATTTCTACATCCAACCCTACTCACTGATTTGGAGCGGCATAAATCAAATAAAAAACATGTAACTGTTTCTCTGTAGTTTTGAGGTCCATAACGCTACTCTGTCGCACATAAACCATGTGAAATGAGCCAGCTGTCGTGGCAAAAAAAAAGCAAGCATCAAAACCAACATGTATGCTTGAATCAGACAACACTAAAATAGAATGGTAAAGCAAACTATTCTCTGCAATTAGTAGTCGCAGCTGCTATAGACTAACCAATATAATTCGAAATAAGAACATGTATTGACAACTGTTGACCGATGCCATCTGAGAAAAAGAGAGGAAAAAGAGAGCTTCTTACCTCTAGCGGCATAGCACCAAGCACATTGTTGTCCAAAATTCAATCAAGCGTACATCTATATTCAATGTGCATTAATCGAGTATAATAATTCAGGGCAACAGAGAAAGGATAAAGAACACACATCTGATAGGCAGATTGACTTTTAGAGAAAAGCAGTGTTGAGTCTGAAATGTGAGCCCTATCTCTATTTTCCATAGCATTGTTCTGCTAAAAAGATGACCAAAAGGACACCTCAATAGGCAATCGCGTAGATGTATACAGGTAACATTGCATCTATAAAGGTAGCATGCAAAAGGAACACTTATGATTAATCTGAGCAGATCTGATATGATAAAAACTTGGAAGAAACTGTACTAATCAGTCTTTAGGTATAAGCTACCATGTGAAAGAACAACGTATATATAAGGAACACCTAACTGTATTTGTAGAAAAACATGTTGAATTACCTTGCAAACGATTCAGCGACAAACGAAAAAGAAAAGGGGCAAAATCAATGCAATTAATTACAGAGTCTCTAACAATTGCACGTAGCCTAAGAAGCAGAATAGCAGCTGTTCAGCAGTGCTGCCTGAAAAGAAAAGAGATTCATCTCTGAGTTGTAAACTACTGAATAAATAAAAGGTAAGATGAACAACTTTTTCACAACAGCACAGAAAGGCAAACCAAACTCACCTTGGAGAAATCATGTGCTGATGCATTGTTTCTTTCTGCATCTAAAAAAGGATGCAAAAATAATACACGAAGAGAGAAATGCCTAAGCATAAGCAACTAAACAGATCTGCGTATGTAAAACTGGATCTAAAACTACTTCGGCGTGCAGGCACATTGGATGGCCGGTTCAAATTAACATGCTTCAGTCCTTGCAGCTCAAACCTCAGTCTATAAATCTTAAAGGAAAAGAAATTGTCAATGAGAGGGGTAAAATTGTTCTAATGGCAATAAACGCAGTTTATGTCAGTAGCTTTAACGGCAAAATCAATCTCCATCAAGAATCCAAATAGCTTATTTTTGAGTCGAGCATGTATCAAACATTTTCTCCAATTGCTCGAAGTTCCTGCGTCCTTAAACAGTCTATGCTCAACATTTTATTCATTGTTAGTGCAGGCATTTGCAAAAAGCACAAGGTTACAAAAAACGTTAAGCGCTAAGTGAGCGGTGATCCACTGCCTAGAGCTTAAGCGTGCTTAAGCGTTCCTAAGCGTGCTTAAGCGTTTTGTACTGTAGCAAGTCTGAATGCTATAATTGTGGAAATCTGGAATAATTCTATTTGCAGAACAGCAAAAGGACCTAATTGCAATTTTATAGAACTCTGAGGACTAAAGTTTAAAATACAATTCCTTTATACCCCCTCACCCCAGATCGATCGAGTGAGATCGATCGAGTCTCACTCGGGCGATCGATCTCACTCGGGCGATTTCCCCCGAGCGCCGCCGGCCGCCTCCTCCCCTGAGCGCCGCCGGTCGCCTCCTCCCCCGAGCGCCGCCTCCTCTCCGAGCGACGCCATCTCTCCTCCGGATCGGCCGCCGCCTCCTCCCCCGAGCGCCGCCTCCTCTCCGAGCGACGCCATCTCTCCTCCGGATCGGCCGCCCGGCCAGTCGAGCCTCCCCTGGCTGGATCCGATCTCGCGCCGCCGCCCTCGCCGACGGACGCGCGCCTCCTCGCGAGCGACGCGGATCCGGCCTCCCCGCGCCGGATCCGGTCCTACGCCGCTGCCGCCTCCACCCGTACAACGCCGCCGCCGCCGGATCCGGCCTCCCCGCGCCGGATCTGGACTTGCGACGCCGCCATCTCCACCGGATAGCCTTGCGCCGCCGTCGCGCGCGCCGGGAGCGCTTTTGCCCCAAAGCTACGCGTGACCCCTCCGCGTACCGCTTGAGCGCGCTGAAGCGTCCGCTTTATAGCGCTTTTTGGAACCTTGAAAAAGCATGTTGAAAGTACTACAGTTCCTGTAGGAAAAGGGCAACTGTCGAAACATTTGATATCACTAAAGACACTAGAAAGTTACTGTGGTTCGAATCAATTGAGCAAAAATACTGAATATGAAGATACTCAACATTTCATCGACATTTGGGTGATACATCCCATTGATGAAGCCCATTGATGGGGATTTGTAAGGATATGCATCGGGCAATTCCACTCTAACCTTCCATATACCTCCTTGATAAAGACAAATTGGAATACCATTGGCAAATTGTGCTTACTTGATGGAAAAGCTTGCCATACATATTGAAAATAATGAATATGAAAATCAGCGTGCTGATATAAAGATAACAAAGGAAAAAAAGAATTGTAAATAATAAGGAAGAGGCGACACAATACCATTATACAGGTTAGTTGTAGACCCCGTTCAGTTTGGCGTTAGCTTTTTATACTGAAGCAGCTGAAAAAAGCACTGTAGTGGCTGAAGAAGTACTGTAGCCGCTGAAACAAGTGTCCTCACTAGTTAGGGTACGTAGCGCCATATCACAACAGTAGGTATCATCATTCGGAGTTTGACAATGGTACTGAGCCTATAGTGATATATGAGCTCTTCAACTACCGGCACTCGTAACTACTGAACGCCGTCGAACGCGCATCCGGGATGTGTAAAGGCAAATGGCGCATACTCGACAAAGTCTCTGGCTATAAGGGTTGCAGACAGAGTACGATCATTGCAGCTTGCATGGCGCTGCACAATTTTATTATCGACTACGAGTTAGCCATAAGGATACCCCCTAACCAAACATCTCAGCGTGCGAGGCATTCCGCACCTCCCCCATCCATGTCTCCTGGACATACACACTATTCCGATGCTGTGCTGCTGGACATGACACGTGACTGAATGGCAGTGTCGTTGGTGGTATAGAGATAATCGTGGCAGTCACAATGTACCAACATATAACTTATACATGTAATTGCCGATTGATTTTCATTGTTGCACCCTATTTGAACTCTCGTACACTTTTTCAGCTGCTACAATACTTCTTTACCCGCTACAGTGACTTTTTTCAGTTGCTACAGTAAAAAATCCAATGCCAGACTGAGCAGGGCCTACATATAACCTGCACGATGGTATTGTGGCGCCTATTCCTTATTTATTACAGTTCTTTTTTTCCTCTGTTATCCATATATCAGCACGTTGATTTTCATCTTAATTATTTTCAATGTGCCAGCCAAGCTTTCCCTTCAAGAGAGCACAATTTACCAATGGTATCCCATTAGGTCTGTAGCAGCTAAAAAAGCACTGTAGTGGTTGAAGTATCGTAGCCACTGAAACAAGTGTAAGGGAGTTCAAATAGGCTGCAACAATGAAAATTAAGCGGCAATTACACGTATAAGTTATATGTAGGTATATTGTGACAGACACGACTATCTCTATACCACCAACGACGTTGCTATCCAGTCACATGTCATGTCCGGCAGCACGGCATCGGAACCGTGCGTAAGTCCAGGCGACATAGACAGGGAAGGTGCGGAATGCCCCGCACGCTGCGATGTTTGGTTAGGGGGTACCCTCATAGCTAACTCGCAGTCGATAATAAAATTGCGCAGCGCTATGCAAGCTGCAATGATCATACCCTGCCTGCAACCCTTATAGCCAAGGACCTTGTCGAGTATACGCCACTTACCTTCACACATCCCGAATGCGCACTCGACGGCGTTTCGTAGTTGCGTGTGCCGATAGTTGAAGAGCTTCTGCATCCCTATGTGCTCAGTACCATTGTCAAACTCGGAAAGATGGTACCTACTGTTGCGATATGGCGCCAGGTACCCCAACCTATTAGGATACCCCGAATCGACAAGGTAGTACTTGGCTACAATGCAAGGAAGCAGTTACCACATGCCGTGCAAACAATGGTGTATTGAAAATTGTTCATGGCGTATTACATTTCGACGAATGTGGGAAACTGTCACCATACTTCGCAATGGTCTCATGTAGAATCCACGTGTCATGCACCGATCCCGGCCATCCGGCGCACACAAGTGTGAACCGGCAGTTGAAATCACAAATGGCCAGAACATTCTGGCTTGTGTACCCGTGCATATTGAAATGGCGCGCCCTTTCCTCGTTTGGTACAACGACACTCACATGCGTACCATCAATGGTCCCTATGCAGTTGTTTAAGTGCAGATGAAATCTCGGATTCTGCAGCCTCGCATGCACTGTCTGATATGTAGGATCGGATGGAGCAATGATCTTACCAGCAACCTCGGACACACTCTGTAGCATATCGTTGAACCTCATGCAAATGGTACCCGCGGAGTGCTCGAAGCGCTTCATTCCTTGCCTTTGCGATTGAGGCGCCCCGCAGGTCCACAAAATGAGAGCCAATGGTTCCTTCGAACAAACTTCCCAAGTGGATCGAAGTCTGTGCTCCGCAACTAGCTTCTCGTGAAACGCGTCAAAAACAGGGGGCTCATCCAAAACATGTTGCGGCAACGCTAGTCATTAACAAGTTGCTGCGAAACCCATTGCCATCCAGTCACGTGCGGCACTATTGGGATTGAAGTGAGTCTGCATATGTGAAATGTTGCAGCAACTTGTTTCGAAGCAGTGAGTTTCGCAGCAACTTGCCGATGACCAGCGTTGCCGCAACATGTTTAGGATGAGCCCCCTGTTTTTGACGCGCTTCACGACAAGCTAGTTGCGGAGCACAGACTCCGGTCCACTCGAGAAGTTTGTTCGAAGGAAGCGTTGGCTCTCTTTTTGTGGACCTGCGGGGCGCCTCAATCGCAAAGGCAAGAAATGAACCGCTTCGAGCACTCCGCGAATACCATATACATGAGATTCAACGATGTGCTACAGAGTGTGTCCAAGCTTGCTGATAGGATCATTGCACCATTCGATCCTACATATCAGACAGTGCATACGAGGTTGCACAACCCGAGATTTTATCCGCACTTCAACAACTGCACAGGGGCCATTGATGGTACGCATGTGAGTCATTGTACCAAACGAGGACAGAGCGCGCCATTTCAATAGGCACGGCTACACAAGCCAGAATATTCTGGCCATTTGTGATTTCGACTACCGGTTCACACTTGTGTGCGCTGGATGGCCGGGATCGGTGCATGACACGCAGATCCTACATGAGACTATTGCGAAGTACGGTGACAGCTTCCTACATCCGCCGGAAGGTAATACGTTATGAACAATTTTCAATACACCATTGTTTGCACGGCCTGTGCTAACCGCTTCCTCGCATTGTAGGCAAGCAGTACCTTGTCGGTTGAAGGTATCCTAACTAGTTAGGGTACGTAGCGCCATATCACAACAGTAGGTATCATCATTCGGAGTTTGACAATGGTACTGATCCCATAGTGATATAGGAGCTCTTCAACTACCGGCACTCGTAACTACGGAACACCGTCAAGCACGCATCCGGGATGTGTAAAGGCAAATGGCGCATACTCGACAAGGTCTCTGGCTATAAGGGTTGCAGACAGAGTACGATCATTGCAGCTTGCATGGCGCTGCACAATTTTATTATCGACTACGAGTTAGCCATAAGGATACCTCCTAACCAAACATCTCAGCGTGCGGGGCATTCCGCACCGCCCCCGTCCATGTCGCCTGGACATACGCACTATTCCGATGCCGTGCTGCTGGACATGACATATGACTGGATAGCAGCGTCGTTGGTGGCATAGAGATAGTCGTGCCAGTCACAATGTAACCACATGTAACTTGTATGTTTAATTGCCACTTAATTTTTATTGTTGCAGTTTATTTGAACTCTCTTACACTTTTTTCAACTGCTACAGTACTTCTTCAACCGCTACAATGCTTTTTCAGTTGCTAACGTGCTTTTTTCAGCTGCTACAGTAAAAAAGCCAAAAGCCAAGACCAAACTGAACGGGGCCAATAACGCTGGTGGCTTTTAGCCCTTCGACATGAAATTCAGTAACATTTGGGCCCGAGCAACGATAGTCGTTTCTCTTTCTCTACACAAGATAATTTAATGAGGTCACGATTATATCCAGAAAACAAATCAAATAAATTGTCACCAAAACATGTATATCACTAAGTAACCTTCGAAGGAAAACAAGGCAGCTAGTAATATTACTATCAGTGCAAAGTGTATATGTCGATAAGCGATCGCTAACTACCAACATTGACTATAAAGGAAAACGAAACATTTTATCAAGTGTGTAGCATGAATTAAGAACATAACTTTCTCATCAAAATAATAATAATTTCTCATCAAAAAAATAAGAACATAACTAACCGAACAATTTCCAGCATGCAAGAAGCAACAACCATGAGATAATAATCATAAATTCTCAAATCAAGCATGATCCATGCCTTCCTGACTGACCATTGACTCTGATTTGCAAAATCCAACTTGGCTCTGCATTAAAGCATAAAGGCCAACCAACGAAGCTTGAATTGCACACGATATAACATGATAGCATGGAAATCACGTACATGTCCCGCATCGTTTGACCGAATGCATGTCCCGCATCGTTTGACCGAATGCCTTCTTCATGGTGCCCTTTCGAATCTAGCTTCTTGTATCCAGCTCTCCTCTTCGTCGGTAGGAGACCTGTACAATCCATTCATAAGATCCAAGCAAGCATCCATCACTAACATTTAACTATATAAAAAAAGGCCACACATCATACCATTGGGCACAGCATCCGATGAGAAGTCCCAAGCCTCCATTGCTTCGGATTTGAGCGGCCGCCACCGGTGTGGGTGAAGAGGGGCTAGCAATCTCCGAATATAGTGGCCGTCGGTCCAAGACGTGTAGATGGACGGCCCTGCCGTAGAAGCACAACGTCAGACAGAGAGGCACCTAGCCGGGTAGATAGAGCGCAAGGAAAGAGAGAACATATCTAGACCTTCACCCTTCCAAGGGGGACCTGCGTCACTCACAGGAGCGGCATGAGGACGAAGAGGAGGAACGCCGCGATGAAGGAGCACCTGACGGCGGCGACGAAGATGGAGGCGGAGGTGAGCGCGAGCTGTAGCAGCAGCGACGCGGTGGCCCAGGCCAGCGCCGTCGTGATCCCCGACAGCGCCGGCAGGGAGGGCCCCTGGCGCTTCTCCCCCTCCGCTGGGGGCCCGTCGTCGCCGCCGGAGGACGCGCAGACGACCGCAAGATGGCGACGACGGCGGAGGTGGAGGCAGAGGCAAAAGGCGGTCGTCGGCTTTGGGGCTCTGGTCTTGGGGAGCGGGCGAGGGGCAGGGGAATGAGGGGTGGAATTAGGACTCCGATTTGTGGCGCCATGGGAGGGTGGGGGAGGTGGAGGAGCACGCGGGATCGGAGGGGCGGTGGCGAGGTCGGAGGGGAGCGACGGGGTCACGGGCGAGGTCGAAGGGGAGCGACGGGGTCAAGGGCGGGGTCACGGGCGAAGGGAAGGCGCGGGCTGGGAGGGGAATGAGGGGGTTAGGGCATACGGGTGCGCGTCGCGGAGGTGGGCGGCTGGATCTTGCTGGTGGGGCGATCGGACGGACAGCGCGAACGAAAGACGCCAGCGCGATTTCGGGACACTTAGGGTTCTTTTGCAAAACTTGGCCCGTGAACGGGCTGAGAGGCCTCCAATTCTCCCAGCTACCAGCTGTGTTTGCGTAACGGCACGTCACGTAAGCTATTTTGTGTAAAAGATTTTTTTACGTAAAGGTAGTTTTAAGTTTTTTTATTCTGTGGTGATTGATATAATTGCTATTTTGTATAAAAGATTGAAAGCGTAATCAACAAAACATTGATCCATACAAACTACTACAAGCACTACAGAAGCAAACACACAAGCAAATATGTACAACACGGAAGTATATAAACAGTATTGTAGCCTAATTGAATGAGCACATAGATAGTATCTAAAGCCATGCGTGAATCTAGGTATGGACGATATTTGAGTTCACCTAATTCAAGGAAAGATTTCTATCTTATTCTAAGTTGTAATAAAAGTATGTATGAACTAGGTGTTAAAGTAGCATTTACGAAAACGCAATCGACAAAACATTGATATACAGAAACTACTATAGGTGCTATAGAAACAAGCACGCAAGCAAATATATACCATATGGAAGTGCCTAAACAGTACTGTAGGGAACCTATTATGTAGGTGAGAAAAGAAAAAGGCTATACTTGAGAAAACAATAACAACAACGACAACGTAAGAACAGCAAAATACAAATAGCAAAGATAAATGAAAGTACCTTATAAATGGAAGACGGTAAGAGAAAATCAAGATGAGCACTCTAAGATTAGAAAGCAAAACAGTTGTGCTTCACAATACAATGCACCGAGCTATCTCAAAGCACCTCTATATAACAAAAGGAAATAGTATAAACATCAGAGTAGGAATTGAAATCTCTGGAAAGCGTACCAATAAGAATAACAGAATGAAATAGGATCGTAAAAAAATCAGAGGCACGATAACAGAAAGCACTGTAAATATAGAAATTCTCTATTGTATTCACATGCTAACTGAAACAGTATATAGACAATATCTAAAACCATATGTGAATCTAGAGGTAGATAAAATTTGAGACCACCTAATTCAAGGGAATATTTCCATTCTATTCTAAATTGGGTAATAAAAATATGTTTGAAATGTGTATATAAGAAACATTTATGAAAGACAATTAATGGAAGTACATAGATAATATCTAAAGCCATATGTGAATCTAAACACAGATTATAGCTGACTTTGCCTAACTCAAGAAAATATTTTCATTGTATTCCAGGTTGGGTAATAAAAGTATGACTGAATTGTATATGTTCAAGAAAAGCACAGACCATAGATAATATATGAGGATGTATGTGAATCCACATACATAACACCTGAGGGCAGCTGAACTAAGAAAAGGTCTGCATTCTATTCCAGGCTAAGCACTAAAGGTCTGCCCATTGTATCACTAACAGAGAGGCCAAAGTTTGCAGCATGCCCAAAAGTAAAGACAAACTTCAGTATAACGTGCAAAGCAAAATGTTGCACTTGATCAATTTAACCCCAATTATGGTGGTAAAAATTGTTGACCCCACCTTGTAGCGACTGTAGTATATCAGCCTTCTAACCAGTTTTCCTATTTAAATTTCAGATTTATATATTATATTCGTAAAGCAGCAAAACAAAATACCAAGTGAGTCATTTCCATGTATTCAAGTGTTGACAACTAAGCGTTTATCAACAATGGCTGCTAAAAGGGTCAAAATAGAAGTCACATACATGGAAATTGGATATTCAATCAACATATTCATACACCTAGATGATGGCTATGTATTTGACTACTATGCACAACATTGGAAAATTGGTCCCCTCAAAAAAAATACCTTGGAAAATTGGCAATAAGAAGTAAAGCTCATAATTCATATTATATACTGTTCCAACCATGTAAACATATAGCAACAATAGAGCAGCATCACAAAGGTTTTGTAACACTAAGCCGTATTACACCAAACAACCGGCCTTGTAACTAATAACAAGCCTGATTACCCAATCAAACATGTTAAGTTAATTATTTTGAAAAAACAAATTGACCAAAGAGGGGTCCCAGACATTTTATTCAGCCAAATATCAGGCCTACAAGGGCAATTTTTGGAACACTGACCTCAACAAGTTGTTGCATCGCTTCTCGAGCATTTGAAACCTCATGTTCCGTCAGGTTCTCAACATGGACACCCTTTTTCGCATCCTCTCTTATCTACGGATAGAAGCCAGAGCTAAGCAGGCCATGGTCCAAATAATTTAAATGTCAAAAATGTAAATATTTTCTAATAACATCTTAAAAAGATGCAACCAGCAAACACCTAAGAACATACACTAAAATACTAAATTGTGATTTTTAGTGAAATACCTGCAAATTTACAGAATTTGGATTGGGCAAATCCAGAATCTGCTCGTTATATATCTCCAGGAATGAGCATGTGCAAGTAAATATGAGCTTTTCATCTTTTCTTATTTCTTTTTCTTGAAAAACAGCAATGATCTAATTTAGCTTAGAACAGTACGTCATGTAAAGCACAAAATTAGCCATCAGAATCAACAGATAATCAAAACTTGCCTTCTGGATCCTCAAAAAGAGATGCTCAAACACTCGAGGCGTCACACCGCATTGTGCCATTTTCTATATCCCCAAGCATCGTGTGCGTCTTGCCACTGCCGATCTATCAAATTGGATACTTTTTTAAGCACAAACATTCAAATGCAAAGCGTGAACAATATGCAAACTATGACAGATGAATTTGCAGTAGAAAATGGAGTCTATAGCTCACCTGCCCATATGCAAACATGCAACTGTTATAGCCAACCATGCAGTTCTCCACCATTTGCACCCCAGCAACCTTGAAGATATCTTCCTATAGATCACAAACATAGGAGCAATTGCACATTTAGGCAAACAACCCTAACCATCACCACACAAACTTTCATGTTCCACCCTACAAAAAGATTTGTCAGATAAACGCTCTACAGATACCTAAATATGTTTGTTAATGAAAAACACAATTACTAAGTAGTTTATTAATTACAATATTTTGCAATAGCTTTTGGTAATAAAATGATATAACTGCAGATAAAGGAGACATATTTGGTAGCTGGAATTTGTAGTGCAAAAGAACATGGTAAAAATAACCGCGCAGATTGCTGAGACTGGTAAAACATTTAATCTTACATAGGCAGAGTCAATCACGTATGAAGATGGCAGAAGATAATCATGTATAAACATTTAATCACCTATTTAATCTTACATTGCCATAGTAAAGCTCATAAAAGTTAAGATACAACATGTGTGTTGTAATGAATGCCAAAATAGGGGCAACAAAATCACCCTGGTAGCCTCATCATTGACATCAAAAGTCCTTAGCAATGCGAGGATTAAAGAGTAACCAAGTAGAGCCACAGCTGGAGAGTAATCCAATTTCTCAGTCAAGTCGATATCCCTACAGGTTGAAGAATGATGCGTTGATAGTACAGACACTGACAGCATACTGAAGTTTTAAGTACATGTCTATAGCTTTGAGTAACTGCATACCATAATTAGGAGCTAGCCTAAAACAATCTGTAGAATTAGGAGCTAACCTTTGAAGCTCATGGTACCATTCCGATCGAAGTAGTACATATTACACATGATTTACGGAGTATTACGCAAAGAGCACTAAGGAAAAGCCAACGGCGAGAGAAAGAAATAGGGAGTGAGAGCACTCACGTAGTCAGTTTTCCTTAAAGAGAATCACTTGATTCATCCCTATCAGAGAGGCCAAGTTTTGCTTTCAGCATCCTACTAAACTCCTCTCTCAGAAGTAACCACAACAGAAGGTGAAGTTTACATACATTTGGCATCTACTACTAGTATTCTTACACAAGTGATACCAGAGACTCGTATACTTCAGCACCCCTCTTCTCTGAAACTTTATTGTGTAATAAAGCCTTTGCAATCCGGATAGAAATAATCGGTAATTTCTAAATCCTACGAAAATAATGGCCAGTCAGTAAAGCCTATTCATAGAAGCATTACATATAGATATCAAGCAAACAAGACTTCAAGATATCAACACTAAGATGACAAGCTAATTTTACAGAATAAGCTAGAAGTTTCAAAATAGCGAAGTAACATTACATGAGGCATATCGCCTATTGTCAAATTTAAAAAAAATACAATATTAACTTGCACAAATCTTTAAACATAATTGCATAAAACGCTCATGGCAGTGACTAATCCTAAAACAACTCCAAATACAGAGGCTGCATACCTTCCGAAGGAACTTGTTAAGAGCCAAAAACTCTCCAAAGGACAAAGAGGTACAACAACCAAGGTCAAAATCAAATCATCTTTCAAGTGATCATAATGTAGCATCTATGGTCAATTTTGCTTAACAGAACTTTGCAGGGATGAACGCAAGTAGCAAGTTACTGTTAGAGGTCCTTCATTTATGTATTTAACTTGCATAATTAGGAGTTAACCTAAAAAAAATCTGTAGAATCAGGAGCTAACCTTCGAAGCTCATGGTACCATTCCGATCGAAGCAGTACATACTACACACAATTCCCAAATTAACTCAAGTCATCAGATAACTCTTTGATTTACGGAATATTACGCGAAGAGCACTAAGCAAAAGCCAACGGTGAGAGAAAGAAATAGGGAGTGAGGGAAAGAAATTAAGAGAAAAAAAAGAGAAAGGGAGGAAGATGGACACATGATGAGCATGTACCTTGCCCTGCGAGGCCATCAGCGGAGGCGGCCTCGGTTTGTCGTTGATGACGGTGAGGTGGTGTTACTGCTAATGGCAGGGGGAGGAGCGTAGGAGGCCACAGAGCCACGCCAGGAGCGGGGAGTGGCACTGACGCACCGGATCTGGGGGAGGGGGGAGCAGCGCCGATGCAGGTGGTGGAGGGAACTGCAGAGGGGCCAGGTGAGGCGGCAGGGTGGTGCGGAAAAGGTAGATGCGCCACGAGGAAAGCCACGCGAAGCTTCGCTTCACGAGAAGACGACGCGGGCGCGAGGCGCGGAGGTGGACAGGCGGATGCTGGCGCTGGGGAATCGGACGGGCGCGCGAACGGCGAAGCGACGAAACCGCGCCGCGCTACCAGCTAGGTAGGAGCGTTCGCACGTCCGCTCACACGGCGCATGCACACACGTCATGGCAAGGGCACAGAAGAATGATGTGGCACACGCGAGAGACCGTAAACTTCCCCATCTTTATATAGGTACTTATTAGGAATTCTATTATTAGCTGTCTAAAACTTACTAATGCCGTTATGCGTAGACAAATCGGATTAGTCCAAACCTCTTTTTTCTCAATCGGCCCTTTCATTCTTCAAGTCCATGTAAAACTCTCCATAGTCATCTGGTCATCAGGCCATCGCCCCGGGTAAAACAAAGAAAAATAAAATAATACTCCTTCGTTCGGGAGTCTTCGGCTCCCCCAGCGGCAGGCAGCGCCAGCATCCGTCTCCTCCACGCATCCGGCGACGGCCTCCTCTCCTACGCCATTATGGACCTGGATCCCCGCCTCTACGAGAACGTCGTACGCTCACCCTCCATGCTCTCCCTTCTTTCCCCCCATTGTATAGCTAGCTACCTGTCGCCTCCTTAGTTTTTGGGTGTTAGGTTCGTTCGCGAATCCGTTTGCTGTTGGAGGAGGGGGACGAGGTAGTTGCTTTAGGCGCTGCCATTATGACTCTGGTGATTTTCCCCGTTTGTGTGCGAATCGGCAATTGGATTCGTTTTGTGGAGAGGGGCAAGATGGTTTCTTTGATTATTGCAGTGCATGGACTGGATGATTCCCTTGTGCTAGGGTTTTTAGTGGGAAAAGATTGGAAATTTGTCGATAAGGTGGCTTGTAGTGAAAAAGATTGGAATTTTGTCGAGTAGATGATCTGTATTGAAAAAAGATTGGAACTTTATCGATTGCGTGGTTGTTTAGTGAAAAAAGATTGGAACTTTATCAATAAGGTACCCTGGGATCCAGCGGAATTAATGGGTCATTCTGCTTCGTGGCAGTAGGTGGCATGCTGGCAAGCTCTCTTGATGTTTAGCTGGCCATGCTACTGTGGGGAGTGCTGCAGATCTTCCAATTTGGTGTTCAACAAGTTTAGTGTAGAGAGTTGAACCAGCTGTTCATGCTTCTTAATGGTGTATTTGTCGAAAAGGAATATACGCTGCAAAAAAGAGTGCTGAAACTGCTAGTTGCGTGAGAACTGTTAGTATCTCTGTTTGCATGGATTATAAGTATCACTATTTTCACTGAACCAGGTAAAAAGTAGTACCACTGTTGTCATATTCAATTAAGGGAAAGTATTTATTAGTGTGTTTTGTTGGATGACTAGAGTTTTTATTTTCTAAATTTGGATTAATACTACTTGAGACATCATCTTACATTTAGTAAGTCTGCTAGTGACAATTAAATTTCTTTCAACTGCAGTCCTCCAGTGATAACGATGTTCGCCACATAGTGCTGTCCTATCTTATGCACAACTGTTTTAAGGAGACTGCAGAAACATTCCTATCCAGCACTGGGTTGACGTTACCTGTTGATTATAGTGTGGATGTGGATAAGCGTAAAGGTATTTATTTGCAGATCAATACTGAATATTTTATCTACATTATTTATGGATTGTGTTACTTGTTAAGCACTTTTGTATAATTTTGTAAATTGTCTACAGTTCTGGTTGAAATGGTCCACTTTGCTATAACTTTTCTGTCTTCATATTCCTTTGTAGCTTTCCATTACAATTGTGATGCTGATAAAAGATGCGTAATTAGTAACCAGTTATTCAGCTAACTGAAATACTCTTGTTAAATCAACTGCTCATTGGAATTGCAGCATAATATTATTTATTTAGCTAGCCGGACATGGAGCCTTCTCTGTTCAAAGTAGTAGATGCTATCATTGTTTATTGTCATTCATCACTTTATCACCAATGGTTGGATGTCCCTTGCAAACCATTGCAAATGCAAAATTTGTTTACTTTTTTTTTGTTGACCAGAAGTTTTGTTCAATATTTACCTGGGACCATAGACATATATTGAACTAATAGGAGTGTGTATTACTATTATTTTTTGTTAATGTGCACTCTTAACCTACAGATTAAGTTTTCCCGCTGCTTAGCAAAACCTAAGTAAAGCTGTTGGTGTTTCCTTTCTGTTTGTTTTTTTTCATTTTTCTTAAATTTTTTATCTTTAATGGTAACTTTTCTTGAATGGTTTGTTCTTTAGCATTTCATATAAAGTTGTTGTGGTTCCAATCGGTATTAAATGTGTTCTTAATCTGTCATGACCATATAAAATCATGCCAGTTTTTAAAAATGACCATTTCTACTCTGATTTGTCTGCAAGCAGGCACTATTTGCATCTAATGCTGTGTATTGATTATCTTTCAGAGATTTTTAATTTTGTGTCGGAAGGGAATGCCCTGAAAGCCATAGAGCTGACAGAAGAGTTGGCACCTAATTTGCTGGAGAATGATATGGAGTTACATTTTGATCTTTTAAGTCTTCACTTCATTGAGCTAGTTCGTTCCAGAAAATGGTTAGTACTTGCAAAACTTAATTTGGATGGGATAGATGGTTTGATAAATCTGGCTATTTTGACTGGCAGCACAGAAGCTCTTGAGTTTGGCCAGAAAAAGTTGACACTGTTTGGAAAAGTTCCCAAATATGTTGAGAAACTAGAGGTACTTTTTCCTTAACCCTACAGGCCTTAGAATGCAACTTATGATTTGCTTATTTTAGACAGCTTTAGGCCTCCTTTCGAGTCCATACTGTATAAGGAATTTTCTTGTCCAGTGTGCATGAGATATGCATGTACTAGTATTGAAGGATGTGCTGGCAAAACAGTGCTGGTATACCACGTCCACTCTGTTTTTCTGCTCGATGCCTTAGGTCTGATTTGATATCAACAGCTTTGGCTAAATGCTACTAAACTATGATGTACTTTATTATGTTTAGTAATAAATCAGATCCAACTGTTGGCCTGATATTTTCATTGAATTTGATTTGTCATGGCTGGTGCTATATCTATAAACATATTTTTTTAGATGTTCAGTATTAATGAGTAATGGCCCATTATCACCATAACTGATACCGCGTGCTTGCTTTAGTAACACACACATTTGGTGAAGATGATTGAAGTTGTGAAGGATTGTTCAGGCAGTGAAATACATATTTTTTTTTGAGCATGTAAGATATAGGGGCGTAGTGATGTGTTTTCAATTTTTGGTTCATATTATACATGGAAGAATACGAAAACCCAACTTTTCACTGTATAGGACTTTATGGCCCTCCTAGCTTATGAAGAGCCTGAGAAGTCACCTATGTTTCATCTAGTAAACCCAGAGTACAGGCAGAATGTTGCAGATAGCTTGAATCGAGCTGTCCTTGGTATGTTCTATGATATCCTGTTTAGCTCCTGGTATTGTAACCTCATTTCCCCATGATCTGATTATGATATTTGTCTCATGATCAATTGCAGCACATGCTAATCTACCAGCATATTCATCATTGGAGAGAGTGATACAGCAAGCGACTGTGGTTAGGCAATACCTACAGCAGGAAGTTGGCAAGGTAACGGCTCTAGTTACTTGCCAATCATGATTCTGCAACATATCTTGTTGAAACCTTTTTTTCATTAGTGTTCATCACACATTTTTTCACTAGTATCTCTGTTTTTAATTGAGGCAATTGCTTATGCACCTTTTTGTTCTTGGAAGTTCTTGGTGTTCTTAACAGTATGATGCATACATGACATTTGAAACTCTTGGAGCAGGATTCTTACCCACCGTTTTCTTTGAAGGCCTTTCTGAACAAGTAAGGTGCAGCCAATCAATCTTTAGAAAGGCTACCACCTCCAGGCCTTTGGACACCTGTGCCCTTCAGGGTGCGTAAATAACGCCACAACTACCTGTGCCCTAAATAACGCCACAACTTACACAATTCTCTGTTAAAGCAAACGACGAGACGCGTATATTCAGAGAACCGTCTTCTGCACTGACTTCGCAATATCATCAGTGGTGTACTTTGAGAAGGCATGTTGTATGTGTTGTTTCCTCAGTTTATCTTCTGTTTCCCCCCATTTCCCCCGTAGGCGTCATTAAAGATGTACATATGGATACGTTGAGCTATTCTGTATGTTCGTTCAGAAAGCTTAGTTTGAGCCAGTTTGCTGTGCACTGTGTCTGTGTGCTTGACGCACGCGCCTTAGTTGGCGTATCGCAAATTTGGATGGGATCAGATGCAAGTCAGTTCATTTGTATTGTTCTTTTGATCCTTTTGAAAGAAAAAACTGCATTTTTTTTTGTGTTCATCTCGTACCATCTCCAAGAAATTCACAAAAAGAGGAGAAAGCAACGAAACGAAAAGGTACTTTGGCCCCGTTCAGCGATTGAACGTTGGCGTTGGGCTACAGTAAAAAAATTTTCTGTTTTTTTGTTTGTTTTTTTCTCATATTTCTTTGCATCGTTCTAGAGCTCTAGATTAGTATGCCATTTTTATTTTTAAATTTTTTAAAATTTAATTATACTCAATAAACCAGCTAGAGTGTTTTTTCAGTAAAAGTCAAAAACCATCGCTATTCCGATCACCCCCAAATTCTCTAGGAGAATTGAACAGCTTGTGTGCGGGTGATTTTGGCTTTTAGTTTTAGATTATGAACAGTAATTTAGTTTATAAATAGTAACAACTTATAAAAAAAATTATAGAGAGTTGTGTACGATTTTAGCAAACATAAATGAAGACGCTGTAGTGTACTTCAATTGACTAGGTCTTAAAAAGGTATTCTATTTAAAAATTAAGTATTATAGAAAAGTAGTTTTTAGAAATCAATATGAATAGGGTCAAAATAAAGGAGCATCGGCTTCTTTAGTTTTCCTAAATAAAGATGTAAATAAAGCAGATAATTTCTAATCGTTCGATTGATAGAAAGCATTTGGATATAATTTAAAGTGAAAAAACGGATATCCGGCTATTATTTTGAATTTTGAGTGGAAGTAGAATAGTTTTTTTCGGATATGGAAAAAAAGTATTTATCGGATTCGAAGCTATCCAAGAATTTAAGCAAGCTATTTGGTAAACTGTAACCCGGATATCTGTAATACATGCAGGCCTAAACCCCAGCCTCATATGGACCAAGGCCGATGGCCCAAGAGAGACAGTAGGCAATAGAATCCGGCCACTTATCTAGTTCCTTGCTAACTTGCTAACCCTAACTCCCCCCAATCGATCTCAGCTCCTGAGAGTCAGGGCCAGGGGGGACCGTCGTCGCCCGTCCGACGACTGGACCTCACTCGCCACCCCGCCCGTTGATCTCCCTCGCCGCCGCCCCTCGTCGACCCGCTCCCTCTCTGCAGCCGCCATCACGCGTCCTCGCCGGCCGCCGCCCCTCGTCGACCCTCTCCTTCTTTGCCGACGCCATCGCGCGTCCTCGCCGGCCGCCGTTTGATCTCTCGTCGCCGTTGCCCGTTGACTGTGAGTCCTTAGTTCTCTAGTCTTACTGCATGTTTTAGATTAAGATTATTTTTTGTTTTATGGAGTCCGAAGTGCTCAAGCAGGGTTGTGGTCTTGTGTAGAATATTTTTTGTAGGATGAGATGAAGACCCAGGCTCAGACCGATTGAGACATGAAGATGGAGTGAACCGCTGGCTTGTTGCTGCTAGACTAGTCTTCTACTACGATCTTTTGTTGGCAAAGAGTTGCTAATTGCTACTTGCTGTCCTGTTATGTATCCATTTTGGACATGTGATGTACTGCTAAGTACTACCACGAGAGGTGCAAACGGAGCAGATAGTTCCCGATCATCCGTCAGTTCGGATGAATTCGTAGCGAATTCGAAACAAGAAAATGGATATTTGTTTGTTGAATCGTGTGACTTGTTTCTAGTGGCTCTAAAATGAATTTTTTAAACGAATATGTAGTGTTGTGACATAGTTAAATTTGCTTGTTGAATCTATATCGATGCGCACTACGTTGAATCAGGCTGCTTTAACTTTTCTTCTGTTATAATGTGTGTTTAGTAGTAATGATTCATAATCTCTTACTTATATAGATTCCTGATTTATATAGTAAAAATTTTAATTTACACTAGTGTAGTCTACCTTGTGTTCCAATAATGGGGAGAGAGATAAGCCATGGGATGATGATGTTTACATAGGAGTCAAGCAAATCTACATCATGAGAACCGATTTCATCGGGTCCATACAAGTTACGACAGAAGTGGGCAGTCCATCTGGTCTACAAGGCATGGCAAATTGGCAATGGTGGCCAGATAACACACAGGGTGAGTAGAACCAAGCAGTTCACTTCACTTACCAAGTCATTTTTTTTCCCAAAGAATGATGTGCCATACAATTTTCTGGCAATGGAGAGCATTTTTACCCTTGCTGCATATTAAGCTGAAGAATCCACACATTTGCCATCATTCCTGTAAGTCGTTGATGCATATGTTCGCAGGAGCATGCGTTGCTTGAAATGAAAACAAAACCTCATGTGTGTGTGTGTAGGATTTATGTGATGCCTCAAGCTAATTGGTCTTTTTCCAAATGCATGTGCAGATTAAGCTTGACTACCCACATAAACTCTTGACCTGCATATACGGCTACTACAACACCTGCGTAGAGGAAGGGCCCAGAGTATTGAGATCCATTACTCTCGTCAGTAGCCGAGGGAAGTACGGACCATTCGGCCAGGAGATCGGTACGTATTTCAGCTCTGCTACAACAGAAGGGAAGGTGGTCGGCTTCCATGGCCGGAGCGGCCAGTACTTGGACGCCATTGAAGTGCACATTCAGCATTTGTCGG
Source organism: Melocanna baccifera (assembly GCA_036346265.1). Classification (NCBI taxonomy): domain Eukaryota; kingdom Viridiplantae; phylum Streptophyta; class Magnoliopsida; order Poales; family Poaceae; genus Melocanna; species Melocanna baccifera. The sequence continues at coordinate 37,041,811 of CM070676.1, read as the reverse complement.
GAGACAAGAAAACTACCTCCAATTCCAAGTACTGTTTTGAGCTTTGCTTACGCTGTGATTCCATTTACGGGCTGTAGTTTTAAAGCTTGCTGTGCTCTGAAGTCCGAGCACTTTCAGTTGCAGTTGTCATCTCTCTTTGTGGCAGGCTCACTACATAGATCCTTGTAAGACCGAATGGCAATAAAGGGGTGAGTGGTGTCTCACAAATTTCTCCCAAATGTTCTTAAACTCTTTACTCCAGTAATTATATAGAGCTATAAAGATCAAAGTTAAAGTTAAAAGCTTAGACCAAAACAACTATCACAAGAACCAAAGAGAGAAACTCCGGCACTAGAATAGCATGACCGGCTACTAAGATGTGGTCTAACTGACGGCAACATGGGTGGTCTTACCGGCGGCAAGAAGGCGGTCGAACTGGTAAGCAGTATGACCAAACCTAGGAGCGATATGACCACTCCCATGTTCTCATAACACAAAATCAACCTAAATCTAAATCATTATTGGTGCAACTCCAAAAATCCATAGCCAAAAGAGATAAAACTTTATATACACCTTGCTTAGGGTTTTAGAAACATATTCAATCCAACAATTACTTAAATCTTTGTCAAAACTTTGATCTTTCTCAAAAATAAGTAATGTTGCACCAAAAACTAAAAACTTGATATATGACTTGTTGGTGAAGAATGGCCAATATGGCTCTAGATGCATTTCTACATATCACAATAAGCAAAATCTCCCAAAAAATTCAAAACAAAAACTTCGAGATCAACAAACTTCAAGATGAGACCAAAACCATGCAAAACCGAGCAATTTCAAAATCCTAAGACTAGTGCCTAGATAGATAGGATATGATCTCCATGAGTTATTTTTATCACTTATACATTCTTAGTACATAGCAAGATCAAGAATAGGAGATAAGAGATCAAAATTAACAAGAACAAAAGTAAAACCAAAATAAGGAGACATCATGAGAGATAAATAAAGTTAATATATTTCTATTTAAAGATAAAAGTTTTACAGCCACTCCACCTGAAGGACAAGAGAGTACACCGCAGCACTCACTCTTCTCTAACCCCAACCCTAACTCTAGAACACAAGGTTAGAATAATGGATGGTTAGCTTGCAAGTCTCTATTTCAACCCATTAAATAGATGAGGTAAATAGTCTACATCGAATCCTAATGGATACTATCTATTAGTATTTTGGGGAAAATACGTTAACCCCGTACAATACGGGTTTTACTCACACACACTTTTCAAAGCATATAAACCCGAATCCGCTAATTATTTATCCTTTGATTCACTTAACCTTCTTAGTATCTCCTTGACTTAAACTGCTTTTACAAGCGTTGCGGTTTTGATCTAACGCGGTTTTTGGTATTTAGCAAATCAGTAATATACCCTTGCCTTGGCTTAGTCTTCATTTTCTATTGCAAGCAATTACCATGCTCATCATGTGTAAGTGCACTAATGCTTGCTTGTTATGTGTAAGTACACCAATGGCTTGTCACGCATCGGTAAGTCTATCCAGTTTTGGTTTCATCGAACCACGTCTCATTTGGACTAACCAAACCACTTAGTGTAACTCGTCGCTCGAACATTTCCTTCAATATTTTTCGCCTTCCTCGTGATATGCTTGAGTTTTCTTATCTCATCAGGCATCTTTGATCATTTTGGGTCTTGGCTCATCTATGAGCATATCCTCGATCATCACCATTGACCATGGTTGACTTCAAAGCTTCCTACACATCGAAAGGCAAAGAAATCGTTTTTGTGCGCAAATTCGTCATAATTTGACCCAGGTTAACCAAAATATGTATCATCTAACATTAATGCACTGACCAAATAAAATTCAAATCATCCCATGACCATATTTCCAAAAATCACAACCATTTTCTCAGGGCTAGTCTAACCGTCAATTAGAGACCAGTCACAATAGTTGAATATAGTGCAAAACAACTCATCCTGAGAAATTGCAACCGACAACAGAATAGTGGTCATACTAGTCAGTGGTCTAATTGCCACACCCATACCGCCTGACACGGTCTGATCGGCAACACACCGACAGTCTAATCGGCAACAAGTCAGCGGTCAGACCAGTTTGTCTGACAACAAACCTGACTAAAATGCAAACTTTACAAAATTCTAAATTTCACTCTATAAACTTGATAATGGTTTATCATAATAATATCTTGGACCTTCTCACATGGCCTCCCAATTCTCTACAGCATTGTTGTCAGAATTGTTTGCAGGGCATTGTCCACTTTCTGGCCTGTCAAAGTTCCTGAAAAGGTGATCAAGATTTTGTGATTTGGTTTGGTTTAACGTTACACATCCTTTCAGCTGCGTTCCAAGGTTGAATTATTGTACAAGAACATTTCATCGTTCTTTCAATGGGACATCAAATGCACCATCAATTGTTTGGGGTTTCTTATTTCAGAAAAGACTAAAAGCAACATAAAGTGCATATGGTGCGTTTTAAGTAGTGCTTACTGTTGGTAAATAAGGTCGTGTTGCTTCACTCCTGCAATTCCGTGATGCATATCTGAAACAAAATTGAAACTTCAAAAATTTTTAATTTTTCATTTGATTTGAGTTCCTATGAATCCCAGCTTAATCCCTCACCAAACCTAACTGATCACGACGGGATTTCGCTGCCGAGCCGTCCTCGCCGTCCGTTCTTTGCGCCAACACTGTTCACCGTCCGAAAACGCTGCCACCGCTCGATATTTTGCCACCGCACCACCTCGCCTCTTCACCCTCACTACCACGCCATTGCCAGCCGGTCAGAGACCGTACGCCTCACCTGTAGAGCCCCTGACACCTTTTGACTACCGCGTCGCCTGTGCGTCAGGTCTTTTCGGCTGCCATCGTCCAACTTCATCTCACGGCCGACCTCTCTCTCTCGCAGCCGATCTGACACCCTCTTCAGCTTTTGACCGCCACAACGCCACCCCCGAGCCAGCCAGTACCTCTCCCCCAGCTGCAGAGTCGCGTCTCCCCGAGCCTTCACAATTTCAGCCGTACCTTCTCGCCACCTTGACCAGGGTATGGCGCCAAACCGCCATTCCGCCCTATTTAAGGCCATGGACCCCTCCGTAGGAGAGCATAGGCATCCAGCGAGCTCCGCCCACTCCCAATTACTCAGAAACTCATCACACTGCCAGCGATCACCGAAAAGCCCAATGTAAGCCTTCCTCTTCAATTCAGTGATCTAGTCGATTAGTTCCCAATTGCATTCGGCCATAGCTTCTCCATGATCCCAGGAGCAACCTCAAAGCATCGCTGTAATCTCCCGAACCCCCTACTGCTCTGGCGACTAGCGCTGTCGCCTGGCTAAAGAAGGCCGCTGTGGACAGCCCAAATCGGCGATCCCCTGCTCGAGCCACCACCTCCCAGAGCCTCCCCTATCCCCAAGGATGCCTAAACTTGAATGATATTGTTTCCTAAATCCTCCAATTACTCCTGTGCGATTCAAAAGCCTCGTAAAGAAGAAACCTCGCAGTCAGTAATCGCCGAACTCCCAACCACTTCCGACCCCAAAAATGGAATCCTCAGGTCAACAACAACCCACCCATGACCTTAGAGACCACCGCAAATCACCACAGCACCACCGATCACCGTTGCTGTCCTCCGCTGTTTTCCAGTCACGGTGTTGGAAGAAGGTAGACGATGAACAGTGTTCTAGCAGGCACGGTAACAGGTCATGTTACTGTAGCAAATGGACCGGGCTTTTACTGTGCTGCACTGTAGCAAGCGGATTCGGCGTGAACAGTGAAAACCCACGATGAACAGTAAACCCTACTCGTTACTGTTCACCAGACCCAAAAATGCATATATATATATATATATATCCATTTTGAGCCCGTATACCCGTTTTCTAGCTCCATTTTCCCATATCAGACACTGATAAAACCTAAAACCACTAAAACACTGCTTCAAACCCAAAACCCAACATGGTCCAAACTCTTACTACTCGTCGAAACATATACTTGCCCTAACCATTTTGCCTGAATATACTCCAATAAAACCCTAGCCCACCCTAATGTCAGTTCGAACCTGTCCAGTACTGTTTTCATCATCACTATTCATCAAAACCCTAAAAATATAAATATAACCCTTTTGATCGTCTTAAGCCCATCTACACCATTCTGAGCTCTGCCTCAACTTCTTAGATTTCGATAAAGTTATGAACCATTGTGATGATGTTCTAACCCCAAACCTAATACTGTTCATGACCACAGTCTTTGTAGAAACCTAAATAATACCTATATGACTATCTCGATCGTCTTGAACCCATCTAACCCAATTCCAACACCGATCAGCCCAACCAAACATCATCTAAACCCTGATCACCCAAACCTATATTATTTCTGTCTTTTGGTTATTTATTTATCTTTTGTTCCCAGTTTGCACTCTGTAAAGCAGGAACTTATTTGTATTCGTCTCTCACGCTAGTATTTGGACCCAACAAGCTGGTCATCAGAAGAGCTACAAGAGCAACTAAACAAAGTGTCCTATGGACAAGGAGGCAAGTCACATATTTTTGATCATATTGATCCTATATTCCTCTAATTATTTATTTATTAGTATTTTCATTATGTTATTCACGCACTTTATTTCTTGTATAATAAATATTTAGAATGACATGATACTAGTTATATCCTACCACGTGAAAAATCCAGTTTAATTTGATGACCATATTCACCTTGATAAGACTTAGTAGTATTAAATATACTACTTAATTAATCATGGTAGACCAGGAGCTTAACTATTTCATACCACTAAGAGATCTAGCACTTTGCCGGTAGAGTTTTAAAAAGTGGTTTTTGGATAAGGAGGTATCGTAGAAAGCCACATGTTAGTTGGGTTCCATGACCTTATTCTAGGATGGAGGCTTGGATTGGAAAGGGTTGCAGTACGAATTGGTAATGGCTCAGTGCTGGAAGGCACTAGAGCATGGGTTTGTGAATGAAAGTTGCCTCAGTGAAAATATAAAGACTAAAACTTTATGCCAAGTAAAGAACATAGTGACCGCTCAACCACAAGCGTTGACTTGTCAAACCTAGTCTAGTAGCTGCTCAAATTGATTGAATATCTATAGGAAAGAAGAAGCGGATGGGGCGTGGTATGGAAACGGTACCATACTTAACGATCGATAGATCCTCACAAATTGGACGGGTGTGTTCTGACTTGGCCCGTTGGATACTCGAGTTTGTGTAGCCCAAGAGTCTATCGGGTAGAAACTATATAAATATTTGAGTGGTGAAAAGTCTTATTTTCTTAACTCAGTCACGATGGTTAAGATATCTTGTGAGTAAAACTAAGTAGCTCTGCAAAGCCATTTATAAATAGTATTCAAATACGACGTGCTTCCGGTTAATGAAGCTGTATTTAATGGGTGATTCCAACAGTAAAGCATAAGTAGATTTGGAAATGTTGAAGTCTGTTAATCAAGTTTTGAAACACCAATGCTACAAGAAGTTATTGTTCTTTTGTATTTGAAAATGTTTACAAATAAAAAACTGCATCCACAAATACTTGATAAAACTCTTATAACCCCACCATTTGAAAACCCTGTCAAGTAGTTACGTAGCATGTCCCTATGTGACTTGTTGAGTACAGTTGGTTGTACTCAGTCTTGCTTTATTTTTTTTACCACAACAGATACCAGAAGAAGAAATGATGTTACAAGTTTTCGTGTTAGAGTTAGGACCTCACTCAAGTGTTCTTGTGGAAGTTCTTCAAATCTTCTGATTGTAAGTTAAATTTTTTGCTTGGATGCCCTTAAAGTTGTTAAAATTTACCATCAGGTCTTATTTTAATTAAATTAACCCTTTTGCAATATTCGTGAGTAGGTATGATACTCTTTCTGTCCGTAACTGTTCTTCTAGGCTGTTACGGAACGTACGATGTCCCTATTCCTAAAAATGGGATGTTACAATATCTTCACCAAAAAGGATGTTAATTTGCATAGCTACTGTCATCCAAGTCAAAGAGATTCAGCGAACCGCTTGGTGAAGTGGGTGATGAACAATCAAGTGTCTTCGCAAGTGGTCTGTTTACTAACAGCCAAGTAGTACAATTAGCTATTCAAGAGGATCACTCTAGTACAAGCAAATTGCGTGACTGAAAATCTGAAAGGACGGATGAACCTTGCCAATCTGCTACAAGATAACTTAAAGTTTAAAGTCGGTGTATCGCATTAATAAACCTAAATGAAAAGAGCGTTCCTGAAGATAAGATTCTGAGCGTCCTCTTGTGAGTGCTTTTCAGGCCGAAAGAAAAGAACGCAGAACGGCAAAAAGAATTTGCAGGGCTGCGCCCCTGTCGGATGCGCTCTCCCTGTACTGTTTCTGTACACGTGTAGTATTCAACTCCCTCTAGATGTGATATTAGGAAGAAACACCGGAATCAAATTGCGATAGGTCAACTGGAAATGCGTCCTGCCTATGTTTCCATGTCTTATTCTGTCACAGTGAACTAGCATATTATCATGTAAGTGTAGCTTCAGGTGATGTGGTTATAGTAGAGATTTTTATTCACCACATGCGGTAAAATACATTGACAAGTTGCTAAAACAACATTGCCAAATAGTGAGTTCGTAAAGAATACCACACCGACCTGTCTGAACTCTGAAAAGCGAAGCGATCCCAAGTTGAGATTTTGGTCGGCAAATTTGAAGCCTGAACTAGAGCACTGCGTATATAAAACAACCATCACTTTTTCTGGACCTAACCATCATATTTAGATCTAATCAAGAATTAACTAAGTAACAAATGATGTAATTACAACTAATTCAATTATATGAGTAACCAAACGATAGGGGAAATCTCACAATATTCCGCATACTAAAAGAACACAGAGACAAGATTAAACCATAATATAAGTGTATCATTTACATCATGATAATAAAAATGCAAGAGTACAACATTTATCAAAATACATCGTATAGTTTCAAACGCATACAACTTCAAGTGTTGACCATATTCTCGTTTCGACGAGTAGAAAATGTTACCTTACAAAGTTATTATATTCTCCATGAGGGTACCTAGTATAACTAGGCGAAGAAAACCACAACTGGTACAGAGCATAAAAGTGATAGATCCAAAGCAGGCAGACCCAGAACCATTATAGAGCAAGGAAGTGGTGAGCCTGACGCATATGTTTAGCGATGTGGAGTGTCGGGGAAAGAGAGACAGCTCCCGACCAATGACTATTTCATAGTCGGGCAAGATGCCATGTGAGGGTAAAAGACCGTCGACCCACAATTATGATTAGTTGGGTGGAGATATAATAACGAAACTAGGGAAAATATTCTATACTCTAACTCAACACTGCATCTAAGAAATTGCGGATGACCCAATTACAAAGAGCTTGAAGTAACTATCGGTAAAGTGACACAAATCTGTGTAGTACTAATTAAATCATGAATTCATTCTTGTCTCCTAGATTGGAGGCTACGAAGATGTTCTTTCTCTTCACCAGGGTGATTAGTAGTATTTGGAATACTAAAACACACAAGTTTTTTTAACTTAATAACTTATTTTATTAATGAGGAAGAGATAGAATAGGAATTTTGATTATGAACAGATGAGTCAGACCTTTGTATTTGTTGCTAATAATGCTTGCTGAGTACGTCATACTCACTCTTGTAATTAAATTCATTTGTTATATCCCAGTTTGGCTAAAAATTACCTCGAATTGGACGTGGGGTTCATAGGCCCAAAGTATACCGGTAGGATGAGAGTGATCATAATGAGGACCGGGGTGAGGTGGACACCCTGTTTGACAGTTGGAACGAGTAGGTGGCCTATAGTGTCTCGTCTAAGAGAGTTGGGGGTATATAAATGATATGCATCTCCTTAGGTATCTGGTATTTGTATAATTAGGACCTATGATAGAATTTCTGTAATAATTTTGTATAGTTGTTTTAAATCAGGAAATGGTGTATTAAAGACTTTAGCCCTACGTGGCTAGTTATTGTAATATTATAAAGTTCCTAGTTATTGTTCTGTGGCGTAGCTCTGGTGTGGTCTATTATTCGATAAGTCGATGTTCTTATAGAATAATAATCTATTGACCGGTGTCACGGATCATCACAATATAACAAGTTGGCAAATGGCAAAGAATTTCTACTTCCCCTCACTACTATAGAAAACCGTATTACAGCCTGTAGCCTCAAGGTTCAACTCCAAGCATTAATTCCCAAGGACCAATAGGAGACAAAATGCGTACTCTTGATCCAGAAGTGGCACACAGAGAGATGTCAACGATGCGCGAGATGTTAGGTTTTGCCTCCACCGTTGTGTGGCACAGCACCTGCTTTAGGCTCAATCTCTCAGACTCACACCCTTTGTTTATTCCCCAAACAAGATCGACCGATGAGCGATGGCTTGGCTGCTTTAAGGTCACCCGTCCAACTACACGAGTACGTACGTCGATCGCCAGTTGATCCGATTCCATCAACCCCACTAGCAACGCCAACGCTAACATCTCGATCGGCCCTGTGATATCACTCGCGTTGCACACGCAAAAAAAAAAAACGCATCTTTTTTTTCAGTTCCTTTTCCGTGCCGACAATTGGGAACTCGGTTCTGCGCGCCGTGCCGTGCCGGGGTGCGAGCGTGACGGCACGAGAGCTCTCGTTCTCGCCTTCTAGAGGGATAGCGAAACGAGAAGCAAAATGGCCTGAGATGCGCCCTAAAAATATGTGATAAGAATTAAATAATTTATTAAATACGACTTTAATATTTAATGAAGGCCTCGGACTAATGCAGTAGTGAACCATCAAAGACTATATTACCCGAGTACCCGTGGTCGGAAGGTCTATGTTTATTCATCCGATCAATCACCACTTGGAAGTCTTACGAACTGATACGTGGGTCCGCCTCCAGGCAACTTCTCCCGCTTGGTAGGATATAACACGTACTTTGTCTCCCTCCTAACCGTAGATGACTTGGCTTTACGTTTCTGACTACAACCGCCTTGCAGTTAACCCATGATTCTCTCCCACTGGCAATAAGTCAGTAACCGAAGAAGAGTTACCATCAAGTTTCTCTTGCTAACAGCAACCGTTTGCTCGACCGGACGTGAGGAATCAACAAGGCATCTGCTTACGTGGACAATCGATACATCTTCGGCGCTATTTAAGTTTGACGATAGATATTCTAGAGAATCGATGAGATCTCTAGACCGGATAGCAGATTACAGAGGTACGAAGTAGTGATCTTAAGGCCAGTAGCATCCCCTTTGTAATTTCTTATTGAGAGTATCTTGTAACTAATTGATAGCAATAAAGATAATTACATTTCTCCTTACCAATTTTTCTACAAGACTTGATATTTTATCACAATTTGTAATATCGACGATTTGATCGTCGACAACTGGCATCGTCTGTAGGGATAAGGCGTTGGGTCCCTAATTGTCCTCATCAACATCATTTCTCCTATTTCTATCAATATCGTCTATGCGATCATGGCAGAAACCTGGAATGAAGAGAATTAGTTCGATATGGCAGACTATGCCGACCCCGACATAGACACATGTATCCGTGTCATGTAACACGATGTCTCCTCATCATTGTCCTTCATCCAAGAGTCATTAGTCCTTGTGTCCAGCGAAATCAACCAGATAGAAGAAGACGTGCCACTCCAGTCATCAACACTTCCTAGGGAGTTAGGCATGTCAACCTTGTCAAAATTCTCAGGCACCATGACAAGTCCAGTATGCTCGACCAGGAAACATGGTAACAAGAGCGTGATAACATGATCCAAGAGTCAAAGTACTCTTAATTCAGTCGTGGGAGGCCACTGTTTGCTAACAATTCCTACGCATTATGGGAGATGATTGACATCTAGTCACAGTATCAATGAAATTACTCCTAGCAGAAAACCAGGTGAAGACAATAATACCCACCATCCGATTGGCAAATTCGTTTGATCAGGTTGAGTCCACCATACAGTCCCCCAAAAACCGTGGTCTCCAATTGTTCTGCATCGTGGAAGCTCCTTGCCAAAGAGATGGAAGATTCTTCCTCGGTTTTGATTGAAGTTCCTTGAGAGATTCCTGCTAGTACAAAGTTAACACAATTGGTGATACCATTACAAATGCCGTGCATGATCCTCCATGACAAGTCCCCCCATAATCCATTGGTCAGAATGGTATGAACTATTTTACATCACCTAGAGGAGCCAAAAATGACTGAATTGATGTACATTGACTACTTAATCTACCTATTCCTACACCTCTGCACTTGCTAAGTCGCATGGAGAGAGCAAAGAACTCAGGGTGAAACTTGAGTCATCGTACCCCTTTCACCAATAGAAACACTTCAAGACCATCTGTAATTGTTTAAAATCTATAACGTGTTCATAATATTTTTTAGCAACCCGGATCCTGCTCTGGCTGAAACCATGAGATATGCTCAACTTGCAGGTCATGTATCGGAGATCCTCCAGTGAACCATGTGACGCATGTACCAGGAGTAGTGGTAGCGTAGAGCCAACAAGATCAACTGACAATAATCCATCAGCAAGCTCAACACCCATTCAAAGGTTCCGACAAGGGAGTCATAAGGAAAGTAGGATCTTCGATGATGAAGCAACACCTCACCCTCTTCATGAGGGACGAAACCACGGTCCAGGTGATCATCATCTGAACCAAATATCTGGTCAAAACCACTATTCGAGTGTCCACGACTAGATTGGGGCACCAGCTCCCCACTCTAACTACCAAAGGAACATATCTCTGATAGATTCCAATCTGGACCCTTTTAAGAGAATACACCATGATCTAATCATAGGTTGTCGAAATTTCTCGGCAGACCTTCAGACAATACGTTGGTCGGAAAGGTTCTGACCAACTAACTTAGAGATATTCGATGGGAAACAGAACCCATTGGGATTTTTGCAGATTTATACAACTATAATTAGGGTTATGGGAGGCAATGACAACGTGATCATAAACTACTTACCAACTGTTGGAAAATTCTACAATAGAAAACAACTCTGCGATCTATTGATCGTCAACTTCCACGGTACATACAATCGACCCAGTAAAGAAGAAGACCTTCTTCGGATCCAACAAGAACCCAACAAAACTCTGTGTCAATACATGAAACGGTTTGTTCAGGTTCATAACTCTATCTCGGAAGTGGTCGATTCTTCTATTATCCTAGCATGCAAGACAGGACTAAGGAATATGCAGTTTACGGAGGACATCACTATGAATCCTCCATGAACAATCATCAATCTATAAGATATGGCTAATAAGTATGTCGCCGCTAGCAAAGCGATCGAGTGGAACAAGACAATTGATTGAATAGAAAAAAAATACATTAGCTAGGCCTAGTAGAGAAGGAAAAGAAGGCCAAGAAATTGTGTAAGAATAAGAAGAATAGCAAGCCTAATATCAAGGAAATCATTATGATCCCAAAAAAAACTCTAATGGTATAAATGATTATTCTGGTCGAAACAAAGGAAAAGCTCTGATCAACTAATCCAAGAAAGGCAAAAGATGGTATCTACTCCACTAAATGGCAAGGCACAATCTCCACAATTACCATGCTTGGCAGAAGAAGTTTAAGGATTATTACTCAAGTAAGGGTCCTCTCCTTTCCATCGAGGAAGTCAAAGAACCAAACACCAAAAAGGATAAGGATGAAGATGAAGAAACAGAGTATCAAGATCTAGAGTACACCGTTGATGTTATCTTCGGTGGATCATCCACCTATGAGTCCAGAAGACAACTGAAGACCATGGCACACTAGGTGAATCTCACTGATGCTTCAATCATCGGCAAGTCCTCCAGAAGGTCGAAAATAACCATCTCCTTCGGCAGAGAAGACTGCCCTATTCCTTCGACTTGACCATATATGTTCCATATCATAGTAGAACCTACTATTAATAACTACAAGGTTAATTGAAGGTAGTTCTCTTACCATTTTGTTTACAGGAGTTATTGAAGAAATGCAAGTTCATAATTCTAAAATAAAACTTATGAAGTATGCCTTCCATGGCATAGTTCTCGGATCTTCAGCCAAATCGATCGGGCAAGTGTCCCTAGTCCTAATAACTTTCGAGCATAAAGTATCTCATTCGATGTAGTAGATTTTGAAACTGCATATAATGGAATCCTCGTTCGATCGGCTCTAGTCATGTTTCTAGCAGCCATGTACTATGGTTACCAAAGACTCAAAATGTTAGGACCAAAAAGGGTCATAACAGTTCAAGGGGGCAAGAAGATGGCTTATGCTTATGATTGCAAATCTCTCGAACTTGTCAATGAATTACCGACTAGGAATGCTAACTTGCCTTCAATGCAGGTAAAACATTCAAGGCACAAGGTGGCTCTAGAACCCAATGACCAAGTCAAGGAGGTACATCTCGACAAGGATAGGTCTTCAGGAACCATCAAAGTCAAGAGAGAACTCGATCCTAAATAGGAAAAGTTGCTGTCTTCTTCCTCCAAGCAAATTCAAATGTATTCACGTGGCAAGCATCCAACATGCCCAATGTCCCAGGGAGGTGATTGAAATAGGCTAGCACTCTGATCTAACAAAAAAATAGATCAAGCAAAAGCTATGGTGTTTTGCACCTGATTGGATGGAGGCAATCTTGTTGGAGATTGACAAGCTTCTCAAGGCTATGTTCATTCGTGAAGTCAACCACCACGAGTGGCTCAGCAACCATGTAATGGTTAGGAAAAATAGTGGGAAATGATGAATGTATGTAGACTTTACAGGTCTTAATAAATATTATCTGAAGGATGATTTCTCCCTTCCACACATCGACCAGCTTGTTGACTCTACCTCTAATAGTTAACTATTAAGTTTCTTAGATGTATATTCTAGTTACCATTAGATTAGTACGAGTAAAGAAGATGGAGAGAAAACTTTCTTCATCATATCATACGGAACTTTCTGTTATATGAAAATATTGTTGGGCTCAAAAACGTTAGTGCCATTTTTCAAAGGTTAATGAAAAAAACCCTTAGTCCATAAATTGGTCAAAATTTAGAGGCCTATATCGATGACTTAGTAGTAAAAAAGTGTCAACATCGAAGACCATGTCACTGATTTGTAAAATTTTTTTGCTAACTTAAGAAGACATAACCTTATGTTAAACCTAGAGAAATGTGTGTTCGGAGTTTTTACGGGAAAGCTCCTCGGCTTCCTAGTCTCAACTAGAGGAATTGAGGCTAATCCAAAGAAAATAGCGGTCATCGAGCGGATGTGTCCTCCAACCACAAAGAAATAAATACAAAAACTAACCAGTTGTATGGCGGCGTTAAGTCATTTTATAGCATGGTTAAGAGAAAAGGGAGTCAATGATACCTTTAAGGAAGTCAAGAAATACTTGATAAGTGCCTTGGTCTTAGTCTCTCCGAGATCAAGAAAATCTTTACTTTTATACTTGGCTGCTACGCCACAAGTAGTCGATGCAACACTAGTCGTTAAATGTGACAACATCCAACGACCAGTATACTACGTAAGAGAAGTCTTACATGGACCAAAAAAGCGATATTCGGAAATACAAAAATTATTATATGCCCTCCTTATAAATTTAAGAAAACTAAGGCATTACTTCTAGGCCCATAAAATTATGGTGTCATCCGGATACCCTCTCGGTCAAGTTCTCCAAAACAGATAATCATCGGGATGTATAGCAAAATGGCAATCGAACTTGGGGAGTTTGATTTACATTTCATCTCATGAACAACTGTTAAGTCCCAGTCTTTACCAGAATTCATCATCGAATGGACAAATATGGAGCCTATCCAAGGGCCCAAGTATGAAAACCACGAGGAGTGGACAATGTATTTTGACAGGTCTTTGACAATAAATGGCTTGGGGCTAGGGTAGTCCCAATCTATCTCACTGGAGAAAGCATAAAATACACTATCCAGTTAAATTTCCCTACTGCAGATAATATGGTAGAGTATGAAGGTTTACTGGCAGACCTCTGAGCAGCTAAAGCGCATGGGATTTACAGATTATTAGTGACTGGCAATTGTCAACTAGTAGCGAGTCAATAGGGAACGAGTATTAATGCTTAGTACTGTGATGTCATCCTTTTTTTTGAAAGTACGCAAACTAGAGAAACATTTCTTTGGTTTTGAAGTCCAACACATTTCTTGAAAGGAAAACTTTTTAGCAGATTAGTTGGCACGAATGGCTTCCTCTAGATTACCCATCCTGCTTGGAGTATTCCTCGAGCAACTCGACAAACCCTTGATAGTTGAGCATTCTGAAGATGGTCCAATGGAGGTTGCTCAGATCAACCCCAACAATGATTGGATGATATCGATTTATAAATATCTTCAGCGTGGCAAACTTTATGAAGATGACATAGAGACCGACCGTACAACTCGAAAGGCCAAATCAAACACTCTGATCGAGTGTACCCTCTGCAAATGAGGAACTCATGGGGTGTTGATGAGATGCGTATCTCAAAAGGATGGTTTACATTTACTATCGAAATACATGGAGGAGTCTGTGAAGCACATTATCCCTACAGAACACTAGTCGATAAAGCCTTCCGACAAGGGTACTACTGGACAACTGCCCTTCATAATGCAAAGAAACTTGTGATAAAGTATGTATAATGTCAGTTTCATAGCTAATAAGTACATCAACCTGCACAAGCTCTCCAAACAATCTCTCTATCTTAGCCTTTTTGCAACTTGTGGCTTAGATATTCTGGAACCTTTTCCAAAAGCACCAAGGGGCTTCGAATTCCTTTTTATGATGGTTTATACATTCACAAAATAGTTCAAAGCTGAGCTAGTTATCAAAATAACAACAAAAGTAGCCAAGAAATTCATTACTAAAATGTGGTTACATGATTTGGGGTACCTAATTGTATAATAATAGATAATGGTACCCAGTTCTCCAGTAGAAATTTTTAAGAATTCTATGAGGATCTAGGTATCAAAGTATGCTACACCTCAATAGCTCATCCATAGAATAATAGGGTAGTAGAGAGAGCCAATGATATATTAAAGTAAGGAATTAAACGACAAGTTTTTGACCGATTAGTAAAATGGGCAGGAACTTGGGTACAAGAACCTTCCTCTGTATTATGGGTTGTCAGATCACGACCAGTCATGCAACCAAAGAAATACCCTTCTTTCTAGTTTATGGAGCAAAAGGCATGCTTCCGTCAGAACTAAAAATTGGCTCTAAGCAGATGGGTCGTTATAGTGATGATGATCAATAAGATCGTCGGGTCGATGATATCAATTTCTCGAAGAGCGAAGAAATGCAGTCCTAATTCAATTAGTAGTTTACCAACAAGCCATACGGTCATAAAATACAGCCTCACAACCTAGTTGTAGGTGATCTGGTTCTCAAAAAAATTCAAAGCTAGATAAATTATAATAAACTTTTTCCTAAATAGGAAGGTCCTTATACTATGATCAAAGTCACCAGACCAGGTTCGGTACAACTAACTATGTCAAATGAACGTATTCTTTCAAATTCTTCAAACATCGATTAGTTACTTAAGTTTTATGTATAATATATTTCTTTACTTCTATATTTTAATAAAATTTCTTTTTTTATTATGTCATTCCTTCGATGGGTATTTTTATTTGTACTTTTTTGTCCCAATTCTGGTTACAAACTATCATTGTTGCCTAAGTTTTCCGAGAAATATCCATATTTCTCTCGAAATCCCTTCTTAGGGATGCTTTTAGTTTTTATTGGCTTTGACACTCTTGTTAAACCCATTAGGATCCTTATCGTCACCTTGACAGCCAAGGTTCCCACAATGATATGTATTTTTTTCTCCTCAGAAGGAAACAAGTAACAAAAAAACAGACAACTGATATAGTCATTTAAAGCTTAGGGGCTAAAATGCTTTATTTCTTACTTTTTTATTCTACTCTTCTCTTGTTTACTCTAGTCGAGACACGGAAAAACTCCTAGTCGAAATCTCTCCTCTCTGCATGTGGTCACGCCTACTGGAAGGAGTTTCCTAGCGATGGTAATTTTCCTACAATATTTGCTACTAATTGAAAATGGAGATTGAATATGTTTAGATGAGTTTTGTTTATGCCATTCGTTCTTGGCTATCCTACGACCAGGTTAGGTGAGCTTACAAATAATAAGACTTGTCTTGTTAGCATATAGCCTTATATAGTTCTCATTATAAATAGATAAATACACAAATACTTGTCATAGTGCATGTCTGATTATTCTACAACTATGTTATATCACAATTATGACAAAGACATCTACGACTAGTCAAAATATCTCACTGGCTTTGTCCATTACGATAATTTTCTAGTGCTACTCGATCCTTTAAGGCTTACAATCAAATGTATTGATATACTAAGTCTACTGACCGGAGGTAACTACAATGTGTCTTTCCTTTTCTATTACTTACTTAGTACATTATACTACTAAGAAAGCAGTCGAGGATTATGAGAAATACAACCACTCTTCGAATAAGAAGAAATAATAGAAACTTTATTACTACAAAGGTAAGTTTTACATATTAAAAATATATGTATATATATACACAAATTACATTATAGCTAAATACTCGTTGGAGCCTCCCGATTGACCATTGTCTAATGGAGACCCAACTTGTATCTCATCGACGATCTTGTTCCAGAAGGATTTCACTTCTTCAAAGAACTTCGCCACTTCTTCCTCCGAGCAGTTGAACTCTGCTTCGAGCTGATGAAGATTGAGATAAGAGTTGGATGCTTTAAGCTTTACTAAGGCAAAGCTGACTCCATCTACAATAGCATCTTGCATGGTCTGCTCGTGGCTATTCCTTGAGGTAGCCAACAGGTTTCGAAGGATTTCGAGTTGTTGACCAAGACAGTTCACTTTATTGACCAGTTCCTCCAAGGAGGAGTTAAGTGCTTCCACATACATTTTGGCGAGCATGTTGCCAATAAGAAGGATTTTATCTTGAAGATTTTTTTGAATGTCTTTCTTTCTCTCCTCCTCGGTACTAAGAGCTTTTTTGAGATCTTGAAGCTTTAAAGATTGCTCTGCACTAGTAGCTTAAAGTCAGTTAAGACAAGTTCAAAGTATAATAGACTAATTGGATAAATGATCAGTTACTTTGATTCCTCTTCTCGTGAGCCTCGATTGCTTCCTTATATATGGTTAAGAACATTGTCATTAAAATCTGATCGACCAGTCATCGATGGATCTTGCATCACTACATTTTTCCTAAATGTGCTATTTCATCACTACATTTTTCCTAATGGCATATCTTTACTATTATAAAAGAAGGAGTTGGTGGTTGCCGAAGCCTCCATCCAATCTGGACCGTCGGATCTTTCCTCCCCCTCCCGCCACCTGGCCAACCCTAAAACCCTCCAACTGCCGCTCCCCTCCTCCCCCTTCCCCTCCCGGCCTCCCCTCTTCCCCCTCCCCCTGCCGGCCCCTGCCCTCCTCCCCATCGCTCCTCCCTCTACCCCCGCCGCCCCTCCCCCTCCTGACCTCCGAGTCATATTATCAAAGTGGTGCATACTATCAAAGTGCGTTGCACGGACACATATTTGATAGTATACATCACTTTTATTTGGTTTTCCGTTGCAACGCACGAGCACATAACTAGTATATATATATATATATATGCTCTCGAAAATACGTATCGCGTTTTGGCCCAAAATTCCTTGGTAGTGCTACACATAGCACTCACAAAATTCCTAGACATTGGTGGCATACATCCCTGTTGAGGGCTTTCCACGTGGCACGGACAGGATGGACCCTGCCTGCACTCGATCCCTATCGGAAACTGTACTTGCGCTCCGAAAATGGGGCAAATGCGACTTGGAGCAGCAGACAGATAAGAACCCCTCTAAAAACAAGCAGATCGAGCAGGCGTGTTCTCCTCTCTCCTGCGATCGATGCTGCTATCGTATCCCTCCATCGATCTCCACTTGGGTCGATGATCGGATCTGCTATCATCTCATGGTCTGATCCTCTTGTCTCTTGAGAAAGGACTGGACGTACTGTTCCATTGGATAGGCACACACACATGCACACATCGATCGATCTCATCTCTCCGTATGGCCAATGGGGACGCTGCATGCGACCTCTATCAATTATCTCCCAAGCACGTACCTGACTTAGTGACCTGACCTGATCAGGTCGATCTTGCAAAGGCAAAGGCAGCAGCAAACACTAGCTTTAATTTGGTAACATATGATGCGATCCTGTTGCGAGGCAGCCCAAATCTTCGTCGAAAGCTCTTTTGGGATTTGGTTCTTTGCGACGAAATTTATCAAGTGGCCTGAGGTGCCACCATAACAAGAGCAGATATATGGATCACATCAAACACTAGATGCAAGGCCAGCATCCAGCACGTACTGCAGCAGCATGCTTTTGGGTTTGGGCAGCACCCTACATGCATGCATGCTGGTTGATCAAAGTACGAGCATGGAGGTGCAGAAATTGAAGCTTTTGACGGGACGGTCTTATCGGCATCAGTGGTGGCCGGCGCGCATCGCGGTGGAGCCCGCCGGACGGCCGGCATTGGGACCTTGCTGATCCGGATTGCGCTGTCTGCTCCCGGGTCCCTACGTCCCAGATCAACCGGCCCGCCACGAGCAGGCGGTTAAGCTCCATATGCAGCATATATTGTCGTTTCATCCGGCGCCGGAAATCTTCCCTACAAGGCAATCAATTCCGGTTTTGAACAGGCGAAAAAAATGATGAACCGAGATTGATCCGGTCCCGTACGTTGGCGCGCCGTAATTTCAGCCGTGGACCCTAAGCTAGCGCTGTCAAAAATGGTCAACGTCGTCGAAAAATAGCGAGCACTATTTGGCACGTACGTATATACAGACCAAACCTGCCCTAAAAACTCCCAATAATCATGGTATCACCCTGCCCAACAGCCGGACGATGAGATTTCTGTGCCAACAAAGCATGCATGCACCATGCCGGCCGGTTTGGCACCGGCCGAGGATTTCGTCGGCTCGTCGTCGATCGGCCGGCATGCACCTAGCTGCTGTCGCAGGCCGGACGGTTGGGTTCGCATAGCGGTCAGCGACCGACGCCCCTGCGCGCCTCGCCGGCATGACGCTTGACGACTTGGTGGCCGGTGCACGTACGTTTTGGTGGCTGGCAAGGTGGCACCTCCCTTTCCGTCTTCAGGAGCGTAGACCAGCGGTCAACGAGCGGGTAGCAGCCACGTACGCAAAAGGGAGGACCGAACGGAAGACCGGAGCTAGCGACGCCGCGTGGACTCCTTTGACTAGGAATAACGAAAGGCAAACGGCCGTGGACTCGCGAATACCAGGTCGTGACAGCGAGGTATCTATAGCTAAGCACATTCTTTGTATGGTTGGTTAATAAATTAATTAATTCACGGTTCATCATCCAGCTGGTATTCAAAGAAATTCGGCGTGCGCTTTCCAGGGGGGCAGTTTGGGCGTGTCAAATCCGGGCTTTTGACCAGATATATGTAGGCGTGATACATGCCGGTCAGTTTAATCTGGACTTGGCTGCTTTTCGTTTGCGTCAATCGTGCTTGTTGGAGGATATTTGTGATTAGGAATGCTACTCTAGTTTAATCATGTTTAAACACATGTGGCTGAGAATATGAATGCTTGGCATATCCTTAAAATATCGCAAAGATAACATAGTAAATTTGACGAGGAAAACGCCATAATTAGAACAACAAAGTCCTGTAAATTTTAATATAATCAGGGTAGACCCTTTAGGGCAGTCCCAATACAGTGATTAGGATGATTTCTTAGCAATTAATGGGTCTGCTATATCAGCAAATTGATGAGGTGGCATGTTAATCAAAGAAGAAAGAGAAGGAAATCGTTTCCTCCTGAAGAAACGAAGTCGGCTCGTCGTCCAATACCGAAGAAACAACCTTTTTTTTAGCGCTGCAACAGTTTCATCGTTTCCATCGCTCCCTCCAGATCGCCTGCGCGTCTCCACCGCTGAAATCCACCGCGCGCTTCCCCCAACCCGCCCGCTCCCACACGCCGCTTCTCCCAATCCGGCACCGCCGCGCGCTTCGCTCGCCCGCGCGCCGCTTCTCCCGGCTAGTTGTAGTGAGTTCTAGCCTATTACTATCTATTGCTAGTTGTAATTCAACTAAATGAACTAATTAGTTTTATGGTCTCAGACTCTCAGTGATGTTTCTGCTAGCATCTTGAGAAGGGAACACAATTTACATAGCTCTACAGTCACAATTTGGCCACACACACTATATTATCATAGCTAATCATTCTATGATTATTGCTATATGCAAATGGTTATTAATTTTATTCTCTATAAAAATCACTATAGAAACTACAGCATTGGAGTGGTTAAGTCTAAATGGATAGTTATTGCTCTCTCTCCTCTAGAAACTATACATAGAAACTATGCATTGGGACTGCCCTTAGGGGGAAAAATCCTATGAGACCTCCCACTAGCACATGCCTAAATAGATAGATGGAGGCTAGAGATACATCTACTAAAGCGTATGCGTAATAATTGGACACTAGGATTTTAACTCTGGTGGGTGGTAGAGTCGCACACCGATAACTCCACCACCCCACCAAGAGATGGTTCTCACATTGCATTTAACTTTGATTCCATTAACTACCTCATGAACCCTCTCATGAAATATACATCATGTGTCATGCTTCGAGTAGGGTTCAACCTCACATGTATAGGATTCTGGTCTTTCTATTAAAAAATGAAGTGTAAAGTAATCTTTTTCGAAGAGAAGTCATATAAAGAAATCTGGTAATTAGTCAAATAGTTTGTCATAGTTTAATCCGAAGGTGCTTCAGAAAATAATGTGATTAGGACGACAACTCAATCTTACGCACTTGGGGGCCCTATCATGTATTTATTTAAGAAAAGAAACAAGCTGGATTGGTTTTGCCATGAGATAATCAGGATCTCTAAAATCTTAAAAAGGCAGTCAAATTTGGCCATATGTGACATTTCTCTGGAAAAGGGAAAACGAAACGAGTATAGAGAATAATTGTACTGCAATTTGGATGTAGGTATCTCTAAAGTTAATCAGTTGCTCGATTTGACCACTGGGTCGTGGGACGAACAGTTAGTTCAGTCGTGTTTTTTGAGTTTGATGCGAACGATATTCTCCAAATCCCAATCTGTATGGGTGAGGATTCTGGCTTCCCGGCTTGGAATTATACAAAGAATGGACAGTTTTCAGTCAAGTCAGCGTACCATCTGAAGATTCAGAACAAGAGAAACTCTCCCCAGGGAGGGGTTTCCTCTTCCTCTTGTCAGGAGCTTCAAGGGTGGTTGGCCTTGTGGGCAGTGGATGTTCCGAATAAAGTTAAAGTTCATATGGAGAATTCTGAAGAACAGGATTGCTGTGGGCAGTGAGCTGACCCGTAGAAGAGACAGCTCTTCATCTCTTCTGGAAGTGCCCGCACTCTAAGCAAGTCTGGAAGTTTATTTCAGAGTCCTGTGTTTTCAGGCTGCAGATGCCAGAAGAAAGTTCAGCGGACGAGGGTTCAATCAGTCGGTTACCCCTTCCAGGCGAAGCAGAAGGAGGCCAGGCCTCCTCCAGATGAGGGTTGGATCAAGGCTAATGTAGATGGGGCCTTCAATCAAGCCGAGAGCTGCGGTGGTGTTGGTGTGATTCTCAGGGATCACCATGGTGTGTTCCAGGCAGGTGCAGGCCATTGTTTGCCAACTGTAGCTAGTCCCGAATTGTCGGAAATCTTGGCTTGTACAAGGGCGGTTGAGCTGGCGCAGGAGATGGGGATCGTGATTGAAACGGATAGTTTGTCCGTGTGCAAGAAGCTTCAAGAAGATTCTTAAGACCGATCGGTTTAGGGTTCTATTCTAGAAGGGATTAAGCGAAAACTGCGTCAATTTACTGAGCACAGAGTTGTACATGTTTGTTAGGAGGTCGGCTAATGTTACGGCGCACGAGATCGCTAGGGCTAACTGCAAGAATAAATTTGTTTGTGCTCGGTCTAATGTTCCTCCCTCCTTTGTGTTAGATTCTCTGAACTCAGATTGTACTAGAGTTGGACATTTGAATTGAATGCAGCTTTGTTTCTCTCAAAAAAAAATGTGCTTGGTAATGTAATTATCAGCACACAGCTAGCCGTCGGCTAATCAGTGCAACTCCATTTAATTATATCACGCAATTAGGAAGGGTCCTAATTCATGTGACACAAGCTTGAGCCTTGAATCGGTCGTGCGTGCAAGTGGAGTGTTAGAAAAAGGACAAGAGGAAAAAGGAGAGATTTTTTTCGATTTGTTTTTTGCACGTGGTTCTACATTGTGCGGCTGCTTTGCTTTATTTGCCGATCTAGAGCTGGCATCACATGAGTGGCGGTGTTGGTCGGCCGGCCGGCCGGACGGAGAAATCTCAGTTCCAGGTATGCATAGTGCTCCTATAGATTTGTTGCCAATATAATTTTGAGTTGTTACGTTCTCCAATCATTCGTATACCCAACGGCAAATAAACCTGCCCGCCGTTATTTTAATTCAAGTATTACCAAAGTCCTGGAAGATATACAACTATATATAAAAACCGTTTTAGGTCGTTTCTGCACAGGATTTATGCATGAATTTTAAAGTCTTTGGAAATGCCTACTATATGTGTGTATATCTCTATGGGCACCCAGGTTTTCCGATCAAGGACCGGAATTATTACTTGATTCTTTTTTCCAAAAGAAAATGATCCGATGCCTGTAACATTCTGTAACAAAACAATTCCAGACCTGTTAGACAAGGGGACGACTGAGGCTGCCTTGACTTACACAATACAACACCCGTCCAAAACAAAGGCGGCCGTATACCTGCCAAAACGAAAGAAGTCGTTGTCTACGCTAGTTTTTTTTTCGGAGCAAGCTCCTCCCTGTCTAGTTTAGCAAACCATGCATCTCTGGATCTGTTTACGGATATACAGGCTAGTAGTATAGTGCCTCTTCTTTTCAGTTTCAAAAGTTATTTTTTTATTTTTCTATAAAAATCATCTTTTAAATATAATATCTTTTTAAAGATAGAATATACAAATTGACTGTAATATATACTGTAACGACTTCATTTATATCGACCTAAACTGTACATGAGTTTCTGTTACTACGTACTCTCTCTCATAAATAACCTAAAAATTATAAACTATAGTTAAAAATTATAAATCAAAAAAAAAAGAACACGCCTGTAGTCATGCAACACCGAGATGGCCTGCACGAGCTGTTAGGTCAGGCATGGCACTGGCCAACCAAATCGCGTTTTCATGGTATATCCTTCTACAATCTCGCTGAAACGACTGTCGTGCTATGCTTGTCGTCGACTTGGTACTCTCTTCTCCTTGCAGTAACTACTGTCACTATGCGAATGATTTGCTGTTATTCCCTGCGCTTTGCGTGCTTGTCAGTGAATAGTAGTGAGAATATATGGTACTGTGCTTATTGTTTAATGAGTGGAATTGACATGTTGCCTTCACTGTCTACCAAGCATCAGGTGACTGTTTTGGATGGTTGAGTCCTCGCCACACAAGATGTGTACATGCCTCAGACTGTTTCCTCTGTGTTACAAACTTACAAGGTAGCTTGGTACTGTTTAATTTAACTTCTGATTTTTGATTTCTGCTTTTTTTACTATTCATTAATTTTATCTTTTTTTGGGGGTTTTCCTTTTTCCGTATTCATTTGCATTATCCGTGATGGGCTAACATGTTTTTTCTATTTTTAATTTTTTTTAAAATTTAATTATGTCAAATAAACCAACTCAGCTACAGTAAAAAAATAAGCCAGCTACAGTAAAAAAACCATAAGCCACGCCATTCTGAACATCACTCTAAACTACTCCTATGTACGGAGAAATATTTCTGTGAAATATTTCTGTTAATAAAGTTTATAATCACTCACATCTTGTTTTTATATTTTCTTTGGGACATGTATTTATAAGGTGACTTAGGATTACTTAGAGTTAACAAAATATTAATCAACCTACAATAGAGAACCTATTTTTTTGTTTTTTGAGAGTACAAGGCAAAAGCACTAGGGTGAGAAAAAAAAGCCCGTTAGTGGGGCACGTTAATTCGGTTCAAAACTGTTTTAATTGTTCTCATTAATTAGTTAAACATTGAATGAGTTAATTTTGGATGAAATTAAATTTTACTTTAGCTCAGCTCAGCTTGTTAGCCTGATTTTAATAATACTTTCAAACTATCAATAAAATAATATTAAATCAAACTATATTAATTTTGAAAAAAAAACTTGATAAGTCAAGAAACTGACTTGATACTCACCCCACACACACTTAACACATATCATCCACACACACACACGCATGCACTTCGTATACATGCTTGGAATTTATCGGGTGGCACCCAAAGTCTCAACAAAGGCGGGCATGCGTTTTTTTACTGAACGCATATCCGTGTGAGTACTCATAAAATGTGTGGACACAGCATACACCACCACAGCACATGCACAGTACCACACCAGCACATGCACACAAATTGAAAGTTCCAGAACAACGTGCACGAAGAGAAAAAAACATGTGGTGTACTGCTAGACAACGATTTCGTCGAACTAAAATGACTGGACAAACATCGCCTGCCAAAAATCGTGAGGTGGCCAGTTGGAGCAAGGAACCAAACAAAACCCTGGCACACGGTGATATATATCGGGAAAGCTGCTTTGCTACACACATGGCATCGCCCGGACACGGAGACCAGGATGACGGGAATGGCAGCAAGCAGGGCGATGCCATCTCCGCCCGGCCGGTTCGCGGAGGCGCCAAAAATGCTCGTCTCACCTTGGATTTGACTGCTGAAATGTAGGTGCGGTTCTGGCCGTACGTGACGTCGATGGCGGATGCGTTCCGCAAGAGATCGCGTTACGACAGCATGGAACCACGCCTTCGCAGTTCACACTCTTCTGTAGGCTAAGACAGCCGTGAAACGTCACACATCTATCCGTCCACCGATCCCGTATCCTCTCGTGCGTGCAACCTTCTTTGCTGAGCTCGCGCGTGCAACCATCTTTGCTGAGGCGGTTGTTTTACACCCAGCGTCCGTGTATCCATCATTCACCGTGCATGACCGTGGGGGCATTCTTTAATTAATGCGGCCAGACGTAGCAGAATGGGAACGTACATGACAATGTACGCTATATAGGAGCCTGTTCTTCGATCAGGATGACGTATCAAAGTTGGACACCAAATGTGAAAACCTAGCTACGTAGTTTGGTTTTCAATTTGGGATTTGTTCTTTTACGAACCCCTGTTTCGAATTCCTCTAAAGAACTGAACAGCTTCACATGAAATTCTTATTCGTCGAGACTGACGAGGTGGGTGATGGCAAAAGGCCAACGCAGGCGCATTGAGTAGGCGCCAAGAGGAGCGACGCGCGTACGCAGCTCGGCACGGGCACGGGCGCGGCACATCGCACGCAAGCGACAACGTGCGAACAATTCCCCGATCGAATCGCACAGGGATCTCGATGGCGAATCCGGGAGGATTCGGTCTCTCCACGCAGGCGCCCCGACCGAGTGGGCCTGGACCACCAGGTAGTGCGAATGAGTGCTGCTGTTCGGAGAGAATAGCCTTAGGTCAGCTTGAGATCAACAGCATGCATGCACGCATGTACATATGTGTTCGTTTGCTTCTGGCCATCATCGATCAATGGTCCTAACTCGCAATAAGTAGCAGCAGTAGGAATGGAATGTGATCGATTGAGTTGCAGGGACACGGCAATTAATGGCTTAATTATGCCGTTTGACCGGCCTGTGTCAATTAGTTGTGTCATTGACCCGCTTTCAGCTTTGCACAGCTCCGCTCATGTCCGTTTTACGGCGCGATCGATGGCGCGGCACGTAACAATTCGATCCCCTGTGCTCAGACAGGTGAAGCAAGCGATTCTGTTATCAGGACCAAGATCGTCGGTAGAGTCGTTTTAGAGGTGATTGGAATAGCGATGACTTTTAGTTTTTGGCTGAAAAAATACTGTAGCTGATTGAAAAAATACTGTAGTTGAGTTAGTGGATAGTGTAATGAATAGTGAAAAAAAGTTAAAGCTAAAAACTGAAACTGAAAAAAGTCGAGTTAAGCATCCCCTTAATGTTAATAAGATGAACGAAATCCTAGCGGCCCTGGAAGCAGGTACCAGTACTACTGCATGCAAAGACCGATTGTCCATCATACAATTAGCTGAGCTATTCATGTTCAGGTCTAGGATCAAGTAGGTATGATCGCCTTGACACTTGTGCCAATATTGAGATCACCTTTGCTTTGCTTGTGATCGCCTAGCCAGCACGTGTCTCACAGAGTTCGCACGCGTGCGAAGGCGGAGTCCTCTCCCCTCTGGTGCCGTTCACCTTTGCAAAGGAGATCCTCCTCACGTTCCCGTCGTCGATCGTCAAGTACCCCCGCCTGCCACCATGTTTTGTTCCCTCGCATGCACGTCCCGAGCACAAAACCATTGGCCGAATTTCATGTCCAACACGAGACGATCGAGCAGAAAGTAAAAGAAGCAGCGCGCGTATCTTCGTGTGATCCTGTGCAATCAGTCATGTGTGTGGACGCGCGATGATTGATGGATCCTTTTGGGCTACGCTTTATATTTATAGTTTAAATTTTTTAAATTTTAACTGTTTGTGAGAGACAATATATCGAGAAAATAGTTATATATGATTTTAATCGATATTGCTATATTTAATATACTTTTTACTATAATTTTTATATTAATTTTATTTTTAAAAATATATTATTTAAAACTTGGTCTCCGAAATGTTGTTCCTCCTCGGTTTGCCGTTGGGTAGCGCCTTGGAGCAGGGCTATGCAGCCAGCAGCAGCCTACGCTAAGGCCCCGCTCGTTTCAGTTTTTTTTTCAGTTTCTAGCTTCAGCTTTTTTTTCACTATTCAGTAATTTGTCTTTTTCTGAATTTTTTTAGATTTTTTGAGCTTTTTTGTATTTTCTTTTTTTCTCGTGTTCCTTTGCATTGTCCGTAATAGGCTAACATATTTTTTCTATTTTTATATTTTTTTAAAATTTAATTATGCCCAAAAAGCTAAATCAGCTACAGTAAAAAAAGTTAACTACAGTAAAATTTCAGCTACAAACCAGAAGCTATCGCTAAAACATTACCCCTAACGACCGTGGAAGAACAGCAGAGCCCGCTTTTCGTAGAACAGTGAAATCCAGATGTCGACCATCTGCTACTACAGTAGAGCAGTACATCCATGTTTTTTTACTGAAGATTTGGGTAGCACGTGCTTTGGTAAATGCCTGAGCCGAAAGGTGGTGGACACGGTGTACTTTAGGTGAGTGGTGATTGGAGTGCTGGTTGAGGAGTTGGTTGGACTGAAATTTGGTGTTTTATAGTTAAAATTATATTATGATGAATTGTAATTATACTGTAGTTGACGATAACTTATTTGATATAATTTATTTAAAAAAATAAAAATAAAAAACAGATTAACCTATTACATATGATACAAATAAATATGAAAAAAGAACTAGTAAAAAAACTCAAAAAATAGAAAAAAAATAAAAAATATAAATAGTAAAAAATAAATTAGAAACAAGTCTAAATAAGTGGAGCCTAAAGGTTGGTGCTACTGTAAAATCTCCCCATCTGCACTGCATGCCTGCCTCAACTGAGATGAGGGTGGACGCCCAGGCTTCAAAAGTTAGTCAAGATTCGGAAGGCGGAAGGGGAGGACCTTTCTTTTGGTTGAGTGTTGATCCTCAGATCAAGCTTAGGTAGAGCTTAGAAATCCACTGGAAAGTTCATTGCACATGGCGTGCAGAGGAAACCAGGATCACTTTAGAATTTAGATCAAAGTGAAACAATGACTTGACAGGAGGACCGTACCTGACATTTTGGGGCCTGTGCAAATCTAAAATTAGGCTATATACTTAATAAAATTCAACTACCACAAATGAACATTCTTTAGTTGATATTACAATTTTTCTTACGGGACAAAGGATTACGCCCAGCTAAAAAATGTCTCTAAACTTGTAACGGAACTTTTACTTGAAAAGTATCATTCTTCTAGTATTCCCTGAAACCAAATCTTCAATTATCTTTGTAATTATCTTTGTAATTAGTCATCTCCAAAAATAAAAACATCAATTGTAAGTGCTATCGTTAAGTCTTCCATGATTCATTATAAAATGCAAGTAGAACTTTGACTACTTTAATTTATATAAGTTCGTTTTTGCATATGCAATATTCGCCAGAAATGAATAGGTTTTAGGAAGAAGTGAATAAAAGAGCTGCTTGCTTGTTAGTTCGTACTCTTACTAGTACAAAGATTAGCGAGTAATCATTCAAAAATGGATTAAAAATGGGGTCTCTAATTTTCAGGGGCCCTATGCAGCAGCTCGTGCTGCCCCTGCCTCCTATACGGGCATGGCTAACAGAGGACCATATACGTTTTTCACATCAATTCAGAAGGCTTGAGTATGTGTCGGTTTGTGCCTAGCTAAATCCAATTCTGCGCGCACCGGCCATATGATCCGCTAATCTGACATGGAAATTACCAGTAAGTTTGCGAGACGCGCATGAGTCATGACGCGGCTCCGGGTCCGTTGTTTATCCGCGGGCGACGCGGCCACATCGGCTGTGTTGGGTTCCCGCGGCAAGTGCATCAATCCTTCCCATCTTTAGATTTTACTTTAAATAGTTTTAGCTTCTAATTTATAATTTTTAAAAATTAGAAGTCAAAATGAGCATATCGGTCTTTTAATTTTGATTTTTTTTGCTTTTTGTCTTTTGTTCCTTTTTATTATCTATAGAGATGTACGCTGTTATTTTATTTTATTTAATAACTTAAAAAATTAATAACTGTTACCATACAATTTCAATCTAAAGAGAACAATCTAAAACCCAAAGCAACGGCCGGGTAGAGCACGTCGGCCCCGCTCAGCGTCACAACGCTGGCGGTGGCGTTGAGCGTTGGACTTATTTTGGCACTGTTTAGATTTTTATCTTTTTCTCTCTTTTTTTGTTTTTTATTTTTTTTCCGTATTCTTTGTATTGTCTGTGATATGTTAGCGTACTATTTTTATTTATTTTTTAAATTTAATTATATCTAATAAATCAACTCAGCTACATTAAAAAATAAGTTAACTATAATAAAATTTCAATCAAAAATCAAAAATCATCGCTGTTCCGATCACCCCTCGTATCTCCTAACTTCCTCGGTCTTCCCCTTTCTCACCTTGTAGCCCCCTTCCACTACCACCTCTCCCTATAAAAACCACCTCACCGCCACAACGTCCTCACACACCTCTCCACTTCTTCTTCTTCTAGTGCAAGGACACAGCTAACTACAAGGAGACCAGAGAGACACAGAGAGAAGAGAGAGAGGATTGACTGTTCGTGTAGGGGCAATGGCGCGGTGCTTGGTGTTCATGGTGTTCCTCATCTACGGCCTCATGTCGACCGTCGGCCTGCCGGTGGAGCCGGCCGAGCTGCTGCAGCTCGGCGGCGAAGTCGGGGGCGGCCAGCTCAGCGTCGACCCGTCCGATGTCCTGGAGGCGTCCCGTGACTTCGGGGGGCTTACCCGGGCCGAGCCATTGGCCGTGTTCCACCCGCGCGGGGCCGGCGACGTCGCCGCGCTGGTCCGGGCGGCGTACGTGTCGGCCCGCGGCTTCCGCGTCTCGGCGCGGGGCCACGGCCATTCCATCAGCGGGCAGGCGCAGGCGCCCGGCGGGGTGGTCGTGGACATGAGCCACGGGTGGCGCGCCGATCGTGGGAGCGCGCGGGCATTACCGGTGTACTCGCCGGCGCTCGGCGGGCACTACGTGGACGTGTGGGGCGGCGAGCTGTGGATCGACGTGCTCAACTGGACGCTGGCGCACGGCGGGCTCGCGCCGCGATCGTGGACGGACTACCTGTACCTGTCCGTGGGCGGCACCCTCTCCAACGCCGGCATCAGCGGGCAGGCCTTCCACCACGGCCCCCAGATCAGCAATGTCTACGAGCTCGACGTCGTCACCGGTGAGCCAGCTAGCCACCCCTTTCCTGACTCGCCCGCCCGGCCGCCACGACATGCAAGCTTTCTTGCGTGTATTACTGATCCATGTACCGATTCTTGGCAGGGAAGGGAGAGGTGGTGACCTGCTCGGAGACGAAGAACCCGGACCTGTTCTTCGGCGCGCTCGGGGGGCTGGGGCAGTTCGGGATCATCACTCGGGCGCGCGTCGCCCTCGAGCCTGCTCCCCAGAGGGTAACACACCGAACATCCATACTCTCGCACTCACCTTCATACGTACATCAATTCTTTATGTCAATACCCTCTTCTCCTCCTTTGTTTAGTTGATACCGCCGTTTATCTATCTGCTGCAGTTCAAGAGGAATATCTCGTGCAATTTTCCCTTTCTCTTTCTCGTGTGGCAAGGCAAATAGGTAAATAGGCGATGCGATATCCTTGTTGTTTTGTGTCACCGCCCTCGCTTTCCAACTAATGGCCGAATAGGGAACTAGACACCAGCCATGCAAGTGGCAAGCGAGCCACTCCGCGAGGGAAAGCGCTGCCTCTTATTAGGTACAAGTACAACGATTTTATCACATGTCAAGCTGTCAGCCCCCGCAAACACACCGAAAAGCCGGAATGTGTATTTTGCTGGGTTCTTTTGGCCTTTTTGTTTCTTCAAAAGTTAAAGTAAATCGGATAACTTTTTAAAGGAAATTCTTCAAACGGTTTTTCGAGCCTAAAACTAACTATATATACCCATCAACATCCCCGCTGA
Source organism: Melocanna baccifera (assembly GCA_036346265.1). Classification (NCBI taxonomy): domain Eukaryota; kingdom Viridiplantae; phylum Streptophyta; class Magnoliopsida; order Poales; family Poaceae; genus Melocanna; species Melocanna baccifera. The sequence continues at coordinate 37,011,126 of CM070676.1, read as the reverse complement.
TTGCTGTATCTCGAAAAGCTTAAATAAAAGTTATCAGCCATAACCAGAAGACACCAATGGTAATCCAAAATAATAGTGCCGTTAATTATAACCGTCCTAAGGAGCCACGGCGGTACAACACGTATGTTAACCAGTAGTAGCACTACTGCTTTTGCTTCAATTGTTTGGAAGTCATTTCGTTATATTGTTCGAGGTCTACTTCAAAAAGGTCTCGAAGTAAATTGCTAGTTTATGCGTCCGGTCAGGTGGCCTAGCTCCCCAGGTTGTTGGTTGGGATCCATCGATAGATCAGCTTTGTTTTGCTGACGGATTGGTGGTCTTATATTTATATACAAGCGTTTTGTTTAGCTCACGCGATCCTTCATAAGATTTTCTTCTCCCCTGCTACTCAATGAACTGACTAATCCATGCTAGTTAATCAGACTGTGATGTACCTCTCTGACCAGTACGGCGGCGGGGCTAATTTGATTTTCTCCATGGTGGTCGTTGGTCATCAGGTTCGTTGGATCCGGGCGCTCTACTCCAACTTCAGCGAGTTCACGGCGGACCAGGAGCGCCTCATCTCCCTCCACGGCGGCCGCCGGTTCGACTACGTCGAGGGCTTCGTCGTCGCCGCCGAGGGCCTCATCAACAACTGGAGGTCCTCCTTCTTCTCGAAGCAGAACCCGGTCAAGCTCAGCTCGCTCAAGCACCACTCCGGGGTGCTCTACTGCCTCGAGGTCACCAAGAACTACGACGACTCCACAGCTGGAACCGTCGATCAGGTCCGTGTCTCCCTCGGACGGCGCCGCCTTTCCTCATTCATTAACATTGCCTCCTAACTGTCCGATTTGTTTATGACGGTTTTCTCAATTCCTACTTTTAACACTATAAGCCATGATCAGTACTCACCTTAATTAGGGCGCCTAGCCAATCATTGGGCCATGTTTTCAGATAGTTATGGGCGGTTTAGTCCGCAATGGTATAATTGAGTCCCTGACGATCACATGATAACACCCACATGCAGAGCACACTGCATGGATCTTGCTGCTAGATCTTAATTTCGTTGGCAAAACATGCACTATTTTATCAACCACTTGATTAGCATATTATGTAGTACTACATGCGAGTAAAAGAGATTCGATCTTGTTCAAGAGTATTATATGTTGCAACTAACGCAAAAATAAAAGGGATAGATCTAGATTACGAAATGTCGTGTGTTTTCCAGGAGGTGGAGGCGCTGCTGGGGGAGCTGAGCTTCATCCCGAGCACGGTGTTCACGACGGACCTGCCGTACGTGGACTTTCTGGACCGCGTGCACAAGGCGGAGCTGAAGCTTCGCGGCAAGGGCATGTGGGAGGTGCCGCACCCGTGGCTGAACCTCTTCGTGCCGGCGTCCCGCATCGCCGACTTCGACCGCGGCGTCTTCCGCGGCGTCCTCGGCAGCCGCACGGCCGGCGGGCCCATCCTTATCTACCCCATGAACAAGCACAAGTAAGCCCATCAACTTGTTCTGTTTCCATCTCCAGTCCCATGCACGACCCCTCACCGATCGATCACCGTCCATGCTCGATCCATCCACGCGCACAACCCCACATGCAGCACGAGCACGCGAGACGTCACGTTCCCGGCCGTCCTACTAAACCGACCTCACATGCGACGCAGCACTGCGCAGGTGGCCACTGGCTGTGGCGACCGAGTGTATCATGCATGATTGGTGCCACATAAACAAATCTAGATTAATAGCAGTTCATAATACAATAGATTGTTCGTTGTTGCTTGATTCCCCGGTTGCCATCGCCGAATCCGGTGATTGAATGGCCGCAGACATACCGCGCACTAAGGTGACAGGGTCTATTCTAATTCTACAGTGGTGCCATGCTATGATAGTAACCGGGCATCGATTTCGTGGCATGCGAGTCTTTTTAAAAAAAAAAGAAAAAGAAAAAAATGTGCCCTGCGCCGACTAGTTATTGGCCAATTTTTTTAACTTTTCAACCAGTTTTTGATTTCAGTTTATATCAATCGATATTATTTATCAGATCTACCAACCGCAGTCGAAAAAAACGATTCATTTTAAACCGACGGCGCTTAACCTTTCCCTTGGCGCGACGAGCACGGCACATTCAGAATTTCGTTTCCTACTCCCTTTTGGGGTTAGTGGCCAGATGCGTTGTCGCTTTCACATACTTGACCTAGAACGAAAGTCAGAATCAGCAGACTCATCGCTAACTGTTTGCTTTTCCCACTCTACTCCTTGCTTTCAAGGCGATTTGATGATCTACTGCTGCTAGTATTAGATTCCTGAATGTTGATTGCTTGGGGATTCGCGCAGATGGGACCCGAGGAGCTCGGTGGTGACGCCGGAGGAGGACGTGTTCTACCTGGTGGCGTTCCTGCGGTCGGCGCTGCCGGGCACGGCCGAACCGGCGCAGAGCCTCGAGGCGCTGGCGCGGCAGAACCGGCAGATTCTCGACTTCTGCGCCGAGGCCGGGATCGGCGCCAAGCAGTACCTGCCCAACCACAAGGCGCAGCCCGAGTGGGCTGACCACTTCGGCGCGGCGAGATGGGCGCGGTTCGCGCGGCTCAAGGCCGAGTTCGACCCGAGGGCCATGCTGGCCACCGGCCAGGGCATCTTCCTGCCGGCCGACTCACCACCACCGTCGCTGTCCGAGTCTTGAGAATACTACTTGTGCCAACTCGCTAGATAGCTAGGTAGGTGTACGTAATTAGTAATCATAGGGGGGAGATTAGTTAGTTAATTTGATGATGTATAGATGTGTGGCATGCATAGCTACATAATTGGTTGGTTATGTAAATGTGTCATGTTCGTGCAATGCAACTATGATAATGCAAAAAATTTGCTGGTAAAAATCAGCGTCCGCCTCCAGCTTTTGTCACTTCGCAGTTGGTACTAGGTGCAGGTCACGCTGATCATTGACATTGATTGGCATGGACTAGGAACAGATCTGAGACAGAATCGTCACTCCACGACGAGTGGTACTACGGATGCAACTCAAGCTGGAAAAGGGAAAGAAGCAGATGAAAAGCAGAACGGTTAGATGCGATGCAGCTAACATCAATACGATCTGATCTGCACAGAGGAACGTATCGCCATCTCCATGCGACTATGCCAATCACACGATGTACATGGGCCAAACCGACGCTGTACCACTACACGAGTCAAGCTGTACTACACAAGTCTACATAAGTACTAGTCCTGTACTGCACAACTCTGCAATCAAAAGAACAGATCTTTTTCTTCAGACACTCGGACACCCATTGGGCGATGGGCTCCTGCAACTCCGTCCATGGATTTGAGCTGGTCCTAGGCCAACGGTACTGCAAAATCCGCGGCGGTAGAAGCTCATCCAGCTACCCAAGCAAGTGGCCACGGCGACGCCCGACTCGAAAGGGGAACATCACATGGCCCACTCTCGAGCAGTGGCATGTACATGTCCCCCGCTGGTGGGGAATCAGGAAGACGACGCATAAATTCGAAATTTGGTTCTGGACAGGGACGGCTTTGCCGGCAGCGGCCAGGTTCATGGACCCTCCGCGCCGGTTGTCCTCGGGCCTCCAGTGCCGTCGTGCGGGCCGTGAAGGCTTGGGGTCTCACCTTTGTGCATTCATGCGTGTGCTGTGCGTGCCGTCCAGTTCTGCCACTGCCGAGGCCAAAACGTTGCTTCGATCTGTACCATGAACAAAACGTTAATTTGGCCCGTATCTGAAGGTAGATGCATCCATACATAATTGCAAAGGAATTTTTATAGTATATCCTACTGATAGTAAGAATGTGACAGCAGAAATTAAATCTAACTATTGATTTATAAAGATATAACAGACTTTTCTTTATAAATCTAATTTTTTTCATAAGAGTATTATAAGCTTTTCTTTTGAATCTATTATTAATCATTTCGCCCTCCACCTCTCTCCCACACGAAAAGGACTCCACTCAAGTGCTGTTTACTTGTTCGTCTGGTTCTCTCTCTCTTGCTTGGATAGCATTCTGATGCAGAGCTCTTGCCCCGATTCGATGCTTGCATCAGTTGGAGACCGCCACTTCTTCATCTTGATTTGTAAGCACATGCATGTGGAGATGCCATGACCATAAGCAGAATTCAGATCCATCTCATGGCCTGCCACTTCCGTAATCGGCGGAGAGCTCAAGGTTGCTATCCATTGCTACAACATGATGGCGTTGTTGTACGTGCTGGTTGGTGCTGCACTGGGATGGCTGCTGTGATTGATGACTGAATCTGGAACTCGAACGGTTGGCAGCGGTATGATTGATGAGCACAAGGACAGTCTAGCTAGATGCAAGGGTTTTGATCTGTTTGTGACATCACAGTTCACACGCCAAGTATCTGTACATATGTACAGTAGTCAACAAGTCGTATTAAGCTGGTCTGTTCATATTACAGATGTGTGCACGAAATGAAAGCGACATGAGTAAGGTGGGTGGTATGTCCGTAACCCCCTGCCTTATTTTCGGAGTGAGAGCAGCGAGGAAGGCTCTTCGGAAAGTTGGTTGTTTATATTGATTTCTAGTTTCTTTCAACAGAAGCAGCTACAAGCCCTTGAGCATATCCAAACTGATTCATGTACGAGAGGACTTAGGGTATCTTTTTTTCAGCTTCGAAAAACTATTTTTTGATATTTTTTTATAGTAACTAGTTTTCAAATGAATGATCTTTTTAAGACATGGTCTACAAATTAATTATAATATACATTATAACAACTTCATTTATATTGTCCAAAATTAACTTTCAGTTTCAGCCCAGACTGCGTGGGCGGAGTGAAGTCCCTTGTGCATTAGTGCCTTGCAGCCCAATCACCAGGCCCAAAGAAAGTTCATCGTTGAAGTCAAAACGCTTATATTGTACAAACAAATCTTACCTAAACAAATCTACTTCCTAGGTCTTCAGTGAAATGCCACTTCATTTAGCATAGAGATGTGTATTTGCTTTTTATTTATTTTAGAAAAAGAAAGCATGTGAATCCTAAGGATCTCCCTCTCGCAATCGTTATTGCCACAGCCCACAGATCGAGGTTGCTCATTCGTCTTCTGTAAGACTTGTAATGTTTTCTGAATAATAAAGATGGCACATTTGGTCTTTGATCTAGAAAGCTGTTTTCTGGCAGAGTAAGCGACATTTTGCATCTCTTCTTGAAAAATTGCGTACTGCTGATCAGGGAATAGATGGCCCAGATTGTGGTAGGACTGCAGTGGGCCTAAGGAGACCAGTTTGACATAAACAATTGAAAATATATGCTAAAAGCCTAAAGGCAATAGATCTATTCTTTTTGACTTTTAAACGGTTCTTAGCTTTTAGTTTCTCTTAATAAGTACTATTTATTAAACTAATAAATCGTAACCTAAAACAACAGGTCCAATAAGATAACGTTGTCCACTGACATTGACTCCCTAATAGAAAATAAGTTATGGACTGAGCTTCCACCTTCCTTGTTTAACAACTAGATAGGAGAACACCATTTCCATGGTCGAGCCGTCCTTGCTTGCTTGATCCATGGCATAGGCTCCCTGCTTACTAGCGGACTAACCGACCACGGTTGGCGCCTTTTGGCCACAAGCCACGACATACACCATTTCCATGCCGAAGCCGTCCTTGCTTCTTTGATCCATGGCATAGGTTCTGTAGGACCGGATGGCAACAGAGAGGGTGAATGTTGCTTTCCAATTTTCCCAAATTATTTACCAATCTTTCACTTCAATAGCTACAGAGCTATAAAAATTAGGATGTAAGACCACCACAAGAACTTACGATTCGAAACACTGAAAACCCAGGAAAAATCAGCGAAAGCGGAACTACTACAGTTGAATTTGCGAAACTACCGCTTGCTACAGTAATTGTGGTACTTCCGTCGCTACAGTAACGGGTGTGACATCTCCTGTCGTCAATAAGAATATGCAGTTGAAAGGCATATGGAGTCACCGAGTGATAAATGAATTCATGGCCTTATGTGGAAAAACAATAACTCCTTTTAGAAGAATTATTGAAAAGAGTTAAACGAAAAATATTTGATTTAAAATTACTTTTAAATATAATAACTTATACTTTTATAAAGAGAAGGAATTAGGAACTTATTTGAAATAGCATTATTTATTTCTAATTAAGAGTTTTGTTTTATTCCTAAGTAGAAAAGGTATTTAATTTAATTTAGAAGAAGGACTTCTATAAGATATTATATTATCTATCAATGAGAAAATCATTTTATCAAAAAGAGCTTGTTTTCTTTATTTGAGATAGTCATAAGTTATTTGAGTGATGAGGAATAGTTTGGAAAAGAAGGTTTTGTTTTATTTTAAACTAATTGAGATTGACAAGTTTTATGAAAATATTCATTAGTGAATTATTTTGGATTAAGAGAAAATGCCTTATTTTAGTAATTAAGGCTGAAAATATTTGTTTAGAAATTCCTTAGAGAAGAGTATCCTTTTGGATAATTGAGAGAATTTAGATGTTGGAGAAACTTTTCTAGCATTTGTAATTATGTTTTGAATCAAAATCGTTCTACTGGGCCTTGGCATTTTTGGGCCAACCCAAGCACAAAGCTCAGACCACCACCCCCTTATCCCCTTCTCCCTCTCTCTCTCTCTCGCTCTCTCCCCCGAACTCTCTCTGTCTCTTTTCACCACCAATGCCGTCGGTAGATTTCATCGCCCTTGGCATTCTCCCTAGTAGCTGCCGACAGCCTTACACCTCCCTCCACTGAATCTGGTGCTCACCCACTTCTTTGCCCTGGATCGATCCCCATGGCTCTCCCTAGCCGTCGTAGTGCCATCCAGTCTCCACCGCTTCTCCTCGGTGGGCTTGGCCATGGCGTTAGCTCCTCCTAACCTCGTCGACACCAAACCAGCCTCGACCCTTTGCCATCGCCGCCATACCATATGGTCTTCATCATTGGATCTGGTGCTCACCTAGCCCTTGGCTCCACTTAGTGCTCATGTACCAACGCCTTGTTCTGGCTACTCTAGCCATAGGCCGATTCACCATAGCTCAGTGGCCCCTATGCCACTACTGGCTTTCCAGCATGTAGGGCTATAAATGAGCCGATCTCCAGCGAGCTTGGCCTCTCAAACTCGAGCTCAGTAGAAGCTTAAGCCGAGCTCAAACAAGCTTGAGTTGGGGTCCGAGCCTGAACCTAGGCTTGATCTCGGCTCAACCAAGCTCGAGTAGACTCGAGTTCGGCTCAAGTAAACTCTGTAAGAGTTATCATGCAGTAATATTCAAGCTTGAATTGAGCCCTAGTTAGCTATTTGAGCTCTGCTTGTTGAAGCTATTGAACTCTAGATCAAGATCGAGCTCAGCTTGTTTAGAGGCTGAGTCGAGGTTGAGCAGCTCGTGAGCCTCGAGCTTTTTTTACAACTATATCGCCATGGCCACACCCTTGCTGGCCCCCTTCAGCTCATCCCCTGAGCAGCGCCCCCGCATTGCCTGTGTTGCTGTGGCCCAAGGCCAGCAATGCCACGACGCCCTACAACCGTTATTGAGATGGCAAGGTGCAAAGCACCCCAGCTACTCCGACGGTGGTGCTCTACTCACTAGTAAGTCACCTCTACCTTGCTCCCTACTTGGACCTAGCTGTGCCCTTTGTTGTGTTGTGATTGGGATGAATGGATGATGCATAGATTATGAATGTGTGACATGAATATGGAACGATGATGACTAGATGTATGCATGCATGATACTCATAGATTATAGTGATGAATGCATTTACACAAACATGTTCAATCAAGAATACATCCATTCCACACTAGCATGGATTCTCCATAAATTTGCAAATTCAAAAGATAAAACTGATAACTTCACTATGGAGTCCTATTGATCAATTCTGAAGCATAGCAAAGATATGATAATAGAAGAGACAGGAACATCATTATGCTTAATTGAGTAATTACTCTAAACCCAAATATGAAATCTGATAGAATTTACATTATCAATTTCTTGCAGCATAGTATTGTAATGGCAATAGAGTCCTAGTTTTTAGGTTACTTCTCAATAATGCATCGACAAATCATAGAGAAACACAACATGTAGAGGTATTTGTTTAACTGAAAGATGATACTACTCTCCTAACTGAAACATGGCAATATAATTACATTGATTAGATCTATATTAGATTTAGCATTTACATAAAATAGGGGTTTATACCATGCTAGCAAAACTAGTTTGATAATGATCACAGAACCAAGGCATGCTAGTATTTGGATCAGACTTTCATTTAAACATGGCCATTATATAATATAACCACTGCATTTCTATACACCTAATGACTTGTTCAATTATAGCATCCCATTTATTTCTTATGTCAAAGACATGCCTTTGCTAGAACCAAGACACACACAACCAATTTACGATGGTACTTGAGCATGACCTTTAGAAAAAAAAATACCAACGAGATGTGTCTTTAGTGTAATTTAACTATTCAAGTGATCCAGGCATAGATATAGCACTTAATCTTACTCCTAGCAACATTATGAGCATAGCAATGAAGGACCATGATTCATATGACATTATAATTACAAGAAGAAGCATTTCTATAATTAAATCCTATACATGCTAATATATTGTGTGAATCTAGATATAAGCATGGCAATATGAATGAATAATCACATGGTAACTCCCTCTAATAATAATGGCATTGATCCTACACAAGATTAACATACTATATAACCTCTAATAGCATCATGGATTAGAGTGTACTAAATCACTCAAGGTATTTTTACTCCTACATATTAATCATACACAGGAGCAAAGCCACCGAGTGGGCTTCTTCAGGCTTCAACCCACCATTTGGCCTGCCCCGAACACCCCCCAAGCAAGGCCATCCCAGGTAGGGCATCACTCTATCCACCCTAGGTGAACTAGATGACACAATCCACAGCCACCATGCTCCACACATAGAGACATCCACATACGCGCACACACACAGGAGAGATGAGAGGGCTGCGCATGCACCTCGATAGTTGACACCTGGCGGCGTTGGTAGCTAGCGCTCGGCGCCTGGCAGAGAGCAGATCTAGGAGGTCAGCGTTGGCGGTTGGCGCTCAATGCTCGGCAAATAGTAGATTAGGGAGGGTGGCGGCCGGCAGGCGACGACCTATGCGCTGAGGCCGAGCAGATCCCGGTCGACCGACGTAGCAAGAGGAGGCTACTGAGCCATTGAGGAGGAGCTATCGCGTGGCCCACACATGTGCATCATGGCCTCGCTTGGGAGTGGGGGAGACGTGCCAAAGGGAACTAGGGAAGTACTGCTGTGCTGAGTGGTGATCTCCTGAAGAAGTGCTAAAGGCTAAAGACTGAAAGAGGAGAGGAGCTGTTGGCCTGTTGCTGGGGAGTGTGGTGGGGAGTGGGGGCTCAATAGTTGGTTGGAGTCATCGGCTTGCACTGCTAAAGGGTTGGCTTGGCCTTGGAGAGGCAAGTTGGACATGGCCGACCGATAACCTCACGTAGTCATATGGTCACGACTGACGGGCGAGAGCTGAGCGGCCGAGACCTGAGAGCCGAGTGGCTGAGCCTGTCAGCCAAAGGCAGAGGGTAAACCAACCGGTAATTAACCTTTAGTCTTCACTTTTTAGTTGATTAGTTCTCTATTATTTATATTGAGTATTTGAGTTATTAACATTGATCAACCAGTTAGCCTGAATTGTTAGAGTTATATATTATATGTATGTTGTATCATTGCCATTGACCAACTTGAATTACTAGAGATTAAAATTAAAATCATGATTTATGTATTTAGATTAGAATTGATGCATCATATTTTGTTGATAGATTTGCTATAATGGATAAACAAACTTTGCGTAACTATTTCGCAAGCAATTCTAGTAGTACTCTCCCAACCAATGAGAGCGCAACACAACCAAAGAAGCTTCGAGTATAATTTAATCCTAGTGATATTATTACCAATCCGACACATCGCACACCAATAGAAGATTATGCTAATGAAATTAGAGATAAAGTGAGGCGATCATATTTGTTGAATGGTCCAACTCAAGCAATTGAGCATGCCTTTCCAAAGACATTGGATGGCAAAGTGTCGTGATCCTGTAAAAAATCATAGTATAATAAGTTCGATTGGTTGGAATATAGTGTGAAAAATAACATTGCTTTTTATTTTTATTATTTTCTTTTCAAGAAATTGGCATAACCCAACAAATTTGGGAGTAATATATTTACAAAAATTGAGTTCTCTCATTGGAAGACAGCTATAGATGCTTTCAATAAAAATGTTGGTGGTCCAAATAGTATCCACAACATTGCAAGGGGTGAGTACGATGACTTCAAGAATCAACGGTCAAGTGTGTCTAGTAAAATGAGTAATTACTCTAAGGAGACCGAAATTGCACACAAAATTCGCTTAACTGCATCTTTAGATTGTGCAAGATATCTCATAGCGCAAGGTAAAGCTTTTCGTGGATATGATGAACCATCTTCTTTCCTCAACAAGGGCAATTTCAAAGGGTTGTTGGATTGGTACAAAGATAAAAAAGGAGGAAGTGAAGGAGGTCTTTGTTACAGTTCCAGACATGCAATTACGATTTCTCCAAATATTCAAAAGGCGCTTGCGAAATGTTGTGCACAAGAAGTCACAGAAGTGATTAAGAATGAGATTGGAGATAGAAATTTTGTAGTGCTTATCAATGAGTCTCGAGATGTATCAATAAAAGAGCAAATGGCAGTGATTGTGAGGTTAGTTGTACATCTTTTTTTAGTCATACCATTTATATATTATTGTGTGAATCTAACAAATGGCAAAATTTGTGTCATACAGATTTGTTAACAATGAAGGGAAGGTCACGGAAAGGTTTCTTGCTATTGAATATATCACATATTGTACATCTGCGATACTGAAAGAAGCTTTGGTTGGTTTGCTTGGTCGACATGGGTTACCTATTTCAAGGCTCCATGGGTAGAGCTATGATCGAGCTTCCAATATGAGAGGTGAATTTAATGGCTTGCAAAAACTTATTAGGGATGAGAATCCATACGCTTTCTATGTCTATTGCTTTGCACACCAGTTACAGCTGGTGGTTGTCACGGTTATGAGTTATAGTAGAGGTATTGCTGATTTTTTCAACTATGTCCCCCCTTATAGTGACTGTTGTGAGGCATCTTGCAAGAGAAAAGATGTGTTGATTGTAAAGTATCATGATGTCTTATTGAACAAGTTGGAGAATAGTTTGATTTCATCTGGGACATGGCTACATCAGAAAGCTAGCCTAGCTAGACCTAGAGATACTTGGTGGGGCTTACATCTCAAAACCTTGCTTCGTATATACCAAACCTTACGTCAGTGGTGGATGTGCTAGAGCTTGTAAGTGAATATGCTTGTCAAAACTCAACTCACGGTGGAGCAGCAGGTTTGCTCAAAAACATAGAATCCTTTGAATTTATATTCATCATGTATTTCTTAATAATCTTATTGAGCATTGCAAATGAGCTATCACTTATTTTGCAAAGGAAGCATTAGGACATTATTGAAGCTACGTGCTTGACACAGAATGTAAAAGATCATTTGCAAGATATGAGGGACAATGAGTGGGAGCCTTCGTTTAACCAAGTTGAAAACTTTTGTGAGACACATGGGATTGATGTACCAACATTGATGGTACCATTGGAGTTATGGGTAAATCTATACGTCGAAAGCATACAGTGACTTAGCATTATTATTACAAAGTTGATATTTTCAATGTTACTCTTGATGCAACTAATGAAATGAATCATCGCTTTAATGAAGTTTCCTTGGTGTTATTGGTATGCTTGTCATGCTTTGATCCAAAGGATTCATTCTCTAAGTTTGATATTAATAAACTTGTTAGACTTGCTAAGATTTGTACTAATGATTTCACAATAGCTGGTTAATTCTTGTTAAGGAGTTAGCTTCAAACTTTCATTCTCAATATTAAGAGAAGTGATGCATTTTATGAATGTCATGATATTTCTAAACTTGCTCAAATGATGGCGAAAACAAAAAAAAAAGATAGAACTTTTTCTTTGGTATATCATCTTATCGAGTTGACATTGATACTTCCAGTCACGACAGCATCTATTAAAAGAATATTTTTGGTAATGAATATTATCAAAATAGGTCTACACAACAAGGTAGCCCATGAGTGGCTCAATGATTTGATGGTGTGCTACATTAAGTGAGAGATATTTCAAAGCATTGATGATGATAAAGTCATAAGACGATTCTAAGGCATGTAGAATAAATTTGTTCAGTGATTTAATCTTGTGTGCTAGTGGTATGTTATGTTTTTCTTGAATGTTCATAATCATTTATAACTAGTTATCGTATAGTTAATTTTACTATTTTTCATATGCAAATGACCGATCTCTATTTACCAGAAGCATATTTATATATTTTCAGGATGCGCTTTATATTACTAAGGTACTTTTATTGTATTTCTCTCTCATTTTGCTTTATTTTTCTTCTATTCATGTATGAATTTGAAATGAACAAGAGTAAAATACCGTGTTTGTGATAATCTAACTTAGCGCCTTAGCCCACCCTTTTGTTCCTGGCTTCGCCACTGATTATACATGGCATAGGTATTCACTCAAGTATCAAGCAACACATTCATACAACTAGCATCTAGATACATGAATATGCATCAAGGGTATGATGATGAGATGCAAAAGAATGCACACCTTGAACTTAGCCGAAATGTAAAGGTTAAGCCTTGATGTTCTTGCTTACCTACCATGTTCTAATCAACTCCTCCAAAACTATAGTAATGTTCTCATGTGAGAGCTACGATAAGGAGTAGAGAAGAATGGGAATTAGAGGGAAGAATTAACCTTGATTTTTTTCTAGGGATGGATGATGCCTCTATGGTGATACTTAATCTCTTCTCCTCATTTCCTAGCTTTCCTCCACTTTCTTTCTATGGCCAAAACCTGTAGCCAATTAATGAACTGTTGTCGGCCTGGAGGAAGAATGGAAGAAAGAAAGAAATAGAGAAGAAATGGAGCATAACTCCTTGCTACTGCACCAGCTGCCCTCTGCTCTCCCTTTTCATACTTTGGGTTAGAGAAGAATGAGTGGAAAGAAAAGACTCCTATGCTTCTACTACTACTTTTGCTAAGCTTTTGTGATGAATGAGGCATGGATGAATGCATATGCACTTGGATGGGTGCCCTATTTATAGTGGAAAATTATGGAGCTATTCCGTTTTTAACCTTAATTTGATTTTGCAAGAAAAAAGTGTTTGGTCAATGTGATACCATGACACATGATTGTACACAATACCATCTAGCAAATTTTGGGCTAATACGGTAACTTCCCACCATGGCGTTTTAGTAAAACTTTAGTACTTTGAGGCTATTTTGGCACATGAAAATTGGAAAACATCTTAATTTGTTTTGTGAAATAAAAAAAATCTGGTTTTAGTGTGAGATTGCCACCTCATGTGACACCTTGCAAAATGGGTATTTTGGTCTTTACACAATTCATGACATAGATAGTAATTTCTACAAAGTTGGTTGGTGAAAAGATTTATTTTTGCTTGGTAAAAATTTAGAATTTGTGGAGGCTTCACACTTTATTATACACTAGTCATTTTGGTCTATTCATAATGGATGGTCTGGTTTGTAATTTTTTCAAGAGAGTTAGGTATGCAATTAAGGGTTAGTGAGTGACTAATTTTATTTTTATAGTAAATCTGAAATTTACTTTTGGTAATTTTATCCAACTACCATTTTTAGCTGGTTTGTAATTAAATTAAAATAGAGGGGTTTATTTGCAAATTTTTTTGGTCCACGAGTCCTTTCACAATTGTGGATGATTTGGACCATTTTACGAAAATATGTTTTGCTGAAATTGTTTTTACCATGTCCCAGAAGTAATTTTAGTACTTTCCGAAATGCACTTTTTACTAAAATTGTGCCCTAGTGTGGAGTAGTTTCAGTAGTATGAAGGAATTTTGAGGGTGGCTATGTGCAAAACTATTATATATATAGATTTCCAAAACAATATTCTTTTAGCCTCCTGCAACAAAATTATGTGTTCACAGAGCACACAAATATTTCTTTTTTGAAAACTATTTCCAAAACTTGATTCGTCTGAGAAGGGCTGATGCTAAGCAAATGCAATGCAAATTGATGTCTAGAGGAAAGAATAGTCTTCTAAAGAGTTCAATGTTTTCTAGAATTAGAACTAGCTATTTAGTTGATTGAATGCTTAAACGAATTCATGGCAAATGACTAATGGACGACTACAATGTTCTGCATGAAAACTATTGACTTAGACATAATAGGGTTTTCATCAGCAACGTGGTGCGATCAACAACGCTTCCTAGCTAGTAGCATGACTAAACCCACGTGATTTTTTTCCAGCCAGAAGCCTGGCTCAACTAGGTAAAAATTAGGGTTATTACAACAAGTTTATGTCTGTGTGTGGATCACTTGAATTTAATTCTATCTCAGTATCTCGCATCTTAATTTCATACAAGAGTTTCCCAACTATAAGTGTATATATATCATGGTGCAAATCAACTTTATATGCACCTCCATAGATCAAGAAAAATCATTAGTTATGATTTGTTAATTATAAGAAGGGTCCACCTAATTAAGAGTTGGATATTTTTATGTGAGAATTTTTACCAATTATGCTGATTTATCAGGTAACATCCATTGATTATGGATTGCTAAACATAATTAGGGTCCACCAAATTAAGGGCAGATGTTTTTATTTTTTAGAGAATTTCTACAATATTTCTCTTTTTACTTACCTAATATAACCAACCATCCTAAGCTTTATTGTATGATATATATTATTCAACAGTTGATATAGTTTAACTTTAATTAGAATCCACCACATCGATGACGATTCTAGTAAAAAAAATTAAAGTTGTAAGAAACTCACATTGTTGAGAAACATGCAAGTAGGACATGTCTTGTCTTTTTTGTTTCTCCTTTTTTTCTTGCCAAGTGCCACTTTTCTTTTTTTCTCATGCATGGCTTTTACTCATTTATTTTGCATGCACACATCCTTCTTTTCCTCCTGTATGTGATTTTTAGTGTGGGCCATCTAGGATTCTTTTTATTTATTGGGTTCATCTAGAATCTATAATGGGTAGTCTTGTCTTATAAGATTTTTTATTTTATTTAAGACATCCTTTAGTAATCGTTTACTGACCATAATAAGGCTCAACTGAATCAAGTGAAGGATATTTTTCTTTTTTCTTCTTATGAGAATAGTTTATTTTTCTTTTTTTTTCTTATCAACTGTAGAACTCATGCCATTAACTTTTAGTATAAATTAGATTTTGTTTTTTAGGGATTTACTTTGGAATTCGTATAGAAATAAATTTGCTACCTTTTTCCCTTGAATTTTAGTTAATATGGATTGCACTTGACATGTACTCTTTTTAATTTGCTATTTTATATTTAATTATTATTCTACATTTTAGTTTTTTATAGACGTTACTTTAGATGTCGTATGAAAATCAGATTGCTAATTTTCTTTATTTTATTCTGAATTTCACTTGATTTGGATTGTACTTGAGATTTTTTTTTAATATGAGGTTTTCTAATTTGGGTCAATGAAAATAAATGGCTAGATCTTTCTGGTTAATACATGGGCCTAGTTCTTTTCAGCTTATGTTTATGACTTGTAGTTTTTCTCAAATAAATAGACAAGATGGCTTCTCTATCGCTATTTCAAGTAGTTTCTTGTGATAGCTTTTTTAAAGTGGTTTTTTGGTACTCATTCGTTCACACAAGTGCTCGCGTTAGAGCCAAAAACCATATGCTGCAACCGAAAATAACTCACCCATGATGATCCCCTAAGTGGGTTTCATAAATTTTAAGATTTATGAAATTTAGGTTTCAAATTCATTTACAAATCAAATATCTAATCATCCTTTAAGTTTTATTCCAACTTTGCTTGATTTTGGATCGTACTTATCTTGAATTTCTTTTTAGTTTTAGGCTAAAATTCATATAAAAAACTTTTTCTATTTTCTTTTGATTATTATTCCAAATTTAGTTTTTTTTCGTTTTTTCGAGGTTTACTGTGAAATTCATATGGAAATCAAATTGCTATTTTATTTTTATTCCAAATTTTAGTTAATTTGGATTACTTGACATGAGCTTTTTCTTTTAATTTGCTATTTTTGTTTAATTATTATTGTGAATTTTAGTTATTTATATATGTTAGTTTGGAAGTCATATGGAAGTCAAATTGCTATTTTCCTCTTTATTTTTAGTTCTGAATTTCTTTTAATTTGGTTTGTGCTTGACATGTTCTCCTTTTAATCTGAATTGTTATAACTTGAGTTCACAAGATTGACGGCTAAATCTTTCTCTAAGTGTATAATTAGATATATTTAGATTCTTATATCTCTAAGTCAACTATTAAATCTAAGCCTTCAAAATTAGAACCCACCAAATTAAGAGCTAGAATTTTGCTTTTTTGTGAGCATTTTTAGTATATTTATCTTTTTTAAGTAACTCTAAAAGGCCCGCCATCAACTTTTAGTTTATAATAGATCATCACTCTACAAAACAACATTTGCCATGTTTTACATTTCATAGTTTATACTTCATCCACATGGTACGTACTATGAACACTATTACACAACATTATAAAGTAATTTACTTCAATTGGTGAGTAAAAATACGCTGTCCTAGTTATTAAATAGGAAAAAAACAATGATTATTCGGATCATGTGGTTAAATAATAGTTCAACAGCATTTAACAATACTCCTATTTATGCTATTTGTGAAGGTTTAGTCACCATCACCAATTATTCGGCTGAGTCAACCTTTTCTCACAACACTGGATCTCAGCCACCCATCCTTCATCCAATGTTTGAAAACATTGCAGGGGTTGTAGGCTTGTAGCCTCAATAGTTTCTTCTCCACCGTAGAGGAGCCATTTTCATACTTCCAAGCAAGAGGGCGATAGGCGGTGGATGGGCTACTTGGTTTGGCTTAAGCGACCCTATTTAGAACTTGCAAGTTGGAAGGGCAGGAGATTTAGGACATTGATTCATTGTGTAAAATCACCAAAAGAATCTTGCTGAACCACTGATAAATGTCCTACATAAACTATCATGTGGGTGTTCACTTGAATCCTCTCCTGTAGACATCACGGACCCATCTCTACCACCAAACCATATGTGATTTCAATTTTTCCTAGTTATACCACATCCAGTAGAAGAAACTACATGTGACTCCTCTTGTTCCCCTCATGTTCTTTTCCTTCCATGTCCTCTATTTCACATCCATAGCACCAAGCAATCAGATGTGCCTGCTCCTCATCATCTCCCTCATCGGCGACTGAGCTTCGCTATTGAGGTCTCCTACTCCCTCTCACTATTGCCATCCCTATTTGCCACCGCCGTCATCAAATCTTTCCTCACCACATCCCTAACCCTAGATCATCCACCTTGCTACAAAAAATCGACATGATTTATCGATGACTTTGCCATTAACAACCCAAATCACAAACAGCGTCATCCACAACCGACGTGGTCCGTCAGCAATTCCATTGTCGGTGATTTCGTATGCCCCTAATGGCACCGCACTGGCATGCTATTAACATGCATTGCCGCAGATCCATTCGGCACAGTCCGTTAGCGATTTCGTCACATGACGATCATCTATACTTTATGTTGATATAACTCATAAGTTATATTCTATTCAAAGTTCAAGAAAATCGATTCAAATGTTTGTAGATACTATTTGAAAATTCTTTAATCTGGTGGTTGAAAGTTCGGTATGTTTTTTTTTCGAAGTATGTACTAGGCTGAAATTTCGTTAGATGCCATTGAAAGTTCACCTTTTGTGTCTCTTACCACCGGTTTTGGTCCTTCGCTGCACTTCCACTCCTGCTTCAGTCCCCATGCATCCGCGGTCCGCCGCACGCGTGCGCGCAATCTCGGCGGCAGGCGATTAATTCATCGGACCGCGTGAAGAAGAAATATATCGCACACCTCATCTCTCCCACTCGCTTCCAAAAAATACTCCCCCCGTGTCTGCCCCTTTCCTCTCGCCGCCGCGCTCTCTGCTCGCCATCGCGGCCAGCTCCCGCTGCCGACGCAGGTAAAACCCTAGGCTCTCTAGGCCGCCACTGGATCGGGCGCCTCCCGCCCGCGGGGACGCCCGCCTGCAGATGGGATGCTTGCGGCGGATGCCCGTGGGGACTAGGGTTAGGTCCCGACCTGTTTAGTCGGAGATTGGGGATTTGGGGTCGGAAAGGAATTCAACTTTGGCCGGTTGGAAGACGCGTTAGGTTTCGCCCAGCCGCTTCTAGCTTGACTTCTGTCTATTTTTCAGTGAAATTCGGTGGGTGTGCCCCCGAAATGGAGGGCTTTTGTTTTAGATGGCTGGTAACTTGTATGATATGTTTATGGGATACTGTGGGTTTGATTAGCGATCCCGGGGCTGATTTAGCGTGAGTTTTGAGGGTTTAGTATAAGTTTCATTAGATTTTGTCATTTGGAGATAGTAAGCATGCTGAATTCAGCATAAATTTGCCCTTGTTGTTTCTATAGGCAGTTTGGAATTCAGGCTGTTGGAGCTTCTAGGATTTGCTGATGGCTGGAGCCATGGCAACTGATGATTCTGTTACAAGCACGACCGGGATGGGGGACGAAGATCGCAGCGTGTCTGGTGATTCCCTGTCGGAATGGCGGTCCTGTGAGCAGATTGAAAATGGGAGCCCTTCCACATCCCATCCCTTTTGGGATACTGACGATGAAGATGATGATCCTGGTGCGCAAATCCACTGTTTTTGTTTATTGTGATGGTTAAATTATTGTAAGTTAAGTTACAACGATAACATTATATTTATGGCGAAATTTGGATAGCCTGTTCAGAAAAAAAGAACTGAATAACCTTTTCTCAATTAAGGGTTTGATTAGTTTCTTAGTAAGGCAATATTATGATAAAATATGGGGCTGTCAGACCAGTGCTGGATAATCATGATGGCCATGCGGTAGTATATGACTAGATTTTTTTCAGAGAAGTTGTGTGAAGGTGATATCAATAAACATCACTAGTTTGTTTATTCCTATAATTTGTTCCTCTTGTCCACATTCTAATTTTTCTCCTGCTGAATTGCACTGTTGGCTTCCTGTACTATTTCTACATTTAATGCTGTGTCTGGCTCTGGGTTAAAATAGCTATGTTAGCTTATCCTAACCCAGCTAGGTTAGCTTAACCCAATTTTTGTGTTTGGCATAACCCAATTTTTGTGTTTGGCAGCAAACATAGTTAGTCTAAAATACTGTTTGGCTTGAAGCTTGATTAGGTTGTTTAGCTGGGTTAACAGTTGAAAAGACCAGGAGGGCTAATTGTGGTGGGTTAGCTTATTTGCCTTTTTGGTGGGTTGGCTTAGTCTTGGGTTGGGAGGGCTGAAAGGCTTTGGCCGGTTTAAATTAACCCTTCCTAACCCACCGGTGTTTGGCAGGTTGAGCCTCTAACCCACCTCTTAGCCTTGAACTAACACAATTTGAATTTTTTAAATGCTTTATATGGCGGCCTTCAGCCTAAGGATCTCCGTACAAGCATGGAGTTACTGGAGAATCCTAACCCATGTGCATGCGTACTTAACTGGTCACTCTTTCATTAGAGCGTAGAGATTTCTGTTACACATTGAGACAACAAAAAATTAGCAGAAAAATGTTGGTATGAGATTTAACATTTTAGAGCTGGTAAGTTTTAAGGTAATTTTGCTGCTTAGTGCTTAGTATTAATTAGCTACTTGTGCATAGGCATAACTGTCTTGCCTATCTCTGTATCTGCAAAACATGGTGCTTCTTTCAGGGAAAGCACTGATATTTTAGTTTAGTGTGCCTCAGTGCCTCAGAAGTGATGTTGCAAAGTAAATGTTGAACATATTAGTATATTACACTTGCAGATATTTTGATGGTTACTTGGTTAACTTTCAATTTGGGAGGTTCATATTTAGAAGTTACTGAAAATAAGTATTTTGTAATTGATTAATCTAGGCCAAAACCTGCATGATGACTGTTTAGTATGTTCTGGGAATTGGTTTGGTGACCATGTCATTCTGTGTCAGTAATCGCCATATGTCTTGCTCATATCCATGAATATTTGTCTGAAAATTGTGACCACATGGGTACTTGCACGGTTGCACTCAAAAGTAATTATGCAGTAGTCAAGATTTTTAGGTCATCACCATATGCAGTGTATCCCCATCCCTGTTTACATTTTGGCAGTTCCCTGATAACTTTATTCCAAAGTGTTGTTTGTCCATGTACAATCTGATTATTTATCTTTGTAGATTGTGATTCTTCATTCTATTGTTGCAATTCGTATATAGTTTTGAATTGGATTTAGGACATGAAGATTTGAAAATTATACACTAACCATGTCTATGGTTAGTTATATCGTTTTGTATCAGCATTTGTGGTTGACTGAAGGGATAAACTTGGGCATTTGTTTTCGGTGCAGATCTTGACACTTCATTAATTGTAGTGAGCTTCATCAAATTAGCATGTGTTTTTTGTTTAGAGACATTTAGGATATTTTTTTGTTTAGTGGTAATTGTGGTTACATTTCATTTAGCTAATCTCTGGCTATTGTTATCTCAGGGCCCAGACCTTCAGATTTATTTGGGCAACATACTTGGAGAATTGAAAGCTTTTCAAAGGAGAGAGAAATGAAAAGCGAACCATTTGAAGCCGGTGGTTATAAGTGGTAGGGTGCTCTATGACAATTGAGTTTAAAATGCTGTTGCAACCTTTACATTTTCTGCTTCTTTTTTTTAGTCTGGTGATGAACCTAGTTTGATATGTTTGCTATTTAGTGTTCTTTCTGATCAACTATTACAGATTGACAGTTGTTTTCTTTTCAATTTGACTGCTACGTATAGCCTATCGTTTATGAATGTTTGCTGGTATTACTATGCTTTCCTGTTCATGTTTCTTCTCCATTTTGTTTGACAGTGTTGCAAGTAAGAGAGCCTGTAGGCAGTAGGCTGTCAAGTCTTTTCATAATGGCGTTAAACTCTAGTTCCCTTGTTGGCGGTGGTAAATGCATTTGTGCACTTTTCCTAATATATGTAATTATAACTGTTAAATAGCTGGGTTAGCCTTGATTAAATTTTAGCATGATACTTGATTCTTCATTTCAATTGTACATATGTTGTTTTTTACTTAATACTGAAAAGAAAGCTTGAATCTCTGTAAGGAACTGGTTGTACATAGTTGAAGCTTTTAATTACTGATGTCTGTTACAAAGAGAATGGTAGGTTTAGAACTTCTTGAATATCTTCGTAACACACCAAAAGCTGTCCTGTATATCGAATAATTTATGTTTGTTCAATTCCTTTGAGTTGCTATTTCAGTCTATCTTTGCCTACATTAGCCATGATACTGATTGATATACTACTCGATGGGCCTAACCTACTACTATTCTGTGCAATTATATGTAGATTAAGTCAAGAGTTTTACAAGCGTCATCTTTTATGTACTGTCTGACTTGCTACAAAGCAAGCTAACATTGTATGTTCTTCTAACCACCTTTGTAGATGATATGCAAATTACGCTATAATATTAGTTCAGCAGTCATTCTGTATTGCAATAGGAATGGACATTTTATTAATTAAAATCTGGTAATGTAACTGTACTGTTGTTGAAGCCATTTTGTTGAAATGTATCACAGAGTAGATTATTGTCCCTTAAGGTAGCTATATCACTATTTCATACTTCTACGAACCCAACAGACTAAGTTTTAGTTGTTGTTAGTTTGTTACACTGTGAGTGTTACTGACTTACTGCTATTGGTTGTGACTATTTTTAGGGTCTGTTCTTTTTTGCTGCGGCTTATGGCTTTTGGTTGAAATTTTTGAATTTTAGCTGTTTGCGACAGAGATTACGGAAAGAGAGATACTCACTTGCGATTTTGGATGGTGTAGATGTTGGGTTTTTAACGTGTACTATAATTAACTTGTAGACTCCATCTTAAAAAAAATACTCCGTTTGAAAGTTAGGTACTGTAGCAAAAGCTAAAAGCCGTTTTGAGAAGCTGAAAAGAACAGACCCTTAGTCTTTATTGGCTTCCATGAATGTTTTTTTTGCTGTTATCTTAGCCCCTCCACCAAATAATGCAGATTTTCTCACATATATGACTCGTGTGATATTCGTCTTGTTGATATGTTGATCCTTGCATTGTTTCTTCTATTAGATTGCATGGCAGTTATCGTACCAATGCTATTAATTTTGTTTGTTCTCTTCCAAACTTAAGCTCGAGCTTGGAGAATACTAATAGGCCATTTTTTACTCCATAATCTGTTTCTTCTGTATTCTACTTCTAGTCATACTTCTGAGACCTTTGAGCCGGTTAGGTGTTTACTCTATGTAAAATAGGAAACTAGCTTATCTCCCGCATGACTATCATATTATTATCGTTTTCCAATATCTTTTATTTGCTATTTTGAGCTGGTAATTCTAAATTGTTGAGCAGCTCAGTTTGTGATGCATACTGCTTAGATGCTCTTTTTCATAAATTTATTCCTTGCTCATTGGCAATTTATTTTTGCAGGTGTATTCTAGTGTACCCTCAAGGATGTGATGTCTCCAATCACTTGTCACTGTTTCTATGTGTTGCTGATCATGACAAACTCCTTCCAGGTTTGGTGTTACTATGTTGCCTAAACTATCTTATGTCGTACAGAGTTTTTTTTTGTCACACCCTTGACACTTTCAGGATGGAGCCATTTTGCACAGTTTACTATAGCTGTGGGCAATCTTGATCCTAAAAAAGTTAAATATTCAGGTAAAATGAACTGGTGATTTTTCTTCTTCGATCTAAACAGCCATTTTCAGAGGTTAACTAAGTAACTTTGCAGACACTTTGCACAGATTCTGGAAGAAGGAGCATGATTGGGGGTGGAAGAAGTTTATGGAGTTGTCAAAGATTCAAGATGGTTTTCTTGTTGATGATGTTCTCGAAATCATAGCTCAAGTTCAAGTTATCAGGTAGTTACTTTTATCAATTTTTACGATTAGTACTTTAAAGATATTTACTGCTCCTATGCTCATGGTTGAAGATAAAATATATCTCCACCAGCGAAAGATTCCGTAAATATGCTTTTAGATTTGCTATCTCCATGTTTTTGAAGTGCCAAAGATCCATAATTGGATTGCTCATATGATGCGCTTAAATTGAGGCTGTTTTTTTTGGGGGTTGGGGGTATCTACACTCTCCTAGATAGTTCAAACCTTAGTCTTACTGTGCACTCTCGTAAGAATGTAGTGCATTTCGTTCAGAGTTCCTTTTTATTTGTGTCCCTCTCTTCACTTCTTCATTGTTTTAATCTTATCCTCTGCATCTAGTATGTTAAACTGTTAATGCACACTGATTATGTGCTCAGGTATTTGGATATATTCGAGAATCATGCTGCACTCATTGCCTATATTCTCCTGGGTACTGAATACTTACCAATTGATCACAAAACATTCAGTAACTGTTCTCTCTTTTGCTTTTCAATATTGGAGGGAGAAAGTGGACCGCCCATTTCATTGCCTTGATCGCCCTTATCGACGGGAATTACTCTGTGTCTATATGACAAATATAGAGCAAATTTATCGATGCTTTGTTGAAGAACGCAGATGTAAACTTAGCAAGCTCATTGAGGACAAAATGAGATGGTCCAGGTTAGACAATTTAGCCTTTTGAACGTCCTGTGATCCTGTCTCAATGAATAGTTAAATATTTTTGATTTGGCTTTTTTGGAATTTTAATTCTAATGCATGCATGTCTTTCTTGGTGTTGCAGTTTCCGTGCTTTCTGGCTTGCAATTGACCCAAACACAAGATGTTGCATGTCCAGAGTGAAGAGTGACATCATATTGAAAACAATGGCGAAGCATTTCTTTGTAGAGAAAGAAGTCACTTCAACATTAATTATGGACTCTCTGTATACGGGGCTGAAGGCACTTGAGCACCATAGCAAGGGCAAGAAAGGGAGAATGAAATTAATGGACTTGGAGGAGTTATCAACACCTATGGTCCATGTTGATATGGACATGTTTGTTTTGGCTGGTGATGTCATAACTTTGCTTGAGAGGGCAGCTTTGGAACCCTTGCCTTGTCAACCTCTGTCTCCAAAGGATGACAAATGTTCCCAGAGCCGCACTAAGGTAGGTATTGTTGTATGATTTGACTGCACTAATATGGAATTAACTTAGTTTAGCTCAAAATCTATCTGTTTTGCATCCTATACTGTAACTTCTTGCCTGGTCTTCCCAGTTCCCACCATTATTTAACTTGTTTATTAAACATGTAAACACTCTGGGATGTTTGCGGTAAAAAGATAATGGGCCAACAATATCTTTGTAAATATTCCTGTTGAGCGCATAAAATTTGTATGAGTAGATCTCATAAAAAAACTTCCATAATTATATAATTATGTATTAGGTTCTACAAATATATTATCACAAAGATCGGTGGTCAAAGTTGTATTTTGGAGACTGAAAGTCAACACAACACTTTTCTGTGACTAGAGGGAGTAGTGGGAATTTTTTTAAATTGTCCTGTGTGTTGTCTTGTTGTCTAAAGATTGCAAGCATTATTATTATTTTGTGCTGTATAATTATTATCTTGCTGCTCAGTTTTTATTGTTCTCATCTTTCTAGGATGGTAGTTCTAGAGAAGTTAACAAAGTTTCAATTGAGCGTGAAGAAAGGCACCTAACTGAGCTTGGTCAGAAGATACTTGAAACATTTGTGCTATCTCATATATTCAGGTAAAAAGTTTATTCATTTTGATCATCTTGTTACCTCCGCCTGACTTATTCACTGGGTACATGTCATAAATGTGTTCAACCATTTATGGTCTTATTGTGTCTTCCTTTATGTTAATTTTCTAGTACCATCTTGTGTGTATTCTTTGATCAACCAGATGGTAGATGTCGTCACCTGCATTTTAGGTTTATACATCGCTGAGTAACTGTGAAAAATTGTTCATTGATTTCCTGATGTTTTGCGTTGAAGCGTATACCTTTAAGTTCTATCGTCGCTGACTAATTATGAAACTGTTCCATGATTTTCTGTTGTTTTTCATTGAAGCGTGCACCTTTAAGTTTTATCTTGGAAAGCTAAACAAATGTTTTTTTACACTAAGCTGGAGCTCACCCTTTAGTTCTGCTTAGAAATAAAATGACAATAGTCTGATGTCTTTTGAGATTTGCTCAAGATTGTAAGAATTAGGCAAGACGTAGAACCGATGCTGAGCTCTAGTCTGTGCCTTGGTGAAAAAATTTGCTATCTGAAACCGAAAGCACATACTGAAGATCAATAACTTTGTCTTACACCTGCGATCACATGTATGAAGCATCCACTCCAATGTGCCTTGGTGATCGCATGTATCACGGGATCTCGAGCAATGCTGATCATGCCAGTACTATATGATAAGAGAGAAGTCGGTGCAGTAGTGGAAACAACAAAATCCAAAGCCAGGTGATCTCAGCCGTCAACGACGCCATGGTTCTCAACTCAGCCTTAGCGTTCGAACGGGAAATGATAGTCTGCGTCTTGGTCTTCTAGGCAATCAAGGAGGAACCAAAGAAAACACACTAGGCAGAAAGAGACTGGCGATTAGAAGGATAACTAGCCTAGGTCGTATCAGAATACGCCTAAAGCTGTAAAGAACTGGAGAGGAAAGAAAGACGACGAATGATGGTCCCACGAAGATATTGCAAAACACGAAGGTGACTGTAGTGGAGCTAAGAAGTAGAGACGAACTGACTCAGGATGTGAACTAGGTGAGAGATGTCAGGACGAGTGCTAAGGTAGACAAGGCTCCTAACAAGATGGCGGTAGCGAGTGGGATCCTCAAGAGGCTCGCCATCGGTAAGCCGAAGGTGAGTATCAAGCTCCATAGGAGTATCCACCACGTGCTGATCAGTGAGACAAGCACGAGTAAAGATATCTTTAATGTAACGTTTCTGAGAAAGTAGCCTTTAGGCATAGAAGTAATCTCAATCCCAAGAAAATAATGAAGATGGCCCAAATTAAACATCAAGAACTGCTCATGAAGACGCTCCTTCACAAAGGCAATGTACTGAGAGTCATCACTAGTAATGATCATATCATCGACATATAGAAGGAGCGTCCGACCCCGAGGAGAGGTGTGAACAAAGAGGGCATGGTCATGATCACTGGCGGAGAAGCCAGCTGCAGTGATGACAGAGAACTGAGCAAACTAAGCACGAGGGGCTTGTTTTAACCTATAGAGCGACGAAGGCGACAGACCATACCATCAGGGACAATACCCAGAGGCGGCTGCATGTAGACCTCACGTAGCTCGTTATTTAGAAATGCATTCTTGACGTCTAACTGAGAGATGGGCCACTGTCGAATAGAGGCCACAACAAGGAGAGTGCGAATGGTGGTATGTGAGTTACAGGAGCAAAGGTCTCATCGTAGTCATAACTCATAACCATGCTTTTGCTAAAAACCGAGTGGCACAAGACGAGCTTTATAGCGCTCAAGGGAGCCATCTGAGCGGGTCTTGATCTTATATACCCACTTGCATGTGATGGGAGTGACACGTGCGGGTAAGGGTACAAGATCCCAAGTGCCAGTACTCTCCAAAGTAGCAATTTCCTCAGACATCACGAGTTGCCACTCAGGGTGAGCAGTAGCCTCGCGATAAGTCAGAGGCTCAGAAGAGGCAGTGGCTACAAAGCCATAGCGCTCAGGCTGCCTAACAGTGTGGCGATCACGAAGATCGTATCTAGGAGGAGAGGGTGGAGCAGGACCTAACAAGGATGGAGAAGAAGAATTAGGAACAGGGCTCAACAAGGAGGGATAGCCAACTGGAGAGGAGGTCGAGGACGACCAGAGTAGTGTAGAGGAAAAGGTGAAACCGCAACAAGAGAGTGGGAAGGAACCTCCGACGAAGGTGGAAGAGGAGCATCCGAAGGAGAGGGAGACGGAGGCGGATGAGGCGAAGCAGTAGTGGAAGTAGGTGGAGAGTGAGGAAAGGTCAGAAAGGAGATCGACTCAATAAGAGAATTAGACCTGATTGTGGAAGAACGAGGGTAGTAAGGTCGGGACTCGTTGAAAGTGACATCCTGGGAAATCCTCATCCGACGAGAAGCAGGGTCATAGCAGCGATAACCCTTATGCTTAAGACTGTAGCCAAGGAAAACACACTCAACTGATTGAGCAGTCAGCTTAGTGTGCTCATGAGGTGGAAGAAGGACGAAGCAGACAACTGAAACTGCGAAGGTGACTACTCTGGGGATTGACCAAAAAGACGCTTGACAGTAGAGCTCTGAAGGGCTGTGGAAGACTGCATGTTGATAAGGAAAGCATCAGTAGAGAGCCTCAGCCCAAAAGCGGGGGAACAAAAGAAACAAGTATGAGAGCTCGAGCGGTCTCAAGTAAGTGACGATGATTACGCTCAAAGACACCGTTCTGAGCATGAGCATCAGGACAAGAGTACTAGGAAAGAGTGCCCTATTTAGCGAGAGTACGACGAAAGGTAGCAGAGAGATACTCGCCAGCAGAGTCAACACTAAACACACGAATAGCCACATCGAATTGAGTGCAAATCATAATGGTGAAACTTTGATAAATAGAAAGAACCTGACAGCGAGGGGACATAAAACAGAGCCAAGTATGACGAGAATAATCATCAATAAAAATCATATAATAACGATGACCCTCTTTCGAAACGAAAGAAGCCGGGCCCCAAACATTAGTGTACAAGATCAAAAGGACGACTAGAAATAGTTACTAGAGGTATAGAGGAGCTGCAGTTGCTTGCCAAGCTTGCAACCCATGCAATATAAAGAGGTGTCCCCAAAAATAGACCTAAGAACACTACGATTGACGAGTGACGAAAGATATGATCCACAAAGATGACCGAGACGATTGCGCCACTGAGCGAAGGAGGTAATGGATGATGCAGCAAGACCAGAGGGAGTGGTAGCGGCTGACTGGTTGGTGGAGACAACGGAAGGCAGATGAAGCCAGTCTAGCTTTCAAAGACGCTACGAATCACAGCCACGAGGACCAGTACTAAGCAGAGTCCCTGTGCGGCGATCCTGAACAGAACAAGAGTCACACTCAAGAACAATAAGACAGTCGTGATTAGTGATCTGACCAGATGACATAAGCTGTATAGTAAGCTGATGAACATGAGAGACTGCAGGAATATGAAAGGAGGTAGAAAATGAGCCTTGACCTACAACAGACAGAGGTACCATCTGCATTCTGAACAGTGGAAGGAATGACTGTGGGCTATATGAAAGTGAGGTGTGTCGAATCTGGCGTCATGTGAAAAGAAGCACCAGAGTCTAAGATCCACGTAGACAAAATACCTAACAAGAGAGGAGGCAAAGGCGTGGAAGATTGCTAAAAAGCAAGAGCCAGACGAGCTGAACCCGAGGAGTCTGAGGACGAGCCGACACCGAGGCGCTGTAGAAGCAAGGGTAGCTGCTGTGCGGCATCACTGGAGGAGCCCTGGCGAGAGGCACTAGCTCCTGGGGAGGAACAGCCAGAGCCCTTCGGGGGACATCCACCCCAGCGACCCAGGTCCTTCCTCCGCTTGTAGTAGAAGCAGCAGCTACTGGGGTAATGGGAGCTGGGGAAGGGATCTCAGCCGGTGCTGAAGAAACAGGCGCTGAGGCAGACAAGACAGTCTGCATCTGAGCTGCGCTACGGAGACGAGTCTCAGCACGCACAGTTGTGAGAGCCTCCACTAAGCTCGGGCTCGGGTGACGAGTCAGGAGATGAGCCCACACAGTATCAAACTCGGGCCAGAGACGCGTCAGGAAGTCGTAGGTGAGCACGGAGCTGCACAGCAAGGACAGGTCCGGCGAACTTACGGCCCTAGAGAGTCAAGCTGACGCCACACCTCAGACATCTGTTGGTAGAAGTCATTGATGGTGGCATCAAGCTGTTGAAGGGAATGCGCCCGGTGCACGACTGAGAGATACATAACATCACTTGTCGGCTGATAATGAGTTTGAAGGTACTCCCACATAAGCTGTGTCGTCGGCAGTTCCACTATATCCATGGAGATAGCCACTGTCATGGTACCTACCAGGATGACAATAGCACGAGTCTCAGCCTCCTGCCACCACTTGTAGGCATGCAGGGTAGACTGATAGAGCTCCAAGGCATCTTCCAATGCAGCGTTGACCTCGTCCTGAGTCGCCTGATCCGCATCAGCAGGGAGAGCGGGCTAGATGGGCGGTGTAGGACGAGGCGGGTAGTGGTGTTCGCCAGTGAGATGACCCTACAGACGCTGACAGTTGAGGAGAATCCTTAGGTG
Organism: Melocanna baccifera; assembly: GCA_036346265.1. Lineage (NCBI taxonomy): Eukaryota > Viridiplantae > Streptophyta > Magnoliopsida > Poales > Poaceae > Melocanna > Melocanna baccifera. Next base: position 36,981,854 of record CM070676.1, on the reverse strand, counting down.
AACCGCTCACTCTCTAAAGCTCGTACTGTCAAAATGAACAACGGGGAGCGGGATGGCAAAGGAGCCACCGACGATCACCATCCGGAGCAGATCGGACCCCCCCTTTTTTTTTTGCGGCGACGGCTGGTTGGCCTGGGGGGTTCGGGGCGGTGTCCTGGGCTGGAGCCAACTGGGGCGTTGGAGGCGCCGACGCCGAGGAGCGGTGCGGGCGGGCCGACGTGAGCACACACGGGGGTGCCGGGAGAAGGGCACATAGGGGCGGCGCCGGGAGCAAGCGCACGTAGGTGGCGGCGGCCAGATCCGACTGGATCCGAGGTGGCGGTGGCCGGATCCGGTGCCACCCGGAGGGAGGAGCTAGCGGCGGCGGGCTGGAGGCCATCTCAGGGACGCGGGCGAGCGGGAGAAGTGAGGAGAGGGAGAGGGCGGTTCGTCGGTGGTGGTCAGTCAAACCCTAACTTAACTCTGATACCATGTAAGAATGATATCTTGTATTGCCAAAGGGCCCAACAGGCCAATTTTTGTCCATGTACAATGTGCAAAGAGACCCCTAGACTATACACATATCTAACAAAGATAAATGTGGCCCCTAGACTATACACATATCTAACAAAGATAATCTTTCATGTTTTGCATTGCTTCTTACATTTTGTTTTCATGTTAGTGGGATTGAGGTTGCCTATCAAGAAGCTGTTGCTTTGAAGAGGCAAGAGGAGCTTATTCGTGAGGAGGAAGAAGCTGGGCTCCTTGAAAATGAGATGAAGGGTAAGCGTAGCAATACCACTGAAAAGGAGAAGCGTGGAAAGAAAAAACAGGTCACTGCGGTTCAGCACGCCCTCCCCTCTCTTCGTAATTCCTTGCATTGAATAGCATGTAGTTCGTAGCAGGGTGACATGATGAAAGATTTCCATTGGTTGCAGTTTGCTTGAACAAGTTGGTGAACTGGAAGAATATCCAATTACTTGAATATATTGAATGAATATTTGCTTCTAGGATTCTTTTAATGATTATTCTTGTTATTGACTAGTGTACACTTGTTTGGTTGGCTTGATGCATGTCAAATTTGCAGTTGTTTTCTAGAGTTTTAAGCTTTAACAAGTTCACCCATTTTTCTGCTCTGTTACGGACGAGTAGCCAGTACTGTTTTCCTGGTGGGAACTGATCAAAACTAATCAAATTTGCTCACCGGAAGGTTAGACTAAAAAAATTAGAATAAAAAAACAAGTTGGCATAATTTCATCTGGTCTAAAAGTGACTGGTATTCTGCTGGCAAGCATAAACCATTAAATCGTCATTGTGTATTTTGAGCTGATGGCCACAAACCTGTTGTAAGCGCATCTGAATTCTGGCATCATCTTATGCATATTTGATCAAGTTTAAACTTCTCTGTTTAACCTATACTTGCGCAGTCCGGTTTGACCAGTAACTCCTGATTTTTGGTTTCAATGGTCATTTGCCGCTACAGTGTTGTTTGCTTCGGTCCTTTAAGAAAAGTTGATTTTACTCCTGCTTTGTTTCAACTTTAGTGTTAGTGCTATTATTTGTGCCATTCTGCCTTCGTTTCTTCTGTATTAGGTTGGATTTTTGAATTTTTTTTGCTTACATAATTTGAATGACCATTTTCAGGCCAAACAAAAGAAGAACAGTCGTAAGGTTAAAGACAAGGATAGAGAGGAAAAATCGAATTCAATTTTTTCAGAAAGGGATCAAGATGAAAGCACAGTTCATGATAGGGAGGACTCTAAACAGGCAAGACAAGTAGCCACGAAAGTTGATACCTCCGAGGAAGGTGCTTCAGATGTGTCAGACAATTTGGATGGATCGATTGAGGTATGTCAAACTGACACAGGTGGCGAGATTTCACCACCTGTGAATGGGATGAATGATGTTGGCATTGAGATGAAAAATGTGAAGACTAGGAAGACGAATTCTACTGTGCAGATTAAGTCATCGTCATGTTCATCTGAACCTGCTACTATGAACAGTTTGCAAGGCAAAAGAAATCACTTGCTAGACAGTAGAAGTCAAATATCACCTAATAGGTCAGTTAGCACTTCTTAAGTTTGCATTTGTTTCTCCTGGCAGCTAGGATTTGCCTTAATTGAATTTATGTACAGAGGGAAAACTCAGCGTAGCAGGAGCATAAGCAGTATGAACATTGCTCAAGATGGAGATGATCTTCCCTCAAGCACTACTAGTGGTTCAGACCGCAACACATCTGGCTGTGGCCCAGCTCCAAAGCTTGATCAGGACACTGTTCTACTCACATTAAAAGATAGGCTTCGGAAGCTTGGACAGCGTCTGCATGAGGTGAGGTTACTCTTTCATAAGGTATTGGGCTTTATTTTCTGATCAGGTTCTTCAATATTTATTGGCCTTATCCTAGCTGTGCAAATGGTCGGCTTAAGCTTTCCATCATTATCATTGGTTTTGAATGAAACAGATGCCTTATGATAGTCTTGTAGTTTTATCTGGATTAGTAGTGTAAATTTGCTTATTTCTATTCACAATTCATAGAGGTTAATTATTTTGACAGTAGATTTTGGAATGATTAGCACCATGTTTTGCTATGCATTATAACAAATGCTTTGGGAGTTTGAATTGTCACAACACAATTCGATTGCAGGAGCAAACATTAGAGCTGTTATTTTGATAATACCATGGATATGTTTTGGCTAGACTTGTAAAACTCCTAGTACATGTTTATCATGTTCCAATTGACTGCCCCTTTTTACTGTATGGATACATAGCATGGACTGCCTCCAGATCTATCTTTGAATAAACTGTAGCTGTATATCGCAAGATGGCATTCTAAATTTTATCCGAAAACATATCTTTGATGACCATATTTGCATCATATTATCCCAAGTTACTTATCCTTTTTTGTATTTTTTACATCGAATGGATTTTTTTATTATGTTTCTTGGGATATGTCCTGAAGTTACTCACCCTTTATTCCTTTTTCATGTTGTTTACATTGAATGGATGTGTTGCATGGAGGTATCTGAAAAAAAGTTATACTATTGGGGATTCACTTCCTGAGTTGGAATTTTATTTTTATTTAATATTTGCTAGTTATTTCAACCTCATAGTAAAATTCTAACAACTGTTGTTCCGTAACACATCAGTCCCCAATTAGTCATCTATCTTGTGCACTTGTTTATGACTTCATGTAGTGCTAAAAGATTGATGAGTCTGTTTCCATTTATGCGTGTCTCAGAAGGAAATTGAGGGCAGGAAACTACTCAAGGCTCATTTGGAAAAGAAGGCAGCCGCTGAGGCAGCAGCTGGTTCATCCTCGTCATCCTCATCCAGTTCTTTGGAAAAGACTCCTGATGTTCTGAAGAGCCCAGAACAATCTTCAGTAACTATTTCTGATGCAAATATCAATGCACCACCTCCCAAGTCTGTACGTGTAGCTGCCAGCTGTGCTGGTAATGGAGCTGTTCCAGCAACGCCAACCACCACTATAAACACTGAATCTGTGCCCATTGTTACTCCCACTCCGAGTAAAATTGAGCCAGTTTTGTGTGAAGAACATGTATCAAGTTCAACTCCGCAAATTGATAGAGCTACTCCAATCACCTCAAGATCGATGCCAGTTGATAAAGCTGCTATCCTTCCTTCAAGCTTGCCACTAATTGATAAAGCTATTAAAGCTCCCCCCAAATCACCTGCACCACAGGTTGATAAGGTCGCTAAAGCTATTCCTGCTCCCCCAAAATCACCTGCACCACAGGTTGAAAAAGTTGCTAATGCTATTCCAGCTCCGCCAAAATCACCTTCACCTCAGCTTGATAAGGTTGCCCCACTTAAACCAGTATTTCGACAAATACTTTCCACATCTAATTCAGAAGCTCGAGAAGATACTGTTGTAAAAAATGTTGCAATCACTTCTGTTCCCCAAACTCCTACTGCAGCATCAAGGCCTTCAAGTGCTCCTCTGCAGGCACCAAGATCAACTTTACCACCTACGCCCACAGTTCAAGTTCCCCCATTGCTTTCAAGGTCAGTGACTGTGTCTGGACGATCGAGCAATGGGCCCTCCCCTTCTGTCCCAAGTTATGTACCACAGACCTACCGAAATGCCATAATTGGTAAGGGTAGACTTGATTCATCCTCAGCAAGTCTTGATCAGTCAACTTCTCTAGAACAAAGTATTGCACCTTCACAGCCGCTATCAGCATATGCATCGGCAACATCTGTCATGGTGCCTTCTGTTGGAAAGAATGACCAATTACCAGGTAAGCAAGACTTTATGTTTGGGCTGGGCAAGTCGGAAGCTCTTGATAACTGGCACCCATGGAAAGGTGATAGTGATGCTAACAAACACATGTGGAGGGATGACTCTCCTTACCAACAAATGACCGATGGTGATGCGCGTGTACGTGCTTGGAAAGATAATTCTTATCAGCAAGCAAGCAGCAGTGGAACAGAAGAACAAGGCAGATCTGGAGGACTTCAACACAGGCAGTTCCAGAGGGAGATTCCTGCAAGTTTTGTTTCACACCAGCTGCAGGGGCCAGTGGGTGAAGAATTTCCGCACCTTGATATCATCAACGACTTGCTTGAGGAGGAACAGAGCAATGGGAGTACGGCAGAGTCCCCCCTCCATGATTGCCGTACATTTGACTTGCCAATTTCTTCAAGAGGCAACTTTGCAGACTCTGAAATGGCTTCTGTGAGTAGTTCTGGCCTGTTGAACTTGACCGACCATTACTATGATGGGGGATACCCGGGGGCCTATGACAGGCTGAATGCTCTGCATAGGTTGAGAGAGGGGCAATTTTCCGCATTGGATGCTTATTCCAATGGAAGGATGGACTCAATTTCATCGAAAACTTACCTATATAGCTATCCTAATCCAATGGTGAATCTTGGAGTTAACTCGAATGGATTTTCACAGCAGATGGGGGACTGCACTAATTTAGCGAGTGGAAGGGTGAATGGGGAATATCTGTATTGCCGTGTCAACGGGCAGTGGTGATGCCTGTACACAATCCATAATAACGCTTGTTGTAAGTTGTACCAGACCATGGTGCCTGCTCTAAAGGTTCTCCATGGCCTCCAATTTGTAACCTTTAATTTCAAAAGAGGGGGGGGGGGGGCACTATGTACAGTATTTCAGTGAATCTTTTAATTATCAGTTTAAGTGATTTTATGTTTTTTTTCTGTGTTTGGACTTCGGAGTACAGAACTGCAGTTTACAAGCCAACATGAAGGGGTACATGGCTACCCCATCGCCCATTGTTGTGCAAATTTGTAGAGTTTTCTTTCAGTGTGTTATATTGGACGTGCTTTTGGTTCTCTGTCATGCCAAGGTAATGGAACTCGGAAAAGGAGACGTGATTTTGCAGCTCGTAGGTTGGATAACAGGATGTCGTACCTGGCTTTGCAATCCGAAATTTTTTGTGATTCTACAATATTATTCTTTGTACCAATAGATAGTATACATAGATATATTGTTGAATATCAGCACATCTTATGAAAGCAAAAATAATACTCACATGCAAGCCGATTAGGTTGAAACTTTTAACAAACAGTAACGGAAACATCACATAGATATAACTCTTAGATATGTCCATAGGCAATTAACTGAGGTTTATGATCTAGTTATTGGTCTCTTCATTTTTAGCCTTGTCAATATCTTTGGACGATCGTATGGCTTTTCTTTTTCCTTATTTACTGAATGATAGTAATTGAGTAATAATGAATACAGAGTTACTTAGTAAGCCACTACATAGAATACAATTATAATAGATATAAGTAAGGGTGAAAACGGATCGGATAGTTTTCGACCGATTCGGACGAATACGGATATGGATTGTGTCGGATCGGATTTTTTTCGGATAATTTTCGGATCAGATACGGATACGGATTTTTTTATCGAATACGGATACGAATACAGTAAGCCTGGTATCTGTCGAATACGGATACAAATACGGATTATCCGGATATTACGAAAACGGATATCCGAGATTTTAGCCCAATAGCCATCCAGCCCATAATACCTCCAGCAGTGCAGCCAAATATATACAGCTCAATACATACAACTCATGAATATGAAAACAAATATTTTGGATGTTTTGAATATGAAATATTTAGATTTCATGAATGTTTTGACAAGATGAACTATTTACGTATTTTCGTTAATTTTGGATGTATAGTTTAAGGGGTTTTCATGTTCTGATAAATATTTATAATCGTATTCGTTTCGATTCGTATTCGCTCCGTATCTGTATTCCATATTATTCATATTTGTATTCGTATTCGAGTTATTCGTATTCGTATCCGTATCCGAAAAAAATATGAAAACAAATATGGTAGAAGTATTATTCATCCGTATCCGATCCGTTTTCACCCCTAGATATAAGGATGGCAAAGAGAGGCTTGATGTTTTTTTATTTGCAGAAAGTCACAATTGAAATACAATAAATAGAAAGTCTAAGACTTAGCATTTTAACTAAACCATGCTTTAAAGAGTGTAAGAGTACGCAATAATAATTGTATCGATGATTCTATCTACCTTTTACAGAGTATGATTCCATCTACCATATGCTACTTCCATTTATAGGGTTCTATCCACCTATTTATTTATTAGGTTCTATTCACCCAGAGAAAATCAAAGTTAGAATGCTAACCACCTCTCTTGTTTTTCATCCCAACCACAAAGATTCTTTTGTAAAATAAATACCAACTCGAGTAAATTCCTATATTCGTCTTTGATTGTGGACACGACTATTTGAACAGTTTTCACTCTGTAGAGGTCGCACCTTTATCTACAAGAGATATTTAGATTGTTATATTCCACATGCTTCTTTAGACATGCAAATCAAGAGAATTTTCATAAGATCTTTATAATGTATCTTTCTAATGTGATTACACTCGCTAAAGTTTTAAATCTATACATGTGAGGGAGCCAAGCGTCCAAGATCAATACGTGAAGTAAAGCAATTGGAGCTTATCTCTTATGCTGCGGACTCACCTGTTGAACGAAGAAAAATAATGACGTGTCTTGGGAGGTTGAGTTCGAGAAGGAGGTGGGGTCAACACGTTATTTTTTAGCCATGCACGTATGAGGTTGGTTGTATCTGGTTTATGGAAAGTTGAGTCGTAGTTTTGTTGGCCAATCCTAGTAGAAGGATCCGGATAGAAGTTTAGGGCCTGTTCTTTCTGGTTGTGGTTGATGGCTTTTGGCTGCGGCTGATGGTTTTTTGGCTGTTTGCGATAGAGATTGCGGAAAGAGAGATACTTGCTTGCGATTTTTGATGATACAGATATTAGTTTTTTAACGTGTACTACAATTAATTTGTAGACCCTATCTTAAAAAAATACTCCGTTTAAAAGTTAGTTACTGTAGCAAAAGCCAAAAGCGGCTTTTAGAAGCCGCAAAGAACAGGCCCTTAGTCGGTTGATGGTTGAGCCATCCAGGGCTGCGCCCCTATTTAATTTGTTTGTACACCGTGTAATTGGGAGACCACCTTTTGATATTATATTAAAAAAAGTAGATTGCTTTGTTTCTTCTATGATGACTGACCCATCTTGAAGAGAATAAAGAGTACTTTGATAATTAAGATCGTTCAACTTTTTCGCTAGAAATTGAAAGTGTGATAAAGTTTCGCTTGGTGGTCGGGAAATCCAGCACATGTGTTCTCGCAAATTAAAGACTAAAGAATACTTGTTCTTGCATTAGCAATGGAGGATCGCTACGATTCAAGAGGCTACATATGAGTATCTTGATCCTATTTCAAGAAGATCAAGCGACCCCATATCAAGTTTTCACCACCATGGGATTTTGGCCACCCGCTCAAGTGGCTGTCCAAACCAAGTTTTTATGTTTAAAATGATGTTAGGGCAAATTAATGCCCACTTGTATCTAAGCAAAGTTAAGCATGGCACTTAGATACAGACTTATCATCAAATATGTATATCATTAATTCTAAAGCGACAAGGGATTATGTTCAAAGTCAAGGAATAGAATTTACTAATACAATTATTAATAAGGCATTAACTACTAGCTGGCACTAATATAATTTACTTAATACAATAAGTATGCAATTTAATAATTTAACACAATATACTTTGCATTCAAAAGGTAGGTGCAATATGATTAAACTGATGATTTGCCTCACTCAATTTACTATGGCTTTGATCTTGCTCAAAGCCTTCTCAGTCGATAGTCTCGAAACTCTTGGTTTTTATCTCAATCTTGATCTCACTCGAACTGTTGCTTCTTCGAGACTCCGAATTCCAATTTCATGAAAATCAATCGAATCCAAAAAATCTGATGGCAATCAAATGAATTCAGTAGAATTCGATGCAACTCAAATAAAAATCAAAATTCAAATAAACTTAGTTAAGTTCTATCATGATTTATCCATGGCAAGGGACAAGTTCTAGTGAGTGCGAAATGTAGACGGGGTCAAATAAAGTTTGTGTGAAGTGAGAATGAGAGAGAGAAAATCCGTCAGGAAGAACATCAAATCAGGATCATGGAGGATGAATGAATATTCATGAAAATATTTCACTCTAGATTCAAAGGTGATTAGATATAGCTGACCAGAGGCTACTATTGCTCAAACTTAAATTAATGATTTCTTTATTATTTTCTATTTATTAAGGAAATTCCATGAGTTAGATGAGACCTATAGACAAATATGAGAGACTACACAGCGTACTGCGTATTATTTACTAAATGTTATTGTTTAAGGATTATTGTAAGATTGAAGATGGCAACGCGGGGGGGGGGGGGGTGAATGGTGGCTTAAAATTTCTCACCAAGTATTTACTAATTCTTCACTCTAATAGCTACACAGTTAAAAAGATTAGGATAGAAAGCCAACACACAACGTAATAAATCAAGAACTTAAAAATCCAAGGAACAAATATTAATTTTGGTAGTACCGCTACAGTACCACAGTAGTACCATTTGTTACAGTAAATCGGTATTATAGCTGTAGTTCCCGGTAGTGCCACAGCTACAGTAAAATAGGCACAAGAATAGTAAAATCTGTGTGATTTCAAAAACTAAAATCGATGAAACTTTTAATCTGTAGATTCAAATGACATGAAAATATATAGGGATCTTCTCTATGATATCATGAACTTATTTTAACAAATGATCATAAAAATCATTGCCACATTTGATTCCTTTTTTTTGTTTGAAGTTTGATGGTACCAAAATCGATCAAAAACTAAAATCGATGATCAAGAGTTGCTAGTAGGTAGAGGATAGCCAATATGGCTTTAAATATGTTCCCACATATCATAGAAATTAAGAACAATGATGAAATCACTTCAAAAACCCTCAAATCAAAAATCACTTGGAAGATAAAAAACGTGTAAAAACTGAGTTTCTTGACGAATTTGCTACCAAAGTGGCTAGATGGGTGAGGAATGATTCACAAAGGTTATCTCCATCACTTATATGTCCTTTGCACAAGAAGATCAAGAAAAGATGAGAGGCGGGGAAAAACCAACTAAATCGTAAGCAAATCAATTAAGACAAGAGATGTCCATATAGATGATCAAAGATTGATTATATTTTTTTGATGGAAAACAATAGGAGAGCCTCCTACTATGCTATATTAAATAGATAATGTACAAAAAGGAATGAACAAGAAAGAGAGAGGGGAAGAAAAGCAAAACACAAGAACTAAATCAAATGGAGCTAATCCAGCTTGAAAGGTGAGAGTGAGATGCCAAGTTGATTCTAATTAGCAGCAAAGAAGCCTGCAATCTGATCCTAGAAATCCAATCTAAGAGATTGTGTCTCAGTTATTGAAAGATAAGCTCGTTCCTTATTTTCCAGCAAGAATAAATTTCTCCATGAAGAGTTGCCCTATGAAGTTTTCTTTTGTATTTAGGACTCACATTGGATTATTTGGATCATCGTCCCATTGAATTCTAATTGCATTCCAACATTGCAGGGAGAAGGAGCATTGGAAAAAAGGGTGTGTGTCGATCTCAGCAATTCGTCCATCGCACAACACACAGCGAATATTCCCATCAGTGATTAAGTTCTTTCATATGAGCATGTCCTTTGTATTGAGTCTACCTATGAGAAGTAGCCAAACGAAGACCTTTTGTTTCATGAAGCATCTGTTCTTCCAGATAAGCGGGAATACCGGTGAGGTGGTAAGCTATTTGAACTACTAAGCATACCATTTTCGTGAGGAGAAATTGGACTGCCCCCAAATGTATGTCCATTGATCTAGAGTGTTTTGGCTGAGCACCATTTGTTCCCTAAGTTGCAGGAGTTGGGGATATTCTTGGTAAGCTTGCTGAGAAAGAGGTAACTGAAATGCATTGTAAGGTTCCTGTAGCGGCATGTAGTTTTTGATAGAGATGTTCGGATTTGAAGCTAAGCCGTACAAATTTGGGAACTTTGCAGAAATTAGATTTCCATTCCAACATTCTTTCCAGAACATAATGTCTTGACCATTTCTAAGTTGTCCCATAGTAATGCCCCTGAATTGGTTGATGCTTTTTATTATGTTCCTCCACCAAAAAAGAACCACACGTGTTAGCTGCATGAGGAACCACATTTGAGTAGTGTTTGTGCTAGATTAGGGTGACCCAGGGAACCTACACTCTCCCATATAACAAGATTGATTTTATTGCTGCTTGCGAAGAAAAGTTTTACAACCGCTCCATCTTAGTGGACAGAGAGCACATCAAGCACTCAACTCTCAAACCCTAACATTAAAACAAGAGAGCACAAGAGAGGTACGTTGGATGATTAATCACAAGTCTCTATCCTAACCCCTTAAATAAATCGGTTAACAAACCACATCTAACTCTTAGTGAATACTATTCACTTAGCATAATGGTAAAACCCGATAACCCCACACACATAGGTATTAACTTGCACATCATACTTATGCATACTTTTCAAAGTACATAAGCCCAAATCCGTTAAATCCTAAGTTTTGATCCAACTTGATCATATCAGCTTCTCTATAATCTAAACTGCCTTTTCAAGTGTCGCTCATGCACCGCGGTTTTCTTCAAAGCCATTTTTGGTATTTTTGTCAAACTGCCAAAATACCCTATTTTTACCTGGTCATCTCCTTCCATTGTAAACAATCGTCATGCTTACCACGTGTAGGTAAACCACTTGCTGCAGCATATCTATGGCATGATTGATTTCTCTAAAAAAATCAGAAAACGATCCAAACAAAATACAATCTTTAGAAAATCAAACAATTACTCCACAAAACTTGTAATGGTTCATTACAACATTATCCTGGACCTTTTCATATGGTCATTCAATCTCTCACTTGATGAAATCATTGATAATTTTTTTTAAAATACAAATAGGAGATGGTTTTAGACATAAAAAGAGAATTTTGCAAAGTGAGGCTTAAATTGGTCACAGGAAGAATGCAAAGACTAAAAATGACCATATGAGGCAGGAATAGAGTGAATCTACTGAAAGTGGCTAGTTATAAAGTAAGATATCATGTCACACAAGGATAATAGTCAAAACTCTATATATTTATATTACAATACAAGTTGCTGAATTTAAAATGTAATATGATATAATAGATGCAAAAGAGTCAAACTCCCTTTCAGATCATGCTGAAGAAGAGAGGGTGGTGGTGGCTATGATTTTCGATTGGAACAAGGGAAGACGATGGCACAGCGAGCTCCTAGGGAGAAATTCCAAAATTGGGTGAGGGGAAAGCTAGAGGGGAGTGTTGAACATATTTTGATGCACACAATCTTGGTGGAGCTTACTGGATTCAATCTGAGCTACAAGGCGAAGGCAGCAACCGCGCGGCTGTGATGGGTCATCGAGCTCAACTTGGCTCGAGGAGGAAGAATATGGAATGGGGAGTTGGGGGGAAATGATGAGGGATGCAAGGGAATGGTTCGAGTGGCTTTTACAAATGAGTTGTGCGAAGGAAGCTCGTGCTTGTGCACTAGGCATGGTGCGGCGGCCAATAGGGCGACATGGGCGTTGCAAGTGTGGTGTAGGGGTGACACAGGGGCAGGTATGGGCATAGGTGATGAGGTGGCAAAAAAACACGGTGCGTGTGTTCAGTCGGTCGTCGGTATGGCCGGTCATGGCAACGCTATGGGGCTAAGCATGACATAGGAGACGCGGCGGCGTGGCGTGGGCGTGGCAGTGTGGCGTGCGTGAGTGTGGCAGAGCTTGGTAGTGCAACGCGCATGCACATAAACGTGACAGGCGACAGTGCGGCATGTATAGGCACGATTGACCGAGCTGGAATGCGGTCAGCACAGAGGAAGAGCGGGAGCGAAGAAGGGTGGCGGGCTAGGCAAGTGACTGGGCCGAAAGGAAAAGAAAAAAGGGGGGAAAGGAGTGGGCCGGAGAGGGGAAATAGGCCGAAGGTCTGTGGGCTAGGGAAAGGAAAGGGAGGGAGAAAAAAAGGGCCAGTCAACTGAATTTTTCTGAATTTTTTAATTTTGTTTTACTTTTTTATTGTGTTTGAATTTCAGTTTTGGATTTGGATTTGAATTCGAATTTGAATTTTATTCTTCTTGTTGCTTCCAATTTCTTAGGGAATTTACCCTAGATTTAAATTTGGCTATTCTTTTGTTGTTGTTGTTATTATTATTTATATTTATTGTGCCCCTTTCCTTGTATTGTTGTTATTATTATTATTATTTATTCTGTCTCTTGCCTTGTATTAATTTGCATAGCATAAATTCCAGAAAGGCCCAAATGAATTTTAGAAAATCTTAATAACCACAAAATGCATTAAAAACTTTTAAAATTTTTGCATTTTTAAACATCCAAATTTTGTGATGTTATGCTGGATGCCGATGTAATGGAGCTCGGGCGTTCCGGACTGATGCAACTTCGAGAAGCAATTTAGATGCTGTTGGAAGTCTGAAGTCTCAACTCTCAACCAGGTTATATATCCACGTACTTCCTTATGTCACTAGCAAGTTTTGATCACTTGGTATGCTGCCACTACTACTAAGATATATGAACAAATCCAATACTCTCAATAAGGGGAACAAAAGAGAAGAAAGCATGGCACAGCTTTGCCTAGAAGTAGAGTATGCCCTGTATACACAAGTATTTTCTGTAAAATTTCCCTCAAGCTAGAACAAACTTCCTAGATCTCGCAGCCTAATGACAAAAAGAAGAAGAAGAAGAGAGAACATTTTCCTTTTGTGGCTACAAAAATATACAGTGTACATGATGGATGGGAATCTGTGGTACAAACAAGTTTTTTGTAAATCACGTTATTTATTGTCAATAGCAATTGCTCGCAGTTCTCTCAGGTTGCTTGCAATTTCCCGCATGAACATTACACGTTTTCAGCCATTCCTGAGGGGGTTTATGCTGTGTTCAAGAAAATTGCGGTCTCCTTCTAGTGTCTTCAATCTTTTATTCAAGTTGGAGATTTCTTCCTGGAAGTGTGCTCAGATCAACCTCCCCACTCATTGCTGAAGACTGAGTTTCCTTTGATAAGAAAATGGACTCTCGTGTCTCCCTTGAACTTTCTTGACGTTGCAACGTGTCGTCTTTGACAACGGGCATTTTATCGGAAAGGTCATCCTCTATAGCATCTGAATTGGACAAATCAATAGACGTACTGTTGTTGGAGTAGAAGTGGAGCTTCTGCTCCAGCTTCCTCGAACAATTTGCTATGTATGCCCTCTCATCTTCAAAACTCACCGAAGTCATAGTAGTATTTTCTTCTTTGAAGGGGACTTGATTGGCTTGTTTCTCTATTGGTCCTCCACCTCCAAATTGTATCCTGTAGTTCACAAGCTCAGCTTCCAATTCCTCTATTTGTTGTTCGTTTTGAGCAAGCAGCTCGTTAGCTTTCGCAAGTGCTTCGCTATCATACTCCGCTTGCTCTTCCATCATCCGTTGGTAATGTGAAGCTTCCATCTGCATTGCAGCCTTCTCATCCTGCAACCTGGTGATCATAGCCAACGCTTGACTTGCAGCAATCGCTGAAGCATTCCTCTCTTCTTCCAGTTCCTTGCAGAGGAGGTGTATGGATTTTCGGTCAAGGTCAATCTGTCGTCTCAACCGGTCAATGGTGCTTTCACCTTCCATCTCACTAACAATGCTTCCATCTAGCGACTCCAAACCAGATGCATTTCTCTCGATCGAAATTCTTTTTGTGATGTTCTGCACTATCAAACCATCACCACACCCATATGCGCGTGGGCTAGGGCCTGGGTCGACCCATGGAGCCTCAAGTCCCCTGGAAGCTGAGAGCTGTGATAGTAGCAACCTTAATTCTTCATTTACACTAGAAGAAGTGTCCTTTCCAAGAATCACATCAGTCAAGGTAGGAGATGGCAAGCTACTCATGCTACCAATTGCAAGCTTGTAGGCCTCGTTCATGCTAATCTGAGTGCTAAGAGATGGCCTCCTTTCACCAATGTTTTCACTTGTTTGGGGGAGTTCCTCAATTGCACCAAGACCCTGATATACTTCACCACTTGATCTAATAGAAACTTGTGAAAGGTGAGCTTCTTCCACATAATCTAAGCAAAATGGTCAAACATAGATATAAGGGCCAGCTTTTTAAATACTGTTGTTGGAAGGAAGGTATAAATTAACTAACCTTCTGCTACCAAATCTTTGGAAGCAGTATTGGAAGTTTCTTTGGATGTCGGTTCCTGTATTCCCACATCACCAGTTGGTTTAGCTTTCTTAGGATAATCTTCAATTTCACCAACAGTTTCAGAATTACCACTAACTTGTGAAACATGGATATCCCCGAAATTATCTGACATAGAAAACAGAAAAGTCCTTTTCTGAGGTTCAGCTGGAAAGGTATACAAATGCTGTATTGAGAAAGGTCAAAACTAATAAACCTTTCATATCTGTATCTTCTGAAGAAACAAGGTGAGTGTCCTGAGGTGCTGGTTCAGTTGTACCTGGATTGTTAGTTAATGCACTTCTCTGGTGGAACTCACCACTTGACGTAGCAGTAATTTCTGATCCATACGCCTCTTCCAGATTATCTAACAAATTGTGTTGGGGTTAGATGAAGAGAAACAAACTACCACTAATTTGGTTATGATCACAAATTCAAGATAGAATACCTTTTATGTTTCTGTCTCCTGAAACAGCATAGTGCTTTTCAAGTTTTATGGATTGAGATGTATATGGATCAACGGTGATTTCGCTTGCCCTCTGACATGCTTCAATTTCACCAAGAACCTGAGGTAACTCACCACTTGATGCAACTGGAGTTTGGGAAACATCGGCATCTGTGCCATTATCCATGCTATTTTTAGGATCTATCAACCTATTAGAATAATTAGATATCTTTCTATATATACACTTTCCATGTATGCGTCTTCCATATATATACTATTTATATATGCGCTTTCCATGTATGCGCCTTCTATGTATGCACCTTCCATGTATATGCTTTCCATGTATGCCTTTACCAGGCTAATATATATACAAGCCACCCCAACCCTTTAACTGTGTAGTGTTTGCCCCAATCTCTCTATCTTTCTACATGGTATTGGAGCCTACCTAAGTATCCTCCGCTGCTCAACGTGGGCCGACACCCCACCCCCACTTCTCCTCTTCTGCTGCCACTCCACCTCTAGGCCCCCGCCGCCTCCGTCGCCCCTGGCCGCCGCCCTCCCCGGTCGCCGCCTCGGGTCGCCGATTCCAGGCCGCCGCCGCCTCTCCTTGGGCCACCGTCGCCAATTCGGGCGCCGCCACCGCTAGCCGCCGCTCCACCAGGCCGCCGCCTCCCCTCGATGTCGCCTCTCCTCAGGGCTCCCCCCTCCAGCCCGGCCGCCGCCACCTCTCCTGTCGCGCCGCCACCCTCAAGTGCGCCGCTCAGATCTAGATCCAGATCTAAGTGAGTGAGGCCTTATATAGGCAAAAGAGAGAGAGAGAGAGATCCAGACCTGATCTCCCCATTGCTCCAATCATGGCGGCCCCTCCAGCTGCTGTCGCCATAACCACCGGCGAAATCGCAGCCGTCGCAGCCCCTCCAGCTGTTGCCGCCGCCATCGCCGATGAGATCGCACCCGTCGCCCCTCCGATCGTCCTCAACCCCTACTGTACGGTCGTCGTCAAGGCCCATGTGCCGACCACCCTCGATCTGAAGACACCGAAGTACTCTCGCTAGTCCAAATTCTTTCGGACCATGTGCGCAAAGTTTGGCCTCCTCTCCCATATCGACGGCATCGACACGGCGCATCGCGGCGAGGCTAACTGGGCCCTCGCCGACTCCTCCGTCCTCAGCTGGTTATATAGCTCCGTCTTCGACGACGTCCTCGACTCCGTGATGACTGATCAGGAGACCGTAAAATCTTTGGGTCGCGATAGAGGCGTTGTTCCGTGACAACAAGGAGTCTCGCGCGATCTTCCTCAACAACAGTTCCACTCGCTCGTTCAAGGCGACCTGTCCATCGCCGACTACAGCCAGCGGGTGAAGATCCTCGCCGACGAGCTACGCGACATCGGCTACCCCGTCAACGACACGTAGCTCGTCCTCAACCTACTGTGTGGCCTCAACTCACGCTTCTCCACCACCGCCGCCGACATCGCCAACTCCGTACCGTTCCCTTTCTTCGCCAGGGCGCGGTCCATGCTCGCTCTCGAGGAGACTCGTCTTAGCAACGAGGCAAAGATCGCCACCACCACGGCCTTGTTCGCCTTCGGTGGCTCCTTCGGCTACACGCCATCGACTACTACTCAGACCGCCAATGCTCGTGATGAGTGTCGCGGTGGCTGCAACCGGCGTGGCAGACAGGGCAGGCCTGGCCGTGGCGCCAGTGCCGGTTTCCAGGGTGGCCGCGTACCACCATCTCCACCGACCGGTCCCTGGTTCTGCTTCAACCCATGGACTGCCCCTACCGGCAGTCAGTGGCGCCCCTCGCCCGCTCCCGGCCTCCTCGGCGCTCCACCTCAGGCTCATACTGTCTTCACGCCGTCCCAGCCTTCCACACCGCAGATCTGGGATCAGCAGAGCCTCATTACTGCGCTGAACCAACTGGCTGTCCAAGGACACGGTGGCTGGGTCATGGACAGCGGCGCCACCTCCCACATGACGACAGACGACAATACACTCCTCTCTTCCCACCTTCCACCTCATTCGGTCGTCACTGTTGGCAACAGTTCCCGTCTCCCTGTCGTTTCTCGTGATCACACGTTCCTTCATACACCATCCACTCGTTTCTTCGTCACAACACTCTAGTTGTCCCTAATCTAGTTCACAATCTCCTTTCTGTTAGACAGTTCACTCGTGATAACCATTGTTCTATTGAGTTTGACGTCTTTGGTTTTTCTATTAAGGATCCCCGGACATAGCGTGTGATGCTTCGCTGTAATAGTGCAGGTGACCTCTACACCATAATCCAGTCGCCACCGCCACCTCAGCCCCACCCAACACGCACCTCGCCATCTCCTCCCAGTTATGGCATCAGCGTCTTGGTCATCCCGGCGTCGCCAGCCTCGACACCCTCAATAAAAACTCGCTCATTTCATGTAATAAAGTAGACCGCTCTCTTTGCTAATCCTGTCAACTTGGCAAACATACACGTCTCCCTTTTGTTACCTCTTCTTCGCGCTCCTCTGCGTCATTTGAGCGAGTTCATTGTGATGTGTGGACATCTCCAGTTCCTAGCATATCTAGTTTTCTTTACTATCTAGTGTTTCTTGATGATTTCTCTTATTATTGTTGAACTTTTTCTCTTAGAAAGAAATCAGAAGTTTTCCAACTTTTAGCAGATTTCACTGCCTATGCTAGCACACAATTTGGTCTTCCTCTAAAATCCATACAAGCCGACAACGGTACCGAATTTGTGAACCACACCAACACATCCTTCTTTGCTTCCCGTGGTATTACCCTACGCCTTTCTTGCCCATAAACCTCCCCGCAGAATGGCAAGGCCGAGCGCATCATTCGCACTCTCAATAATGCGGTTCGCACGCTCCTGCTCCACGCCACTATGCCTCCCAAGTATTGGGCCGAGGCGCTAGCAACTGCCACCTATCTCATTAACCGTTGCCCATCATCTTCTGTCGGTGGTGACATTCTCTATACTCTCCTTCATCGCTCCTCACCACAGTACAGTCATCTCCGGGTGGCTTGTATATATATTGGCCTGATAAAGGTATACATAGAAAGCATATACATGAAAGGTGCATACATGAAAAGCACATATATGCAAAGGATATACATGGAAGACGTATACATGGAAAGATATCTAATTATCCTAATATAACCGAAAAGAAGGGCAAGTGGTGGGATTTGGGAACTAAATTTACCTTTTAAAACCAACACTTCTATAACAACTAGGGGATCATGCTGCGATGTCTGTCCTCCGGACGAGATGTCTTTTGCTTCTGTTTGGCACCCACCAATCACACTGTCAGGATGGCCATCGACAACAGGACATGCTGAAGATATATCACGGGAGTCAGTAACATTGAGTTCCTTCTGAACATCCATTTCATATGCCTTGACCACCTCAGGGGAAGGAAGAATTGGTCTCTCAGCAGCTGCATCTTCCTGCCAGTCTTTTTCCATATCATTGGCTTCATGAGGGTGTGAACTTCCCTCATCATCAGCACAAGGAACCTCAACCGCCGAGTCAGGTGTCATCTGTAGCACGCTGTATCTCTCATGAGATGTATGATCATTCTGGTGGTAAATATCTTTGGGTTCCAAAGACCCATCCACCTGACATGACATAAAATAATCCGTGAAAACCTTTGCTGAGACAGCAGCTTCAGCAGGTTCTAGTTCTGCAATCTTTCGAGAAAACAATGTTATGCTCCGTCGTTTGAAATGATGTGCACAACATGAACAAATGATTTTAAGAGGTGAATGCAAAGCAACATCTTTTCCTTGATCACTATCGACAGTATTGACATTCACCAAGGGCTCATCTGTGTTGTCAACATTGTTTGGTTTCTCTTCTGCAGCAAGTGAGCTACTGCATCCTTCACACATACTTTGGGCATCCTCAAGTTTCTGATGGAGGCGGCAGAAGGCCAATGATGAGATCTCTGACTTGTGAGTTTTGCAGATCAATTCCCTGTAGAAGCATGGTTTCTCGTTACCCAGAACGTGATCTAGCCTTGAGCAGAAAGGGCATGGTGCCGGTAATTTGCAGATACGAGCAAATCTGGTAACTAGGAAGCAGTAAACTGCATCAATGAATAGCAGCAGCATCAAGATCCACTCGAGCAATGCCGAAGACAGTGCGGCTGGCAATCGTCGCAGGATTGGCATCCTTGTACCCATCGTCCAACACTATCGTCAAATCTTCACAACAGTTGCTCCAAACTTCTTTAGATCGGTGAAAGGTGGTTGGTGTTGAACTGGGATTGCTACAAGGCATGAAGGCGAACTTAATGAGTAAACTGTGTATTTAATGTTAGTAATGATCTACTGCTCTGATAAACATAGTAAAAGCTTATTGGAGCTATAGACATCAAAGTTCAGTACAATTAAGACCTTGGTCTGAAAAAAAAGAAGGTACGATTAAGATCTTTGTCCTATAATTGAGCATCGAACATGAATGAAAAAAAACAATGATGGAGGTATCATTGTAGCAAACATATGCACTTTTGGTGAACTAAAGCCAAGCTCAGCTGGAGAAAAGACAGGAAGCCCGAACACCAGGTTGGAAAACAACTAGATAACAGAAACTAAAAGTGTCCTGCACCAACCATAATGGCAAATCGGCAATCGACAGATACCCAGGACCAAGAGAATATTGAAAGCATTAGTCCAAGTAAAAAGGGCGTCAGTTATCTCGCATGAATTGGAACTATAAAAAATCACAAGAAAATTTTGCTCAAAGACAACTCCAAGAAGAATGAGAACAGTGATGCAGGACAAGGAGCTTCCCTCGAGATCTCACAAAATTCTTTGAAGAAAGAATTAGTCCCAAGAGTAAGCTGGAATTTCTTCAAAGCTAGGACTTTAATACCAGAACCAACTAAACTCTGCCAAAAACACAACAATATCCTAAAATAAAAACTAAAATACGAAGTTAGCACTGTTCTAGTTAGCATAATGGGATTCTAATAGGATTAGCCTCTTTCCTGCAAGAGCTGGGTGAAACCCTATCATCCTCGCAAAATTAAGCATCAGTCTCCTCACGAGCGTACTAGGATCAGCACAGAATCAAGTAACTAGCAACTAACATCACAGAATCAAGCTGAGAGTTAGCCAGAAAAAACAAAAGCACAGAACAGAAAAACATGGCACCGGTTCATTCAAGAATCGGCAAGAACGCACCTGCCGGATCACCCCGCGTGAGATCCCGACCTATGATTTCGGTATGATGATGGGCGGATTCGTTGGGAGCAGACGCCAAAACGGGCTGGCAGCGGGGGCAGATGATGATGAGGCGGAAAGGTGGCATGCACCGACCACTCCCCTCCCCTCCCCTCCCCTCCCCTCCCAGCGTTATATATCCCCAGCCGCCGAAAAAACGAAAGCGAGAGGGAAGTGGGTGGTGGTGATGGCGCTGGGCGGTGGCAACGCCATGCTGCCGAGGCAGCCTACCGAAAAGTCGGCTCCGCGGACAGGGCAGGACAGCGACGCGAGCCAGCCGAAAGGCGCTCGCTCGTGTGCGATGATTGAGCTCCTCTAGTTCTTCGCTTGGTTTGGTGCCGCCAGTGTGGCTGAGCCCCATACCGTAGAAATGACGTCTTGACGATGGTATGATAGTGGATTTAATATGGATTTATCCCCATTTAATATGGATTGGCTGTATCAGTGCGTTTGTTGGCTTCTACTCGTAAGGAGGGGATGCTAACACTGTCTTTTCCATTTCCACGTCTCTCACCGTCGGAGGAAAACCTTCACATTCACACAGCCAGACTTTTCTGGCGTCGCCTTAGGCGCCAGCTTTTTTTTTACTATTGGTTTTTTTCTGTTTTACTATTTTTGGTTTTTTATGTTTTTTCTATATTTTTTTGTATTGTCTGTGATGAGATAACATATTTTTTTTTCTATTTTTAATTTTTTTAAAATTTAATTATATCAAATAAATCAATTCAGTTACAGCAAAAAAATAAATCAGCTATGGTAAAATAAAACCATAAGTCACCGTTATTCTGAACTTCTCCTAAATAGCAAATCGGCTTGATGACTTCTACTCTCACCTCTTGTGGGACTGCCCAGACAGAGAGCATACCTTTGACCTCTCCTTGCAGCTACCTACCTTCAGCCTACACCACTTGGATGAGCCTTTCTCAGAAGAAGAGATTTGGGAAGTGATTAAAGAGTTTCAGACGGCCAAAGCTCTCGGCCCTGATGGGTTCACAGGGGTGTTTTTCAAGATCGTTTGGCCTGTCATCAAGCCAAGCATTCTCGCAGCGTTCCAAGCCATTTTTCATCTAAAGGGGAGGTATCCCATTGCTTAAACGGTGCCCTTATTACTCTTCTGCCGAATAAACAAGACGCAACAACTGTCTCGTATTATAGACCAATTAGCTTGCTGCACAGTTTTGCAAAGCTCCTGTCTAAAGTGTTGGCGAACAGGCTCAAGGGGGTTCTCCCGCACCTGGTTAGTCCAAACCAAAGTGCATTTGTTATCGGCCAAAGCATCCACGACAACTTCCGCTTTGTTCAATTAGCCGCCAAGAACTTGCGAGCAAAGCGAAAATCTGCATTACTACTAAAAGTGGACATTTCTAAGGCCTTCGACTCAGTTTTCTGTCCATTTTTGCTGCAAATCTTTTCCCATATGGGCTTTGGTTCCAAGTGGCGTGAATGGACATCGCTACTGCTCTCCAGTGCATCCTCCAAAATTCTCAATGGTTCACCGGGGATTAAGATTGGCCTACGTAGGGGTCTTCGACAAGGAGACCTGTTGTCGCCTATGCTTTTCATCTTAGGCCTTGATACAGCTTCTGCTTCAAGCTTCTCAAGAGATTCTAATGGAGCTATGCTAAACACCTAGATTCCTAAGATCCCTAGATTCTGTTTCTCGCGAGAAACAGACTCCAAAATGAACTAGAGAGGAGAAACAACCTTTTGGTGAATTCTCATGAAGAACTGACCACCCTACATCAAATCTGCTCATTAAAATTCATAAAAATTACCCGCAAAATACCACTCAACTATCCCCGGCTCCCCTCTCGCGCCGCCCGCCTCCCCCTCATTCTCTGTCGCACCGCCTCCCTTCCCCTCTCGCCCTCCTCCCTCTCGCCCCCCCTCTCGCCCCGCCGCCGCCGACCTCCAGATCTACCCCCGCCGCCGCCGCCTCCTCCTCTCACCACCGCCGCCTCCTTCCCATTTCGACAAAAACTATTCCCCATTTGGCGAACCAAGGATCCACCCTAAACCCCTCCTCTCCCCCGCCGCCGGCGCCGACATGGCCGTCCACCACCTCCTCCGCCATGAACTCTCCAGCGGCTCTCCCCTTCACCGTCTCCGCGGCCTCCTCCTCGTCTCCTGTGCAAGACGGTTCCTCCCTCGCCCATTACCCATGTCGATGCGCCGGTTCTTGATTTTGTGGTGTTTGTTCCTTTGGATTTCCCCGATAAAGGAGCTCGGGCGGCGTCCAGCGAGCACGGCGGCGGCGGGGGATGCGGCGGCCGAGCTGAGGGATGCGCGGGAGGACGTCAAGCAGCTGCTCAATTCCACCTCCTGCCATCCCATCCTGGTATCATACAGACAACCTTGCACTTTTGTTGAACGATTGCAACTTTATCGAGTTCGAGCAGAGATGTTTGTTGAGTTTAGCCTATCTGTCTAGCCGTCAAGAAATTTTGCATTTCAACATAAGAACTAGTACTACAAGATGGGTTGCTATATGTTAACTGACAGATTATTCTGTTTGTACAATAAGATTATGCTGTGAGAAAATGCTAGATCTGTAGGTTCACCATTGTGTAACATGTTCTATGCACAAGTTTAATCAATCTTTTTGTCTCTGCTGTTTGTGCACAGTTGCTGGTTTTGCATCGTCTTGATCCAAAATTAACTGATGCAGCCTCCAGATGCCTCTGTATGACTTGTTTGCTGAGTTGGTTTTAGGTTCGGTTGGGCTGGCATGACGCCATATGCCCATCAGTGAATGGAGTGAAGTATACCAGTAATTTCCACCCTTCATTCAATTTGACAACCTGTTAACCTCTCTCCTTCAATCTGATTGAGGTTCTTATAGAAGCTAACGCCATGCAAAGTTCATACAGACTTTGTACATAGATATGAAATCTCTAGTGATTTCACAAACATTTAAGAGATTTTCCAAAATCATTCCATAACAATATATACATAGTTATTGAAAGAACCCTAACCCTAATACCCTGATTAGGTAAGTAATAGCAGTATTTATTAATTTAAGCTTTAATTATTCTGAGCATTCATCTTATTTTCTCCATTGCAAATTTTGAGCAAATTAAAGTTTGCATGATTACATAAGCATTAAAACTCTATTACAATTTTTCCAATACAAATGAATTTCATATTGTAATGCATTCAATCAAAATATTTTACAAATGAGTTTACAATTGAATTCAGTAGCCGTAATTGCATCAAATATATTAATTACAATATGTTCCAAAATGATTTACAAAAAAGAATGATTGTGTATCTTCGTGGTTTCGGGGTGAGAGCCGAGCAACGCTTTCTGTCCTTACTCATGCGATCATTGTAGTAGTGTTAGCACCAAACCCAAATTCTGCGAGCGTAAAGTTAGATTACTAGCAATCCAAGGAGAATAAAGAGTTGGAAAAGTGAATTGCCGTCACCACCCTTGGGCTGCTAGGGTCGGGCTTGAGACTATCTCCGAGGTTCCCAGCATCGTCCCGGGCGGCCGGCACCTCTCGTCTCGATGGGTTTCATCATTCGGCAATCAAAGGTTTTCATGCTCACCTCACTTACCTCAGCCTAAAAAGCCCGCAAAGATATATTCATTTCAGCCCATTATCGTTGCTTAGCCCACAAAATCAGCAAAGCCCTCAAGCCACAAAGCCCACTTTATGCCTCATTATTTTCATTACATTGCAATCACCCATTCATTTCAAACCCTCGAGCCACCTTTCTGCAGACTGCACCCCAAATCAGAGCAAAGAAGCATGAAGCACTCTTCGCACTGCAGGGTTGCCAAAGACAGATCGCAAGACTCAGGAGAAGATAAGCGCAAGGACACAGCCAGCTGCTCCCAGCCAGTGTAAGCCCAGAGGAGACGAGCTCAGATACCACCTCCCCCAAAAAGCTCAGTGTATTTACCCCTCCCTGCATACCGAGCTTACCAAAGCACACAACCACCAGAGCTCAGCCACCCAGAGGTAAGAAACACCCCAACACCCCTTAGCACCAGCCCCAGCATGGCCACCCCCATCCTCACCTTCAGAGCTCACCTTCGGCCGGAGGCCAGAAGGCAGTGAACCGAGCCGACCGCAGCAGAAGGGAGGAGGGCACGGCAAGGAGGTGAAGGCGACCACCACAAGCACAAGTACAACCAGCAGGGACCAGGAAGCAGAAGGGGACCGCATCGAGCCAGGGACAACCGACAAGGATCCGCAAGTACACCTTCTTCCCCGACAGCGACCTTGTGAAGACCACTTGCGGCCCCCTCACTCACTTCCTCTTTCAACCCGACAACAAGTAGGTCACACCCTCCCTTTTTATCCTTTACCTCTTTTAGGTTTTTCTTGCCCGGACCCCACCCAACAACCACAGTCTAGCATATACCGAAACCAAGCAACAAGTATAGCAAAGTCAGGAAGCCAGCACCATGGACCCATGATTTGGGTAAAGCTCGGACCGCCGATGTCCAAGAACCGCAACACTAGCACTCCAACCCATCCCCCCCAAGCCGTAGAGCCGCATAGATCGGGACCTCGGACCCTCCTCCTTAGCGCAAGCCCTGCGAGAAACCAAGAGCGAGTGAGAGGAAGAGGTTAGAGAGAGGAAGGGGGAGGCGCTAGAGAGAGAGAGAGGGAGCTGGAAGTAGCGGCGGCGGCGGTGCAGTGAGCCGAGAGGGGAGGCCGGCCGGGAAGGGAAGAGGTAGAGAGGGAGGCGGCGGTGGAGAACCGCAAGAGGGAGAGAGGTGGCCGAGAGGAGTCAGCGCCGGGGGTAGGGGGAGCAGAGAGCAGCGGCGGGAGAGGAAGGCAGTGGGCGGCGGCATTAGAGGGGGGAGGAATCGGGAGAGGCAGAGAGGCCAGAGAAAGGCGGCGACGTGAAGTGTGCGGGTGAGGGGGAGGAGAGGAGTTAGATAAGAGGGAGGCGGAGTAGGCCGCTGGGCCGCTCGGGAGGAGTGGGCCGCGATTAGGTTTAGGCAGTGGGCTGGGTGTTTTTTTTTAATTTCAATTTATGTGGTTAATTGTTGCATGATATTTTCATTTAGAACAAAAGTCCTCCTCTGCTATTGTTAAATTAGAATTAATTTTTATTAGTGATAGATCATTTCATTGCAATAATTTTATTAGTGGTTTCCCTTAATTAGAGCAGCATATGTATGCATATGTGTATATGTGAGTGTGAGCTCACATATGTATATATGTGTGTGCATGTATGTATACATGTGCGTATATAATTATATAGATGTGTATGTATGTGTACAGCAGTAGGAAGTTAGTTCTTTCAAAGTTAATACTATAAATACCTATTTGGTTAAATTAGCCTCGGCATTTCAGAAACCGGTCAGGATCCAGTCCAAGGAGCATCTTCTACTTTTTGTCATTCCGATTCACGCTACTACTCAGGCAAGCTCCTTTTGACCATGCACCTAGTTATGTTAATTATAGTTGGTATTTTTCAGAAATGTTAATAATTTTGTTTAGTTGCATAAAAGTTAGTTCTTTTTATCAGATATGGGCGTGATGATGTTTATTTATGAGTTATTTGAGAAAAGAGAAGAAAAAAAAAGAGTAAAAGAGAGAGAAAGAGCTAGTAGCTGTGGTACTGCTGGAGCAGCAGGCCCACAGGCAGAGGTGTGTATATTCATACAAGTGTGTGTGTGTGTAAATATATGGTGGGTAAAGGGGTTACGGGGAAAGGATGCAGAGAGGTTAGAGGACCCCTTTACATATGGATAGCATGTAAGGATTTAACCCATTTTCACTCGGAGTTAGGAACTGTAACTATCGTGCCAACCATCTCCCCGTCTTGAGCGGGCAGGATTCAGTAACCCGTTACGTTATCCAGTCCACCACATTGGGTAAGTATTTATGGGTGAGTAAGATATGGATGAAGCTCAGGACCAGTAACGCAAGTCTGGAAGTGAGTAAGTTCGAGCAGACGCTATATGCGTTAAGTGGAGTGTTGGGCCGGGAGCCGGTCCAACCAAACACTATTAGAACTCGGTGAAGCCCAAGTGAGCGACTTGGCACACCGACGGACAATAGATGGGTTGGTGGATGGAATAACGTAACCGAGAAAGGTTCGTGTTTTGAGCTCGATTCGCACCTACGGCGATGTGGAAAACCTAGTTCGAAGGTTCAGAGCAGCTTTGGGTAAAGTGGTACAAAGCTGCGCAGATGCTAATAAAATCATGAATTCATGCCGATTCGTTGGAATGCGGACTACAATGATCACTAGGATCGTGCCTTACCGGGTGGAAAATAGACGGATTTATAATTAAAAGATGACAGATATTTTCGGTAAAAGTTTACTTTCGAATAAAAGGTTAGAATTTGACTTAAGGACATGAGAGCATATCGGTGCATTTATTACTATTATGCTTGTTTGAGCTGCAGTACTCACCCCTTGCTATTACTCTCCTTTGTTAGACCCTACTTCGCTCCATGAATCGTGCGAAAGGTGACGAGGGGAGGCAAGCCCGCAGAATGTGCGGAGAGGAGGATGACGACGGCGAGGAGCCGGTGAGGTGGACCCAGATACTTCACCGGGACGAGTAGAAGACCAATGAGCGGCGGAGAGCCCTAGGGTATTAGCTATGCTTTTGTTAACTACTTTTGTAAAACCAGACTTTAAGCCATGTGGCAACTGTTGTAATAAAGACGACAGTATCTATATTATTGTTCTGCTGCGCTACTCTGGTAAAGGCTTATTATTTGCCGGAGCAGTGTTTTACTGATCAGGCAAATAGTAATCCGTATGTCACATGTAATTATCCGAGGGATAATGATGTGGGGGCCTCACAGGTGGTATCAGAGCAATAAAATAGGGCCACACTAATAGTATAGATGCTGTAGATATGCTTAAGTGGATTTCCACACTTGCTATATTGCACTAAGTTTTCTATTTTTCTCTCATCCGGATGTCAATTTCTATTCTACTCTGCTTCTAAATTATTATGTCAGAAACTCTTCTGTCTTAGATATTATATTTAAGCTAACATAGAGCCGCTATTTTTGCAGGATGACTCGGTGCCTTATTCCAGCCGAGAGGATCCATGGGGAGCATGTTCTATTATTAGGGCGGATGTTGCACCATTTGGAGGGTCCTTTTCCAGAGTATCTTTATGAGTTTCCGGCAGACGGATCCACCGCACTTGTAGTGATTGTGGTGGCGGGGATCCGTTGGCGCCGTGGTTATAGGGCAGAGAGTACGGCATACTGGCGCTCAATGGATGATTATTTACCCCTTCAGGAGGCTGCCCGTAAGGCCATCCACCACCGAGACTCCATTTTAGTGATCACCGAGAGACTCGCTTTTTCGGAGATACCCCTATTTCCTGGGTAGTTTTGGAGCCCGCTTTGGTCCTATTCAACCTGACTCCTTCAAGAGTCCCTTCCACAGCTACCCTAGCCCTCCAGAGGGAGACCGCCGGTACCATGTTACTGGCGAATGCCCTCCACCAGAACGCCACCTATGGAGCTCTAGAGAGAGCAGAGGACGCCTCTGATTTTTGGAGGCGGCGCTGCATCGACCTTGAGGTCGATAGGATGCGAGGAGTCCACCACCAGACACACCATTAGCCCCCCGCTGCGCACTGATATTCCCGAGGCTAATCGGCCTAGAGCACCACTCGGCTCGGCCCACCCCCAGCCTCATCCTACCTTGCCGGGATGTTTCCAGGAGATGGGTTTATTCCTGTAGTTTCCCCAGCTTATACTCCTGACCCCTATGCAGATTACTACACCAGTTTTCCCACTCCCTACCTCGACCCCTACTCCTACTTAGCTACACCTATACCCCAGTAGGAGGGCTCGC
This sequence comes from Melocanna baccifera, assembly GCA_036346265.1. Taxonomy (NCBI): domain Eukaryota; kingdom Viridiplantae; phylum Streptophyta; class Magnoliopsida; order Poales; family Poaceae; genus Melocanna; species Melocanna baccifera. Next base: position 36,953,787 of record CM070676.1, on the reverse strand, counting down.
ATTTCGATGCACCCGACCTGTAGGGACACCGCTACCATTGACGAGCTCTGAGCTTGTGGCGCGCCCCCAGCAGCATCGCTCACCCCCTTGGGGAGAGGGCACCAGCCGGGGTTATGGGGGCGAGGAGAGTGATCCTGAGGAGGAGCCGGGGAGCCCAGATCTGGGAGCCTAGGGGGTACTCATTTAATCTATTGAGCGACAGTATGATGGTATCCTGTTGTGGAGTGTGTATGTTATTTCCTCCTGTTATTTTCAGACTTTCGGCTTAATCGGAGATCTCTTATGTATGTCTTGTAATATTATTTGACTAGATTGTTCTTATTTCAATTCAATATTGTCAAACATGGTAGGTTAGCCATTGCAACATAAGCTAGGTTGTTTGAAACCTAGGGGTGAGCATGTCATTTAAAGCGATGAGTTGTGCTGGGGATAGCGGCATATAGTTAGACTTCGCAAGTCGATTCTTTGTCCTCGACAAGGTGAAGCCTTGCCCATAGCTTCCTTTCCCGTTCATCTCAGTTTTGAAAAAGAGATTCATCAGTCTTTAGAAAATGCTATAATTTCCACATGAAACCTAGACTAATCCGAGACTGGTGATGTAAAAATTTCTTACCTCATTTTTGCTAAACTTGAGATTTCCCGAACGAGTGGTTCGTGGCGCACCGGCGCGCAGAGCCCAGCGTCCCGAGAACGGTCTGGCGTACTCAGGGATGAGCCCTGAGCGTGGTCCCAAACGCGCAGTTTTGGGCGGTCTCGAGAGCGGGTTCTCGAGCGTAGCTGGGTACGAGAATCCCAGTTAGTGTAGGTTGCATTTTCTTTTCTTTGGTTTGTTTCTTTCTTTTTGGCTTTGTTGAAGTAACTCTTTCTGCCTCGTGCTTTAGTTGCATAAGAAAAGAGAGTTAAAGCCTCAAATCACCCTTACAGATGCATCCTTCTCCCTAAATTAATGCTTTTAGTGGTTAAGCTGCACTAAATTCTATAACTCACTCTATACCTTTCCCTCTTTAATATGAATGCTACACCCACCAAAAAAAAATTAGGAAGCCGTCCGTAACCCTTTTAGGAAGAGCGGTGGTGGGTAGAATGGTTTACCTGTTGCAACTAAACCCTATTGCCTTGCCTCTGTAGGATGGATGATCGTCCGCGGATTGAGCGAGAACTGGGTTTGAGATTGGGTCCGTTGCTCCAGCTTGTGCCAGAAGGAGCACCGCCAGAAAATCCTCCAAGACCTGCGGGCGAGCAACCACCTCCACCAGCTGCACCTGGCGCTGGTCAGGCATCATCTTCCAGGCCTGCAGATCCTTTAGGAGTCATGGGAGAGGTCCTCAGATTCTTAGAAAGCTCCAGGAAAGAAGCCCAAGAGAGCCAAAACCGCTTTATGGAGGCCCTGTTGACTCGGGTGGCAGCACCTCACCCTCCTGCTGCTCCAGGAGTTAGCCTTGGAGATTTTCTCCAAACTAGACCTCCTACATTTGTTAAGGCCACCGATCCTCTGGATGCTAGTGATTGGCTAGTTGAGATAGAAAAGAAGCTGGATACGGTGGGATGCTCTAATGAAGAGAAGTTGCGATATCTCGCACATCGCTTAAGCTGGACCCTTGCATGGTGGCTCACCTATACCCGTAATAGGGTTAGTGAACAGCCTATTACATGGAGGGAGTTCCAGCAGAGATTTACAGAGACCCATGTTCCCACTGGCAGACTAGAGCTAAAGAAAAGGGAGTTCCGGGCTCTAACTCAGGGAAACAGAAAGATGATTGACTACCTTAGTCAATTTAATGACCTTTCTCGCTATGCTACCATGGATGTGGATACCGAGGAAAAAAAGATAGATCGATTCAAGGAGGGCATGAATCCTTATTTTAAAATGCTCCTGTCTATCCACAAAATCACTGAGTTTCAAGATCTAGTAAATAGAGCCATCATCTTAGAGAGTGAGCATTCCAACCTTAGTGAGGAAAGAAGGAAGAAAGCAAGGACTGATCAGCGTGCCCCCTCAGGAAACAAATTCCGTTCTTCTACACACTCACCTAATCCACCCAAGTATGGACCCCCAAAACCCCAGCCTCACCAGATTACTTATCAGAGGCCAGTAGCTATTGCCATTAAATGTTCTAGGTGTGGATTAGGCCACCTCACCAAGGACTATTTGAGAGGAACAAATGCATGTTTCAACTGTGGGAAACCAGGCCATCGCAAAATAGACTGCCCCTACCCTCAAAAGACGTCAGGACAAGTTCTACCTCCTACCAATGTACCTCGCCTACCCGCTCCAGCACCTTACCAGAATGTTAGGCAAAATCCTGCTAAGGGCACTCAGAATATTTCAGCTGGCACTGGGAAGGGAGGAACTGCAAGACTCACCCATGTGACTGCCGAACAAGTGGGAGAAGCTACTGATGTGGTTTCAGGTATGCTTCTAATCCCACCATCTTTGGGCATGGTTTTATTTGATCCAGGGGCAACACATTCATTTATTTCCCGAAAATTTTTGGAGGGGAATAAATTATCCTATGAACCTCTAAATAAAGCTATGGTAGTGAGTACACCAGCAGGCGTAATAGAGGTATCATCCATAGTAAAGGGTCAAGCTATTATTATTCAAAACACCAAATTTATAGCTGACCTTTACGTCATACACCTGAGCGGTCTAGAAATAATCCTAGGCATGGATTGGTTATCCGCTAATGGAGTGAACATAGATTGTGAATCTAAAAGTGCATCCATTAGGAAGCCAGATGGGACTAGACTGTTGTATGTGGGAGCTAAGTCCATGCAACGACAACCCATTTCTAGTCTAGCTAGCATGCAAAATAAGGAACTCCGGGACATACCTGTGGTAAAAGAATTCCCAGATGTCTTCCCAGAGGAATTACCAGGGATGCCTCCTGATAGAGACATAGAGCTAGCTATAGATTTAATTCCTGGCACAGCACCTATTTCTAAGAGACCATATCGGATAAATCCCAAGGAAGTAGGGGAACTAAAGAAACAGTTGGATGAACTGCAAGACAAAGGATTTATCAGAGAAAGCACTTCGCCATGGGGGGCCCCCGTGCTATTTGTGGAAAAGAAGGATGGCAGCTTGAGGTTATGCACAGATTACAGAGAGCTAAACAGTGTCACAATCAAAAATAAATATCCGCTTCCCCGGATAGATGACCTATTTGACCAACTCAAAGGAGCAAGAGTGTTTTCAAAAATAGACCTCAGATCAGGGTATCATCAAATCAAAATCAAACCCTCCGACATTGAAAAGACAGCTTTTGTATCCCGATACGGGCATCATGAGTACACAGTTATTCCTTTTGGCTTAACTAATGCCCCAGCCATCTTCATGAATCTCATGAACAAAATATTCATGAAATACCTTGATGAGTTTGTAGTTGTCTTTATTGACGACATCCTGATTTATTCGAAGAACACCGAAGAGCACAGCCGTCACCTGACCATTGCCTTAGAAACTCTTCGAGAAAACCAATTGTTTGCCAAGTTTAGCAAATGTGCATTTTGGTTGGATCAGGTAGCCTTCCTAGGCCACATCATCTCAGGCAGGGGAATTGAGGTTGACCCAGCCAAAATTGAAGCTGTAACCACTTGGGATCAACCTACCAATGTGAAGGGTATCCGTAGCTTTCTTGGATTTGCTGGCTACTACCGTAGGTTTATAAAGGACTTCTCACAAATTGCCAGCCCTCTCACTAAACTCTTGAGAAAAGAAATCACTTTTGTATGGAGCGAGAGTTGTGAAAAAAGTTTCCAAGCTCTAAAACAAAGACTAACCACTGCCCCTGTTTTAGCGCTGCCAGAAGACGGGGTAGATTATGTGGTCTACTGTGATGCCTCTAAACATGGATTGGGAGGTGTGCTAATGCAAAAAGAGAGAGTCATTGCTTATGCATCTAGACAATTGAGGCCCCATGAAGTCAACTACCCTACTCACGATTTGGAATTAGGAGCAGTGGTTTTTGCTTTGAAAATATGGAGAAATTACTTATATGGATTCAAGTGCACCCTATTTAGTGACCATAAGAGCCTCAAATATATTTTTACCCAGAAGGAATTAAATATGAGGCAGAGAAGATGGCTTGAATTAATCAAGGACTATGATTTAACCATCAATTACCACCCTGGAAAAGCTAATGTAGTAGCAGATGCCTTCAGCAGAAAAGTTGAGTGCCATCAGGCAATTCTGGAAGATCCTATTTCTAATATAACACAAGAATTAGCCAAAATGGGAATAGAAGTCAGAGCATCTACTACTCAGGCTACCATAGCAGCCATGATCTTCCATCCAACTCTATTAGATCAGATTAGAGAGAAGCAAATGTTGGATTCTTTTATTAGGGAAGAAACCCGAAGGATCAAGGAAGGACAGCCATCAGAATTTCGTCTGGATGACCAGGAAACCCTATGGTGTAAAAAACGGATCTGTGTACCGAAGGATGACAGTATTAAAGAAACTATCCTGCGAGAAGCCCATGACACGCCTTACACCATCCACCCCGGAGGGACAAAGATGTATAAGGATCTTAGAGAAAACTTTTGGTGGGCTAATATGAAAAGAGAGATAGCATTGTATGTTGGCCAATGTGACTTTTGTCAGAAAATTAAAGCAGAACATCAGCGACCTGCCGGACTATTAAAGCCTTTGGAAATCCCAGAATGGAAATGGGAAGATATTTGTATGGATTTTATTACTGGATTACCTGTGACCCTTAAAAAGAAAGATGCTATTTGAGTTATAGTTGACCGCTTAACAAAGTCAGCCCATTTCATTGCCATTAATCAAAAATACTCGGTGGACAAACTAGCAGAGTTATATGTGGAACGAATCATCTCCCAACATGGGACACCTAAAACTATTACCTCAGATCGAGGATCAGTTTTTACATCAGGATTTTGGCAAAGTTTGCACAAGGCCTTGGGTACTCAATTAAACTTTAGTACTACTTACCACCCTCAAACAGATGGCCAAACAGAAAGGGTGAACCAAATCTTGGAGGACATGTTGAGAGCTTGTGTACTAAATTTTGAAGGCTTATGGGATAAATATTTACCACTTGCCGAGTTCGCATATAACAATAGCTACCAGTCTAGTATTCAAATGGCACCGTATGAGGCTTTATACAGGAGAAAGTGTCGATCCCCAGTATGTTGGTATGAAACTGGAGAAAGACCCCTGATGGGACCAGGACTAGTGAGAGAGAATGATGAGAAAATCCGGGTAATCAGAGAGAGGCTTAAAATAGCTCAAACCCGACAAAAGAGCTATGCAGATCAACGTAGACGGGACATTCACTTTGATGTTGGGGATTATGTATACCTTAAGGTTTCACCGTTGCGGGGAGTTCACCGATTCGGAGTAAAAGGAAAGCTAAGTCCTAGATATGTTGAGCCTTTTCGGATTTTACAACAAAAAGGAGCCTTAGCATATCAGTTGGAACTCCCTGCACAGCTATCCAGGATACATGATGTTTTTCACGTCTCACAGCTTCGGAAATGTTTACGTGAACCTTCACAACATTTGACGGATTTAAACATACCCCTTCAGGCGGATCTAACATATGAGGAACACCCTGTGAAAATCATAGAAACAGAGGACCGACAATTAAGGAACCGAGTTATTCATTTTTGTAAGGTCCTGTGGAAGAATCATTCGGTGCGTGAAGCTACTTGGGAGAAAGAGGAAGAGTTGCGCAAAGCCTATCCTAACCTGTTCAAGCGAAGATCCGATTCCGCGGACGAAATCGCCTAAAGGGGGGAAGGCTGAAAGAACCCTAACCCTAATACCCTGATTAGGTAAGTAATAGCAGTATTTATTAATTTAAGCTTTAATTATTCTGAGCATTCATCTCATTTTCTCCATTGCAAATTTTGAGCAAATTAAAGTTTGCATGATTACATAAGCATTAAAACTCTATTACAATTTTTCCAATACAAATGAATTTCATATTGTAATGCATTCAATCAAAATATTTTACAAATGAGTTTACAATTGAATTCAGTAGCCGTAATTGCATCAAATATATTAATTACAATATGTTCCAAAATGATTTACAAAAAAGAATGATTGTGTATCTTCGTGGTTTCGGGGTGAGAGCCGAGCAAGCGCTTTCGCCCTGCTGCGATCATTGTAGTAGTGTTAGCACCAAACCCAAATTCTGCGATGAGCTAAAGTTAGATTACTAGCAATCCAAGGGAGAATAAAGAGTTGGAAAAGTGAATTGCCGTCAGTCACCCTTGGGCTGCTAGGGTCAGTTTGAGACTATCTCCGAGGTTCCCAGACCGTCCCGGGCCGGTCGGCACCTCTCGTCTCAGTGGGTTTCATCATTCGGCAATCAAAGGTTTTCATGCCCACCTCACTTACCTCAGCCCAGAAAAGCCCGCAAAGATATGTTCATTTCAGCCCATTATCGTTGCTTAGCCCACAAAATCAGCAAAAGCCCTCAAGCCACAAAGCCCACTTCATGCCTCATTATTTTCAAATTTCACATTGCAATCACCGATTCATTTCAAGCCCTCGAAGCCACCTTTCTGCGCACTGCACCCCAATCAGAGCAGCGGTGCATGAAGCACTCTTCGCACTGCAGGGTTGCCAAAGACAGATCGCAAGACTCAGGAGAAGATAAGCGCAAGGACACAGCCAGCTGCTCCCAGCCAGTGCAAGCCCAAAGGAGACGAGCTCAGATCGGGACCTCGGACCCTCCTCCTTAGCGCAAGCCCTGCGAGAAACCAAGAGCGAGTGAGAGGAAGAGGTTAGAGAGAGGAAGGGGGAGGCGCTAGAGAGAGAGAGAGGGAGCTGGAAGTAGCGGCGGCGGTGGCGCAGTGAGCCGAGAGGGGAGGCCGGCCGGGAAGGGAAGAGGTAGAGAGGGAGGCGGCGGTGGAGAACCGCAAGAGGGAGTGAGGTGGCCGAGAGGAGTCGGCGCCGGGGGTAGGGGGAGCAGAGAGCAGCGGCGGGAGAGGAAGGCAGTGGGCGGCGGCATTAGAGGGGGGAGGAATCGGGAGAGGCAGAGAGGCCAGAGAGAGGCGGCGGCGTGAAGTGTGCGGGTGAGGGGGAGGAGAGGAGTTAGATAAGAGGGAGGCGGAGTGGGCCGCTGGGCCGCTCGGGAGGAGTGGGCCGCGATTAGGGTTAGGCAGTGGGCTGGGTGTTTTTTTTTAATTTCAATTTATGTGGTTAATTGTTGCATGATATTTTCATTTAGAACAAAAGTCCTCCTCTGCTATTGTTAAATTAGAATTAATTTTTATTAGTGATAGATCATTTCATTGCAATAATTTTATTAGTGGTTTCCCTTAATTAGAGCAGCATGTGTATGCATATATGTATATGTGAGTGTGAGCTCACATATGTATATATGTGTGTGCATGTATGTATACATGTGCATATATAATTATATAGATGTGTATGTATGTGACAGCAGTAGGAAGTTAGTTCTTTCAAAATTAATACTATAAATACCTATTTGGTTAAATTAGCCTCGGCATTTCAGAAACCGGTCAGGATCCAGTCCAAGGAGCATCTTCTACTTTTTGTCATTCCGATTCACGCTACTACTCAGGCAAGCTCCTTTTGACCATGCACCTAGTTATGTTAATTATAGTTGGTATTTTTCAGAAATGTTAATAATTTTGTTTAGTTGCATAAAAGTTAGTTCTTTTTATCAGATATGGGCGTGATGATGTTTATTTATGAGTTATTTGAGAAAGAGAAGAAAAAAAGAGTAAAAGAGAGAGAAAGAGCTAGTAGTGTGGTGCTCTTTGAGCAAAGAGCCCACAGCAGAGGTGTGTATATTCATACAAGTGTGTGTGTGTGTAAATATATGGTGGGTAAAGGGTTACGGGAAAGGATGCAGAGAGGTTAGAGGACCCTTTACATATGGATAGCATGTAAGGATTTAACCCATTTTCACTCGGAGTTAGGAATCTGTAACTATCGTGCAACCATCTCCCGCCTTGAGCGGGCGGATTGATAACTGCATCGTTATCCATCCACCACATTGGGTAAGTATTTATGGGTGAGTAAGATATGGATGAAGCTCGGGACCGAACGCAAGTCCGAAGTGAGTAAGTTCGAGCGCACGCTATATGCGTTAAGTGGAGTGTTGGGTCGGGCCGGTCCAACCAAACACTATTAGAACTCCGGTGAAGCCCAAGTGAGCGACTTGGCACACCGACGGACAATAGATGGGTTGGTGGATGGAATAACGTAACCGGAGAAAGGTTCTGTGTTTTGAGCCTGATTCCGCACCTACGGCAGTGTGGAAAACCTAGTTCAGAAGGTTCAGAGCAGCTTTGGGTAAAGTGGTACAAAGCTGCGCATGCTAATAAAATCATGAATTCATGCCAGTTCGTTGGAATGCGGACTACAGTGATCACTAGGGATCGTGCCTTACCGGGTGGAAAATAGACGGATTTATAATTAAAAGATGACAGATATTTTCGGGTAAAAGTTTACTTTCAGAATAAAAGGTTAGAATTTGGACTTAAGGACATGAGAGCATATCGCTGCATTTATTACTATTATGCTTGTTTAGTATCACAGCAGTACTCACCCCTTGCTATTACTCTCCTTTGTTAGACCCTACTTCGCTCCATGAATCGTATGAGCAGGGCGAGGGGAGGCAAGCCCAGAGCATGTGCGGGAGAGGAGGATGACGACGGCGAGGAGCCCGTGAGGTGGACCCAGATACTTCACCGGGACGAGTAGAAGACCAGCGGAGCGCGCGGAGAGCCCTAGGGTATTAGCTATGCTTTTGTTAACTACTTTTGTAAAACTGCACTTTAAGCCATGTGGCAACCGTTTGTAATAAAGACGACAAGATCTATATTATTGTTCTCACACGCTACTCTGTAAAGGCTTATTATTTGTCGGAGCGAAGTTTTACTTGATCGTGCAAATAGTAATCCGTATGCCACACGTAATTATCCGAGGGATAATGACGTGGGGGCCTCACAGTTATCATCTTCGAATGCATTGTAAAAGCCCTTGTATGCTTTCGTGATTTTAACTTCGCTTTACATCTTCAACAAAGAACATGAAGGACCATCTGCAAGGAAAATAGCTTGTATGTGAGAAGCTAGTTGTTCGGAATGATTCATTATTGGCCTAGCAAGTGTTATATGTGGAATGATTGGAAGTATACACTAGTGTTGATAGTTCTTGCATCGGAAAGAGGTCTCATTATGCTATTACTTGTTAATGAACAAGTCTATTATCGCTTGTACATGAGTTCGAACAAGTCTATTCTTACATCCGCCGAGGATGTCGGGATCTGTGGATGGAATGCTCCAAATGTAGGAGGCAATTCGAGGAGAGATGCTACTACTAGTTTACACTCACAGAAGTGTTTAGCAAATTGTAAGGATTAGATATTGTAATTGATTGAGTTGTGAGAATGCTTGGGTAGAAATGGATCAGTTTATTGTTATAGTGTACAAATTGTATGAAATTTCACATGGTTCGGTCAAATTTCTCTTGATGATGGTGTTTTTTTTACTGAAGTTTTCATAATGTTTTTGCCAATTGAGTAAACTTGGTTACAATGATATTTGGTTACTCTCTGATGTATGAACAGATAGGATCTCATCACTATCTGAAATCAGTGTGACAATTACCATTTGGTTACCCTCTGAGATCTAAACATCCTAGGCTAAATATGGTATCACATTCAAATTAACTTGGTCTCAAGAAATTTGCAAAAAAAAAAATCGGAATTTTGTGTACAAATACAAATGAATATATTATAAATAGACTTGAAGTGTTGAAACCAGGGGTACCATGATCTTTTTGCCACCTATCCTTTGTTTCAGAGTTTTGGGAGTCAACCTTCTACCAAACGCTTTTCTCCGCTAGCTCTAGATTCTCAGTGGAATGGATTCTCAGAGGGCCCTTAGTAATGAAAGTGCTCAATGCGTTATTTCGCAAAGCGTGTTCTTTGAAAACCCTTACCCCTCTTGGAATCTCAGGCCTTTAAGAGCGCATGTCCTTACATGCTGATGATGTCATATGCTCTATTGCCCCATCCCTGCAAGACATACGGGTTTTCAAATACATTCTACACATATTTGGACAGGCTTCGGGCCTTTGTGCCAACCTTCAGAAAAGCTTCGTCACCTCCATTGCCTACGAAGACACAGACTTAATGCTCGCGTGCCAGGAGCTACCTTGTGAACTCGCTGCATTTCCTCTCAACTACTTGGGGCTTCCTTTGTCTGTATATAAGCTGACCAAAGCACAATTACAGCCGCTGTTAGAAAGATTCACTGCCAAGTTGGAAAGGCAAACTGCTCTCCTCAGCCGGCCGCCTCATCCTTGTCAAACACGTGCTCTCTGCCACACCCCTTCATCGCCTCCTTTCTCTGGACTGCGTGGGCAATTAGGACCATTGACAAGCGACGTCGGGCATTTCTCTGGAAAGGAACAGATGAAGCTCTGGCGGGTCATTGTTTGCTTGCTTGGAAGACTGTCTGCAGGCCTCTCCATCTTGGATTCTTGGGGGTTTGGGCATCCTAGACCTCAAACTAATGGGGTATGCAATGAGATTGTATTGGCTCTAGTGGCAGAAAACCGATCACTCTCGCACGTGGACTAACCTCCAATCTTCTCATGAACCAGTAATCCGTTCAATGTTCCACGCCGCAATAGAAATGTGGGTGTGAGATGGCAAGAACACTCCTTTTTTTTTGGATGGATAACTGGTTAGATGGGAAGTCCATTCAGGTCTGCTGGCCGTCGCTCTGGAACCAAATCTCGCCGAGAGCTAGGAGGTCCACAACGGTTGCCCAGGCCGTTGCTCTCAAGGCTTGCGTCGCCGACATTCGTGGCGCCCTCACTGCTCAGGCTTTGGCAGACTACTTTCAGTTGTGGCTCAGAATGCGCACGGTGACCTTACCACCACAAACTGTGGACAAGTTGGTCTGGAAGCTGAATTCTTCGCTCGAGTACTCAACCAAATCAACGTATAACGCGTTCTTTATTGGGGGAACTTTTCTTCCAGGATTCAAGCAGATTTGGAAGAGCGGGGCACCGTTGAGATGCAAATTCTTCGGGAGCGCTCAAATCAGCTTTTCCCCGCGCGGTGGCGTTCGGCGATTGCTTCGAAATCACTGTGCGCAATTGTAGCAGTTTTGTTCTTTTCTGTTATTTTTTTTGTTTTTTTGGTATTTTTGTGTTTTGTTTTTTTCCCGTATTCCTTGACACCACCCACTCTAGATTAGTATGTCACTTTTATTTTTACATTTTTTTAGATTTAATTATGCCCAATAAGCTAACTCAGCTACAGTAAAAAATAAGTCAACTACAATAAAAATTCAGCAAAAGCTAAAAGCCATCACTATTCCAAACGCCTCCTTCGTGTGGCTAGCCACAAATGATCGCTGCTGGACGGCAAACCGTCTTGTCCGCCGAGGACTATGAGTTTAGAGAAGAGCTAGCGCGGCTTTATAGTGCAAGAAGTCATGTGGTGGGAGCAGAGATCTTGTCACGGAGGTGGTGGCACGTGGCCAGTGGAGGTGGTAGCTAGGAGTGTTCAGTGGCTTCAGTGGCACTGCTGGTGGTCGCAGTGTCGCCTTGGGTTTGGTGCTCATCGCTGGTGCTAGCAAGCTTGTGTGGTCAAATATAGGCGTGCGCGTCGTGTCGGAGAGGCTCTGTTTGACGATATGGCAGTGAAATGAGCACCGGTGGCTGTGGCGTGTGGCCTTGGGCGATGGGATGGACTTTAATGAGGGTAGGCATGGCAATGCTCGTACGGCTATTGATCGGCTTGGCGTAGCGGTCACGAGCGGTGGCAACGGCGAACAGGAGCTAGCCGAGTGGCCAACGGGACCTGGGTGAAGATGAGGAGAAGAAGAGCGCCAACGCAAGGAGGAAAGCGGGAAGGCCAAAAGATGTAAGCGGAAATTGCTTGAAAATTGTCGAATTGGGAAAGATACTCAAATTCAACCGAAATTCAAGAAAATTCAAAATTTTGCAAATTTTCGGTTTGTTTCACAACTGTTAGCTATAATTCCTTAAAATAAGATGACTGTTCAGTAATTACCAGTGTCATTTCTTCTTACCTCCTGTCTTGGCGAAAAGCACAAACGCACAATGTTTCAAGCGGAAGCTGAATGGTAATGGTAGAAGATCCATGAGTTTTGTTTCATTTGGAAGAGCTGCCAATCTAGTCTGTGATGCCAACGCAATACGTGATGCGTTCCACCGCCGTGGACTAGCTAGGGTCGTTGAGCACGGCCGTGTCCGTCCCTGCACGATGTCCCCCACAAGTTGAGCGCGTTGCCGCGCGCGGTCAGAGCTGTCCGACGGCAAGCACGCTATCTGCGTCGCGTGGTGGCGCGCTGCGTCTCCTGGCCCCCGCTTGCCTGCCTCTTGCCGTCCCGGTGCGTGAGACCCTGGTCGTCCGATTCGAGCACGGCGCGAAGGATTAGAAACGGCAAGAGTCGTTCTCGTCTTCTGTTCCAGTTCGAGAGATGATCAAAACTGACGTGATGCTTTCTGTCACCTGTGTTTAAACGTGGTTTGTGCCAAAAGGTCCAAAACAAGAACCCAACAAATGTTAGTGCCACCACATACATTTGCAAGTTTGCCCATGCATGCGTTCCTTGCGTGCTTCCACCTCCGCACTGTTTGGATCTCTCTCTCTCTCTCGATTCTGGCCTCAAACTTGCATCTCAAGAGACTAACAAACACAATTTTTTTCCCAAGCCGCACAAACATTGATGCTGTACAGTTCCTGGCGATAGATGCATGGGCCGGTGTTCTAGTTACCGCCCTGCGTAATTCTGTTCGATCGCCGTCACGGCATTACTCTGTTCGATCGTCGTCACGGCCGCCTGAAGCTGCCGGACGTACGGGGACGAAGGCGACAAAAGATGGAGGACAACATCGCGACGGTGGTGCCGCGGCTGGTGGTGTCCCACGACGGCCGCGTCCACGAGATGGAGAAGTTCTCGCATTACGTTGGTACGGTTCTCGCCCTACGTTACTTCATCCAAGTTAATGTTGCTTTCGCTATTACGGCGAATAGGCTTCGCATTTTTCTGATTAAGTTGGGCCTTGAGTGGGCAATTCTGCAGCAAAGGAAGGGCAATTTGGCAGCACGAATAGAAATTCCACGCGTGTTCTGATGTCATGGGGATCAGCTTTTCATTTGTAAGTTGCAACACGAGGCAATGACAGAGGCCTTGAGGGCATTATTCACGAGAAAAAAAAATCACACACCACAGACAGAAAGATAAAAGGGAAAATAAAATTCTAGATGCACCATATCAGAAATTCAGAATTAGCCCTATGTCGGATGTGATGCAACGGCGTCTTGCATTTCAACCTTTTCCCTACATGAAAGTTTTTCACAATTGACCCATTTTTTCTCAATCTTTCCTGGTAGTAGTAACTTTTGTATGATGTTTTTAATAGTACATATTGCAGTTTTCAATAATACTTTTTAAGTTTTCTACTACATCAATGATTTGTGTTTCATCGCAAAAATAAAAAAAATAAAATCAGTGTTGTGTGTTAGCCGGGCATATTTGTGACCTTGCTGTTTACATTGTTCATCATGATCACATAAGCAATGTAAACAGAATGCCGGAAACCGGCCGGTTCAACACTGATAAGATTTTTTTTTGTTTTTTTTTCAGCCAAGCAAATCGGGTTTCAGGATTTGAACGAGTGCCCCCACCTTTGTACACTCGCATACGATTATCTTAAGAAGAGCCAGGGCTATGAACAAAATTTACTTGCATTCTTCCATAACAACATGAACCCAGACGCTCTACTCGTGAAGTTGATCGAGGAGCTAGACAAATGCATACTTGGCTACTTTTCCTTCCACTGGAAATGTGCCACTCACGTAATCACGCAGGTAGAGACTGGATGCAAAAGGAAAATTTGCATGCCGGAGAAATGTCCTCTCACTCTCATTGAATTGTTCTTACTTGCCCTATATAATAATGTTGGGTGCACTTGCTTAGGTACTAACAGCAGAGCAGCCTAGAAAAAAGCTCAAAAGCATGGTATTCGAGGCCACAAGGTAACTATGATCCATTGATCCGGCACAGAGTGTGTACGAATAAGTCAGTTCCATTTTCTTTAGTATAATTATAACCGAAGAAATGAAACCTGGATCTTGGTTTTCTGTTGGGCAACAGGAAGCTGAGGTTTGAGAGGGTGGCAAGAGAGCTGAAGGTGACCAGGCTGTTCTCCACGCTGATGGAGGAGCTGAAAGCCATCGGGATAAGCTGCTACGACAACCGGCCGTGCACCGACGTGATGGTCCCAGCGGCCCACAGAGACCGCAGCCCGGTCCTGCTCCTGATGGGCGGCGGCATGGGTGCCGGCAAGAGCACGGTGCTCAAGCAGATCATGAAGGAGTGAGCCGTTCGTGTACTTCACATCCCGGGATCAAGCACGTACGATTTAACTGAACACCGTGCAAATGTACCTGTACGTGCAGGGTGTTCTGGTCCGGCGCAGCGGCGAACGCGGTGGTTGTGGAGGCCGACGCGTTCAAGGAGTCGGACGTCATCTACCAAGCCATCAGCTCGCGAGGCCACCACAACGACATGCTGCAGACTGCCGAGCTGGTACAACGAAACTGCCCTTGTGTCGCTACGCACGCACACGGCAGACATGGGTCACTGATCCAGAGCAACGGCGCGTGCATGCAGGTGCACCAATCGTCGACGGACGCGGCGGCGTCGCTGCTGGTGACGGCGCTGAACGAGGGGCGGGACGTGATCATGGACGGCACGCTGTCGTGGGAGCCGTTTGTGCTGCAGACCATCGCCATGGCGCGGTCCGTGCACCGGCAGCGGTACCGCATGGGGGTCGGCTACAGGGTGGCCGCCGACGGGACGACTACCGAGCAGTACTGGGAGCCGGTCGAGGGGGGCGACGCCGGCGAGCAGCAGAGCGGACCCAGGGCGAGGAAGCCCTACCGCATCGATCTCGTTGGCATCATCTGCGACGCCTACCTCGCCGTCGTCAGGGGGATCAGGCGAGCCATCATATCCGGCAGAGCCGTGCGGGTTAACTCGCAGCTCAAGTCCCACAAGCGATTCGCCTTCGCCTTCCGGAAGTACTGCGACCTCGTCGACAACGCCAGGCTCTACAGCACCAACACCATCGCCGGCGCAAAGGTCAGAGAAACCAAGACATCTTTTCTGCACCGATCAGGTTCAGTGAATCCACTGATATTAGTTTGAGGCGCTTTTCTCTGCATGTTGACGCGTGCAGTTGATAGGATGGAAGGACGGCGACAGCACGCTGCTGGTGGACGTGCAGGAGATCGGATTGCTAGACAGGCTGAGCAGGATCAATGAGGAGGCCAACTGCGTGCACGAGCTCTACCCGGACGGGCACCCGACGGGCGGCGCGGGGTCGGTGTGGGAGGAATTGGTGGCGTCGCCGGTGAGGGCTTCGATACAGCGGGAGCTCAAGGCGGCCATCCTCGACAGCGAGGCGTGCTAATTCCCGTCCCCGTAGCCGCATGCGGCTGGCAAATTTGCTGTTCGATCCTGCGGGACCTTTCCTGTGTACGTGTGTTCGACCTCGTTCGCGTCGTGGTAACGTAGGTACGTTCCTCTTGTGTGTACCGGCTATCTGAATTTGTTTTCCACCAATATTACTGTTGGGTGCATCGACGTTGACTGGTGGATGCCACGTCCATCACCAATTGATGCATGGTGGCACGTGTGCTAGCTTGGTAAATTTGCCGAACTAGTTGTGATTAATTAAGTTGGTTAATCTTTCGTAAGATAAGTTGTAGGCGGAATTAGAGATCATCTCCTTCGCTTTGTCCGGTCTTAATATGAGTATAAGGCCGCGCTCAAATCAGCTTTCTGTCGCTGGCGGTGGGCGTTTTTACTGTAGCATGTACTGTAGCTACAGTACCTGCTACAGTAAAAAAAATTTTGGTTTTTTTATTTTTTTAAATTACTTATACCTTTTTTTTCTATTTTTGTTTTCGGTTTTTTTATATTTTTTTATATTTAATTATACTCAATAAACCAACTCAGCTATAGTATTTTTTCAGTCAGCTACAGTATTTTTTTAGCAAAAGCTAAAACACATCGTTATTCCGATCACCCTCTAAATCATGTTTACGTACGCGACAAATTTACCAGTACAAGAAGATCGCGTACAACTTTAATTTATCTAGAGAGCTTGAGCTAGTATTACTCGTAAGTCGTAATGAGCAGGAGGACAACTCACTGCGTACGACAAGACCCACGTCGTCCGCGATCGACCGCGCGCCGTGGCACCACCCATTGCTCGAATCCGAGTATCCGCGACGAACGCGCTTCTCCACCCGCCAAAACTCCCCGCAAAACGCTTCAAATCCTCGTATCTCGCCGCCGTGGTGATGCATGCGCCAGGCAGGAATACGCGGAGGTGGACAACGACAAAGGAAGATTCGGTCTGTAGCAGACGTGACAGCATCCGGGAGGATGGCCCTCTAGAGAATTTGGTTTTCGAGCAAATTTGGCTCGGTTCAGCAGGGCTTATTAATTTTGAATTTTATATTTTGCTACAGGAAGTATTTAGAATAACGGTGATTTATGATTTTTTTATTATAATTAGTTTATTTTTAAATGTAATTGATTTGGTTTATTTGGTATAATTAAATTAAAAAATAGAAATAGAAAAAACATATTAGCCTATCACAAATAATGCAAAGAAATATAGAAAAAAACAAAAAAACAAAACAACAAACAGTGGAAAAGAAGCGAACGCAGAAACGGATGTGAGCGGTAGGGGTGCAAATGGAGCGGATATTTTCCGACCGTTCGTCCGTCCGTTTTAATTTGGATAGAATTCGGAGCAAATTTTCAGATATCCAGAGGTTTTACCCGATACGGATACAAATTCGGATATTTTTTTGCCGGATACGGAAACGGATTCGGAAAAAACATTATCCGACGGATACAGAACTATCCGGATATTTTTTCGGATAGTTATCGGATTCAAATTCGGATTCAACTCAGAACTCAATTCGGATTCGGTTCGGAACAGCCCAACAAGCACTTACTAAAAAGACCATAACTTTCACAAACGGAATCTTATTGAGATGTTCTTGTACTCGTTGGAAAGGTTATTTCAAGATCTATGCAATGGATAAGGCCTCATCTTCAAATATATCACGAATCATCTGCTATGACCGAAACAATGTGACGGCTGTAAAATCTAGTTTCCTTTTTGTGTAAGTTCGAGTTTGAAACAATATAGGGTTGAGTTGTATTCGGTTTGGGGATCATATGAACGTCCCAAATGGCTATATAAGCCTTGTAATAGTAGCCTTTATGGCTCAGACTACCTTTAAAAAAATCAATCTACTAAAGTTTGTTCAAATTCATCATTGCTGTCGAAATTCCATATGGAATTAAGAGTGTTTTTCAATCAAGATCATTCAGCCTTTCCGCTGAGAATTGGGCGCACGGCAGATCTTCGCTTGATGGTCGGCGAAATCAACACGAGCGTGTTTTGGCGGATTAAAGAGTATTTGTCTCTTGCACTGGCATTGGAGGATCATTATGATTTATCAAGACTCCCGTGAATATCCATCCTACATCGAGAAGATCGGACGACTCTGTATCAAGTGATGTGACTATTTGGCTATGGCTAATAGGGCTGTAAAAAAAGCTCGAGACTTGCGAACTACTCAACATTGGCTCATTTTAAACTCGATTCGAACTCGGCTCGAGCTCTAAACGAGCCGAACTCGAGCCTGATCTCAAACTCGCAAGCTTTAGCGAGCCGAGCTCAAATAGCTCGCGAGCTTGAAATTTTTTATCCATCCCCCGTGTCCCGCCGCGCACTCCTGTGGTCCCCCGTCCGATCTGCCCCCTCCCGCCCAAATCCCCCGTGCCCCCACCCATTCGGGCCGAATCCCGTCGGCTCCTCGGTCCTCACAAGTCGCGCCGCCCGCCCGCAACCTGCTCCTCGTGCCCCCTCCCGCAGCCCTCTCCTTGCGCCCCCCGCCCGCACTCCGCAGCCCACTCCTCGCGCCCCCCGTCCCTCTCCTCTCCCCACCCCATCCCCTCCTCGCACCCCCCCGCCGCCCCAGCACCCCGTCGGCCTGTCCCCTCCCTCCTCTCCCCCCCCGGCGCCGCCCTCCTCGCCCTCCGCCGCCGCTCCCCACCCCCGTCCCTCTCCCCCTGTCCCCTTCCTCTCCCCCGGCGCCGCCTCCCCGTCCCCCTCCTCCCGCGCCGCCCCCGTCCCCTCCTCTCCCCGCACCGCCTCCTCGCCTCCCACCCCGCCGCCGCCCCACCCCGCCCCTTCCTCTCCCCGCCGCCCGCCCCCTCTCCTCCCCGGCGCCCTCTCTCGCCCGCCGCCGCCACCCTGTCCCCTTCCCTCCCCCCTGCCGCCCTGCCCCTCCTCTCCCCGCGCCGCCTCCTCGCCCCGCGCCGGCGCCTCTCGACCCGCCCACCGGCGCCTCTCCCGCCGCGCACCTCTCGACCCAACCGGCTCGACCACGGCTCCCTCACGCCTCGCCAGGTACTCCCGGGTCCGTCCCCACTCCTCCTCCCCCCGAGCCTACACGAGCCTCTCGAGCTTGTCCGAGCCGAGCTCGAGCCCAGCTTGAAGCTCGACGGCAATCTCAAGCTTGCTCGAGCTCGGCTCGAGTTGCTACCGAGCTCGAGCCGAGCCAGGTCAAGCTCGCTCAAGCTCGGCTCGTTTATAGCCCTAATGGCTAATTCTTACTTTTGAACTATGTGGCATGTATCTAGTTAGTTACTACTTGTTTAACTAGTCTCTATGATTTACGTACTATTTTGCTAACTAAAATTTACTAGTTGCTTAACTTTTCCATGTCATCATGTGAAATTTGCTTGTTAAGTTACTAATATAGTTCCATTATAGATATATAATATGGTGATTGATCCTTACATATGTGATATATATGATTTTTATTTTCGCGCATTATCCGACTAAATATTCATAACCAAGATTAACCATATTCGAAGCGGTATGTATTCACTTCGTATTCGTGACCGAGAATATCTGTATTTGTATCCGACATTATCCGTGTCTGATTTCGATTCCGACAAAAAAATATGGAAAAGAATATGGAATGAGCAATATCCATCAGTAGCCGCTCCGTTTGCACCCCTAGTGAGCGGAGCCATAGTAACTAAATTTTAGATGATGCATCTTTTTAAGGTGTGATCAACAAGTCAATTGGACATGACACTATATCGATTTTTGTTATACCGATTAAAATTATATACAACTTTCTTTCTCTTTATAATGTCACTCGTGATTACAAAGAATTTAAAAGTCATTTGGCAAAAATCATGAGACAGCGACCAAAAGAATCAGAAGTCCGGTGCCCCGCCCGACGTCCGTACGTGCGATGCGGTGTGGAGGTGGGCCGCATAACGTAAGACTAGAGATGTCAACGGGTAGATACCCGCTGGGTATAGCCAACCCATACCCGTACCCGATACCCGCACTTGCACCCGTTACAATACCCGTACTCGCACACGGGTATAGAAATTTACCCATACCCACACCCGCGCGGGTATTTGTACCCAACGGGTAACCCGTACCCGAATTGATAAGGGTATATACGGGGCATATGTATATACGGGCGCGGGTATTTTCATCGGTTTCGTTTCGAATGTATATATACGAGCCACAGGTATATGTACCCGTTGCTATCTTTAGTATACACCCGGCCGGGTATATTTTACCTGCGGGTATACGGGTACGGGTAGTATACACCCGCACCCGCATACCCGATAGGTAGAGGTTTTTACCTATTAGCATATCCGCAGGTGAAGATATCTTTTCATATCCATCTCTTTATCGGGTAAAATCCATCGGATACTTAGATTTCGGATACCTGTTGCCGTCTCTACGTAAGACCAGAGGATGGGACGCCCCCACGCGCGTTTTTCATACTGCGACGTGGCCGTGGGCCCGGGCAGAGTTTGGTACTGAGCCGGTTGCTTCCAGCCGGTAACTGGGTGCGCGCGCGGAAGCCGGCCGGCCCGCCAGTTTTGCCCCACCCATGCCGCGTTCCGTTGGTGGCGCAGGCTCGCCGGCCGAAGCGCGCGTGCTACAACCGCAAATGGAGGTGACCAGATGTCACGTCAGGTGCACCTGACGGGCAACTCAACAGACAAACCGTGAGCACACGCGAGTACGACAGCTTTGAATTAAGAATTGCGCTTCGTTGGATGGATGGGGTATTGGTGATAACTTTACTTGGGTTCTCTCGTCGAGGACGCAACTGATTAGAAGACATTGGACCTTGATGGTTTTAGCAGTTTCCCGCGGGGTCCGATGAAGGCTCCGAACCCTTTCTTGTATTCCTTTTCAGAGCTTTCTTTTTTTTTTCCAGGCCTTTATGGAGATTTATCTTTCGTTCTTTCTGAAAAATAGCCCATGGGAGCTGCAGATGACAACGCGACGGTTGTGGCTACACGATCAATCAATGGGTAGCTCCTATCCTTCCTTCATTAAGGATGTTGAATTAACCCGCTCAGCTTCTTGATCGTGGCGATGGATGTCAGCTTCTGACGATTTTTTAACTGTTTGAATTTTTTGTCGTTTTCTGTTTTTTTGTTTTTTCTCTTATATTTTTTTGCATTGTCTGTGATAGGTTAACATATCGCTTCTATTTTTAAATTTTTTAAATTTAATTATACCGAATAAACCAACTTAGTTACAGTAAAAAAATCAGTCAGTTACAGTAAAATAACAACCAAAAACTAAAAATCATCGCTATTCCGAACGCTACCTAAGAGAACTAGAGACCATCATCATTACTTGTGTGAGAGAAAGAACTAGTGGGAAAATGAGAGAATCCGTCCTCCCCAATACCTCCTTAGAATTTTATATAACTTTAGTTGAGTTTGCTTTTATATAACTTTAGTGGCTACATCTACAAATTTTGTGAGAATTTTCCAAGTTGATGTAAGGCTTGTTCTTTGTTAGAATTTTTATGTGACTTTCAATACTTATTGTGGTTATTGTCTATTTAACTTAATGTGGAATTATTCATATTATTGCAAGTGATAGGGAATAATTTGATGTAGAATTTAACTCAAAAAATTAATATTCGAGGTGTCGAGGACGGCTGTGCTGGAATATAGTAGACATATTTATTGAAATTAAGTCTACTAAAATTTAATATGCATGTATATGTATAACCCGGGTACAACATATGGCAGAATAGCTGAATTTGTTTTACAGGATCGGCTCTGCAAGATGTTTACCCCCATGATCAGATTGGAATTAATTTCATAAACAATTTGATCATGACGCACGACTCACAAGTGTGCTAGTGACTAATATATTTTAGAATCATAAACCAGCTTGTCTAATCGTGGTTGGTGACATAGTTCAGAAGTCTCACGATACACCAGAAACAGGTGGATCACTTTGTAACACCTGAAAGTAGAGTCTATTAATAGGTCCTTACCCTCCAACCTCATAATGTAATTGTGAGTGGCACTACAAAAAATGCAATGCAAAGGAATAGAGAGTAGACTAGAAAGTCTCTATAAAATCAATATAAAGTTTGAGAAAACCCAACATTCTTTTAGACTACGACTTATTAGTCTAAGGAATAGTGATTAATGAGAGAAATCAAAAGTCAAAAAGAACAAGGTTGTAATCCCCTAACTGAAGGATTTTGTATGTTTGCACCGAGTTAAGGGTTAACAGTAGATGCATCCCTGTCTTATGTGTTGCTTGACAAGAACATCATCTCTATTTTTTGGCAAGGAGCCTAGAACATCAACCCGTCAGTACACCACTTTCAACTTGACAACTAAAGCTCGATTTGCTGCTGGTTGGATCTAGCAAGCAGCCGGATTTGATTTCCTCAAGCTCCATCAAGGCACTTGTTATTTCCTTGTCCACCTCACATGAAGATATCTAGAAATACGAGATACATGAAATTTTATCAAGTGTAGTGCAAGAAAATTTAGAAAACCAGTTCATTATTTTGAGAGATACAAAAAAATTTCTGCACATATGTTGAGATAACAGAGAATTGGTGGAGATCCTAGACTAGTATTAATCTTGAAGAGCTAGCAAGGTTCATAACACTTAGGCCACTTAGTTGAGTTTTTTCAAGCCAGTTTATGCCAGAATCTGTATGTAACTGGTTTATTTTGTTCTATAGGTGATGGTAGCTTATTTAATATAATTAAATTAAAAAAATAAAAATAGAAAAAATAGGTTAACCCATCACGGGCAATGCAAAATGAATACGGGAAAAAATAACAGATAAAAAAACTTAAAAAGCTAAAAAGTTAGAAAAAGACGAAATTTAGAAATAGTAAAAAATAAATTAAAGTTAAAAAGCTTAAATCAAAATGAACGGTGCATTAGAATATTGAGTCAACACGTGGACTTAACAGTTAACAGTACTTTCGTGCACATGAATTAATATCATTTGTTCTTGGGCGCTACTGACAGAATTAAACAATTAATGAATAGGTCAATTCGATCAGACGCTCACTCGTTTGTTCACCTGCTGACCTGTTCACAAGTACCACTACATGTCAAGTTGTTAACAATCATTTCCAATAAAACTTTTGATTTACTTAATACATAACCACGAAGTACTAACTCATTTTCTTAACTTTTCATAGTTAATTCGATCCCTCGCAAAAAAAGTATAGTTAATTATAAGCTTGTTCATTTTAATTTGAGTTTCTGTTTTCTGATTTATTTTTTACTGTTCATAAATTTCATCTTTTTTACTTTTCAGTTTTTTAACTTTTTTATCGATTCTTTATTCTTGTATTTGTTTGTATTATACATGATGTGCTAACATATTTTTTTTTCTATTTTTATTTTTTTAAATTTAATTATATTAAATAAATTATCATCAATTATAGTGTAAAATAAATCAGTTATAAAAATAAACTATAAGCTATAATTTATTAAACTCAATTGAGCAGCTTAGAGGAGATTTCTCAATGCGCCCCTACCTTGGACTCCACTCCGACGTCCATCCACATCCCGCAGGCGCAGAAGCCCGACCGGATCGACGTCACCCGTAACTCGTCCATGGCCTTCAACCGCCGGAGCACCACCTCAAACACGTCGATCATCGAAGGGTACTCACCACTTTCGGCGCGCACTTTCACGACCATGTGGTCACATCCGCAGCCTGATCCCGCCGGCGCCGCCCGTTCCAGCTGCTCATTCCGCGCGCTAAGCCATCCCTTCCTCCCCTCCAGCTCCCTGATGTAGTCGGCCGCCGAGTCAACGATGAAGTTCTTGACATCCTACGTACAATTGTACAAATTAACATGCTCGCCCCTGTCACTTGCATTGACCGGCCGAAAAGCACGTACAAATGGACGTGTGTATATGTGAGTATGTGACCAATTACTTTCGATGCCCGGCCGGAGGGCAGGAGGGCGTGGATGTCGGCGTAACCCTGGCTGAGGCGCTCGCGCCGCAGCCGCTCACGCGTGATGTGCCGGAACCGCGAGCTGCGCGGCGCCTGCGGCTCGATCGACTCGTCCGCCGGCGGCGGCGCCTGCACTTCCATGGAGGCCACGGCGTCACTAATGCTTCTCAGGTACACGTGCATTCTCCGGTGGACGTTTGCTCCGCTGCAGGAGGAGTACTGCCGTCTGAGGAACTCCAACGATGCCACCGTCCGCCGCTGGTACGCCGCGAAGGCGCTGGCCTGATATTGCCCAACCGGCGGCTGGAGGAGGCCGAGGCTCATCAGGTAGTCGTCGTCGACGGCGTCCCGGCCGAAGTAGAACGGGTCGTCCTCCATGGTTTCAGGGGTTAACTGTGAATCTGTGATATGTTGGCCGCCGCGGCCGCGCTAGTTTGTATGCCGGTTGGTGGTTCTTCAGCTCGCGCGTCCTCGCTTATATAGGTGCGCGCGGTGACGCGGAGTGTACAATTTAGGAAGGTCGAGGAGAAAGGTCGTCACGCGGGGGCGTGGCTAGTTTGACCGTAAGCGACGCGTGCAGTTGAAGGCACGCCAACGGTAATTTGCCTGGAGTCCATTCCACCGAAAGCTCGCTGAAGAGCACCAGGGATGGCAACGGAACGAGACATTGTAAGGGAATCCTCCGTGGCTTCGCTCCACCCTTCGCTAGTAGCCTCTCGGGGGGAGATGGCCTCCCGTGCCCGTTTCCCGCGAGGATCTGACCCCTACGGAATTTCCATGGGAGATAAAAAAGACTAAATTTATTTTCAAAAAATAATAATTTAACTTTATTTATTAATTTATAATTACTTAGGTATATTTTTTAAAAATATATAGTTTCAAAATATATATTCTAACATATAAATTCAAATTTTAGTTTAAATATACAAGAAAATAATACAATCTTTTATATTAAAAAAACTATAATTTATTATTAAAATATTTATTTTTATTTTTACCAAATCCCCGAAGGGTCCCGCAGGGCGAGGATAACCTCCATCCCCCCTGCTAGCATAGAGGGGGCCCGCCCCGTTCCCCCCATGGGAGGAGATTATCCCCCGCCCTTGCCCTATGGGAATATTCCCTATAGGGCCCTGCTCCCACGGGGGGATTGTCATCCCTAAAGAGGACTAGTAGAACTAAAAAGCAGCGTGTCAGGTGCTAATGGGTTAGTTCAAACAGATTAAATGGGTTGGGTCTTAGATCAAGTTGTCTTTGGATGAGTGAAAATAGGTTAGAAGAGCGAACAGGTTGGGTTACCTTGTACAAAGGGATGTGTTGGGTTGGGGTAGGTTTAAAAATTTCAAGTCGAGATCGGGTCGAAAACGGGCTCAACCTATGGTGCTGCAATAGCGATTGCTTGTGGGTTCAAAAATTTTGACACTGTTGAGCAGCAAAAATCAAATATGGAGGCACCCTCTTGTTCCCAGCTGAGCTCTCCATCCCATTGCTTCCGCTACTATGCTCCTCACGCTTTGCTTCCGCTACTATGCTCCTCACGCTCTCCCTTCTCAACGGTCTATCTCCCTTCTCGATGGCCTCCCCTATCGTCGAGGTTGGTCACACGCTCGTCAAGGTCATCGGCAGCGGGGCATCCGCAAGGTCGATGGACTAGTGCTCATCAAGGTCACCGACCTGGCGCTCGTTGAGGTCGCGGGCGATGCCAACATATCCACCCCTCCGTCCGACCCAATGTAGCGGTTGTTGCTTCTTCCCGAGCGGAGTTGCAACTATTGCTTCCTCCTACGCGGTGCTTGCTAAATGCTAATAGTTGTATGGAGGAGGAAAGGGTGATGGTGTCAAAGCCGCCGATGGAGAGGGAGGTGACAGAGAAAGAGGGGCACATGGGTGGAAGACAAGGTACACAAGTATCGACGAAGGCAACAACAAGGAGGATTAAGAAAAGGATGGTGCCGCAAGTGATGAGGTAGGTGCGGCGGAGGAGACGGGGGCATCAGCGGAGGTGACCTTCTTGTAGTGCATACGTCCTTGTGTCAAAGCTTCCAAGGTCGACGCCTGTGTCGATGCTCCTCCGCCGCTATCCTCGCGTCCCCAGGCCAAGAACCCCGACCTCAAACGCGAGCCCATCCCAGACACCACCGATGATGAATAAAGTGTCCATGGGGGCAGCTAGGTAGGGGATTAGCGATGAGGCTGACAAGGTGGACTTCATGAGTGGGATGGATGGGTTGGTAAATGCGTTAAACCCATTTAAGCGATGCGAGTTGGATGGAAATATTGTGTGGGTTGGGTTGGATTAGGTCTCTTAACTCTGATGTTTATTTGGCCAGTGGGCCATATGTTGTAAACTTAATCTCACATTGCTTGTGTAGTCGCCCCTTTTGTTGTAAAATTATTTGCGATGTGTGTAGATGTGATCTTAATATTGTGGATATGTGTATTAGCTACTGGGGTCCCTACATGATCAATGATGATTCATTTTCAAACTATGTACATTGTAGCAAAGCAAAGCTATATGTATTCATCCTAATCTCTACTAACAACAAGTGTACTAAATCTAGATAGGCTATAAATGGGCAACATGTTAATAAATTGAATAAAACATCTAAAAGAATGAGAAAAAACTATTTATACAAAACAACTACCAGTATGGAAGTATTGATAGATAGAAAGACCATGTTGTTATGAACCATCCTCGCGAGCTCCTCATCGGATTTCTCTTGCGCCCTAGCCTTCTCCGCCGTGGCCTTGTCATCCCCCTCCTCCCTATCAATGCTCCCTCTTCCCCTCACATCTATTGGGCCTACTGCTATGCTAATGTTATGGGTGGGTTCTTTTGGGCTGATGGTTTATAGCCTAAATATTTGAATTCTGGCTGTTCGCGAGGGGTAGTACACAGAAGGAAATAGTCGCATGTGATTTTGGCCGGTACAGCTGAACTCAATACACTTTTTACTATAGTTTTCCTGCTGACCATGCTTTGAAAAAATGTACCGTTTAAAAGCTAGTTACTGTAGACAATACAAGTATAAGCCATATATAAGTTGAAAAGAACCTAGCCTATGTCATGTTTCCACCTATTTCCCTTTTTAACACTTTCTATTATGTCAACAAGCTACATCGCATCTCACAACAACCATAACATTTAGTTTGTCATTTGAACTAATGTAACAGCTTCCTAGACAATGGAAATTATCAGTGGAAAAACAAAAAAAAGAATCATCTTTCACTTTCAATCATCTCCCAACCAACACCTCCGATGAAAATCTTCTTGCAAAAACCACAAGCATGTATCAGTCCCAAACCTTCTTCCAAGCAAACAAGTCGCCATGGCCCTCCCATCTTCCCTGTTAGCATCACCATAGCTGACGCCATCGCCCCCATCTCGCCCTCCCCACCTCCCAATGTGGTCG
The DNA here is from genome assembly GCA_036346265.1 of Melocanna baccifera. Lineage (NCBI taxonomy): Eukaryota > Viridiplantae > Streptophyta > Magnoliopsida > Poales > Poaceae > Melocanna > Melocanna baccifera. The sequence continues at coordinate 36,926,990 of CM070676.1, read as the reverse complement.
TCCTCCTCGTTGACCTCTTCCTCCTCCTTGTACCCGTTCATGGCGTGCCAGTTGTCCTCCGGGTACCCCGCCATGCCACCAGCTCGCAGCCGCCTGCAGCAAACCACTAAAATTTGAGCAACCACACGAAGCTGGCGAAACCCTAGGTCACAACTGGGGGGAGGGCGCGAGGGGTGGGTAGATTACCTCGGAATTGGAGCAATCGGAGTGTAGGATTTGGGGTGGAGTCCGAAGCAAACCCTAGGAGCGTGGCGTCGTGTGCGAGTTGAGAGAGAGATAGTCAAGGGTACAGGGGATGGATGGGGTGTATTGCAGGCGGTGTTGCGGCGACAAGGTTGGCCATTCGTGAGAGAAGGCAGCGAGGGGATAAGCTGAATGGGTGAGGCAATCACGTGGGCTTAATGGCCTACCTGTTGGTGCGTAAATTCATTAGAAGGGGTGAGAGGGGAGGAAGAATGTACCACTTACTAACTCTTTTTAGGACTTGTTTAGTTCATGGTACAAAAATGGGTGGGATGATTCCATCTGGGACGATGTGGTTCATCTGATTTGGCTGAACGAGCTGATACAACATCTAAGTGCAATATTCTCCACCGAATCATCTAGGTGGAATCATCTCGTCTGAGATGGATTAGTTCCATTCCTTCAATTAAACATGGAGACAAGCCACCATCTAGGATGGATTGGTTCCATCCGCTGAACCAAACATGTCCTTAAGTAGTAGAGATATTCGGTATCAGGTTTTTCTAGAGGATCTATGCATCAGGCTGAGGAAATCTTAACCTCCGCCGTTGGACACATAAATGTAGAGGAGCACAATAGAATAAGTGTGCAAAGGCAGAGAACTATAGCGAATACCGTAGCAAAAGTAACCACAGTGAAATATTGTGGTGCTTTTACTGTATGGAAGGTACTGTAGCAGTCGATCTGAAGTGTTCGTCTACGAATTGGATGGCTGTGCTGTGATCTAACCAAGGCAGCTTTTCGTGCTTAAAGAAAAGGAAAAAGAAAATCAATTGGGCCCAAATTTGCTAGAAGTGGACTGAAAATTACCATTGGGACGAGACAATGTAACCTGCGAACTTTTTTTTAAAAGATAACTAGCACCACTCAGCTCAAATAAATTCCCTGTGCAGATGACCACTTATTTTCATGGGAGAATCGACGGGTCCAGGTGGCGTGCGCCGATTGGCCACGACCGGATAGACCATGGATGCAAGGATAGCCAATCTCGTGCCCCATCCAATCGTGGTGGCGCCAAACGACCCACAGCCACACTGATTCGCGATAATTTCTCAATATCGCCTTAAAAGGAAACACCGGCAAACTAGCACACGCGAGCCAAGACCTGAGTAAGACACTCTCCAACGCCGGCGGGGCAAGCAGCTAGCGAGAGAGTCATCAATGGCCATCAGCGCCGCCACGGCGACAACCGTCGTCGCCCGTGCCGTCATCGCCAGGCCGCAGTCTCTAGGTATTACATGCCTTCAGAGTAGAGTTTGATGACCTTTTATAATCGGTTTGTATGATAATTAGTAGCTTCATCCATGCTCTGGTAGTGGCTACTGGCTAGGCAATACATGCTGCTAAAGTCTAAGCATAGTGAACTTGCTAATCGCAGGCCTGCCTCAGCTGAGGGCGAGAAGCGAGAGGGTGAGGTGCTGCTACTCCAAGGACGCCAAGGAGGCAGCCCCGGTCAGCATCAAGGGCGCAGGAGCGTCGCTGCTCACGGCGGCCGGCGCCGTGACCGCCTCGGCGGCGCCCGCGCTGGCGCTCGTCGACGAGCGGATGTCGACAGAGGGCACCGGGCTGAGCCTCGGCCTGAGCAATAACCTGCTGGGATGGATCCTCCTGGGGGTCTTCGGCCTCATCTGGGCCCTCTACACCATCTACACCTCCGATCTTGAGGAGGACGAGGAGTCTGGGGGACTCTCGCTCTAAATCTTGTGTAATCCGCGTGTAAACATGGTGGCGAACGGTGTAATTTCAGACATGACCACTTGCATCTAAGCGTTTCGATTCTGAGAGACGTTTAGCGGTCAGATGAAGTATTTGCGTCCCTGGAGATTGTGCTTCTAGCAACTTAACAAGAAAAAATATTATGCATAGGTCGGCAAAGCTGTTGCTGATTTGTAATATGTTGCTTGCACCATGTATGCGCTATTTGGTGAAAAAAATGAAAATAAAAATGTATCCAGTCAGCCAGTCCGGTACCTGTTACCGCCGGAGTTTAGAACCGATCAAATTTTATCAAACATTTGAATTCTCTCCAAGTTACCGGCGGGTAACCAGCTGAAATTGATGATTACCGGCTGGTTACCGGTGAACAAAGAAATAACTCTGTATTGACGAGCGCCAATCAATACAGCATTACATTAGGACAAAGTTCAACTAGTTATGTAGCTGACGAGCGCCAAGTAGGAAGTTGGATATCACCGACATCGTCGACAATGAGAACACCTTAGTACTGAAGTACCATCTGTTTGTATTGATCCCAACTGATCATGGAATATTAATTGCTCAACCCATTGGCGGTAATATGCTCGATAGTACACAAAATTTATGTACACCGGCCTCAGCACTAACACTGCATTATAACCATGACCATGATATGTTGATACGCTTCCTGTTGATGCAGACTACGAATGACCTTGATACCCATAGCATTGCAATGTGGCGTCATGACGTCGCATTCCCCTTTGTCCTCTACCACCTCTTCCTGGATCATGGATCCTGCAATCGACATCTTGTGTTACATGTGTGAAATTTAACTCGCATGAAAATACTAGTGTTATATTCTCATGTTTCTGGTGCCCTCTCTCGCTCTCTGAGGGGGTGATCGGAATAGCGATGGCTTTTAGGCTTTCTTTGAAAAACATCAGAATTTGTTGAAAAAACATCAGAATTGAGTTGGTTTATTAGGTATAATTAAATTTTAAAAAATTTAAAAATAAAAATAGCACGCTAATTTAGAGCAGACGATGCAAAGGAATACAGGAAAAAAAACAAAACTCAAAAATACCAAAAAAAACAAAAAAAAATTTGAATAAAGACAAAACATGAACAGTACATGGGAATCGCTGCACAGTAAAATTTCAGCCCATCGCGGCGTCTGGACACGTCGTTGAGCGCGGCCTGAGTGAAGACTGAAGAGCACATGAAGTGGCAGCATTAAGAGAATATGAAATCAAGGAACAAAAGAGGTACAATGAAATTGATTGTCAAGAAAGATTTCATGCTGTTTCATTCCATACAATTTAATTTCATTACTTTAGCTCAAATACAATCATACAGTAACACCTTTTGCCACAATTTAAAATTGAAAACTTTTCGGACTGGTATTTTTTTACCAGTCCTGACTGGTACGGCCGGTTACTGGCGATTTTTTCATTCGGTTGAAAGTGAGAGAATTGGTGTCTAGATGGTCTAAGGGTCAGCTGGTATCTTCATCGGTACCTTCTGTCTGTTCAGAGAAGCACACCGTGTCCTCAGTAAGTTGTTCGGTGTTTCCTTCGAACAACCCACCAGTAGCATCAGTCTTCACGGACTGAGCCAGCAGTTGCCACAATATTCCCATGATGTTGACTTCTAGACCTGATCTTCAAAGGCTCATCGTGTTGGCTTGCGAGTGGATGAGAGATCAATATTACTGAATTTGATTGAGCTTAGACACTGAATTCAACCACGTGAGATTCATCAGGATTCTCACGACTTTTAGAATTATGCTCTATGAAGTTATCCTCCTCATCGTAGTATGATATGCCGTGTGTCTGTGCATGAGTCAACCCTGGACAGACTCCCTAACAAAAAGGTACATTGTGGTCAGGAAAAAGAGAGAGAGAGAGAGAAGCTTAGAAAAAAGGATGCACCTTCTGATCAATGTGCATGTACTAGATGTGATCAAAATGTCAAAATTCATAGAAGAACCTATAGAATTAATATAGTACTTTAAACCAGAAAATAAGGCCGTTCATTATATAACGAATACAACATAACACAGAAAGCATGAATAGCACTCCTTAGTCCTTACTGCTCATATAAGTTTATGCTACATTGTCAATCTCATCTCTTCCTAACTACAACGAAGGATTGGTAAGTGGTAACAATGAGTGGGATGTTAATATACACCATTCTATATGTTCCATGGAGAAGGTATGGCTACGGCTCTCCTCCGTAGTCTGCAATGTGTGTAGAATTGGAGTTGGATCAATATAGTGGATTTTGAGCAACTCACCAATAAATTCTTCTGTGATAATTTCGCTTGGGTATAATGGGATAGCATGGACAATGGCATTGCACTGTTATCAAATTGTTTGAATTTAGTCTAAATCGATCAAAAGCTTACATCATTTGCATTGCACTGTTATCAAATTGTTTGAATCATGATGTTGTTCAATGTAAGAAATTGAGCAATAATTGTTGGGTTTTTTGATCTAGACAAACGGTTAAAAAAGGGAGACGTGGGGTGATGCCCACGTTCACCCGTCCAAAATTGGTTACGGTCCCCCGTTGCGCAGCGCAAGATAAAAGGGAGTTTTCCCGTGAGAGCAAACCACCCGTACAATCCAAAAGAGACCCGATCTACTACGCGCTGCTAGCAACGGGAAGGCTGTCACCGCCACTGCAGGATCTCACTGGCGACGACCCTCTCCACCGCTCCGACGACTACCCGGACTCGCTTTCACGCCTGCATCACGCAGGCACGAGGTCTTCGCCCAATGGCTTTTATCGGCGACCGTAAGTCTCACGATCCCCTCCATCCTAGGTATTCTAGTGCAAAGCTAGCGGATTAATGCAACATGCATAAGGATTAGGATCTATCATTTGGTATCAGAGCAGCTGCTAGTTTTCCTAGAACCCTAGCCCACTGTTGAACACATAGAATTTAGAAGGAGGGGATCGATTTGGCAAATCCTGATGAAGAATCCCAAATTAAATCTCTCAAGAACTTCACATCGGCAACAAAAACAAAAATCTTGCCTTGGGCCGTGGCTGGCCGCCGACTGGGCGCGTCCTCGGCGAAGCGCTGCTGCTGCATTGCTGCGCGAGAGCCCTCGCAAGGCTCGCCGCCGCTCCTCTGCGGCGCCTCGCCGTCGCAGCTCTCGCCGGCCGCCGCTGCAGCCCGGCCCGCCGAGCGCCGCGCGCTGCGCGTCTGCCCGCCGCCTTGCGCCGCCGCGCACCCAGCCCCGCCGCCTCACGCGCCGCGCGAGCCTCGCCGCTGCGCGCCGCTGCGCGCGCACTGCCGCCTCCCGCCCGTGCGCTCGCTGGCCGGCCGCCGCTGCAGGTGCTTCCCGCGCGCTGCAAGCTCAGCCCGCGCGCCTTGCTCCCGCTCCCGCCGGCGGCTTGCCCTCCGTGCCACCGCTCCATGCTCACGCCTCGTGTTTTTCGGCCAGGGGAAGGCAAATGGGATTAGGGTTAGGGTTTTCACCCTTTTTATTTAGGCTGCAGCGCGATCTCAACCATTCAAGCAAATCCAACGGTGCACACGTGATGACCTTTTGGGCCGGCCGCTGTTGGGCTTTTTTTTTCTTTTGGGCCCGTGCGCATTTTTGTTTTTGGGTTCCGAGATAAGTCTTGGGGCGGCCAAATGATGTTATAACTCACGTTTTAAGATGATTAATCACGGTGCTTCATTTAATTTACATTTTATGCACGTTTTTATTTTCAGTATATATATTTCATGTATTTTATGATATACCTAAATGTTTAATTAATGATCATTTGATGTCTCTCATGAAATTATCGCTGGATAATGTTGCTAAGCTGCTGAAAAATATTATGCTCTTTTCCGCTGCGTGATGTTCTCCCCTAATTGAATGGAACCAACGAGAAATTCAATTAGAGGGCTATATTTAATTTCACATGCTATTACTCTTTGACCAACGTTAATTATAATTGCAGGTTAATCTTGCTATGTTTATTTTTGCCATGCTATTACTCTTTGACCAACGTTAATTGTAATTACATGCTCAAAATTATGTTAAAATTTTCGTTTCTGCCCAACGGCGATGCAAAAAATTATTATGAGCATGTTGTTAATCATACCAACGTAAGATTAACTTTTCATGCAAATCAATTATGTGTTTTCCCTAATGTAAAATTTTTAAATTTTTTCAGCTGCTTCTGTTACCGCTTAAGTTAATGCAATTGAGCCCCTTAATAGCAGCAACTTCCAGAAATGGAAGTTCACACTTATGATGACTTTTCAGCTCTTAGATCTGGACTATGCGTTCAGGTTCGATGAGCCTGTCGCTCCTAATGAAGGAGAGAACAAATTTAATGACAAAATGAAGGAGTACAAAACTAATACTGAGAAGTGGGAGCGGTCTAACCGTGTTTCACTTGCTGTAATGAAGAACTCCATCAGTGAGGCCATTAGGGGAGCAATCCCTGAAAAGAAAAAGGTGAAGGACTACTTGTCCTCCATCGAGGATCATTTTAAGGGATCCTCTAAGGTTTATGCTACCACACTGATGCATAGGCTCATGAACACTAAGTACAATGGTACTGGAAATGTCCGTAAGCACATTATAACCATAATTAATATTGCTGCCAGACTTAAGACAATGGATATAAAAATTTCTGATGGTTTTGTTGTCCATTATATTATGATGTCTCTTCCTAAGCAATTTGAAGCTTTCAAGGTGAACTATAACACCATTAAAGACAAATAGACAATGTGCGAGTTGATCACCAATGTTTCTCAGGAGGAAGAGAGGCTCAAGGCTGAGGGAGGTGATGATGTTGTGAATCACATAAACTCTTCAAATAAAGCTGATCCCTCTAGAAATAGAGGAGGCTATAAAGGAAAGGGAAGGAAGGAGCAACCCTACTCCCCTTATAAGAAGCCACAGCACCCACAGCATCCTAAAGCGCCTAAAAACGCTTCAGGTCCTGGGAGCTCAAATGGACAGAAGAAAAGTGATGAGTGCCACTTTTGTTAGTCCAAGGACCATTTCAAAGATAACTGTCCTGAATGGCTAAAATGGCTCGCCAAGAAAGGTACTTATAAAATTACTTTTGTTGATGAAGCATTTTATACTGATTTTCCTATAAACTCTTGGTGGATTGATTCTGGTGCCACTGTGCACGTTACGAATTCCTTGCAGGGATTCCATATGTTGGGAAATCTCATAGGGGAAAGAAGCCTTAAAGTGGCTAATGGAATGGAAGCTGAAATTAAAGCTATTGGATCAGTTTCCTTAGTTTTGAATAATGATTTTGTAATGAAACTTAATGATGTTCTTTATGTTCCCTCGATGAGAAGAAACTTAATTTCTGTTTCATTATTAGATAATGATGGATATTCATGTAATTTTGGACACGAAAAGTGTCTTGTTTATTTCAATAATGATAATGTTGGTCGTGCCATCCGACACGACAAGCTTTATATGTTATCCCTACAAGATTTTCTTATATCCATGAATATATGTGATGTGAATAAAAAACGTAAGCGAATTGAGGAGACTTTGTCGAAATTGTGGCACTGTCGTTTGGGCCACATTTCGAAGGGGAGAATTGAACGTCTCATTAAATATGGAATTCTCCATCCTTTAGACTTTAATGATTCAGATAATCATTGCCTTGATTGTATCAAAGGCAAGTATGTAAAACAAATAAAGAAAGGTGCTGCTCGAAGCACAGGGATTTTGGAATTAATTCATACTGACATATGTGGTCCTTTCCCTGTGACATCAGTGGATGGTTATAATTCTTTCATTACGTTCACTGATGATTACTCACGTTATGGCTACATCTATCCTATTAAAGAGAGATCAGAAACACTTGACAAATTTAAGATATTTAAGGCTGAAGTTGAAAATCAGCACAATCTAAAGATTAAAGTAGTGCGTTCGGATCGTGGGGGAGAGTATTATGGGTGACACGCAACTTATGGGCAGGTTCCTGGTCCTTTTGCCAGGTTCCTACAAGAAAATGGTATAGTCGCCCAGTACTCAATGCCTGGTTATCCTCAGCAAAATGGAGTAGCGGAAAGGAGAAACCGCACACTCATGGACATGGTTCGAAGCATGTTGAACTACTCCACCTTGCCTGCAAAGTTGTGGATGGAAGCATTAAAGACCGCTGCACACATACTCAATCGGGTTCTCAGTAAATGAGTGCCTAAAACACCTTATGAATTATAGACTGGGAGAAAACCAAGTTTGAACTATCTCTATGTGTGGGGTTGTGCAGCTGAAGCTAAAGTATTTAACCCACAAATTGGAAAATTAGATCCCAAGACTGTGAGTTGCTATTTTATTGGCTACCCTGACAGGTCTAAAGGGTACCGATTCTATTGTCCAGATCGTACCACAAAATTTGTAGAGACAAGACACGTAGTGTTCTTAAAAAATGATGGCATCAGTGGGGACGTAGAGCCCAGGAAAATTGATCTTGAGGAGAAGCGGATTTATGTTCTTTCACCGCTAATCCGATAAACTGATTTTCCTATGCCCCAAGTGGTTGTGCCCACAGTTGATCCTGTAGTTGCAACTTATGTTGCGTCTCCAGTTAATTCTGTGGCTACTCCTTCTGTTGAGGGTTCTGAAAATACAAGTACGGTACCTAGTGATGAGTTTTCACAGCCCTCTGTGACAGTTAATGAACAGCCTAATGAGCCTGCTATTGGACCTGTCAGGAGATCAGAACGAGTGAGGAGATCTGCTATCCCAAGTGATTATGAGGTTTACTTGAATAAAGGTGATCTTGGGAAGGTGGATGATCCTAACTCTTATAAGGAAGCTATGAAAAATAAGGATTCATCTAAGTGGCTAGATGCCATGAAAGATGAAATTAAATCCATGAGTGATAATGGTGTATGGGACTTAGTAGAAATTCCTAATGGAGCCAAAACAGTAGGCTGCAAATGGGTCTACAAAACCAAACGTGACTCCAAAGAGAATATCGAAAGGTTTAAGGCGAGACTTGTAGCGAAAGGGTTTACACAAAGAGAAAGCATTGACTATAATGAAACATTTTCTCCTGTCTCAGCTAAAGATTCTTTTAGAATCATAATGGCGCTCACAGCACATTTTAATTTATAGTTGCACCAAATGGATGTTAAGACTGTATTCCTGAATGGAGACTTGTATGAGGACGTTTACATGACACAACTGGAAGGTTTTGTTGTGGAAGGCGAGGAACATTTGGGATGCAAGTTAAGAAAATCCATATGTGGCCTGAAGCAAGCTTCTAGGAAATGGTACCTTAAGTTCGATGAAGTCATAAGGAATTTTGGATTTAAGGAGAATGATGTTGATAATTGTACATATGTTAAGTTCAGGGGGAGTAATTACACCTTCTTAATCCTTATGTGGACGATATATTGTTGGCCAGCAGCAGTGTGGACATGCTGCGGGAAACTAAAAGTTTTCTCTCGTCCAATTTTGACATGAAAGATCTCGGTGAAGCATCTTATGTTCTTGGTATTGAAATTCACCGAGATAGGTCCAAAGAAACATTCGGTTTATCACAAAAGGTATACATTGATAGAGTACTAAAAATATACAATATGCATAAATGCTCTGCCTCGCCTGCTCCTATTGTTAAGGGTGATAAGTTTGGGAAATTTCAATGCCCAAAGAATGACTATGAATCTGATCAAATGAAGGATGTACCTTACGCTTCTGCTGTCGGAAGTATTATGTATGCTCAAGTATGTACACGCCCTGATTTAGCTTTTGTTACCAGGATGCTTGGCAGATATCAATCAAATCCAGGACCAGACCACTGGAAAGCCGTTAAGAAAGTCCTACGCTACATGTAAGGCACTAAAGGTCACATGCTCACATATAGAAAATGCGATAACCTTGAGGTTGTCGGTTATTCTGATGCTGATTTTGCGGGGTGTAAAGACACTAAGAAGTCCATATTAGGTTATATTTTCACCCTCGCAGGAGCAGCAATATCATGGAAAAGTGTAAAGCAAACACTTACTGCATCGTCGACAATGCAGGCTGAATTTGTGGCATGTTATGAGGCTATCGGGCAGGTTGTATGGTTTAAGAATTTTATCCCAGGATTAAGAGTGGTAGACAGCATTTCTAAACCACTCATTTTGTACTGCGATAATCAACCCGTAGTCTTCTATTCGAGTAACAACAAGTTGAATGCGGCTGCCAAGCACATTGACATAAAGTATCATGTTGTGAAAGATAGAATCTAGGATCAAACAATTAAGGTTGAGCATATTGGAACTAAATTTATGCTCACGGATCCACTCACAAAAGGCTTACCACCCAATATTTTTCGTGATCATGTTGCTGGTATGGGTTTATTGGAAAGCCTGTGATCCTGGAATAAGAGGACCATATAAAGTAACCAACTCCCATAAAGTATTATGTTATCCAATCGATATAGAATGAAACACTATAATAATTGATGTCCAGCGGTACTTAATTGACTGTTGTGACACATTATTTTGGTATGAACTTTTATTGAGAGAGGGCTTATGAGGTTTAGCCTTACAATCAAGGGGGAGAATATTGGGTTTTTTGATCTATGCAAACGGTTAAAAAAGGGAGACGTGGGGTGATGCCCACGTTCACCCATCCGTTTCTCACGCGCCCTGATCGGGGGTGCCTAACCGAAATTGGTTACGGTCCCCCGTTGCGCAGCGCAAGATAAAAGGGGGTTTTCCCGTGAGAGCAAACCACCCGTACAATCCAAAAGAGACCCGATCTACCGCGCGCTGCTAGTAACGGAAAGGCCGTCACCGCCACTGCAGGATCTCGCCGGCGACGACCCTCTCCACCGCTCTGACGACTACCCGGACTCGCTTTCACGCCTGCATCACGCAGGCACGAGGTCTTCGCCCAATGGCTTTCATCGGCGACCATAAGTCTCACGATCCCCTCCATCCTAGGTGTTCTAGTGCAAAGCTAGCGGATTAATGCAACATGCATAAGGATTAGGATCTATCAATAATTACTTGAAGCTTCAGAATTGTCTATAAAAAATCCATAACTTCTGCATTAGGTCATTACTGATTTGGTGAAAGCATGAACAACATATTTAGGAAATTATCTTATTCCAGTATAATTAGAACATTTTGGACACAACTGCGTGGTGGCTAACCAACATTTCTTATGCCATACAAAGTATCATGGGAAGCATTTTACTTTGAGAAGGCCAGAAATTGGGGGGCATATTTAGTATGTCAAATTAGCTTTGGAATAGGAGGATTGTCTGATAGTTCAGTGGTTAATATTTTTGTTGTGCTAACTACCATGAGACGTTGTTAAAGGTTTGATTATCTTATTGGAAATTCGGCTTAGTAATTCTCTTGAAAGGGTTAAAAATGTCTGTTTATGTCTTAGAGAATGTGCTAGAAAAATCAATTTAATGTGAACATTTTTATTAACTTGACCTGTTTTGTGATTGCGAGTTTTATATATGTCATGCTGATGCCTTATGGATGTGTCCTTATTTTGGGCATAGAACAACAATTGTGGAGCCATTTAATGTTGCAATGCTATATGCCATGTAGTATACAAATAATGCATGTAACTTGATAACCCTTTAGAGCACTGCACATATTATTGTTGATATAAACCCCAATGCATTCATTCTTCTCATCAGATACGCTAAAGTAAAGCAGAAGACAATTTTACAAACTCCCAATCAGATACAAGTTGTGGTATCTCAAAAAAATTTCCATCAACTGCAAGAAAACTCTTAACTAGATAAACTCAAGCATCAAACTTTAGGACAAAGTAATCAACCAAGCACTGAAACATTAAGAAAAAGAAAACACATGGAGCCATACATTAGTTCGTAGCTGTGGTGCAACACATGCAGCTGGCAAAAAAGGAAGATCTTGGATTCTGCTTTCCTTTGCTTCTGGGAGAACTAACCATTGTTTTGTTCTTTGGAACCGGTTCTTGTTCCTTCAATGGTGGCCACATACCAACCCTGTCCTCTGTCATTAAGCTCTGAAGTGGTTTCTTGTTTGTTGCAGAGTGATTTGGTGCTCTGAAGTCTCCTCCTGATGGTTCCCTGGGGCTCAACAGTGGGCTCTTCTCAGATTCTTCCTGAGCTTCATCTTTAGCTTGCATCAGAGCGATGTTAGTCATGGGGATGTCCTCGACTACTTTGCTATGCTGTCCAGTAGAATAACCGAAAGAACTCACGTTTTCTGCTCTCTGAAGTAATGGGGTCTCTTCACCAGCATCTCTTCCTGGTATTGGTGTCTGAAGCAGACACTGTTCCTCACTAGCCTTATCAGCATCCGCGGTGATGTTCTTCTGGTTGGATTCAGCAGTAAAGCCTACAGTCACCGTGACTTTCTCCCGGTTAGATTCAAAAGTAAAACCTATGGCTGTAGCAGATGCGCTTTCTCTCTCCTTGTTGGTTCCATTTGTGAAGATTATGGCTGTCGTTAAACTGTCTTGCACTGACTGCATGCAAGTGCTAAGAATCTCACTGTTATCAAATTTCACAACTTCAGGTTCTTCAAGCAGTATCTGTTGAGGCTGATCACATTGCGAGCTGTTCATAATTTCTTGTTCATTTATAGTCTTTGCTTCATATGTGGAGGTGATGGTCCCTTCATTACTATCTGAGCTATCAGGTTTTATATCTCCCTTCTTGTCAAAATCTTCTGCTAATTGAAGAGGAGGTGATGTTGCAATCATAGTCGCAACTAATTCTTCTTCATTAACTTCTGTTTGTATCTTTTCTTCATTCACAATTGAAAGGTGATAAGACAAAGATGAGTCTAAACCTATAAAATCTTTTCCATTGACCTCAACAAGACTGACTAAGTCATAAATACCGTCAGATTCCTTTTCTCCCTCAAAATTATCTGCTAGATTCTGCACTGCATTAGCTTTGTCAACGATTACATCTTTCTCTGTGTGTGTTCTTTCAATTCCTTTTTGCTGCACTGTTGCACTTACAGAATCTGAGATCTGTCCTGCAGCAACTACCCTCTTGTTTTGTTCATGTTTCTCCAATTCTCTGTCATTTGTTTCACTGGGATCTTTTAAAGATGACTGAAATTTTGAAACAACTTTGCCAATATCTAGAGAACCAGATGCACTACATTTTGGAATGTCTTCGTCCTGATGGATCTTCTTGTCTTCTTCTAGTACTTCACCACTTCTAATCACAGTCTCTACTGTTGTAGTTTTGCTTCTTTCACAGATTTCTTCCTTCTCTTGTGGCATTCCAGTGTTATAATTCTTGGATGTCTCTTGATTGGTGTCGTCCGCTGGTCGCACACTTGATGAATTGTCTCTTTCTCTAGGCTCATCTTGTATGGCAACCTCCTTAATCTCAGAATCATCAGCATCAAGATAATCAGTGATAGTTGATTCAGTTGATGATGTAGTTTCTCCTTTGATTGGCATCAATGGATCCTCTACTGTTGACACCCCAGTCTGTCCTTGTTCTAGGTTTTTAACTGTATCTTCTCCAACTAGATTACCAGCCACCACTGCAACTTCATGACTGCAAGATTCCTCCTCACCTTCTAGCGACCCTTCAATATTTTCCTCTAACGGCGAGCCAGAATTAGCTATGGTACTTTTTACACTTCTCTCTCTAGTCTCATGTACGAGTTGTTTAATTTTTTCATCAGATGTTAAACCATCCTTGCTGCTTGTCATATCTTCAATTGTGGTGCCAACAGGAACAATTGTTCCTGTAGAATTTGTTGTTGTTTCAGTTTCTTTGTTCTTCAGTGGTTCATCATCTGTGCCAGATTGCTTGCTTTTATTAGGAGAATTTATAGTGCTATAGGGAAACAGGACTAAATGCTGAGCAGTGGTTATGTTTTTAGTGATCCATTTTAGATTCTGTAGTTCAAGCATAGTTGTTCATTGAAGCGTTATGTACTTTTCATTAAGGGGGTAGCTACCCATATGGGTAGCAAGTTTGCGATCTTACTGAAATCTCTGCATTTATCTTTCTGTTTCATGCTGAAAAGTGAAATCATATTTCTAAAGGTTTCATACTACATCATGCTTTTTAAGTGACTTATACTAAAGCACCTAAATGAAATGATATAAAGACAACAAAACAAGCTAGCTAAGAACCAAACCAAACGGCCGAACTAACCTCGTTCTGTAGGTAAATTAATATTCCAATCATCTTGTGTTGATATGTGATCCTGAAGTAAGCCCCTGTTCTTCTCATCTAAGTCTTCATTCTTAGTGGATGAATTCTTTTGATCTGAGGCCATTTGCTCATCTCCACCATTGGAGATGATGGGGCCCTTTAAGGACTTTGACAGGTCTACATCCTCAGTGCCATCCTTCTCCTTATCTAACATAAACAGAAGTAAATGAGTGATCATTGATTTATAGTGGTGATTCAATTCCAAATTAAATTGCACTGGATTTTAACTTGAAATTTGTAGACTACGAGCCATACTTTTCTCACCATTTGTGTTGAGCCCAGGTGAACCATCCAAACGGTCGATGGTTGTATCGAAACCCTTCGCCGTCTCTTCTGATACTAAGCATCGCAAAATAAGCTGATCAGCGAAATATTTAAGCTCATTCCCAGATAGCAGATAGTATTTAGCAAAATGCATACCTTGTTGACCGGTGACGTTGTTGTTGCCCATCTCATTACCCATCACACTTCTCAGCTCAAGCTCTGAAGTACTAAGATAAATCAGAACAGTCTTTAAAGTCAGCTCAAGCGCAATCTGGAACAGAATTCTTGGCTATTAAAAGACAAGGGGAGGTGCAAGTGAGCACTACATACCATGATGGTGGTGGACACTTCAAGATTAGCTAGAAAGAGTGCAACAAGACAGCACAGTTTTCCTGTGAGCCTCTAGTATTTGTACTGCAGGGAGCACATTATGGGAAACACAGGCTTTTTGGGTCACTGTTTCCTCTTTATCATTTAAGAAAAGTTAAGGAAACTAAAGTTGGAGATCTGGTAAGATGGCCCAATGATCTCTGAATTACATCTTTCATCAATGACTGAACTTGTTTAGAGTACAGTTTACTGCAATGCTGTAGGAAAGCTGAACCCTTTTGTACAAAAATCATAAAGGCTTGCTCATATTGGGTGCATGATTTTACATGATGACTATGCTTTTACTGACACAAGAACGTGTATTTGCTTGCAGTCCTTATATATTGGGTGCATGATTTAACCCTTTAGTCGATCTTTTCTCGTGAACCAATGTGTTCATAGAAGATGAAGGTACTGAAGTTAATCAGTTGAAGACATGAGAGTGGACACTGGACAGTACTCCTACAGATAGAAGAGTTTATTTTGTTTCTGATAATTATGCAATGAGGTTTCCATAAAAAAAAAAAAACTTCACCTATTGGAGAACATAAATCCTAGACTAGCCTTTTAATAAAATGTAATGAGCCAGAGTAGCATTTCTTTCAACCAATCAAGCTTTGGGCGCATGTTTCAAGGTTTAAGTATGCTTATGGACATATTTGATTCCTCTTGAATCATGCTCCATGTCTCATGGTTTGCTTTTGAAGCATTATATCATGGTTTTCTGGCTCTAAAGTTTGGATCCAGTTGAGTTGGAGGGGGACATGAGCCTTTGGTGCTATTAAGTTTTGGGTGTAATCATGGCCTACACCTCCCTTTCCGCTGCTACCCAGACTTCCACAAGGCCCTTCTTGTGCTGTTTCCTTGGCACAGGGTGCAAGTGGTTTTTCACCTTAACACTTCTTTAGAAAATTTATGTTTATGATTGCTATCACCAGCTCTCGATCTACTAGTTGTTGACTGGTTCTCGTAACTTTTAAGATTGGAGCTCCTTTCTCTATCCTTTTGATCGTCCAGCTGTGAGTGAAAAAAAAAAAGTTTGGCATGAATTGACTTGGCATTGTACCTCTATGGAGCTATGAATTGGGGGGTTTCTGTGTAAGGGACGTGTTCTTTGCCGTTGAACTCACAGGTGGTGTCGCCCCCTCAACCACCTGGGTTTGAATTATAGGATTTGCTTTGGTGTCTATTGTTATGAATATTGTGTGTATATTGGAGAGATTCAATGGACAATATATATAGAGAGTATAAGGGGATATTACAGAGAAATATACCATATCAGATAAGAAAACCCACGCATATAAGAAAACAACTAAATCAATCCTATTATATCTCTAATACTCTTAACACCCCCTTCAAATGCAAATTATATGTAATAGCATTGCATTTGAAAAGAGTTATTACTAAAATAGTAAAAAATCCCAAGTCCGAGTCTTGATGATGTCGTCGTAGCGTACAGCCCTTGAAAAATACTGTCAAATCAAGCTGAAGAGTAATAGATAGAAGTATGACGACACAAATCGAAGCCCAAGATATCGACGACGCAGTGCACAAGGTGCAGAAAAAGCGCGGCAGCCTTAGAAGCTCGGGGAGGCGGCTAAAGAAGCGGTGGCATCATAACGACTTCTACAATCTGCATGCGGTTCAAAGAGAAGAGCGGTGACTGCTGCCATGCAAAAGGAAATTTCTATGCTTTTTGACTGATAATAAATTTGTGGATTCGCACGACTTAGACGAACTGAAAGGTAGAGGACTACGGATTCGAAAGGACGTAATGAAAGATTCAAAATAAAAAGACTCAAATAGATGCAAAATCAGCAACAGGTACCCGTCCGATCCATCTACCTTATCAGCTTCACTCCCAACACTTCCTCGCATAAGATCATCAATAACGGCGGCGGGCTCGTGGACCCCAAGCACGCTTCAGGACAGCTCGCTCGCTTCTATGAGGCACCGACCGTGAAGATCTGGAAGCCATGAGTGAGATCTTGCACATCCAGGGCGGGCAGTGTGGCAACCAGATAGGGTCCAAGTTCTAGGAGGTGGTCTGCGATGAGCACAGCATTGACCCCACCAGTCACTACGTCGGCACCTCCAACCTCCAGCTTGAGCGTGTCAAGGTCGACGTCATACATCTGCTGGAGATGGTGTGCGAGGAGTACGGTGGCCGGGTGTAATATCCCAAAATTAAATTTTCCTTTAGAGAGGGGGTTTTTCTGAATTTTCGGCAACTTGGGCCTGGGCTGTGGCCCAAAGGGGGGAGGAACCCCTCTCCCAAACCCTAGCTTCCTCTCGCCCCTGCCTTGCAGCCGCCCTGCCCCTCCCTCTCCCTCCTGCGCAGTGCGCCTCCCCCTGCGCTCCCTGTGAGCTGTGCCCCCTGTGAGCTGCGCCTCCCCCTGCGCCTCCCCCTGTGCCCCCCTGTGAGCTGCGCCTCCCCCTGTGCCTCCCCCTGCGCCCCCTGTGAGCCGCCCCTCCCCTGCCTTGGTGCGCCGCTCCCTGCCCTGGTGCCGCCCCTCCAGCAGTTCCTCTTCCCCCCATTGAAGCTCTTCTACCGGTGGATCAGGTACCCCCTTTTTGTTAGATGTTTCAATGTCGATTTTCTGGACTGCCGGGGCAGATCGGGTTCGGCGGCTGTTTTGGGGCAGTTTCATGGGGATTCAGATCTGGACTTCTCCTAGAGAGTTGTAGAGGATGACTTTATCTTTCCATGAAGTGCTATAACGCATCGATCCGACCTTTGTAGCAAAAGTTATGATTTTTCTTGTAGGACTGTTCTGCAGATCGGCAGTTTTCTCTCAGTTTTTGGTAGATTAGTTTTGGCGAATAGAAAACGGCAGAATCAGAGGTTCTCCATATGATAAAAGTTGTAGATAATTGTTTCAGCTTTCCAGGAAGGTCAAGAAATTACTATTCGGACACTCGGGCTGGAAGTTATGGCATTTTTAGTGCGCTGTCCAGAGAACCCGACGTGAAACTGATGTTTTAGAAAATTGAATGGTGCGGGAAGAAGATGACCGAATCAGGGAGACTCACCAACTAGGTTTAGTTAGATAATTTAATTATCTTTCCATAAAGTCTAAGAACACCCTATTCGGACCCCTGTATCAATAGATATGAATTTTTGAAGTTGACTGTTCTCAGAGGTAGGCGGGATGACCTGAAAGAATTTGGGAATTGGAACCGAGATAGACGATTTCACTAGTTCGTGTTTGTTTTATTTGGGCAAAGGTCCGCTACTGGTATCTTAGAAAATATTATAATTATTATTCAGGTGGAGGACGGATCCTAGAGGCGGCACCTTCTGCACGTCTCTCGTTATCTCGCGGTTAAGGCAAGTATAATGGTGGTTTAATATTGATAATGTGGAAGCTAGATGTTTGTTCAATGGTATGAATATATGTGTGTTTATGGTTGTGGTATCAATGTATTCGTGCTATATAGGGGTGTTGCAATTTACAGTGTTCATGAGTATTTCTGGTGCATAGATATTGTGAATGCAAGATTTATTTTATTGGAGCATTCACGCATATGCATCATATTGATTATTTGAAGTCTTGGTCACGAGATGACTAAACGCCGAGGTCCCCGTCATGTTGATGACATGACAGGCTACAGGTCCCCATACTTGTGGAGTATGGGCAATTGGTCCCTGTACTAGGTGGTACAGGCATAGGTGTGCATCGACGGATGCACACTTTGCATTACCGGTAAAATGCAAAAGAGAAAGAGATAAAGAGTTTTTGATCATTGTGCATAGCATGGCTTGTTTATATGGTTGATGAATGGGTTGGTAAAGTGATGGGCATAAATGAATTTGTTCTATCCGTTATATTTGCTGAGTCGTTGGGCTCACTCTTGTTGTTGTTGTTTTATTTAGGTACCGTTACGAGATCGGCATGCATGGGAAAAGGGAAGGAATAAGCTTGTTGCACATGCACGTTCCACACAGAATAGAAATAAAGGCAGGAGAATTAAATGATTGATGCAAGAACCTTTTAGACACCATCTGATTATTATCTTTGGATTTAATTGTAATAGGAATATAGGGTGTTTCCGGTGCTCTTCTCTAAGTATTATATCCATGAATGGTTTGGTAAACTTTAAACTACTTGCTTAACTTTGACCTTGTTTCTCAAGGTTTGTCCATTATAATTGTCACTGTTTGTGAAACTCCTGATTTCGATAGATAAACAAGGGAGGCTCTGCCAAAAATTTTGTATAACGTAGTTAGTTAACTTTGATTTACTGCTAGTTTGGTAGCATTCCGGGTCATCTAGACTGGGGTGTTACACCGGGTGGAGCTTGCCAAGACCTACATCCACGGGTTGACAGAGTTGGTCCAGTGCCACTTCAATGGCAACAGGCGGCGTTCCCAACGATGGACCAGGTGTACGTGTGGCATGCGCTGTGCGGGTACTCAGGGGCGGGTGCAACGGCCGATGATGGCGCGGACAATAATGTAGTGGAGGAGAGTGGCAGCGCCCAGAACCGTGCGGTGCCTATCGGCGTGACGTCGAGGACACATGGACCGACGCAGATCCGAGCAGGCAGCGGCGGCTGAGAGGCGTCGTCATCTTCTTTCTCTCTGGTAGCTAGATTCGGGTGTCTCCGAGGCGTTGGCACGGCGGCGGATGAGCGCCAGCAGCGCAATGGCTAGAGACGACGATGGCATCTTCAGCAAGCCTAGTGGCGAGCAGCAGCACCATCTAAGAAGAGGACCGGGCGACCGGAGATGAGGTGGCCACCCCCAGGAGTAGAGATCGATCCTCCCGGTGGGTAGCGGCAGCGAAAGAGGTGCGGAGGCTAGGGTTTGAGAGGTTTAAACCTTTGCTCTGATACCATGTTATGAATATTGTGTGTATATTGAAGAGGCCTAATGGGCAATATATATAGGGAGTACAAGGGATATTACACCATATCAGATAAGAAAACCTAGGCATATAAGGAAACAACTAAAATAATCCTATTATATCTCTAATACCATTAACACCTATCTCATTTTAATTGTTAAGTGAACCAAAGCTCTTGGTCAAATTTCAAAAAAGAATAAAAAAAACTTCCTTGTTGGAGATTGCACAGATTAGGATTGCCATGAGTAAGGTCAACACGCTAGAAAAACATGGCAATCAGGGGTGGAGGCATCGCCTCGTGAGCCTGGGTGGCTGCCCGGGCTCACCGGCGATGAGCCACGAAGGATGCAAAGCTTCGCAGCTGCACCGGCGTACCTACATGGCTGAGTTCCTGGACACTCGTTGCGGACGATATGGAGCCTAGGTGGATATTGGCTAGGCCGTTACATGGGTCATAGGCCCTGCGGGACATGAGGTGGCCAGCGGCCCATGTGGCATCATGCCATTGCCCCTGATCCCTAATTCCTTTGGTGGCTCCCATCAAATCCCTAATTCTCCTTTTTGGTGGCTCCCCTCAAATCCCTAATTCCTTCGGTCCTCCACTCCTCTCCCATTCCCAACCAACCTCAGCGGATCCCCCAGTCTCCCTCCGATCTCACTCTCAAGCCGGTGCAGGTGGCGTGTGGGGCGACCGGTAAGGCCGCAAGCGCAAGGGCTGCAGTCAGGGCGACAACAGGGCATCAGGTGGACTGGGCGTCATCCACAACCGACAGCCAAGGGGGGGAGACAACAAGGGCCAAGGGGCTAGCCGCCAGCTAGGGGGTGCACTGCGGCAGCCGGTAGTTGCAGCCCATAGGCAACCAACATAGTAGGGGCCGAGGGGCGCAGCGCGAGGCGGCAGGGCAGGTATGTTGTCAATTTGTCATGCTCCTCCTTTCTTCTTGACTTCTTGTGATTTGTGAATCAATGATCATGCCTCAGTCAATGTATATTGTCAATTTGTCATGCCTCAATGAATCGTGAATTGCAAATTGTGAATTAGTCATAGATATGATATTTGTGCATTGTGATACATTGATTCATAGTCATATATATATATTTACTATTATAAAAGAAGCAATTGGTGATTGGTCCGTCCTCTATCAAATCTGAACCATCCCCCCTCATTTATGATATAAGATAGAATCTGGACCGTCTACACAGCCCCCCTCGCTCCCCCCGCCCTCACCCTCGCTCTCCCACACAGCGCCCCACGCCTCCCTCGCTCCCGACCCTCCCTCTCGCTCTCCCCCGCCTCCGTAGATCCTCTCTCTCCCTCCCTCCCACCCCGCGCGCCGCCTCACGCCCCTCGCGCCGCCTCCTCTCCCTCCCTCCCACCCCGCGCCGCCGCACGCCTCCTCCCCATCCCGCTCCGCCACCTCCTCCCCTCCCTCCATCCCCGCGCCACAGCCGCCTCCTCCTCCTCCCCACCCGCTCCGCCGCCACCTCCCCTCCTCCCCACCCCGCGCCCTCAAATCCGTCGTCCCCCTCAGTGTAACTCGCACTTGCGAACCCATCCCATGGCGGCCAACGCCCTCTTGTCGCCTGCGGCGGGCAGGACGCCGAACCCCAAGGCGTATCCATCCCCATCCACCAGGAGGGCCGCTGGCGAAGCGGCAGTGGTTGCGGCTGCCGTGGCGGTGTCGGACTAGAAGGTGAGGTTCGAGGCGTACAATCGGCTGCAGGCGGCGGCGGTGGCGTTCGGGGAGAAGCTCCCGATCCCGGAGATCGTGGCGGTGGGCGGCCAGTCGGACGGGAAGAGCTCCCTCCTAGAGGCCCTCCTCGGCTTCCGCTTCAACGTTCGCGAGGTCGAGATGGGCACCCGCCGCCCCCTCATCCTCCAGATGGTCCACGACCCCACCGCCCTAGATCCCCGATGCCGCTTCCAGGTGCATGCCCCGCTTCTTCTCCTAGGGTTTTCTCCCTTATCTCTCTCTTAGATCGAGTATAGTGCTTCTGCTAATTTAGTTGTCAACACGAGAGATCAGCTGATCGATGTTGGTTGTGGGTGCGTGGCAGGAGGAGGACTCGGAGGAGTACGGGAGCCCGATGGTGCTGGCCACGGCGATCGCCGACCTCATCAAGCAGCGCACCGAGTCGCACCTCTGGAAGATCCAGGCTA
Source organism: Melocanna baccifera (assembly GCA_036346265.1). Taxonomy (NCBI): domain Eukaryota; kingdom Viridiplantae; phylum Streptophyta; class Magnoliopsida; order Poales; family Poaceae; genus Melocanna; species Melocanna baccifera. The sequence goes on along the minus strand of CM070676.1, from coordinate 36,905,222 downwards.
CAGTCTCATCCAAGCCCATCATCATAAGGGCCGAGTACGCCCACTGCCCCAACCTCACCATCATCGACACCCCAGGTTCGTGCTTAAGGTAGACAGAGGTGAACTTGAGACTTCAAATTCTCACATCTCAATCAAGAGGAGTGGTTGTTTAGTCAGTTTGTCATCTGTTTGATGGAATTGTGTGTTTGTTGTAGGCTAAGAAAGGTGAGCCGGAGAGCACGCCGGAGGAGATCTTGTCAATGGTGAAGTCACTAGCGAGCCCGCCCCACCGCCTCCTCCTATTTCTCCAGCAGTGCAGCGTCAAGTGGTGCCCTTTGCTCTGGCTGGACGCAATTAGAGAGATTGATCCCACTTTCAGGTGCACGATGATTGTCATCTCCAAGTTTGACAACCGCCTCAAGGTATGCCTGCAGAGCAATCAACCGTTTGGTACATAATTTTCAATAACGTCTTCACTGTGAAATGGAATTGGTATTGATTCATACATATTTCTCTTCATTGTCACTGTGGTTGTTGTGTTTCAATAAGCATGCATACAGGGCAAACTTGGTGCTTTACAATTGTCAATTGGTGCCATTGTGTTACATTGGTCAACTTGTTATTGTGTTTGTGTTTGTTGCCATCATTCCATTGATGCTATATACATAGGTTTTTCCTTGTTGTGATGATGTCGTAGGCTTTGCCTCGTGATTTTTTCATATTGGCTAAGTGATACAGGTGATGACTAACTCCCTGTTTCCACTTAGGCAAATACTTTATTTAAGAGGATATGCTTGAAGTTGGATGCACTATCTCATTTCCACTTCGCTCCAAAGCCGGTATGCAATAATTCTTTATTTGACAACATTGTGTATTTAAATGTTTGCATTTTTTTCATGAAGTTAAGTGTTGTCTTTTCAGGTCATTGAGGATATGTCTATACAAGCAAATGTACCTGCTCTAGCAATGGAAGAGGTACTAAAATCCTTCATTTATCGTTGATGTTACTCCATTTAAGCATATCATTATAATGATTTCTCTGTATTGCAGATTGCACTGTAGTCTGTTTGAATCTTTGCAATGCTTGCTCTGAAGAAATTTTTGAAGGAAAAGGTGTTGTTAAAGAAGAGGCAGAACTTACACAAGTGAGCGCAAAGAAGAAGAGCTAACAAGAAAAGGAGATATCTTGGTAATTTTTCTTAAGTCCTAAAGAGAGATGCTTTTCAGCTTTCACGCACCTGCCGCTTTTGTAAAATCCTCTAGAGGAACAGTGAACAATGCTCTTTACTTCCCCACTCAGATCGTTCACGATTCGGTGAAATATTGAAAAAATAATGATATGCAATCTCACGTAGGCTGAAATGAGTTAACAAGATTTTCCATCACAAAATTCTGTACTTAGAGAACAGATTGGAGCTCTTTGCTTTTGCTTGTTTTGCCATACAGGATCACATACGGGAAGCCACCAAGATGCGAAAGATTGAACTCATTATTGATTGGGAAGCGCTTGCCGTTTGATCTTGTGTAGACAATGGGATCCATTCCACCTTAAGATGATGGTGGCGGCAAAGTCAATGCAAGTTCAAAGGGTCTCTTTGATCATAGGATTTTCATAGGTTTTCCGGGTATTTTAATTCTTCGGAAATTTTTAATGTTATATGGTGTAATCGAACACCACTGGTTGCAAATTCCTTCGGTATTGTAAGATTCAAGAATCCATGACAGCTCAATCTTAGGAACTTTTCTGTTGCCGTGTTTTTAGAATCTGTCTCTGTTTTTGCGTTTTTAGAATCCGTCTTGAGAAGAAGCCCTTAGCGGTTAAGGCCCAGTTCAGTTTATTGATTCTTCGAGCAAATAAGTAAACGGTTTTGTCGTTGTCATTTTAAAACAGTTTATCAAAATATTTTTTTGATAAACTGAACTGGGTTTAGCTTCAATGAAGAGAAATATGGACCATACATTGGGTTTAGCTGCCTCAGGAAGTACTTGGAATCTGAACTTCAGAAGAGGTACAAAGAAGTAGCTCCAACCACCCTAGCATTATTAGAGCAGAAACCACCCTAGCATTATTAGAGCAGAGATGCAGTGAAGTCTCAATGGACCTATCCAGATTGGACTCTAAATTGCAAGCAACTTCTGATGTCTCTCAGCTGAGGAGATCAGCAATGCTTCATGCTGCTTCTATTTGCACTCATTTGGTATGCACACAAGACACAATCTGCCCTTACTTAGCGTTTCTGTTCTAATGCTTTTGCTGATTAATGTACTAGAACTAATTGACATTGCATTTGCATGTCAAAGCGTGCATTACTTGACGGAGCAGTTGACCCAGCCCCAGAGCTATGGGGGAAAACTACTAAAGAGGAACAAATGCATAGTGGTATTGGCAGCTGGCCCGGCATCAACATGGCTGTAAAACCTCCCAACTTCAGTATTAAGCTGTATGGTGGTGCAGCTTTTGAAAGAGTAATGCATGAATTCCGTTGTGCGACATACTCAATGGAGTGCCCTCAAGTGTCAAGGGAGAAGGTACGTTTTAGATTAGAACTATATAGGTACAGAATTTTAGGGATATTGGTTAGTTTATGCCCAACTTTGGTTGTGATGTGAAGGATTGTGGTATATTTATCCATGAACCGATTGGTGATTAGAATGTATGACATTGATTTATGGCAGATGGTTCATGAACCGATTGATTATGCTATTGCTTGCTATTTTTACCCATGAATTCATGAAAACGTTGGCGAGTTGTTTATTGCAAGTGGGTTTGTGTTGTGTAGGTTTGTTCGTGATGATTTGGATTGCCGCGGTGATGTTCAAGTCCAATGATATCTTGCGCAAGCAGACCGCTCTAAAGGTTTGCGCTTCTTATCTTGTGTATAAGTGTGGTTGTTCTGCTTCTAGACTAGATGTTAGTTCGAAATTTGGATACCGTTTTACTCATCATGTTAGTTTTGGTCAGTGACTGACAATATAAATGTGACAAGATCTTTTTAGCATATGTAAATATCACAATGCACAGCCGCTTAGCATTGCATAGTCCTGCCACAATCTTAGTAAAAAAATGTGGTTTTGTTGGTTGGGGGTACTTTGCCGAGAGTCGCATTGACAAATTATAGTTATTTTTGTAATTCTTCATAAAATCATTTGTTTGGATGATGCTTATTGCAGCTAATTTGTGATATGTATTATTCCATTGCCATCAAGCAACTGAGGTAATCATCTAAATTGCCCTTGGTACTGGTACTATATGAATGGATGCTTGGAGATTTGTCTATCTAAAATTTGCCACCTTCACAAAAAAAAATGAAGCATCCCTTTTATTATATTTGGACTTGGATCTGTAGTTTGATTGCTCACATGACAAATTCGGAGATAAGAGACCAATCAAATCTTGTGTTCAGTTTAGATGATGATTGCTGCTGAGTTCGGATTTTTGTGCATGCATGATGATAGGTGATGGTGTCCTTAAACCCACGTCTCACATCTGATTGAAAAAAGTCCAGGATTGGCAGGCACATTCAACAATCTTCAGGCGATACCAAAATCCACAGGGACCTTGATTGCCACTACTTTGTCAACGATTCATTTGTATGCAACTTTTGGTGAGCTAAGAACATCTAAAGAATATTTCTGAATCTACTATTGAATTGGTAAGTTAGATCATTAATTGTAAGTTTCAATGCTCAATACCATCATGGTTTACAACATTTTATCTTTTCCACTTTTGTGAAGTACAAATGGTATTGCATGTTCACTAATATGATGCTTGATTTATTTATAAGTATAAACATATATGTTTTATTTGATACATGATGACGTAAGAAAAAGTTGATATTTATTATTCAGTTTGAGATCATATTTGATAGTATGCATTACTTTTATTTGGTTTTCCGTTGCAACGCACGGGCACCTTACTATATATATATATATATATATAGGAAAAATATCTTTTGCACCTGGATGTAATTACACCCACCTCTAATACCACCTAAACAAATTTGAAATAGTCCTCTAATATATATATATACTAGTAAAGTGTCCGTGCGTTGCAACGAAAAACCAAATAAAAGTGATACATACTATCAAAGCAAAAACCAATACAAATGTCTCCTTAGTCCGCCAAAGTTAGTCTAGAGTCACTACATTTGCACCTTTGGTTTGTACATGCTGACCAAAGGTACCTAAACCATTAGCGCCAAGACACGCTATGCCTACAAAGATGCTCGGCGGTGCAGTGTGGCTCTGCGAGACCAAATTCAAGAGAATATTGGCATGGAGCGGTGTTTGCAGTGTAATGATATTTGAGCCCGTGCGTTGTAAATTAACTAACAAAGAGAACAGCCGCCGATCTACAAAATGACAAACAAATAGTTAAATATCATAAATCAATTGTTTATCTTATGAAAAGATACGAAAAGATTTAGTGAATTGCTTACGTTATTTAATGTCCAAACATTCTGTCAAGTGTATCGTTCCTTACGTCAACAGTATTCATGATAAAGTTCCTTACATTCAAATCATGCAAAGACTACTTGACGCAGATTACGCTTTGAAGGAGCATTATTTAAATTATGAAAGACATACATACTTGCATACATTATTTACTTGTTTTGTACCTTCAAGCTCTTGTAGCCTATCACCTTGTGGTCCAAATATAAAATTTGTACAATCCATTGTCATTAAGCAACCTTTTCAATAATGTATTAATTAGATGAGGAACAGGAATAAAATATAAGATGATGATGTATTTATATTAGTTGCACACATACCATATCGACTATTTTTCTTCAGCATTGTCACAGCTAAAATATGATTCTGTTCCCCCGCAAGTTCCATTGTGTTAGATATCGTACAATAAGTCCATCCCAAATGCGCACAAATAATAAATTTTTACTGATGTACATAAAAAATGGACTCAATCAACAATATGCAATATAAATTATTTGTTTTCAAGAAAATAGAAGCATTCTATGCAACTTGCCTGTCATCCATGAGGCATAATTCCTTCATTGGTACACGACGTGGGAAGCTGTCGACATAGAGCAGTACAACCAATACATAGAGCCACTGCCTATGTACAGTACAACCAATACCGGGTCTAGCTGCGACTTGAAATGTCTATGAACAGTAATTGCAGCCACTGCCTGAAAGAATCAATTAATGCACATAAGAATTATTTTAAAGACATAATTGTGCAAACAACAAATGGTATTTTGAATAAGAAGAAAATCCCCCTCCTTTATATTCATCAATTTGGCTCTTATGTGCTGATGCTAGTGCTTGTATTCATCGATCCTTGAGCTTGTTCTCAACTCAATTGTGTAGTGCAATGGACCAGCAATACAAGCATTTCACCATAGCTTGAAAACCATTTTGCACCAACAATACATCAATACATCAACAGCAGATTGTGCCAAAGAAACCATTTTGCATTCAACAGTTCATTTGCGAGCACTTGTACAAGCAAAATTACAGAGCGCTGTGTTTAACGTTGTCTGGTGCACGAGTTATTACACATGATTCATTGAAATATAAAGTTACAACACCGAAGTAATAATTTGGCACCATGCCTTATCCATATTACACAATTGTAACAAAAGACTACTGGTAGCACACAGCAAAAAAACTCGCAGTCTGAGAAGCAACAACTTGGTGTTAGCTGCTAACTGCTGATGCTCGGCTATGCCTTATCCATATTACACAATTGTAACAAAGACTACCGCAGACACACAAAAAACTCGCATCGAGAAGCAACAACTTGGTGCTAGCGCTAATCTTCGCTTCTCGGCTAGCTTAGTCTTTGTTCTTTGCTCCCACCAAAAATAAGAAAACATTAACAGCATTACCTCAAGTACTGCACAAGAAACCCCTTGGTGAACTAAATTATTTGTGTACATTAACATATGTTCTTTGGACAAACACCACTTGGGTGTTGCTTAATCTCTGGTGAATTTCTGCTCCATTCACATTAGGATCTAGAGTGCAGTGTGTGGGACTGTTTGTGAGAACATCAGGCTTTGTATTATACTGTAGATCCTCTATTTGGATAATTCTCATGAATTGTAATTCTCATGATAAGAGGCATGTGCATAAACCATCGCATTTCTCGCTGTTTCTTTTCTTTTTAGTTTGTTGCAAATATTTGTTGTTGACATCACCTTAGCAATATAGTTTAGTAAATCAGGACATCATCTTGCCACTGGGGACAGAAGGGGCTGAATTGTTTTGTTTGAAAGGACAGATGCCAGAGATGTATGTATACAGAACTTGTTGTCCCATTTTCAATAATAGAGAGCGACCCCGGCGTGGTCAGCGACGCGGAAGACCGTGCGCTGGTGGGAGGAGAGCTCGGAGGCGGCCCTGTTGGCGGCGGCGAGGACAGCGTGGGTGCGGAGGCCGACGCAGGCGGCGGTGGTGTGGGGTAGGAGGGAGGGGAGGAGGCGCGCGCGGGGGGGGAGGAGGGGGCGGGGAGCGCGAGAGAAATCATGGAGGAGGAGGGCGTGTAGACGAGGGAGGCGGGGCGGCGGGGATGAGCGAGGGGAGCGGATCGGGCGATTAGGACGGCGGGGGGAGCGCGAGGCAGGGGGCGACGGTTAGAGCGCGAGAGGAAATCTGCGGAGGGGGAGGAGGGCGGTGGGATGAGGGGGGATTTTTATGGCCGAGAGGAGAGGGAGATCCGACGGTCCAGATCAGATGGAGGCTTCGGCAACCATCAACTTCTTCTTTTATAATAGTAAAGATATATATATATATATTGTATTATTTTTGGCTAAGAGATTGATTTTTCCGTCCTAACAGTGCCATTACCCTGCGGTTTCATGGTATGAAGACTCGAAAAATGAATTTACCTCGTAGACATGATTAGCATATTTATAATATATTTTATTCTCTTTAATGTAAATATATTACAATGTTATACGAATACTAATCTACATATCTTTATTTTATAGAATCTTTTTTGGGTGTCTTAGTACCGTCGTAGCCAGGTACTTGTTGCCGTACTATATTCTTATCTTTTTATCTATCCAATTAACATGTGTAATTGTGTATTGGATCATGCTTTTGGTTTAAAACTACTGTGGTAATCAACTCTGCTTTTACCGTGTATATATTGACTTATTCGTGTGTGTTGCCTATGGTCAAATCCACTCAGGCTCTCAAATTTTCCTGCCTCCGCCTCTGATGGCAATGTATTGTTAGTTTGTCACAAATCCCTGATTTTCATTTTCCATTAATTCTTGAGTGAAGATTTCTATCCTCTTGCATAATCTATCAAATCATCCCTTCCATCGAAAAAAAAAGGGGAAACCATGATGCCTAGCTAGCATCTACTACAACGACTCATGTGCTAATGCAAGTTTGGTCCCCTGTCGTTTTTGACTTCAATCACGCCATACCACGCGCTCATACGGATAAACATTGTTTACGAGTATGATAATACGTATACCACGTTGCTTTTCGGTGCGTCCTTAGTGGCCATTGGTGCTGCTTTTGGTCCACACACAGGCACGGCTTCCCATGCATGCACGCCGCTAGATCATGGCATGCGCTAGCGACACGTGGTGGTCCAGGACCACAGCCAAGTCTGAGGGAAATGGTACGGGAAGCAACGAACGGAGTCATCGGACAGCATCGACGGACCCACGGACCAGTGAACTGCCTACTAGGGTACGTTTCCTTTTGGTCCCAGCTAGTTTCCCGAGCTGCCTAGTCGACCATATCGCTACTAGATTCGTTTGATTACTTTACCCAAAGTTTTTTATCTTAAAAAAAGCTTTAACATAGGAGTAGTTTATATCGCAATACAGTACGTACAAAAGATGTTTATAAACACTAAGTGACATATAGGGGGTGATGTTTTAGCGATGGTTTCTGATTTTTAGCTGAAATTTTACTGTAGCTGACTTTTTTACTGTATCTGAGTTAGTTTTTTACGTATAATTAAATTTAAAAAATGTAAAAATAGAAAAAATATGTTAACCCATCACGGACAATGCAAAGGAACACAAGAAAAAAAGAAAAATGCAAAAAAGCTCAAAAAATCTAAAAAAATTCAGAAAAAGATAAATTACTGAATAGTGAAAAATAAACTGAAACTAAAAGTTAAAGCTGAAAAAAAACTGAAACGAGCGGGGCCATAATCCCTTAAAATTCCATCCCTGAGCGAAAGCCCACTTGTCAGTAGCTGTTTGTTCAGTTGCCAATTATTTTGTGGTGTGAACATGTTGTGCGATCCAGGGGTTGGATGCATCCGCGCACATGAATCACGGCACGCGCGCGTGCTTGCATGTGCACACCCTCCGCCGATGGCTTGTCGTACTACGTTCCCACTTCCCTGTGGCCGTGTGGATCTGCACGTATATGCGCGCCCGCCGGCCGACGGCATCTTTCGTATAGCCGCTACTTGTTCATGCGGCTCACTGGCACTCACGGCCAATAAATGGTAGCAGCCGGTTCATTAGGGTGGTGGCCCACGTGGTCTGTATAAAAGTGGTGGTAGGATTGATCCCGTGTCACTCTCATAAATTGAGTAATTGAGTTACAGTAATATATAATATTTGTTGGATTTAAATGTAATAACTTTAGGTTTAATCTTTTACCATAAAGTGATGATGAAAGTAAAGTAACTTTGAATTTAACCTTTTAACATAAAGCGATGATAAAAGTATAAACGATATGCTATATATGTGTGGGTCCGTTCGGGCTAGGTATTAAGGGGGCGTTCGTTTTAGCGATAGCTTCTGATTTTTGACTGAAATTTTATTGTAACTGGCTTTTTTTTACTGTAGCTGATTTGGTTTTTTTGGTATAATTAAATTTAAAAAAATGAAAATAGAAAAAATATATTAGCCTATCACGGACAATGCAAAGGAACACGGGAAAAAAAGAAAATTGCAAAAAAGTCCAAAAAATCTAAAAAAATCAGAAAAAGATGAATTACTGAATAGTGAAAAAAGCTGAAACTGAAACGAGCAAGGCAAAAGGTGTGACTGTGTTTCGGATGGAAGACTTGGCATGCAAGTTCCATGTCGGTGCTGTGCAGTTTGGCGTCGTACGTCGTCGCATTGCCCGGCCGGAGCACAGGACGGCATGCATGGGTTAAGTTGGCGGCGGCGGCCAGCGCGGCATTTTACGCCAGCGCCGTTGCCCCAGCCGCAGCAATTCAAGAGAACCGACCGGAACACATTACCCTGCAAAGGGCAAATTAACTGCACGCAGTCTGCCAAGCCTAGGCGCATGGAGCTGTCCAAGTTCTTGCATGGACATGTATAATGGTTGCAGACTTGGCTATATATGGAAATTCCCGTGAGCACTGGGCTATATATGGAAACGTTAGTGGCAATCCGATCAGACCAGTACATGTGCCGACTTCATCTCGCTTTGGATGATTGTAACTGCTACCTACGGAAACCTTAGGAAATCAACATCGAGCGATTGGTGTCCTGTTTCTCACTAAAGAAATTGCCCTTTTTTTCTCTCTTTCTTTTTACCCCTTACGGATCGCGGTGCTCTATGCGTACTGGAGCCAGCCAGCTAAAAGACTAGCCCACTTCGACTCTTTCTCGATGCGAGAAGACCACTGTTGCAGGCCATCGTTCAACCCAAATCTCGTAGCCCTGGTAGGCAGTCTGGTTTCAAACAGTTTTAGCTTCTAATTTTTTTTAATTTTTAGTTTATTTAAATAAAAAACCACTCATAACGTATTAACTTTTGATTTTAGTTTATTTTGCTTTTTATTTTTTTTCTTTATTTTTTTGTGTTGCTCATAACGATATAACATTTTTTATCCTTTTTTAAAAAACTAGTATCCATTATAGTATAATTTAAGTCAAAAACTATAACTAAAAACTTAAACCATAAGCTAGTTGGAGCACCACCGAAATAATTTGCACTTTGCACTGACAAGCGATAACGGCTCTGCAAGCCCCGCTACAGACAAAGAGAAGTAGTGCGGTACGGCCGGCCGGGGATCCCCGTAGGCTGCCGCTTTGAGTTGTTGAGAAGCGGACGCTGCAGATGACGCGCTGATCGATCGGTGCCGGCCCTTGAAGCACCGGCGCGCGCGGTGGTCGCTTCCTATATGTGGCGGCGCGCTGCTGCTGCTGCTGAGGGAGCGCCGACGACGGGGTCGTCGTGTGGCGCGCGCGGTGGGCGTACGTGACTGAGAAGCGTTGAGACTCGAGAAGGCAGTGTGGCCATCGAGCCGGACGCTTGTGTTGCTTGTACGTGTAGTGGGCGCGGCATATTTGAGTTACTAATTATTGGGCGCTAGCTATTGCACACACATGCCTCGCGCGACACTCAGGCTAGGAGCTGGATTTGGCGAAGCGGTAGCCCGTAATTAAGATGATTCAATTGATACACTCAAGTTTGTATCGAAAAATATCGATGGAGCTGACTTAGGTCGATCTGGTTCTCTTGTTTGCAATCCTGACAATACTGTACATACACTCGTTTGCAGTCTACACTGATATACTCAAGTATAGACCTGGATTTTGCTGGGGAAAGATCCCCACGTAACCTCGGGACCACATCTAATTCGAAGCAATGATGTGCCAACCCCGACCGAAGGACGTAAGGTTGGCCGAAGAATGCAAGGTTAGCCGAAGAACGCAAAGTCGGCCGAAGAACGCAAGGTCAGCCAAAGTACGCAAGTTGACCCTACGAGGACCCCGAGCCAACCTTGGCAAAGTACACAAGGTCAGCCCAAGAAGAACCCCGTGCAAAGTACTCAAGGTTCGGACTTAGCAGGGCCACACAAAGTACTCAAGGTTTGGACTCAGCGGGGCCACACGGAGCTAATGACCGAAATGTCCCTAAAAGTAAGTTAAATTCTAAGGGTAAAGTTGTAACTACGTAGGCCACTCCTTCTCCTCCTATAAATAGGACGCCTTGGAATAAGAGGAGGGGAGGCCACTCTTGTAATCATAAGACACTTTTTTGAATTCACTTGGTGGTGGCAATGGGGATATTTTGAGGTGATTGTGATATTTCAAGGTGGTTGTGACACTTCGAGGTGGTTGAGCTACTTCGAGATGGTTGTGCAACTTCGAGGTCCGTTCACATCCGAGATGGTCTTCGTATCCAACCAGAGATACTTGTATATTTACTGTCTCAACTCGTACCGACGATAAATTTGAAAAACCAACGGAGTTGAAACAACCAAACCTTATTTTGTCAAACTAGAATAACCAGAATTTTCTGTTGAACTAGCCGATCGACCCATTACTCGTTCACTAAAACTTAGCGGATTTTAGCCTTCTACTCTGAATCAACACCAAAAAGCACTTGCCAATCGTTAGTCATACTCGTCCTGTACCATCCATCGTGTGCATCACAAGGTCGATCGCGTGCAAGCTAGCTCACATGGGACCAGATCGAGGTCCAGAAGCTATGGTCCCGGCCGTTACTTAGGTCACACTTTGCAGCATCCAACTTGGCCTTGTGCACTGCATCTGCACGCGCCGGCTACTCCTAGCCCGAAAAGTGCAGATATACAATTGCAAACCCTAGCTAGATGGCCAGCTAGCTGCTCCTGGTGCGGCGAGCACAAGCATCGCATGCAAGACAACTCCAGTTTTTCAATACATTCCTCTGCATGCTCGTAGGGCCACACCGGCACACCGTGGCCAACTTTTACAAGTTTTAAATCCTGAGAAATTTTAGCTCCTCCCTTTTAATTTGAACTTTAATCTCTACATAGATAGCACTGACATACTTAATTTCTTTGCATCTGCTTCTGCTGCTCTATATATGTGGAGCTCCCATGCCCTAACCCCTCTTCATCCCTCACCCATTGCCTTGTGATGCACCATGATAGCTTAGCTTAGCAAGTTAGCATCGTGTGGTGTGGTATGTGCACCTTAAGCAGCTGAAGCTGCCAGCATGATCTGATATTTCTTCCATTATTGCTTTGGCTGATTTAGTTCTTGGAAAAGCTGGATGCCTAAGATTCAGATCGTGCTGCGCAGTTTCAACTGCTAATCGGAGCACTACAAGTTTCTTAATATCATATGCCGCTAAATTTCCGTCTCAAAGAAAAGAAAACCGAAATATACAAGAGAGATCTAGAGAGATGAACTCATATATTCGTGTGTGAAAAAACTCTAGCGAGCTAGAAACTCAGAGGTAAAGGATAGCTAAGCTGAAGGTGCTAGCTTCCTATGCATTGCTATATATGATCAGGTAAGTGTCATCTTAATCGCTTGCTACTTAGGAATGAGAAGACTGATATATTTGTGCATGAATTTCGTAATTCTTATTAGTTTCTTCAGACTATTTCTTGTCTTCTTTTTTTTTTGTTTCTGTTGATTTGTTAGTTTGAAACCGATCGATGAACACATAGATGTGATAATTCATAAGTTTTTTTACTTAGACAGATCAATTTTAATGTTTCTGGATAGATCTGTTGTTTCTAGCATCTTTAATATTTGGATCTGACCTCTCTTTGATTTCTAGCTAGATTATTCATCTCTTTGTTCCCCTCTATTTCAGAAAAGGGTTTGATTTTCAACGGTAATGTGATGTATAGAAATTTTAATTGTCTCTAATAAAGATAATGAGTTTGTATTCAGAAATAATCAATCGATTGTGGGCTCAATTGTAAAGTAGTTTGAAACATATCGGGTGCAACCCCATTACATTCCAGTATCAATCTTGACAACAAGCATAGATGCAACGCTTCCTCAATTTTTAGTCCAAGGTAAGCTAGTATACTCTTTGTTCGGATCAACGGAGTACACAAAAATTTTGTTAAGAATTTTAGCTTAGGAAAACTCCATTAATTGGTCTAAGATTGTTGTGTTAAACAAGACTTTTAAATGTTTTACGCAAATCTCAAAACAAAATAAGAAGATGCAGGGGGAATATCTTCATCACGAAAAAGTTCGCCTAATTTTTTTGGCATGTTTTTTTTATTATTCTTTATATTGAATTCGAACTAACTATTGTTGGACTTTAGGTGTATACTAGTCATTCCCATATCTTTCATGCATGTTCATGAGCTTTTGAGAAAAATTACCCAGATTGTAAATTGCTCCTTACCTAACCTTCCTCGTATATGTTTGATTTTAACCTGACATGATCAGATACTTAGGTTAACGAAAATGGAGGTTTCTCAAGATATAAGCCTGTTTTGTTGCCTTTTTCCACGATCTTGTGATAAGATGATGGCTAACATTTGAAACTAGATTTCTGTGCTTCATTATTCTTACCTACGGTTAACTTTTTGGTCAAGCTAGTTATAGTACTATATATCTTGCCGTCTCTTTGGGATGAAACTGAAACAATTTTTTTTTCAGACATGGGAGAGCTGGGCACTAGTTATCAGGTAATTCATATTCAGTTCTTAATTTTCAGGTGCTGATAATTTGTTTTACCATGACCTATATATTTGTTCTGATGTGTCCGCGCGCCAACGTATATAGATAGCGGCAAATTAACCTATACACTATATATCTTCATTTTTTTCTCCGATTAATGTATGCATGACCTAACTTGCTCAATATTTGAAGACTTGATCATTAAGCAGGTGACCTTGTAGTCGAAAATGCGAAATCAAACTACTACAGTGGTGATGATCGACATGCAATATGTGTTATATACCAAGAGCAGTTTGGTAATTTCTTAATTGAAAGAAAAGAAAAAAATAGAAAGGGGTAGGGCCCACCTGTCGACGGGCCAAGGGAAGAGATAAGGGAGAGGACACTGCGTCTCCTTCCCCACGCATGGCTCCTCCTCGCGTTCTCCGCAGACGGCTTCTCTCGAGCGCAATTCGCGGTGGCTCCGTTTGAGCATGTCTCTTAGGTGACCGAGTCTTGTAGGCAGACGGCGACGTCGGAGGCGCCAACGACTCGACAACTTCGGCTGCCGGTCGTTGGTTCTCTCCCTACATAGGCCGCAGCCCGTCTCCTCCTCCCCTCTTTCCTATAAAATGTGGCTCTCTCCCCTTTGTTAGGCATCCTGATTTGGTGAGTTCCCCTTCCACCTCCTCCCTCAGTAGACCTTCGACTTAACTCTTGAGAACCGCTGGCCGAATTATCTCCGTCGCCATCGGTTGGGTGTCGAATCACTATTCTAGGGTTTTCCCGTGTGGTGTTGTTGCCCCTTTTCCTTGGATCTGCCAGTGCGGAAAGGGTTTTGGGGATTAGCCTCTAGAAAGCGATTTGGCTGAGCGTTGTGCTGAGGTTTTGGAGGAGAGATTGTGACTTATTACTGGTGTTCCCAAGAGCTCTTGGCCAGAGCTCTTGTCGGCTTGTGCGGCATCCACTCGACCCTCGGCTTCTACCTTGGCTACTTAAGGTCGGAATGTGCCACTGTATCTCTGATTGACATCATCCTCTTGCTCGGCACAGCAAGGTGCTTGGTTTTCTAGGTTAGCGCTCCGTGCGTGCCTTGCCACTTTCGATCTTCATGATGATTTCGAATATCACCGCCACAGTAAGTACACCGGCTTTTGATTCTTTGCATTTCATGATATACTCCGTTGATCTGTGAGTTGGCAATTGTAAAGAAGTTCTTGTGGGTACTGCTCGATGATGAAATGGCATTAAACTGAAATTGTATATGATCATGGGTATAGACTGGTCTCGAGCTTTCGGTTGGCTTGCTATTTGGTATGTTATGATCTTGAATGTTGTTATTCACCTTGCTTGCTGCTCACTGTGTTGTCACCTTTATGTTATTTGTGATTAAGTTTGATCACTTTAGTTGGTGCAGAACCCTGTTATTCTATCATAATCAATATTGCTCATGTTAATTGAATAGTTGATTGGTTATTGGTAACATTTATGCCGGTCAGTAAGCCGTATTCATGATCTGTTAGCTTCTTTTCATAGCAAAGTGTGATTTAAGCTTGAGATCTAGTCTATAAGCCATCATATATAATTAAGATTGCATTTTATCATGGTGGAGACGGCCAAGAATGAATCTTGTGCATCTAGCCTTCTGAGAGCAATGAAATTCATACAACTCAATTTGTTTTTTTGGTCAGATCAGCATTTAGAAGCAGATATTTTCAATTGTTTATGCTGATTCCTAAATATTGCATGATATATGTTGGAAGCATTTGTTTCTTTCTAAATAGCTCAAAGAGTTCACATGGTTATATATTAATTAAGTCATTTATATGCTTGTTACATCATACTTTTATCTTTATAGAATATATTGGAACTAAATATAAATATATGTTTATACCGTAATATTTAAAACAATATGTATACAACACACAGCGAGATACGACAATCGAGACAAATTCCCGTAAATATATAATTAAGTTGGTGTTTGGTTCGGTGGATTCAGAGCGTAATCCGATTATAGCACAAGTTGATTCCATTCTTTTGCGTATCGAATCCTGGCCCATTAGAAGTCCAATTAGGCAACACCCCAAACTGAGCGTATTGGGATCCTATGTTCCCCCTCTCGTGATTTCCTCACCGCCGAAGAGGATCCTCTTCACACACACACACACAGCGCACCGTTGAGGAAGAGCTCGTCGGCGGAGGACATCGCCGATGCCACGGGTGGACTAGAAGCTCGAGGAGAAGTATTGACCTCAAACTAGTCCTCGCCGGCACTCGGACCGCTCAAAGCGAGGCTCGCGGCGCGCTGAAGAAGGTGTAGGGGAACGGTGCGCCATGCATGGTAGGGTTGGGCAGTGCACTGGATGGAGCAGGTGTTGTCCCAACCGTTGCCCCGACGAATTGGCCGCCGGAGTTGGTGTCCGCGGCGACGACCATTGTGCCGACGAGTGGTGTCGAATACCATTACCTCGAGAAACCCAGCACGTTAGGTAATCATCACTGTGTGCATCACCAAATCCCCTGTAATCCCATTCCAATTGAGTTAAGGGGGTGATCGTTTTAGCGATGGTTTTTGACTGAAATTTCACTGTAGCTGACTTTTTTTTACTATAGCTGAGTTAGTGGATAGTGTAGTGAATAGTGAAAAAAAAGCTGAGACCGAAAAAAAGCCAAACCGATCACCCAGCGTTGACGTTCTTGCAATTGATTCGAAATTCAGCATTAATATGGCAGCACGTACGTTGCTCAAAACTGGAAGGTGTCCTCGAATTGTCCAAATTTCATTATTTACACATTGGGTGCATATATATCTATGCAATGTCACTGTAAGGTACAGTTGTTACTGGAGCAACATCTACTGTCATTATTGGGC
This sequence comes from Melocanna baccifera, assembly GCA_036346265.1. Taxonomy (NCBI): domain Eukaryota; kingdom Viridiplantae; phylum Streptophyta; class Magnoliopsida; order Poales; family Poaceae; genus Melocanna; species Melocanna baccifera. Next base: position 36,889,067 of record CM070676.1, on the reverse strand, counting down.
CATTGTTTGCAATTTGGTATGGTACAAATTAGTGGCGAATGAAGGATAAAAATGCTGCTTAGCTTAGGGGTAGCCGAGGTTGCGTCGGCCATAGTGCGTCGGACTGGATTTTTTTTTTTTAAAAAAAAAAAGAGTCGCAAGGTTGATGTGCTGGGCACACCAAAGAAATTTTCGTATTTGTGGCCCTTGATTTTTTTTTTGGCAAAACTAGCCCCCTTTCAGCCATATTTGCATTTCTAACCCCTGTACAAAAGACCTACCCTCAGTGTCGAACGCGACAGGAAGGGTTCGTCCACCCAATTCCCTGCACGATTCATCCTCGCACGCGTTGTTTTCTCCTGTGCTCGACTACTTAAATGCGTAGCAGCTTCGTGAAAGTGCAATTGATGAGTTTACCGCTAAATGACAGATTGCTACGTTGATTAATCAAAATGTAACACATAATATATGTAATGTAAAAATATGTCTGAACAAAAAATCTTTTGCCATATTTTACATTTAATTGTTTATGCTTCATTCATACTGTGTAGATTATGAACACCATTATAGAACGTTATGAACTAAATTATCGTAATTACTAAATAAAAATAATCTGTTGCCATGCTTTTTTTCACTACACTGGTCTCTGTATGCGTCCATGTGGATCCCATGTTCTGGTGGCTGGACACTCCCCCTTTTCCTTCGGCGCGGTAGCACATTTGCATGTTGGCAATTCTTTTATGGCCAATGGTCCTTAAGAAGCAAATGTACAATTTTTTTGAGAAACAATAGCAGAAATCTATAAAGTACTATGTTCGATCTTTTTTACAGCATGGAAGTAAGCATGAACAAGTTTAACACATGACGAAGAATATTTTCACAAGTTGAGAGAAAACTTGCTCATTAGATTTTATTTTCAACAATGCTACTATAAGGGTACGTAGCAACACATGCACCCACATCATGTAAGAATGCATACCTTTGGAAGAAAGGAATAGCTTAGCAGGTAGGATGGCGGGCTACTACGTAATGGCCTGGTCTACTGCGTGGACCGCGGCCATTTGCCCTTTGTCCTGAGGTCGGCGTTGCAGTCCTCGCCAGCCACCCTGGCCTTGGTCGCCAGTTTGCATTTTCTCTCACGCTCCTCCTCACGAGTCTCGCGCTCTCTGTGCCTGCACACCTTCATATGAGCTTGCGTCTCTCACTGGATATGCATGCTTCGATCTTTTAAAGCATATAGACCCTTAAAAATAGTTTTGGTAATTAATAATATTATATGAATATAGGACTAATATATTTATTGAGTGTTTGAAAGGTTTAGTTCTGGTGACAAGTATGAGATGCATGCTAAAGGTCAACTTAAGAGTCAATATGGTTCAAGACAAAAGTACAACTTGTTTAGTATCCTTTTTATTTTACCAGTCTTAAGAGAAAAGATGAAAGATCAGATTATAGATTAAATGTCATACTATTAAAAGGGATCATGGCTAGTAACTTGACAGCGTATTCTTGTGCTATTAGGATCAATTTAGAATCATGCATGCACTTAAAACTAAAATTAAAAGCCAATAGTGCATTGTCAGGAAAATCGGTAGTACCAGCGTGTAACTGGCAGTACTACAACAGTGCGGTGTGATCAGGATGACAGTGCGGAAGTACCGACGTATAGTTGGTAGTTTGTTTTTTTCCAGAGAGTTCCATTCGAAACACTTATTTTCTTTAAAAAACGGTAGTACCAGAGTTTCAATGACGGAACTACCGCAAAGAAGTATAACCGCACCTCCTGAACAGTACTACCGAAACCTCGGAAGCTCCAAAAAATTGGACGGTACATTTTTCCAAAGAGGACCAGGGTTGGCCCTCAAAAATAAATGGAAGTACCGCTCAAAAAATGGGAAGTACCGAAGATTAGAACTATCGTGATTACAATGGCAGTAGTACCGCGCCGATTTTCAATGGCTAGTTAAAGGCTCTAAAATAGTTGTTACTGTAGTGTCAGACCAGGTGCAACAGTACCACAGTTTGTATAGCGTTACTATCGCTTGCCCTGAAAAATTCAGAGATCTTCTTGCAATGGCTATATTTAGTTGGTGAGGGTATAAATACTCTTCCACTAGCTTAAGGGCAAGACGAAAGACTTTATTTAACATCCTTAAGCAATAGAGCACTTGTCCAAACCTCAATTTCACACTTTGCATTCATTTGAGGTAGTTGAGCAAAGTCAAATGCATTTCATTTCAGATTGATCCATGGATATTTGATCACCGTCAAGTAAAGTGTGGTTTATTATTCTTAGTGTTTGCTGGCACCTAAATAGCTTGGCGAAAGTTTACGAGGTAACTTCTTTAGGAAGATTGTGAAGAATCCAGATGACGCATTGTGAAGGTTGGAGCTCACCTACCCAGAGTGGGAAAAAGCTACCACTAGTGGATTGAGGTGTTGAGACTTAATTTGTGGAGCCGGTCCAAGTCACTTCGACTTTCCTCAACGTGGATTAGTGAAGGCCAGCAAATCTTCGATACCATGGAAAAAACTTTCTTTGTCATTTGGTTTATTTTTTTGCCTCTACTTTCCACACATATACTTATAGCATTTTGTTATTATTGACTTTGTCATATACCAGAATTGTGTAGGTTTGATTTGCTTTGAAATCTTGCCCAACTATAAATTATGGTAATTAGTTTTAAAATGTAATAATTTTTAAAACCTCCTATTCACCCCACTCTAGTCTGTTATCCTTGATCCTACAAGTGGTATCAGAGTTGGTCTCTCGTTGAATTAGACTTAATTGTCTAGATAAAAAAGGATGGCTAGTAAGGGGATTGCTATAGAGAAGGCACTTATTTTTTTAATGGCTTTAGTTATTTTTATTAGAAAATTAGAATGCCTATTTATCTTAAGGCCATAAGTCCGAGCATATAAAAAATTATAAATGTGGGTTATGTCATGTCTCTTGATCCACTACATAAGAGGGGTGTAATACTTATTTTGATGTTTAAGCTATGAATGCTCTATTTGGCACTTTAAATGCGAATGAGTTCAATAGAGTGAGTAATTTAGAAATCGCTCATGACATTTGAAATACCCTCTCGAAAATCCATGAGGGAACATTTATGGTTAAAGAAGCCAAATTACATAACCTTCGGATCAAATATGAGATACTCACAATGTTGCCTCATGATGATGTAAATGAAATGTATTCTCGTCTCAACAATATTGTGAATGAGCTCATGGCCTTGGCCCGTCACTAAAAGATGTTAATATTGTAAGAAAAAAATAATTAGGGTATTGTCGGAGAAATATAAGACGTTGGTGAGTCTCTTCCTCAACTCACCTGAGTTAAAAAGAATGACTCCAATACAACTCTTGAGAAATCTCATCACCAATGAGTTACATAAGAAGGATAAGAATGAGCTCTTGGAGCAATTCTCTTTCAAGGGTAAGAAGATCACCACTTTTAAGGTCAAGGCGGTATCAAGTGATGAGTCCGAGGATGATGAGGACTCCGAGGAAGAATTGTCCCTCCTTGTGAGAAAAATAAAGAAATTTATGAAGAGACGCTTATACCAAAGCGTTAGTCATGAGAAGGGTAAGAAGGGGCACTCCTATGACTTCATTGCTATGAGTGTGATGAGAAGGGCAATCGTCTCTTATTGCCCCCATGAAGAAGGATGACAAGAGCAAGTTATCCAAGAAGAAGAACTTCAATGGGAAGAAACTTTTCAAGAAGCTTCATAAAGATGAAAAAGAAATAAAGCCCGCACGAAGAGTGGAGCTCCGATGAGGAGTACACAGACTCCGATTCTGATGAGAATGAGTCTCCCAAGAAGAAGAGACTCATCGACATCACCATAAAAGAAGCTACATCACTCTTCTCATCTCCTATACACCTCATGGTAAAGGGAGAAAAAGGTAAAATCCTTCAATGATGATGAACCCTCGTATGATGAGTTTATGGCCATGCTAGTAGAATTAAATGAATATCTTATAAAAGAGAAGTCTAAATTCAAAGTCTTAAAGAGAGAGCATCTCTCTCTTAAAAATTCTTATGGATAGCTAAAAGAAACTCATGACTTGCTTGTTCAAGAAAATTCTAGCAAAACATGCAGTAACATTGAAATTACATGTGATATTTTTAATAACATACCTAGTGTAGAAATTGCTAGAACTAGCACATCTACTTTATGTGATGATTTACTTGATATATCATGTTGTTCTAATATTATCTCTAATCAAGTAAATATTAAGTCCTGTGATGCTAAGCTTATTATTGAGAATAGTGTGATAAAGGAGTAAGTGACCAAGATCAATAAAAGCTTGAAAATGTGCTTCAAGGGTAAGGCTATACTTGATAAGCTATTGAGTAAGCAATGATGCTCATTCAATAAGGAAAGTTTTGGGTATGTGCCCAAAAAAGGTAAAAAAGGCAAGCATGCCCACAAGATTTATGAGACAAAATAGTAAATATTGCCAAAAGTGTTGAAAAATAGTACACATGCAACAAAATTGTTCAATAAGTAAGACGCCATCTATTGGATTATTTGATTCTTGTTATATGCTTAAGAGATCGAAGAATGGTAGTGTTATTGCTAAATTTATTGGCACCTCAATTCTTGGTACTAAAAAGAATGCTAGTTGGATGCCCAAAGCCTTGGTTACTAGCCTCCAAGGACAAATAAATTTAGGTATTTAAAAGAATCTAATTTTCTTTTATAGATGAACTACAAGACCGGTGAAAGACATTGGATGCTTGATAATGGGTGCACTCAACACATGACTAGTGACTGAAAAATATTCACCATATTTGAGGGTGGAAGCAATAATAATATCACATTTGGAGACAACAATAAAGGAAAGGTACTTGTATTGGGTAAAATCGCTATATCAAATGATATTTCTATTTCTAATGTATCTCTAGTAGGAACATTAAATTTCAATTTACTATCTATTGTTCAATTGTGGTATAGGTTTAATTTGCTCATTCTCTAAGGGTAGCGATTTCAAAAGAAAAGGAACTTATTTTTAAAGGTTTTAGATTTGAAAATCTTTACTTGGTTGATTAAAAACTCGTTTAATGGCTAAAACCCTTTTGGATTGGTTTTGGTATAAAAGGCTCACCCATATGGGTATGATCTAACTCAAAAAGCTTTTTCAAATATGACTTAGTAGTTGACTTGAAAGATGTGAAGTTTGAGAAAAATAGATTATGTCGCGCTTGCTAAACCGAAAAGTAAGTTGCAAACTCTTATCCTCCTAAAAGTATCATATCAACTTCTAAGCCATTGGAACTCTTACATATGGATTTGTTTGGGCTAACAGTCTATAAGGGCATTAGGCGCAATAGTTTTTGTTTAGTCATTATAGATGATTACTTTAGATGCACGTGGGTATTTTTATTACATAATAAAGTCAAAGCCTTCAACATTTTCAAAAGTTTTGCAAAAATGGTCCAAAATAAATTTAATTTCAAAATTAAGAAAATCTGTAGTGATAATGGTTCTGAGTTCAAGAACACTAAAATTGAAAATTTTTGTAATGAACTTAGAATAAAGTATGAACTTTCCACTACCTGAATTTTGGAGCTAAATGGAGTTATAGAAAGGAAAAATCAAACAATAATTAAAATGGCAGGGACAATCTTGGATGAATATAATACTTTTGATAATTTTTAGGTGAAAACTATGAACACCGCTTGTATACCATAAATCGTCTTTATTAGCATCATCTTTTGAAAAAGACTTTCTATAAGCTTCTTATTGGAAGAAGACCGAATATTTTCTATTTTAGAGCATTTGGTTGCAAATGCTATATCTTAAGAAAGGGTGTTTGGCTCTCAAAATTTTAAAGTCGGTGTGATAAAGATTTTTCGCTTGATTATTCTTCTAATAATAAAGCTTATAGAGTTTTCAACAAAAACTCTAGTTTAGTTGAAGAATCTTGTGATGTTCATTTTGATGAAACTAATGGCTCTCAAGAAGAGTAAGAGAATTTGGATGATTTAGATGATAAAGGACTAAAACAAGCAATGGAGAATATGTAAATTGGTGGCCTCAAGCCAAAGGAGAACACAAATGGATCATCTTCATCAAAACAAGTTGAAACTCCCACATCTTCCAAAACAAGCAACATTCAAGCAATAGATGCGAATAACAAGGAAGATCAACTTTCAACACTACCACGAAGATCCACAATGTTATATCCAAGGATCACCCAATAGATTAAATATTGGATAACGTGAGTAAGAGTGTTCAAACAAGATCTAGAGTAGTTTTATTTTGTGAACATTACTCTTTTATGTCTTCTCTTTAGCAAATAATTATTGATAATGCTCTAGATGATCCGGATTAAGTAAATGTTATGCATGAAGAACTAAATAATTTCGCCCAAAACGACGTTTGGACCTTAGTAAAAAACCCAAGGAGCAAAATGTGATTGGCAAGGTGAAGATTGGAGTTGTGGTAAGAAACAAGGCAAGGTGAAGATTGGAGCTCGCCTGCCTAGAGCAGGAAAGAGCTAGTACTAGTGGATTAAGGTGTTGAGGCCTAATTCGTGGTACCGATCCAAGTTGTTTGGGCTTTTCTCAACATGGATTAGTGAAGACTGGCAAGTGTTTGGTACCACAGGAAAATTTTTCCTTGTCATTTGGTTTATTTCTTTGCCTCTAATTTTCACACCTATACTTCTAGCATTTTGTTATTATTGAGTTTGTCATATTTAGTTGTGCTAGAGATACACTTGTAGAGACTTGTGCTTGTAGTGTCTTAGCTATACTAGAATTGTGTAGGTTTGAATTGCTTTGAAATCTTGCCTTGTTATAAATTATGGTAATTAATTTTAGAATGTAAGAATTTTTAGAACCTCCTATTCGACCACTCTAATCGATTATCCTTGATCCTACATCTTCACTGCGTCGCCACAGCTCCCTCCTCTCGCGTTCCATCTTGATGTCCTACTCCTCACGGTCCAGATAGCACTAGCCGTGCAAGTGGATCTCCTGGTTGTTTCATTTGTGTTACGCGCATAGAGGATCCAGAGACTATGGGAAGAGAGGAGAGCTTGCTAGTGTGTGCCATAAAAGAGAACTAGTAGGGGAATGTATTGTAACGCGTCCTTACCGGCTATCGATAGCTGCCCGTGTCCCAACGCTGGTCAGGATAGTCCCAAGTGTAGTTTCTATAACCTCAGTAACATATGCCTAAACTCAATCGCTGCTTAGACTTAAAGAACTTGCCCTAATCCCTACACAAACAGAGGGGGGCGTCTCCCCCACGGGTGGGTCTTGCGGCGAATGCTCAGTGGAAATGTTGAGGTATGGGTTGGACGTACGAGGGATTCATTTCGGAGAGGTGGTCTCCTGGCATGCCCCCCTTGTTCATCCTGGGTTGTAGTAGCCCTTGCAAGTCGCGTGATCTCCTCCTATTGCTTCTCCATATTAGCGATGTAGTATTGCAGTCATGGTGTAGGAAATCCCGCTGCAGACGAAGTAGTACTTGTAAGCTAAGGTGACGTAGTGTACGCGTTACAAATCCAATTTGGCTTGGGCAAATTCACATCCACGAGGTAGCGTCACGCTAGATGATTCGTGGACTAGCATCTTGTTTGGTTTTGTCAGTGCACAAAGCAACTTCATTGGGTCACGTGACGGTGCAAAGCTACCCCCATCAGGTCAGGATGCCACGCAAAGTTGCCCCTCTGGGTTTACTGTAACTTCAACTATATACAGTCACTTGTACTAGCCATTTTGCCCTCACGAAATGCCTGCTTGCTGGCACTAAAGAAGTGGCCATTTGGTAGAAAAGGAGTCGACGGTTGAGACTATAAAAGGCACCTATTCCTCAGACACTTCCCCTCCTCATGCATTTCTCCCCATTCTCTCTATCTTGGCCTTATTTCTCTCTTCCTTAGATGTCGAGATGAGCCAAGTGAGCTCCTCTTCATTGGCACCCGCAGTGTTTTGCCCAAAATATAACATGTTTGTGAAACAAAAAAACCTCGGGAATGGCCAAGAATCCTAGACGCTAGTACTACAAGTGCCCTTTTTACTCGGTGAGTCAGTTTGGTTTGGGTTGCTTCCAATCGTTCTCCACATGTTAGAAAACCTTTTTTATTGATTGAATTGCAGGATGGTTCAGGTGGTTACCAATTCTGGGTGTAGGAAGATGAAATGAGCACTAGGCACGGTCTGGACGAGAAAGCTATGATGGGGAGTAGGGATACGGTAGAGATGAGGCATCATTTTGACAGACTGGAAAGCAAGATGTACTTAATGTTGTGTGTTGTTTTCTTTTTTGTGTTGGTCGGTATCTGGAAGGTGTAGTGCTGTGAGTGTTGTTGTGATTCGCATTATTACCTGCACTGCTTTTTATGATCTATGTCGATGTAATGTATATCCATGCCTATAGCATAGTAGATAGTTACAAGTTGTTATTACCACTTTAATGTCTTCGCATTGCAGCAATATGCACACATCCACGAAGTCACACATCGTAGCATGTCGCTCTGCAAAATTACCTCGTTGGGTCATGTCGAATTAATGCGATCACAAGATATCGAAGTAGTAATTTTGAACCAGACCGCCATGTGCTCATTATGCGTGAAGATCATAAGTTATGAACTATCAAGTAATATTATGGAACGTCCAAAATCACATGTAGGAGATGAACTATACATTTGCTTTGTAGGGTTTATTAGCACAAGAAACAAAAATGGCAATGCCCCTAACGATCTACTGGTCATCTCCGATGAATCTGTTCCTACAATAACGTCAGCCTCTCAGGTGGTCGTACATTCTACCGCAGGTCGTAGTGGGGCTCCTCTCCGAGCGTGTGGTCATGCTAAGGGGGGATCACCAGGATGAGTGGCATTGAGAACATCTCGGTGATCCAATCCCTAAGCTGTGCAGTAGGATCTGCAGAGGGGCACCAACTTGGCGAAGCTTTGCACAGTGAACTGCGCAGAACGAAGCTATTAGGATAGAAATACAAACAAAGGTCATACTTTCATTCAGTAAAATTGTTACCTACTGCTGTGAACTGGATGGCCCCCTATACTAGTACGTGTACTTGTACGAAGGGTCGGGTACGACGTGCAGCCGGACTGATACCATGGGGCTGTATCGCCCATTTACTTTTGTCCAATAGTGGGGTGCTTGGTTCCCCCCATACGGGCCGGCGAGAGAATCTAGGACAATGTCAGGCATTGTGGGTTGCATCTCCCTGCTCTCCGGTATGGCCTTGTCCAGCCTTCGTGATGACAATGGCAGCAACGTGGAGTCCCTGCTCTCCGGTATAGCCACCTCCTACCTCCGTGACGATGACGGTAGTAATGTGGAGTCCCTACGTCACAACTGCGTGGAATAGCATGATTAATCAAGGATGAATTAGTTCAACACAGCGCAACTACAACTCTATTGTCACTCACCAAGGAGGTCTGCTATGTGGACCATTGGCCGTTGACGTTGCGTTGCTAGGTCGACTCATTTGGATGGGAAGATGGAGGTGGTAAGAGTACGCAACGATACTCTGTCTGGTGTCTCAAGTCGATATCGATAGGCCTTCCACAGCTCATGCTGCGAATGATGTGCTTAACATTGTCCACAATAGACTTCATGACCACATGAAGTCATTCAATTGTGTTATTCCTTCCTCGCTCTAGTTCCTGATGGCCGCATTGCACCACACTCTACAAATGGTCCAACTGTATGGTTACCAAACAAACAAAATTTTATTAGTGTAGCCTATTTCAGAGGGTGTTTTATGTGCTACGTGCTCAACGTACCAACTCATCATGGCACGCTACACGGTGCAGGTCTAGCCCCAAGCCCAAGCGTTTAGTATGGCTAGGATATGCATGTTGGGCCGGAGGCGCACCTGTCAATGTCGCCCATGTGTGTTGTACATACCATTTCAGGTATGTGCCATAAGTCCCATCATCGTAAGTCCATGCCTCCTACAAAATGTTATCAAGGGCAGATTACCATGCATGTATCCATGGTTGCTGCATCGAAAGCCAGTCATCGTTCTTGCAGCCCTTCTTCGTCTGCTTGACGATGGAACAAAACAAATAAATTATAATACTAACATAACAAATGAATAACTGAGCTACAACATGAAGCAATGCTATGTGCTTACAGGTGGGTATGCCTTTGAAGCAATTGCCCTAGAGCTGGACGCATCTCCTGGTGTAGTTGGAATTGCCGCATCACCCGTTGCGAGTTGTAGGGCTCAACCATATGGGAGAACACCAAATGACAAGTTGTCCTCCAACACGCCGCATCCTGGTGGCATAGCGAGCTCACACCACTCGGCGCCATGTGCTACACGAAGGCATCTGTTCAAGGAGCCCATATTATGTCATCCTCGTGCAAGGCCTCGAATTCATTGTGGAACTCCTTGCCCTAACCCACCCCAACACTACTACTGTCCTCAGGATCCCATGGTCGGGCCTTCCATGGGATCCTCATTGTTCGCCCCACCATAGAAATGCTCGATGCGTGGGAACGGGTGCTCGGTGCGTGGGTAAGGGTGCACTAGGGAGCAAAAGTACATCTATCTGACCGGGAAGTGCTCCCACGACCACAGCCACAACAAAGTATGGCAAACCGAGAGCACAAGCTCAATTCCCGTGCGACACTATGAAGCGTCACATAGGCTGTGGTACGTGACGCATAGTATGGCTAAACCCCAACTGTACTGTAGCACGTCCTCATTGTCGGAGTCCACGATGGACTCCACAAGGTGAAGGTAACTAGGGTAAACCATGTCCCCCTGCGTGCTAGGGAACATGACCAACCCAAACGAAAAATAGCAAATATGCAATTAGGTAGCATCGAACCACCTCCTCTATTGTGTCATCTGTGTAATGCATGATCATCGTAACGAGGCGTGTGGAACGCCCTTACACCTCTCGGCGATAGCTTGCCCGAAGCGATGAGCAAGACGCGCCTTCCAGTCTAGCGATCTCGGAGGAGGAACAACTGCAAGGCCTCACAATGGTAGACTGGTGATGAAGATGGCGTCCTGTAGTGTCACAGTCATCTCCCCCCACCGGAAGTGGAACCTGTGGATCTCCAGTCGCCAATGATCAACTAGGATGAAAAGAAGAGAGGCATGAATTAGGAGATTCTGCCCTGTATTTAGCATGCAGACGAATGCAATCAGCCCACACTGACAAAGCCTCCCAATGTACCGGTCGTCCAACAGCCAGGTCTCCCTCGGTCCCTATGCCACCAAGGTTGGTGGCCCATCGCCGCCGATCCAACCATAACAACAATGCTGGACGTCACATTCCTCCTCAAGTAGGAGTGGTAGATTACATATCATTGCTGCAAATAGAGAATAACCAATATATACATAAACAAAATATATTATAGTACATCAAAATAATTTTCATAGAGATGACAGCAGCATTCAATATAGAAAACGAGCTGAAAAACTCATAATTAGCGAATTTATTTAGGTGTACTACTTATGAAAATTTTTAAATATAGTAAACAAGATGAAAAACTTATAAAATGTTTTGGAGCCTCCTGACAAAGTGTACTTAATTTTGTTTTTCATAATTTATCCATTCTTAATTTTACTCAAAAATTCTTACAAACAATATATTTGAATTAATTTTTGAGTAAAATTTAGAAGGAATAAAATTATGAAAAAATTATACAATCAATAACACTTTGTCAGGAGGATTCTTAAAAAAATTTATAATTTTTTGAGTTCATTTTCTATATTTAAAAGTTTGTACAAACAGTACATTTAATTGAATTTGCTAATTATGAATTAATTAATACTAATTATGCATGTAAATTGGCACCACACGATGGCTCTGCAACAATAGCGGCCATTTCTGTAGTAACATACTAGCGTACTAGCGTATGTATATTTCTAAAATATGTGCAGTTACAGTTGCACGTAAAATATGTATGAAAATATTATATCACAGTATCACAAACAAGTTAACATACATGTGCGTGAACTATCGTACAAACTGAACAATTGTGCATATAAATTAATATACATATATTATTTAGTACTTAATGATCAAAATTGCATTAACAAAAGTATTAAATACCACGAGCGAACGAATGGAGAACGAAATGAGCGAACGCTTCTGATTCTTATGCACGCTTCCACTTATATAGCTAACACATGCGGACAGCAAGTGACTCGACTTGATGCAACGCGATGACAATGTGACATAAAGAAGACAAAAAAACAAAAACAAAACAGGACAAAGCACTTTTAGCGCGCGCATGCATGGCGTGGAGCTCTTGCCATGCACGGGCACAGGCGAGTCCTGCGGCGCTGGGGCCGGGGACAGTCACTGCTGTGCACGATCTTTGGGCAAGAGCACCAGATAGGAGCTACATTTGCAAATATGGATGGAAGGGGCTAGTTTTGCAAAAAAAATAATTTTAGAGGGTCACAAATGCGAAAATTTCCACACCAAGGGCGATAGGTTTAAGAGGAGGGGATCCAATGACTGTGGGGGCGTTCAGAATGGCGTTGGCTTATGACTTTTTTACTGTAACTGGCTTATTTTTTTGCTATAGTTAAGTTAATTTATTTAGCATAATTAAATTTTAAAAAATTAAAAATAGAAAAAATATGTTAGCCTATCACAGATAATGCAAATGAATACGAGAAAAAAAAAAAGAAAATGAAAAAAGTTCAAAAAATCTAAAAAATAGAAAAAGATGAAATTACTTAATAGTGAAAAAAAGCAGAAGTCAGAAGTAGAAACTGTCTTTAAGCCAAAATAAGAGGGACCTTAAAAACATAGATATTACCGAAGGTAGATATCAAGTTATATACGCGAAGAGATAAGATAAAGAAGAGAAAATAATGAACTCATAAATCAACGTGCGAATGTCAAAAGAGTATCTTGAATGAAGAGACTCAACATGTAAAGCGATTTTCTTTAAAAACTAAAGCAATGTGTGGTGCCCTCCCGAGCCCCACCATCTCCTCTCTCTCCACTCCTAGGTCCTGCCGGCATCCATACGAACGCATCATCTCTCCATGCATACAACCCATGCACCTTTTAGTTTGCTGTGTCAGGGCATCTCCAATGGTACTGAGTCAGCTGGTTATTTGTATGTACACATCAGCATATATCCTATGTGGAGGAAAGAGAGTATGTAAAACACAAACAGCTAGCTACTATTTTGTCTCTAGTCTATAACGCAAAACGAGGCAGGTTCTATAAATGTCTGTGTGTGCATGTAAACATCAAATAGCTATCCTTATAGATAGTCCTTTGGAATGCTAGCTTTTAGTGTGTACTCTATAGATGATGTGGAATCCTTATAGATAGTACTTAGCTAGGACCATTGGAGATGCCCTCAGTCAGACCACCACTGGTACCCACATCCCCATGTGATTACTAGAGTTGCCGTAAAGGGCTTTGAGGGTATTTTTTGGGTGCACATGGAAACAATGTATGTATATAGCGGTCTGTGGTATATAGCAATATATTCAAGTATGTGTTTGAGTAGGACACGACATGACAAAAAGAAATGTTTAGAAGGAAAAATAAAAATATAATAGATAATATGGATTTATTTTATAGAATAAATTTCCACAGAACTACAAATTAAACTATAAAAAATCTACAAGTTTTAACAACTATTTCAGAGAACAAAAGATTTAAGAGATAGATGTGTCGCAAAGTTACATGTTTTACGCCCTGCTCAGTTCGGCTGCGCGTTGGGCTGCGGTGTTGGGTGGCAGCTTCTCCAGGTACTGTAGCGTTTTGTCTTTTTTCCCTTTTTTGTTTTTGTTTTGTTTTGTTTTTTCGTATTCCTTTGCATTGTACGGGATAGGTTAACATGCCGCTTTTATTTTTACATTTTTAAATTTAATTATACCCAGTAAGCCAACTCAGCTACAGTAAAAAATCAGCCAGTTACAGTAAAATTTCTGCCATAAGCCATAAGCCACTATTCCGAACGCCCCCTTAGGAATCCCACCGCATGTACTCGTATCTGACACACTAGGCCCATCTAACAGCCGCTATACTGCCCTCACGTCCTGTTATAGCCTGTCCACATCATGTGTCATGTAGTAGATGTGGGCCTTTATCTCCCTCGATTCCTTCTAGAGGAAGGAGTCACGATGCCACGTTGCCCCTGTCCATGTGAGAAAAATAATATGGTGGGTTGTAGCTGCAGCATGGGAAGAATCTAGACCCTCCATTATGTATTAATGGTGATTTTGGTAATTAATAACAACTAAATCATGTGACCAATATTTTGCATGAGTTGATGAAATACATTAGGTCCCATGATTGAAAAGGCATTGAATGACTTCATATGTTGACAGTTATCAAGTCAAGTGGATGGCATCATGTGTTGATAGCCAAGTCAAGAACTAGTTTTTGAAGATGCAATGTTCGCCATCAAGTAAAGCTTCAAGTGGATGTATAAGGCAAAGGTATAACTAGCATAGCCTAAAAATGTGTTTCTTAGTTATTTTACCAGTCTCGATGTTTAGTTGGGAGACCGGATTGCTAGTGTAGATTGACACACTATTAAGAAATGTCTTAACTAGTAGCCTAAGTATGTCATGTATTCATAGCTCTTTATGCCTGCTTTAGCTCTCCTTGGCATGACACTAGTATTTGCTAATGTGTTTTTCCAAATAGTGTGGCTCATATATTTATCCTTCTAGTATGTGGCTTTAGTTTGCGCATGTGTTTTGCAAGCAGTTCAAGTCCATGTCCATAATCCTTGTAGCATAATTTAAAGTTTGTGAATGTGTTTTGCAACTTATTGTGAGTCATGTTTTAATCCTCACTTGCATGATACCATAATTTAAAGCTTGTGAGAAGGTCTAGTTATTTGAGTGGCTTGGTCTCTCCATCTCCGAAGTGGAGGAAAATCAACTCTAGTGGGATTCGTGATGTTGTCTTAATTTGTGGAGCCGATCCAATTTATTTGGGTTTACCTCAACGTAGATTAGGAGAAACCAGCAAATTTTTGAATGCCACGGTAAAAAGATCATTGAATCATTGTGGTTTGCTCTTTTGTGCTAATTTATATTTTTGTAAGTTACATTCTTATAATTAAATTGCTTATTTGTCACCCTAGAATTGTAAATCTTACAAAGATACAGTGTTAATGCCCTTAGTTCAACCTAGTTGGTCTTAATTGTGAAAAAACTAATTTGATTTATGCTTCCGCATATAAGATCGATTTTAGCCAAAAGAATTTTAAAATTATCTATTCACCCTCTCTAGTCGGCCTCTTTATCCTTAAAGTGTGGTGCATGACGTGGACAGACCGTAATGGGACATGAGGCAGTATACTGGCTACTAAGTGGGCCTAGTGTGTAAGATATAGGTACGTGATATATATAGCCTTTAAATCTAGAGTTGTGTGAAATAGTTATTAAAACTTGTATTTTTCTATAATTTATACAATAAATCTATAGTTTTGTGAAATTTACTCATTTTTATGTTAACATGAACCTTCTTCTCATAACCTCTTTATTGTGGCATGGCCACAACAGTGGGTACTTGGTATGACAACTGTTGTGGCATAGCCACGATAGTGGGCACTTGGTAGTTGGTACTCTTCTCTACGGTGGATACATACTAGCTAGAGACCACCACATAAGTGAGAGAGCCAATGAGTAGAAAAATGAGTGGGCTTAGCCCTTTTGCTATCTTCTATTACCTATTCGGGAAGTCCATCTAGTGGTGGCTATCTCCAACGCTCTTTCGTATCGTTGGCATCGTCCACAGGGACCGCACAAAAAGCCACACATGAAAGGACGCTGGAGATAGCCACTGCTAGATGGACTTCCCGAGTATGTAACAGAAGGTAGCGAAAGAGCTAAGCCCAGTCATTTTCCTACTCATCGGCTCACTCATATGATGGTCTCTAGCTAGTACATATCTTCTATGAAAAAAAGATACCAAATATGCACTGTTATGGCTATGCCACAACACTCTTATTTACCAACTTAATTAAGATTTAAGGGGAACTCTTACGGATATTGGAAATGTTTGGTGAATCCATATGTGTGGCACGTTTCTTTTCTGTTTCTAGTCTGTACCTCCTGTATCCTTTTGTGAATCGCTTCAGGGAAGTCCGTAATAACATCAATAACGCTCTCTTTCAGTCCTCCGCTAAATTCTCGCAAAAATAGAGGGACAAAGCAAGGAGGTGGAGGATCGCATGAGATTTCCAACTTTTTTGTTTTTACAACACAAACTTTCCAATTAAACTCCTTGCAAGAAAGGATGTCATTTAAATTATTCCTAAGAACCTGTTTGGGATGCATGGTTTTTTTGTAAGAATAAAACAGTTCACGTATAATGGCTCCGTTTTTTATTTTTGATTTTTTAGCTAACTTTTAACTACGATTTATATCAATTAAAATTATTTATTAAATATATCTGTTATAAATAAAAGCTATCGGCCGTAGGCCCAATAAGGGACCAATTTCTACGAAATTCTAGCACTCCAGTCCAAATTGCATCAAGAGCTGAGTACTTTGGTAAGCCCATCGACTGAGGCCCAAGATGGCTTGGCCCTAAGGCCGGCTTGGACCGGCCAGGACCATCTACACGTTACCTAGTACTAGTCTACCACAGCATGCTGCCCAAGTGGTTCGTGCTCCGAAACGGTTAAGCCTTAAGGGATGCAAGCCAAGGAAGACGGCGAGTTCGTGGGCGCGCGGCTGGACGCCGGCCTCCGCGCCGCCCGCTTCGCTTCGCCGCCGTCCGCCGAGCAGTTCGCAGCCGACGTCGAGCCCAAGAACGTTCCCGCGGTAACTCTTCTACCCCTCATCCTTCTCGAATCTCTCCTTTAACTCTTGCCCCCTTCTGCTCCCATCGGTTCTGATACGTTTCCGTGCTCGTGCCCGTGTCGTGTGGGGGGAAACCCGAATATTTAGGTGTTCCGCGGTGTGCTCAAGGAATGCGCGGCCACCTCCCGGTGGGATCCTCTCCATGGCGGCCTCGACTACTTGCTGGTTTGGATCGATACCACTCTCTCCAATTCATATGAGGAGACAACGAAAAAATACTTATGTTTTAGGCTTCTACTTTGCAATCGTATGTAGAATATTTACGCTGATCGCTCTTCAGGAAAAGGTGGGACCTGATGTTGCCGTGGAAGCTATGATGTCGAACACTGGGCATGTGTTCTATGGGGATCTTAGAGGCCATGAGAGGGTTGGTTTTCACCCTTAATTAGCTGCTTGAAAGTTGTAAATTCTTCTATATGAGCCATCTGCATGGACGCGCTAAGTGACGCTGCTTATTTCGTTCCTCGCTCCAGGTGTCTGTTCCATTCTCCACATTCATTCACTCGTGCAAATCTTACCTGGGGCATCTAAATGCTGCTAGTGATTCATCCAAAGAGCAGGAAATTCTCAAGGAGCCAACTTGTTCAGCGGAAACGTGCTCGAGCAGCTCAGAGAGCTCTGAGCATGTCTATTTAGCACAGGCAGGTTCACTTTTTGCACCTGTGTTACAATGCGGCATTTTGCATCTATTATTTACCAGGAAATGAATTTTACCTTCAGCAGGTCTCAATTCTGAACACTGAGAACAAAGAAAGATGCTCACTGGAAGTTTTGAAAGAGGACATTCAGGAGGTCTGACTTAACTGTGCTTTTTTCCGGCCAAATCGTCTCCTTCCATAACTTTAAAGTTCCATAATGGAGTTGATTGTTCTGTTCATTTGTTCCTCTGTTATTGCTGCAGCCTATATTTCTAAGTGGAAAATCTGTTTCGTCAATAAACTTTTGGATGAATAGAGCTCACATGAGATCAAGTACCCATTATGATCCCCACCATAACCTTCTCTGTGTGGTGGCTGGATGTAAAAAAGGTGTGTCTTTCATGTTTTAGGCAATATGTTATAGTTTGTTGTCCTTTTGGACTGTTAATGGTGATTCCCAACCTAGGCGATTCAATAGAAGCTTATTCTTGAAATCCATTTTCACAACATAATGCATAATATGGCCTCCTGCCCTTTTCATCTAGCTCCAATTGCTCTTAGTAAGCATGACCACATGAGCGGGCAGTACTAATAGACAAATTTTTATAATGTTAATTACAATTCCTTCAAGTTCCTTGTGTTTGTGGTGGATTTGGCAACAACATATTAATAATTTTCTTTTTACTGCAACTACAGATGGACTTCTGTTTTCTAATTGCTATTGCTCCTTTTAATCTTTGATTTGACGATCTTTTCTCATTATAAAGGATTCTTATCCTCATAGCTGTTTGAAATATAGATTATGTGTAACATGCATGATGATTTTCTAGAGGAACCTATGGTGATTGTTTATTTCTCCTGAAAATTTCACACAGTAACTTTGTGGCCTCCTTCCGCATCCCCATTTTTGTACCCAATGCCTGTGTATGGGGAGGCCTCCAACCATAGGTAAATTCCTTTTCCACGCAGGAACTATTTCCATTTATTCAATTAACTTTAGTAATTGAAATTTTGCTGTTCTGAAATGATTTCCTCTTATCTCCCTTTTTTTGGCAGTTCTATCAGCATTGAGGAACCAGATTATTCAAGCTACACAAGAGCAAGACACATGAAAGAATATTCTGAAAGAGTCATCCTAAATTGTGGCGATATTCTCTTCATACCAGAAGGATGGTACATCTTTTTTGTTTCTCAGGCTATATTGTTGTTGAGCCTTTTCTTTTTCAATTATCATATGGCTAATACTTCATTCTGGGCTATTAGCATTTCAGTTTCAGATACGCAGATTGGTGTTACAACAGATAGCAAGCTATCTCCAATCTGTGTCTCTAAGCTGAAATGTGTTAATTTTTCATAATACCCATCTGAACTCCTTGTCTCCATTAAATGTAAAAAGTGGTGATTCAGTTTAATACACCTAATATATGTAACAGTTCATATTTTGGTAGCATAGCAAGCTTTGTTTCTTAATTTTTTATTCTGTTAATTGTTCTCCAACAAAACAAACAGTAGGAGTAGGACAATTAATGCAGCTAACACTATGAGAGTTCATTTAACAGGTACCACCAAGTTGACAGTGATGATTTGACCATAGCAATTAACTTTTGGTGGAAGTCAAGAATAATGACTGAAATATTAGAACATATGGACGCCTACTATCTACGCCGAATCCTGAGCAGGTATTTTATTATATTGTAGTTATATACATTTCTTTCAATATGTATTGCACTCCCCCAAATTGATTGTCTGCAGTGTAATTAAGTGTAAGAGTACACTGTATTTCTTAGCCACCCTCAGATTGCCACTCCCAGTCTTTGGCAAGTAATCATCTTACTGTGCATGTGTAATTGTGTATTAAATAGGTGGTAACATAGCAATACAAGCATATTGACATTACAGTTAATTTTTGGGTATGCACGGAGAGATGTTACCATTTCACAAGTCAATTTGTAGAGTAGCGCAGGTCTTGGATCTGACTTCACATTTGATGGATATTGATGAAATTGCTTGCTAACCAAATCTTTGGCTTATATGGGCACTACTCTATAAAACAGCTATTATCACTTTACTCAGCACCAGTTCCCTGTTCCGAAGGTAGTACCATTTCATCAGAATATGCAGTTGTTTACTGAAGGACATCTAGAATTGTTCTCTTTCTAATGTCTAGTTTCTATATTGAATGTTTATTTCTCAGTACCTGTTTTTAACCAATATCTGACTGGTTTCCCCGTTGTTTTTTGACATGGTGTCTACCTCTAAACATGTTTCGTAGTGAAGATTGGTGGATAAGGAGATGGTATGCCCCATAACCCTCTTTTGTTTATTATGATAAAACAAGACTTTTGTTGCATTGTTTGAAAAATCTATGAATATGCTATTGGCTTCTAGTAGTCACCTGGTCTATATCTACTTGCCCTGGTCTTACTTTTAACTTTAGATGATTCATTGTCTTTGCATGCAGTACTAGATACATGCACGCCATGTTATTAAGTCGTCGACTAATCGGCGACTAATCTACGACTAGTCGTCGAGTCGGCACAGGATGAACGACTAGAGAGACCGACTCGACTGGAGCGACTAGTCTGGAGTTCGGACGACTAATCTACGACTAGCCGCGACTAATCATCATTTTTTAGTCGTCCGACTTGTAATACTTAAAAAAAAAAGGGGTAACTGGGCCAAGCCCAAGGCCTAGCCGGCCCGGCCCACGCCGCCCCCATATAAGGGATCCGGGGGGGAGGAGGCGAAACCGAAGCTGCTCTCCTCCCCCGTTCCGCACGCCGCCGCCGTGCCCCCGTGCGAGCACCGCCGCTTTCTTCCCCCTGTGGAGTCTCGCCGCCGTCGTCACCTGCGCACTCGCGCCCCCCGCCGCTGCACCACGCCTCCGATGGCCGCCGTTCGCTCTGACTTCCGCCGCGCGCGGCGCTGCTTTGCTAACTGCGCGCCGTCGCGGACGGTCGCCATCCCCGCCTTCTCTCTGTGCCCACCTGCTGCTGCTGGTCGTGCACCGCTGCCACCATTTCCTTGCCCTAACCTTATCCCGTGTCTCGGTCTCGCAAGTCTCGCTCTTGCAGCAGCTTCTCTCCCATATGAGCAACCGCCAGCGATGCCGTCAGGAGCGAAGCAGTAGTAGCAGCGACGGCATGGAGGTGCGTCGTCTAGATCCGCAGCCACCGGATCTGCCGTCGCAGCCGCCAGATCCGCGGGATCTGTCGCAACCGCAGTCCGCTGTCGCCTCTTGCTTCACTGGCGCCGGATCTGCCGTCGCCGCTGCCAGATCCGCCGTCGTAGCCACCGGAAACGCCGTCGCCGCCGCGGGATCCGCTGGATCCGTCACCTCCGTCGGCTTCGGTCTGCTTCACCTTCTCCGGTCAGTTCCTCTTGTCCTCCCTCCCTCCTCCCCTCTCCTTCCCCCCTCTTCTCTCCTTCCCCCCTCTTCCCTCCTTCCTCCCCTGCTGCTATCTAGTTGTTTGTCATACATTGAATCATTGATTGAGTCATTACACCTAACTAGTAACGACTAGTCCAGACTAGTCGGTCGATTAGTCGACTAGTCTCCCTAGTCGCCCACTAAGCGACTCGACTCGACTTTACGACTTAATAAATGCACGTAGCAATACCTTGTGTTCTTGGTTCTTCATTCCTACTCTGTGAACTTTGGTAACTTTGTTCCTCTCTCATGAGACAGAACAAAATGGTGCAGAAGAGTTCTCATTTGAAAGGTAGTGCCAGTTTTCAGCCTATGGACGAAGCATCGAGAGGTCAGTACTTTATGGCACTTGAGGCATCTTAAGCGTTTCATCCTATTTTAATTGAATTCAGGGATATAATGACTGCATAGATTTATAGTGCTCTCCAAATTTATATTGGCAGTTGGTGAATGTTATAGTGTTTTTGAAAGTTTGATGTCACAGTAACTTTTGGTTTCTATCATGTACGGATCTACCATTTGTTTTCATTTAGGAATAAAGCAATGGTTACCCCATTCATATTGTTTTTATTATATTTATTTGGACTAAATTCCCTTATGATTCTCACACAAACAAGAACTTTTGTTAATCATTTAACAGGTTCCGAGCATTTCAATTTGCATGACCAGGTTAAAAATTCTGATTCATCTGACAAGAAAGATTCACCATTGCAAACTTTGGAACCCTCCACCTTCCAAGCACTTTATGAACTCATCTTGTTGGTTCATGATGGTGTTAAAGTGGCTAACCAAAATGACATAACAGAACCCACATCTCAGGATACATCTTCCAACCAAAGCAACGGAAGAAATAAGATTGCTGCAGATGATTCATCTCTCTTGGAGAAAAATCCTGTTGCAAAAATCATTTTGCCAGTTGAACCACTTGAATTGCGGAGTATGCTACTAGCAATGGTGGTATGTATCTTGTATTGAAAAATTAATTGGCTGATATCATAGCATTTCTCTTCTCTTTCCAAATCTAAACTTTTTGTGCTTTATAGACCTTGTCTGTAAAAAAAGAGCAAATAAGTTACTCGTTTCCTATGCCTTCTATATGAGTATATACATGTGCAAACCTTCATCAGTGTGCATTTAGCATCATACATACCACCATTATGGTTTATAATCTGTTCAGCATGTGGGCTATTCAACACTGAACCATATTTTTATTGTTGTTAAGCTGAGTACTCTCAAAATTTTCCGTGCTTTTCAGCATACTTTCCCAAGGACATTAGAAGCTTTAGTCCTCAACATACTTGGACCAATAGGAGCAGAGATACTGACTAGGAAGTTCGATGAGATGGATCAACACACCACAAAAGAAGAACAGTTAGTACCCTCTCCTGTCATTTTCTTAACGCAGACAATAGTGACCCTTTTAAACAGTTAAATGGTTGAATGGCATGATACAGGAGTGAATTCTACAAGATATTCTACAGTGTGTTTGATGACCATTATGCTGCAATGGATGCACTTCTCAATGGGAAGGAATTATTTTCCTTTCAGGTACTTCTTTTTATGAAACATTTCCATTTCATAAAATAGAACAGTGGAAAATCAAAAAAATCTAATCTGTTAATAATGTACCAACTTATATCAAAATATCGTTAACCCACGCTTTCAACCTGTCGTGGAACTAAGCAAGCAACTAGCTTGCCTTAATGTTATCATGCCGAATCGCTTACATAGAAATCTCCGCTAATATTAGTGCTAACTTTGATGTAATGAATGCAAGCGTTTAAAAGTACCAACCTATCACGTTTACTATTTTTTCCCCTGGTGCAGGTATTCCAGAATGTCCTAGACCAATATCTCAGAGTGCATGTTGACCGACCCAGCTAATCTACTACTGCGGACCAATACATGGATCATGGAGCTGGTGGTCAGCCTGTAGTGCCAGCCTGCCAGGGGTTTCTTAGGAAAATTCGATCGTGTGGTTTGTTGGAGGAATGCTCGATGAACGGGCACGTTGTTGTTCAGAACTTATGATACCGAAGGGAATTTGAGGCTTTGCTCTCGGAACGGTTTTACTACTCTAAATTTCTAATGATTTAGATATCTGAGGAGCTACTTGCAATGAAAATTTTCTAGCTGTGCCAGTAGCCAACCATACCAGTTTCTGGGAAAATTTTCCGGAATCTGTATTGCCTACAGGGGTATTTTTGATCAAGCAGCCGTATGTAAGGGCAACTTCCACGATTCTTCTATAGGAAAACTGAGTACCAGTAAAGGCTACAGCGAATATGGGGGTTATTCCTGAGAGACCTTTCAGCTTGGAAGGTAAAATACAACAATAACTTATGAAAGGATTGGCTATGGTACCCTACATAGTCCACTAAGTTTCAACCAAATCCAATCCCTTGCAATTCATTCCAACCCTCCCTCTGGTATTACATTATGGGACAACGGAAATATTAACACAAAAGAATGAGAGTACACATAGATTATCTGGTGTATGCCGCCTATATACAACGAGCTCTTGGCCGCAATGGATGAAACAGGTCAAACATGTCTTTGTGTCGTCGTCTGAACTCCAGACCATCCCTATTCCCTACACGTTTTGTTCGCCGGACGGTGCACCCTGGGAGTGATTCATTTTGGCAGAACGAAACATTGTTATTACAAAAACTTCAAATAAAATGCAATTAAAGTGGCAGTTGCACTGGGCATTCCTAAGGAGAAATTGTTCTTAGAAACACCAAAAGGGATGCTCAACATCACATTGGGTATATGTAATGTCTAATATTTACTCATTTGATGCTCCGGGTACCATGTTGAAATTGAGACCTAAGCATATACCTGATTGATTCTCAAGCAAAAAGAGAACAACTTACATCAACATGAATCTCCACGGGGAACAAATTTATGGAACCAGGATTGAAAGAGAATCTGCTAAATGCAGAAGACAGTTAGGACAAAACTCCCAGTGAAATATAGAGCCTTTCTGGAAATGAGAAAAAAATAGCAAGTGATAAAAAAAATAGTTGGCATCAAAAACTGAAAATTTCTAAAATCCTTTCTGATTGATATGGGCCAATTTCATTCCAGAACCCCAACAAAACCCACATTTAAATGGGTCTGAACTAGGGCTGTAAAAAAGGTTTGAGACTCACGAGCTGCTCAAGCTTGGCTCGCTCTAGACTCGATTCGAGTTTAGCTCAAACTCCAAACAAGCCGAATTCAAGCTTCATCTCAAGCTCGCGAGCTCCTCTCCCAGTCCCCGCCTGGCCGCCTCCTCCCACGCGCCGCCCCTCCTCTCGGCCCCCCGCCGCCATCCCTCCCCGCCTCCCACCCACACCCCTCCTCTCGCCCCCGCCACCGCCCCTCCTTGCCCGGTCCCCTGCTCCCTCCTCTCCAGCCTCCCCGCACGCCTCGCGCCCCGCCCCGCCCGCCCCCCTCTCTCCGGCTATCTTCCCCACCGCCTCCTTGCCCCCGCCGCCTCTCCTCGCCCCACCCCGCCTCCTCTTGGCTCTCCCCCCCTTCCTCTCCCAGCAGCCTCCTCGCACTCCCCGCCGCCCCGCCTCGCCCGATCCATCACCGACAACCCCAGATCTGTGATCCGCTGCCCCTCCTCGCCCCCTACCGCCGCCGGCCTCCGCCCCTCCTCTCCTCCCACCCGCCGCCGCCTCTTCCCCGATCCGCCGCTCGCGGCCTCCTTTCCCTGAGTTCTAAGTGCACTTTCCGCTTAACGAGCTTCGACGAGCTTTGTCGAGCCGAGCTCGAGCTTCGTTCGAGCCGAACTCGGGCCTAGTTCAAAACTTGATCGGCATCTCGGGCTCGCTCGAGCCTTACAGGCCGAGCTCGCTCGAGCTCGACCTGTTTACAGCCCTAGTCTGAACTAGGAAATGCACGGAAATTGTGAAAGTTTATGACAAGCTTATAAGCCAATATGTCATGAATCAAAATCAATATTTTTTCAAAGTCAAGAACAATCCTAAAGCATTTCTCTGGAATCACTTGCTGCATACCGAAGATATCGCTATTAATATTACTTGCATATTGGTAACAATTGCATCTTATATGTGAGAATCGGCATACAGAGGCATACAGAGAACAGGAAATAATTACCCTCGTGATAGGACAAGCAGTCATGCATATGGAATAAAGAATTCCTCAGGGTGACTTTCTTGCTCATATGTAAATCGTAACTGGGTAAACATCTGAAAAATATGCCATTGTAAATTGTCATGCCACTCTGAATACCAGAAGAATTTTTAGGTCCAAACGATGCAAATTCAGACCAAACAGTAAGAATTGTACAATGATTAATGTACATATCAGCTTGACAAAGATATAATAATCCTCTATTTATTACGCCATTATATTATCTGAATATACCTCTTAATGATAAGAGAGAAGTTTCGTAGAGTAGTCATAAGTCTTATTGCGACCACTCCGTAGTCGTAAGTTATGCTACGGCTACCTAACCGTAAGTTCTGCTACAGCTACCTAGTTATTGGTTCTTCTACGGCTAACTAGTTATCGGTTCTACTACGGCTACCTAATCGTAGGATCTGCTACGACTATCTCGTCATAAGTTATGATATGACTTTTTAATCATTCCCCTATGTTCAACTAACATATTTTCACAATGGGTTTGTCTGATAAGGTAGTTAGAACGTGCTTCTATATTCTATAACCACACACGATCTTGCTTACGTCTCTCTGACAACAACCGTCTTACAGCGAACGGCTGCCCACGTCTCTCTTCTTGTTCAGTCACATTTCCTGAATGTGCTACAATCTATGTTTGTCTTATGACGTGGCTTTTGTGACAATTAATGTCTATTATGCGATAGATTTTTTTTATGGAGTCTATTATGGTAATTATTTGGCTTTTTGTTGGAGTAATCTGCATTCATTTATCAAGTAGCGCGCAAGATAAATTAACTACAAATGTGACATTTCTGTGTCGTAGATACGCGGGAAAAAATTGCATTCGTTCCTGCATTTCCAGCTTCAAAGCTCTACAAAAAAAAATGGGGCAAAATACATAAGAGGAGAAACAAACCAATATTTTGTAAAATTTCGAACTTACTTGAAATTTGGCCAAAACCCAAAATTTTTCCCGATTCAGTGATTCCCAGCCATTTTCCGTTTTCCTTTCTCAGTCTTTCCATTTTCTCTGGCATTTGGTGCCTTTCACACTTCGCCACCTTCCTTGTTTCTCCCCTCCACTCGGCACACTCCAGTTTGCCGCCACCTTGACCAAACACCGTCTCCATTACCCCTGCCTGGTCGTACCTCACCCTGGCACCACCTGCCACTTTCCCTGACATACCCATCTTTAAGGCTGCTAAGGGCTTGTCTTTTTCAGCTTCTAAAACTGGATTTTAACTTTTGTTACAGTATCTAATTTTTAAATGGAATATTTTTTTCAAAACGGGATCTATAAGTTAATTATAGTACATATTAAAAATTCAACATCTATACCATCTAAAATCACAATCAAGTATTTATCTCTTCGTAATCTCTGTCGCAAACAGCTAAAATTTAAAAATTTTAATCAAAAATCATAAGCCACAGCTATATCAAACAGACCCTAAATTTGACTTCCGTAGCTCACACGTCCCAGGAGTGCTAGGACCAATGTGCCACCGCGGTTTGCCTACCTCACCCCTATGTTTGCCAACCACCATCGAAGACTTTTACGCGAACCTTGTTGGCCACGCACCACCACCCATGCGAGGCAGCCGCTATGCCTAACTGCCTCAAAGCACCTATAAAAGCCGCAGGCCTCCTCTATGAATTGCTTTGGCGACCACTTAGCTTTCCCCCTCCTCTATGAATTGTTTTGGCGACCACTTAGCTTTCCCTAACCTCCCTTGTTCCTCGTCGACTAGAAGACCCTGTTGTCACCGAACTCTCTTGGTAAGCCCCAAATTTCCAATTTGCTTCATGCTTCAATTAAAACTTAATAGCTTCCATCTATAGTACCACTAGCACCTCACAAATCAGACCCTGGCCACACCTTGGCAAATCTGAGGTCCTAGAAGCACCATTACGACTTTCTCCATCGGCCATGGCACCTCGTCATGGGCACACCACCACAAGCCACCCCAGGCCAAGCCGACCATGGCATCGACATCCTCTCACTCTAAGGATGCTCCAGCCCTCATGGTTTCATTGTTTTAACCATCGGATAGCTCCTATGCCATGCTAATGTCTTGAGAACTCCCCATTACCATCGGCCATCTACAATGACCCTTAGTCATGACCAACCCCTAAAAATGGAACCCACTCGACTCTATGAACCCATCCATACCCTTGCTTGCCCTTGGAAACCTGCATTGCGCCGCCAATTAACCACAATTAAAATCCCGTACTTTGGTGCTACAGTACTCAGGTGAAGGTTGAAGATGAGTATTGTTCACTTAGGCCTGACCGAACAGTAGTAGCCCAAAGCTTTTAAGCCATTTGGACCACCCAAAATACTGTTCATAATATTTTTTTTGACTGTAACTAAATTCTTAGGTTGTTATGAAAGGTACCACGGCTCTGTTTTCAAAAATAGAGCTGATACAAGATGCTAGGCTAAGGTGATATCGATCGAGACCGTCCAGCTCGAATCGAACCACCCCAGACTCGAGAACCGCGCAAACGCCAGCGCCAGACGCCCCGTGCCGCCACCACACGCACCAATCCGTCGTCAATCGCTCAGTTTCCAGCTTCCGCTGCCCTACTCTACAGAGCGGAAACGGAGCGCGCGACGGGCCGATTACTCCCCCACCACCCGTCCGCCGGCTGTTCTCCCACCGCGTGCTCCGAATGCGCGGCCTCCACTTGCTAAACCGCCTCCTCCTCCCTCTCTCCTTCAAACCCCCCTGCCGTCCCCTCGCCCGCCGCGCCAGCGCCGCATGCCAGCCTCCGGCGCAGGCGCAGGCGCCGCGCCGCGCCCCCCTGGGCCTGGCCGAGCCCGACGTTGGCATCTCCCTCTTCGCCTCCTCCCTGCCGGGCTTCCGCGGCGCCCTCAAGCAGCGCTACTCCGACTTCGTCGTCCACGAGGTCGCCCGCGACGGCGCCCTCGTCCGCCTCACCTCCTTCGATCTCCCCGACGAAGTCTCTCGCTCTCTCAAGCTTCCTGCCCCCATTGCGGTCTTTCTGTTTTGGATTCGGAAGCTGTATAAGCTCCTGACCTCGGTTGATTTGGCGGGGTGCCGTTGTGTGGATTTGCAGTCTGTAGACGTGAAGGAAGGCGAGGCGGACCAAACGCAGGCTCTGGAGTCGTTCAGGCTATTGTGCGGCGACGCGGATTGCGAGGCATTGATGGGATTTCTGGAGAGGGTTTCAGAGGGAGGCGATGGCGATGTCTCGCCGATCATTCTCTCTGCTGATCCCGATAAGGCTCATCGCTCGGTGCGTTTGCTTCTCTCAGCATTGTAGTTTTGTTGGATACTTGGATGTGGAGTGTGTCATCTATTCTACATTGTTTCAGGACGTGCATGACTTTTTCAAGAGGAACTTCAAGTTCTTGGTCACGGATACGGTTGAGCACAGCGATGGGGTTCAGAGGTGTATCAGGGTGCGGTTGAGGTCGGGTCCACGTGGACGGAGGAATGTTGGTGGTAGGGGGAGGAATAGGAAGGGCATGGGCAGTTCAGGTTGGAGAGATGACAGGCCATTTGATAGTAGAGGATCTACAACCTGGCCTTATCATCTCGGAACGTTCCTCAGGTGATGGCAGTTTCTATCTTCCCATTATTTGTAATTTATGGTGTGTTTGCATAGCAATGCATAGGACTGCACATTTGACTTACAGTTTGTAATTTATGTACCAGGTTTCATCTCTACAAGGAGAACAAGGACACCCAAGAGGCACTAGGAGTGATAGGAAAGAGGTTAGGGATTCAGGTACATGTTATCTGCCGTTTCATCAGAGTATTTGCAGGTTTCCTGTTTTGAGTTGCTGAATTTATTCACCTCTTTCGCTAATTATTAGTGACTACACTATCCACAGCCACGATCATTTGGGTTTGCAGGGACAAAGGATAAACGTGCTATTACAACCCAGCAGGTATCCTTATTTTGTATATTAATTTATAGTGTGAGCTCATGCATACACCAACTTTCTGAATTTCTTTTCATTGATTTGTTGGACAATGTAATGTGGGTCATGATTTAATATAACAAGCATGGTGTAGAAATGGAAATAACCTAATGATTTTTATCAAAAAAGGTTGATGATATTGGCTATTGCAGCCTCAAGAAAGGAAGAACTGATGCTATAGTTCGGAAAGAAACAAAAAAACACATATTTTTAATTTTTCTTAAAGTCATGATTTTTGTAATTCTCTGTCTTCTGATCAGGTGACGCTTTTCAAGGTAAAAGCCAGTAGGTTGGCAGCTCTTAATAGGAAACTCATTGGCATTAAAGTTGGAGACTTTAGGTAAGTGGTTAGGTGTGTCATCCCCTATGTACCACATCAATGTAATGTCATTGACCAAAAGCAATTGGCATTTCAGTAATTGATCAATCTTTTTTCTAGTTATGGAAAGGAGGGCCTTGTTCTTGGTCAACTCATGGGGAACCGATTTATGATAACTTTGAGGTGCATGTTCCCCTTACTACTGGTGGCACTATATTCTGATGGAAGTATATCAGCAATGTTCTAGTGAATTTATTTGGCTTTCTACAATATGCATGCTGCACACAGGCTATGAAACAAACTATGCTGTATTTCATGATGATTACAACTTACAACTTACAAGGAATTGTATAATCTATGGCCTGTGTTGTGTACTATGATCTTCAGGCCATGCATTCCTGCCATGACCTTGTTGCACACAGGCTATGAAACACGCTATGCTGTACACTATATTCATGCTTTCTGTTTCTATTATTTGCTAGGAGTGTTGTTGCAGAATCGGAAGATGTGGTTAAGGCTGCTGTTGATGGATTAATAAAAAATGGATTTATCAATTATTATGGTTTACAGGTACAGGAAATAGACCTTCATTTTTTCTTTTGCCTATGATTCAAACCATTTTTGCTATTGATCTGTGATTCATAAAGATTTCTTTATATTGTGTTTGCTAGCGCTTTGGTAGTGGTTCAGTACCAACTCATCTTGTTGGTGCTGCTTTGCTTAGGGGAGAGTGGAGAAGTGCTGTTAGCTTGATTCTTGATCCAAGGGAAGGAGATATCCTTGATTTTTTTTGCTGTTTTACAACTAATAAATTTTATGTTTTAGTGTGCGAATTTGTTCAACTTAACTTTACTGCATACAATGTGATGGCATAAATGAGGTGAGGGAACATTATAAGGAACTTGGTGATATTGATGTGGCACTTAGGAACTTCCCCCGGCATCTCATCACGGAGAGGGCTATCGTAAGTGTATTTCTTTTTCCTTTTTTTTGAATTATACTGTTATATTTGAACGTTTTCTGGTCTTTTTTTTTCTAGCACATTTACTGGATATCTTTGTGAGGATCTGATTGGTCTTGGTGCTTATGGAGTTTACTTATCCAGAACAAGTGTGATCGGTGTGTCCCACACAACAATGAATTAGAGATGAGAGATACTTGTGATGTTGCAGACCAACAGAAAGCAACAATTACAACATACTAGTTATACATTTCTTTTCTTAGAAGAACAGGCAAGATATACATTATCGCAGTTTGATAATATGCAGTTATATGTTTGTTTAGGCTCTAAAATTTGACAGTGACTTGAATTTAGTATATGATGTTCGGAAGCGTACCTACACTGGACAAAAAAATACCAATTGTAAGAGGTTATAAATAAGAAATTGTTTCATTGGTGTCTTGCTGAGTTGAGCTTGAGCTTTACATTTCTTGCTCCAAATATATTTTTTTTTTCTCGAACACGCAGGAGAACTGCGTATCTTTATATTAAGAAGGAGAGAACTTTTACAGACTCACCGCCCCAAAAACACACACACTTACACTAGGAAGAAGAAACTTTCGCCTATGGTACAAAAAACAAGCTCGACCTCGAGAGACAAGATCTAGACCAAAGAGGCCAAAGGCTGTGCCGGAGTAGTTAGGTATGCAATACCCTTTGCCCCGGCCAGTCCCCAAATCCTCATCTCCTCGCTAACAGAAGACAAAAGAGTCGTAACATCCGGTGCAATCCCATCGAAGACGCAACGGTTGCGGAGATTCCAAAGAGACCAGGCTCCTAAAATGATGATGGAGTTGAGGCCGTGCCGAACCTGGCCATCCACTGCAATGTGTGTTCTGGACCACCAATCTTCTAAGGAGGGTTCATCTGGCTAAGGGGAGAGATGTTGAAGTCCCACCTTATGCAGCAATTCGAACCAAAACTGTCGGGCAACCACACATAAGACCAAGAGATGGTTGATGGTTTCGTCCTCCTGATCGCAAAGCAAGCAGCGGGAAGGATGTTGGAGTCCTCGGCGTGCGACGATCTGCAGCCCAAAGACTTATCATGTGCCGCCAACCACATAAAGAATCGACATTTATTTGGGGCCCATGTTCTCCGATTCGCTCCCAGGTGGCAACACAATTCCCCGAAAGAAGCCTTCGTAGTCGATTTTGCCGAGTAGTTTCCATTGGCGGTGAAGCGCCATATGTGTTTATCTTCTGAGTCAGGTTGCAGCACTACTTGTGATAGAAGGTCCCAAAGATCCGAAAGTCGCGATAATCCCAACCGACATCGCTCCTAGCAAATCCGCGATCCACTTGTGATCCGTGATTGCCTCCTCATCGCCCGCCTTCCGCACATCTCGTGGGAACTAATGCGAAAAGGCGAGGTGCTAGATCAGCAATTCTTTGCCCATGAAACCATCTGTCCATCCGTAAGAGGTGCGGGAACCATTACCGACTCTCGTGCTTGTTGCTATGGAGAAGAAGGATCGAACGCAGTGGTGAACCCGGATCGGGGAGGAGGACCAAGGTTTGTTAGGTTCAACCTTCTGAAGCCAAAGCCATCTCATTCTAAGGGCCCACCCCATTCGCTGGAGATCAGTGATGCCAAGGCCGCCGAGTTCAATAGGTCGACAGGTTTTGCTCCATGACACAAGACAATGTCCCCCCTTAATGTCTTTTCTGCCTCTCCACAGAAATCTCCTACGGATTTTGTCTATTTCTTTGATAGCCCACGGGGGGAGGTCAACTGCCAAAGCCAAGTAGACCACCATAGAGGTTAGCACAAATTGTACCAGTGTTCTTCTACCCGCCCTCGTTAACAGCTCTGCTTTCCAACCCGGTAAACACTCAGCGATCCGATCGATAATAGGTTGAACTTCAGTCCTTGTAAGCCGTCGCAGGGAGAGGGGCACCCCAAGATACTTACAAGGAAAGTTTACCACTTCACATGGGAGTCGCTCACGCACTATGGCAATCTCTGTCCCAGAGCACTGGATGGGAAAGATGTTACTCTTTTGCATATTGGTTTTAAGTCCAGAAGCTTCACCAAAGAGACTAAGAATGTTCATAACGACCTCCAACTCCATGGGGCTCGGCCTAAGGAAGATGGCCACATCATCGGCATAAAGGGAAATCCTGTGTTGCAAGGCTCGTGAAGAAAGGGGCTCCAGCAAACCTTCACTTGATGCTTGAGAGAACAAGTTGCTTAAGACGTCCATAACAAGAATGAAAAGCATCGGGGA
This sequence comes from Melocanna baccifera, assembly GCA_036346265.1. NCBI lineage: Eukaryota > Viridiplantae > Streptophyta > Magnoliopsida > Poales > Poaceae > Melocanna > Melocanna baccifera. The sequence goes on along the minus strand of CM070676.1, from coordinate 36,856,568 downwards.
GAGGGGATCCCCTTGCCTCAATCCCCGCTTGTGAAGTATGACCTCGCCGGGAATTCCATTAAGAAGGACTTGCGATGAGGATGTGCTCAGCAGCCCACAGACCATGTCACACCAAATGGATCCAAAACCTAACTTCCTCAAAACCTCAAGGAGAAACGGCCATGAGACCGAATCAAAAGCTTTTGTGATGTCTAGCTTGAGGAGGATATGAGGCTGCCTATTTTGATGCAGAGACCTTGCCATCTGTTGCACCAACATGAAGTTATCCTGTATAGACCTCCCTTTTATGAAGACGCTTTGGTTTGGAGTTACTATCTGGTGTAGCCAGACAACAAGTCTATTGGCCAGAATTTTGGTAACCAATTTAGCAAAGCTGTGCACCAAACTTATGGGTCGGAAGTCCTTGACGTGCATTGCCTCATCTTTCTTAGGTATTAAAATAATGTAAGCTGAATTGAGCATCCCAAAGTTACTCGACTTTCTATTCCAAAATGCTGAAACGGCTGTCATAATATCAGTCTTCAGAACCGGCCAACATGCTTTGTAGAAACGACCTGTGAAACCATCTGGTCTAGGCGCTTTATCTGACGGCAGTTGACAGATGGTTTTCCAAACCTCCTCCACGGAGAAAGGGCCATCAAGAGCTGCAAGGTCATGAGTCTCGATGCTCATCTCCTCCAGGTTAATGGTGTGCTCTCTGTCCAGACTCAATCCAAGGAGCCCATTGTAAAACTCATACACCGCGCGCTCCTTCTCGACATGGCTTGTAATTACCTGTTCCCCATCAACTAGTTTGGCTATGAAAATTTTCTGCTTGCGATGTCTAGCATACGCATGAAAAAAGGCAGTATTTGCGTCTCCCTCGTGCAACCATCCAATTCTTGAGCGGCTTCTAGCAATAGTGCGTGAGAGGGAAGATAAGGCCAGGGAATGCTTCTTGAGGTTGCAGCGCAGCCAGTCTTCCTCATCTGTCAGAGTCCGGATGTCTTGTGCGATTTCCAACTGATGAAGTACTTCCCTTGCAAGACTAAGTTGCATTTTTACAATGCCAACACTTTTCTGACTCTAGCTTTGGAGCTCTCTAGCAGTTGCCTTTAACTTTTTGGATAAGGTATCAAAGGGACAGCGGGTCCCTTGAACAGAGGACCATGCCCGTGCAACCGTTTCATGAAATCCCTCAACTTTGGTCCAGAAGGGCTCAAAGTGAAACCTCCTTTTGCCGGACTTGTTGTCATGCAGACCCAAGAGGAGGGGGCAGTGATCAGAACCATCTGACGCTGTACTTTGCAGAAGAGAGTTGGGAAAAAGATATTCCCACTCAAGAGAGCAAAGCATTCTATCAAGCCTGACCAGCGTTGGGGACTCCTGACCATTGGACCAAGTGAATTTTCTTCCAAGTAGAGGGATATCGTTTAAGGCGAGATCATTGATCAGGCGCCTAAACCTTCCCATCATTGCACGATTCAGAATGTTATTGTTCTTGTCCTCTTCTTTATAGATGATATTGAAATCTCCCATTATAATCCAAGGGCCTTGACAAGTCTCCCGGATGTCTCTTAGTTCTTGCAGGAAGCTTATTCTGTCTTCATTGGATTGCGGCCCATACACGCATGTGAGCCACCAAGGTTGACTGCTGCTTGGACAAAACTGTATCGAGACACTGAAGGAGTCGAGTCTATGCGCGCCGGCAGTTCCAAGCCTATGCCTCCGAGCAATGAGAATCCCACCAGAAGCTCCAACCGAAGGCAAGGAGATGTGATTGTCAAAATCGGAGCCTAGCACGGATAGGACTGTCCCATGGGAGATGCTAGCCATTTTTGTTTCCTGCAAACAGATGACATCTACCCGAGCTGAAGCTACCAGGGTGCGAACAGAATCTTGTCTTGATCTAGAGTTGAGGCCCCGAATGTTCCAGCACAAAATATTGGAAGGATTCATTGGTTAGCAGTCATTCGACCGAAGTTACATACGAAGGGGGGGCTAAGCCAAGGCCACTTCCTCCTCCGGTGGTGCCCAGCCGAAAAGGGCAGCTAGCGCCTGAATGTGAGATGCAGAAAGTGGCTATGCAAAAAGCTTGCTGTAATCCTCAAGCGCTTTTTGGTTGGGTTTCTCGTGGTTGTCGACGATGTTCAAAGCTCTCATCACATGTTTTCGGGCTCGGGTGGGTGCCACATCAGCCGGGGACTCCGCTCCGACTCTGGCAATACGACGACTCCGCCGCGGAGGAGCACCAGGAGGGTGAGGACGAGGGTTCGTCAGCGAAGCGCATGGAGTGGGGAGGATCCTAGCCGTCTTCTTGGTGAGCCTGGCAATGAATCTCGTCCCTACCCGGTGAGAAGGGGAGTTCTGTCGAAGAGGTGGTGATGAATCGCGATCCTCTCGGCCCAGGTAGGCAGCCGCGGTCTGAAGCCCCTCCGTCCTCGAACAACGACGGCGCCGTGAGTAGAACTTGGTGAAGGTACGCGACATGCGGAACTTTTGAACCGCATTCAGGAGGGTTGACGCCGACGTTCCCTGCTGGGCCTCAGCAGCATCCGCCAGGGGTAGCCGCAACTCCTCCCGGGAAGCCTCATCCGCAGCACCCTCGGGGGAGTGTCGAAGAAGCAGAGTCTCCTGGGCCGAAGCGGAAAGGTCTGGGCTGAGTGCCAGCGGGCCACCCCGCTCGCCAAATATCGCTGGAAACTGGGTCAGCTCTTCCACTGCCTCGAGCTCGGGGGAGGAGAGAGTAGCGGCAGGGGGTGCGCCCGAGCCAGCCAGCTCGCCAAAGATCGCTGGAAGGTGGGCCGGCTCATCCACTGTCTCGGGCTCCGCCGCGGGCTCGGCCAGCTCGCCAAAAAGCGCTGGAAGCTGGGCTGCTCCATCCTTCGTCTTGGGCTCCGTCGCGGGCTCAGCCAGGTCGCCAAGAATCGCTGGAAGCTGGGCCGGCCCATCCACCGTCACAGGCTCCGCCTCGGGCTCGGGGGAGGAGATGTCGGCGGCAGGGGGATTCGCAGAGATCTTGCCCCTTCTCGAGACAGCCCCGGTCTCTACTCCCGACTGGGAAAAGCCCTGAGAGCCGCTGCCGCCATTAAATGGGGGTGGCGATGGGAAGGCAAGAGAGGGTCTCGGGAAGGCACGGCCTGGGGCGGGGAGGGGTCTCGGGAGTGTCTCCCCCCACTGAGGCGCCACGCGACTGGCAAGGGTCGCCACGCGGCTAGCCTCGGACGCCACGCGGCTAGCCTCGGACGCCACGCGCGTAGCCTCGGGCGCCGTGGCCCAGCGGTCCCGACCGGAAGGCTTCCGTCGAGGCGCCCCGAGCTCCACTCGCGGCGACCGGCAGCGGCTCGATGCCCGGAGATATGTGAGAGCCCCACGCGGGCGACTCCTCGGTGGCCTCCGGCGGCTCCGCGATTTCCAGCATCATGGCCGTCGGGATGTCCTCCAGCCTCCAACACCAGGCCGTGAGTTGGAAGCGCTGCAAGTCTTCCCGGACCGCCGTCGCAGGGTGAAGCCGAAGCAACCAGCACTGGGTCTTGAGTATCTGCTCTGCCGTAGCAAGACTCCAAGCGTGCTCTGGGATGCCGGAGATCTCGATGTCGACCACGTCGGCGCCGTTGCCGTTGCATGGGCCTGCCTTGACCAAGGCCGGAGATGGAGCTGGAAGTTATCAGCTCGGAGGAATCTTCCAGCACCCAAGACCCGGGCTGCAGCAGTCCCCTCCCGAAGAACAAGCAGGAAGGCATCCGGCGCCGAAGGAGATAGCGTGAAGGAGCCCATGCCTAGCTCGAAGCGAACAGAGAGGAACGCTGCCACGTCATGCTTGGTGATCGCCGCCTGTCCGAAGATGGAGACGAAGAACGCGTGACGAAGGTTCTCCTCAGCCCTCGCTAGGTCTGCCGTCCAATCCAAGGTGCATCTCTCCACCGGACAAGCTCCCACGGAGGTCGCGGCACGTGACGGAGCCAGCCTCGAACCTAGGACGGGATCTCGGGCATCCAGTCCAGAGGCGCGACCCCGACGTCTCGCGAAGCGTCGCTGGCGACTATGACGCCGCCGAGGCCGAACAGCACCTCCATCCGCCGTCCCAAGCAAGATAATCATATCCGCCGCCGGAGATGCAGACGAGGAGACCTCCACAGACGGCGAGATACGCCGCCAGACCGCGACTCGTTCCGGCATCGAGGGAGCGGCCGAGTTCCGAGGACAGGCAGACGATCGATGACCAGGGCCCTTGCAGCGAAAGCAACGGACCAGGCGTCGACACTCCGCGACGGTGCAAAGCAGAGAAGCAGTTGAAGCACTTTCCACGGAGGTCTGCCGGGACCGGACGACCTGCCTTAGCCGGGCGCCAGGAACCGCGAGGCGGGCGACGCTCTCCTGACCGATGCTGTCGGCGGCGGCCAACCACCCTCTGCCATCCTTCCTCGATCGGCTCCGGAGTCCAAACCCGACGACTGGGAGGCCGTCGCTCAGGCCCCGACTGCGCCTTTTCCGCCGTCTTGGGAGGAGTCAACAGCACATCACGGAAGGAAGGGGCAAGGCCGAGCTAGAGGATCCAGGGGAAGCAGCTGGGGAGACCTCCATCCATCGTTCCATCTTCGAGCGTCCGATCGTCCATGGCTGCTCCTCCTGCGCCGACCTGGGGAGGGGGCAACCAGCGCCTGGGGTAAGGGAAGAGAGGCCGGCGCTAGGGGAGGCCTGGCCGGGGAGGTGGTCGCCGAGCCCGGAGTGGACGTCGGCGCGCGGGCTTCTTGCATGGCTCTTCTGCTCCAAATATATTAAGTAATTTATCATGTAGGTAGCATGTTTACTCCCCCTTTTCATCATTTAATTTGACATTTCCTGTCTGTTGTCAATCAGGTTTAAAGCATATTAGTGTGGGACCCTTAAACTTATGCTTTCTCTCATTTTCAGCTTCAGCGTTTGAAGAAGTACCCTGGCAACTATCTACAAGCACTAATGGCTATACCTAGAACATTGAGACTGATGTATGTTGTATTTGCATGATCTAAAATTTTTAGTGTGTTTCTTGATGTTAATTATGTGATGCAGCATCGTTCTGTTATTTTTCAAGAAAACAACATATGGTATTCCTATCAGAATAGATTGTTGTGTCTGGTTTGGTTTATTGGGTTTGTCAGTTACTTCAGTAAGGATGCCATTTACAGATAGTTTAATGGTACTATTGCCATTGTCTTACTCCAGTAAGGATGCCATTTACAGATAGTTTAATGGTACTAGTGCCATTGTCTTACTCATATGTTGTAGGAATATAGTTGTACTCAAGATGCCACTTACACATTATTGCTGTATCTGGTGCCTGTTCATTCTCCACGAACTACATATTTTATGACAAATTTATTTGCCTGATGCAAACAACTATGGATCATTCCATTTCCGGCAACTTAAATTGTAAAATTGAAACCAAAATCTTATGCTTTCCTTTTTTTGCTCTGTCCTCACATAGATAGTATGTTTGTATCTTGTTTAAAACTTTCTTGAATTTTCCTGATATAGCATTCACAGATGATTATATGACTACCTGCCCTACGCATTGGAGAATAATTAGGTGCACTCATAATTTGTTAGTGCTTGAAAGCACTAGCAAGTTGCTTTTTTCTTGAGCAAACACACTCGACAGTTATTTTTTCTCGAACACGCAGGAGAGCTGCGTATCATTATATTAAGAAGAAGTGGAACCCGGGTTAAAGAAACCCAAACAAACTTACAGAAAACATGAGCCCAGAAGGCACATGCACTCCGAACCAAAAGAGCAAAAAACAACAACAAAAACACTCGACAGTTATTATTCAGCATTTTCATGCTAATGGTGGCTGATCCCTGACTTCTGTATTATGTTTACTGCATCCTTCAGTCCTTCTGTGATAGGTTAGAGTTTTACCTAGAGAATCCAACATGTCTGCAAATTAATGAAATTATTCTTATTTACCATCAAGTAGTTCTATACATCTACATATTAAGCGGTGTTGACTATTCTGTGCAGGTATGTACATAGTTACCAGAGTTACCTATGGAACCATGCTGCAAGTATGAGAGTTGAAAAATATGGTCAGTGTACTTTGTGCTTCTGTGGCTCACTAAATCTTGAATTGATTAGTTTCATTATTTTGACGTGAGTAGTTGAGACTTACTGCGATTATTTCAAGTATTATAGTGCATTTTATTGTGTAACATACTAACACAATAGTTTTACTGAATGAAAATTTACTCATACTAATTAATCAATTAAATAAATGCCAAGTTGCAGAATTATCATGACATGTTGGACAAATTTTTAGCACATTCGTGCTATACTGATTTAGGGCATAGTTACCAGAAATTCGGTTTGTCTGAGTGGCATTACGGGGTTTGGGTTCACCGTACGCCACTTTTGTTCCAAAATCCATTGTGAACCTGAACCCTGTAACCTAAATCGGTTCGGGTTTTACGAATCCCGTATGAGATTCATGGGGTCTATCAGTGGCAGACCCAAGATTTCCAAGATGGGCGTTGGGAGTTAACAAAATATTGTTCAATGGAAAAAAATCAAGGTTCACAATAGTAAAAATCGAAGTACTACAAACTGTTCATACTAGAGAAAACATCTCAAAATAATTTAGAGAAATATTAGTTGTAAAAGGTGATACACACCAAGTTAGCTATGTTATCAATGTAAAAGGCGCATTTTTGAAAAAAATTGATAAGAGACGGGAAAGTGTCGGAACATTCAATAGAAAATTACTAATCCTATTAGCCTTAGAATTTTTGAAAAACACGGAAAAAATGCAATCATTTTTCATAATAAAATGTACATGTTATTCAAATCCTAAAAAAACAACAAAGAAACAAGATCTCAATAACTTTTACACTAATCAAACTACAAAGAGAGAACAAAAAATGCATTCTTTTCTCAAAATAAAATATACAAGTTATTCAAATCATAATAAACACACAAAGAAAAAAGATTCAAGTCCGAATAAACAACAAAGAAAATAACATTTACACCCATTAAACTAGAAAGATAGAACAAAAAAAATCATGAGGCTGTGAGGAATCTAACACATGACCTAGGGTACAAGAGGAAAGCAACTAACGAACTAGCCACAAGGAACTTTGTGTCAGAATCTATGTTATCAAGGCGTCGCCTAGGCGACGCCTAGACATCCTGGTGCTTCAAGGTGGACGCCAGGGGCTGTCGCCTAGTTTGTCAAAGTTAGGCGGTCGACTGAGCTTCCAGGCGTCGGGGAGACGGCGGCGGGAGGCGGCGCAGGACCGGATCCGGTGGCGAGGAGCCCCGATCCGGCGCGGGGAGGCCGGATCTGGCGTCGTCCGGGTGGAGGCGGCGGCGGCGGCGTCGTCCAGGTGGGGGGAGGCGGCGCAGGACCGGATCCGGTGGCGAGGAGCCCCGATCCGGCGCGGGGAGACCGGATCTGGGCTGGGGCGACGGCCGAGCCAAGGTGGAGGGACCGGGGTGGACGAGGCGGCGGCCGATCCGGAGGGGAGGCGGCGGAGGAGAGGCGGCGGCGCTCGGAGAGGAGGCGGTGGATCCGGAGGGGAGGAGAGGAGAGGAGAGGAGGCGTTGGATTCGGAGGGGAGGAGAGGAGAGGAGGCCGATCCGAAGGGGACTGGGGACAGACCGAAGAGATCGAGAGATCGAGCACGGGGTGACTGTGGATAAAAGGGTTTGGAAGTTTTAAAATTTAGTTCTCAGAGTTTTATAAAATTACAATTAGATCATTCTTTTTAGAAATTTCCTGATTTAGACTTCCAGAATTCCGTTTTCTTATTTGCTCTACCATCGTCTAATCATCGCCTAGACGCCCGCCTAGGCGCCTAGGCGTCCTGGCATCTCCGGAGCGCCTCGCCTCGCCTCGTCGCCGTGACAACATAGGTCAGAATACTAATGGTTCTACAAAATATTATGGGTGTTCAGCTGTACACCCATAACCCAACGTGAGTCCACCTCTGGGGTCTATAGCGAATCTGGTAACTATGATTTAGGGCATGGTTGTGCATAATTGACTCTTGTTTATGTTCATTCTCACTTCTGGTTTCATCAAAGGTGATATGGGCATTGTAGTCTGTTTAAAAGACTCTATCGAGGTAGTGTACTTTTGAACAAATCAGAGGTGCCAGTGTTATAATCCATAAAATTATTAAGGCATGTTAAACTCAATAATACAAATACTACACGTCTACACCTAAAATCTTTGCTGCATTTTATTGATCCGTTTATGCATCTATTGCACTATACTTATTCAGAGTGTTGTTTTGAAACTAAGTTTTGGCTTTTCAAAGACAACTACTTACTCTTCTTTTGTCTTTATATTCTAATGGATAAACATCACAGGTATTTCACGAGTTGTAGAAGGTGACTTGGTTTATAGAAAAGAATGCCCTTTTGGAGAAACAACTGTGATGGGTCCTTCAGAAGATGATGATGGTCACACTAATTCATCTGAAATGGACACATCTTGTGAAACACTCCCGGAAGAAGCAATCCAGTGTGTGAAGGTTTGCTATAGACAGTCAATCTATAAGCATGCTTACATACAAACAGTGAAACTTGTGCATGAGCACTGCTTTTATGGAATTGCCAATCATGTGCTTCTCTTGTAGATAGCTGATTCTGAAGATTTGTTGAAGGCAGTCTACACTTTTGAGGATGTTGTCCTCCCTTTGCCTGGGTGACGAGCACTTACTGTACATTGTATAATTGTGTAGTTCCGAGTGTCATGCTTATTTTTTCCATGTGCAGTTCAGAAACATTGTTTCCTGGGAATGAAGTTGCTGGGATTTATCATGAAATAGCTTACAAGGTAATGGTATTTTAGCATGAAAATTTCATAATCGTGCTGTATGGGCATCTTAGGCTTTCCATTTCAAAAAAAAAAAAAACAACAAAGTGTAGATGCGTAGCATTAGGATTAGGTCAATTATGCATACAATTTTTGTTGTAGATTTGTAATAGCTACACAAGTGTTATGTGCATATTACCTAACTATTACTTAACTGGTTTTGTTGATGAGCTTTGTGTCTATACTGAAAGTCGCAGAGGGTAAACAATTTATTATGTTATGATTTATGAAGTTTGTTTGACTTGTTAGCATGGTGGTGTCATTGTTTGAGTGAGACATGCATATTTTCCCTTTTATGGGGACATCTGTGAGATTCTAAATTTTTAGCAAACAAGTGGAATACAACCTATTTTGGTAAGATTATGGAAAAGCGATACAGCTTCAAGCCTTAAAATGGTTTCTTTCTGTAGTGAGTATCATAATGTTCTATCTGGTTTTTGTGACTCAGGATGGCATTAGCCTGATAGAGAGCGTCCATGGGGTCAAGTAAGTTATTCTGTCCCTATATATGTGTCTTGCTTTCTGAAGCATTTTTTAAAGATCTGTATGGCTCTTGTGATCATAAGGGGCCTTTAGAAAACATGTATTTGGAACACATCCAAAGGAAAACAGGGGTTTAAATATGGCATTTGGTCATGCAAATTGCATCTGTGGGGCTTTATTCATCGGGCTTATAACTTTTATGCTTCCTTTTCTAATATATACTATTAGGGCAAGTTCTTATTCATCAATCATCATACACGTTCTTGATATATTCTTTTAATATGCAAACATGCATACTAACTGTTGTACTGGATGACACAATTGCCATTTCTAAGGGACTTCTCGATAACAAGTATGAAAGGAGGTTACCGTCGGGTAATCCAGCGACCTATTGATTTTAGATGGTATGTTTAACTCAAACAAAATTGTGTTGTTTCATTCTATAAAATGCTTTGTGTCTTGCCTTTTGGTTCCTTGAAGTCTCTCTTCAATTTGTTTCTTGTACAGTGTATTTCAGATGAACAATGTTTCTGTCCAGTTGTTTGTTCCTTTGAAGGATATCTGGTGGTTTTCAGTTAAATTGCTTTTTAATTACTGCAGGGATCTCATGACTTACACTGATGACTCAGCTCCTTTAGTGGAAACTGATTTAGATGTTCTATCCAAAGCCACACCATCAGAAGCAAATGAACTATTATCTAATGGGACTTCCAGCTGCACATCACATGATCCTGGGTTGGAAGCTTCATCGGATACCTCTGGAGCAACCAGTGGAGCTAGCCTAGCAGAAACCAAATCTATCGGCAGCTCAGATCTGTTACCAGAGAAACTGGCTGTAAAATTAGAATTTACTCTACCAGCATCATCTTATGCTACAATGGCTATTAGGGAGTTGATGAAGACTTCAACTTCGGTATTTCCTAATTCCCTGTTCATTTTCTTTGATTTTGTTTTTAAATATTTTTTAATTGTTTTTGTTTCTGCAACATTTTAATCTTTTGGTTCTTCAATTGAACTCTTGGGGCATTATCAAAGAGCACATTATTTCTGTAGGTCATTTCATCCACATGCATCTCTTTGCTGGACCGTTGGTGCCACTAAGTGCAATTAAATCTTGAACTCTGATATTTTAATTTAACCACCATTTGTAGATTTGGATAGCCAACAAATTTTTCTTTTTATTTTGCTTGTGTTGTTATTGATTTACAATTAGTGGCTCCCTGCTATTACCGTGTTGCTTAAGTTGACAAGTTTGTTTAGCCCTCTCAGTGGATGAATGGAAGACCTGGCTGGCAAGAGTTATCTAGATTTGTTAGCATTGGTTGCCAACTTTCCAGTCTGTCTTTTTTTATGTAACATTTCAGTTATGATTAAACTTTGATGTATTTGTACGTAGTTCATAATTATTACTTTTGTTGCACACAGGTTGCTTATCAGAAAACATTAAACTGCTGAACCTTTTAGCAGCACGCAATGTTCATGAAAGCTGATTTTATAATCTCAAACGCTTGGGAGGATTGGTACGCGTATGTTTAATCAGTAAACATTGTTCTCATTACGCGAGTATTTTCCTCTAGGTCTTAAACATAATCCATGTGCTATAATTTTTTGCAGTGAGAACTCACATACTGTCCTGGATTCTACACCGTGGTGGATTTCTATATGCATTGCATGCTAGACGAACTTGCGAACAGGCTAATGAGAAAAACTAAATTATTGGCCCCAGTGTTCGGTTGGTGTCATACATCCACTGTTTGTGCATAGCCCTCGTTCAATTTTTTTTTCAGGTTCACAGCTTCGATAGCAGAAGCGAATTATCAGTTTTCGATTTATCTCTTTCCTGTGTTGAATTTTTTCTGTTGCTTGGACTGTTCTTTTTTCCTACAGAACAAAATAAACTCTATGTAGCAGTTTTTGCTAATGATATCTTGGCATCTTGCACGAGTCAATCTGCATTATTTTACGAAACGTATGTGGACGTCTGGTCAAACGCGAACAGGTTCAACTTCAAGCAGGTTTAATCTTTGACCGTTCAAGGTTGCTAAGCTCTAAGATCGTAAAGGAATCGCCACTTTTCCGGCTCCAATCTTTGCGATCGAAACCAAACTACTTCCTCTCTAGCCTTGCCTTGCAAACCGGCCGGGCCGGCCCTTCGCTGTGGCACCTACCTATAATATCCTGTAACCAAAACCCCTTATAAGGACTTAATAACGAATATGAAAGAGGATGTAAGGAAGATAGAAGGAAGGAGGAAGTTTCGACCGATCCTTTCCCCCTAAGGAGTCTTGTGTGGAGTTTGGAGGCTTTGGGCTGAGCTTTTTAAAGAGAGGAGAGAGAGAGAGAGTGTGTGTGTGTGTGTGTGTTGGGGCGTTAGTCATCTCCACTCGGTTGCCCTATAGCCGCCACCACTTGAAGCTATGCCGCCCCAACCGTGTCCTGCAGCAGGCTTGACGTATCCAGCTACATGTCACTGAAGCCTGCCACACCAACCATCAATTGCTGTCGTGTGCTAGCCAGGAGGAGAAGAGGGGGATCAAGAGGAGAAGAGGGGAACCAGTTAGGGAAGAAGAAAGGAGAAGAGGGGAGCCGAAAGGAGAGAGGGAAGAAATGAAAGAGATGGGGATAGGAGGGATAGAAGGGGGTGTAGGTAATTCTCTTCTAATCTTTGTTTTTTGTTCTTAGGCTCTGGTAGATTGATTTTGGGGATGTGATAGTTCAGGACTTAATAGATGGGAATTGTAGAAGATGTATTTTTGGGACTGTTGTTCATCTAGATCGTTGTTCTATTTTGTGATTAATTTTTGGGGTAGCTACGTCATGTTTCATGGCTTGTCCATATTAAGAAAAGTGCATAGAATTATCTGAAGTTTCCATAGAATGTAAGAACAAGTAACTTAGTTGGGCGGTTTAGGAGTTATGGTCTTGGGAAGTCTACTGGCTAGAATTGGTCGTTGCTGGATGCAGTCGCGGTACTATGTAGATCAGCCAAGGAGATGGCCAAATTAATTCTTGGGCATAGCTTGAGAAAGGTAAGGAATTTCTTTTAGTTTTCAAAAGTGGTATGGTTCATCATGGTTGCTGTTGTAGAATAAAAGATATTAAGCTGCTAAGTCTGCTGTCTAGAAATTAACAGAATTGTCTTCGGGGTGGAAAGCAGGCGCTTAGATGAAATAATAAGGGCCTGTTTGGTAGAGCTCCAGATTCTCATTTTTCAGCTTCTGCTCCAGATTCTGTAAGAATCCACTTCTCTGAGAATCTGGAGCTACCTCTGAAAAGTGTTTGGCTAGTAGGTTGGCTCCAGATTCATAAAAAAAAGGAGATTTGTGAGGAAAAGACCATATTACCCTTAGTTTTAGCACTTGAAATTTATTTGTTTCTTACTCCTTTCTATGTGTACATAAATTTATGTAATTTATCTACAAATTTCTCAGAGCCAAGTCGATTTAAATGTGATATCAAATGATATTGTCGCTGTAATAACAACAAAACAGAGCACTCCATTATTCCAACGTGAGTCAACAAGCAATTCAACAACTGTGATTTTGTTTACCCTGTAAACTCTACGATACAAATGAACACACAGACTTTACTTCTCGTAAATGATAATATGGCTTCATTGCAATCGCATTCGTAAATTTGAAAAGATTTCATGTATATACTTAAACAAAGGGTCGCTCTCATCAGTAACATTTCATTATTGCCGCTTTTACATGCGTGCCTTCTAATTTATGGAGTACAACAAATCCTCTATAATCCTTACTTGCCAATCTGATCTAACATTCTAATACAAAAGCGTCCACATGCTGCCATAGGCGCCCAAAAATTCTATTCAAAGAGTACGCGCCTCCCAAAGCTCGGTGGTCCCGCATCGGAAGAATACCATGTCCGCTGGGCTTACACCACCAATTCGCTTGCACGACCTATTGTTTGTGGCCTTACTCGACAATGCATAATAATATGAATTGTATTAAATACAATCATAAACGGCACTCGATTTCTTACGAATCTTGAATATGACACACCAGCAGCTTGCCTATTTTAAACACTCAAATCATGTATGCACATACACATAATTTCAGCAAGATGTGGCCAAGCAATCGAAACTTGTAGCAACTGATACCTTGAGAATTCCAAATAATTGATGAACACAAAAGACTGAGGTGCATGCAACAGTTGTTTCAATAAATGGGAAACTGCATAACACATGTTATTGATTCATACAAGCATAACACATACAAGCAAAGGAAAATCGATGTTGTTTATTTAATGTATATATCCTCTAATGGACCATGATTGTATTTATTTATCTATATCCACTACAAAGAGCTCAAGAGGATGATGATCTGGATGGAACCAAGCTATTGTTATGGCTGCTGCTGCTGGGCATTACATATCATGCAAAAGAGTTAAGCAATGCAACACCTCATTCACGGACATTAGCCATTAGCCATGCAAAGATCACAACAAAAATTCACTGGACAAACATTCAGCATATTCGGACAAACATTCAAAGATATTCACTAGACAAAAATTCCAGGAGGAAGAGGCCGAGGCGGCGCGAGCTCGGGAGGAAGGGTGGGGCCGGGAGGCCGGGCGGCGTCGGGGCGGCGAGGAGGGAGGGGAAGGGGAGGCGGCGCGCGAGGGGAGGGAGGGGGCGGCGGGGGGGCGGCGAGGAAGGAGGAAGGGGAGGCGCGCGAGGGAGGAAGGGGAGGCGGCGGGGGCGGCCGAGGAGGGAGGGGATGGGCGAGGCGCGACGCGAGAGGGGGAGGCGGCGCGGAGAGGGAGGGGAGGGGAGGCGGCGGGGCGGCCGAGGAGGGAGGGGATGGGCGAGGCGCGACGCGAGAGGGAGGCGCGCGCGGGAGGGAGGGGAAGGGGGCGCGCGCGATGCGTGGGAGGACGAGCGCTCGGACGAGGGGCGAGGAAGAGGCGGCGGCGCGATCGGTGGGGAGGACGAGGGAGGCGGCGCGATGTGGGGGGGGAGGGGTAGGCGGCGGCGCGAGAGGGGGAGGGGAAGGGGGAGGCGGCGGCGCGCTCGGTGGGGAGGACGAGGGGCGCTCGGACGAGGGGGCGAGGGGCGCTCGGGTGGGGGAGGGCGAGTTCGGTTTTTATACAGTGGCATTTTGCGGGTAAATATTAGAAACTTCAATGGGTAAATTGGTTTTAGACATATAGCTCCTCACGAGAATCCACCAAAAGGCTGCTTCTCCTCTCTAGTTCATTTTGGAGAGTGCTTCTCGTGAGAAGCAGAATCTACTCATTTTGGGAATCTGGGTGTTTGGCACAGCTCCATGAGAATCCACTGAGAAGCTGGGAGCAGAAGCTGTACCAAACAAGCCCTAAGGGCTTCTGGCCAATTAAGAAGTTGTAAGAAATTTTGTGTAGTTTCTAGAAAACATATTGTACACTGTATTTGGATCCTTGAGTTGATAGTTATGACATTTCGAACACGGGACAGTAGAGGGGAATGTATGGTGGAAGGGGAGATAGTTGGACTGCGAAGCGGGTGGTATCGTTGTTGTTTTGTTTGTTGTTTGTACTATTATTGCATATGTTAAGATGAATTGTTTGTTGTAGACGAAGTTGCTATGGGTTTGGTGTCTTCTACCCATTGGTCTGTTTCACGAGGTTGAAAGGCAAACGAATAGTAGAATAATAGATGATGGTTGCTAATTATTTATTGTTATTGAATAATTCTTGCACTGCTACAGACAGGCCTATCACAGACGGTTTTCGAACCGTCTGTTTTTATGTGTCAGTGATAATAGGTGGTTATCACAGACGGCTCCCGAGCCGTCTGTGATAACTTACATTACAGACGGTTTTTGCAAACAACCATATGTGATAGTCGACTTTCACAGACGGTTAAAAACAACAACCGTCTGTAATAGCAATTGCAACAGCAGTTTTATTGACACAAACCGTCTGTGATATTGCGTGTATCACAGACGGTTTGGAACAGGAACCGTCTGTGATATTGTGTCTATCACAGACGGTTGTTGTTTTTAACCGTCTGTGAAAGTACTATCATAGACGGTTTTCAACAACGAACCGTCTGTGATAGCAATTGCAACAACAGTTTATTTGCCGTTTTTTGGCTAGCCTCAGGATATGCTAACCATACCCTCTGAAAGCAAGCAACAAGATTACAACATATATAAGAATCACATACATTGCAGATTACACAGATCTGATAAATGAATCACATACAATATTGCAACTCAAAGTTACACAGATAAGTTAATTGCAACTCAGTGAATTACAAATGTAACAAACGGCCAACAGATCACATACAAATATAGAATGAAAATCGTCACACTGTTCTGACAAATGAGTTGTTTGATTAAGCACACAACTGAGTGATTTGTACAATTGCATCCAATGTTTCAACATCTAATTATCACCATTACCGGGGTAGAACTCTCCAGCCTTGTTTATACACTGTCCTAGTAAGAACTCGGAGAGTGTTGCACGAATTTCGACGAGTTGGTCAAGATCATATGTACTTACGTCGAAGTCCACCCGCTGTTGTTAAGAGCAATAAGTCATTAATTAGCATGTGTGTATATATATATACATATATAGTCAAAAAATAATAATTATTACAAGAACATGACAAACCTCTGGATCATTGATCTTACTATCCATGATTTCCTTCATATGGCGGCAAACGTAGAATCCACATCGTTGCCATGTAGTTGCTGGTGGTACTGCAAAAATTGCATTACGTACATAGGTATTGTCAATTCTAGAGGCATTATAACAAAGTGTGATATAGGATTGTTGTGTTGTAGCGGGTACCGGAAATCGTGTGTTGTGTCGCAGCGTGTCACTAGATTTGTCGTGTCTTCCTCCCTAGGCAACATAAGCGGCAAACGACCTACGTGATTCAAAAAAGTTAGCCTTGGCCGTTGCAAACGAAAGAAATATTACAATAGAGTTATGTATGGAGGAAATGAGTTTACTTGTTAAGTACTTCTTACACACAACTGAAGTCGTGGTTGCTCCAAAGTAGGGAATCAAGGTATATTATCTTGCTCCACTTTGGTATAATCACAATCAAAATTCAGTGTTGCCTAGTCATGTACACACCATAGTGATTAATCCTAAGTTCATGCTACATGTAAAATACAAATAAAACATGTGTGGCAACTAGTGAAGCACTTACCCTTGGTTGAAAGGAAACATGACGTACTCCTTGTCGATGTGAGCACGCAATCCCCTCGTTATGTAATCTTGCACGAAGGATTCATTACCTTTGATAACTTGCTCGGAGACCAAGTGAGGGTCGAGGAAACCCACCGGTTGTCGCGATCGCCGGACTTGTTGGATCATGCATCTATACATAAGGAAAGAGTAATGACATTTATCGGTATAACATGAATGTAGAACTTCATTGTACAGTACACTTACAAAGATGTCCAAAGAACAGTAGAAGCGGCGTCGAGTTCGTCGAGATTGAATAGTAAAAATAAGTCTTCGAATGTCACGACGATGTAGCCTGTGTCGTGGAGGAAATGCTGCTCCGTATATTTCACAGTGAATGCACTCTGCCGGATTGGCTTCATGTTGGACTTCTCCATGTACCAGGCATGCAATGTATTGCAAATTATGCCAAGCCTGGGTAATTGTGACTCAGGGACCAACGACACTCCTAGACTGAACTTCCATGGCACGGGAGCCTTATTTTCTTCCCTTGAGTCTTATAGCCTCGCTTACGATACGTTCTCGGTGGCGTCTCGGCGGGAGTCGATGCAACAAAGCCCAACCGAGCCGGAGGTGGAGCCACCGGAGCCGATGTGACAGGTCCAGGGCGATGTCCCTCTTGGGACACTGGATGTGGAGATCGTGGCACGGACAAGTCGAGGGCAATGTCCCTCTTCGGCCACTGAATGAATGTGTGGACAACATCCCCTAATGTCTTAATCTCTTCGTTTGGGGGCTTCTCAAGAGGGACAGCCTTAAAAATATCATTAGTCATGTCCACCTGGACCTTTATGAAACCGGTCTCTACTTGTACACTGTGCACCAGCGTACTTGACAGCAATGGATACACCATCCCCGTCCAAATAACAGCGGAATAGAGCCAATAAGCGACTGAGGATACAAGGCATGGGCCCCTACATAACGACACAAGATGAGTTAAGGCGTCCACCAGAGAGATCTATGCAGCATTCTAAGGAGGTGCATTACCTGAATGTCATCGATAGGTAAGTGGGCGTCGTTATGTTCAGTAATTGGTGTGGACGCGTAGCTACTGCGACGTTGAGGGGGACTGGGTACCGCAGTAGTAGGGGTGGGTTGCGATTGGTTGCGGACTTGTCTCAATTCTTCCCTCAATGAATCTATCTCTCCTCAAAGTGAGGCAGTCTGCTCTTGAAGTGAGGCAGATAGTTGTTCCTGAAGTTGAGCACGAAGCTCCTGTTTCATTTGGTCGTTGCGGTACGCCTTGGATATCTTCCTACTCCTATATGTCTCGGAGTAATATGGAAATCCGTGCTTCCAAGATACGTAAACCCCCAAGTCTCGTGTGCGACTTGGGTGCTCCTTGTTTCCCAAGGCCTGTGATAGTAAATATCTCTCCCTGTATTCTTGAAAGGATCCACGAGAAAATTTGGTAGTCAATGATTGCTGCAAGAGGCAATTAATCATGTTATTTTTGAACCTATGAAGTTCAAGAGGTGTTAACAACTATATAGTTTAACTTATCTTACCAGGCGTTGGGACACTTCCTCATCTGCGAGGTTTTTGAAAGAGACACCCGAAGATGTGGTTGATGACCTCGCTCTTAACGATTCCGAGCGCTCGTTTGCGATCCCGGCAAATGGCGGGGAGGCCTCCGATCGGAGTGCGACCTCGTCCTGCATCCTCCACTGCGGGATTTTACCCGCGTACCCAATGATGCCGAGTCTGTGAGGGTGAGTGTTTTGTGATTGGATAGCTTTGTGCGCCGCACTTTGTTGTTCAAATTCAGTCGTTGTCTTCATCTGCACAAAGGCCTCCCATGCTTCCGGCGACACGAAAGGATACTTTGTGAAGGGCGTAAGATCCTTGGCCACGTACCGCGTCACAAGAGTGCTCTTAAAATTCTTCCATGCTTTTTCCATTGCGAGGAGCACGTGCCGTCGCACGAGTCCCTGTATTTCTGCTGGGATCTTGGATGAATGTGTAACTTCCTCCCATAGCTGATTTTTGTGATCGTTTGACAACTCTCTCCAGCTTGCTATGGTGATGGGGACTCGTTCCCTTCCAATTATCCCGCAGGTACTCCGAAATGATGCCACTGCTTTCCTCGGTTGCAGAGGGACCCCATCCGGAGAGACCACCGTGGTCATTCGGTCATCTGGCCTTTTCGATACTCCTCGACCACGCTTAGTTTTCCCAATCTTGGGAGCGTGAGACCCAGACGACGACGACGAAGCCTATGAGGACGCCATCTCTCTTCTAAGAAAAAAATAACTGCAGTGTCGCTAGCCTGTGAGGTGTGAGCCTAAACAAAATTTTATGAAGCAAATGACACAAACTAGTGTATCAAGTTCATTGAACCCGATACACTAGAGTGTGTCACTAACTTCATGCCCTTTGAAGGTCTATGTGGCATATATTTTTGGATGACTATGTGGACGCAGTGAGGTGTGGTATATCTCTAGCTATAGCTAGTTGCTAATAATTCATATATAGCAATATAATTCTAGTATGATTATGTGAGCACAAAGATGACATCAATCGAAATACAAATGTCATAACATGTATGTAATATATGAATTGAACATACCATTTGAAATATAACACATATCCAAATACAAATGACAAATGAATTTAACATATCCATGAATCCAGCATATGTAAATTCGGCCAGCATATATATCAATATGACAATCCAACATATGTAAATTCGGCCAGCATATATATCAATATGACAATCCAGCATGTGTAAATTCGGCGATATATATCAATATGACAATCCAAAGATGTAAATTCGCCGACATATATATCAATATGACAATGTAGCATATATATCAATATGACAATGTAGCATATATATCACTATGACAATGTAGCATATATATCAATATGACAATGTAGCATATATATCAATATGACAATGTAGCATATATATCACTATGACAATGTAGCATATATATCAATATGACAATGTAGCATATATATCAATATATGAAACATAAAACATGAATAACGTATCTTCATTATTCTACATGAAACAAATCTAAAACCAAGCTAGAGTCGGGGGAGGAGGGCACCGGAGTCAGGGGAGGAGGGCGCCTGGCTCGCGGGGGAGGAGGGAGCTAGAGTCGGGGGCGGGAGCCGGCTTGGGGAGGGGCGCGTCGGGAAGGAGGGCACCGGAGTCGGGGAGGAGGCGCGTCGGGAGGAGCGTCGGCGGGAGGGCGCGGCGTCGGGAGCGACCGGCGGCGGCGGGAGGGAAGGACGGCGCGAGAGATACCAGGGGCGCTGGAGATCTAGAGTGCGAGAGTGTGGAATCTGTGCCCTAGCTGGGGGTATTTATAAGGAGAACTATCACAGACGGTTCCTTAAGGGAACCGTCTGTGATAGTTCTATCACAGACGGTTCTATAACTAAACCGCCTGTGATATTATATTATCATAGACGGTTATACGTTACAAACCGTCTGTGATAGTATGCCTATCACAAACGGTTCGTTACTTAGAACCGTCTGTGATAGTATTACTATCACAGACGGTTCTTACTATATAACCGTCTGTGATAATATAATATCACAGACGGTTATAAGTGGAGAACCGTCGTGATAACTATCACGACGGTTCTAAGTGTATAACCGTCGTAATAAGCTTTTGCCCACCGCTTGTCGATCCGTAATAAACCTTTGCCTACCGGGCCGTTGTAACTACACTACCAAATTCAATAAGACCTCTCACAGAGTGTAATGAATATAACTACACCTACCAGCATGCAAATTCACAAATACATCATGTACAGTTCCTGAGTCATTTTACAATTACAATAAAACATATATAGTTACATTTATTACACATAGCTATTTTATTTTAAATAAAGTCATTCACGATGATCAACACGCATATAGCTTGTTTCATCATCTTGTTCTTCCTCGAGCCTGATGCCGTCTCCGAATGGAGGCAAATCATCCAATTGATTGTACTCTTCCTCATCCACAACATTCTCAACTCCGACAATCCTTCTTTTTCCCTGAAGAACTACATGGCGCTTCTTATTTGCCGGGTCGGTTACATAAAATACTTGAACAACTTGCCTCGCGAGTACGAATGGTTCGTCTTTGTATCCTACACATTCGATGTCCACGGTAGTGACACCGTACTTGTCGACCTTTACACCCCGTGGGAGATGGACCCAGCGGCACCGAAATAGAGGAATCTTGAAAATTACGTAGTCAAGCTCTCAAATCTCCTCTATAAGCCCGTAGTACGAGCTTGGGCCAGCGATGACGGCGTCGCATCATAGGCATCTATGCGGACACCTGAGTTCTGCACAGTGCTATTTTTATCCTGATCTGTTGTATAAAATGTGTAGCCATTAATGTCGTATCCTTGCCATGTCACAATTGTAAATTTTGGCCTTTTTGCCAACCATTGTAGTGTTTCACTTGACGACCTCCTAGTCAATTGCGTCTTCAACCATTCGTTGAACTGACGATTGTGTTGTCTCGTGATCCAAACTTCTGACTGGCCTGCATTCTCTTAACGTAGCATGTCCTTGTGCTCTTCAATATATGGGGTCACTTCAGTCATGTGTTGTAAAACTGTGAAATGGGCTTGAGCATACGTATTTTGATCCGGAGTTATTGCTTTCCTTCTGATAGTCCCGATACCCTCTAACCTCCCCTTGTGACGAGATACAGGTACACCTATCGGATCGACCTGAGCCATCTAGCCGATGCAGAATTCAATGACCTCTTTTGTTATATAACCTTCGATGATGCTACCCTCCGGTCGAGATCGATTGCGTACATAGGACTTAGAATTTCCATGTACTTCTCGAAAGGGTACATATGACGTAGAAACACGGGGCCGCATATTTTTATCTCTTTCACAAGGTGGACAATGAGATGGACTATGATATCAAAAAAATGATGGAGGGAAATACATCTCTAGATGACATAGAGTTGTCACCACCTCGGTTTGCAGAGCATCTAATCCATCGGGATCAATGACCTTCTGAGCAATTGCGTTAAAGAAATAACACAGCCTTTTGATTGTCACTCGAACCTTGTTCGGCAGAATACTTCTAATTGCAACAGGTAGCATTTGTGTCATTAGCACATGGCAGTCGTGGGACTTCATGCCAATTAATTTCAAATGTTCCATGGAAATAATTTTCTTCGTGCTGGTGGAGTGACCGGATGGAACTTTCACACCATGTAAGGACTAGCACAGTTCAGTTCTCTCGGACTTAGACAGAGTGTAGCAAGCTGGGGGAAGGTATGTCCGGCCTTTATCGGTCTCTATCGGTGCTAACTCGGTCCTGATGTTCATAGCGACCAAGTCACGCCTTGCGTTAACACCATCCTTAGTTTTATCAGGAATGTTCAATAAGAGACCAATCAAACTGTCACATACATTCTTCTCTACGTGCATGACATCGATGCAATTGCGAACTTCTAAGTGCTCCTAATAAGGCAAGTCCAAAAATATTGACCTTTTTTTTCCACATGTTCTTCTTCAATTTACGCTCATTTTCAAGCACAACGTTTATATCCTTGACCATATCATACACCTCTTTCCCGCTAAAAGGTCTTGGTACTGAGTCATCTTCTTTTTTCCATCAAATTATTTTTTCATCTTGCGGTATGGGTGATACTTTGGAAGGAACCTACGGTGACGCATGTACACAGTTTTACGCGAGTTGTTCAACCACACACTCTCGGTATTGTCTAAGCAGTGCGGACACGGTTTGGCTCCTTTTGTACTCAACCCTGACAGGTTACCAAGGGCAGGAAAATCATTAATGGTGCAGAACAACATAGCGCGTAGAGTAAAGTTCTCTCGTTTGTCTGCATCCCATACATATACCCCTTCGTTCCACAGTATTGCAAGATCTTCTACCAATGGTGCTAGGAACACATCAATGTCGTTGCCAGGTTGCTTCGGCCCTTGGATAAGTAGTGACATCAAAATATACTTTCGCTTCATACACAGCCAAGGAGGAAGTTTGTACATGCATAGAGTCACGGGCCAGGTGCTATGTCGGCTGCTCATGTTACCAAAAGGATTCATTCCATCTGTACTCAATCAAAAGGATGCTTTGCATACCGGACAAACATTTAAGCTAGCATACTCTTTACGGTACAGGATACAATCATTCGGACATGCATGTATTTTTTCTACTTCCATTCCTAATATACAAAGAATCTTCTTGGCTTGGTAGGTAGTTCTCGGTAACACATTTTCCTTTGGAAGCATGTCCGCTAGGAGACCTAACAATGCCGTGAAACTCTTGTCGGACCAACCATTGCTTGCCTTCAATTTCAGTAGTTCTAGAACCGATGACAACCTCGTGTATTGCGGGTTGCATCCCGAGAACAAAGGTTTCTCCGAGTGTCACAGACGGTTATTAACACGAACCGTCTTTGATTTCTCTATTATCACAGACGAGTCGTGTTAATAACCGTCTGTGATAGTATCACAGCCGGGTGGCAGTATGAACCGTCTGTGATAGTTAAGCACAGACGGTTCCGTATGAACCGTCTGTGATTTACCCGTCCAGTATAGCCTATTTTGTAGTAGTGTTGTCGTGTAATATTTCATTACCTTTTTGTTCAGTATGAGATAAATCGATGATGAAAATTTGATATGTGGAAAATGATGGAATGTTGCACTTATGATATGATAAAAGCATACGAGTCAAGGCAGTAAGTCATATAGCTAGTCCGAAGTACATGAGTCAGGTCGGTGAAAAAGCTGTGTGACTAATCTAGAGTGCTCTTGAGTAAGACCTACATATGTAGGCACCACCATGGGAAGGAGGGGAGAGGGTGAACGTCAACGAGTGTTCCCTCAGCTATACCTGTATAATCTTGGATATGCATGTTGCATTGCATTAACAGAAAGAAAGTTGAGAAAAGAGAATAATGGATATTGATATGTGTTATGATTATGATGTTGTTCTAATTGTTTTACATTGTACTTGCTAGGTTTTGGACTTACCCTTGCTTTTGTTATTGTTTTAGGTGATTGTTGAGGACAACATGCATAGGAGAGAACTAGCACATGATCAATCTTGCACCGTTAATGTTCCGTTTATCACTTAGTATTTATTCATTCAATGTTGGAATAAATATTAATAGTCATACAAACCTTAGCTTTGTTTAATTGATTTCCTTAGAACAAAATAATATTAGCTTGTTGCTACTTGTCAAAGTTTCCATTGATTACACTTATAATTGATTCATCTCATTTAATGTTATCCATTGAATCTTTTATTGTTATCATAGCTATGTTCATGATTATGTTGTGGAATTATAGTTGAACTCTAGTTGATGGAAATACTTGTTTGATGGTTACAATTGGTAGCAATTATAGTTGTGGGTGATATTCTTAGCTTTTGTTAAGCTGAGGTATTACAGTTGGTATCAGAACGGGTTTTGGGTCCGTAATGGAAAAAAATGATAATTAAATCTCGATAATTAACTAAAACTTAGCCTAGAATTGGTAAACTAATAAAAGTTTGATTAGGTTGGATAATTTCTAAAATATGACTTAGGCTAATTAATTAGCTTAAAATAAAATTTTACACATTAGTACACAATAGAATGTGTTTTTGATTCAAGCATTGCATTTACATTTCTAATAATTATTGATGATAAGCATTATGTTGAGATTGTTGTCTACGAGCTGATTTCTACGTTATGTGAGCGGTCCAACCAGGCCCTGCGGGACTACAAGGCATTAGTTGCCAGTAGTAGTTTTCCATAGAGCACTTTTTTAGTGTTTCGGTCAAGTGGTCTGACCGGCTTTTGGGGTGGTCATACCAAACCCTATGTGGGTGATATGACCGGTAGTGCCCGTAATGGTTAGTTTTCTGCCATTGCGGAGGTCGCGGTAGCATCAGCCATTAGTTGATGCTAATACCGAACTTGTACCGATCTTTTCTGACTTCTTGCTTCAACGACTATTTTTTTGGGTGTGGGGTATAATTGTATAAAGGAAAAGTCTACAGAACAGTATTCCGTTCGGACATCGTTCAACGATACAGTCCATCACTGTTTGATCCACACATGCACGAATCTTAAAGCATCGCCCTTATCCACTCCGCTCGCACCTCTGCCTCGCATTCCCTTCTTCTCACTCCTTCTCACTCTCCTCGTGTGAGCACCACTGCCAATCTCCTCGCCTTTGCTCACAACCGGCATCGCCGCACGCCGGATCCGACGACCTGGAGGGGTATCGCTGCCGGATCTAGCGTCAGAGGAGAGAAATCCCACTCCTTCGCTACAGGTTCTCTCTCCTCTCCGGGCATAGGACCTAATCAACAACGCATAGGCATTGCAACCTGTCCAGTCTTTCCAAATGAAGAACTTGAAGATCTGGCAATTGCCACAATTGAGGAAGCCTCTCACACATTGTGCAACTCACTAGGTGAAGCTTGATTAGGTCTTGCATCATACTAATATTTGTCATCCAAGTTGGAAACCTAGTACTTCTATAGGAATCCACCCATAGAACCTGAAGCCCGCTGTTTGGAGTAAAAGCATCTAGCACCGTCTCATGAAAATCTATGACCTCATTGCAGTAGTCCTTCCATGTAAAAGATAGCTGGGTGAGGTCCTTTTTACTCCCATGATTGGCCATGCTATGAAAGAAGTCAAGGTTTGCCGCAATTTGTCACATGATTGTATACATTTGACAAATTGAGGTAACGACATGCAAATATTGAACAGATTGTTGCAGTTTGTGAGCTCATTTTATGAATAGGGAAACAAGATATCCTCCACAGATATAGTAACCTTGTTCTGTTGTTCATCAGTTCATGTATTTACAAACTAGTGCTTGTCAAAAAAAGATTAGTAATTACAGGTGAGTGAGTTGCCATGCTATCACCTCAACGTAGAACAGGGGCGGAAGTTGAAGACGAGCCGGCCATGACGAAGTTGAAGACCAGTCGGGAGGGGGGCGGCGCGGCGTGGGAGGGGCGGCGGCGCAAGGAGGGGGGCAGCGGCGCTGCGCAGCGCAGCGTGCGAGGGGTGGTGGACGCTGGCTGGGGCCCGGGAGGGGGGCAACACAGGGAGGGCCGGAGGGTGGCGGCACTGGCCTGGCCGAGAGGGGGGCGGCAACCGCAGCACATAGGTACGGATCTGGGGTTGCAAATTTGCAATGCACTGAGACACTTGAGAGTAGTAGGAGTGTTTGCGGGTTGCATTGCAACGACACTGAGTTGTCGTGGACCGCACGAGCAACTACGCCTGCGGGCTTGCTTTTGCTGTTCAGCGAATGGGCCGAGAAGTAGTGGGCCGGAAGACAACATGGCCGCTGCCCGCTGGGCTACCTTCTATCTGAACTGGATCTTAGCAATACTATCCTCAATTGAGCTGAAGATACTTATACTATACACTAGAAATTTTTTTATATTCTGGGCTAAAGCTTAGCCTACTATGGATCTAATTCTACCTCTATATATTGATCAAGTCACTGGTGTCCTAACCATTGATATCCGACAAGATCTTTTAAGATGATATCATATAACAAATAGAGATACCAACAAATCATATACTCGCTGATCTTTATAGATAATAATCCATTCAAGGAACATAGTAATATATTATTTAAAAAATAATAAATATAAAAAATAATAAAATCATCTCCATAATTATCAGTATCACTAGCATAATCCTCTCCGTTAAGGTACATCGATAACATACGGTTACATCTCACAGTGCCGCGGCTACCTGTTCACCTAGTAATTAGTAATACAATCTTTGTGCTTGGGAGCACTCGCTTGGAGGTGACGCGCGAGCCAATCGTGGTCTATCCGAACAGCGGGGAGACCTACATAGCAGAGACGAAAGAATGGGTGGCGAGTCCTCTAGCCACGGCTGCTTCCATGTTTTGGTTTGCATCACCATGTCCGCGAAACCGTGTGGTAGCTCTTACGGTCTCGTGCGTGCTGCAAGACTCGGCTGGGGCGTCGGGGACGGATTTCGTGCCGTACGTCGGCAGGTGGAGGCAGGCGGGTGCTGCCCTCGTCGGCGGGTGCTGCAGGACGAGCCCGGCCACGGCGAGGGGGATGGCGCGGGCGCTGCGCGAGGCGGACGACGCCGACGATTTCCCTGCCGTGGCCGTGCTCTAATGTTTCTTCAGCTTCTTTCGCTTGCCCACGTCCGAGAATTGATATAGAAGATCCTCGTCTTCTTTAATCGTGGTGTGCGCATGACGTACGTCATGTTGTATGTGCTTGTATCGATGCTCCTTCGGCAATAAAATGCAGCCCTTTTTTTTTACGAAAATAAAAATGCAGGCTTAAAGGAGGGGCTCTACATGAGTAGAAGGTGCTAGATACGTACCGCTCCTATTGCCGATGTTTATGCATTTTGTTCGATCGAGTCGAAGTCAAATGAGCTGGAGGAACAGGATGATTAGCACAAAGCTTGGAGCCACACCTGTAAGCACAAAAATCACTTTCCTGCTCTGCCGTATCAGTGCAACTGGAAAAAGAACGCGATTAGTCTTCTGGGATGTCAACTTCCTGGAAATCGGCCGAGATGATGATCGTTGGAACCACACAGTCCACACTAGCTGCTTGAACTCGAGCAGTGACAAGCTCATGACTCCCGAGGGACCGGCCAGAGCTGCGAATTCAAAAGGCCGCCAAGTGTAGCCGATTTTGTTTGGGATATGGATTTTGTTTAGGTATAGATCTCAGAACTGAAAACATAGGAGTACCACTTGGGATATGGATTTTGTTTAGGATATATATCTCAGAAGAACTGAAAACAAAGGAGCTCCACAAGAAGTGACAACCAAGTACACGATCATCCTCATTTTGTCCAAGTATACACTATGTTCACGAAGCTTGGATTTGCCATTTACCAACAGACAGTTCATAAATTAAATTTTCACTAACTACACTGTGATTGTGCATAAATCAACCAATGCTACAATTTGGTGCATTTCAACCGCAGCAGTGAATCTCAGCTTCAAAAATCTGCATCTAGCATCCAGGTCGACGATCCACCTAAAACCAACCTCGGATGATTGCCAATTGCAACCTGAATCCGTCAAATTACCGGTCACCACCCATGCCTCCAAACATTCCACTCATTTCCTTTGATCCCATCTGTTTCATCAGAGACTGCAAACCACCCATGCCGCCTATCTGCTTCAGCATCTGCGGAGGGAGGACCTTGCTCATGTGCTGAACGTTCATGTTGCGGGACAGTGGACTCATTTCACCTTTCTTCGGTATCTTGAGCCCTTTCATCTTGCTCCAGATCTTAGCAAGCCGCTTGTACTCTTCCAGCATGTCCAGAACATCCCTGACAGGTCGGCCAGATCCCCGAGCAATCCGAATAATCCGTGATTCAGTCATAAGCTTTGGATTTGTGCTGTCAAGCTCTGAGATGAAATTTCAAAAGGTGCCCACTAAATTATCAGGATGATAGTCTGGTAATTTACATAGGGGAAACTAGTCACCCAACTTACCTGCATCTGTCATGGAATCCATCATTGTCATATACCGCTTAATCTTAGCCTGGCTTTCCTTCTCATGTCCTTTTGGCATCAATTCAGCACTAAATCCAGGCAACATAGAGAAGACCTGCAAAGATAAGAATAATCCAAATTTGAAATGTTGTTCACCAGACTAAACAGAATCCTGAATCCTTGATTTACTGTGTTACATTTTACCAGATGTCCAAGAAATTTCAAGGACTATAAAAGTAGCTAACCTGGCCAATAGGACCCATTTTCAGAATGTTCTGAAATTGCTCGTACATAAGTCTGAGAGTAAAGCTTCCTTCAGACAGTTTCTGCAGAAGCTCAGGTTGTTGATCAGTAGGTACTACTTCATGAATCTTGTCCATAAAGCCTGACCAGTCTCCCATGCCTGCCAATTACACAAAGTAAGGTTAACCAAAGGGAACACAAAGATAACATAGCACATCTAATATTTTCACTGACCTAACAGGCGACTGACAAATGGTTTCACATCAAAAACTTCAAACTCATCGATGTGTTCTCCAGTTCCAATAAATATCACTGGGCTTTTTGTTGCTGCAACCCTGAAAAGAAACACGGATGTTGGGTATGTTACGATGCTTTCAGATTCTGAAATGTTGATGTTGTGATGTAGAAGTGATATTCAAGCATGGTATCAACCAAAAGAAATCCTTATTTCACACAAAATAATGACTACAATAACGAAGATAGTGTTGTGTGTTAAGTAGTGCATGAATAAGGTGTATATTGGCCCATTAGGCCCAATAGATTTAGGGTTGAGTTGTATATATATCTAGGCATCTCATGTGCTAAGAATTGAAATGGAGTTGAGCTCTCCTTACTTTAACATGGTATCAGAGCCGTCATGCCCTTGCTCCTTCCGTCGCTGACCTTTCACCAGCGAGTTTGCGACTGGCAAGGTCTCACGGTCTGCATTGTGATCGTCACTGGGAGCCGTCACCGTCGAGCCCCTCTTTCTTCCACATGCCGCCATTGACGCGTCTCCCTCTTTCTTCTACGCGCCGGTCGCTCTCGTCGGCACCTCCTTCTCTAAGTTGCGATGTTCCGCATCTCCGCCGTGTTGCCTGCTAACGCGGGGCTGCCTCCTGATCGTCCGGCTGCCATCTGTATCTCTGACGGCTCTCTTCGCGCTGGATATGACTTTCTCCGAGCTGGATCTGTGGTTGCCACACTAGATCCGGTGGGATCCATGGTAGTCATCCTCGGCTACATCCATCCTCTGCCGCCGACTCCGTCCTTCCGCCGACGGCGGTCAGCGAGCTCGAGGAACTTGGTGAGGCAGGCGTGCTTAGTGGCCCACTGCTCCCCACTGCTTCTTGAGCTCGGCGTTGCAGCGGACACTGCTTAGAGGCCACCTCCACACGCTCCACAGACACCAACACGTGGCTTTGTCCCGTCGACTAACGCGCTCCACAGACACCGGCTCGTGGCTTTGTCCCGTCGGCTAACGAAGTGGACTGTGGTTTGTCTTCAGAGGCTTGGTAACCGAGGATCTTTACTTTTAAATTTAACGTACAGTGAACTTGCTGCTGCTCTGTACTTGCATCTTCTCTCGATCTAAATCTAGAAGGAACCATCCTATTTCTATTTGCAGTGTTGCTTCCCACTGCTTGATAATTTCTATTTTACATTATGGCCATCATTGATCCATTCCTTGGCGGTAGTACTCTTTTGGCCTCAGATATTAAGCTTAATGACTAGAACTATTGTGAGTGGGCATCGTCTATTCTAATGCTTCTCAGATCGATTGGTTTTGCTGCACATCTCCATGAGGAACCCCCTGATCTTCATGCAGTGGATCCGTCAGCTGCTCAAGCTTAGAGGATTGCGGATGATCGTGTGATGGGCAACATGTGCATGAGTGCAGAGATATTCATCCAGATGAGTTTCATTGATCTCTCATCAGCTCGAAAAATGTGGGAGTATCTCCAGCAGCGCTACCAGCAGAGTAGTGAGGCTCTTCGCTTCTCGCTTCGTCAGAGCCTTCATAATCTCCATCAGCAGCAAGACATAATTGTAGAAGAGTTCTACAATGCGTTTACACGTCTTTTGAGTTGATTAGACCCTATGGTACCCTCGGCTCAATCTGGATGCAAGGATTGTGCTGCTAAAGAAAAGTATGATCAGCAGAATCTCATGTTTGACTTTGTGATGAGGCTTCGTTCAGAGTTCGAGCCTATTCAGGCTGAACATCTTGGTCACCCTACATTGCCTACTATGGCTGAAACTCTCTGTGTTCTGATTGATGAGGAGATTCATCTTCGATCACTTATTATCTCTCCAATATCTTTACCTCATACTGTCCTAGCTGTTCTGGTGCTACAATGGTTTTTTTCTTTTAAAGAGCTCATTTGTTTTCATCGCAAGAAGCCTGGCCATACCACTCAACGTTGTTTCAAGCTTCATCCTGAGTTATTGGTTGAGTTGAGAGCCAAGCACGGTTCATCTCGTCGTAACACGGCTGCTACTGCTTCTGCCAACTCTACAGAGCTCATTATTGCTAAGCCTCAGCCTCAGTCTGATGGATCTGTTGTATCCCTCTCTGCGTCAGGCACTACTTTTCCTTGGATATTGGACTCAGGGGTCTCCTTTCATATGACCATTGATAGCTCTCAACTAGCATCATGTAGACCTGTCACTGATGGTACTCAGGTTTAAACAGCTGATGGTACTACCTGTTTTGTTACACATCAAGACACTCTTTCCACTTCACAACTTGTTTCAGAAGTTTCCCTTGTGCCTCAACTCTATGAATCTATTGACTGTTGGTTAGCTTACTGATATGCATTTCTTTGTTGGTTTTGATGATTCTTCGTGCTTTGTGCAGGATCGTCGGGCCCGAGCTCTCGTTGATACTGGCCATCGCCATAAAGATTCTCAAGGACTCTACATTTTGGATCATCTGAGTCTTTCTGCATCTATACCATCCACTGGTTTTGGCTTCATCATCTGCTTTGGCTTCTACTTCTGCTTCCACTGTTACTTTTCTCCAATGGCATCATCGTCCAGGTCATCTATATGGATCACGTTTATCTACTTTAGTTCGTCAAGGTGTCCTAGGTCATGTTCCTATTGATACAAGTTATGACTGTAAAGGTTGTAAACTTGGTAAACAAATACAACTACCATATCCCTCTAGTGATTCTAAAGCTAGTCATCCTTTTGATTTGGTCCATTATGATGTCTGAGGACCTGCTCCTTTTGTATCCAAAGGTGGTCACAAGTACTATGTAATTTTTATTGATGATCATTCTTGTTATACTTGGATTTATTTCATGAAGCATCGCTCTCAATTGTTGTTTATATATTAGTCTTTTGCTAAGATGATTCACACTCAGTTTTCTTCTGCCAGTCATACTTTTCGTTCTGATTTCGGGGGAGAGTATTTGTCCACTGTTTTTCAGCATTATTTGTCTTCTGAAGGTACTCTTGCTTAGCTCTCCTGCCCCGGTGCTCATGCTCACAATGGTACAGCTGAACGCAAGCATTGTTACATAATTGAGACTGCTCGTACTCTTTTAATTGCATCATTTGTTCCTTCTCATTTTTTGGCAAAAGCCGTCTCTACAGTTGTTTATCTCATCAACCTTCAAACTTCCTCTCGTCTTCAGGGCAAATGCTCCGGAGAAGTATTGTTTGGATCTCCTCCGAGTTATGATAATCTTCATGTTTTTAGTTGTACTTGCTATGTTTTGCTTGCTCCTAGGGAGCGCACCAAGTTGACGGCTCAGTCGGTAGAGTGTCTTAGCATAAGGACTATCGTTGCTATAATTACTCTGCTCGTAGCACCCGCATATCTCATGATGTCACCTTTGATGAGTCACCCTTTTTCCTATTCTCCTACTGCTTCTCCATCTCCATCCTCCACAGAGTCTATTTCTTTTCTATATCTTCTTCCTATTCCCTTAGTTGAGTCAACCCCTCAACTAGAGACTTCTGCTGTAACATCTTCTCCTCCAACTCCTTCAATTACACCCTCTATAACAACATATCTCCTTTTCCTTTTTACTATACTCGTCGGTCTAGAATTCTTCTGGACTCTCACTCTTCCACTCCTGTTCCTTCTAATATTCCGTCCAGTACCACTACTGCTCATCCCGATGGTCCACTGCCTTGACCTCGGTATGACCTTCATGATCACACCATTATTACTGCTCCTGATCATTTTGGTTTTCGCACTACTTGTGATGTATATGAGCCTCATACCTATCAGGAAGTAGCTGGTACTCCTGAGTGGTAGTTGGATGTCTAAGGAGCTTACAGTTTTAGAGCATACTGGCACTTGGGATCTTATTCCATTACATGCACAAGTTGTTCCTATCATATGTAAGTGGGTATACAAGGTTAAGACAAAGTCTGATGGTTCAGTGGAGCGCTGCAAGGCTTGTCTTGTAGCTCGTGGCTTTCAGCAGGCACATGAGCGTGATTATGATGAGACTTTTGCTCCTGTGTCTCGCATGACCACAATTCGCACTTTAATTGTTGTGGTTGTTGCTCGTTCATGGACTATCTCTCAAATGGATGTAAAGAATGCTTTTCTACACAGTGACTTACATGAAGAGGTTTACATGCATCCACCACCAGGAGTTGAAGCTCCTACATGACATGTTTGTCGTCTTTGACGTGCTCTCTATGGCCTCAAGCAAGCACCTCGTTCCTAGTTTGAGCGGCTTAGCTCAGCAGTTTGTGCTGCAAGTTTCTCTCCTAGTGATCATGATTCTGCCTTATTCATTCATACATCACAGCATGGCCGAACTCTAATTTTGCTTTTTGTGGATGACATGCAAATCACTGGAAATAATATGGAGTATGTTGCTTTTGTCAAGCAACATCTTGTTGAGCGGTTTATGATGTTTGATCTGGGATCTCTTAGCTATTTCTGTGGGATTGAGGTCACTTGCACAGATGAGGGTTACTATCCCTCTCAGCATCGATACATTCAGGATCTCCTTGCTTGCTTAGGAATGACTGATACACGGACTGCTGCAACTCCTATGGGACTTCATCTCCAACTTCGTCCTACCGATGGCGTATTGCTTGATGAACCTTCACGCTATCGTCACATCGTTGGCAGTCTTGTTTTACCTTACAGTTACATGACCAGATATTACTCATGTTGTTCATGTGCTTAGTCAATTTGTTAGTGCTCTTACTTCGGCTCATTATAGTCATCTGCTTCGTGTTTTACGCCTCTTCTATACGCGGTCAAGTCAGCTTCACCTCTATGCTTACTCTGACTCGACCGGGGCAAGTGATCCAATTGATCGCCGATCTATCACTAGTTACTGCACTTTTCTTGGGACATCTCTGATAACATGGAAGTCCAAGAAACAGATTGCAGTGTCACGCTCTAGTGCAGAGGCTGAGCTACGGGCTCTTGCTACCACTACATCGGAGATCATTTGGCTTTATTGGCTACTAGCTGATCTTGGTGTCTCATGTGATGGTCCTACACCTATTCTTTGTGACAACACTAGAGTTATATGGATTGCTAATGACCCAGTGAAGCATGAGTTAACTAAACATATTAGTATAGATGCATCGTTTACACGGACTCACTGCTAGCAGTCGACTATGGGTGGGTTCTTTTAGGCTTATGGCTTATGGCTTAAATATCTGAATTCTGGCTGTTCGCGAGAGACAGTACGCAGAAGGAAATAGTCGCATATGATTTTAGCCGATACAACTAAACTCAGTACACTTTTTACTATAATTTTGCTATTGACCCACTGTAGACAGTATAAGCATAAGCCATATATAAGCTGAAAAGAACCTAGCCTATTGCTCTTCAATATGTGCCTTCTGAGCTCAAAGTTGCTGACTTCTTCACCAAACCCCAAACACGAGAACATCATTTACATCTACTCAAACTCTATGTTTCTGATCTTTCTGATCCACCTTGAGTTTGAGGGTAGGTGTTAAGTAGTGTATGAACAAAGTGTATATTGGCCCATTAGGCCCAATAGATTTAGGGTTGAGTAGTATATATATCCATGTATCTCATGTGATAAGAATTGAAATGGAGTTGAGCTCTCCTTACTTTAACATTGTGCACAAAGTAGCACTAGGCTTCAAGTACATTATCCTGAAGCACATACAATATGCTGTAACTGTTTTGAGGATACCACCATCCAAATGCTGCTATATCATAAATCCATCCAGCTCTGGTACTTGTTTAGAATCAATGTTGCGTTCACTAAAGTGACTTTCATGGTTGAGTTCTCATTATATAGTTTTGCTGTAGAATGAAACACAGCTCTAGAAAGAACTATTTGTTGAAAAATGCAACCAGACTATAGTGAAGGTAACAAAGGTCTCAACAGAGCAGCTACTTCAAATTCCTTGAAGACAATATACTTCATAAACTTCAAATTCTTTGAAGACAATATTCTTCATAAACTAGGAAAGAGGAAATAGCACCAAGAGGGTAGTGCAAGAAAAGGAAGAGAATACTAACGCGCTAAGTGCACCGCCACCTTTCGCATGACCATCCATTTTCGTAACAATTACAGCACCAACAGAAACACTTTGTTTAAATGCTTGGGCCTGATCAAATGCAGCCTGACCGATACTACTGTCCATCACAAATATTACCAGGTCTGGTTTCTGCAGAATAGCACAATAATGTGGGTGAGATTTTCACTGGGTTCAGGTTATTGCTGAAAGTGTTTGAGAATTCTGTGTGTATTACCGTTGCTTCTGAAACTTGGCGCATTTCTTCAAAGAGTGCTGCTTCTTGTTTGTGCCTTCCACTTGTATCTACAATGATGAGATCACAGTTTTCCTTCTTGAACCTCTCTACACCCTCCACAGCAATTTTCACTGGATCAGACTCCATGTAGCTGCAAAGAGGCAAACCATTAAAAAAAGAAATAGATAAGAATCATAAGATTAGCCAATAATTAGAGTTGTGGGAGTTAGAGCACCTTCCATAAAAAGGAATCTTCGCCTTTGTTGCATTTTGTTTTAACTGATCAAAAGCACCAGCCCTGAATGTATCAGCACAAACCAGTGCAGGTTTAAATCCTTTCCGCTGATGATAATATGCATATTTGGTACAAGTGGTAGTTTTACCAGAACCTGTATGGACATGATGTAGTCTTGTGAGCAGAAGGTTGTAATTTAACAATGCAACTAAAATGCAGATAACAAAAGCCCAAACAGAACCAAACATGGTCTGAGTGGGTCAAGCAAACAACAGATGTTCACACCTAAGCCAGATAGTCGGACAAGAAAGCAAGCTGATACTATCCTTAAACTCAGATCTAACACTTACAACAAGCTCTTCAAATGCCTTGGGCAATTAACCAATTTGCCACTGAGAATGAGAAAACTTGCAATATACCTTTTTAAGAAAAAACTTGCAACATATCTAGTGTCCACCCCAAGGCCAAATAAGAATGCTGGTCAGTATAATTCTGATTCTAGCGCTTCCTATCACTTAAAACTCAATTGCAAAAAAATCTGATAATCATATGCCAATAGCTCTAAGAAGCACATTTTACGTTTACACAAGGTGACCAAGGGTTGACCTCAGTTAATTCTATTACATCGTTTATTCCCCATTAAATGCATAAATAAGCAGGCAAGAAGCTCAAATCAGAACTAGTCAAGTCACTAGAAAAGATCATTATTCTCATAAAATTCAATCATGTGTTATAATGCCTTCCAAAAAAATATGTAGTCAAAAGAATAACAGATATCTGTTCCTGATGCAGCGTAAGCACTCCCAAACCAAAAAAGAAGGCGAAGGGTGAAAAGATGAATGGCCAGATGCAAGATTCAATTTAGGATTTTAAAATAACTTAGATAAACTGACTAATTTATTACTTCTGAATTGGATGCTCCAACAGATAAATCATGCCATGTATTTTATAAGCCTTACTACAAAGTTGCAATGGGAATCCAAATTCTTAAAAGGACAACTAACTACAGAGGCTACTTGGACAAAGACAAACGGCTCCATAATGCCTTGATTGATTCGGATGGCTTGCTTTTTGCCTAAACAGCAAAGGAAAGGACTAATTAAGAAGATGAAATTTTCCCACATCCATGTATCAGCCATGTTGCACCAGGCACGAACCAGACACACATGAAATGGTTAGGCCCAGGTAACTGCACTTGTTTACATCAGAACCTCGCATGACCAATTTGTCCTTTCCATTATTTTGTTTGACAATGCCATCAGATGACACCCTTAATCTTATCCCATCTTTCATGACAAGTCATAGCTAGGCCTACTGAATCAAGTTCCCTCCCAGCATCATTTGCCATGAAATCAAGTTGGACCAGAATGAAGAAATTATGATGCTTTAGTGATGTGTTTCAATCGCAGTGCATATTATCTCTTTGTTTGAATTAACATATTCCCCAAGTTCAGCTAACACATTGGTGATTCAGAAAGTGTGTCTACACGAGATTGGATCAACATTGACAAGAGCTCTACAGAACTTCTGATTAGTCGAACTGTTACGTCTGCTAAATTGCATAAATTGGAGAGTGACAAGATGATTGGATGCAATGTTTATAAAACTAAACTATTTAAGTGTTGTAAAAATAATAGGAAAGCTCGTTGGATAAAAATCTGTAATCTTCCATAGAAGGCAATAAAATCAACAATTAAACAAAAAATTGGGTGCCTTGCAACTTTTGTTACTGCTCTGGACAACCTTTTAAAGCATTTACGAGCTTGATAATTGTACACACAATTAAAGACCGTATGAGAATGACAACTTGACAAACATCCCTATTGGAGCAAACTGTAGTAAATCAAGCTTCGATTATATTGATAGAAAGTTAGGAAAACTCCTAACCAAGACATTTCCATGAGCAACAATAACTAGCAGGCCAAACTTCACTTGAGTAGATGTCCTATGTTATGAATATTGTGTATATATTCATAAGGCCCAAAAGGCAATATATATAGAGGTACAAGGGGGATATACAGAAGGAATACAAAGCATATAAGGAAACAAATAAACAGTCTTAATCTATTTCCTATTCTTTCCTTAACATCCTAAACAGCAGCTATCATAAATGGCGCTAACGCAGCAGCTATCATTAAGATAAAATCATAAAATGGGACATAACGTAGCAGCAGGTAGACTGACCTTGCAAGCCAACGAACATGACCACGCATGGCCTCCCTTTCTTGGGAGTGAAGGAAGGCTTCCCGGGATCCAACATGTTGCAGAGCTCCGTGAAGACGGCCTACAACAAAAGCAACACAGCAATCAACAAGAAGCAGTATTTCCCCCAAATCACACTGACATCTCCGAAAGCTTTGTGGGGTTTCAGCGGAGGTGGGAGACCTGACCTGCTGGATGATGCGCCGCTTGTTGGTGCCTGCGGCAAGCGTCTCGAGGTTGACGATGCGCTTGATGTTGGCCTGCATGTCGCGGACCATCTTGAACTGGACGTCGGCCTGCAGGAGCGCGCGCGAGATCTCGTTGAGGCAGTCGCTGAGGACCTTCTCGTCGATGACCGTGGCGTTGCTCATCTGCGCCAGCGCGCGGGAGATGCTCCCGCCGAGCTGCGCAAGCACCATCTTGCCGGATTCGGGGGGCTCTCCGTCCCTACCTTCCCCTTCCGGCGGTGGCCTCCGCGAGTGGGGGAGAGAATTAGGGTTCGAATTTGGGAGGACGCGGAGGAGGAGATGACGAGGTCGAAAGCCGATGGACGAGGGGAAATTTTGGACGGCAAGGAACGGAGCTACAATAGCTAGCAGCCTCCACGGCTCGGCCTTTCGGTGAAGGGGTGTGGTGTAAACGGCTGGAGTTTTGACTGGAGGAAGGGAAAGCCACGGATTGGAGTGGGGGGTCGCCGAGTTTGTTGCCACGGCAAAAGCCCAAGGAAGAGAAGGGACCAACCAGACCTGGCCACATGGCTGTTTGGTATAGCATGACATGACATGGGTTTAAATATGAAATGATCTAAGTAGATGTGATATGACTAATCCAAACAAATCGTCATATTATACTGTATTGGTTTACGTGCTGTTTGAAATGGATAAGACACGTGTTTTATTCACTATATGGGAATATCCTGGAATTGAGTCCAGATACCAGTTCACAGAATCTCTAAGTGATCATTTGGTCAGACAATACGTGCCAGGTTACTCGGGAAGCAACCCTTGGGGGTTTACGACCACGGTGTCCCTTGGCCTTAACTAAATATTAAAGCCGTATTTAGAGGTTTATTTTAATCCTCAACAACTAGCCTCCAAACTTTTAAGTAAATTTATGATACAAATTTCTTCCAATTGGTTTTAATCGGGAAACTACTCCTTTAATAGCAAAAGTAGAGAAGCGGTTCCTATTCAATTTAAAGTTGAGAAACTAACCAGAAAACTAAAATGTTTTTGTGTTCGTTGGGCTTCGAATCAGGTAACCTCTTTTTGCAAATGGAGAGAAACCCTTAGCACGCCGCCTTGGGGTTTCACGCTTTCTAAAAAACATTTCACCTTCTTCTCCGTCCTTGCGCTCTTCACATGCAGCCTCTAACCCTTTCCAATCCTCTTTCAATCTTCGCCACTTTAGCCAAAATGTCAGATCTAACCACCAACTGGCAAGCATTAGAACTTGGATCGAAGAAGCTTAAGGCTATGGAAAAAAGAAGGAATGCTTCCCGACAAGGTCATGGTCCCGTGGTGGTCAGCGGTTGGAGAGAAATTTTTGAGTAGGAATGAAGGTGAGATTCTGATCTTTTGGACATACATCTAGTGCGGGTTTTGATTGCCAGCACACCTATTTCTCTCTGAAGTCTTGGAGTATTTCGGAATCGAGTTGGTAAATCTCGCCCCCAATTTGATTGCTAATCTAAGCATCTTCTTCTACCTCTGTGAAGTATATTTGAGGATTCCTCTAAGCTTGGACTCCTCAGATATTTCTATAGGATGATAAAGTCAGGGAAATCAGTAGCATTGCCTAGAGGTTGCACTATGCGTATCCACGATGGGAATACCAAAGAATTCATTCCAATGTACGCTAAGTCCTCATGATCATCATGGAAGAACATGTGGTTTTACATGACATTTAGTAAGGATAACAGTCTTTCATTCGTCAGTCAAGTTGTTGTTAAGAACCCAAGGTAGAGGTCCTCCTCGAAAGAGGAGGGAAAGGTAGGACGATGAGTCGATGCCATGCTTGCCTCAGGGAGAGAGGTCTCACTTCCTAGCACGTGGTGAAGGATTTCTCCATGTGTCGAATATGCCCTCTGAAGTTATGCGACCACACTATGTTGTGGTACACGAGCGCAAATGACTCAACCGGATTCTTCAAAATGTAAGCCTTGCAAAATTATAACTAGTTGAGTATCATTTTTGTTTGGTTGAATCTTTTTAACCTTAAGGTTTTCTCTAGTTTCATAGCCCTATCCTCTACTAAGGTGAGATAGCGGATCAAAAGTATTTATGCAAGGGAGCCTAGCAGAAGGCAAAGGTGCCCTCGATCCTGGCTATTACCTCTCCAAAAGAGAGGATTGAAAGACTTAAGGTAAAAATAATAACCCCTTTATTGGTTGTATATTTTTTAATCGATGTGCAGATGGTCGAGTTGAAGAGCAACGAGTTGTTTGAGAGCTCGGGGGATACTCCTTGAGTCCCAAGAGGCGGCGAAGTGTGAGGAAGTCATATGGGGCTTTGGGATCAAACCTTGTTCCTTTGACCACTACTTTGGCTATTCTCTTGATGGCCGTTCCGACCACTTCGGCTATCATGTAGGCTTCTAAGAGTAGAGTCCTCTCGAAGGTAGACTTCTACTATGACTCTGAAAGTTTCTCTTATAAGGAGGATAGAGAAAAGGCAACAATAGGAATGTATTTATTGGATGAAGGACTTCATCACTGATCTCACTTCGGTCAGTGACCAGGCGGAACAGAGAGAGGAGCTACTGGTTGGAATCATTACTATTGTAGAGCCAAGTTCAGCGATGGTGGGCTCTAGAGCGGTCGTGGCTGACCAGACTAAGGCTTTGGTGGATATGACCGACCAGGTGGTCATCCCATGAGTATAGGAGAAAATGACCACTCTAATAGTCGAGGGAGTTCCACCCTACATGCATGTGGTTGGAGAATTTTCTTTCGACTGTTCCATAGAGGATCCAGTTATGGGTAAACCTATGCAGTCGAAGGACCCAAAGGGTCTGACCAGCCCTACTAGTGTAGTACTGGTAAAGTCATTCAGTAAGAAGAAAAGAAAAGTAAGTGCAATGAATTATGCTCAGGGTGTTTTGACTTCAAAAAAAAGAAGACCATCTATTTACTAGTAAAAATTCATGTAAATTCATGCCTTTGGATTTTTTTGTCATTCTGAAGT
This sequence comes from Melocanna baccifera, assembly GCA_036346265.1. Taxonomy (NCBI): domain Eukaryota; kingdom Viridiplantae; phylum Streptophyta; class Magnoliopsida; order Poales; family Poaceae; genus Melocanna; species Melocanna baccifera. The sequence continues at coordinate 36,816,231 of CM070676.1, read as the reverse complement.
TCCTTCTTCTCCCTTTTTGTTCTTTTTTCTTCATAGCGCCTCTAGTACGTACTCTGATCAGTCCTAATCTGAGTACTCATCGTGCGGAAACTCCCAAGGGGGAGTGGTAGAGGCAACCCCTGAGCGGGCAGAAGAATTAGTAAATGCTTCTGTTGCTCAGGATTCTTTAACCGCTTCGGCCTTTCTGAGGATGTGGAGGCAGAAGAGAAGTCTCGGCAGGATTCGACTGTTGCTGGGACACAAGTGGTCGAAGAGGAGGTAGCAAATATGCTTCCTCCTTTCCTTGGAGGACCTGGAGTGGAGAGCTCTGATTTGATCAAGAAATCTCCATACCTAAGGGTCATCTTTACCAATGAAAGACTCAAAGAACTCTAGTGGAGAAAAATCTCAAACTGTCAATCTCGAATGCTAGCCTTGGAAGAGGAGAGGGCTACCCTCTGTCGAGAGGCTGATAAATGGTAAGAATTTTTCCTTTCCTATTCGGGTCATGAAATATTTTTCCCTTCTCGTAGTCATTTTATTATTCTTCTCAGGTCGGGGAGTACCGTCAAGGTGCCCGAAGGAAAACTTAAGAAGGAAATGGCAATGTTCGAGTCAACCTTGATTGAAAATGAACAAGTCCTCACAACACTTGAGGAAAAAATCTTTAACTAAGAATTAAGTATCCTCTTGAAATTTCTTCTGCTGCTTCTTAATCTTAGCTTTTTCTTAGTTCTACCCTTGTCGTGGTCGACAAACTTTGAAAAAGAGGCCAAGCAAAGGGAGCCATAATTGTGAAGCTTGAGGAGATGTGCAAGGCTAAAGATCAATTGATCAAAAGCTGGTCGACCAGATTTAATGACAATATCCTTAAGAACAAGGAGGCTGTGAAAGCATAAGAGAAGAACCAAGGTAAATGATCGTTAATTCAACCAGTTTACTATACCTGCGATTTATGTTATCTAACATTGAGCTACTTATATAGAACAACCCCTAAAGCTAGATAGACTAGAGAAAACTCTTGGTTTTGAAGAGGATAAGGAGAAGGAGCTTGAAAGAAGCCTTCAAGAGAACATCCTTGACATCAACAAGATGCTTGCCAATGTAGAGGGCAGAAGCATTTGAATCCTATTCAAGGGAGCTGGCCGAGAAGGTGAACTACCTTGGCTAACGACTTGAAACCCTTTAAGGCCTGCTTGCTACTTCTTAGAGCAACCACGAGCAGATGTTGAGAGATATCGTGGCTAATGGAGTTAGCTTTGCTCTGACAAAGCTTAAAGTTTCTAATCCATCACTTAATCTCTAAGTAGTCAAGATAGATTTCAACTGCTCAGAGGAGGATGAAGCCAAGTTCTTCGGGGAGGTAAAGCCTTTTGGAAACAAGGTTATTGAGGAGATGAAGGTAATGTCTCCATCGAACAGCGACCAATCTGGTGGTTCCGATTAGTAGATGTAATATGTAAAATTCTCATGTAAAAACTTACATTTATCATTAGTAAAGTTTATGTCAATCTCTCAATTAATTGAGTACTCGTATATTTTCTAGCCCCTCGACTGCTTGTTTAGTAGTAGAACTTACTAAGGAAGTAGTAGACCAAGAATTAAAAAGTAGTTTGTTCCGACCAATGGACTGAGTACATGCTGATTATGTTGTAGAAAAGATCAAGTTGTCACTAGGAAATCACATTGAATAGTGCTAATAGATTATTTCAACTAGCTTTAGATAACATTTCCATAATTGAAATACAATCTAGTCCAATGTGAGGTTGAAAAATGACATAAAACTTGTCGATGATATGAACAATAAGGAGCTATGCAAGAATGTATGCAAAAAAAACAAGTGCTTTTATTTGTACACTTTATCCGAATTAGTCATAAGAATGCTAAGAAATGAAGACATGAACTTGTAGCAAAGATAGTAGGTAAAAGGCCACCGCAAGGAAACTACTTCTAATGGGCAGGACTACATGTAGAGAGGAGAGATTTTGACTAGGAAGTTTTTTGTACCTCAACTAGGTTTAAACAAAAGAAGAATAGAATATCGAAGTGAGAAAGAAAGCCTTCAATCCCCCGAGCATGTAACTATATTAGTTGTACATGTGATTCTTCTTTTACTTATATTTCTTTGAAGAAATTATGCAGATTATCGTAGAAACCATCTCTGTGAAGGTCACCATAGTAATCCGCATGTCATTTGAACACGTAAAAGTCAATAGTAAAAGACATCCCTTAGAAGGGTTCGGAGGAAAATAGACATCTCTGACAAAAATACTAATCAAAAAGGAAAAAATATAATGCAACTTTTATTGAAATATTGAAATAAAAATTACATTACACATAGAACTTATGCAATTGATCAATGTTCCAAGAATTAGATAGAACACGCTCGTCTGATATGGCCAGTCATACCGAGCCTGGTCTGGTGATTTCAACCACAGTGTCTGGACCTTCTTATTTAGGCAAAAGTTTGTTGTGATTTGTCGGGCTCTAAATTTTTCTGAGAACCAAATCACCTACAGCTAGGTTGCGAGTTGCACCTTATGACTGTGGTGCCTTCGCATGGCTTATTGGTAGACCACCAAACATATGAAGGTTGTGTTTCATCGTTCTTTAAGGAAATTGATGTTATCAATTCGTCGTTCTGCTTGATCATTATTGTTATAATAATCGGTTCTAGCATATCCAATCTTTAGTTTTAGAGAAAGCATGACTTTAGTATTGTAAACTAGGAAGAAGGGTATTTCACCGATCGCATGACTGGTTATGGTTCGAATAGCCCAAAATATAGAGGGAAGTTCTTGAACCCAAGCTCCTGACCATTGTATTAACTGGCTAAATACTCGGCATTTAATCCGTTGTATTAGTATGACATTGGCTTGTTCTATTGCCCTATTACTTTGTGGATGAGCCACTAAGGTGTAACATACCTTAATACCTAGATCTTCGTAGAAATACTGAAAATTCCTGCTTTAGAATTGGGTACCATTATTTGTAATTATACGACTAGGAACACCAAATCGTGTAATCATGTTTTTTGTCATAAATTTCTTGGCAGCTTCAGTTGTTATCTTAATAGCTGACTCAGCTTCTATCTATTTTGTGAATGTATCAATCATGATAAAAAGGAATTCAAAGCCTCTGGGTGCTGTTGGGACAGGTCTCAGAATGTTTAGCCCCTAGGTTGTAAAAGGCCAAGAAAGAGGTATTGTTTGCAAAGCTTGTGTTGGTTGATATACTTGTCAGTTATGAAAATGATATTATACACAATTTGTCATAAGGTCTTCTGCATCATGGAAGGCAATTGGTCAATAGTATCCTTGTTAGAAGGCTTTATCGATTAGTGTTATGTAAGAATGATGTACTCCACAGACTCCTCTATGTATATCAAATAGTAATTTTAAACCATTCTTTTGAGATATACACCTCACCAACACTCCATGAGTTCTCTGTTTGTAAAGAATATGTTCGATCAAAGTGTATAATTTTGCTTTTTAAGCTCTACGATCAGTCTCTACGTCATCTTTAGGAAGATGAAAATATTCATAGATTGATGTCATCTAATTATTACTGGGGTTGATCTGTATGACCTCCAGTGGAGCGTCTTTGGAATGCTCGACTATCGAGAGTTTGTTGAGTTGTTTGAGAAATATTTCAGGCGGAACGAGTGATCTTGAGGAAGCCATTCATGCCAACTAGTCTGCCAAAAAGTTTTTCTTTTTATAAATATGTTGGATCTCGAAACAAAAAAATGCCTTTTGAGTTTCCTTACTTCCATGAGATAAGATGGCATCACGGTACTCGAGCATTGATACTCTTTCCTGACTTGATTCGCTACTAGTTGAGAATCGCCTTTCGCTGGTAGTCTGCGAATCCCGAGCGCTTTAGCTGCTCAGAGTCCTACTAGTAAACCTTCATATTCTGTCATATTATTTTTAGTGGAAAAGTTTAATTGAATGGCGTATTTTATGTTCTATTCAATAGGAGATATCAGGACTACCCTAGCTTTTGAACCCTTTAACATCAAGAAACCATCGAAGTACATAGTCCACTCCTCTTGGTGCTCATACTCGAGCCCTTAGGTGGGTTTAGGGTTTGTCCACTTGACGATGAATTCTGTTGAAGTCTGGGACTTAATTATTGTTTATGAAATGAAATGGAGATCGAACTCCCCAGTTCGACCACCCCTTTTCCTACACAACCTGATGATTTCCTATTTTAAAGAATTTGAACTAGAGGGTATCTAGTCAGTATGATCACTTTGTGGCTTAAAAATAATATCTTAGTTTCCTTGAAGTTTTGTGACTGGATTGCCTCCTTCCGATCGAGCGCAAAATGGTTTATCTTTTGCTTGACCACTTTCTTGTCAGGCCAGAGTGCTAGCCTGTGCTCGATCTCCTCCTTGGGACTCTAGGTATGTCGGATGCCTACCAGGTGAATACATCTGAATTTGCTTGGAGGAATAAGACAAGCAACTCTTCCTATTTGGGATCGAGCCCTGTCCCAACTAGTATCTTCTAGAAGGTGGCACTAGTAGGGAAACTTGCCATGTTAGTTTAACAGTAGATTGGGGGTCCCCGCCACCGAATCCGTCTAGATCCGGTCAGGCCGCCGCCGTTCTTGGAGCCGCCGGTCGAGCGGCGTGAGGAGGTGCGAGGAGCCACTGTGTTTTCCGTGAGTCATCGAAGCCTGCCGGAGCCGCCGGTCGTCGACCGGGGGTTTTTGCGCCGCCGCAGTGCGTCTCTCTCTCTCTCTCTCGGTTTGGTTTGAGTCTCTCAGTCTGTATTAACCTCTCCTCTTCTTTTATTGTTGTGATTTTGTATTAACTATGCTCATAGTTCATACTCTATCTGCGGTAGGCCTTGATGTCTGGGTGGCGGTGGCCGATGGGACTTGCGGAGCCAAGGAGGATCTTCCAAGTCGAGGAGGAACACAACGTTCGAGGCTCCAAGCTCGGTACCAAAGGAGGAGAGGCGCCAGGCCGCCGGTGGGTTGACGCTCTGTGCGTTGCCGTGTTCAACCACATGCTCACTTGCTCGGTGCTTGATAGCAGAAGAGGAGGCTAAAGGCAGCAAAGGAGGAGAGGCTAAGGGATCTCAGATTTGGGGCTACCGACGGTAGAGAGCATTACGAAGGGTTAGGGATCTCAGATCTGGCCATCTGGGGACTCATGGTGGATTAGTAGAGTGTCTCTATGGTTACCGGTGGCGTCGGGGCCACTGGTCCGGGAGAAGATTTCGGGAGAGCGTCGGGAACTCGGTTTCGGGGCGTCGGGAACTCGGGCCATCGGGACGATTCAAGAAGAGCGAAGGCGCCGGGCGTGGAGCCGCGGAGCGACGGAGGGCATTAGGCCGACGATTCTCAAATCTGGAAGTGGGGAGGGGACAACGAGGAGAGGGACAAGGGTGTAGGGATGGAGGGACCGAGGGAGTGGGGAACTAGGGAGTGGGGATTGCGGTCTTGCAATTTGCGAAATGGGGAATTGGGATGACCGGATAAGAGTGGATGTGGCCCTGTCTGTGGAGTGTGGATGACCGATTGACTGGATGACGGGAGGGTCGGAGTCTCGGAGACTTGGAGGGATGACCAGATGAGGGAATGGATCGTGTTGAATCGCTCTGCACTCTGCGCCAGTATATGACCCCCGTGACCAGATGAGCCGAGCTTGCATGAACTATTTGAGCTCAGCTCGACCAGGCTCGCGAGCTTATTCCGGGGCTCAAGTTCGGCCCGTTTAAAGTTTGAGCCGAGCTCGAATCGACATTACAATGAGCCAAGTTTGAATAGCTCGCGAGTCTTGAGCTTTTTTTACAGCCCTATATGAATATACCTAAGGTGATAAAAGAGTATTTTAAATTTGTTTAGGTGGTATATTAGAGATTAGAGTGTGTAAAAGAGTAATTACACCTAAGAATATTATATATATAGTATAATTAATTGGGGCACTATGGTGTGTGAACTCCATGATCGACTTTTCATCCATGATTGATTCAGCATGCCAAATCAGTGACTTACTTTTCAAATCGATGCCTTTCTGAATTAATGAATGATAACGGATTTGCTTGATATATTACATATATATATATATATATATATATATATATATATATATATATATATATATATATATATATATATGAAAAATACTTTCTACACTGGATGTAATTACACCCACCTCTAATATACCACCTAAACGAACTTGAAATACTCCTTTATCACTTTGGATATACTCATATACTAATTATAAGATACTTCAATGTGAACCACATGAAAAAATTGCAAGGGAGTCCATAGTTTTTAGCATATTTTGTAAATACATTCATATACGCACATAAAAAGGAGTATGTCTAAAAAAATATACATACTACCTCTGAAAAATTATTCATACCACCTAGATGATCTTAAATACTCGTATACTATACGTACATACTCTCCGTTGCGCGAGATACTCCCTACATTGTGAGAAACGACATAGAGTGTAATTACACCCGGGTGTAGAAAAGAGGCTTCATATATATATATATAAAAGAAAAATATCTTTTACACCCACCTCTAATATACCATCTAAATAAATTTAAAATACTCCTTTATCATCTTGGATATACTTGTGTACTAATTATAAGATACTCCAATGTGAACCATATGAAAAAATGGCAAGGAAGTCCATAGTTTTTAGCGTATTTTGTAAATACCTTTATATACGCACATAAAAAGGGGTATGTCAAAAAAATTATACATACCAAATTTGAAAAATTATTCATACCACCTAGATAGTCTTAAATACTCGTATACTACACGTACATACTCTCCGTTACGCGAAATACTCCCTATATTGTGAGATACGATATAGGGTGTAATTACACCCGGATGTAAAAAAGATGATTCATATATATATATATATATATATATATATATATATATATATATAGGGCAAAAGGTTTGGAGAGTAATGTGTAAAATGTTTTGTCTTTACCTAGAGATGGAAAGGGTTCATGCTTTGTGGAGGGGTGGTGGTGATGAGAACATCATTTCTTTGGATACACACAACACTTATCCACAAGATGTTAGACAAGAAACTATGATGAGAGCACATGCACGATAATTGAATTATTAGGTGAGTTCGTTCTTAGGGTTGTTTAATTCAGCTTCTGAGAATGTGTTACTGCATGATGCTTGTGATGTAATTGTGCTTACAAACATGGGCAATGACCAAGGAGAGCCACATGGAGTTACAGACATACTTGAGATGAATATTGGAGGTCACCACGTCACTCTGAGGCTATGACAATAAAAAACAAAAGCTGGACTTGTTCTAGAATCTAGTTTGGCCTTCAGAAACAACGCTGACTTCCAACGAATATAGAAAATACATACGAAGTCCAAATGAGGTGATCTTAGACTTGTTGGGCTTATGACATTCTCTTTCTAATGATTTTGGTCTTACCTCAAAACTCCACCTGATCATGTTGTAATCCATTAAATAATTTTGAATCAGTTTCGAACCTAGGCCTTGGGCCTTGTATCAATTTGAGCCCAACTAGAGAATTGTAGTGGGATGTTCCTCACCTTCACGAACATGCTCCCCACGTCCCTAGCCCCTCAAAAACAGTCAGGGACGTCACTTTTAGAGTTTAGGCTTGTTTAGATTGATTTTTCATTCAAAAAAACATCAGTTGTGTACTTGTATCGACTAGACCAATTATGATGACTTCAGACCTTTTCCAGTGTTCAATGAAACTTCGTATTTCATTCACAAATTCAGATTACGCTTATTTCTTTCTTGCTTGATTCTCGATTGCTTGCAGGAAAGATCAGCCGCATTGGACACGGTTGGTAACGACAAGAGTGTGGTGTAGCTATTGCAAAATGGACTTAGTCATTTTAGTCAGGAATCCTCGTTGTCAATGTCATATCAAACAATCGTAGTTATCGTTCTCATCAGAAGATCGGGCCAAATCCCCTCATCATGTGGGGAGAGCTCGGCCTGGCGTTGCAAAGAGAGGGAGAAGAAACCATGGTGTTCGCAGTTAAAAACCATTGGTAGAAGTTAAATGTTTTCAGTAAAAACTAATAATAACCTCTCTTAAAGAACAGCAGGAGGCAGGCTGGAGGTGTTCGTAGTCAGGGACACGTTGCAAAATACACACGCTGAATCAGGCCCATAATAGCATCTTTTTGTTAGTACCAGGGGTGAAACCCGAGCAATTCCGAGGAGATTGATTCGTCTTCATTTCATACCATCTTATTTTAAATTTAGAAGCAATTTTAGAATCAAAAGTAACGGAGCTTCGTTCGAAACAAGCTGAATGAATCAAGTTTTTGTTTATTAGGACGCCCCTTAAAAAAATTTCAATATCCTCTCTTTAAAAAAAAAGGGCTCACTTAGGCACCCTAGGATTGATACACGTGGACATGAGCACCAGCACGCCAGACGCTACGGCGTCGTTAACAGTTGCTCAATGTTGTTTTGGTTTCTCGCGTTGGCTCTAGGGTCCCATTCTTCTTTTCTTCTTCTTTTTTTTATTTGATGAGATGGTCCATACGCTCATTCCACAATGCTAATAGGACCAAAATTATAGAATCACGGTGGGCTAACCCATCCTAAAACTAATCCATTCCTCAGACTAATTTGGCCTCAGGAAAACTAACCGCTTTCGCTTCCATTTTATTTACTGGAAGGAGAGGGGAGAATTGCTTCGAGATTGAATTTAGAACAGGAAGAGTCACGTCCAGGCGCAAAAAACATGTATCGAACTCACATCACTCCGCATGTTTGGACTGCGCAAACTTCATACATATATGTGTCAGTCAACCGTGTCCAGTAGCTGATAGAACGTCAGAATTTACTCAGGCAAAATGAAAATCAAACGCAAGTTTACGAAAACAACTCTATTAACTTGAATTTGCTTACATTTGACTGACCTAGTGATCCGTGTATGCAGTTCATTATTTTCTTTCAAAGACAATTACAGCCTTAATCCACAGTCCAAAATACAAGAGATTGGCACAACTTACAGGAGCGGTTGCAACTTGCAAGGGTTACTGCTACGTCAAAACGTAAGAAGAACGGGGCTATATACCTAATGACTACAGAAACAACCACCATATTTTCCCAACAAAATGTTACATGTACAACCCTATTCATAGATAGATGTGAGTGAAGCCTCAGGCGCCTAATTGCCTGCCATGATGGTTATACAGAATCAAGGATGTAGAAGAAAAGGAAGAACACTAACAAAACTATATGATTTTCATGCAACAAAAGAATATATAATGGAGGTCATCATTCATTGTTATGTCAGACGTTGCAGTCCTAGCTCCGAGGAAATGAGTCTGAGCAGCACTTGTACAAGCTCCCGCACCCTAGCTTCTCTGATGTATCAGCAGGGACAACAGAATTTCAGTGTAAACTTAAACAGCAACAAGAAAAAATGGCTCGCAATAAACCAAAGCCAAATATAGATTAAATGCCGACCATCAAAAATACAGTTATATACTCCCTCGGTATTTCATGTTCTACCTAATTCACCCAAACTTAACATCAAATTTAAGTTAAAAAACAAATAAAAAATAAGTCATAAAAATAAGGTATCAGAAATACTGGCAGTGTGATTTCTTCAAATGCCGGTTTTACGGTTTTTTTATCTCTGTTTCTTCAAATACCTAGAATGAGACGTACGCAATGAATATGTTCTCCTCAAAGATCTTAAAGAAAACCTGCACTTTTATAACAAATATAGCATGCACGGAAGAGCCAAGCCACTTCAGCAGTGCAGCACTGCTGCTTACAATTGAAATTAGTAAGAACTATTGAGCACATACTAAGTTTTCTTTCTTGGAAAGTTGGAAGTCAGAGCATGAAGTGAAACCATGGTTTAGAAGAATGGAGCTGAACAGGTTGCACCGCCAGATGGTTAAATGCTAAGTTTACATTTTAAATTGGACCGTTTCTATTCAAAATTTGGCAGGTAGCTGACCTGACATGCCCTGGCTATTCATGAGAAAGTTGAACTAGATGCCAATCATCCCCTGTTATGAAGGATTTTAGCTAACACACATCTTTATTAAAAGAACTATACTAAACTTTTTGGAATTTGCTCAACACTTTCCAAGAAGAGACTCCAAAGCAATGCTGTCCCTCAATTCAGAAACAATGGATTGTTCAAAGCCATGACAATTCTGGCTGAGTTTATCGACTAACAGCAATAATCAGCTGGTCATTACCAGGAGATAGAACCATAGTTGTAGTAACATACTAACATTTTTCCTATTAGGGAAGAAATGCCCATCAGGTTGCTTTCCATGTATTGTTGAGTCCCTAATATCTATGCCACATTTCCAGTTTTTTCTAGAGCTTGTGGGTATTATTGTTGCATGTTCATTGTAACAATTTTGATCTTGCTGTCTCATGCAAGCCTACAACGGACAGAGTCAGACTGTAGCCATTCACACGTTAAATTCTTTCTGGTGCTGCTCTACTGCTTTTTTAAAATGTCATGTGTATATTGAAGAGGCCCAATATATATATACACACATATACACACACACACAAACACACACACACATATATATATATATAAGTAGTATAAGAGAATATTTAGGGAATATACCACATACAGATAAAGAAATAAAGGCATATAAGAAAAAAAAATATAATTCCTATTCTATCTCTAATACACTTAAATCCTCCTTTAAATGTAAGGCATATACAATAGCATTGTATTTGAAAAGGGGTTGACACTAAAATACAAAAAATTCAAAGTCCAAATCTTAATAATGTCGTCATAGCGTGCAGCTCTTGGATAGAGAAAACTGTTAAATCAAGCCGAACAGAAATAAATAGAAACATGATGACATAGATCGAAATCCAAGACGGCGATGGTGCAATACACAAGGTGCAGGAGAAGTGCGACGACCTTAGAAGCTCGGGGCGGCGGCAAGAGAAGCGGCAGCATCGTAATGATTTCTACGATCTGCACACAGCTCAGAGAGAAGAGTAGCGACTGCTGCCAAACAAAAAGGAAATTCCAATGCTTCTATGACTGACAATAAATTTGTGGACTTGCACGACTTAGACGAACTGAAAAATAGAGGTTATGGATTTGGATGGACGCAACAAAAACTCTAAAGAATTAGGAAATAAAAGAACTAAAAAGAGCTAGTAGCCAACGAAGTAAGGAGCTCGAGGGACCAAGTAGGCAGGATCACTGGGACGAGCAAAGAACCAATGATCCAGCCACCCACAAAGACTTCAAGCCCCTATAAGCTCTCCTTCCATCCCCCATCCCTTCTTCTTTCTCCCCTCAATACCAAACCAACCGGAAGGAGGGAGAGGAGGCTAAAAACCATAGCTCGGCCGCCATGCAGATGGTGTGCACGAAGCCTAGCAAGGACGGCAAGATCCACCCATTGCCCCCCGGCAGCAACATCGACCCGACCGGGGCTACGCTCATACCGGCAAGCCGGGAGGGAGGTGGCACCTTGTCGCAGCCAGAGGAGGAAGCGGATCAACGCCGGGAGGCCAAGGGTCGAGGGGGCCAGCGCGGTGCAGATCCGGCCTGGGGCGGCCGGTCAAAGAAGCCGTCGATGGTTGGATCCGCTAGAGGCGACGCCGGGGTGGTTGGATCCTGGCAAGCCGCTGGCTGGCGACCAAAAGAGGTGAGCGGCGGCGGCTCACCGGGATCTGGGCGCGACGGGATCCGACGGCTACGTGGAGGCAGAGGAGGCGCCGGTGGCAGCAGCCTGACGCGTCAAGAGAGGCTCGGCTCGGACCAGATCCAACGGCTCCGGCGGCGGCGACGATGAGGCTCACGCGGGCAGCCCCGGCGCAGGGGCGTCGATTCGGCGTAGGGAGCCCGGATCCGGGGAGAGGAGCCTGGATTCGGTGCGGCAGCCACGAGAGCGGCGGGTCGGTGCAACCCAATGAGATGGCCGCCCCCGGGAGTGGAGATCGATCCTCCGGAGGTAGCAACAATGGAAGTGATCGAGGTTAGGGTTTTAATCTAAACTCTGATACCATGTTATGAATATTGTGTGTGTATTGAAGATGCCCAATGAGCAATATATAGGTAATACAAGAGGATATTTAGGGGAATATACCATATACAGATATGAAAACAAAGACGTATAAGGAAATGAATAATACAATTACTATTCTATCTCTAATACTTTTAACATAAACAAGGGCAAAAGACAATTAACGAGTTTTGGGCTTTTGGCCTCCATCATGTCACACAACCCAAGTTTTCTAATATGGCATGGGAAAAACACATGTTGCCTGCTAATGATAAATGGTATAGAAATTGTATGTACGATTGGAAAGCACATAGACATAAACCGCTAAAGCATAAGCTGTCTGCTATGTTATAAAGTTATTCCCTAAATTTTGACTAGAAAACCCTTTTCTTACCTTGAGACAACAAGTTCAGAGAAAGTGGGCAGCAAAGACAATAAATGAGCCCGTCCATGGGACTCGTTTTCCCATAAAGCTTCTTTCAGATATAGTGGTATGTTGAGAGCATTAGCTGTTTCAATGTTTATTGTCAGTCTAGCAAGCTCTTGAAGGACACAAATTGTTTCTTCAATCCTCACATTAGGCAATGGACGTTCTCCTGCAACAGTACAACAGGATCAATACAATTTCACGACTTTAAAAAGGCAGCATATTTGTAATGTTAATTACAGTGTTTTAAAGAATACCCAAAAAAAACGCAGCAGGATTACTATTAAATGCAAGCTCAAGATTAAATCATTATCGATTTAGAAAGGTACCTAGGTCATTTTCATCAGCTAAAAACTGACCCAGTATAACCTCACATCGCTCTGTAAGAATGGATATAGAAACTTTGCTGGTTTCTGATGCTGTAGCACTTGTCTTTGATGTACAACTGCAATCACAGAAACAAACTAATTTGATGTACAACTGCAATCACAGAAACAAACTAAGATTCAGTTCTAAACATATGCACAGTTTGGCATAAGCGTTGGTGGGGCACAGTGCAGAGTTCCCCATATCCTATAGAAACTGAAGAACTACTGGTTTTCTGCGTGTATGAACATATGATCTCCACACTAAGGACCAATGAAAAAGAAGATGCATGTCAATCTCCCGTCCACCCAATATCTTGTTGGCAAGACTCCGATTACCCAAATCCCTCACATGTTATCATGCAAGATGTATATCAGTTACTTCAAATATGAGCAATTCAGCCAAATTATTTTGAAGATGACACGTGATCTGTTTTTATATACATTTGCACATGATCCTTGCAAGCAAACAAATCAGATAACCTGATGTACCTGCATAAAGAAAACATCATCTGCAAACAGCTCAGCGAAAATCTGCTGCAGTGCAATGGCAGAAGACCAACAGTTTGAAGAGGCAGGGATCCTGTTCGCGATGCACAACGATCAAGACAGTTCACAAGCCTTTGCAGTACCTGAAAGAAGGTGATCAAAGCAAACATTTGAACTACCTGTTAGATGGACACAGTTGAATGTTTACAAGGCTGGAATAAAACAAACTCTTCCAAGACAACCAACTAGCAATTGTCATGTACAACTGTACAAGCTAAATAAATACATCTTATTTATGAACGAACCTCGACTGGAGCACTATTCTGCAGTTTCAGAACATTATCTCCAAAAACAGTGAGGACAGTCATCTCGAGGCTCTCATCAGCTGTAACAGAGTCAGCTGAAGGAACATCTGATGAAAACACATGTCCACACGAGCCGACAAGAAAGGTTTCGTACACACCTGCAACCTCCTTCCAGAAACGAGCTCTAGAAAGTCTATATGAATTCACGTCACTTTTACATTCAGCATTTTCCTGCATCACCTCATCTGTCACAACACAATTGAAGCATTCAGCAGAAATTCTCCAAAGGGTGCCCCTTGGATTGTCTCTCCTTGTGTTCATGCACCTATGTTAGCAACTTCCAGAGTAAGTTTGCAGGGAAACAACAATCATAATTTCATATTCTCATTATCTAGATGGTTTCAAATTAAGCTTTCTCACATTTGTAATCAGTATGAAACACCTCTGCTGTTCTGCAATAAGGATAGAATCTTCTTCACTAGGGAAAATTTTCTTAGTTTTGCATTCTATCTTACTTTATACCGATACAGATTATGTCCTTTATCGGATAAAAAGCTAGGAACTAAGATGTACATGTTAAAATATGACACCCCAGTAAGTTATGCCATCATATTTAACTCCAAAAGGATCCAAGCATCATTGTCCCATCAATACCTATTCAGTTACTCTACTTCTATGTATGAATAACAAATACATTCTAGCTCACTTTTCTTAAAAATATACGGGCATGTTCTTTTGGGCTACAGCTTATGACTTTTGGCTGTTCACAAGAGAGTACAAAAAGATAGGCACTCGCATGCGATTTTAGCCATTATATATGAAGTCACTACAGTATTTACTATAATCGATTTGTAGACTTCACCTTAAAAAGACACTCTATTTGAAAGCTAATAACTGTAGAGAAGCCAAAAGCAAAAGCCTAAAAGAAGGGGCCCAACTACCAGGATAAGATCATATGGAACATGGAAAATACGCTTCAGTTGGTAAAATGGGGCAAGAGTATGAGCATGGGTTCACAAATAAGGGTGATGTAACTTTTTTCTTCAAAGCTTTGTTAGCACTGTAAATTGAATTAAATAAAGAAATTTACCTTCCAAGACCTTGAATGACTTCTGGAGAGGCACTAAACCTTTCATTTGGTGGAGCCTCCAAAAAAAGGTTGACAATGATCGGCACAAGCTTTTCTATAAATAGAATACCCCAGCCACAGCCCACCACATTATCCACTTTTGTACCACTGCCATTGAGATGGCTTCGTTCAACTGTAGCCATGGTAAGTGACACATAAATTACTCAAGAAGATATCATATTTCCTTAAATTATGCAACCCTGTATATAAGATATGATAACATGTCTTACCAAAAGCTCGCTTTGCGCCATTTACCAGTGCATCAGAATTCTGTTCATGTATTTCTTTACTATCCTTCTGCAGGGGGCCTTCATGTCCGTTAAGATAGCATAGAAGCTCAAGGAGGAGAGGTGACCACATTGAAGATAACATAGCTGTTGGCCGTAGCATAGGAATAATTTCCAAGATACCACGCTGTACAGCAGGGATACTACCCTAAAGCATTAAAGACAAATTGAGACATGAAGTAACACATCAAGTATCCTATTCTAAAGCATGGAAGTTGTCAACATAGAAACATGGAATAAAAAACACATTCCATGACTATCTAGGGGGGAATGAAGACTAAGTCTTATTTCATGGCGTATTGCCGTATTCTCATGACCAGTGGTCACAAAACAAGAACCATGGAATCAAAAAGAACATTCCAAGACTATCTAGGAGAAAAATAAAGATTAAAGGCTTCTTTCATGGTGTATTCTCCTGCCCAGGGTTCACAACACCAGAACAGGCTGGTTGTGGGGCCCGTTAGCTTTTTGGGAAGCAGACAGTAAACCAGTGGTTCCCAGAATCTACTGGAAAAATCCTGACTCAGCCCAAAACAATTGGTCAAAAACAGATGTAAATCAGAGTAACTTGCGGATGGCCGTAACTCATTAGGCTGGTTTGACCACAAATAGGTGAGAACCGGCAAGTTCCCATTGGTTTTCTGAGCCCTACTCATGCCCACATTCTTCATTTCTGTGAGTGCAAACATACACCACTCCCCACAGTACATGTACTGGGATGGCCGACCAATGTAAAATACCCAAATACTTTGCATGCAAGGCACTTCTAATGTTTTACGGTTACACTCCGTAGTGTAACAAAATGAGACTAATGAATATGTACATTCACAAGCATACCAATTCACTATCATAATCTGTAGGATTCATGGAACTCTTAATCATCAGATGCATCACAGCCATGAGCCTTAGATACATGTCATCATTAAAGAGAGATTGTGCTTGCACATAAAGATCTCCTGCATGGATGAAACATGATTAGTAGCTCATCGCAACATATGAAACTTACAAGAAAACGCCAAAGTTCTAAAAATTACCAAGACCACGAAGGACCTCTTGCTTCACTTTATCAGCTGAGTCACTCTTATAGTTTGGTGAAGTTTGAAGAACAAGTTCATAAATATCAAGAACAGATTTGACATAGGAGGATTCTAGATTGCCCTGAAAAAAATATGCATAACACATGAATTCAAGATGCTTTTATTATGTACATAGCATCTGAAACATGCATTAGCGCTTCTTATGGAAATAATATCTGAAACAATGTGGCAGGTCCAATGCATGCTATTTCAACCACAGTGAAAGTATAAATCAAGTTTTTTTACAGGAAAGCATAAACAAATTTGTAAACTTTGAAGATGTCATACGCGTGAATTACTGTTCATGTGTGTCGAATTACTATTCGTTGTACTATTCATGTGTGTGTACAGTGCCTACATACTGTAGCAGCACGTATGACGAGGTCGAATTAGTAAGGATAGGGATAAGAATAGTTAGTTTCCTTATTAGATAGGTTTACTTATTATATAAATTTACTACCTTATATATATTCTATTTATTAAAGATAGATTTTCTTAGAGATGAAATTATTTCTTAGAGGTCAAGTCGAGCAATTCTTATAAAAAGGTTAGTATGTATCTATTACCAATAAAACAATAAAGATAAATTAATCTAGTCTTTTTCTCAAGTTCAATCATCCTAGTTTATAGTTAAATTTCTCATCCCACCAAGTCGACGCTGCCCAGCCTTCCTCCTGGCAGTGTTTACCGCAATGAATTAAGGTTCATCACATTAATGTTAGAGTCTAATACTCAGGAAAGTATTGTATCACGTATGTACTGTAGCGTGCGCACTGTAGCGCCGCGCGTATTAGGCATGGTTTGTTATTTATGAATTTATCTATTAGGTGTTTGGTATTATCTATTAATTAAGCAAGTTAATATTAGATTGGATTATTAGAGATAAATTTCCTTATAGATTATTTCTTAAGAGTCAAGTTGGGTCGTTCCTATAAAAGAGATAGCATGTATCTATTATGAATCAAGCTATTATGGTTCTTAGCTCTTGATCTTAGGTTGTATGGATGGGTAGGATGGATCTGGTCTTCAATCTGCCGGCTGGGCGCTCCCTACCTCGCTGTGGCTGAGGTCCAGCTTAAGACTTAGGGTTTGGGAAATAGAAGATACTTTATTTCTTGCTTGCCCTCCAGATTACAAGTTGTGCCCTTATATATCGGGCTGTGCAAAACCGACACCAATTCTAATACCCTAATCCGACTCACATATCATAGATAACTGATTTGGTTAAGCCAACCCGGACACTTTCCTAATACTAACAACCTTTTCAAAATCCCGGTCCGATCGTCCGCCTGACTCCCAGTCTGTCCGCCTAAGTCCCAGTTTGACCGCCTGTAACTTATCACGTCTTGCCGGATAAGGCCAAAGTGTTGGCTGAACATCTAGTATAGTGTTTACCCCAATAGACATCCACAACACAAGCAAAGATGAATAAACAATTACCTAGTCCTTAAAGTCCAACTATGGTCGTTCCCTTGACCAGCTATTCTAGATCTATTCCTTCCTCAATCGGTTCCATCTTCACCTAGTGCCGTTCTACTTCAAATCGTCGCCGTCCAATCTCAATCCGACGGATGAATACCCCTTTGTTGTGCTAGTTCACAACAGAAGAACAAGCAGGCTCCTTAAAAGTCACACTGCCACCTCAAGGTTGTGAAAACTTTCTTGGTAGTTTTATTCAGATATAACAAAAACCATAAAGAAGCCAGTGCAATTGTAAGTCGTCAAAACAGTCATCAAGTGACTACATCTTCCCCAGCGCTCTCCACTTCTTCTCTGGATCCGCCGGCTTTGTCACCACCAGCTTATGCTCCGGATCTAGCTCGGCTAGGGCTTGCCATCTATAGATCTGACTGGATCCAGCCCGCCTCGGCCACCTCCTCCCGCTGGTCGCCGTGGTTGCAGGAGGCTCCTTGGCCACCACCGACGAAGCCGGCTCTACCGGATACTGCTGGATCCAACCCGCCTCGGCTCACCTCAGATATCGCCGCCTGCCTGAGCTCCCTCCCCCTGCTGTCGCAGCCCTCTCTCTTTCCCCTCTACGTGTGCGCACGGACGTGTGACTCCTGCGGCTTTGGGGTGCAGTCTATGGGTGGGGAGACCAGAGAGGAGAGGAGAGGAGAAATGGAGAAGTGGGGAAGAACTGTGATGTCTCGGTTGCCCCTATCTTTTGGGCTGGTTTTTTATTTTGTTGCCATCAAATTCGAAAGTCAAATCGGACAGCATGAGCTTGGCCTTCTTAGCGTGGGCTCTTCTTGTTGCTGGTGGTGTGGACAAGATGAGTAGCACACATCCATCTGTGGGAGGTTTGGTGTTGAGTTGTCAATTGCTGTTGTTCTAGCTGGCATGTGCACTGCGCTCTGGATTCTTGCTGATTGCTGAGGATGAGATGTTGAAGTGCTAGTATCAGTGTCTTTGCTCACATGTAGTCTTTTTCTTTGAATCTTCCATTACGTTTATTCAAATTCGTAGTCTTTATCTTCTAGTTCGTCTAAGCCGTATGAGTCTACAAATTTATCTGTCAACTAGTCAATTGCTTTGCTAGCCTCAGTCCATCCAATAGGATTCAATGTGGCCTTTTGCATGACAGCAGCCGTCGCTCCTCTCTGAGCTGCCGCCCCGAGCTTCTAAGACCGCCGCGCTTCTGTTGCACTTCTTGTGCATTGAACCGCCGCAGTCTCGAGCTTTGATCATGCTTTATGGGATGCCACACGATCTCAGATGGAGTTCTTCTGACTTCGACACAATTTTCAAAAGCTACACGCTACGTTTACAAAACTTGGATTTTGGATTTTTCCTATTTTAGTGTCACCTCTTTCAAATGCAACGCTATTGTACCGCCTTGCATTTGAAGGGGTGTTAAGGATATAAGGATATTTGTCTTTTCCTATTGTCCTAGGGTTTAGTTGTCCCTGAATCATATACTATATATCGCCCTTTAGGCTATGCAATACGTGTGCATTTATCTATTCATCCATAGATCTGACAGATGTTATGTTCAAAACTGTATGCAAATGGGGCCAAATAGCATGATGAAGGAGATGCCATGGCATAACAGAGTTCAAACCATGAGAGCACTAGGCAGCAAAATAGGAGTTGAACTGCATATCACAAACAGAAAGGATTGTTTGAGATTTCTAGCGCCGCTTCTCTCGTGTTTATTCCCATGGCACTCTTTGGGCCAAGGCCCTTTCAAATTATTTTTGCAAACTTTTTTTATTAAGTATATACAGCATTCAGCTTTCAGCATCACAAAGAATCTGAGCAGGCACTTTAATGGTGAGTAGGGGAAGAAGAATATTTCTAGCTATAGTCAAGGTAGTTCTCCTATCAAACTAGATAATGATAATGAATAATGATAGCTCGACAATTCTTAATTGTAACAGTAACACTTTAGCTTAATAACTGTAATAAGTTTGTTAAGAGAGAGAGAGAGAGAGAAAGAGAGAACCTTTGGACAGTTTGAACCAACAAATGTCTGCAAACAATTTATAGCTGCAAGAGCAACCTCCTTGCTACCATTTAAGATGCTATTTTTGACAAAATCAAGCAAAATCACCCAACCTGAATATTTTTAGATACAATAACGGTCACTGTGAATTTACTAATTGATACGCAACATAAGCATAATGACCAGTATAAGAAAACCTTACCAGAAGAAAATTTGCTCAATTGCTGGAGGAGAGGAAAAAATGAGCGTAAAAGCCGTGCTATACCACCTAGTACAAGTACAATAGTTTCATCCCACTGTTTTTGTGCTGTATTTCGACTAGAAAAACAAAAGAGGAGTCCATTAGATGAATAAAAGGAAAGAATGAGGCAAATCGCCAAGAAACATGCAAGCTTATAAAGAATTCCAACATTATTCAGTGCCAGACCAGGTAAGCCTAAAAGATTAAGATGGAAGTGTATTCCCTGGTCAATTTAAGTTCCAGTTTTTAGGTAAACCCCAAAAATAAGCCAGTTAAGCTTCCCCGGTCTCTTTTTCTGATAAACAAAAGCTTTCATATTGCTTTGAAAGATTGAAAACCTGTGATGGATAAGCATATGAACAGCTTTCCCTGCTCGAGTTCCTAGTTCCTTCCCTTGCCACTCATCTCTAGATGAGGTAGATGCCTGAAAAAGAAAGTTTAGCCTAATTGTAATTGTAGAAGATTCGTGGGGAAGATAAAACATGCTAACCAAATGCGACATTACTTACCAGGTGGGAAACACGTTCTAACATAGGGAAAACATATATCCACAGACAATCCTCCCACATACTTTTAGAAAGTTTCTGCCCATGGGTGCTGAGAGTCTGAAAGAGAGTCCGAACTGCTGAGTTCCGAACCTTGAAATGAACAAAAAAAGAGCTTTCAGTACTAAGAAGTGTTGCCTGCTCATAGTTCAATGATATTTGACTATCGAACTAAGTAAACCAAATGCAAATTCTTCATCCAAGGCAAGTTAAATTGAAGCAAATTTCGCTTCCAGAAAAAGGCAAGCCAAATTACATTCCTTGATAAGGATGTCAAGCATGCATGAGTATGTGGTGTGCATAAAGAGGATGCCAAGGTTTGTACAGTTTATGAGATTTGAATGCACATAGAGGGTAACAAACTACCAATAGTGCAGCAAAACAGTAGTGCTATACATGTCAAACAAAGTCAATCATGCAATGGAATCACCAATAGGCTACTCAAAAGATGTTCAGCAAATCATGGATGGACATGCACATAACAAATCAAAAGATGTTGAAAAGATATACCTCAGGACGATCATCAGCACCCAGTTTTTGGAGGACAGAAAAAACTGAAAAGAAAAGCTTATTATAATCAACTGCTTGTTTTAAGGGAATATGCTTGACAGCTTTCTCACTGGAATGTATATTTGCCTCTTCCGTTGGTGCACCAGACTGAACCTCTGCAAGCCAAAAGAGAGCCATGTATTAATTATATACAAAATCAGAGAGGATAGTACTGTTCTCTGAAGTGACCATGCACCTTCATTCATGTGAGTAGCTTTCTCGACAGACTTGTTGATTAATCCCTTAACAACAAAATCGGTAGCAGTCCACAAAAGACCAACTGCTGTTAAACTTATGTTTATGTCAGTTTTCTGGGCACCATAAGCTCCAGTTACCAAAATGCATCTGCATTTGTTGACATGAGAAATTATAAGAGAAAATTGCAACAGATAGTAAACAATCCACGAACTTTAGATATGCATGTCCAGCTCTATGAACAATATTAACTTCATGGTTATCAAGTCGTCACCTAGTCAACGACTAGGCGACAAGTCGCCGGCGAAGGAGCGACTGGAGCCAACGACTCGACTTGCGCCGCTACCGCCGCCGCCGCTGGATCTGCCACCGCTGTCGCCGGATCTGCTATCGCCGCAGCCAGATCTGCCGTCGCCGTCGCCGGATCTACCATCTCCGCCGTCGCCACCGTCAGATCCACTGCTTCCGCCGCCACCGCTGCCGGATCTGCCACCGCCGTTGCCGGATCTGCCATCGCCGCCACCAGATCCGCCGTCGCCGCCGTGGTGCCGCTTCCTGCTTCGCAAGGCAGTGGGGGCATAGGCGAGGCACCCTGGGGGGGGGGGGTCGGAGAAGAGAGGCGGAGCGGGGGGGTCGGAGAAGAGAGGTGAGGGGCAGAGGCAAGGCAGTGGTTGGGGGGGTGGTTCGGAGAAGAGAGGGCGGAGGTGAGGCAGTATGGGGGTTATAAGGATTCGGAATTTGCAATTTAGCCCTCTTAGTTTCTAAAATTGTAATAAAGTTCTTCTCTATATATATATTCATATAAATTGACAAATAGTACCTGTCGACTAGTCAGCGACTAGTCGGCCGACTAGTCGACTAGTCGGTCACTAGGAGGGTAGTGTCGACTTAATAACCTTGATTAACTTTACAACTCTGGAATAATGCACTTTGTGTGTGTTCAATTCCCCTGGTAACAATTGAGGGTTATTGTATTTGTGATTTGCATATACAACTGCCTTAAAGCACTTTTGGTATCCAACCAACAAGCTACCAAAAGATCTCCAGTTGACTTACTCATCAAGGCATTGCACAGGAATGGTTGCCAGTCCTTCATTCATTATTACACGTATACTCTGCAAAATCAAATGTTTGCGTTGAGGCTATCTTTAAAGGGCATGGTAGAACATACCATACTAAAAGCGCATTAGAACAAATCATGTCATTGCATAAAAAAGTATCTTAGTGGCATATTTAAAAACAGCTTTATATGCTCAAATTACTTTATTGGCATACTTAGAGGTGAACACTGTAGTCTCATTCCATTTCCATAATTTCATGCTAAAAGTAAATACTACAGGCCTCAGAAGTGAGCTAGAAACTTTCCATGGAACAGCCGTATCATGCTACATAGGCGCTGTAGTTTAGAATTTTACCTGAAATCCTAAGGAGATGATATCTTTCTCAGATGCATCAGAAACAGCCCTAGCAGAAGACGGATATAAGCAACTAAAAGTAATAAATACAAGATAAAAACTCTATCATGCATGAACTTGCGGTAACACCTCAACATATGAAGAATGCTGGGCCAGCTATAGGACAGCTTTTCTCCATGTCTCTGAAATAATGAGTAAGAAGGTATATTACTATATTGTCTGATGTACCCAATGGAAAACATAGAAAACAAAGAAAGTACCTCAAGAACATGCAAAAGAATTTTCAGTGCACCCATTTGAACAACAGTGTTCTTGTTGGAGGAATAGAGAATCACCAACGGAGATAAAACTGCATACTCAAATGATACTGTTTCGCTTTCTTTGACCAACTAGCAAGCAAAGGAATAGAAAGGTCAGTCAAATCACAGAAACAGAATAAGATAAGTTCAATGAGCCCTTACTTGGTCTTCTTTAAACTGATGAGGTGCTGAACTGATGCCCAGAAATTTTTCAGAACCCACTACAGAACAAATTGAATGATCTAAAGAATCCAGTGCCATATTATGTAAGTGTGGGTTGGAGCAATTGGCAAGCTGCAATGTGTTGCCATCATCATGATCATCATGGCATTACATAAAAGGCAAGAAAACTAACAGTCAATCTAAAAAGATGTATTGCTACCTCAAGATGATGAGCAGCAATTTGATCCCATATTGGTTCAACTCCTGAAACAGGGTGAAACACATAAATATCCAAAAAAAAAAAAAACTCAAGACGCAATCCTATGGTAGCAGTAACCTTTAAATCCTTACTAGAGTTCACTTTTAATTGTACTACACAGTTAAGATGAAGTTCAATGCATGTTTTTAAGCACTTAGTGAGCCCTGAAGGGCATGTTCATCAAAAAAGGAAAACAATTCCATGCGATATATTGGAATGAATATGAGATGATCTGAATGTAATGCCCAATGAGCAGGTATAAGTCTATGAGAAGATCGTACATAGTACATACGACAAAATAAATGACACTAGTTGCAAATTCCGCTTATCATGTGAAGTTAGAAAAGCAGAAATCTAGCCCACCTATGATATGGTAGTTACAAGGGAATAGAGCAGTATATGGGAAGGGGGCGTGTTCTCCTCTATTAGAGGTTCTGAACAGCCCTAGTATTAACTTTACTTCTATTTTGTCTGCCTCTCAACCGAGTGCTTACATGTATATATATATATAGCCCATAGGCCAGCTCATCTCTTTTCAGTATTCTATCCTTTCTCAACTAATGTGCATGCAAAACCTAACAAACTCTCTAACAACTCTCTCCTTTGTCTTTTTAGCCAGCTGTTGTGGATGCTGATTTCTTGTTACGGCGTGTATAAACTTTGCCAAAGAAAGCGTCCACAACAACCTAATTGTGTAATTTAGCAAATACATCTTCCTGAGTGTCTGTACTTGATAAATCTTAGACTGTCATTGTTTACCAAATACATTTTTCTGGGCATTTATACTTGATCATACTTCTAGCACAGAACATAAAAGATTGTCACTCATTTAAATAGTTTGCTTGTCTGGAAAGAACATATCCATGCTCCAAGCAAGGAAAGCACTTACGATGCAGATTATTGACAAGTATCGATGTCATGCGCTCCACTGAAAATGCTATGCTCCCAATCTGCTGGCCTGATAATTGAGAATTTCCCGATATGTGCTGACTTGATAATTGATGCAATGCAGACAACAGTGACTTCACTGCAGCTAAGTTCATCAAGGCTGAACTTTCAAACAACTATGTCCAACAAAGAAACAAGATGCCATTTAGTGTATGCATAATGTAGTTCAGAGACGAAAACCACAAAAACAATGCTGGCCCAAAAGGAACACATCAAAAAACTCATGTTTGCCTCCTGACCTGAGAATTTAAAGAAGAAAGAATATGGAAATCACTGTACTGTCCAGATGTATCTCTTGAGAGTCTTGAAACAGAAGATGATACTTCCTGTGAGAGAAATTGGCTGCAGTACTTCAGAAAAGTTAGGAGAACGTTGATGGTAGAAGCATTTAACAAAAACTGCCCTACCACTAGTGATGCAAGTGGGCCAATCCATTGACCCATTCCACCAGGTGGTTCATTTTGTATAGATGGACCTTGCATTAGAAATAAAGCAAATGAACTAGGATGGGTCATTGGGTCGGCCCGACCCAACCCACTAGCATCTCTACCTACCCCTCTCCCCATATCACGGCCAGCCGACCGTAGCTTGTGCCATAGCAACAGCAATGCACAAGGAGCAGCAGTCACAAGACTCAGCAGCAACTTTACCTCTTAGGTGTTTAGCCTCATCCGTTAGTTGCATTAAGTTGTTAGCATTCTTATCACGTTGTTGCAGAAATAAACAAGAAGTTCCTAGTTTCTTCCCCTTGTCCCTGTGGTGTGGCTGAAGTCCACGGCGTCGCCGCGCTGTAGGGGTCCAGGGACACCTCGATCAGGCGTAAGGGCCTCTACCCCAAGCAAGACCATTAACACCCCCCCTCTCCCCCCTCAAGAAAAAAAGGGAACACTGGATAATATATATTCTACAAGCTAAGCCAAAAGAATGATTATATTAGCCTACATTGAGATAGAGAAAAGCAGAAAGATCATTACAGTAATGATACCATGAAGATGCTATTTGTGATAATACAATGTTAACAAAAAAAGTGTCTGTCAACTTCTGAGTAACACAAATTCTTCCACGCATGTAGTAAGTTGGGGACAAATATCAGTTGCATTGTGTAACCTGGGTTGAAGCATGTGGAGAATGAATAGCTCTATCAAGTGCTGCAAGGGTCTCCAAGACCTAGAAGTTTCCAAGAATCAAATAAAGTACTAGTAGCATAGTAATTAATGCTAGTTAATCTAACTCTCTACTTACCAAAACCCACGAAGGACCCAGGACATTGTGTAATCGATGTGCCACATTAAAAAGCGTCCTCAGTGCCTGGATTAAGAAAATAAGAAATAACCAACAATAAATATGCATACGAAAAAAGCACGGGAGCACAATATAACTGTAAATCTGGCTTGTTACCTGCACATTTTTTGGCGTTAGAATAATACTATCGCGCTGATCCATTAGAATTTCTGGCTTCTTTGATCCAGGAGAGAGCAAGATGCTAACAATAGGTATAAAAGGAAAATAAGTAATTGCTCAAAGTTCATGAATAAAGATAAATCAGCAGGTAACTTTATGGTTTTATGGATAGCTGAAGCACTACGTGCAAAGAAATTTATCACGTCAAATATTAAAATAATAATACAATGCCCCAACCCTCCAAATTTCAGAATTTAGATTAAGCCAAATGTAAATTGAGGCATTAGCAAAGTCATATTCTAACCAGCAATCACCAATATCTATGTTACAATTACATACTTTTCAGCATAGTTATTAGCTCAAAAAAAACCATAATTGTTAGTTCACCAATGTAGCATCCATTCAAGCTATCATTTTCTACACAGCAATTCCCAAAAGAAAGCTGACACGGCAATAAGCAAACAAGAAATGATGACCACTGTCAGCCATGAGGTCATAAGTG
The DNA here is from genome assembly GCA_036346265.1 of Melocanna baccifera. Classification (NCBI taxonomy): domain Eukaryota; kingdom Viridiplantae; phylum Streptophyta; class Magnoliopsida; order Poales; family Poaceae; genus Melocanna; species Melocanna baccifera. The sequence goes on along the minus strand of CM070676.1, from coordinate 36,790,198 downwards.
ATGCCATGAGATTGTTGCTCTCACAGCCCTCTAGAACATATTAGAACCACTGGATCCTTACCCTATACAAGAATTTAATCCTAAAGAATAACCTAGCCTCTAATCCTTTCTTGTGGCCTCTGCTTTGGATAAATTGGTTTGTAGCTTAGGTTCCTACAGTCACCTCTCATAGCTTTATATGGTGCCCTACTAGTCCTCTAAAGAAAGTAGGAATCCTAATCCAATTAGGATTCATCTGAGAATCCTTGTAGCACACCTCTATGTCCTAGTAGGATAAGATATGAGTCATCATATTCAACACTAAGAAACAAGATGCTGGAGGCATACCTTCTCTTCTCCCCTTCATTTGGGTTATTGATTGTAAACTTGCAAAGTGATGCTAGAAAAGAGTTTAATGGCTCTATTGCACGGAGAACTCCACAGGCCTGAAAGAGTTTGTATTCTATATTCTCATCGTCAAGAAAAGGTAATTCATATAATTTTGCAGAAAGGAATACTACAGAGAATGGGGACAAAAGGGATAGAACAGAAAAGCAACAAAAAAAGATCAGCATCCCATTAAAGTCATATATAAAGGGATACTGTCATTCTCTAAGTAGACTCAAGCAGGGTAATTTTCCAAAGTGGTTGGTGCATCAAACAGAATATTATGATCACCTGAGTGAATGCCTGATATCCTTTCAGTATTTCTAATATTATAGCTTCTCCCTGTGACCTATTAATCAGATTCCCTATCAGCAAAAGCATAGGAAAGCTAGCATAGTTGAAATAAATGGAAAACATAAGTTTGAAGATGGACCTAACCGCATCAAAATAAGTGAAAGAGAGTCAAGGATGGTTAACCATGTTGAATTGACCATGGCCGCACAAAGAAGAACCAATTGTCCACTACAATCCCTCATACTGTCCAATTCACATTTTGGTGATTCAAGCTAAAAGGAAACAAAAACAAATTATTAAGTGTAAATTTCCAAATGGCCAGATTCATAAAACAAGAATTATCTCTTCTTACCTCGCCAGCATCTAGAGCCTCATCAGTCAAAGTAGCAATAGTGAAAACTACACCTAAGAGGCCTTCAAGGGCCAAAGTAATGGTATGTGCTTCACTAGCAACCAAAACAGCAGCATTTGATGCATCGTAATCCATGCTCCACTCAATCCCTGTGTATGTAACACTTAGGTATCCCATGATACGATCGTAAGAACTTAAAATATCCTAAAGATACCGATTTGATACATATGATCAAATCAATATAAGTAGCAAAAATGATATAGCCATTGCCTACCATCTATATTTATCTCTAGCACTCATAGATATGCACAAGCACAAACAACTGCTGGAAGCATTTCCATAAAGTATTGACTAGAGGGTTGACATGGCTCCAAGCATCAAGAATTATTAGAACCTTAAAAGCAAGCCTTTAATATTCCATAGGAGTAAATAATAATGGCAGCAAGCCAGATGGAGCATGAGTTACTTTGCTGGAGTATCAGACAACCATGTGCTCTATAGTTTCGCAACACAAATATCACCACTGTGGCAATGGACAAAGAAGTGAGATTAAATTTTTGACTTACATGTGCCAACCAACCCACCAAAAGTTTAAGATTTGGGGAAATGGGAGTAATAAACTTATGACTTCAACACTACCTCTAACGCCTAAGGCTCAACCAAGCCTACGATGTGGAATCAACAAGGACCACTGGGACACTCACGGTCTCACCACTAGACCTTCCAAGAATTACAACAGTTTCTCACCCATAAGTACACCGCACAAGCCATAAGAGTCAGGTATCTTTGGGCTCTCATACCATGTTTGAGTTTCATCCACCAACTCTACCAAAAGTTTATTGTGGGAACAGGTATGCAATGTACTCATAGTTCAACACAAATGACACCAGAAAGGACAAAATAAGGGTGGAGAACAATCCGCTTCATGCCTCTATCCATAGGTTATGGGTATGTTATCATGATAGAACAGTACCATCACGGAAACTTGGTTGAGGTTGCCATCTGTTATTTCCTTTTTACTTTATCAATATTTATTTAGCATAACTAAATAATAACAACAGAGTTAGTAAACAATCGACAGACTTTAGGAATTGTAGAAGGTACCTTTAGCTTTACTACTGAACATTCCAGCAACAGCTGCAAGAGTCTCTTCACTTGAATCTGAAGACTATAAGAGAAAATGTGCTCTAGTTAAAGGAATAGGTTAACACAGAGAGCATTTCATGTCTTCACAGAATTTGAGCATATATATAGCATTGCACTGGAAACCGAAAGGTTGAGAATAGTTAGAAACTGTGATCCAAATGGAAAAGGGAAAAGGTCATGTTATAAAAAAAATGCTACAAAAAAACAGGAGAAACCAAAAGGTTGAGAATAGTTAGAAGCACAAAGTTAATCAACCGGGATGAGATTGTCTCCTAGCAAGGGAACCAATACCACCTGAATAGTAGCTACCACCAAAGCCAGTGCTCTAACCATGTTCTCCACAACATTAGTATTTGTAGGATTCCTGTATTATTAGCAGAAAAACCATTACAAATGTTAGCTGAAGTGTCCCCAAAAAAAACATATAAATATAATGTATGCCCGGAGATCAAAAGTATTAATGCGGTAACTTGTATGAAAGAGCCACAAAAGTAAACTTCTGAGCTAGCAATAAAACACAAAAGATAAAAAAATGACAGGGGGGCCCTTTCAGTGGTAACCTCCAATAGATACTCTACATAGGGTGAAAAGCATGAGTTGCTCCACTAATAGGTTCTTTGCTCTAAATATACCACTATCATACAAATAGCTATCTATATCATATGTTCAAATATTCAAAACCCGACAGGTTTATTGTAAAGTATAGAAAGATTGGCACAGACACCACACAGCTAAAGGGCTGGGGTGGCTTTGTATATATATGGCCTGGTGTAGGCATACAAGAAAAGCATATACAAAGAAGGCGCATACAAGGAAAGCATATACAAGACGTATACAAGGAAAGCTATCTAGTAATTCTAATATTTATACATATCCAATCACCAGAAGAAAACAAGGAAACTTGAGCAGCTTTCCTACATTGCTTTTCTGGATACTGCCTACAAATCTTTCATAAGTAATAAATCACCTTCCTCTAAACTGCGAAGTGAACATTTTTCATATGAGAATTGACTTGTCATCCTGTCCATTGACTATTTAATGCTAAAATATTTTAGGATTCATGGTCTCTTCTAGAAAATAGCTTACGGGGTTGTTCATATTAGCTTCTGCTTGGAAAAGTCAAAAGTCAATAGGAACACCTGGCTTCTCCACTCCCCTCACTCCCGTGACGTCCCGTATCGTGCTCCGAAGATAAGGCAGGGGAGGGGGGGTCATAGGAACATCACATATCCCACTTCTCTCATTCCCGTCTCATGCACATATCTCTCCCTTATTTTCCACTACTCGCCCCGTCCTTCTAAAAGCCACTTCTTCCAACCACTAATATTCATTTTTAGTCAAAAGCCATCGACCACAGCCATCAGCCAGAGCCAATATGAACAACCCCTACATCTACCCATCTTGTCTTTTGGCAGTAGTAGTCTTGACATCACTGCAACCATGTGACACTTTAACCTAATTAACGCAACATGACACACAAGATGTGGTCAAGGTTCTGTACATTAAGTCACCAAATAATTATCTCAAATTTGGGCTACAGGTAGAGAGGTGCTGCAACTATATTCCCAAGTTCAGTAGTAGACTGACAAGGTTAGTATAACACAAGAGTAAACTATGACAAACTTTACAGAAGGTACACCATACAGCTTCCTGAACCCTGATTACATGATGTTGGGTAGTTCACCTTGTCCCTAAAGCTAGGAAGGATGGGTTCAAAAGGAACCAAACATGCCCTAAGGCACTGCTCCAACAAAAACTAACTCAGACAAATAAAGCAAGTTACACTAAACATTTTCTACTAAAATTAACTATTCAATCATGAGAATATGTGGTCATGTTCTACCTACATGGCTACACCAGTAAAATTATGGCATCAATTCTCTTGTTGGACAACTAATAGCAAAATATGAATTATAAGTCAGTTTTTAAAATTGCTCAAAATTGAATGTAGGAAGAACAAAAAAACAAGTAGATAACAAATTTCTATCCTGCAAGAACAGCATAATTAGCAATCATCTGAAGAAGTCAAACAGAAGGCCACCTACCAGCAGAGGAAGAAGCATAGAATGAACACCTCAAAAGAATACTAAGAATAGTGTAATGCAGATACAAACGTACATGTCAAATATCTGAAATAGCAAGCGCAGAGTGCGAGCTTCTACACAAAAACCCTGCTGAATCAACAGGCGCACAAAGTAAGAATAGATCGACCACAAGCATCAATTTCTATTGTTGCCAAGGAAACTTACCCTCAAAATTTCAAGAACAAGTATCTGATGCCATAAAGGTAAATCCAGACGGGTAACTTTTACGAGCATGTTAAGAAATACCTGTCAACAAAAGCATCTTAGTGCTCAGGTCAGATAACATAACCAGCATAAAACAAAAGCACCATGGGCACTCAAATACTATATAGAGCTGTAATGGCGCAATGTTGAGCGGCGAAGATTGTAGAGAGTGTCACGTGGGAACGCAGCTTGAATGGCCGGCGAGTGGGCGCCAACCAGCGAGGAAGCCCTATGCGGCTGAGGGGCGCAGCAGAACTTGCGAAGGAGAGGAAGAAAGGTAAATTACTTCTTTCTTAATTGTTGGCAAAGGGTGCGGCAGTCCCTTATATGGACTAGCCTCCTAACAAACCAATCTAAACTGAAATAGAACTCAATCTCTAATACTATGTCTCACAGTAGGTAAGTACTCTTTTATTAGGAAATCCCTAACTAATCCAATTCAGAATCTCCTCCTGTGCGCGTACCGGACTGTAGTCCATCCAGCACGCATGTTGTGATGCGTGCGGCGCGTTGCTTCCTTGCGCATCCCCTGCCGTCCGACCTCTCATGTTGCTCCCTTGCGCATCCAGGGTCGGTTGCTTGCTCCGGCGCACATAGTGCTTTCTAACCATAACATCTCTCCCGTCCTCAAGAAACAGCTCGTCCACGAGCTGAAGGTCGGGATAAAGCTTCCGGAATTCCTCATCTTCCCACGTGGCATCGGCAGGGGCAGCACATTGCCACGCAACTAGCACCTGCCATTTACCTCGTGCCAACCGGCAACGAATTGCCTTGGCCGAAGTGGGAATCACCCGACCATGAACCATGGGTGGTAGGAGGGGCAGTGTAGTCAAAAGATCGCCATGAAACCATTTGAGAATATTGACATGAAAGACTTCATGGATATGTGCGTCCGCTGGAAGATGGAAACAATATGCCACTGAGCCAATGAGTTGAATAATCTAATATGGACCATAATAGCACGGGTTTAGCTTGCTAGATCGTGACGCTAGAAGTGATGTTGCGGGACGATGCAAAAGGCGCAACCATACCCAATCATCCACTGCATATTCCACCTCGCGATGCAGTTTATCATAATTCGCGATGCAGTTTATCATAATTGTGCTTGAAGGTCTGTTGTGCTTGGAGAAGGTGGTCTCGTACCTCTGCCAGAAAGATGTCCCGCTCTATCATAACGTTATCAATGGCCAGGGCACAAGCATCTCCTTTCTCATATGAACGCAAGCACAGGGGGTCACGCCCGTACACCACCCGAAACGGCGGCGTCTGCAATGCCGAATGATACGACGTGTTGTAGCAATACTCCGCCCATGGCAGTCACCTCAACCATTGCTTAGGGCGGTCCCCTGTGAAGCAGAGTAAGTACATAGCAATCACTTTATTTGCAGCGTCTGACTGTCCGTCGGACTAAGGATGATAGGCGGAGCTCATATGTAAACATACATCGGCCAAACAGAAGAGCTCCTGCCAAAATGTGCTGGTAAAGATCGCATCCCAATCACTAACAATGGACTCCAAAATCCCATGCGGCCGGACAATCTCCTCGAAAAATGCCCTACTCACTGACGCCGTTGTATACGGATAAGCCAATGGAATAAAGTGAGCAAACTTGGAGAAACGATCAATGACCGTTTGAATCACCGTCTTGCCACCTGCCTTTGGAAGACCCTCAATGAAATCCATAGCCACATCGAACCAAATCTGGGATGGCACATGCAAAGGTTGAAGGAGCCCAGCTGGATGAAGGTGCTATGTCTTGTTAGATTGGCATACAATACACTCCTTGATAAATTCTTGCACTATCTGACGGGCGCGTGGGATGTGAAAATCGGCACACAACCGTTGCAGAGTCTTTTGTACTCCCTATTAGAATAATTAGATATAATTCCATATACGCGCTTACCATGTATGCGCCTTCCATGTATATACCTTCCATACATGCGTCTTCCATGTATATGCTTTCCTTGTATGCCTACTCCAGGCCAATATATATACAAGTCACCCCAGCCCTTTAGTTGTGTGGTGTTTGCCCCAATCTCTCTACCTTTCTACATGGAATCAGAGCCTACCTCCTAAGCTTCTCCGCTGCTCCTCTCTCCTGGCCGCACCACCAGGCCGCCGCCGTCGCCTCTTCCACCCGGAAGCTAGATCCGGCCCTCCTCCTGAACAGGACGCCTCCGGCCTCCTCTGCCGGACGCTTGTGCCGGATCCGTCGGATCCGCCCCGTGCCGCCGCCCGCGCTCACGATTCACTCCTCGAGCCGCCGGGCGCGCCGCCTCCTCCCAGGCGCCGCCGGTTCCTCTCCGGGCGCCGCCGTCCCGGCCGGCCCGCTGGTTCCCCGCCGCCGCCTCCCTGAGCGCCGCCGCTACCGCGCCGCCTCGGCCGCGCGCTCGCTTGCCCTCGGCCGTTGCCGCGCCCGCGCGCGCCTCGAGCCGCTTCCTCGCGCGCCGCCTTCCCGCCGCGCCCGAACGCCACTGTTCCCCTGCCGCCGCGCCGAGAGGCCGGATCCGGCTCGATCCGATCCGGCTCACGTAAGCCTCCTTTATAGAAAAAAAAGAGCAAAAAAAGAAAAGAAAAAAGAAAAAGAAAAGAAAGAGAGCGAGAGAGAGCAATTTGACCATGGCGACCTCCCGCCGATCTAGCTGCTGTTCTTTGCTACCCCGCCGCGCGATCACGCCTGCCGCTCCTCCGATCGTCCTCAACCCCTACTGTACGGTCATCGTCAAGTCCCATGTGCCCACCACTCTCGATCTGAAGACGCCGAATTACTCCCGATGGTCCAAATTCTTTTGGACCATGTGCACGAAGTTCGGCCTCCTCTCCCACATCGCCGGCACCGACACTGCGCATCACGACGAGGCTACCTGGGTCCTCGCCGACTCCGCCGTTCTCAGCTGGCTCTATGGCTCCGTCTCCGACGACATCCTCGACTCAGCAATGACGGATCAAGAGACTGCACGAGATCTTTGGGTCGCGATCGAGGCACTGTTCCGCGACAACAAGGAGTCCCACGCGGTCTTCCTCAACAACCAGTTTCACTCGCTTGTCTAAGGCGATATGTCCATCACCGACTACAGCCAGCAGATGAAGGTCCTCGCCGACGAGTTACGCGCCATCGGCTACCCCATCAACGACTCGCAGCTCGTCCTCAACTTGCTACGTGGCCTCAACCCGCGCTTCTCCACCACCGCCGACGACATCGCCAACGCCGCATCGCTCTTCTTTCGCCAGGGCGCGGTCCATGATCGCTCTCAAGGAGACTCGCCTTAGCAACGAGGCAAAGATCGCCACCACCACGGCCTTGTTCGCCTCCAGCGGCTCCTCTGGCTACACGTCTTCGACCACTACTCCGACCGCCAATGCTCGTGATGGACGTCGTGGTGGCCACAACCGCCGTGGCAGGCAGGGCGGGTTTAGCCGTGGCGCGCAGGCCGGGTCCGGCCGTGGCACCGCGCTTGGTTTCGGGTGGTCGCGTACCATCATCTCCATCGACCGGTCCACGGTTCTCGCTTCAACCCATGGATCGCCTACCGGCGGTCAATGGCGCCGCGCCGCTCCCGCCTCCTCGCGCCCGCCTCAAGCTCATACCGCCTTCACGCTGCCCCGCTCTTCCACCCCGCACTGGATCGCAGGCCTCATTATCGCTATGGCCGAACCAACCGGGCCGCCCAAGGACATGGTGGCTGGTCATGGACAATGGTGCCACTTCCCACATGACGGCTGCATTTACAAAGACACTCCTCTCTTCCCACCTCCACCTCATTCGGTCATTATCATGGCACCGGTTCCCGTCTCCCTGTTGTTTCTCGTGGTCACACTTTTCTTCACACACCAACCACCCGTTTTCTTCTTCCCAACACTCTTGTTGTCCCTAACCTAGTCCATAACCTTCTTTCTGTTAGACAATTCACTCGTGATAACCATTGCTCTATTGAGTTTGCCGCCTTTGGTTTTTCTATTAAGGATCCCTGACACAACAGTATGATGCTTGACTGCGATAGTCTGAAGCGACCTCTACACCATACCTCCAGTCACCACCGCAGCTCCACCAAGCACCCACATCGCCGTCTCCTCCCAGTTATGGCATCAGCGTCTTGGTCATCCCGGCATCGCCAGCCTCGACACCCTACACAAAAACTCGCTCATCCCATGTAATAAAGTAGACCGCTCTCTCTGCCAGTCCTGTCAACTTGGCAAACATACGCGTCTCCCTTTTGTTACCTCTTCTTCACGCTCCTCTGCGCCCTTTGAGCGAGTTCATTGTGATGTGTGGACATCTCCAGTTCCTAGCATATCTGGTTTTTTTTACTATCTAGTGTTACTTGATGATTTCTCTCATTATTGTTGGACTTTTCCTCTTAGAAACAAATCAGAAGTTTCCCAACTTTTAGCAGATTTTACCGCTTATGCTAGCACACAATTCGGCATTCCTCTAAAATCCATACAGGCCGACAATGGCACCGAATTTGTGAACCACACCAACACATCCTTCCTTGCTTCCCGCGGTATTACCCTACTCCTCTCTTGCCCATACACCTCCCCGCAGAATGGCAAAGCCGAGCACATCATTCGCACCCTCAATAATGCGGTTCGCACGCTCCTGCTCCACGCCACTATGCCTCCCAAGTACTGGGCCGAGGCACTAGCAACTGCCACCTATCTCATTAACCGTTGCCCATCCTCCTCTGTCGGTGGTGACATTCCCTATACCCTCCTTCATCGCTCCCACCACATCATACCATCTCGGGTTTTCGTTGTCTTTGTTTTTCAAACCTTTCGCTACTTACGCTCATAAACTTGCTCCACGTTCTACGGCTTGTGTCTTCCTCGGTTACCCTTCTCACCATAAAGGGTACCGCTGTCTCGATCTCGCCACCAAACGTGTCATCATCTCCCATCATGTTGTCTTTGATGAGAGCATATTCCCGTTTGCCAGTAGTGACCGATCTTCACCCCATCCTTCTTGTTCCGACTTCGACTTTCTCGACGTCGACCCTGCCATGCCGGTGCCTCGCGATCTTTGCAATGGCACCTCGCAGTACCCGGATGATCGCTCCACCATCGCATGGTGTCGAGCGATCATCTCCTCCGCCCGCGCCATCCGTCGCTCGCCGCCTGACCGCCCGTGCATCCGTTTACTCTGACGCCACGCGCGGCTCCTCCGACCAATTGCACCAAAGACCGCTACCCACGCCGGCTACCCACGACTACATCAGCGCCTCCCTCGGATCATCCGATGGTGACACGGGCTCGGTCTGCCGCCGATCCCTCTGTGGAGTTTTTCTCCCTAGCGGCTGACCACTCTCCCGCTTCGCCTGTTCCGGCGAACTATCGTAGCGCCCTCGCCGATCCCAACTGACGCGCCGCGATGGCCGAGGAGCACAAGGCCCTCATAGACAACGACACCTGGCGCCGCGTCCGCGCGCGCTGGTGCTAACGCTGCGTCTCGGAAGTGGATCTTCAAGCACAAGTTTCACTCTGATGGCAGTCTGGCCCGCTATAAAGCGCGCTGGGTTGTCCGTGGCTTCTCTCAGCAGCACGGTGTAGACTACGACGAGACATTCAGTCCGGTGGTCAAACCGGCCACCATCCGGACTGTCCTCTCCATCGCTGCATCCCGCTCCTGGCCGATTCATCAGCTTGATGTCAAGAATGCGTTTCTACATGGCACTCTTAATGAGACGGTCTACTGCCAGCAGCCCTCCGGATTCGTGGACCCTACCCGTTCCACCCATGTGTGTCTTCTCCAGAAGTCTCTCTATGGTTTGAAGCAGGCTCCCCGAGCATGGTACCAACGGTTCGCCTCCTACATCCGCGGCATCGGTTTCGTCGCATCCTCCTCCGACATGTCCCTGTTTGTCCTCCGTCAGGGGACTGACATGGCCTACCTGCTGCTCTACGTCGACGACATCGTCCTCACGGCTTCCACCCAAGACCTTCTTGACATCTCACGTGCTTGCTTCACTCGGAGTTTGCCATGACGGACCTCGGTGACTGCGCTTCTTCCTCGGCATCTCCGCCGCATGCTCCTCCAACGGCCTCTTCTGTCTCGGCGACGATATCTCGTTGATCTTCTGCGACGCTACCGGCATGGCCGAGTGTCACTCACGGCCACACCGGTGGACACTCACGCCAAGCTATCCGCCACGACGGAGCTCCCGTGGCCGATCCGTCCGAGTATCGCGACCTTGCGGGGCTCTACATGACCGACACTCACACGCCCCGACTTGGCGTGCCGTCCGGCAAGTATGCCTTTTCATGCATGATCCACGGAGCCCCTCGCGTTGATCAAACGCATCTGCGATGCGTCAAAGGTACTCGACGCCGGTCTACACATCGGCCTCTCCCGGCGACATCTATCACCGCTTACTCCGACGCCGATCGGGCGGGCCGCCTCCCGACTCGCGACGCTCCACCTCCGCTCATCGCATTTATCTCGGGGATAATCTCGTGTCTTGGTCCTCCAAGCGTCAGACAACCGTGTCTCGATCAAGTCGCAGGCGAAATGCCGTCTTTGTTGCCCATTCTCAGAGTGAATGTTCTTTGTCGCGACAACTCGCAAGAACTTCACGCCCGATTACTTCAATGATCGTCGTCTCATCGCGACAATGTCAGCGCCATCTACATGTCAACTAATCCAGTCCAGCATCGGCGTACGAAGCATATCGAGATTGACATTCATTTCGTTCGCGAGAAGGTTTCACTTGGTGAGGTTCGTGTTTTGCACGTACCATCCTCTCATCAGTTCGCGGACATCATAACAAAAGGTCTCCCGACGCAGTTGTTTCAGGATTTTCGATCCTGTCTTTGCGTCCGGACTGCCGCTACGACTGCGAGCAGGTATTAGAATAATTAGATATAATTCCATATACGCGCTTACCATGTATGCGCCTTCCATGTATATACCTTCCATACATGCGCCTTCCATGTATATGCTTTCCTTGTATGCCTACTCCAGGCCAATATATATACAAGCCACCCCAGCCCTTTAGCTGTGTGGTGTTTGCCCCAATCTCTCTACCTTTCTACACTCCCACATGGCCAGTGGAATGAGCGGCTGCGAGAATACATGGAAGTAACTCTGATGTGCAGGGCACGTAGATCCGGCCTTGCATCCACACGAGTCTATCAATGACGTCCCATGGCGCGCCCCAGCTCCTGGCCGCAATTTCCGCCTGTAGTGTAACCAAGCTGGGATCGGTGGTATTCTCCCGACGCAACTCCTCGAAGAAGTTGAGAATCAGGCCGGAGAGGGCGTGTAGGCTGGCGGCATCAGGAGGTGAGTCCAACTCGCCGTCACGACGGGACAAGGCATCTGCCACTATGTTGAGGCGCCCTGGCCGGTGTTTCATGGAAAAGTCATAGCTGACCAACTTGCTCACCCACTGATGTTGTGGTATGGTTGACAAGCGTTGGTCGGGGAGAAATTTCAGGCTATAATGATCCGTGCGAATGAGGAATGCACGCCCCCACAATTATGGCCTCCAGTGGCGAACGGCTTGCGCTAGGCCGATCAATTCTCGCTCATATGCTACAAGCTTCGCGTGCCGAGTGATGATGGGGTGACTGAAGAAAGCAATTGGCCCCGCACCTTGATGTAGCACCACCCCGAAACCGAATCCGGAGGCGTCACACTCCACAATGAACGGGCGCGTGAAGTCAGGTTGCTGTCGCCCGCTCCCTCAAAGGTCGCCAGCCGAGTGTCGTGGCGATTGAGGCGGTTCATCAAGGTGGCCAATTGAGCAATGATTTGATCGAGTTTCCAGTCAAACTAACCTCATCACCACCGTCGGACATGACGTCAAGGGCAGTAGTGGTATCTGATACCAAGTTATTATGGTGCAATGTTGAGCGGCGAAGATTGTAGGAGTGCGTCACGTGCGGACGCTACTTGAATGACCGGCAAGTGGCGCCAGCTGGCGAGGAAGCCCTGTGCACCTGAGGGGCGCAATAGGACTTGTGAAGGAGAGGAAGAAAGGTAAATTACTTCTTTCTTATTCTTTGGCAAAGGATGTGGTAGTCCCTTATATGGACTAGCCTCCTAACAAACCAATATAAACTGAAATAGAACTCAATCTCCAATACTATATCTCTACTAGGAAAGTACTCTTATTAGGAAATCCCTAACTAATCCAATTCGGATTCTCCTCCCGTGCGCGTACCGGACTGTAGTCCGTCCGGCACACGTGTTGCTAATGCGTGCAGCGCGTTGCTTCCTTGCGCATCCCCTGCCGGCCGACTGCTCATGTTGCTCCCTTGCGCATCCAGGGTCAGCTGCTTGCTTCGGCGCACATAGTGCTTTCCGACCATAACAAGAGCCAAGTTGGCAATTTCAACCTACAAGTGACCTGAAGTAGGGCCTCATTTGTTGGCAATTTCAACCTACAAGTGACCTGAAGTAGGGCCTCATTTGCTCAACATGCACGATCTCATGGTCAAGCATATCTGCGAACGTACATGACAGGAAGTAGCCTTAAAATAGCACAATGAGAACACTAACATGAACCGTTAAATCAAAGTTTGATAGTGCAAACCAGGGCTGATTGCTGATGTCCATAGGTCATGATTGTAAAGTAATAATTCATGGGGTCTTTTCAAATATGTTGGTGACTTTTTGTGCTTCATCTAACCCATCCAGATAAAATCCAATGGTCAAGATTGGCATTTCTCATTCTCCAATTTTAAGACTGATTCTCATATAATATATATCCCCAACCGTATTGAACCTAGGTACCTAGTCCAGTGATTCCTTTGTTTCTAATTATAATCAGCATAATAGTCAGTTAACTAGCTAAGGCTTCCAGTTAGATTTCACAGTTTGCGGTTGACGTGCTGGTTGTGTGGTGCTTATTTTAAAAGATGCTGTGGAAAAGCAATTGTACGAAATCTAGCATCTGTTTGGTAACTCATATTAAAGTTAGACAAATGCTGTTATCCAATGATTGTTCCTCTCACATTTCCACTCGTTTGTTTTGTTATTTCGAATGCAATAATGTCTCTGTTCACAACTTGCTTTAGAAAACAGTAGCTAGCAAACACCAAAATATTTTAAAGCGGTTCTACTCTACCAAACAAGATTATCATAATCCACCGCAATACCAAACAGGCCTAAATCATTATCAGCGCTTCTCTGGTTAATCAATCAAATTATTATCAGAAAGGTTTCAGGATTGGAGCTTCAATTGATCACCTTCTTGATGGTTTAATTCAGATTATTTAGTGGCTCACAGGTCCATTCGAGTACTGGCATGCATACAAGCTTGGCAGAAGTAGAACAGTACCTCACTTTCAGTAACAAGTGAAGAACTGTATAGTCTGATGACATGAGCAACCAAACGTAGGACTAAACGACGGAAAATAGGTTCCCCTGCTTCACCTTCAAGCTGAAGATAAATCAGCAAACATATCAAACACAGAAGCTGTTAATAACAACAATAATACATGAAATCACGAAGGCAAAATTGTAAAGAGCTCATGGAATCCACTTCGACCTAAATATTTTGATTCCCAGAAATTGAATAAGGAACTGGCACACCAAAAGACGAGTTTCATAATTTGACATAGACCTCTAACCACCTGGGACTACAAGGATTGGCCGCAGAGACTGCACCACGTTTCGTTGGTAACAGAGTCAACCTCAGAATCTAAGACCAATCCTTGCAAAGAATCACCAGGAGTTCTATGCTGTTATTGGTATAAAATGCATGAGTTCCGTTGCCAACCACAAAAGTTGATATCAGCACTGCAGCACAGCCCAAATTGAAGATTGCTTTGCTTTTGGGCAAATTTGGATCTCTTACCCACTAGGGCGAGAATTTGACAACACTACCTAGAACGGAGGAGCTAGCTCAGGAAGGGGAAACTCCATAGGCTGAAAAGACCTAGGAAGCACCGATACTTCACTGAACTGTCGTACCATTCGACTCCTAGAAGAGTATAGTAATACTGAAAATCACTTAAACTTCATAGCAACATTCAAAACAATTATTGCAGTAGAAACAATTGCACTACTAGGACTGCCAAGTGCCAAAAATACAGTAACAATTTGTACAATTACACATTACATAGCTCTGAGTGCATGGCTACCTAACACAAAACGATAAAAACATCTAGCTGGTGCTTTGATCAGAGGGTAGTATGCATCATAAATACATATATAAAAATGGAAAAACACATCATGACTGTACAACATCACTGACTGTTTGAAATTTAAGTTACTCAGTGATGTTTTCAATGTTTATCATGAGTCAAGGGTGTGGATAGATGGTTGTCTATGGTGCATTGGTGTTACTGATAGATGATCTCAGTATTTACACAGTGGTAAATGTTAATTATTCTGTGATGTTTACTTTTTTACTATATACTACAGTGGTAATTATTGTTTGCTATTTTGAACCTCCACCTCTTGCTATTTTAGGAGATGGATCCAATTGATCCAAACAACAAGCCATTGTGAAAGCATGTTAATATTTTGGAGAGATTTACAGGTGGAGGAAATGTGCGATTCAAATGCAAGTATTGTACTTGGGAATACTGTGGAAGCGCTGGGAGCTGGGCCGGCCCAACCGTCGTCTCGGGCTCCGCCTCGTGGTCGGGAGAGGAGATGTCGGCGACAGGGGTAGGCTGGGGCAGCCCATCCACCGCCTCGAGCTCGGGGGAGGAGGGAGCAGCGACAGGGGATGCCGCCGAGCCCAATCGCGCTGGAAGCTGGGCCGGCCCATCCACCGTCTCGGGCTCCGCCTCGGGCTCGGGGGAGATGTCGGCGACAGGGGGATTAGCATTGTGCGTCACAGAGATCTCGCCCCTTCTCGAGGCAGTCGCGACCGTTGCGCCCGACTGTGAAAATCCCTGAGAGCTGCTGCCGCCAATAAATGGGGGTGGAGATGGGGAGGCAAACGAGGACCTCGGGAAGGCAAGGTCTGGGGCGGGTCGTGCCTCCATCCACTGAGGGGGCGCCACGCGACTGGCCAGGGGCGTCACGCGCGTAGCCTCAGACGCCACGCGCGAAGAATCCTCAGGCTCAGTGGGCCCCAGGCGGGTCTTGATTGGGAAGGGAAGCTACTATAAAGTTAAAGCACACTTACTTAAAAAATCGAATGCCGGGATCAGAATGTGCCCAAAGGTGACAATAGCTATTCTTTAGCAGCTTCAGAATAAAGTTGAAGAGGCCAAAGAAGAAAACGAGTCCGTAGCATTCAGTTCATCAAGGTAATCTTAGTTTCTCCCTCTTGTAGCATGTTTACAATTTTTTATTTTCAAATAAATATATATATACACACTATATCGATGTATCCTTGTTTTTGGAAAATATCGTATCATCGTATCCGTATTACCGTACCCGTATCGCGTATCGAGGCATCCTTGGGAAAGACTTACCACCTGTTATTGAGTCTTGTACATATTAGTGCCTAACTCTCTCTCCTTTCCTCGTTGCGCTCGATGTCACCGGTCCAACATCTGCATTGCTCGGCTACCTGTGCTCCAAACATCGCCGATCCAGCATACGCACCAGTGGACGTCGCCGTCGGCCTCAGATCCATCAAGCTCAAGTTCTTCCTCACCAGATCTCGCCACCGCCTCTGGAGAGCGATGCCAGTGTGGTCCCCTCTAGGCCTGACATTGTTGACCACCTCTGCTCCAAGCCCGACCCCGTTGTCGGCCTCTTCTATTCTAGGCCGTCGTTAGTCACTTCTAGCGTCAGGTCTTCTTCTGGCACTTGTGCTCTGCTGCTACTCATACTGTTGCTGCTTGTTATTGCCTCGTAGTTTGGTGGAATCAATTGCTGTGGTGTTGTGTGTCGATATCTTGCTTGGACTACCATGGCATGTGATGGTCTTCTTGGTCATGGTCCCTTTCAGCACTGGGTCATCTGTTCCTATTGCAAAAGATATGGTCATCCAGCACATCGTTGTTTCCAATTGTATCCTGAGTTGAGGCCATCGTTTCTTTCGTGTCATCGAAGTGATGCTCCTATTGCTTCTGTTCGTTTAAGTGCTCTGGAGTCTTGTGAAATTCAAAATTCAAATTGGTTAGATTCAAGCTCAAATGCAATTGTAGTCTTCTGGTGGATCTACTGGTTTTGCTACACCATGACGTCCTGTGTTGGGTGCTTCACTCCCATGGGTGCCGGATTCAGGGACCTCATTCCATACGACATCTAATGCATCTCAGCTCACATCATGTCATCGCTGCAGAAGACATCAAAATCCATATAGCTGATGCCACGCCATACACGATCACTCATAACGGGGCTCTCCCTACTACTCACTTTGCAGTTTCAGATGCCTCACTTGTGCCTATGCTCTGCATGAATCTCATCTCTGTTGGGCAGCTCACAGATATGAACTGTTTTGTTGGGTATGATGATAGCTCCTACTTTGTGCAAGATTGTCAAACAAAAGTTATCATTGGTACGGGCCATCGTAAGAGAGAATCTGTAGGGCTCTATGTTCTTAATTGTCTGAGTCTTCCTTTTATCTTCCACTCATGGTACTGCTCCTACTCCTTCATCCTCGGCTGTTGGGTCATCTACTCTTCGTTCTTCTATATCTACCTCTGTTTGCAAGTCTTTTTCTCAATAGCATCATCGTTTGGGGCACTTGTGTGGCTCACATCTTTCATCTTGATTCATCAAAGAGCTCTTGGTTTTGTTTCTGTTGATACCAGTTTTCAGTCCAAGGGTTGTAGGCCTGGAAAGCAAGTACAACTCCCATATCCTTTTAGCTTTTCTAGACCATATTGTCATTTTAATTTAGTCCATTCAGATGTTTGGGGTCCTATTGCTTCAAAGAATGGTCACAGTTACTATGTCATCTTTGTTGATGACCACACTTAATACACTTGGATCTACTTCATGAAACAACGTTCACAATTTTTTTTATCTACCAGTCTTTTGCTCAGATGGTTCATACTCAGTTCTTTTCTGTTGTTCGTGTTTTTCATTCTGACTCTGGGTGGAGTATCTCTCATCAGTATTTCGCCAGCTTATTTCTTTTGAGGATACTCTTCCTCAGCTCTCGTGTCCTGGTGCTCATGCTCAGAATAGTGTTACTGAGTGCAAACATCATCACATCATTGAGACTGCTACTACTTTTCTTATTTCATCCTTTGTTCCCTCTCATTTTTTGGGGGGAGGGGGAGCAGTCTCTACAGCAGTCTATCTCATCAATCTTTAGCCTTCTTCAAAACTTTAGGGCACCTGTTATGTTCTTTTGGCACCTCGTGAATGTACAAAGGTAAGTGCTCAATCAATTGAGTGCCCTTCTGGGTTATAGTCTTGAACATAAGGGCTATCATTGTTATAATCCTTCAGCACATCGTATTCGTATCTCTCATGATGTGACCTTTTCTAAGGATCGACCCTTTTATTATCCTTCCACTCATCCCACTTCTTCCACAAATTCAACTTTTTTGTGTCTACCTCTAATTTCTTCACCAGATTTGCCATCTTCTATTCAATCTTTAGATACATCTTCACTAGTTTCACCTTCTAGCGTGTCTCCACCAGCTTTACCAGTCTGATATTTCCACTATGATGTCTCATCCACTAGCTCCACTAGTTTCTGACACTTCCACTTTTCTCTTTCACTATCGTTGCCGACAGAGAGCTTTCTGATCATGAGTCCTCTGCTCTTCCACTTGACCCATCGGCCAGTACCATATACCCTATCGTTCTACTACCTCACAGTATGTCCTACATGATCGTTTTTCTATTCAGGCACCAGAGAGATTGGATTTTCCTCGTGTAAGTGAAGTATCTGAGCCAAGTACCTATCAGGAGGCAGCCAGTGTACCTAAGTGGCGGTTGGCTATGACTGAGGAGTTTACAACACGAGAGCGTACAAGTGGATCTTGTTCTACAACAATCTGGAGTTGTTCCTATAACTTGCAAGTGAGTGTACAAATTAAAGAATTAAGTCAGATGGTTCAATGGAGCGATACAAGGCTCATCTTGTTGTAAGAGGTTTTCAACAGTATTATGGTCGAGAATCGAGATTATGATAAGACTTTTGCTTTAATTGTTCATATGACTACAATCTGTACTCTTATTGTTGTTGCAGCAGTACGCTCATGGACCATATCTCAGATGGATGTCAAAAATAATTTTCTTCATGGTGATCTACATGAGGTCTATATGCAGTCATCCCTAAGTATTGAGGCTCCTACATGCTATGTTTGCGGTCTTCGGCGCGATCTATATGGTCTCAAGCAGGCTCCTCGTGCCTGGTTTGAGCGTTTCAATTCTGTAATTAGAGTTGTTGATTTTTCTCCGAGTGAGCATGATCCTACCTTATTTCTTCACACTTCTCAGCGGGCTCATACTTTGCTTCTGATATATGTGGATGATACATTGATCACAAGAATTGATATGGACTACATTTGTTAAAAAGAAACTCAGTTACTTCCTGGGGATTGAGATTCATATGGCTGCTATCTCTCTCAGCATCGATATGTTTAGGATTTGCTTATTCGTTCTAGCCTAACTGATGCTCGTACTACTGCCACTCATATGGAGGTTCACTTATTCGTTCAGTATTGAGGCTCCTACATGCTATGTTTCAATAGCACGCGGCAGCCCCCTTATATAGATAGGCTCCCCCTAACAGATAGAATATAATCTCAATCATATATCTAACACTTACAAATTAATATCATATCTCTAATCATATCTCTAATAGATAAAAACTAATCTCTAACTTCCTAATAATGAACCGCTTGGGCCCAAAGCCCACGCCCATGACATTATATCCCTCCTAGACATGCAGCTCGTTCTCAAGCTGCTAGACGGTGGCCATGGTTGCAGTCATAGGAGATTATTGTTGACGACAGGGCTCGCACCTAACTTATTTTGTTGCGCCATCTTATTGACTTAGTCGACACGTTCTGCAGGTGGACCCCACCCAAGGTCGCATAAGGAAAGGGGTCCCAACATAAAAATCGCCATGCTATACGCAGATCGCTTTCGCTAATCGCACGGTCGTTGCGGCTTCTTCCGAGCTTGCCACTGCCTCGATCAGCATCACCACTACCGACGCCGACTACTGCAAGGTGCTCGTCAACATTGAACAGCAGTCCCCAACATCGACAAGGCCATGCACAGCCACTTCACCAAGCGCCCTGAGGAGATCGGCGCCGGCGAGCAGGGCTACATGTTTGGCTACGCCACTAACGAGACCCCCGAGCTCATGTCCCTCAGCCACGTCCTCGCCACCAAGCTTGGCGACCACCTCACCGAGGTTCGCAAGAACGGCACATGCGCTTGGCTCAGGCTCAATGGCAAGACCCAGGTCACCGTCGAGTACCTCAATGAGGGCGGCGCCATTGTCCCCATCCACGTGCACATCGTTCTCATCTCCACCCAACACGACAAGATTGCTGCCAACCTCAAGGAGCACATCATCAAGCCGATGATCCCCGAGAAGTACCTCGACGAGAAGACCATCCTCCACCTGAACCCCTCTGGCCGCTTTAGTGACGCCAGTCTCACCGGCCGCAAGATCATCATCGACACCTATGGTGGCTAGGGAGCCCATGGTGGTGGTGCCTTCTCCGGTAGGGACCCGACCAAGGTCAACTGCAGCGGTGCCTACATTGCCAGGCAGGCCGCCAAGAGCATTATCGCCAGCAGCCTTGCACGCCGCTGCCTCGTGCAGGTGTCCTACACCATCGGTGTACACGAGCCCCTATCCGTCTTCATCAACTCCTACTGCACCGGCAAGATCCCCAACAAGGAGATCCTCAAGATCGTGAAGGAGAACTTCGACTTCTGGCCCGGGATGATCTCCATCAACCTTGAGCTGAAGAAAGGCGGCAACAAGTTCATCAAGACCGCCGCATCTTCCAGCAGCTCTTGACCCTCGCCGACACGGAGCACCGGGAGGCACTCCACACCGTCTGCGGGACGCCTCCCTACGCCCCCATTGGAAGTGTTCGCGCACAACGATGTGGGCGTGCTTCTTAGCCAGGACGCAGGCACGTCGCACCGCTGCCCGTGCTGGATGGAGAAGCAATAGCAGCGTCGTTGCTGTGGCACGGCCACCATCGCTCATGTCCCTTATGCCGCCGTAGATCGCGTAGCAATAGCTGCTTGTGCCTTCTCATTTGCTGCCATGATGAGGCCGCCTGGCCCAAGGCCCAGTAGACACGGACACCACGCCTCTACGGACGGGAGATGAGGCGCCGCCACATATATTTGCAATGCACGGACGGGAAGGGAGGCACTACAGAATTGAAAGAAAAACATTACGTGACGTGAGACTAGAGATTGGAAATGTGATTTTTGTGCACATTTTTGATTCTTTGATTAGCCAATTAAATTCCGTAGAAAATCTGAGAGTTCTTGCAATTCGAGATCGTTCAACCTTTGCGCTGGGAATTGCGAGCGCGATAGGGCTTCGCTTGGTGGTCGTGAAGTCCAGCACGTGTGTTCTTGCGAATTAAAGAGTGTTCGTTCTTACATTGGCAACGGAGGATCGCTACGATTCAAGAGAGGGCACGTGAGTATTCAATCCTACGTCGAGAAGATCGGGCGACCCCGTATCATCTTGGTATCAGAGCGTGGTTTCCTCGGTAGGATTCTTACTCTTTGTTTTAGATTGATTTAAATTTTTTTCCCTATAGTCCAACCAAAAAAAATCTGAACCCTAGTTTTTGCATCTATTATTTTTGTGAGTTTTGTTAAGTTTTCATCCATTAAAATTTTTGTTTAAAGTGCTGATCGTTCGTGTTCCTTCACGTCGCTTAATCGTTGTCATTTTCTTTGTTTCATCCGAATCATATCTATCCAAAAAAACGCTCTCTGCTGTTCAGCCGTATTTTGGTAGAGCGAGTTCCATCAAGAGTTCGAGTGTCGCTTGCTTGGCCGAATCAACATACTTGATTTCTAATCAATTCCACGTGCCAGAGAAAATAGTTGGCTGTGATCTGGAACCAAACCCAAGTATCTCGTGCCATATCCGCTTGGAACTTGTACTAAGCCATACAAGCAGCTCTCTGGTCGAAACCCAATTGAAATAATAAGTTGAGTTCGCTACAAACTCATTTGCTAATCTGCATTGGCATCTTTGAGCGGAAGAATTTTTTTGTGATAGCTGAACCAGGCCACTTTGTCAATCCAGATTGCTTGGTCCTTTGTTAATGCCTCCATCCAAACATTAGTGTTGTTGTTTGCCATCCAGTCCAGTGCGCAATCACTCGGTGATCTAGACTCAACACTAACAGCCAAGCACTTTGATTAGTATTGTGAACTTCACTTAATTTTTATTCCTCAATTGCAACTAGCTGTTGAATATTGCATCTAGGGCTGTTCTTGAGTATTTTACACACTGAAATTTGAACTTGTGAAGGCATCTCAAACAACCATAGTTCGGCCACCTACACAAAAAAAAGGAGAAAAGGCAAGCCGTTTTAAGGAAAAGCCACGGCAAAGAGTAAAAAAAAAAGGAGGAAGAAGAAGAAAGAAAAAAAAGTGAGCTTTGGCCGATTGGGGTTAGCCAATTCTAATCATAATTTTCAGATTGTGTAATTTAACTTCTTGAGCAATCTTGTGCCCTTACATTCATATCTTTGCAATTGGCTAGCGTCTGTCCTAGTACTTCGTGCAAAACAAGCTAATTAATCCTCAATTTCAGATCGTCTCTATTTAGCCCATTCCTTTGTTTGCATTAAGTCACATTGCTCTTTACGTGTGTATTCATACACTTCACTTAAACCTTTTGGATCAACACTTAGGCAAAGTATTTTAGTTTGGATTATTACTTAACTTTACAACATCAAGAATTTCGGATTGCTAGGATATACACTTCCATACCAAGCTCCCCTAAATAACCGTTGTTGTGCAATTGTGAACACTCTTATATTCGCTTGATCATCACGTTGCCTTTGAAGCTTCTACCAAGTGTAAGTTCTTATTGGCCCTAATTCACTTCGGAAAGGTGAGAGCTTTACTTGAGCAAGAAAGAGAGTGAGATTGAGTGATTTACATTAATTCTTCATATACTTTGTTATTGCTTCGTGTTTTCTTTGCACAATCTAACCATGTCAGGTGGAGAGGATAACTATGGAGAGGAGCATGAAGTTGATTTTAATGCTCCGGTGACTCGCTTTCAACATCAGGCATTGAGAAGTACATTGCAACAAGAATTTGTAGCTGGCACTACTGCAATGGAAGAACAATTCAAAACAGATATGCAGGGTCTCCGCACTGAACTCAAAGCGGATATGCAGGATCTGCGCATTGAGCTCAATCAACAGATGAACGTGTTGCGTGGGAACATTGTGAACGACGTTATGCGAGCACTTCGGGCACAACCAGAAGAAGGAAATGCTCATCTTGGGGCTACCCTTCCTCCACAAGATGAGGGAGTGGTCACTGCCCGAGGTGGTCAAGTAGATCAACAAAGGCGAGACCGCGTAGTGGCCAATGTCGTTCGTCCACCCCACCTAGGAGAGGTGAAGGGGGCGGCTTCCATGGCCTGGGGAGGGGCCATGGACATGGAGGCCGTGGTGGAGGAGCACCTCGCGACGACGACTTTCTTCACTACGACGACAGTTACCGCCGTCGTAACCACTACGGCGATGGTCGACAAAATGGGGAGAAGTTTGGTAAGCTTAAACTATGCTAACATTTTCAGGTACACATGACCCTGAGTACTATCTCACTTAGGAGTTCAAAGTGGACAAGGTGTTCCGTCTACACAATTACTCCGAAAAGAAGAAAATCCACATGGCGGAACTTGAATTCACTGATTATGCACTCATATGGTAGGAACAAGTTCAAAATCAAAGAAGAGAGTACGACGAGCCTCCCATCACTACATGGGAAGAGATGAAGTACCACATGAGAGCAAGGTTTGTTCCCAAACATTATAAATGTGATTTATTTGATAAATGCCAGCAAATGAAGCAAGGAACTCTCACGGTGGAGGAATACTATAAAGAGATGGAAATGACTATGATTCAAGCTAATGTATATGAGCAAGAAGAGCAAACAATGGCGCGATTCCTTGCTGGTTTGCACCCTTCCATCAAGCGCATCACCGAATTTCAGCCATACAATAACATGGTGGAATTAGTGCATCAAGCAACCAAGGCTGAGAAACAAGTGCAACTTGACATGCGAGCAACAAGAACATCCTACATGGCCGGTTCAGCACCTACAGGAGGTAAACCCATATCTCATTTCAATTCTTTTAAAGCTAACCAATCTAGTGGAAGTTTTGCTCCTAGTACACATGCTGCACCAAGCGGGAAGAATGTTACAACACCAATTGCTAAAAAGAGTTCAGCACCTTCGCCTTCATCCTCAGTGGGTTCGACGGCCAAGAGTAGCTCCATCCAATGATTCAAGTGTCTTGGTCGTGGTCATATGCAAAAGGATTGTCCAAATAATAAGGTCATGTTGCTATAGAAAAATGGTGAATATGACTACTAGCGAAGAGGAAGGTGAGGTCCTTACTGATTTTGGAAGATTTGATGAAACACATGAGAAATGACAAGGGGAAGAGGGGAATGGAGATGGTGTTTGTGACCCCGAGACTGGCCCTATACTTGTGTGTACACCAACAGTGTTGAGTGTGCAAGCAAAATTAAATCATGAACAGCGCTGCAATCTTTTCCAAACACGGGCTCAGATGAGTAAGGATGATAAGTGTTGCAAAGTCATTATTTATGGTGGAAGTTGCCACAGTTTAGCTAGCAAAGAGTTTTGTTCTAAACTTGGATTGAAATATAAGAAACACCCGCATCCATATCAAATTCAATGGTTAAACAATAATGGTTCAATGAATGTTGGGTATACAGTTGATGTTAGTTTTGAGATTGGCTCTTTTCATGATACTGTAGATGTGATGTTGTGTCCATGGAAATTTGTCACTTGTTATTAGGTAGGCAATGGCAATATGATCGTTCTGTGATTCGTGATGGAAGAACTAATCAATATAAGTCCATGTGGAATAATAAAGAAATAGTGCTACGACCATTAACTCCTTCTCAAATTATATATGATAACATGCAAAAGGTTGAAGTGAAAGTGGAGAATGAGAAAGGGAAGGAGCAAAAAAGTGTGATTCCACAGAAGGTAAGTGAGAGCCACAAGCTAAAATTGAGTAGAAAAAGAAAGGATGAGGAAGAAAAAAAGTTAGTCATGACAGCAACTAAATCTGATTTGAGAGAGATGAGCCAAATTGTTATGAACCTTGGTTCATAGGGGATAAACACTGCCAAGAGGATGGTCGGGCGGCGTCGACACAGAGGGAGAGGGAGAGACTATAGATGATAATGACTTTGTTATTTCTTGGTTTCAATAGCATGCGCTAGCCCCTCTTATATAGATAGACTCCCTTAACAGATAGAATCTAATCTCAATCATATCTCTAACAAATAAAACTAATATCATATCTCTAATAGATAGAAAGTAATCTCTAACTTCCTAACAATAAACCAGTTGGGCCCAGGGCCCACGCCCATGACATCTTCACTAAGGCTCAGAGTCGGGAACAACATCGGCTTCATCTATTCAAACTTAGTGCCTCAGATCCTCCTAACCCACCTTGAGTTTAAGAGGGGGTGTTAAGAGTTTTGTACATATTAGTGTCTCACTCCCTCTCAACCCATGTGGCCCATGTAGCCCATGAGACCTAATTAATCGTGTATATATATGACTTCTCATAATAAATAAGATGCATAGTTGTGAGTAGTAATGGGTAGGCTCTTTTGGGCTTATGAATTGGCTTTCTACAATACCTAGGTTTAAAACGGAATGCCTTTTCAAGGTAGGGTCTACAAGTTAATTGTAGTAGACATTGTCCTGATTTCATCTATATCAGCTAAAATAGCATACGGGTATCTCTCTATACTTTCTCACGAACGGCTAGAATTCAAAATTTTAAACCAAAAATCATAAGCCATAACTCAAAAAAACCCACCCTATATCTCTCCTCTCTAAAGTTAACACTACCACACGGAGCCAAATTGGTTGTCTAGCACAAGCAAAGGTTCTGACGATAACCTTCATAAAGCAAGGCCAAACTCTTTAGACTGGTTTTTTGTTTAAGGCCAAATCTTCCTAGCCCAGACTTGACTAGAATGAGGCAAGTGTGCTTCCCATATTAGCTAGAGCGCTGGAGGAACCGTGAGCAAACGATCATACAACCCCTATGTAATACTTTCCATGCATCCAAGGTTCAAAATTCCAGAAAGCAGAACACATGGCCACATGCATTTTAAATATTAAGTGCCAGAAACAAAACAATGTTGTAAATGTAAATATGTACTGAATGCAGCTAATAGTACTTTAAGGGCTCTTCAAACTTCTATGCTAGTAAAGTGGTAAGTCAATTATTCATGCTTCTGCTTATGAAGCCTACAACTGTTATAATTTTGCAACTAGAAATTCAGCATGCTATAGTTTGAAAAATCGACTCCTGATTTTTATTTACTTACCTCCACATTTGTGCGGAGTGAAATCATAAGTAGCGAGCATATTTGATGGCGCAAGACCTGGCAGGTTTTAAGAGGATCCAATGTCATGGATCAATGATTCACAAAAAATGTCAGATGATAGAAGTTGAACAAAAACACAAACCTGCTGGTAAGGTAATAATGCCCGGAATACAGCAACATATGTCGCTAGCACAAACCTGGCACAAAACATGTCTAGATGAGATCTAGAGTTCTATATACAAGTTGTGCAGAAGTCATATAGTCAATGTTTCACCCTCAGCAACGGTAGAGCATCAGGATCAGTAAAGTTTAACTGAAATCCTAGATAATATAATAATATTATAAGATAAACTTTAAAAAAACACTGATCAAAAGATTGCAAAATTAGTGCTAACTGGACAATAATAGAAATTTAGAGTAAAATAATACAACAATTTTCGTTTTGTCATAAACAAACTACTTAGTAATAAAAAGGAACAGTCATTGTTCCGTCGTAAATTAAAAAAATCTGGAAATTGAAAAAAAAACACAAAATTGAACTTACAACAGAAGCAGAAAAGGTGTTGGAACAATCCAGCAATTTGGAAAACAAATCCATAATTGCGGCCAAAAAATTGAAAAAAATAAGTCAACATGACTCTGAGATATTTAAGCTATTTAACATATTCAGAAAAAAACAACAGCAAAAAAAATGGAAAATGTAACAAACTATAAAGTGATAGAATCTTGCTGTTTTGTTCTAGTAGCTATAGCCTGTCTCAGGCACTTCCAACAATAATTCTTTCTCAATGGAAAAGACATTGGAACTCCCGCGCATTCTCGGAACAAAAAAACTATAAAGTACCGGTCGCATCTCTTGTCCATGTATGGAAACATCTCAGTGCAAATAATGTGATCTCTTGCACTAGCAAGCAACAAAACTTCATTTTTCCACATAGGACCATCTTTGTAATAATAACGTGATGAGTAGACAAGTAGTGCTTCTATGCTCTCCTCAAAAGTGAAAAGCACAAGTTTTAAAGCACATCAAGGGTCTAATTTGCAACTACCCACTATTCCACTACTAAGGGCATATTCAATGATCCAAGGTGGCAGGTGCTTAAAAGGTAGTTTTCTTGCCACATTTATGATAGAAGGTACAAAACTCAAGCGGATGCTTGGTTAAGCATGGATGCTTGCATGGACCCTTATGAGTTTGTAGGAATATGTAACCACCTATAAGCATAAATGCTTGCATAGGAGGATTGGATTTTGTAATATCCCAAAAATTCTAATTATGAATTAATTAAATGGTCGAAGCTATTTGGGTCTAATTGGCTATTTGTACGCTAATTATTTATAACCTTAAATCCTAATTAGAATGTAATGTCCTAAATCTATGACAACTATGACTAAAAGAAAATAGTAGTAGTAGTAGTATTAATGTAATATTCTGAAAATATCCCTCTCGAGGACCCGTGCTAATAAAATAAAATGGGACACGTGAAAACAGAATGCTTTAGATTTTTAGAGATGAGTTGTTTTCCTAGAACGAGTCGTGCGAGGAGTTTGAGTTTGAGTAAAACCCGTGACGTGATAAAAGGGGTCATGGGGAAGAGAAACCGAACCCAAAAAAAACTAAGCCACTTTTTCTCCTTTTTCCTGGTGCCGTGCGTCAAGCACCACCGTTGTGCACCATCGCCATCTGTTTCTCGTGCATTAGCCGCTTGCTACCCACGCGCCATCACCAATGCATGCAGCACACCGCCACGCGCCTACGCTGCTACGTCACTAGGGCTATAAAAAAAAGCTCCAGGCTCGTGAGCTGCTCAAGCTTGGCTCGCTCTACATCGATTCAAGCTTGGCTCGAGCTCCAAACGAGCCGAACTTGAGCTTGATCCCAAGCTCGCGAGCTTCAATGAGCCGAGCTTAAATAGCTCGCGAGCTTGAGATTTTTTTATACCCATAACCCCAGGCCCCTACTCCCACTACTTTAGTGCGCTCAGCTGTCCCCCGCCACCCCGGCCACCCTCCTCGCCCCACATGCCGCCTCTCTCGACCTTCTGGCGCCGCCCCCAGCCCATGGTTATTAAGGCAGTGCGGCGAGGCGTGGCGCCTCACCACCTTCACACAACAATATCACTTATGGTGCACGACGTGGCGACGCCATATGATGTGGCATGGCGACACTATATGCACATCTTAAGACAAGCATGTGAATGAAACATGCAACAGTTAAGACAATGGATGATGTAAGATCCAAAAAAGAAAGAAAAAAAAGAATGGGGTGCTTGTGGGCCGGCCCAAAGGCCCAATACCGGCTGAACTATATATATGGGGGCGACGAGGGTTCCTGCCCTAGTTCACTCCCCCGCCCCCGTCTCGTCCCCTTCTATCTTGCCGCCGCCCTCACTACCTTCTCCGTCTCCAACGCCACCTCCATCGCCCTTGTCGACCGCTCCCTCAGCCACACCTCACCTTCCCCATCACCCTGCACCGCTTCCTCCTCGACCACGCCGCCTTCCTCGCCGCCTGCGCGCTGTTTCCTGATTTGCGGCGGATCCGGCCGTGAAGCAAGAGGCAACAGGCAATGGATTAGCGGCGGCGACGATCCCGGGATCCAGTGCGCGCGACAGCGGATCCGGCCGCGTGAAGCAAGAGCGGCAGCGGCCAAGCGCGGCGACGGATCCGCGGATCGGCGGCGCGGCGCCAATCTGGCGGTGGCGGTGGCGGCGACTCCCTCGGTCCCTCCTTGCTTTTTCGCTGTCCCTGACGGCATACACCTCCGGTCCGCCACGGCGATATTACGACGAGATATCGCCGATATCTCGACGCCTTAATAACCATGCCTCAGCCTCCTCGACCCGGATCCGGCCAGATCTATGGCCGGCCCACCCCCTGCAGCTCGGCCACGGCTCCTACGGCAACGGCTCCCCTGCGCCTCCAGCCGGCTCGGCCTTCCGACGCCACCTCCTCCCGCTACTCGGCCGGCTCCCCCAACCGCCAGCAGGTACTCCCTCTCTACTCCCTCGTCACCGAGCCTACACGAGCCAAGCTTGAGCGAGCTCGAGTTTTGTCCGAGCCGAGCTCGAGCCCAGCTTAAAGCTCGATGTCAATCTCAAGCTCGCTCGAACTCGGCTCGAGTTTCTACCGAGCTCGAGCTAGCCAGGTCAAACTCGCTCGAGCTCGACTCGTTTACAACCCTATGTGTCACCAGCCGTGCGCACCCACTTGCTCGCCTGCGTGCCAGGCCTTTGGATGTGCTACGCCACTCGTGCGCTGCGCTCGCCACAACGCCTGCATGCATCCGCGCGAGACTGCATGCAAATGACTATATAAGCGCCGCATGTGACTAGATAAAGGCATCTACATGCATGCCTCGCCAGTACTTGCCACTTGGCCATGAGTGCTCGCGTCAATCAAGGGGAGATCAAGAGGACAAGAGAGCAACAATGCAGCAACAAGGAAAAAAGAGCGATTGTGAGGAAGGGATTGCAAATTTTGGTGTACTTCACAGGGGTAACAATCTAGATTTCCTCTCTGTTTTGCTAAATTTTTAGTAGAGATTAGAGTTAGAATTAGAAAGAGATAACAAGTGCTCATCGGGAAAATCGAATAGTAGATCCGTTTAATTGGTTGTGTGGTTGTACTAGGTTTACGGGTAGTGTATAGGCATAATATGGGAATTTCATCTACTAGAAAGTTGTGGAGGATTTCGATAGCCTTCTGTATATTTTTTATTCATATCGATCGGATGAGTAGATTTTGAGATATGAATTTTGCAAGTCTGCGGCTAGAGATATATCGCCAGTTGACAACAGCAAGTTAAACAGTAGATTAAAAATATTAAATGAACTATTTAGGGTTTTTGATCTACATGAAAGGGTCGGTAATTATCTAAGGATTCTAGAGAGTCCAAGAATACAAATTTTGGTTTGGTAGAATAGAATTTATGATCTTAGGGAGATTGTTGTCCAGAAGCCTGTTGCTGCTAGACACAGTCGTGGGAAACCTGTTGGGCATAACTAGGAAAAGGTAGCTAACTTTTTCTAGATTCTGAAAATACTATCGTTTATTGTATTGGCATGTGTAAATTAAAAGATATGAAAAGATTAAGCCTACTGTCCAGAAGATGTCAGATTGGTCTTCTGGGTTAACAATGGGGGATTAAATTATTTAATCTAAACAAGTGACCAACTAAGGAATTGTGTAGAATTTTGTGTAGATTCCAAAACTGGTATGGTCTACTATATTATGAGGTGGGAGTTGAACATTATGATAATTTTAGTACCGAGACAGCAGATTGATTGTCCAATAATGGGGGGAAGTTGCGGGTTTGAGCGGCGTGTAGGAGCATTGTCATTTATTTGTTACCTTGTAACGCTATGGCCTATATGAGGAATGGGTAATTGCTTTAGGAGTAGTGTCGATTGTATTGTCATCTCCTAATTAAATCGGTCGTTGTAACTAGAGAGACAAGTGCTTAGTATAATGATAGATGATGATTAATATTGCTCACTATTATTGAAGTAGTCATGTCATGCAATAATTTGGATTATCCTTTTGTTCAGTATAATATTAATTTAATGATAAATATAACATGTGGTAAAATGATGAAAGGATGCATTCATGACATGACATACATTACGAACCAAGACGGTGGAAAGTCAATAGCTATCAGTAAAGTTATTTGACTATTCCCACATGATTTTGAGTAAGACCTATAGAAGTAGGCATCTCTACGGGATGGAGGAAAGGACCTACTTCGTTAGGCAACTCTACGGGATAGACGTAGATGGTGACATCGACGAGTATGCCCTCCGTTGTATCAGTATGAACTACAAAAGTTGAATGAGACTTAATCATGAGCATTGCATTGCATTGATGAAAAGATAGATGAGATATTGAGACATGTAGACGAGTATTGATGAAAATGAGATGTGAGAATTGAGTTAATGGTAAATGGTTATAAATTATTAAAATGATGTGGATTCATTTATTGTTCTACTTTATACTTGCTGAGTAGTGGACTTACTGTTTCTTATTTGTTGTTTTTATGTAAACGTTAAAGGCAATATGCATGAGTAGATGTAGGACATAATTTATTACACACTTATAGTTCTTCATTCCACCTAACAACTTATCATGTATGGACATGAACAAAATAGTAGTTTCCATAGCATTGATTAAACAATTTATGGTTTTCTTTAGTGTTTATAGTTCGTAATATTTATGCTTGATGCTTTACTTAATTTAGACTTGTTTATGATTATCTTGGTTATGGTTGGTTCATATTAAGTTCAGTTTATAGTTTACAGTATTGTATTACTAAAATTTATATTTAGTGTTATGTTTATTCTTAAAATCTAGTTATTGGTAAAGCTTGTTTATGGTTAAAAATTGGTTGAGATAGTAGTTGTAGGTGACATCTTGGGCTCTTGTTAAGTCAGAGGTTTTTTAATGAATGATTAGTGATATGGCACACTCTCTTCTAAGCATCTTACTAAGCACCTCTTGCATTGGAGATGCTCTAACAATACTACTTTATGATCTGTGCAATTTAGTTTTGGGATATCATAGAAACACCACTCTAATGTTATCCCTTGCACTCCCAAGGGTCATAAATTTAAGAAGGGTTTATAAGAAAATCAATATGAAGTTTAGCTTCTAGAAGAGTAAGCAATAGTGCTTTTTTTTACTTTGGTGTGTTTACAATGTCCTTTACAATTGTTTTCAGAACTCTTGCCACATGTGAAGCCAGCACTCCAAATCAGCGTCACTGCCACATCATTCACTAACAACATATGACAGCAGCAGCTCAAGTGAAACAATTTTCGAAGTGGGACTAGTGATACTTGGTCAAAACATTTAGAATACTAGGTATCATAAGAACTGTTACAAATGAAAGTATCCCGAGATTTTCACTGTGAAACTTAGAGAACTTACTCAAGTATGTCAAGGGCAAATGTCCTATGCAGTGACTGAGCATGCAACCACATAGCCTAGAGGAAAATAACAGTAATAACTTTATCAAGAAAAAAGTCTAGAAATTCAGTAATAAAGTTGGGAGTTACTCAAAAAATAATTATGTATCAACAAAATATAAGCCATTTAATTTATTCCTGTTTACTGAAGAACAGAAAAAAGTGCTATCAGAAATTGTTCACACATACAGATCCACCTGCAGCAAGACCGGTCAGGTCTTCGAGCAGACGAAGACCGAGCTTTCCAACGTCACTAAGATTCTCCCTCATGGTAAGCTCGCCAGTGTTACACACTAGCGACCTGTCTTGTAGTGCAAGCTAAATATCAATTAAAACAGGCAAAGAAAAATGCAAAATAAACAGATAGAAAAATGAAATATTTCAAGTATTTTCTGTTGTACTGTTGAATTATTTGAGTCTCAAATGTCTTTTTAATTTAACTAGAACCATAAAGTTGTTAGAATGGAAACACAAGCAATTTGCAAGTTGTTATATTATCATCCATGTCAACTGCATGACCATGACATATGTACTAAAGCACAGTAGCAATGAGCAAGATCTGTCTGTGTTCATTGGGCAATGCAAATGTGCAATCATTAAAAGGTATCACACAGCAAAATACAAGCATAGCACAGCTCACAAAATTCTAGCAGAATGCATGTAATGCCAATGTTGTCAAAGGCAAGAAATACACATCGGGAACAATAAACTCCAAATGTCTAAATACGCAAGGTACTAGAACAGAAACAGTTGCTAAATGATTTTTGCTAAAGTTGATCTACTCTGACTGAATGTCAATTATCTGCTAAGGTTGCCCTAATAGCCTAATTAATAAAAATGTCTTCTATCAAAAAATATACTAGTATTGCTCCTATTGTTCTACATTCCAACCTCACCATCCTAACGGTCAGTAATCATTGACAACTTGGAAAGGGATCATTACATAGAAGCCAGACGCTTCATAAATAGATTTGGAATCTTGGTTTCTAGCCTAATGATCTGAATATTTATGATGCACTCATATTGGCACTTTTTACACTCCAAACACTAGTGCAAACAAGCTCCTCTTTTAATCTTTTAGGGCACTTTTTACCGCATCTTAGCCCCTGCTTAGTGTCTCATCTCTTGTTCGTCTCAACTTTCAACTTTGGATGATGTGCCAGTCATCAATAGTGGTTGCCAGGTTGGATGCAGTGTGACAAAATCTAAAGATGGTAATACTTACAAGATGCATTTCTAACTAATAAACATGTTATGATATTACACTATTCTGTGTTCCTGAAAGATATGAGTATAATATTTATAAAAAAAAAAGAAGAAGATGATGAAATAGACTGAGTCTTACGGTGTCTGACCGAAGCTACGAGTAACATTATCAGCAACAGAGCTAGCACGCGAACTGAGTCTTGCTGAAGAAGCTTTACCGGAGGGAAGTGATTCAGCAAGAACAACATTATCAAAGACCAATGCCACTGCTTGTCTAAATGTAGCTGCTGCCGTGCTAAATGAACAATATATGATTTAGGAGCTAACAGTAAAGGAACTCAAAATCAGTGAGCAACAGCATGGGAATGAGCTTACTTGCGGACACTGTCAGAAGATCGACTGCTTTCAAGCAGGTGAAGACATGTGCCAAGAGCTTGAG
This sequence comes from Melocanna baccifera, assembly GCA_036346265.1. Taxonomy (NCBI): domain Eukaryota; kingdom Viridiplantae; phylum Streptophyta; class Magnoliopsida; order Poales; family Poaceae; genus Melocanna; species Melocanna baccifera. The sequence goes on along the minus strand of CM070676.1, from coordinate 36,756,703 downwards.
ACATGTTTTCCTGAGAAAAATACAAACAATATACTGATAAGGCAGGTCTATTGATGGTAACATTTTTATGATCCTGAAAAAGCATTCAAGAAATAATGATACTGCATCTGTTAGGCTTGCATGAACTACAAAAAAGGAGTCAAAGTTTTAAGTACTGCAAGAAATAGCCACGATCCCTCCTGTCAGCAGAATTTAAAATTACTAGTGCAGTTGGAGTTACTCTTTTTGCCGTTGCAGGTAACAAAATTTCATTATATAGTCAACTGAAACATATTGAACAAGAATGCACTATGTTTAACACATTAACACCTGGTAACCCAAGTTCCAACAGCCTACACTCCGAATAAAATGAAAAGGAAAGCAAAATACCTTATTTGCAAAAAAAAGAAAATAATCAGTTCAGATAAACCAAATGAGAAAGACAAAAAGGTCAAGAATACTAATTGTTGGCTCATTATTGCGGTCATATGTTTAACTTTGTTGATAGAGAGAAGCTTCTAGGTGTTCTAGGTGAGCTAAACATGCAACACATAATAAGAAACTTTTCCATCTATTACAGACACCAAAGAATCAAAATGATAAATGTTGATAGTTCTACCTCACTTTCAGGTTGTAAATGTGACTGAAAGATAATCAACATTGTTTGCAAAGTCTTTAGTTGAACACTCTCATCTGTCATCTCTGCGTGCTGCAGCAAGACAAACATCACAGTTCAAAAATAAATAGTTGAAGGGGCTTAAGATACTACAGGAAGATTTATGGAAATCAAAGTATACCAAATATGTACATATAGTAAAACAAAACAGAAGATCCTAATTAAAAAATAAACAGCTATAACAAAGAATCAGGGTTTCCAAACACAAGCTTGGGTTTTTTTCCCCTTCAGAAAACACATTATCAAAGTCAAATTGTCAGAATAACAGATAACAACACACCCTTCAATGTATCGACAGAAATTATAGGTTTAATCTATACATTTATCTAAGACTAAAAGTTCAAAACGAACAAAATGAGAGGCATGTGGATACAGAAATGATCAAAAACTCACATCCCTCAAAGCAGCCAATATCTCCTTCAATGCAGATGATGCTACAGCATCATGTGAAATAAGCTTTTGCAAACAGGATAGTCCTATGACACTCAGCTTCACTGATTTAACACTGCATGCCATCAGAAATATCCGCAATATATCCTCATTTTGAGCTATTTCGCTTGGATTAGATAGGGATCGGAGCTGCAAGCCAAAAAGAATTGAAAATAAATGTCAAGGAAACAAGTACCATACCACTTATACCACATGAGATATACCACTACAGTACTACTGAAAGTGAAAAAAAAAGGCCACAAAATACAAGTATCTTTGCAGGAGTAACATGAGAAACAAAAAAAAAGTGTTATTCATCATCTAGCAATTACAGATGTAGAAATTTTGACTTTATTTGGATTATGGGAGGGAACATCCCTTGAAACTGTAAAGATTAAAGAAGCTCAACAGGTAATTATGGATGGGCTGGATGGGTATGCTTAATCATTTTCCTACAAAATAGCATATTATGTTGTTGGTGCATCCCAAAGAAGATAAAATGGTGATGGAATAGAACCAATTATCTGGTCAGGTCATTCACAATAACATCAAAAGTGTCTCAAAACATAGAAAACCAACACAGGCAAGTGTCAAGGGGTTTCCACAAGATTAAATTCTCCAGCAATGTGCATGAATATGGATAACTTGTCCACATCGGCAAAGTACAACCAAATGCTGACTAATAGTTTAAACCAATTAGGTTCAGAGCATACTATCGATAATGAAGACATTTGTTTTTTATCATTATTGAATTATTTAACAGCAACATTTTGTGCCCCTATCACTCAAATTCACTCCTCTACCAGACTCCAGGATAACAAGGAAAATACCATTGGAAGTGTATTTACAAATACAGTAAAGCTATAGCACAAAAGAAAGTGGTGTCTAACCCCCCCCCCCCCTGCCACAAATCCGACAAGCCTGCTAAAAGGTATAGGGCAGGTGTTTTTTGGTCTATCAAATGATCCTACTTCCATCAAATATGAGCAGTACTTTTTCATGTTCCCGATGTTGATAGTTCGAAGCTAATTTTCTGTGCCAGGTCATGTTAGGTAGTATTCTATCTTAATTATCAATCGACCCCTGTATATTTTGCTTAAGTTCTGCTGGTGTCAGGACTTGTTTGGTCTACTATGAACTCCTCTTATAAAAGCTACTTCTAGGGTATCCACTACCCAGAAACATGCAAACAGTAGAAGTCAATCGTGTGTCTCCACTACATTCTCAAGGGTTCTTAAAAAGAAATAATTCCTAACTGATGCGGATAAACATGTGGTTTGCACTTTTCAGTTAAATATATTGTTCAACTAGAAAAAAAATTATTAAGCCGCATGAAATATAGCCACATGAACTCATTTCAAACTACACTTAATGTTATCATTCATAAGGATGAAATACTACCTCATGTAATCATGTGTTCATTCTCATATTTGTCAAATGGAATATATCGGAACTGAGAGAGAGGTGATGGAGGCCAAGGCCAAAGCAATGGAGAGGTAAAAGGAAGAGAATAACCACATTAGGTGCCAAAGACATGACGGAACAAAGCGCATGCGGATGGAGCCAACAAGAACAAAACTCATGTAGCTAGATGGAACACACAAAAGAAAGGCCCATGTGGAAGGAGGAAGGAAAACACATATGGTGAGAGAGCAAAAGGGAGGAGCCCAAGAACTTAAAGTACAAATTTTGGACAAGATTTTCAAGTCCAATTCAGACTTCCCACGTGCTCAACCCAATTCAAACTCGGACTCAACTTAGAACTCAATTCGGATTCGGTTCGGGACAGCCTGACAGATAGTAAAAAGGTTATAACATTCACAAACGAAGTCCGATTCAGACATTTTTGTACTCGATGGAAAGCTTATTTCAAGGGCTACACAATGGATCGGGCCCCACCTTCAAATTTGTCACGAATTATCTACTATAACCGAAACAATATGACGGGTGTAAAATCTAGTTTCCTTTTTGTGAGAGTTCGTATCTAAAACCATGTAGAGTTGAGTTGTACTCAGTTTGGGGACCATATGGACTGCCCAAGTGGCTATATAAGCCTTGTATCACAGCCTTTAAGGCTCAGACTATCTTTGAGAAAATTCAACCTACTAAAGTTTGTTCGAATTCATCATTGCCACCAAAATTCTATAGGGAATTAGAAGTGCTATTCAATCAAGATCGTTCAGCCTTTCCGCTGGGAATTAGGTGCACGATAGATCTTCGCTTGGTGGTCGACGAAATCAACACGAGCGTGTTTTGACGGATTAAAGAGTGTTTGTCCCTTACACTGGTATTGGAGAATCATTGCGATTCATCAAGACTCCCGTGAGTATCCAATCCTATGTCAAGAAGATCGGGTGACCCCGTATCAGCAACCTTATTGTATTTACTACCCAAGTAAAGTTTTGTAATTCCATACAGGCCATCCACAGGGTTTATGCTTCTGTGGGCAACTGGTGCTCAAGTTTCTTACAGAATCACTCCCATAAGATATGTGTACTTGGCCCAAGCTTGAGCTTCTCCAACCAAAAACCAAGTCATAGAAAAAATCAATTGCAAATCCCAGCCTTCCAAAAAAATCCCTCCGCTCCCCTAACAAACAATCATTCACAACAGTTGAAATTCTACACCAACCTAGCGGCTACACCCTCACTAGCACTAATCATTAAGCCAAACTAACTTCAAACCACAAATTACAGTTGAAGTTCCTCTCCTGCAAGTCATAAGTAGAATTGGCCAAAACTTAGTTCCCCTGCTTGAGATCGCCTAAAATCACCAGGTGGGAGTCCTACTATATCACTAGCTCACTACGTATTGCTATCGCGGTGCCAAACTGGAACTAGATGTACCAGAGCCTCACAACAACTTCCAACCAGGGGCGGAGCCATCGGGTGGGCTTCGTTAGGCTTTAGCCCACCCTCCAGCCAGCCCTGAAACCCCCCACCCCCCACCAAGATGGGCCAGCCTAGGCGCCCAGTAGCCAAACGAGATAACACAAGGATGAGTTCATCCACGGAACCACCCCAGCCAGAAACCACCACGCTCACGCCGCAGTGGAAGCGCAAGGAGGCTAGAGAAGCAACTCGCCCCGCGTCGCCATGGGAATCTACATGGCCAGCGTCTTCGGCGACGCCCTCCTCGCCCACGGCGCATACGCCACCATCCAATGTAAAATAACGCTCCTCTTTCTCCCCCCCCTCCTCCTCCTCCTCTGGTTACTTTCCTTACTCTTTTTTAATCCTGGGCAGTAGCTTTTTGGGGTTTCGGTGTTCTTGGTTTCTGGAGTCACGTGCTCAGATTTTTGTGCGGGGTCAGATCGGGGATGGTGATCTGGTCTCCAACTGCTCGATTGCTCCAGTGGAGTTTTAGATCTAGTTCCTGAGCCTATGACTTCAATTCGTGGGATAATCTTGGTCGACTTGGTTGTTGCGTTCTTCTCGTCCTAGCTAGTTCAGCCTTGGTTGGCGTGTTTTTCTCGTCAATGTTTCTGGTTAATTTGGGTCGAATTGGATTTGGATGGTGCGGTTGAATTCATGGCCAGTTGCCTCCCTGGAACCTGTGCTTAAGTTGGATGATTTGGGGGGGGTTGTTGTTGTTGCAGATTCCGGTGTGGCGACCGAGCCTACGTGAGGCGACTGAGGCGAGGGCCAAGGAGGCAAGCAAGAGGGACTGATGGAGCCTTACAGGGGGCGCGTCGCAGGGGCACCAACCGGCCAGGGAGGCGACTGACTGGCAAGCAAGAAGAGTGGACTACGGGCACATTGGATTCGGAGAGGGGGGACCACCGGACTGGGGAGTAGGGACTTGGGAGCCGCTGTGGCGCCGCCAAATCACCGACTGACTGCCCACTGCCGAGAGCGGCTGAGACCGAGGGCCACACGACACACGCCACAGAGGTAATTAGGTAAATTACAGTCTTCTTGTAATTGTAGTTCTTACTTCTTTTATTCTTTAAATTGAGTTATTGCTGACCCTTTATTCCTAGCTATTGATTATACTGAGTCCTTTTACTTCTATGATTTCAGAAATTATATGTATCTCATTGACATTGACCAACTTGAATTCTTAGAGATTAAAACTAAACTTATGATTTATGTGTTTCAATTAGAATTGATGTGTCACATTTGTTCATAGATTTGCTATAATGGAGAAACAAACTTTGCGTTTGATGCTGCAATTTAGTATGTGCCATTGAGTTTCCATGCTTTAGATACTGCAATTTCTACAATGAAAGTGTGAAACTTAAGTCAATTAGCTTTTCTGATCTATTTCATACGCTTTCAAGCTGTTTGTGTCGTTTATGATAGGAAAAACTGTTAGACACAGTTATCTCTCGATGTTTGAACACATGTATGTTGGAAATTGCATGTTTCCAGAAGATGAATGAGAATGGCTCAGGCATTATACCTTGCAATATGTTGGCTGCCATTCAAGTTGTGTCTGACAATGATAATATTACCATCTAGTATGTGTTTTCGTCTCCAGAGTTTCGGACATCAATATAACTTTACATGTGAAGAAAATTTTGAATTGATTGCATTTGAAGGTTTTGGCAAATGAAACTGCCTTTTGTCTATCTCTGTTTACTGCAAATCTGGAACTGAAGAATTGATGCTACCCTTTTCCTTTTTATGGTATTGTCTGTTTGTGTCGTTTATGATAGGAAAAACTGTTAGACACAGTTATCTCTCGATGTTTGAACACATGTGTGTTGGAAATTGCATGTTTCCAGAAGATGAATGAGAATGGTTCAGGCATTATACCTTGCAATATGTTTGCTGCCATTCAAGTTGTGTCTGACAATGATAATATTACCATCTAGTATGTGTTTTCGTCTCCAGAGTTTCGGACATCAATATAACTTTACATGTGAAGAAAATTTTGAATTGATTGCATTTGAAGGTTTTGGCAAATGAAACTTCCTTTTGCCTATCTCTGTTTACTGCAAATCTGGAACTGAAGAATTGATGCTACCCTTTTAATTTTTATGGCATTGTCGAGGTAACTATTCTATGTGGTCGTGTTCGAGAAAAAAAAACTATTCTATGTGGTCCTCTTAATTTTGTCAACTGCAATTTATTTAGCTTAGTTTTTGAGCCCACCCTCGATTTTCCTCCTAGCTTCGCCACTGCTTCCAACTACACTTCGAGATGGTTGGACACTACTCCCATGGCTAATTGGATCCGAAACGAGGAGCAAGCGACATGCACGCGAAATGAGTGGCGGCACTGAGATATCGGGTACGAAGGGCATGGGTGGGAGCGGCATACCTTGAGTATGGCGTGCTCGGCGGCATCCTTGACGGCGGGGTGGCGCCGGCGCGCCTCGGTGGAGAGCGCGCGCAGATCGGTCTCCAGCGCCGCCATGAAGGCCATCTCCGCCTCCTCCTCCTCCCCCTCAGGCGCGGCCGTGATGCTAGGGGTTAGGGTTTTGGGCTATCCTCTCGCGGAGATCGAAGCGCGGGAGGAGATCTGCTGAGGAGAGACGAAAACGATGATCTCACTGAGATCTAATGTGCGCTCTCGGGTTCGTTGCCTTAGCAGTTTTGTGTGGCGGGGAGAAGGTTTTGGAACCGTCCGACCTTGATCTTGCGTCTCTAGGATTTTCTGCGAGCTAAACCATTTTTTTGCCTTTTCTTTTCAACTTCTAAAAATTATTTTTTAACTTTTTTATAGTAACTAATTTTCAAATGGAGCATTTTTTTAAATAGGGTCTATAAGTTAATTAAAGTATATACTGTAGCAACTTTATTTATATCAACCAAAACAACACGTAAGTTTCTATTATTCCGTACTCTCTCTTATAAACGACCTAAAAGCCATAGTTACAGCCAAAAACCATAAATCAAAGCTAAAAAGAACAAGCCCTTTTGGTCAAAGTAGGAGCTTTGTTTAAGTAGAAGTAGTAATGCAGGACTACAAACCAAACTGATTCAACCAAAAACAAAATCCAAAGAAGGACGCTCGTTTCAGCTTTTTTTCAGATTCAGCTTTTTTTACTATTCAGTAATTCATCTTTTTCTAAATTGTTTTAGATTTTTTGGGCTTTTTTGTATTTTTCTTTTTTTCCCGTGTTCCTTTGCATTGTCCGTGATGGGCTAACATATTTTTTATTTTTACATTTTTTTTAAATTTAATTATACCCTAAAAGCTAAATCGGCTACAGTAAAAAAGCCAGCTACAATGAAATTTCAGCCAAAAGCCAGAAACCATCGCTAAAACAAACGCCCCCTTAAATGTAAACTATTTAGGGTTTTTTTGCGAGCCGCGTTTTGTATAGTGAATAAATTGTTCACCACAACTGTAGCGGGGTCAAGCAATAATATGAATCTAGGACAGGTAGGACGGAGTGATAAGAAAGTACGGTGCACCATAGCTTTGGCAACCAACCAAATATGGGCCAAAAAAGTCAAGAATACCAAAATGGAATGAGTCCATTTCGCATCTTCAACTTTGCAAAAACTCCACTTAACTACAAAATCAGATATTTAAACCCTTCAAATTTTTAAAACCAAGTCAATTTACATCCTAAGATGGTTTTAGAGGACAGTTTTCCTAACAGCGATCCAACTCATGGTGGTTTTTACCATGTTGGCAGTCATATCATCCTTTTTGCTAACAGGGATCTTAATAAGATGAGGGGGATCATGAGAAAAAAAGAGAATGGGGAGAGAAGTAAGAAAGAGGTCAACAATGTAGATATCGACAACCATGAATTGGATCCTCATACGTGTGTAGTGTGTAATGTGAGTGTGGTGTGCGTGAGTGTGCGTCCTCCGTTATAATCTCAAAAAAGACTGCCCATCTTTACTACTTAAAAATAACGTGGTAGTGGTAAGTTCATTCCTCCTCTTCGCGCAATTTTCGTTCGTGCTGCACGGTTGCACTTGCCCCTTAAACACACGGTCATCTCCCCCTAATCCCTCAACCTCTCCGCCCACGCAGGCTACATAGCCGCCTTCTCTCAAATTCCTCATCTCATGTTGTCCCTAGGCGCCTCCATGCCCCTTATCCTACCACCTCCAGTGTACCACAAGTTCATGTTCTTTCCCTCCCCTTCTATCTCGGCTAGTGGTGGAGCCAGTCGGCGCTAGGCTACAACGACAGCGCACAAGCGTAGCAACAGCTCAGTGGTCCTTATTTGGTTGGTGACAAAGGCGATGGCAACTACAGGGCGACTCAAAAAAACCGATGAAAAAACCGATGAAGTCCCACAGGAATGTTTGAGTGTGGTCATAACCCTAACACTTTAGTTTAAGCATTCTTCCTTCTTCTGCTATTTATTATGATGAAAATAATTAAGATTGAGTGCATTGGATACTCAACAAGCTACATAAAAAGGCAATTTAACTACTATGCAATGTGTTTAACTAAATAGACTTACATGTTGTATTATAATAAGAATAGATGTAAGTTTACTGTAAAAAAACTCTGCACTTGAAATAGTAAAACAATATTTAATTAGCAAAGGGGTTTCATCGTCCGCAATTTCCATATTAAAATTTTTCAAATTCTACTTATGCTTTGTTATTATAATCACGCAAGAAACACAACTCCAATGACTAGGAGCATGGAATATTTGAATATCACTTATGATACTCTACAGAGTTGTCCAACTTTACTCTACAGAGCTGAGTGCCCGTTCGTTGTTACAGAATAAAAAAACATATTATATGCTCTAAAACCCTTAAAGCATTTTATATTTTAGCCTATCATCTGAGACATTCCAACCATCACTGCTCTAAAACTGCAACTAACCTTGAGTTTCATCACTACTCGAAATCGCTAATCATTTAACTTAGCCACCAGATCAACATCTTTCTTGTGCTGTATTTCACACCTTCCTCTTTATATATGTCCTCCAACATTCTTGTTTTAATATCTAGAGAGAAGAGCAACATATGATACAAGCTACATGCAGAAGAACAGAAAAAAAAGTCTCATACCAACACGCCTTTGTATTTCCACTACACTGTATGTTTAGTGGCAACTATCTTCGATCTCTTACTCACATGGCTTTCTAATTTATGCGATAGAAAATTTTAAAGTGTAGCCTAGCCGTATCACAGCAGTTCCTGCCTTGCTGAATGCTATCACATGGTACAGATGGTCTGAATTCATCATTTACTTTTCAAATACTACAAGGAAACCATTTTGTATTTCATATCTATCACCAACGCATAGTATTTAGCACACTAGTTGTCGTAGGCACTCTATTGAAATGAGCGTCACATGCACAATTTACCATATTATACACATGACACTATGCAGAAAGCAGAAGCAAGTCAGTAAGTAGATAGATTCTATAGATCAGTGATGTGCAAACTACGGTCAAATTGACAATATTGAAAGGTTGCTCAACAACACTCAAGCACAAGCTATTATGAATTGGATAGGAATTCAGAATTTATAACTCAAACCTATACTCAGCATAAGAAAATCTATAGAGGGTATTTACATCTAAACTTGCTCACATATTACATGCTTAAACCCTATAGATCAGTAATGTGTGAACTGCGGTCAAATTGACAATATTGAAAGGTTGCTCAACAACACTACAAGCACAAGCTATTAAGAATTGGATAGGAATTTAGAATTTATAACTCAAACCTGTACTCAACATAAGAAAATCTATAGAGGGTATTTACATCTAAACTGTTTCACATACTACATGCTTTCATTTGTGGCTATTGTACCACATAACTGCGTGCATCCTCATTAACAAGGCTCATGATCTCAAGCAGAAACCGGTGCCCGATCCTTTGAAACATGGTAGGATTACCGCCAGCAAATGCTTGCATTCTATAAAGGATGCAACAACATCAAAAAGCCGATCTACACATCCCAAGAACAAGATATTAGGACAATAATCAGATGAACTGTTTGATCATCATAACAAGGTAGCATACTTCCCCTAGGCCAAAGATATCAAAAACTAAGGCCATCCAATCTTTCTTGGACATCAGCTGCACTACAAACACAGATCCGCTTATTTTACAGTACAACCTAATTGCCCAATCCTCCCTCCAATGTTAATATTCCGTCCTCACAGGCCGAAACATGAAGTTCCTTGCCTTGGGAGCATAGCAAGGTTGCCAACAACACATAGAAGATAGTCACTACGTTGATACATAACATGCCAGGCGACACCTATCTATTCTCTCCATACCAACCACCGAGCCAACTATGACAATTGCTTCCTGCCACTTTACCTTCTGGCATCCTTGCATCCGTAGTGCACCCTTCCCCACTACATATCCCTCGGTTTCCTGCCAATGCACATGGGAACTTCCGCAACCCATCAATTGTTGGCAAAGGCCCAGATAGGCTATTGTAGGAGAGGTTTAGCACCTTGAGCTCTATCATGGTAGCAATCTCGGGAGGCACCTCCCCTGACAGCCCATTATGCAAGAAGTCAAGCGTTCGTAGCCTCCCCATCCCCCCAAGCCCTGCAGGGATCTGCCCAGCCAAGTAATTACAAGAGAGGTTCAAATACACCAATCCCTTCATCACAACCAACCCTTTCGGTATCTCCCCACGTAGCTCCTTCCTTGACAAATCTATCTTAGGAGTTGCCCGAAGATCGTACCCTAGCTCCAGCTACCGGCCCATCGCATCCACAAAAGCTGAAAAAAACAATTGAAGTGGAATCATACACTTTGATGGAATCCCCTAACCTCCTCCGCCATTGAGCACTGCACTGGCATTGAACCCACCATCAAGGTTGAAACCCACAAACCTATTGCTAGACAAATCAAGCCATTGTAGCATGGAAAATGAGAACATATAATCTAGTAGCTAGCCAAAGAGCTAGTTACCAAAGAGTAATAGGAACCTCAGGCTCTGTCATTTGGCCACAGCCCCACTAAGCTCCCCTGTGATCTCACTCCCCGACAAGTTCACCACCTCTAGAGATCAGCACCTAGCCAGCGGCTACGGAATCTCACCAAAGATCTGGTTGTTCGACAAATCTAGCACCTTAAGACTATCAAGCACATCAAGCTTCGGCTACAACGTCCCAGAGAGCCAGTTTCCCAGAGCCACAGGTACAGAAGTTGGAAATAGCTGGCGAGCCTAGCAGGCACTACATTGGATAGCGGGTTATTTGACAAATCCAACACCTGCAAGTAGGTAAGGTTTCCTATCCTGGAAGGAATGGTCTTGGACAGCCGGTTGTCTGCAAGAAAGGCCCCTATAGGCTTTTGAATCGCGCTGATCCCAGCAAGGATCTCGGTGGAGAAGCGGTTGTGAGAGAGGTCAAGGAGGAGGAGACCGAAGGCGTCAGGGTCGACGACAATTCGGGGGGGACGGCCCCGGAGAGTGCGTTGTGGGAGAGGTCGAGGGCGGCGAGGTGTGCGGGGAAGGAGAGGCGTAGAGAGAGCGGGAAGCGGAGGGAGTTCCCAAAGAAGTTGATGCTACAGAGGGTCGAGAGGGAGGCTGTGAGGCAGGTAGGGAGGGCCCCGAAGAGCGTGTTGTGGGAGAGGTCGAGGGATTGAAGAGAACGGGGGAGGGAGCAGGGGAGCTCACCGAAGAGTGCATTGACAGAGAGGTTGAGAACTTGGAGGTAGCGGAGGAGGGAGAGCGGAGTAGCCGAGAGCGGGTCGGAGAGGTTGAGGCCTGAGAGGGCGAGCGCGGTGATGGTGGACGGGGCAGCGACAATGGTGGGTGAGTGGGTGAAGTGAGACGCCGAACCAGGACGCTGAGAGCGGGCCACGCCAGGAGGAGAGCGCCGACAGAGAGGAGGCTGGCGAGCCCTAGAGGGTCGCTAGAGCAGGGCCAACCTAGGTGGCGGTGTAATCTCTCGTAACCATAGTGTCGAATGGGGAAAGGAGGAGGCGCGTATGGGTGTGTCATGGTTTGATATGGGGAAGATAGCGCCCATAGGTTTTCCTTAAAGTTTGGGATACAAACAGGGGAGTTTTTCACAAAGTGTGCATAAGTGGGGAGGTAGGAACATCTGTCTTATCTGAACGGTCAATCTTTGATCGGATGACTGAGAGGAGAAGAGGTGGATGAATCACTGGTCGTAGACCATCACTACCAACTCCTTCTTTTAAGTAGTAGAGATAACAACTTCGTACTGATGACCATATATAGGATCCAGTGAAAACTTCATTTTTCGTAAGAACAACATAAATGCTCATAAGATTAGATGCAATGTGTTTGCTAGCTACAAACAGGAAGGGCTATATAATAATTAGAAGGAAAAATATATGATAGTGTTATGGTAGAAAAATTACTAGGAGATGTTGCAGAAAATCAATTTTTCTGCTAAAAACCTTGATCAAAGGTTAAAGTACTTTTATTTATACATGGCACTTTCTGAACAATGATACAATAATTTCTAAGGCATTTTTACATGTCAAGATCCATTACACTGTATTTCGTTGTTATGGCGCAACAACGTTGCTTATTTCACTCAATTTGGGACAGCTGCCCTGATGAAGTACAAACTGCCATATCTATTAGACAGAAGGTTTTAGGGGGCGTTCGTAATGTGCAAAAGGAGTAAAAGGACATGATACTAAGGCATGGTAATGGATATTGTAAAGACAGGACAGCAAAAGGAAAAAAGAATACCTTTTGTGGATATTCGGTTCTTAGATCCAACTACATTTTATTTATATTCAGTTAAACATGTATGCTTCACTTCACATTAATGTTCTTCCCTTCCAACGATTTGGAAGTCAAGAACCTTCACCTCGGCAAACTTCGGATAGGTAGACACACTTTTGTGCTTCTTCATGTGATTTACTCTATATTCTAGATCATTTCACTATTAAGTATTCAATCTCAAATACTTGCATAAGATCAATATTTTGCGATTGAAGACCTACATATAGCCTCTCTGTCTTCACTACCTATTGATCCATCGTCACAAAGCCTCTCAAGTCCCCGTTTTTTACAGTTGATGACGTTGGACGGTTGGCGCAAGCATGCATGGACCATCTTTTTCTCCAGTATATTCAGTTTCATTACAGGCAATGCTACTTTGCATTTGGAAAAAGGCTCCGAGAAACCGTTAAGACAAACCACTCTATTTATTTTGACTTCCAAAAAATTAAAGTTAAAAGTCAAAGTCAATAACTAAAAAGAACATAGCCTTTCCTTTGTCAGTTAGTCCTCTTTTGTTGTTACCAAAGGAGAAAAAGGTTTGTTGCATAATCAGGGTGATGGCTTTCCTCCCTGAAGATGGCTGTGCTTAGTTTGTTTTTTTTCTTTTAACTTTTTTTACTGTAAGTCTGTAACTAGCTTATTTTGTACTGTAGTAACTAATAATTTTTTAGCGTAATTAAATTTAAAAAGGTAAAAATAAAAAATAGATTACCACATTACGAATAATGCAAAGGAACAATAGGGAAAAAGAAAAGAAAAAAAGGCCTAAAAAGCTAAATAGTCAGAAAAAATAAAATTAAAAAATAGTGAACTAGAAACAAAAAACCTAATGGCTTGTTCTTTGTAGCTTTTGGCTTTTTTACAGTATCCAACTTTCAAACAGAGTATTATTTTAAGATTAGGTCTACAAGTTAATTTTAGTACACGTTAAAAGTTCAATATCTGTACCAGCCAAAATTGCAAGCGAGTATCTCTCTTTAATCTCTGTTACGAATATCTTATAATTCAAAATTTTTAGCTAAAAACTATAAATAAAAAAACAAATCCTAAAGTTGAAGCCAAAACGAACAAAGCTTTGTTTCGGAGTTCCTTTGTTTACAAGCTCCTATACATAGGTATGGCAATTATGCTCGTTTACCCGTATACCTGCGAGTAAATACTCTAACAGAGTCAGGTATGGGATATTTTCTTTACCCACGGGCATGGAAATGGAGGGAACACTTTGCCCGTTAGGTAAACAGGCACGGGTATGGATAAGCTCCACCCATACCCGTCTCACTCATTTACCCACGAAAAGATATGCGTTTTTGAGATAATCAAGACAATTCTTACTGATTGTAATTCTGTAATTTCTCATTAGAAGCACTCCTTATTTGCAATTACCTGGTACATGATTACTTGTTCATGCGTGTTTTTAATACTTCAATTAAGGGGGATGTTCTTCAATTGTGCAATTTTCTTCTCTATTGCTGTTACTTAGAAGTGATCCTAGACTCTTTAGTTTCTGACTTAGGGGATAATTAATTTTTATAATAAGTTTGGAAAGGACCCTAGTAAGAAAATCTACTAGTTTGAAATTGAATTTAAATATAACCACAAAATATAGCTATTATATTTTCTAGCAACAGTTGCTGCTTATATGTATCTGTCATTAGTTCAACTCTCATATGGTGACTCTTAGTTCGTAAGTAAACAGGTATGCCCACGGACGATGGGTATGGATGAGGTTCTTCGTCTATCGTCCTTCGTGTATATGCTCATGAGTGTAAATCAGGATCGCAGGTATGGGTATGGGCGAGCACTACCCGTGCCCGCCATGCCCGATTGCTATCCCTACCTATACATCTAGATAAAAATAGAACTTGCTCTCAAGTCGCAAGAAAAAGAGAAGCCTTCTCACCAATGTTGTACTACCTTTTAAGGGGGCGCTCAATGACGCGATGGGGTAGTGTTCGGCGATGGGCTTCGGCTTTTTTTTACTGTTGATATTTTTGTTGTTTTCTCTTTTTTGTGTTTTATTTTTTCTCGTATTCATTTGTATTGTCTGTAATGGGTTAATATGTTTTTTATTTTTAATTTTTTTAAATATAATTATGCTAAATAATCTAACTCAGCTACACTAAGAAATCAGCTAGCTACAGTAAAAAAACCATAAACCATCATCATTCCGAACGCTACCTAAGTTTATTAGCTTTGCCCAGTCTGTTAGCATTTGCCCCTGTAGCAGATTGTTTGTCTTTGGGGTTTTATGTTTCGGAAGGAACCCCGATGCTATGTAAATATCTTTGCTTCGTAGCTACGACAAGTTCATAAGTAGTAAACACTGATCTAATGAAATGCTTATGATCATTTTCTATGGCATATTTAAATAAGAATGTAATATTTTTTATCTATAGTAACACATGGACATTTAGTTAGTTTCATAGAAAAAACAATGCCATACGGTTGCACTTGCAATTCTTTCCCATGTGCATTTTCAACTTCAATTCAAGATGGCATATCTGGGAACTAGGCCTATTCTTTTCAGTTTATGAAAATTGTTTTTTGGTTTTTTTATAGTAACTAACTTTCAAATGAAATATTTTTTAAAGATGAGTTCTACAAATTAATTATAGTACACACTGTAACGACTTTATTTATATCGGTCAAAAGCACACGTGAGTTTCTGTTATTCTGTACTCACTCTTATGAACAACCTAAAAGTCATAAACCGAAGTCAAAAAGAACAAACCCACCACCTCTTAGCGGGTTGATTAAGTTGTGGGTATACGATTCCATCCACTAGAATTTAAATCCTGGTACCCACATTTATGCACATGTGATTGTGCTTTAGCAAGAATTCTGTAAGGTCACGGTTTTATTTTGGTCTCCATATTTCTAAGTATGTACTAAGAGATGCACTCATCTATGTGTGTATGGTGGTGTGTGCATTTACATCTGCATTGTAATTAAAAAAATGGTGTACTTTTATAACAGTTTTGCTAATTATTGCGTACCTGATATTTTTTTCAAGTAGGTTGTACATTTCACCTAATGAATATTACGCGAATGGGCGAAATTTTAACTTACCTAAAAAATATCAGAAGGTTTATGTAATAATTCAGTGTACGCATTCACCGTTCCATACGACTCGTGCTGACAATTGACATTTCTTCCACGATGGTCTTTCTCCACACAACTTCTTCTGCTGCTGTCTGGAAATGTGTGGGTTTTTTAATTTTAATTTTTTAATTTTTTCTCTTTATTTCTTTGTATTATTTGTAATAATATATTTTTTAAAAAAATTATTACTTATAAAAAGATAATAGTTGCTGTAGTATTTTATTAACCATAAGTTAAAAACCAGAAGCTGCGTTAGACACTCCCTTTACCTATAAGGCTTCCCAACACATGGAGACGACGCCATTGAGATTAGGAAAAGGAAACAGAAATGACATTCGTTGATATGCCCTCTTTTTTTGTGAATCATCTTGATGCACAAAGACCAAGAATGTTCAATAATGCAACATTATTGCATTAATGCAATGTGCTTATGGAATAAATGGGATCCATACACCGAATTTATCCATACACTCGTTCTCCTCACACATAATAATTTAGACATTTCCAGAGTTCTGGAGATATGGAACTTGGCTTCTAGTAGACAGCATGCAGGACATGATAGGGCTATTCACAACGGCCTCTTAGATTAAAGGCCTCCGAAACAGGCCATGGCCATCCATAGTTTGCACAGCAGTCAGGAGTGAAGCATGCAAAATATTTGAGCCATCAGGCGTCTACACCACCAACAGCTGGATCGCATCCTCATCTGCTTATTGCCTTAGCTGTCGTCCACCTTTCTCCCCGTTCTTCTCGAGCGCACCTCGGGCCGGTAAAAAAGCTGTTAAGATTCAAATCAAAATTACTTTAATTACAGTAATTAATGAGTTAAAAATTAAAATGAGTCTATTTCAAGTGAAAAAATGTTAATGAGGCTCGGTTTGATAGTGGCTCGTTAGCTCGAATTGAAAATAACCACTTAAATGATAAAGAAAATAATTTTATGTTGAACTATGTCAATTTCAAAAGAAGCTCGATAACAACTCATTAAGCTCGATAGCCAGCCCTGCGCACCCACTCTGCCGACAATGTAAGGTTCATCTAACCAGTTTACCTCTACACATACAGAGTAACATAGCAGTAACTAAGGTATGTTCATACTGGTTTTTGTTGATGAATTTTGACTGTGATCGATAAATAGCTATGACTAATGAATAGTAGTGTATTATATAAGAAAAACGGTATAATAAAAGGCACTACAGCATTCAGACCATTATGCGACTAACGAAATTATGATATAATAAAATACAAAGATCGTTACAATATGTGAAAGCGAAAACTAGCGACCGATATCACAAATAAAACACAGGTACAATAACTAAGAGCACGACGTATTCAAATACCATTTATTATAATCTACAGAGTTACCCAGCTTTCCTAATAAGATATCTCAAACTTGTAACGTCAAGCTGCAACTGAGTTGAGATAAAAAAAAAGGTTTTTCACTGCTCTCATCTTTCTAGTTTCTACCTAGTAGGTTATAGGTCACACATTATCGAGTATCCACTAGCCGAGCCAAAACGTTACCATTCAACTCTGAGTGGACCTACCGTTGTAAAGTATGCTTTACCGTTTTTATATCACCCCTTTGTCCAAAGGCTATTTTCACTCCAAGAACGCCCACACCTTGTAAATATTTAATTGATTCGAGTAACTACTAGGCCAGATTTGACAAGTCAAAACTTATGGTTGGATGATTTTTATGTCCTTTACTTAGCATAATGTTCTACTCCTTATTTTTCATAAGTGAGGCAACCAACCACAAACCAACAACCCAGTGTGTTATGGCACTGCCAGCAAACCAACCAAAATCTCAACCCTAGGGTAAGGTCGTGGACTCCAACCATTTAGTTGTTTTTCACGATTCATCATTAACCCTAATACAAATTTATAAATCTATCGGCAAAACGTTGAAATACTTAGTAATGTAAAACATTTGAATTTCCAATCTATAATGGTAATTTTTATAGTAATTTATTGGTATTAAGGATTGTCAAGGTGAATATAACCATCAAGTAAAATAGAATTTTTCAGTGTTAGGACATAGCTAAATTATCATGTCATTCTCCTCCCTGAGCATGAGTCGCTGCCTCCTCCTCGAGCACGCCGCCGCCTCCCCTCCCCCCGAGCCCAAGTGTGATATGTGATCTAACATTGTCTCTAACTCATTTAAATTATGGGATGTGCAAAATTATATACGTTAATGTTATCATAAAATACATATGTACCGCTTCCAGTGAATGGGTAAGATATGAAAAACAAAAAATGGTGATCAGTAATATCACATACAATTTTTTTAGAATGTAGATACCATAGATTGTTATATTTTAAAACTATTTGTAATACATACACATCACATACAGTTATTTTTAAAAATCACATTACAGATGGTTATTTTTAAAAATCATATGTGACGATCATATGTCATTACTGATCCCTGAATTCAGACGAGAGTATAAGGAGGATGTAGACCACACGCACATCCTACTCAAGCTACACACATGCTAGAAGTTTTTGCGCAGTCTCTATAATATCACAGAACGTGGGCATACGCTTTTCCATTAAGCACAGACATATATATAATTTGAATAAATACAGCACACTGTTACTTCTAGAAAACGAACCCAGAATGATGAGAACGATACCCTTGCTCGGTTGCTCCACCACTTGACCACTGGCCCATCCGCAGCACAGGAGGGATATTAATGCTGCACGAATCGTCCAGGTGTTGGGACACCAGCACCCCGCTGGATGGCTGGAAAAAGAACAAGGATGAGGCCGAGCGCAGCACCGTGTTCGATGGCTGAAGCAATAATGCGATTCCCAAATAAGTATCACGAATTGTGTTCCAGAAAAGTATTGTAGTAGATTAGAGGTCTGTTTTTTTTTTGCTGTGATTTTTGACTTTTAACTGAAATTTTTAAATTTAATTTATTTACGGCAGATATTACGGAGAGAGATATTCACTTGCGATTTTAGATGTTATAGATGTTAGGCTTTTAACGTGTACTATAATTAACTTATAGACTCCGTCTTAAAAAAAAATAATCCGTTTGAAAGTTTGGTACTGTAGTAAAAAATAAAATCCATTTTAAAAAGCTGAAAAGAATAGACCTTAGCGAAACATCTCTGTGAGTGCAGGATCCCCCGCGCTACCTGTGTTTTCGGCTGATTTTTGCGTCCAAACCAAAGGAGTTTGAACAAAAAGTACATCCTGGGTAGGCACATTCAGGAAGTTACATACTTACATGAGGACAGGTGCAGGAAGTAAGGCATGACGATACGTAATATCTAGTGCTACGAAACGTTGTTAACACGTGCTACCTACATCACAGTCGGAGTTTCTCTAACGTGTGAAAAAAATCGCGAGCACAATGCAAAATGATACGGCTACGTGCGCAGCTACTTTGATTTGGACCGTTCATCGTGCGTGCATGCGGCAGCCGGCACGAAGGGCAAAGAGGTCGATTGGCACCATCGGCAATGAATGGAATGCTCGGCCGCTTCGCAACATGCCGGAAGGTCATTCCCCGCAAGCTCGATACGATGCTCCGCCTCCGCGTTGTCTCTTCTCTCGCTTCCGTACCTTTGATCTGCTATCTTATTAATATATATCATAAAGAAGTACTATACAATATTCGCATATCATTTCCTATCAATCGCTTCGCCTGCCGGCTCTCCTCCTTGGTAGCACGTCCTTTCGTTTGTTATTATATATATATATAGACCTACAAATCTTGGATTTCATGGCCTCCATATGCCCCTGCCCCGCGCGCGCATAGCACTGCCTCCGCAAAATAAAACAAGAAATCGAAACACATCTCTTCTTGTTCCGCCCATGTCTATTTTAAATACCGAGAGTTCACCGTTGCGTCAGTGCTTATGTTTGCTGCTCCACCATGCCAATCTAATTTGCAACTGCATGCGCGCACGCCAACTCGTGCGTTGACGCTGTGGAAATTAAGGTGCTAGTGCCGGTGGCCATTTCTCTGACACGGGCAGAGGCAGTGCACACACGGCTGAGGATTTCGACGCAACAATGCCTCGCGCTTCTTGGCTCACGGCATGCTCCCCGTGGGCCGCGCTCGCGCCGTTGGCCGTGCTCACGACCAGCCTGCTGGTCCTCCGCTACGTGTCGAGCTCCTTCTTCCTCAAAGAAGCGGCGTACGGGTACAGCCCGGACGTCGAGGCGGCGATGGCGGCATCAGCCGTCCCCAGGCGGGGGACGGGGTACCCGCCGGTGCTCGCGTACCACATCTCCGGCGGGCACGGCGACTGCCTGAGGATGACGCGGCTGCTGAAGGCCGTGTACCACCCGAGGAACCGGTACCTGCTGCACCTGGACGCCGGCGCGGGCGCGTACGAGAGGGCGAGGCTGGCGAGCTACGTCAGATCGGAGCAGGTGTTCCTCGAGTTCGGGAACGTGCAAGTTGTCGGAAAGGGGGACCCCGTCGACGGCCGCGGCGCGTCCGCCGTCGCGGCCGTTCTCCGCGGTGCCTCCGTGTTGATGAGGATCGGCTCGGAGTGGGACTGGCTCGTCACGCTCGGCGCCTCGGACTACCCACTTGTCACACAGGATGGTGAGTTCAGGTGGTCACGTTATCTGCCTACTCCAATTAATTCTCATGTCACTGAAAACTGGTGGCATTCGTGTTTCCGCGCGCAGACCTTCTCTACGCCTTCTCCTCCGTGCCGAGGGACCTCAACTTCATCGATAACAGGATGGATTCTGAAAGCCCGCAGGTGATCGTTCTCGATCAGAATCTCCTGCAGAACACCAACGCCGAGATCTCGTTCTCGTCGGAGCACCGCCCAAAGCCTGACGCTTTTGAGCTCTTCAAAGGTAGCGCTTTCGTCTCAGTTCCAGTGCAGATCCACGTCATTTTCCATACTTAGATCGTGAACAACGATGCATTCGATGATCACCAGGTTCTCCCTGGACAATACTGAGCCGGGCCTTCGTCGAGCACTGCGTGGTTGCACCCGACAATCTTCCCAGAACACTGCTCATGTATTTCAGCAACACCCTGAACCCCATGGAGTTCTACTTTCAGACGGTCATGGCCAACTCGGTGCACTTCAAGAACAACACCATCAACCACAACTTCCGGTTCACCACCGCACAAGACGGCGCGCCGCCGCAGGGTGAAAACCACCAGTCGTCGCGGTACGATGCCATGGTGAGCAGCGGGGCGGCCTTCGCCGGGCGGTTCGGCGAGGATAACGGCGACGACGCGCTGCTGCAGAGGATAGACGAGGAGGTGCTGAGACGCCCGCTCGACGGCGTCACGCCGGGCGAGTGGTGCGCGGGCAACGACGAGGAGGGCGCAGGCGACGAGTGCTCAGTCTGGGGCGACATTGATGTGGTCAGGCAGGGCGCGGCGGGACAGAGGCTGGCGAGCTTGATGGCCGACCTTGTCCGGGCCGGACCGTGCGACGGGTGCAAGAGTTAGGCGCGTCGAGATTGCATAGGAGAAATCGCAGATGCGGCTAGTGAGGATTAGGTCATAGTGAAACAATTGCCTGTGCAAGGCGGCTGGCCGGTGGCCGCGTCGGATTAATTATTCTTTTGTACCATTCGATTCGAAAGCTTATTGAGTTGGTGCATTATACGTTTTTACGGTTTAATAAATAAGAACTTATTGTCATCATGGCTCATGTATGAGGCTGTGCTCAATTTGGCACGCAGCAATTTGGCGATTTTGCGGCTCTAGATGCTGAACAAATGCGGCTCTAGATGCTCAAGATGCATCCAATAGGTCGAGACAGACAGATTACCGACTTGCATCGTGTGCCGATCTTGATCGGGGTCGCTCAGAGTTGGAGTTGGGATTTGGAAACTAGCTTTGTGTTTTGCTTCTTGTGTTTTACGCTCTGGGAGAAGCTGACGATCCCGGATACGGATCCTCTGATCAGAGAAGCCACACTATCACAGGTTGCCGTTCCCATAACTAACGAATTTCCCCTCACAATTACGCGGCTAAACATTATAATATAATTATATTTGATATACAAATCTAATATCTATAACTAAAATACAATTATACTTGCTATACAACTTTAATTAGATATCTAGTCCTACCAAAATAAATGGTAAAAATAATTATCTTTTTCTCAATTAATGTGAGAATTTTTAGGATTGTTTTCCTTTTAGAATTATTGTAGAATTTTCTTGTCCTCAAAATAAAGAAGATGTCTTGAATATTTATATAGATATCAGCAAGGTAAAACATATATGTTTGTGACCAAGAGTTTAGAATGACGTTCATTTTTTAACAAGGTGTGTGTTCAGGAAGATCTGGTTGACCGGGTAAACAATCGTGTGTGAGGGACCATTTTGTTGTTACGAATGGGAAGCGTATTTAGCAATACATGAAAATAAATAATCTTAGAAATAGCCGAAGAATGAAAATTATGGCTGATTTCCTTCAAGACCCTCTTGCCTAATGCTACTGCGACATCAGAAACAAAGGAAGAATTATGCAAGGTCTGAAAGGAATCATCTGTTTCGATTTGCTGCGGCGGGTAACCATGAAGAGTACATCTTTCAAAATTGGATTATCTTTGTTTATCTTCCTTGTCCGTAAGTATTTTCCAGCACGGGAACGGCAGGTCCGTAAATTCTAAAACAACGATCACTAAATGAGCCCACTAGCCGGGAAACAACTTCTTTGAAGAACATGGATGCAACCTGCGATAAAAGGCATCCTAAGAACTGATAAATAAGAACCAAATGAAGGTACTAGATGTGCACACTCACAGCAAACAAGTTTTACCTGACGATATAGTGGTGACTGAAACTTAAAATCGACCAAGAAGTAAAGGTCACAGGTACCAGGAATAGGACCAGGCTTAAATTCCCAAACATTTATCAAAGGGAAACTTCGTCATATACCCTAATTCTGAATTTCAGTCTAAGAGGAGGGTATATGATGAATAATTCCTTTATCGGGAAACTTCGTCATATACCCTTCTCACATTTGAGAGTTTCGGGATTTACCCTCCCGAGTCACTGACACGTGGGGTCGGGATGAGTCACTGACATGTGGACCGGAGGGTAAATTCTGAATTTCAGTCTAAGAGGAGGGTATATGATGAATAATTCCTTTATCAAATGATCGAAAAGTCCACTTTCAGATGTTGTCGTCTGCAACAGAGCAATACCAGTCAGAAGCAAAACAATGCAACTACTCAATTATGGAATAAATGGTAAAAGTAGGATAAACATAGTACTAAAGAAAACTGCCATATCTGTGTGATAAATAATAAAAGTGCAATTATGCCTCACTTCCCTGCTTTGTGATATTCAACACAAATACGATAAAAAATTGCAAAAAAAAACTCTAGGAAGAGGATACAGATATGTTAAATTCATATTTTGGACACATATACACAATTACACCACAACTACATTTCAAGCAATCATCCATAGATCTATACAAAAAAAGTATCCTTGTTAAAGAAAAAAATTGTGTTCCTCTTAAGATATGCACCAACATTCAATATTTAGAACTGAAGCATGAGTGGGAGCACCCCCACTATTTTATCTTCTGTGCTACTGGTTATAAAACAATTAGATATTCCTCTAGGGAATAACCCAAATGGATGGAAAAATTGGTTCTGCAACATGCAATTGCTCTAACAAAATAAAAAATATCCTAGCCGAAAAGGTGCATGCCATTATGAGCAGATTATCCAAGGAAAAACTTCATCCTAGATTGACAATTGGTATAAATCTGGATGTTCTTCGCTATCCAAGAGTAATTTACATTACAAGCCATTACCTCAAAATTAGTTGCAAACTGTGAGTTCTCAGGCAAAGTTTTCCTACTCATCAAAGAAACCCACCCACAGATACACACATACATTCACACTATGCCATCAAATATTCAGCTTCAGAAAAATTCATACATATTTCAATAAAAATATGTAACTAACCTTAGGTATAGCTTAGCAAACAAATTATGCCGACCAATAGAGAACAGGTTTGAAGTACTATGTTCAGCAGATGTAACAATCAACCATTCAAGGAAGCAAGGAACAAATTCCTGACAGGTGACAATAGTACTTCCTTGTAATAGTATATCCATTTGACAGGTGACAATAATTTCTGCGGCTCAAGACGACAAATAAACTAAATCATGGTGGTGGTTTTGCAAGTACAACACGAAAATAAATAGCAACAGCATACGTGATGAAACTCGAAATACAGCTGCCTCAGAAATATTTTGTCCATGTTAGTTTTCTTATTCTAGTTTTTTTTAGAACCAGTGTTCTAATTCCAATTGAGTTTTGTGTCTTCAAGTCTTCATTCTACATTACAACCTATTAGCGTGATGAAAGTCCATTATACAGTTCTCACCTTGATATACTTCGGCTTCTCCATCTCCACATGAGACACATAGCTTTCGACAAGGAACTTGAATCCAATTTCGAGCTCAGCATTAAAAGAACCATTGTCATACCGTCTGATAATCCTCGACCGCTGGCACCATGGCACAAAATCCTCATAGAGGTCCACCGCAGCTACAACCGCAAACATCTGCTCCGGCGAGTACCTGGGTCCACCGCCACCATCACCAATCACTTCCATTTCAAAAAATAATCACAGAAACAGCAGCAGCAGCAACCGGTCCAATCCACCATACCCCATCACGCGCCTCTCCTCGTAGACCTTGGAGAGCACGCTCCCCTCCTCCCCGTCGCCGCACCCGAGGAAGCACCTCGTCTGCGTGCCGCCGCCAACCCCGCTTTGACCGGTCCGCCTCCGCGCGGTGGCGGATCGCCCACCGGCCGAGCCCGCGCCGCGCCGCGAGCCCGGCCAGCGTGGCCACCCACTGGCATTGGCGGCGCCTCCCCTGCCGCACTCACCTCCGCGCACCGCGGATGGCGACCCCCTCCTCGGCGGCGACCTCGCGCACGGCAGCATCGGAGCGGCCTCCGCGACGTGATCCGGCGGCGGGAAAACCCTAGATTCGGGCCGAAAGGAGGCCGCGGGGGAGCGAGGCTATGGTCGGTGGCGTCGCGGGAGAAGGTTCTGGAGGATCGGAAGGGGGGTGGATTGGGGGAGGGAGAGAGGCGTGGGAGTGGAGCTTTGGCTGCGGGGGCAATTGGCAGATCTGGGGCGGGCGGTATGGAGCCGCCAGGAAGCCGGCGTGCAAGTGGGGGTCATCGAGGCTGGCCGCTGCGCTACGTGTTCTTTCTGGAAGCCCAGGGCTAATTCATTATTAAATATTTTTTACTTAGTTTATAAATAGAGATATTAATTATTATAAAAATATAAAAAACAGAAAAATAACAAAAAAATCCTCTCTCATATCTTTATGTTCAATTTATTATTTAAAATTACCTATATTTGATCCATCTTGCTTACCTATGGGAATTAATCGGGCTGGACTCGCCAGCGACGGTTTCTCAATATGTTATCAGTATGAATTGCTCTAGTGGATTGAAGGCAATTATTAAAGCATTTGTAGATTGAACTGTCTGTTTAGATCGCTTTCAATTCTGCAAAAACCGCTTTTCTAGATGATTTTCTACAGTGCATATCCGCTCTAATCTACTGCGAGCAGACTGGAAGTCGCCGGTAAAATGTTGATCGGTAGGTTACATGAAAAAAGAGCAGATGTTGATTGTATTGTAGATAGATTGAAAAAAAGAAAGAATCATGAATTGGCTGACTACCGCGCCGCGCCACCTGTACACGGCCGCGACTGCTAAGTCGCCCGTGTGTGCGCCACCGAATCGCCGCGTCGACCTTGTCATACCGCGCGCCCGAAGCCACGCTAAGACACGGCCACCGGCACTCCACACGCACGCCTGATGTGTCGCCTCCCGCATGAGACGTCGCCGCAGCCATCGCTTGGATCCACGGCCAAGGGCGACGCCGCTGTTTGGCTTCCAGCTCGAAGCCAACCCCGCCGCTCACTCCGCCGAGCCACATCTCGGCAGATGGCCTTCCGCCCGAGCGCCTCCCGCCCCGCACGGTGTGCCACCGCCTCCTCCCCAGGCGAAGTGCCGCGCGCCCTGCAAGGGCCGCCATCGCCTTGACCACCAGCTCCCACGCCGCACAAGCCACTGCCGCCTCAACCACCAGCTCTTTGACCAACGCGCCTTGGGCTCGCACGAGCGCTACCACGCCGCTCGTTATTGTTTTATTATTTTATTTGTTGGCATGCTGGTTGGTACATACTCAGGTCTATTACACCACCTCTTCTTCAAAATGCACATCCAATCAGCCACACATAGAACAGATCTAACATATTTCGTCCTTTCCTCATTCCAAATTATTACCACTTAATACTCCTTTTGTGTACACATGTAGGCTAACTTGCATTGTAAAGCAGTTCTACATGAATGTGGTATATCAATATGCCAATACCTGGGATACACGCTCTATGAAACATGTATTGTCCATAGTTTATGTTCTAAACAATTAAATTGCCATCATACATATGATACCATTTTTTTTATAGCTTCTACATTCCTTTTGCCTTCACTGATAATATACTCTATAGGATTAGCAATCGTCCACACCAAATTAAATGGCACAACAGTTCGCGGATTGATAGAGCTCATACCTAACGAAGTTTTAGTATGAAAATAAATATAAACCCTATACATATGTTTACGACCTACCTTTTACATAAACTGCACATTAACTATTTCCAAATATGATGCACACAGGGCCAGCACTACAAACTTATTATCCTTATCACAGATTTAGTGCCAGCACAATCATGGCGGTGCATATCATGTTCTTCATGCTGGAAAACAATTTCCCACATGGAGATGGGTACGAATGTCGAATACATGGTATTATAACAGCAGAACCAAGGTATGATACTACTAGTAGATTCATACAGATCATATCTTTCTTACCGTCTGTGATTAGCTAATTGAAAATAAATATAATATGTAACATGCCTTCCAAATCTTGAAACAGATACAAAATAAATGTGTATGGTACTAATCTTGAAAACAACAAACAAGACAGACCTGTCCATGCAGAATTTATATTTTTTGGTGACATAGGTCAAGAGCTAGTTGAAAGACTTCCCATGCTTTTAGTTGTGGCAACTGAAGGGCGAACAAAATATGTTCAACCTGAAATCAAAGCTGTTGTTGGCTGAAAATACGAAGTCATTGTCCAGATGCTAGAAGGATCACTACAAAGTGACAGCCCAACATTCCATGTGCAATCAATGACAGCCCAACCAGATCACAATAGACTCCTATTACCAAGCAAACAAGAAGCTTCATCATCAACGTGCACCGAAATACAAAACACTAAAGATCACAAAGAACACATTCTTTCTATTCCATTGACACCCCCACCTGTTGCTACCATATGTGCGTAGACAGTAACTCCTTTAACATCAACAACTATTGATACTTCAGAGGTGAAAAAGTATTTACCACCATCATGCCCTTTCCCATAGCACTGCATAAAACACACTTCATATACATCATATTTTTTTACATGTATTTCCTTTTGTCTAATCATTTACATATATATTACAAGGTTACATCATCACTGCGCTCTGAAAAAAGAACACATGAGGCTATTATACTTGCCAAAACTGTGCTGCCTAACTCATCTACAGAACCTAACTAAAGGTGGTTTCCTTTATTACAATTCATTGCAATCAATACTACTATTCAAAGGCCTAAAATAAGACATATATTACATATCTACACTTTCTATCCTTACTCGGTATACTTCTTTATAGAACAATCCAGGTTGTGAAAAAGGTAAAGCTACAAGAGAACTATTCCCTGATGCAAAAATGGTGCACCACACTAGGTATATCACAGTACATTCCTAAATAGTACTGCTTATTACCACAAAGAAAATAATAAACTAACACATACTCTAACACTATTGTTTCCATAATTTCCTTGCAGGAAGACTAAATGCTCTACTCACAGCGAATAACATGTCTTCCTCCCACCTCAGAGCTTACAGTGCTTGCCGCAACTCTTGCTATACAACATATCAATGTCACTGAGATCTTCACTGCTACGAAAACTTATTCCTACCGACCATAATTATTTCGTTGTATAGGATGTCACCAATTATGCTATGCCTGCCAAAGAATTACCGTCACTAAATAGCACCCTGTTATGATTTACTCTGTATTAAAAAAAGCAAACCTATTCCACAACATCATGTTGTTCAAACCCTTCGCTTTTCTCATGGTCAAAAACATATGCTAGTTTACACATAGATCTACATACTAACTTATCTTTCTCATTTCACTTGTATATTCTGTTTTTCTCTGCAGTTATCAGCACCTCTTGCTATTCATACTATTCCCCTTACCATCACAGACAAAACGATCCCAATATTCCGCTCTTTAAGTAACAATACATGTCACATGTGCACCGCCATTAGGTTCATCCGCTATATACAACACCTTCACCAAATTATATAAATAGTTATCATAGTTTGTACTACAAATACAACAGAAACTGTTCTCTCATATTCTCACACACACAGAAGAAACTAAGCTAATCCAATTACATATAGACTCTACGAAAACAATTACACCCTATACGATTTGTACTTATTGGACAAAATACGCACATCACAAAAAGCATATGCTATCTACCTTCAACCAAAACATGCTACACCCAACAGTTTTATATGCATCTACCATTTCACACCTACTTAAAAAAAATAGCTATGCCCTTAACACAAAATTTATGTACAAACTGCTAATTCATACAAATTCCCAAACAATACCATTCACATATCAGCATAGAAAAAAACTTATTTATCCAACAAAAAGAAATCAAATCTTACTACCTAAATGAATAACAGTACCAGGCCAACAAATTAATTCATCAAAGCAAGTAAACACATCGATTATATCAAGGGGGTTTAGATCATATATCCTCCTCTTAGTTGGAAAATTGAGAATTTACCCTCCCTACTCAATGACATGTAGGGTCATCGTAGGTCACTGATATATGGATCAGGAGGGTAAATCTTCAATTTTCATCTAAGTAGAAGGTATATGATCAATAAATCCTTATATCAATGGACAACAAGAGATTATCATTTAAGCTACCTTTATACGTTAATCAATCGTTTATGGAAACTAGCTTGGGCGGCGTGTCGCCGCGCATACGCAGCCAATTCGTTAAAGCCGCAAGCCCGCAGCCTTTGTAGGGAACGCTCCTCCCATCTTTTTTCTCTCTCGCCCCGCCTCCGCCTCCCCTCCCCTCCGCTTCCTCCCTTCGCCTCTCCCCTAAACCCTAGCGCCGGAGTCTCAAATCCCCATCTTCTCCGCGGCGATCGCCGCGATCCGATCCCTGCCCGTCCACGCGGCCGCCACTGCCGCCGCGGTACATGACCATGGTGACCCCCCCGCGCGACCTCGCCACTCGCGCCACTCCGGACGCTTTGGTTCGGAGTGGCTTACGGTTCCGTAGAGGGTTTGCGATTCGGGGATTGTTTTGATCGGGTTCGATTTGGGGCGGTTTTGCGGGCGGCGCTGCAGTGTTGATTTATAAGGTTCTGTTTTTTTTTTTGGCTCCGTGTCCTGAACCGTTCTGGTGCTTGTTGTTTGTAGCTGCAGCAGCAGGACCAGGATGAGGAGATGCTGGTGCCTCACCAGGAGGTCGTTGAGGGGCCGCAGCCGATGGAAGGTGAGATTTTTCGGTGTTTTTTTGGGTATTGTCGGGTGAAGTTTAGTCTGCTTTGCATTTTCTGTGGCTTTATTGTTAAAATATGCCACTTTTGTCGTGTGCTAATATTTTCCCCGTTTTCTATTTGATATGATTGGGCTCTCTCTAGTATCATTCCTTTAAGATCTTAGTTGTTTAATCGTGTTTCATGCCATACTTCCAAAATTTTGGTTTGTACTTATATTAGTTTAATGATGATTTCGTGACAATTTTGCAATCCGATAGGTCTCGTAAAACTTGGTCCATCATACTGCTACAGATGACACGGTTGTTTCAAAGTTTGTTGCATCATAAAAAAATTGTATTACCTGTGAAGTAGATATAAGCTACGTGCTGCATAACAAAATATTCGAGAGAACAACAAAATATCGCATCACAAGAACATTAGTTATTTTATAGCGTATTTTCTACAAGGTTTTAATATGCTCTTGTGTAGCACACTGAGCAAAGCATTTACACTGCCAAATTAAGTTTTCGTCTGCCTTGTTGACACAATTTTTCTTATATTCTCTCCAACAGTATTGTTCTGGTTTCCTACTGGATGGGGAACAATAATATTAATATTACCCCTTTTCTAAGTTACGTTCCACTCTTTACTGCCGTTTATATTTGATCGGTTTATGTTTATTTCAACCTATTCACATTTTGTTCCAAAAGGAAGTGATTTGGAGAATCTTATGAATCTTCTCCTTGTTGATTCAGCTACCCTTTTATTGTGGTTAGCATCCGATTACATTTGTTTTTGCAGAATTAGTCTACTTTTGTTTATCTGTGACTGTAAGAAAGAACATGAACTTGTTGACCATTGTTTCTTGTCCAGTTGGGCAAGAACATATGCAAAGCTTTTATGCCCAATGTTACTTTCGCAAAATTTGCTCAACTAATGTGTATTTAATTTTTTTGTTAATTGTGCATTGAAATATAAATAATTTATCAGTTAGTTTGGTTAAAGTGATAATTGCTCTTAATTTATACTTGTTCTTTCTATTGGGTGGAATATTATCGTGAAGAAAAGCACTCCCAAGTCCCAACCTAAGTCAAAATTGGCTTGAACCAGCCATTAGTATTGACAGAGTCAGACGACTTGGCATGTGAAGTAGTGTGTTATCCATTTGAATGTATGCTGATGCAACAGTGCAGGCTCAAGTTAGCAGTTGAAGGACGAGAGGTTTGTTTCCAGATGGTGTTAGCCATGTGCAATGATCGTAAGGGTGATTGCGAATCACCTGTATGGTACTAAACCAGGCTGTAAATGCACAAGTGGTACCATGCTAGACTATAGATGACAATTGATATTTGATAGGGCTATCAAGCGCGCTAGCTAGAGCATCTGGAGATCACATAGTGTTGGTTGGTACCAAATTGACTCCTATGAGCTCGTTATACCATGGGGACAGTGACTCAGTAGTTTCGTGTTGTGGAGATTCTGTTGTTCTCATGTGAATGCTGGCAGGTGGTCGTGAAATGTGCAGTGGACAGCGGTTACTGTCACTCTGGAGAACAGGATTTTATTTTGATTGGTGTGGATTGTCCTTAACCTTACCGTGGACAGTGCTTTATTGGATATAGCTTGTGCATTATGTATTGCTTTCATAACCTTTCTAGCACTGGTGTTTGATGTGAAGGCCAAAACACTAACAATGCTGATGCTGGTGAAGGCATAAACCCTGAACTAGAAATACAATAACATTCCAAAACATGTTGGGTTTGTGGTATTATTTTTGGTTGTGTGGGTTTGGGGTTTTGGGTGGGAGATAGATGGCTGTTTTTATTAGGTCATTGAGGTGATGGTGTTTTCTGTTGTAAGTGCACAATGACTAGCGGGCAGATGCTACACATTAGTTGGATGCATAGCTGCTTCCAATTTGCGGTTTTTGACATTGTGGATGTGTGGTGGTTTATACTAAGTCCGGAAAACAAAAAAAAACAGTTACTTTTTTCTCTTTCTTTTCATTGTTTACTATATTTATTTGATCTTGCAGAATCCGCGTCAGCAGTTGAGAACCAACACATATCAGATGCCTCCACATCGAGATTTACATGGACCATTGAAAATTTTTCCAAGCTCAGTGGTAGAAAGCTTTACTCCGATGTTTTTGTGGTTGGGGGGCACAAGTGGTGAGTGAATACAGCTGCTTTTTACTTCTAATCGTGCATTCATTAGTTCTGGAGCTTAGTTTTCTTCTGTTATCTCCTCGCAGGCGAGTGTTGGTTTTCCCAAGCGGAAACAATGTAGAGCACCTTTCGATGTACCTGGATGTTGCTGATGCAAATGTGTTGCCTCCTGGCTGGAGTAGGTATGCACAATTCAGCCTTGCTGTGAACAGCCAAATAGATGGGAAATTATCATTAAGAAAAGGTATCACCTGTTATCTCTCACCAAACCTGGTTACATATCTGCTTGTCTCGAAGTTTTAATATTAGTTTGATATTACTAGCAGCAAAACTGATTTCAGCTTTTGCACCACCTTAAGTATATATTCATGTAGCCATCCTGAAGTTGATTCTGCTTATTTATTAAGAGAAATGTTCCCTTGCCCTTATTTTTTGATTGAACAACATTTCTTTGTTCGGTGGCATCTGTCACTATTTTTAACTTGACACCAGCTTAAAGCATGGCCTAATATACACAACTGTTTTCTGCAGTTCTACTGTCTTGTTTTATGCCTTGACATTTTTTGATGCAGTTGATATGCACTTGTGTAGTTCTCATTCTGTGAAATTATTTCAAATTCCTCCAAATCAACCTAAAAAAGGAGGAAGAATATGAAGAATAAAAATTTGCATAGTGTGGAGTAACAAATATCTTAGCTTGCATTTTTTTCTTTAGGTTGGTTGAAAGAACAATTTTTCTGCTCAAGTTGCAATCTATTTTGAAATGTTTTTCTTACAGTTTTTTATGATAAAGTAATATTTGTAAGCATAGTAGTTGAGGCATTTCACCAGTTGTTGTTTGATGTGTTCCCTTCTTTCCCCACAGAAGCAACACATCATTTCAGTTCTCGAGAAAGTGATTGGGGTTTCACTTCCTTTATGCCTTTAATGGATCTATATGATCCTAGTAAAGGATATATTGTGAATGATCAATGCATCGTTGAAGCTGAGGTTGCTGTGCGTAGAATTGTTGATTACTGGAACTATGACTCCAAAAAGGAGACTGGTTATGTTGGTCTCAAGAATCAAGGAGCTACTTGCTACATGAATTCCCTTCTTCAGACACTTTATCATATTCCGTACTTTCGAAAGGTGAGGCTATCTTTCTAGTTTTCTTATGTGGTTAGTCCTTTGATGTAATTCTGATACAGAGAATAATATTTTAGGCTGTATACCATATGCCTACTACGGAGAATGATACACCTTCAGGGAGCATTCCTTTGGCTTTGCAAAGTCTTTTCTACAAACTTCAGCATAGTGACAATAGTATTTCTACAAAAGAGCTTACCAAATCTTTTGGATGGAACACCTATGATTCGTTCATGCAGCATGATGTGCAAGAATTGAACCGGGTTCTTTGTGAAAAGCTGGAAGATAAAATGAAGGTTGGACATTTATTTGTTGTTTTATTAAATAATAAAAACCTTGCCATTGATGTGCAACTACTATTTTGGCGCAGGGGACTACCGTGGAAGGAGCAATACAAAAATTATTTGAAGGTCACCTTATGAATTATATAGAGTGCATTAATGTTGACTACAAATCTACTAGAAAAGAGTCATTCTATGGTAGGTGACAAGGTGAAATCTGGACCTTTTTTCTTTAGTGTTTCCTTTGTGATTATAGATTTATAATGTATTTTTGTCACTTTTGTTTCCCCAGATCTCGCACTTGATGTCAAGGGCTGCTCAGATGTTTATGCATCGTTTGATAAGTATGTTGAAGTAGAGAGGTTAGAAGGTGATAATAAGTATCAATCTGAGAAACATGGTCTCCAGGTTAGTTCAGCTTGGCATTTGATATCCGGAACCTTCAATGGTGTGTTTGACTTTTTTGAAATTTACGTATATAATTTTAAATCTTGTTTGTGCAGTTGAATTAGTTTGTTGAACTAGAGAGAGGTAGCACGTTCCCTTTTCTTGTGCTAGGAGAATGTCCAGATCCATCTTACACAGGCGCTGTGGCAAAACTTATTGCAGATTATCTCAACATGAACTAGTAAAAAATGCATGCTCACCTGTTGAGGTCCTCCTCGATACTGGTGCACCTGGTTGAATCTAAGTTGTGATGGTTGGCTGCCATGTATTTTGTTGAAAGTGCCATACTTGTTATGTTAGTTTATTTTTATGATGCGCTGACCCTAAAAGCTAGTTTATGAATATTTAAGTTTAACCATGTTTAGAATTTAGTGCTGGATTCTTGACAATGAAAAGATGTTTTGATGCATGTGCGCATCATAGAAAATTATTATAAGGTGATGTTTGTTAGATTGATTTTGTAGTTTAACTGCATTTTCTTCCTTTTTTCAGGATGCCAAGAAAGGGGTACTTTTTATTGACTTCCCTCCAGTTTTGCAACTTCAATTAAAGCGGTTTGAATATGATTTTGTGCGGGATACAATGGTTAAGGTCTGGATTTTACTCTTATGTTTTCCTCACCCTATTTATAGGTTTCCTCCTTTTCTTATTTTATTCTTTTCATTGTGGTGCTTAGTATCAGACTACAGAAGCTGCAATAGTTCTCTATTTTTGCTATGGACTTCAGTTTTTAGGATGCAGTCCCATAGATGAAGGACGTGGAGAAACTAGAATGGCAAAGCTGTATTTGCACTATAGGACGCTTACAAACCACTTCATCCCTGAAAATTAGCTTTAATTACCTTGACTTGCTTGAAAATCTGAAAAATAACAAGGTGAAAGACACATGTAGTAATGTGCTATATGCAATATCCTTTCAGGCAAAGTAGGGGTAGGGTAACAAAAGATCTATTATTCTATTGCAAGTCTGGTCAATGTAAATTGATTTTTCTAATGTAGTCCTCAGGTGGAATTTGTTTATATGTGACTCATTTCATTTGGATGACTTTTGTTAAGTGGAATGTGGTGAGGTATTTGCTTAGCTGTTTACACAGTTTTTTCCTTGCTTAAAGTTTGGGGTAAATTGTGAATGATTTTTTTAATAATCTATTTTTTATTCCGATTTACAGGAGTATACTTGCGCTTTTTTATTTTACACTAATAGTCCTTTGTCGCTCCACCGTTCAGCGATTTGGGCTAGTCGCTACGGTTGCGCGACAAGTGTCTAAATTGCCAACCAGTTGAGTAAGCGACTAAGCCCCCTAGTCACTCACCCATTGAGCGATAGCTTTTTGGTAGCTTTTACATTACTCAGTGAGTGAACTGCACACAGTAAGAGCACTATTCGCTGGGTCCCATGGTCAAGGAAATATCCATCGCACTCATCCGAACAGCCTTCCTTCCATTACTCCCTCTCACCTACCCGAGGCTCTCAGCTCCTCACTGGTGTTTGATGCACATGGTAAGTATTCCTATACATGGGCCCCTTGGCCAAGGAGAAATCTTCTTATCCACTTTTCTCAGCCACACACATACTGAACAGCCCTCCATCTGTTCCCCATTTGCTCTTGCTCACCCAACCGGCTTCACATCTCGTTCCCCATTTCTTGCTTACTCCGATGGCGCCGCCATTGTCGCTCCATAGTTGAGCGACTAGGGGCTAAGTCGCTCAACGGTTGAGTGACTCAACTGATGGGCGACTTGGCCTCTAGTCGCTCAACCGTTGGGCGATTAGCCCAAGTCGCTTAACGGTGGAGCGACAGAGGATTACTAGTATAAAATAAAAAAACGCAGGTATATTATTGTAATTTGAAATAAAAAACAGATTATTTAAAAAAATTCAATTGTGAATACAGTTGTTTATCGGAAATATCAGGACACTTACCAAGTTAAGACGCATTTAATAAGCTATTGAATTTAATGGTCAATGCCTAACAAGTTGGCTCTGGCACAACACGAAGTCTCTAATTACTTGAAATATTTATTGATCCATTCCCAGGATGTTTTTTTCATCCCATGAATATACCAACTGCACATCCAAAAAGATTGTTTAGATGGTGTATTGTAGGCTTAAGATTTTCTGCACAACTTTGTGGTACTGTATTGGTACCAGCAAGTACTTAGAATGTGAGATCAAGAAGTTCTTGGCATCTTAAGCAGATCTGCTTGGTCCATTCCTGGCGAAAGTCTTTTTTTGATAACGCTTAAATTTAGAACAGGGTACTTCAGATATTCAAAAGCAAGGACTTCACTTTCAGTATTAGTGATTAATAGCTTGACAGTGGCTTGCAAGTTCCTTTATTAATTGCTAAAAACTAGGCTTGCTAAAGGTTGATGCACAACCATATTTTTGAGGCAAACATGCAAAGTACTTTCTCATACATAGGTTATTTTTTTTTGTTGCACTGTTTAAATTAAATTAATTTGGACAATGTAGATAAATGACCGTTACGAGTTCCCACTTCAACTGGATCTTGATAGAGATGATGGGAAATATATCTCTCCAGAAGCTGATAGGAGAGTGCGTAACCTGTATACTCTTCACAGGTGATAGTTCATGAAGCTCTCCGTATGCATTATATACACATGCTGTGCATGTTTTATTACTTCATAGTCCATTCCTCTCTATTGTGGATAAGCTAATATGGTGCAAATGTGGTCCTTCGTATATATTTATTTTTGAATATTAACATGCACTTTCAATGTGCTGAACTGCTTTTTACGGGCAGTCATGATCAGGTAATTTGCTGTTTGAGTGCAGGAAATGTTTCATAATGTACACTGTGTTGTACACTTTCAATGTAAACTTTTGGATTGTGTATAGGAACCATTTCACAATTCAGCCTGTGCTGGCTATATGTAGACTGAAGTTTTTCTTGTTGTTGATAAGTATTTTGGACCTTCATACTAATCTTTGTAATTCTTGTTATTGATGAGTATTTTGTCTTTGTAATTCTTGTTGTTGATGAGTATTTTGTCTTTGTAATTCTTGTTGTTGATGAGTATTTTGGACCTTCATACTAATCTTCGTAACTTCTCTTTAATGCAGCGTACTAGTTCATAGTGGTGGAGTACATGGTGGACACTACTATGCATTTATTCGTCCAACTCTTTCTGATCAATGGTATGGTTCAGTTTAAATAGTAGATATGTTCTTATGTGCAGACTTATTAGAGATCTGATGTGCAGACTTACTACAGATGGTCGCTTGATACTAAATCAACCTTTTTTTAATCCTCATCCGGAAAGGCAATTCAAGCGAAAAATGATATAATAAATATTATACCTAGTCCGTGCTTTTCATTTTTAACTGTTGATGTAAGGAAGCCATATCGTATTTGTATGACAACACTATGAATTTAGTGTTGTAGTTTAGGGATTGACAGGATTTGATTCAAACAGACGGGCGCCAGTTGATTGTGGAACTTCAATCACCACAAAAAATGTGGCCTAAGTGATTCTTTTTTTTTTGGTCATTGATCTAATGCGTATTTGCTGAGGTTGCGATATTTGCTGAGGTTGCGATTGCTATGGGCCTTCGTTGAGGATCTTAGGAAGTAGTCGTTGGTAATGGTAGTCAGGTGGATGTTCACTCTTGTCCTTCTGGTGAGGGGCTCGTCCCCTGCTGTGGTGACAAGGGCTGGCACCCGGCTTGATAGATATATATGAAAGAAGAATGACTTCACCTTATAAAAGGTGTCCCTAACAATATAGGAACTATCCATAAGGAAAGTAACTAACAGGCAAGGCTAATAGATAAAGACTTATTGATGTGTTGCTTAATAATCAAGCCTCTTGGTCCTAACTGCTGTTGTTGCTGGATGTTGCCCCGCCACTGCCTGGTATTGTGCTGCTGGTTCTGTGCGCCTGTTGTTTGGCTAGCCTGGGCCCACACTGGCTGTAGGACTTGCCCCAAAACTAGTCCACAATAGTGATTGTGTGAGAAAAAAGACCTTGTTCTTATTTCTCTTTGCCAATCCAATTTTCTCCCCATAATCTAAAAAAGAATTTAGTGTTTTGCTTTTGCATACTCAACACAATTCATTTGAAAGGCAAACTTTTTTTTTGTCTTCTGTGCCACAAGAACTAACTTTTGTCTGTTACGTGGCACTCTCTTTTTTAAACAAGCTTGCTATGTTACATTATTTGTAGTAGTGCATTGTTTATTAATACTTTAATATATTTTTTTAAAAAATATTTGGACCCCAGTAAGAAGCAATACCTTTTTTGTTACATCTTTAAAGAGAAACTTCTTATTTTGATGATACACAGCTTTCCAGGAGTGGTTGTGGGTTTGAGTGATTTCCATGAATGTCCATTCAATACTCATGACTTCAGAATGGAAAATTTCAGATTAGCTAACTTTAGTTTGAAGATAGACTGGTTAGCTGATTGCTTTGTTGTTATAGTACCCTCTGTCATCTTAAATTCTTCAATTTCCATTGGACAATCACTGGAGGGATTTATGCAAGTCATTTACTTTGCAAATTCACAATTTAGGTACAAGTTTGAAGATGAACGAGTTACAAAAGAAGACATGAAACGGGCATTAGAGGAGCAGTACGGTGGTGAGGAAGAGGTACTAATATGCATTGGCAAACACTGAGACCTCTCTTGTTGGCCTTTAACTATATTTTGTTATTAATGTCTGTTTTCTTGGTTACAGCTCCCCCATACTAATCCTGGATTGAATACTACCCCACTTAGATTTACCAAGTATTCAAATGCTTACATGCTTGTTTACGTACGTGAAAGTGACAGAGAAAAAATTATTTGTGATTTGGATGAGAAAGACATATCTGAACACCTTAAGGTAATACTTGTTTCTTTTCAGTTTTCACTTGTTGGATGTCATAGAGGTTTTTATAATATCATGTAAATCTTCCCAGATAAGGTTGAGAAAGGAACAGGAAGAAAAGGAGTATAAGAAAAAGGAGAAAGCTGAGGCTCACATGTACACTGCATTAAAGGTTTGCCTTTGTTTAATTCATTGCATTAACTGATGGGGACTATCATTCTAGTTGCTCTTCTCACTTGGTGCTTCATTTAAACAATCACCCAGGTGGCACGAGATTCTGATTTGGCAGAGCAAATTGGAAGACACATATTTTTTGATCTCGTGGACTATGACAAAATTCGTAGCTTCCGTGCTCCTAAACAGATGACATTCAACCAAACCAAGGTAATTATTCTCAGGGCCTTATGGCTGGATATGAATGTAAATGGTTTTGGCTACTTGTATTGCAAGAGGGCCAACAGACCAATATATACATCCATTATACAAAGTGCAAATAAGCCCCTAGGCTATACACATATCTAACACACCCTTCAAATTCATGGTGGATCAACAACACTGAGTTTGGAAAGGTAGAATCGATGCTGAGTAACCGTCTGCGTCTTAGTGAAGAAGTCTGCTAACTGAAGCTCTGAGGCGGCACATACTGAAGAGCAATAACTTTGTCTTGCACTTGTGAGCGCATGTATGAAGCAGTTACTCCAATGTGCTTAGTGAGCTCATACTTCACAGGATCTCGAGCAATGCTGATCGCGCCAGTACTGTCTGATAAGAGAGGAGTCGGTGCAGGAGTGGAAACACCAAAATCCTCAAGTAGCCATCGAAGCCATGTGATCTCAGCTGTCAACGACACCATGGCTCTTAACTCAGCCTCAGTGCTCAAATGGGAAATAACAGTCTGTTTCTTGGTTTTCCAGGCAATCAAGGAGGATCTAAGGAAAACACAATAGTCAGAAAGAGATCGGCGATCAAAAGGATCACTAGCCCAGGTCGCATTAGAGTATGCCTGAAGGTGCAATGAGCTAGAGCGAGGAAAGAAAAGACGACGAATGATGGTCCCACGAAGATATCGCAGAACACGAAGAAGGTGACTGTAATGAAGTTGAGTAGGAACAGAGACGAACTGACTTAAGATGTGAACTGCATAAGAGATGTCAGGACGAGTGATGCCAAGACAGACAAGGCTCCCAACAAGAGATGGCGGGAGCGAGTGGGATCCTCAAGAGGCTCGCCATCGGTAGGTCGAAGATGAGCACCAAGCTCCATAGGAGTGTCTACTATACGCTGATCAGTAAAACAAGCGCGGGTAAGGATATCTTGAATGTAACGCTCCTGGGAGAGATAGTAGCCCTTGGAGGTAGCAGTAACCTCAATGCCAAGAAAGTAATAAAGAGGACCCAGATCAGACATTAAGAACTGCTCACAGAGACGCTCCTTCACAAAAGCAATGTAGTGAGAGTCATCACTAGTAATGGTTATATCATCAATATAGAGAAGGAGAAGCGTCCGACCCCGAGAAGAGGTGAACAAAAAGAGCAGGGTCATGATTATTGGCAGAGAAGCCAGCGGCAGTGACAACAGATGAAAACCGGGCAAACCAAGCACGAGGAGCTTGCTTTAATCCATAGAGAGAGCGACGAAGGCGACAGACCATACCATCAGGGACAGAATACCCGGGGGCGGCCGCATGTAGACCTCGCGAAGCTCACCATTGAGAAATGCATTCTTAATATCTAACTGAAAGATGGACCACTGTCGAACGGAAGCGACAGCAATGAGAGTGCGAACAGTGGTCATGTGGGCGACAGGAGCAAAGGTCTTATCATAGTCACGACCATGCTACTGCTGAAAGCCATGCGCCACAAGACGAGCCTTGTAGCACTCAAAGGAACCATCCGAGCGAGTCTTGATCTTGTACACCTACTTGCACGTGATGGGAGTGATATGTGCAGGTAAGGGTATAAGATCCCAAGTGTCAGTACGCTTCAAAGCAGCAAGCTCCTCAGACATTGCAAGTTGCCACTCAGGATGAGCAACAGCCTCACGATAAGTCAGAGGCTCAGAAGAGGAAGTGGCTGCAAAACCATAGCGCTCAGGCTGCCTAACAGTGTGGCGATCACAAAGGTCGTATCGAGGAGCAGGATCTGACAAGGATGGAGAAGAGGAACTGGGAACAGAGCCTAGCAAGGAGGGAGAGCCAACTGGAGGAGGGCGAGGACGACGAGAGTAGTGCAAGGGAAAATGTGAAACCTCAACAAAAGAGTGAGAAGAGACCGAAGGTGGAGGAGGATCAGTCGAAGACGAGGCCGAAGGAGGTGGACGAGGGGAAGCATTAGTGAAAGTAGGTGGTGAATGAGGGAAAGTCAGAAAGGAGACCGACTCAGCAAGAGAATCAGATCTGTCTGGAGGAGAACGAGGGTAGTAAGGTCGAGACTCGTCATAGGTGACATCCCGGGAAATCCTCATCCGGCGTGCAACTGGTTCGTAGCAGCGATAACCTTTATGCTCAAGACTATAGCCAAGAAAAACACACTCAACTGACTGAGCAGTCAGTTTAGTGCGCTCACGAGGTGGGAGGAGAACAAAGCAGACAACCAAAACTGCGAAGGTGACCATACTGTTGGGCTCGACCAAAGAGACGCTCGACATGAGTAGATCCTTGAAGGGCGGTGGAAGGCTGTATGTTAATAAGGAAAACAACAGTGGAGATAGCCTCTGCCCAAAAATGAGGGGGAACAGAGGAGGCAAGCATGAGGGCTCTAGCAGTCTCAAGTAAGTGACGATGCTTACGCTCAGAGACACTATTCTAAGCATGAGCACCAGGACAAGAATACTGGGGAAGAGTACCCTGTTCATCAAGAAAAGAGCGAAAGGCTGTAGAGAGATACTCGCCAGCAGAGTCAGCACGAAGCACACGAATAGCCAAATCGAACTGAGTGCGAACCATAGTGGCGAAGCGCTGATAAATAGAGAGAACCTGACTGCGAGAGGACATAAAATAGAGCCAAGTATAACGAGAATAATCATCAATGAAAATCACATAGTAACGATGACCCCCTTTTGAAACGAAGGGGGCTGGACCCTAAACATCAGAGCGCACAAGATCAAAAGGACGAGTAGAAATAGTCACCAGAGGGATAGGGGAGCTGCAGCTGTTTGCCAAGCTTGCAACCCATACAATGTAAAGAGGTATCCCAGAAACAAACCCAAGAACACCACGACCAACAAGAGACGAAAGATGTGAACCACAAAGATGACCAAGACGATGGTGCTACTAAGCAAAGGAGGTAGTGGACGCAGCAAACCCAGAGGGAGTGATGGCGGCTAATTGGCTGGTGGAGAGAGCGGAGGGCAGATGAAGCCAGTTGAGCTCCCAAAGACGCTACGAATCACGGCGGTAAGGGCCAGTACCAAGCAGAGTCCTCGTGCGACGATCCTGAACAGAACAAGAGTCAGACTCAAGAATAACACGACAGTCGTGATCAGTGATCTGACCAGCCAACATAAGCTGCAAAGTAAGCTGAGGAACATGAGAAACTGCAGGAACATGAAAGGAGGAGGTAGACAATGTGCCTCGACCTACAACAGACAGAGGGGTACCATTTGCAGTCTGAACAGTAGAAGAAGGGACTTTGGGCTGTATGGAAGTGAGATGTGGAATCTAGTGTCATGTGA
Organism: Melocanna baccifera; assembly: GCA_036346265.1. Classification (NCBI taxonomy): domain Eukaryota; kingdom Viridiplantae; phylum Streptophyta; class Magnoliopsida; order Poales; family Poaceae; genus Melocanna; species Melocanna baccifera. Next base: position 36,714,733 of record CM070676.1, on the reverse strand, counting down.
AAAGACGCACCAGAGTCTAAGATCCACGGAGATAAAGTACCTGATGAGGGAGGAGGCGGAGGAGTGGAAGACTGCTGAGAAGCAAGAGCCAGACGAACTGAACCCGAGGAGTCCGAGGATGAGCCGACACCAAGGCACCGGAGAAGCGAGAGTAATTGCTGTGCGGCATCATTGGTGGAGCCCTAGCGAGAGGAGGAACTGCCAGAGCCCTTCGGGGGACGTCCACCCCGACGAATCTGATCCTTCCTCTTGTAGCAGTCTTGGTACCTGTGACCATCACGCCGCGATGAGTGCAGCAAGACCAGTAGTAGAAGCAAGCAGCCTACTGTGGCGCTGGGAGCTGGGGAAGAGAGCTCGGCCGGTGCTGAAGTAGGCGCAGAGGCGCACAAGATCGCTCAGATCCGAATCGCATCCACGAAGACGAGTCTCTCAAGACGCACAATCGCGTGAGAGCCTCCACTAGGCTCGGGTGCGGGTGGCGAGTCAGGAGCTGAGCCCGCACAATCTCGAACTCAGGCTGGAGATGCGTCAGGAAGTCGTAGAGACGGTGAGTCTCCTGATGAGCACGAAGCCGCACACAGCAGGGACAGGTTCGGCAAACATTCGGCCCCAAAGAGTCAAGCTGACGCCACACCTCCGACATCTGCTGGTAGAAATTGTCGACGGTGGCATTAAGCTGCCGAAGAGAGTGCGCTCGGTGCACAACTGAGAGATACATAGCATCACTCGTCGGGTGGTAGTGGGCTCGGAGATGCTCCCACATAAGTTGTGTCATCGGCAGCTCTGCCACATCCATAGAGATAGCCACGGTCATGCTATCTACCAGGATGGCAGTAGCACGAGCCTCAGCTGCCTGCCATAACTCATAGGCGTGCAGGGCAGACTGATAGAGCTCCAGGACCTCCTCCAATGCGGCATTGGCCTCGTCCCGAGCCGCCTGATCCGCATTAGCAGGGAGAGTAGGCTGGATGGGCGGTGTAGGACGAGGCGGGCAGGGGTCCTCACCAATGAGATGGCCCCACAGACGCTGGCTATTGAGAAGAATCCTCAGGTGCACCGCCCACTCCCGGAAATTCGTACCATCAAAACGAATAGCGGGAAGTGGGATGGCAAAAGAACTACCGGTAGAAGCCATTTTTTTCTTTCTTTTTTTTTTGGGAAGAACGCTTAACTCTGTTTAAAGTGAACAGACCTCAGTAGGCCCGAACGGGCCAAAGTAGATGAGAGCGGCGCTGCCCCTGGGCACGACGGAGGCGACTGCAGACGGCGGCGGCCCAAAGCGACGGAGGCCCCAAGCGGTGGCGGCCTGCAGCGGCACCCCTAGGCAGCAGCGGAGGCGGCTCCAAGCGGAACGGCCGACGGCGGAGGCCCTGCGAAGCGGTCCGGCGGCGGTGGCCCTGCGCGAAGTGGTCCGGCGGCGGCACTGAGCCGAGATACCGGTAGGGGCGGCGGTGGCCCGAGCTGGAGGTGGCCCAGGCGGTGGCGGCGGCGGCCGAGCTGGAGGCGGCCCAGGCGGTGGCGGTGGCCCGAGCTGAAGGTGGCTAGATCCGGCGGCTCGAGCTGGATCTAAGGCGGAGGCGACCGGATCCGACGGGCGGCGGCCGGATCTAAGGTGGAGGTGGCCGGATCTGACGGGTGACAGCCGAATCCGACGGGCAGTGGCGTGGCGCGAGTGGTGGTGAAGTGATTTTGTGGTCAAATGAGAGGTACGGGGAGGAGAGTTCCTGTGGCGGCGGCCAACCAGGAACCCTAACCCTAACCTTGCTCTGATACCATGTAAATGATTTTGGCTACTTGTATTGCAAGAGGGTCAACAGGCCAATATATACATCCATTGTACAAAGTGCAAATAAGCCCCTAGGCTATACACGTATCTAACTGTTAAGGAGATAGAGTCCATATTAGGAGATAGAGTCCGTATTTTATTCCATATATGCCTTATCTCTATATGGCATATTCTCCTGTACTTCTCTATATATATGGCCCCTTAGGCCTCATATCAATACACACAATATTCATAACACTAACAATGAATACCGATGATAGATCAAGAGATATTCCCTTTTTTTCTAAAAAAACTTGTGCTTCTATGTGTATAGATTAGTATTGGTATGATCATGTCTCCTAATTGAGGAATTGCTGCAATTTACTTTTCATGCCCCTTTTTTTAATATTACCGGAGTCATTGTCTGAATTTTGGTATTTTGTCCATTTGTTCTTTTATTTCAAGCATTTGCAATAGTTAGGTTGGTGTAGTTGAATAGTGTTCATCATGTTTTTGGGCATTATAGGCATGGTACAGTAATTTGATTACTTCCTAGTTCCTAATTTGTTAGGTGATTCTCTACTACTTCAAAGAGAGTTGGTGGTTCATTTGCCCCTCCCAACTGCCCCTTGCACCTCCCTAAAAAAATCTAAACAAACAGGAAAAAAACAATCTACCAAAAAAATAAATTCCACCACTCTATAAATTCTCTAAAAAAACAGAGCTCTACCGGGTGCGTGGCAGAGCTGAGGGTGTGGAGGCACGATACGGCCGAGCGCGGAGGCAGAGCCGACGTCGTAGGCTGGGCAGGCCAATCCTAGCAATGTCGACTCGATGTACTCGGATAGTATGACTTTTTTATCCGTAGTAAAGCACGGACATTTAACTAGTTACTAAAAATACCCATCTTGTTTTGGTTCATTATTCATTAATTATAATTTGAAGCCATCATGCTTGCTAGTATAATAAAGGAATTCTTATGACTGGGCATTTTTGTGAAGTGAATTGCTGAAATGAAAGTATATTAATTGTTTACTTAGTTTACATGTTACTCCCTTATCCAGTGTTTTCTGAATGTGTGCAATTGAACTTCGTTGGCTAACCATTAATATACCAAGAAAATATTTATGTTGGCCCCATGAAAAAAATATTTGCAGACAAGATTTGTCAATAGAAGTACTTTCATAACATTGTACTTACATAATTTTTTTATTAACGTAGTACTTCGAAAATTAAAGGTCAAACTTTTAGATTGGACACTGTTTCAAAGTATCAAATGATGCTTAATTAGAAGGAAATTGCATGATGCACATAACATAGCGGTAGCATTACCTGATATTTGTTGCCATCTGTCTGGCGAGGAGATTCATGCCATGTTGTTTCATCAGCAGCCTATCAGAAAAGGGGATTGGCTTGTGTCCAGTGTGATTGTACATTGAAACATTCAATCTGCCCCCCTCGCGTCTGTGTGCTGTACTAGTGGGCCTTCTCACTAGTAGCTGTGCCCTCATTCTTCGCCATCATTGCTAGACAATCCTGTTGCTGATGGCTTGCAGACTCCTCCCAATTCTTCCATCGTTCACCCTCCTTGACTTCCTTGCCCTGACATCCCTGTGCGGTTCCTCGCTGCCAGCGTGTTCTTGAGCATCACATCGTCCCATCTCCAGTCTCCTTCTATCTGTTCCGCCGGGCCGCGATGAGTGCTTATTTGGTTTGAGATATTGATCTTTCATGTACTGATATGTTTGGTTTGCTTGGAGAAGTTGGAATTTTGTTCTCTTCTGGCTTTGGACTAAGATTTTGGCTTTGATCAATCTTGTTGGTTTTTTTTTTAAAACTAGATTTTGGCTTTCAATTCACAGAAAACAAAAACGTCTACTTGTTTTTTTTTTTGGGGGCTGTTACTATCAAGGAAATGGAAATAAAAATGGTTTACTGGAGTTAGTGTCGAAATATGAATATTTGTTTGATTTGCATGTTGTTACAATGTAAAAAATGTGCTTTTTATTTAACGATGTTTTCTTGACAGGTGGAATTATCAAAAGAATTTGGTATCCCTGTACAGTCCCAACGATTTTGGTTGTGGGCCAAGCGGCAGAACAATACCTACAGGCCCAACCGGCCATTGACTCTTGAGGAGGAAGCATCTACTGTAAGTGGAATATTGACATAAATTAACTGTTTGCTTTAACTTTGCTTGACAGCGATTGTGCATGTTTCCTACAGTGATTTTGCTGGTAGGGTTGCTTCATGCATGGTTAGGTTTAACTATTTAAATACTTGCATTTGTTAAGATATTCTAGTTCTTATATATCGTGTTAGGCTTAGACACGATTCAAGGAACATTCTCATTATTGTCCTTAAAAGACCATCCTTCGTTTCTTCTGCTATGTATGTTCATATCGGTTGGGACTGGTGTTTGGTACTTCAGTTCAGGGGACTTTTGTTCAAGTGCATGGTTTGCATGTACTGGAACAGAGCTGTTAGTAGTGGCAAAAATGAGATAAACTGAACAGTCAATAATTTGTCACAGCATTTTGTGGAACTAATAAGAGTTTCCGGACAGCTTATCTTACTGGTATATGCAAGCATCCAGTAACAATTTAACGTTATATATTGGTTAGACATAAGAGTAATGCAAGCAACCAACCAGGTCCTGTGTCCACCACATGTTTTCTATATCCTTTATTTGGATGATGTAATATCAAATTTGTATGGTTCTTTGATTAAGTATCCGTCTTCTCATTCATATAAAGTCATTTGCTTTAAAGATCTGCTTTGTAGTTTTGGTTGTTGTCTTGAGTTTCAGTTTTCTTGATTCACAATTAATGAAATGTTTTTTCCAGGTTGGACAGCTTAAAGATGCAACAAACAAATTACAGAATTCTGAATTGAGGTTGTTCTTGGAGGTTGAGTTTGGACAGGTTAACTGCTTTATCAATTGCTTTTTATTTGCTCATTGTGTCTCATTGCCACCATGACCATGTCTAGCCAAAGTGCGTTGGTCTTGGTTACTGGTGTACCACAGTACCATCTAACATTACTTATGGCACATACAGGAGAATCATCCGGTTTCACTACCTATAAAGACAAAGGATGATATATTACTTTTCTTCAAGCTCTACGATCCTGAAAAGGAAGAGCTAAGGTTCTCTCTTTCTCTCTCTCTCTGGTGTAAGCTGTTTTTTTTTCATTCTTTATTGGGTTAAGCGATGAAGCTGATTGGATGTTATCCCTGTGATTATGAAACAGATATGTTGGAAGGCTTTTCGTGAAAGCATCAGGAAAGCCGTCTGATATAGTGCAAAAACTGAATGAGATAGCAGGATTTCAGCCTGATGAAGATATTGAACTGTATGAGGTTAGTTTTGGTTTTGCTGGAGCATCAGTTAGCATCTGACTTTGGACTTGGTGACGTTCGAGTTCTAGATGACCTGTCCCTAAATCTTTCAAAGTTTTTGTAGCGCCATTACTTATTTTCCTTAAACCTCTGTAGGAGATAAAGTTCGAACCAAGTGTGATGTGTGAACCAATTGTCACTGATGTTTCCTTCCATTCGAGCCAGGTTTGTTCCGTTAATGTTATGTTTCTGTTAATAATGTTCTTTGTTTTACTTATGACCTGTTCTGTGCTGCTTTCAGCTTGATGATGGTGACATAATATGCTACCAAAAACGTTGTTCGCCAGATAAAATGGAGCAATACCGCCATCCCAATGTCTCATCTTTCTTTGAATATATCCAAAATAGACAGGTAAATTTATCTGACAGAGACTTAAGGATTATGCTTTTGGAGCGGTTATTTTTCTTTGAAGTACCTTTTGCATTACTTTCTTTGGACAGTTAACTTCGTATATCCCTTTTGGCCACGTGTCATCAATCAATAACATTCGCAGCAGAAGATCTTTACTTGTTCTGCTCCTCTGTTTATCTTTATGAACACCAGTAACTAATCTCTTAGCTAAGAACAAGAAGTCAAGGGCTTTTCAACAAATCTTTTCTATGGTTGGTTAGTTGTTGACATGATCTTTTGTTAGGCTTAAAACTGTTTGAATATGCAAATCCATGTTGCTTCATGGAACTAGTGCTACAGCCTTAGTATTAGGCTAGGTCTTCCATCTATATTATTCCCATAGGAAATAATGTAACACCTCGGTCCAACCCTTGAGCCCGAAATGTTACCACGACTCTAAAACTGTACCATTCACATCCCTTGCTGCTAGAATCTGGCAACAACCCTTTTGTTCCACCCAATGACCTGACAAGCATACACGCTTATCGGTGAGCGTTGAAGCAACAATTCCCAATTACCAACTACCAAAAGAGGGATATTCCACACTATTTGAGATATCTCCAACAAGACATAATTTTGATGCTAACTACCCGAGCATACTATTAAAATTGGAGTATAACAACTAGATGTGATTTGTGAATTACTGTTGCACATGGGGATATATGTGTGCTACTCCTGCTCATACATGTCGCCTTCAGTAAACACCTAAAAACATCAACAAAACAAGAGAGTCCAAAGACTCAGCAAGTACACAATCGAATAATTGCAACAACATAGCAATTCAACAAACCCCTATATCTGGGAGCTGTAAGACAGTCCTTGTAACCATCACTAAACCATATATATGCAAAACTGTAACCTGAACTCTGCAACTATTCCACTACCTCCTGTCTCTTTCATGTAGTGCAATACAATGCAATGCCGTGTATCTCCAAATGCATCTTATACATGTATAGTGGAGTGGTTTCACCCACAGTGAAACCCCTCTGCCTCCACCCCTAAAGGTGCCTACCGAAGGTCTTGATCTTCCCACCGTCGTGGGATGCTTACCGTCGTAGGCTTTTTCAGATGAGTGCAATGCATGATGCGTCTCCAGATGTATCTTATACTAGTATAGTGGAGTGGTTTTACCCATCGGTGAAACCCCTTTTCCTCCATCCCTGGATGTGCCTTGCCGAAGGGAGCTTCTCGTAGAAGCTATGGTTCACTCTTTAGGTAGGACTTTCTGTATGCACATGCCTCTTGCCTACCTCTGTAGGACTTTCATGATGCTCATGGTGTGATGCAAATGCAACATTCTTCAAATATTTATATTCAACCATAAGCCTCATTTCATAATATACAGTAAAAAATGGTATAAAAGAATAAGCACCAATCCTGTATCACAAACCACTATCCCATCATGCACTTGTCTGTTGGTCTGACGGACGATGCGTGGACGACCAAATCCGAACCGTCACCTGTACAAATATCAATCCATCTCAACACATCATAGCAATACAGGCACACATTCTAATGGTGGCGTTCTTACGTACAAACCAACATGTGCTACACTTTTTACTAGGTATCATTCTATTATTCCGGGTGCTTAAACGACCGTGTCTTTCGAACCTAAGATATAACATAGCAAATATTCTGGGTTCGTTTATCTGCATAATTCTACTCACATATTTCTGGTTACTATGATTTAAATATTACACCATCTAAAACTCCGATCTCAACCCGAAGGCTGTACTATCCCATACCTGACTACGGCCATCTTAAAGGCATAAAATCCAAATCATACTACCGAACTTGGCATTCTAGCTTCTATAGAGCTCTAGCAAGAGCCTATGTTAATTAGTCCACACTAATTAACCCATACTAATCATTTGCTCTTCTCGAAGACCACTTAAACTAATTAGGCATATGCTAATTAGCCCTCACATAATCGCTTGCATTCTCAACCATTAACATGCACTAAGCACTCACTAATCAACCGGTCGGTCACGCATGCACCGACACATCAACACACGGCCATCGCACTTCACTAGCTCTACACATACATCAGCCACAACCTCATCGTCTGCACGAGACCCAACGACAAGCCATGTTCTAACCATAGTTTACATCTGTCTAGCTATTCGACAATTCGAGTTCTACATAAGTTGAAAACCAAGCAAGGAGAAGGAATCGAAGCGTTACCATAGCTTCGGATAACTGGACCACGCCCCTTCTCCCTTGTGTTGGCCGGATATGGCGGATCGGGAGTCAGATCAGCCTTTCCCTTCTCTTTTTTTCTTTTTCCTTCCCTCTCTTTTTCTTTTTTTTCTTCCCTCTCCTTTTTTCTTCACGCCGGCTTCTCTCTCTTCCCTTTTTTTCTTTCCACACCGCCGGCCTCACTTTCTTCCTTTTCTCCTTCCTCTTCCTCACACGCCGCTGGCCTCTCCCCTTTCCTTCACCCAGCTGGCGACCTCCCCTTCTCTTCCTCTCCTCCCTTCTTTCTTTCTTCTCACCGGTGGCTCCCCTCCGCCTTTCCTCACGGCAGCTCCCCTGCCTCCTCGCGACGACAATGGCAGCCCAATGAGCGTCGTGGCGGCGAAGACGATGCTAAGCGGCGCGCGCGCGCAGCAGCGAGGGGGGGACGGCGAGGTACGGTAGTGCCGGTGGTTGGGCGAGCGGCAGTGTGCACGTCCGGGGGGGGGGGGGTTGAGGAGCGGTGGCGCACGCACGCACGGGGGAAAAGAGGAGCGGCGGCGGCAGCGCACGCGCGGGGTCAGGCAGCCACCGATGGGCGTTGAGCGGTGGCGTTGGAAGACGGGCGGTGGCGAGGGCTCACGCATGGAGACAACGACATCCGAGCGAGCATGGGGGCAACGGCACGGAGGGGAAGAAGCACAAACGAGTTTGGCCTTCTCCCCTCTCCTGGCTCTTTTTATAGAACTTTGGCGTGGGTCGGGTTGGGCCGGGCTTTGGCCCAAGTATTACAAATAATGTGCGAGAAAAAGTGATTGACTGCACATGTGCAAAGTGGGGGTTTGTGTTGGGGTGTGTATTGCCAATAGAATAGATATTACAGGCTTGCCAAAAAAAATATAGCAACGCATTATGCTGTAGCTGGATGCTGGTTCGGAGAAAACTTTAAACTAATTTATAATAGCTTTACCACTTAAAAAAAAGAGAAAACTCTGGTGACTTCATAGTTCAGTGCATGCCTCCTAAACGAGCTCAAATTTATGGCAACATGAAGTTGTCAAACTACAATGCTTAATTCCTACGAGGATAGTATTATACATGACATAATTGCTTGAAGGACATAATTGTTATGAATATTGTGTGTATATTGAAGAGGCCCAATAAGCAATATATATAGGGTACAAGATATTATAGGAGAATATGCCATATATGGATAAGGAAACCCAAACATATAAGGAAATAACTGAAGTAATTCTATTATATCTCTAATACCCTTAACACCCCTTTTCAAATACAAAGCGTATGCAATAACATTGCATTTGAAAAGAGTTGTTACTAAAATAATAAAGATCCGAAGTCCGAGTCTTGATAATGTCGTAGCATGCAGCTCTTGAAAAATAGTCAAATCAAGCTGAAGAGGAGTAGATAGAAGCATGGCAGCGCATATCGAAGCACAAGACGGCGGCGACGCAATGCACGACGTGCAAGAGAAGCGCGGCGGTCTTAAAAGTTTGGGGCGGTAGCTAGAGAAGCGGCGGCGTCATAAAGACATCTACGATCTGCACGCGGCTCAGAGAGGAGCGGTGACTGCTGTCATGCAAAACAAAATTCTTATGCTTTTTGATTGACATTAAATTTGTGGATCCGCATGGCTTAGACGAACTGAAAGATAAAAAACTATGGATTTGAATGGACGCAACGGAAGACTCAAAAAACCCTAAAAGACTCAAAATACTGAGGTAGCTACGAATACTAGCAGCAAACTATAAGCAGTAGCAACCTCCAAAGACCACCATGTAACAGCACAAGAAGATGCTGCCTCCCTTAGCCTCACGGTCCGCACGGCAATAAAAGAGGAGAGAGTAGAGAGCAGCTCTCCTCTCCCATTCTCTTGCTCGCCTTCTATATAGATTGGACTTTGCTCCCACGCGAGTGAGCCTATGGGTTGAGCTGGTCGCCGGAGGCGGAGGATGGTGAAGTTCATCCTGAGCCTGGTGGAGCTTGGGGTCAGCGCGATGGTGCGCCTGCTCTTCAGGTTCTACGTCTTCAGCATGGCCGTCGTGACGGACATCTTGTAGGCAGCTGCGGCGTCCGGGTGCCTGCTATGGTGCCCGGCGGCGGGGCTCGTCAACGTAAATACCTTTATATACACACATAAAAAGGAGTGTCAAAAAAATGTACATACCACCTCTGAAAAATTACTCATACCACCTAGATAGTCTTAAATACTCGTATACTACGTGTACATACCTTTCGTTATATGAGATACTCTCTATATTGTGAGATACGATATAGGATATAATTACATTCGGGTGTAGAAAAGAGACTTCATATGTGTGTGTGTGTGTGTGTATAAACCTTGCAGCAGTTCTGCATTTTTATCGTACATATTGTTGTCTGATGGTTACCTATACTTCATTTGTTGTTTTTCCCCTGAAAATTGATTGTTGTTATGCATAGTTTGTCAATTTTAGAGCAACATTCGGGTGAATGGCATCTATATTAAAACTTGCAGCAACTCTGCTTTTTTTTAATCTTACAGATTGTTGTCTGACGGTTACTTATACTTCAGTTGTTTTTTTCCTGAAAATGATTGTTGTTAACTTGTTTACCATAGGTTGTCCATTTCAGATTGCTTGAGAAGCCAAAAGAAGACGGCTTCTCTCTGGAGCTGTATGTGTCAAAAATCATTTGAACCTGCATTTAACACAGTGATAAATTTTCTTACGGCAATAGTTCAATAATTTCTTTTACATTTTCATACTTGTGTAGCTCAAAGCATTCCATGTCAGTGATAATTTTTCTTACGGCAATAGTTCAATAACTTCTTTTACATTTTCATACTTGTGTAGCTCAAAGCGTTCCACATATGATGATGTTGTTGAGAAAGTTGCGCATCATCTTGGTCTGGATGATCCTTCGAAACTTCGCCTTACACAACACAACCCATATTCACAGCTGCCAAAACCTCACTACATCAAGTACAGAGGTCTTGATCATCTTTTGGACATGCTAAGTCATTTCGATCAGGTTTGGCACCTTTTTCAAATGTTCTGATTGACTGCCTTTTACACGAGATTGCTTGAGCTTCCTTTGATTTAGCAGATGTCTGACATACTGTATTACGAGATACTGGACATTCCTTTGCCAGAACTGCAAGGTCTGAAAACATTGAGAGTCGCTTTTCATCATGCTACAAACAATGAGGTTAGTTTGCACCCATTCCATGCTTACAACCACTTCTATGTTTCTGATCATGTCCTGCGATAATGCTTACCTATCAGGTGTCACTGCACTTTATACGATTGCCAAAAGGCAGCACTCTTTTTGAGTTGATTGAAGACATAAAATCAAAGGTGCATTGATTGCAAGAATTGTTAATTTTCTTTCAAGTTTTGTTGTTGCATGACAATTTGATTTTGTATGCTGTCTGTTTCTTTTATCAGGTTGAGCTGTCTTGTAGTGATACTGAACTCCGGTTATTTGAGGTCTACCATCATAAGATATGCAAGGTACTTCAATTATTATATTGCGCCATAGAAGTTATCCTTCCTCTATTGAATTATTCTTGATTAGTTTTGCTTAAAGGCTTAATCTCAGGCCATTGGCTATTATGATGCTTTATTTTATTCAGATGCCCCCTTTTTTTTACTACTGTACAGCTTGTTTCTAAAATGGGGGAGTTGTATTGTTGTGAAAATCAATTCCTACTGTCATTTATGTTTTCTTTGAGAATAGATTAAAGATTGTATGCCATCAAAGGAGGATGTGACTGTTAGATATATATTATATAGCTGTGTATTTACCCTGCATATATACCATACCTGTACATGTATATATTAGCTCATTGGCTTCATGATGAATACAAGTTCCATTCATAACATGGTCTCAAAGCCCATACCTAGGGATTCATGTCACTGGTTCGTTTCTCTAGCTTCTACCATCGCCACTTGCGCTCCTCTGGTCGGTTTTTCTCGCTGTCGTCATCGCCCAGAGCCTCTTCACCGCGCCGTCACACGGATCTGCCAGGCTCAGTTAGCTTCGCATCAGGTGACCACGCCGCCGTCCATAGCCCCGCCGGATCGTCGGTCTCCGTCTCCGATTTGCTGGAGACCCGACTGGAGCCGCGCACCACTCGCAGATCCACCAGAGCCGCTGTTGCCGCAGGGAGGCCGCCGCTGTGGTCTTTGCCTTACCTGGTCGCTGGTGTCGCCGTAGCCAGCTGTCGTTAGCGGTAACCGCCTTGCCTTGCCTTCGGCTGACGGAGGTCGGATCTACCGAGGTTCGCTGTCGCCGGGGCTTGTCGCGCCCCCTTGCCTTGCCTTCGGCCGACTGAGGCCGAATCTACCGAGGTTGGCTGTCACCGGGGCTCCTCGCTCTTGGATCGATCCACTCGCTCTGGCCGTCGTTGGGTCACCGGTGAGCTTCGCCTGAGACTGTCGGCACTTTCTTTTTTGTCGGGTGTGACCACTGGTTTAGTCGGTCTCTTTTGATTACCGACCGAAACAAAAGCAAAAGCAAAAAAAAAAGAATGAAAAAATATAAAGAAACGAAAAAAGTCTTCTTTTCTAGGCACCGTTTCTGTTCCTCATTGCCCGGTGATTTTTGATGGTCTCAACTATTGGGACTGGTTTCAGCATATGTACCTGCACATGTGTAGTTAGCGTCTTTGGGAGTTTCTTACCGGTGAGTTGCCCTGTCTGTCTTGCCCTAATCCACCTGTTGCGCCTATACTCCCGAAAGATGCTTCCGAAGATGCTCATACAAAGGCATCTGGGGTTTTTTGAGGTTACCTGTCATGAACCGGGGTAAACACCACCAAGAAGATAGCCGGATGGCGTCGGCGTAGAGGGAGGAGGAGAGACTAGACGAGGAAGATTAGAATATTTCTCTTCATTGATTGAGTCCCCAATAGCATGCGGTGGCCCTCTTTATATAGATGAGCCCCCCTAACAGATAGAGTCTAATTCCAATCCTATCTCTAACAAATATAGAAACTCATATCATATCTCTAATAAAAGGATTCTAATCTTTAACTCAAATAGAATCTAATCTCTAGTTCCTAATAATAACTCGACTAGGCCTTGGGCCCAAGGCCCACATCCCTGACATTACCATGGAGACTTTTCAGACTCAGTATGCTGTTTACAAGACATGGATCGATGATGATGCTCGTGCTTCTGCTATTCTGGTTGCTAGCATGGAGGTGTTTGACTAGCTTCTTTCTTCTGCTGTCTTTGTCAGTCTTGTCGCATCCACCATTGCTTCCGCATCTACTGCAGCTTCCATCGTATCTTTTGCTTAGTGGCATCATCGTTTAGGATATCTTTGTGGGTCAAGTATGTCTTCTTCGTCGTGGTCTTTGAGAATCTGTGTCTGGTAATGTTTCTTTCCATTGTCAGGGCTGTAAGCTTGGCAAACAGCTTAACCCCTCTATCCTTTTAGCGAGTCAGTGTCTTAGCGTCCTTTTGATCTTGTTCATTCTGATGTATAGGGATCAGCTCCTTTAGTCTCGAAAGATCATCGATATTATATCATTTTTATTGATGATTTTTCTCGGCATACATGGATATACTTTGTCATCTCGTAGTGAGGTTCTATCCATCTACAAGACTTTTGCCACTATGGTCCATACTCAGTTTGACTCCTATTCGTGTTTTTCACATTGATTCTGTTGGGAGTACTTGTCGGGAGTTCTTCGTGGTTTTCTTGTTGAGCAGAGCGCTTTCTTTCAGTTTTCTTGTCCCGGTACTCATGCTCAGAATGGTGTGGCTGAACGCAAACATCGCCATCTTGTTGAGGCAGCTCGTGCTCTTATGTTTGCTTCTGCTGTTCCACCACACTTCTGAGCTGAGGCTGTTTCTACTGCTACTTTTCTTATCAACATTCAGCCCTCTTCTCTTCATGTTGGCATTCCAATTGAGTGTCTATGTGGCAAGACTCCGGATTATTTCAGTCTACGTCTCTTTAGGTGTGTGTGCTATGTTCTTCTTGCACATCGTGAGCGCACCAAGCTGACAGCTCAGTTTGTTGTGTTTTTCTGGGCTATAGTACTGAGCACAAGGGATATCGTTGTTGGGACCCTGTTGGCCGACGGATGCGGATTTCTCGAGATGTTACTTTCGATGAGTCTCGTCCTTTCTATCCTTACCCCCCTTCTTCCTCCATGTTAGCATATCTTGTTGAGTCACTTTCTTTCCTGACTTTTCCTTCCAGCCCCATAGCCGCCACTCCGCCACCACATCCTTTAGTCTCTCTGGTGCCTCCTTCCCAGTCAGCACCTTCATCATCGGCACCCTCTCCCGAGGTTATTCCTGGCTTTGTTTCTTCTTATCCTTTCTACTATACTCGTCGTCCGCGAGTTGCGGATTCTTCTGATGTGCCCTCTTCTGATGGGTCATCCTCTTCAGCCTCCCCTCGCTATGCTCTTCGAGATTGCCAGTCTATTCGGTTTTCTGAGCGTTTTGGTTTTGCTGCCGCTGCTCTTGCCGAACCGACTTATCGAGATGTTATTCATCATGAGTGGCAGCATGCAATGGTAGAGGAGATTGCTGCCCTTGAGCGTATTGGCATGTGGGATCTTGTTCATCTTTTTGCGCGCCACTCCTATCATGTTCAAGTGGGTCTATAAGGTTAAGACCCGCTCTGATAGTTCTCTTGAGCGTTGCAAGGCTTGTCTTGTGGCGTGTGGTTTTCAGCAGGATCATGGTTGTGACTATGATGAGATTTTTGCTCCTGTTGCTCACATGACCACTATTCGCATTCTTCTTGCTGTGGCTTCTGTTGGACAGTGGTCTATCTCTCAGTTGGACTTCAAGAATGCCTTTTCTCAATCGCGAGTTGCGTGAGGTCTACATGCAGTCGCCATCTAGGTATTCTGTTCTTAAGGGTATGATTTGTTGGCTTCACTGATCTCTTTATGGCCTCAAGCAAGTTCCTTGTGCTTGGTTTGATCATTCTCTTCTGTTGTCATTGCGCTGGTTTCTCCTCATAGTCAGATGCTTCTCCTTTTGTATGTTGATGATACGATCGTTACTGGAGATGATTCTCAGTATATCACTTTTGTCAAGGAGCGTCCTCATGAGCAGATTCTCATGTCTGATTTAGATCCACTTCATTACTTGGGATTGAGATTATTTCTACTCTTGAGGGTTTCTATTTGTCCTACGAAAAATATATCTAGGATCTTCTTGATCGTGCCTCTTGTTGATCAGTGCACAGCTGAGACTCCTATGGAGCTTCATATTCATCTTTGTCCCACTGATGGTCTCTTCTTGATTCTACTCGCTATTGTCATATTGTTGGGAGTCTTGTTTATCTTGGTGTCACTCATCCTGACATTTCGTACCCTGTGTATATCTTGAGTCAGTTTGTTTGTACTCCCACTTAGCTCCACTATAGTCATCTTCGTATTCTACAATACCTTCATGGAACTATCTCTCGTCATCTCTTTTTCCCTCGCTCTAGCTCTTTACAACTCCAGGCATATTCTGATGCCACCTGGGCTAGTGATCCTTCTGATCGCCGGTCTCTCTTTGCTTATTGTGTTTTTCTTGGTGGTTCTCTCATTGCCTGGAAGACTAAGAATCTGACAGCAGTTTCTTGTTTGAGTACTGAGGTTGAGTTGCGATCTATGGCTTTTGTTGACTGCGGAGGTTACTTGGCTACGGTGGTTACTTGAGAATTTTGGTGTTTCTGTTTCTGTATCGACTCCTCTTTTGTCTGACAGTACATGTGCTATTAGCATTGGTAAAGATCCAGTGAAGTATAAGGTTACAAAGTATATTGATGTTAATGCTTCCTACATACGGACACAGGTGCAGGATCAGGTTGTTGCACTTCAGTATGTGCCTTCCGAGGTTCAGTTGGCAGACTTCTTCACAAAGGCATAGACCAAAGCTCAGCACATCTTTCATCTCTCCAAATTTCATGTTGTTAATCCACCATAAGTTTTGAGGGGTGTGTTAGATATATATTATATAGTTGTGTATTTACCCTGTTATATAAAGGGTTTCTTGTATATATGCCATACCTGTATGTGTATATATATTAACTCATTGACCTCATGATGAACACAAGTGCTATTTATAACTGTGACAAGACTGCTGACAGTGGCAGCCAGGATGTATGAAGGCAGTGCACCAATCCTGGCCGGTGCGGTACTATATTATTTCATGACAGTGGCCAAACCGCAATAATATTAGAAATTCCATAAAACGTAAAAGATGAAAATTGAAACTATGGATTGCCATCCATGATGTTTGAACCTCACTTCGTTGTAAGATTGTCCGGTTTGGGGTGATCTGCCCCTTTCACTCCAATTAAGATATTTCCAGGTTGATTAAGAAGCTTAGTCATCCTATGACAGGTTGCAAGGCAAATTTTGACTGACTGTTCCAAGCTTTAATATAGTAGTTTGTTTGCCTCTTACTGGTGGAAAAGGTCATATCTTGAATCCCCAGAGAAAAAGAAACATTGGCCTTTATGTAGAGGCTGAGATCTTGTAATGGTGGAAGATGAGCTGCAGGAAGTTGTTTACGACATAAGTATAATATATGGTTTTAGACTATTGATAAGAAAAGTACATAATTTTCACAACATGATTTGATCTTACTCCTGCAAAGTTTCATCTCTCCTTTCTTTATGAAACACCTCGCCTTTTGAATCTTTCATTATGATGGATGCACATACTACATAATAATCCAGATGACCTTTTATGCATGATCAATCAATTGCCTATTTTTCAGGTTTACCAACCTGCTGAGAAAATAGATTCAGTTAATGATCAAAGTGGACCTCTGTGTGTTGAAGAGGTATGCACCATGTTTAGCAATTTTCTGTTCGCTAGTCTTTTTAGTGATCTGAAGTTCAGTATGTCTCCTAAAAGTAAATGATCTACAGTTAGGGGTTGTTTGGTTTGAGGAATGGGTTGGTCATTGGAACAGCTCATTGTCATATTTTTGTTTGGTTTGAGGAATGGAATGAGCTGGTCCATCACCACCTCATCCCCATAAGCCATAAGCACATGGCTAGTTGAAAATGAGGAATGGGGTCATCCCACCGAAACAATGGGATCATCCCATGATGGACCAATTCATCCAAGGATTAGCACATTTGTCAAAGCAAACATGCAATTATCACTTTACAAAATTAGCTATTGCTTCTTACCTTTTTTTCTCCATAGTTTCCTAATTTTTATTGTTGGTCAGATTTCTGAAGAAGAGAAAAATGCTGGTACACGAGACCGTTTGGTTCATGTGTATCACTTCTTCAAAGATAACCAGGTACCTGTATTCTAAAAGCATTTTTCTAGTCATAAAGCTTCTGTGAGCCTGTAGTGGTTTGATATTTCTCAAGAGCCAATGTGCATGTGCTGTCACGATTCCAGATATAGTTCGGAATCCATCCGATGCTTTCCAGCTACTTCAAAAACAACTGTAGGGAACATAGTGATCTTAAAAATGGTAGCTATCCATGGGTCACAGCGATGAAGAAGGTAGTAGAAATTGGTGAGTTTTGCGAGGGGTGGACATTGCATTATTGCTAATTTACTTGAACAAACCTATGCTGGAAAAAAATGCATGCCATTACAATGGAAAGGGTCGAGGAACACCAAGGTAGTGATTGGAATGCCTATTCAGCAATAGTATGCCTGCTCAAAGTCTCAGATACCTGTCCATGTGAGCCTTTTTGGCCTAGCCTTGGTCTCTTCAGAAAGCTAGCTTTGGGGGCTTTTGTGGATAAGCCCTCAAGAGATGGCTTCTTGGATCTCAAGAAGCTGTTTGGCAGTATTGTATATTTGCGTGTCATATGGCTTAAGGGTTTTGCTGAATAGGTGGTTTGAGTTATAAATAATCTGAAAAAAAACTACTTGGAAGAAATCTCCCTGTATAAATATGCTGAAGTAAGGTTGCAACAAAAGACAAATGAAAACCTCAAGGAAGTTTCATTATGTCCCCCCCCCCCCCCCCCAGAACAATAGAATGGTACTTGCAAGCTAGAGTACAAAAACTGAGAGATTGAAGGTTGAACCCGAAAGTACCTTGTTGGAGTATGAGAAAGAGCTCTCAAAAGCAGATACACCCAACCAAAGATCTGCAAATCGCAACCAGGAGAGCCCTTCAACAAGAGAAATCAAAAGTAGAGAGGGATTTTTCTTTGCCAAATGGTTTTGAGGCATTATATACAATGTCATTTTTTTTGTAAATAACCCTGAAATTGAGGACTTTTGTGCTTGCATCCACCAAAAGCCCCACCATCCCACCAAATGCCAGTCCTTGACAAGCTTGGCAAGTTAAACTTTTGCTACATAAATAATATATGTATGATTCAGGAGTTGTTGTCATTGAATCAAGTACTGCTATCTCTGCAGCACATTCAATACTATGGAGAACCTTTCTTCTTTCTTATTCGTGATGGCGAGGCTTTGTCAGATATCAAAGTGCGTATTCAGAAGAAGCTTCAGGTTCCTGATGAGCAGTTCCTAAAGGTACTTGTTTCAAATCTTTATATCATATATGATCAATTTCTGCACATTTCAATTCCTATTGCGTGCTCTTTTCAACACTTGTGGGCATAGTTACTTTATTGACAGTTGTTTACTGTTGTCATGCTAATCATTCAGTATTTTCCTTTATTCTATCAATATATTGTCTGAATATTAGTACGGATAGCCTTAGTGCATTCCCTTGTCGAATAGCACATTTTCCATTACCACTGTGCCCTATCTAAATATTTATATGCACATCTTGGTTCATTTGGAGTATTGGCTATTACCATAGTGCCCATTTTTGTTGATGTTTTTCATTATTTTTCCCTTGTATCTTATTGGATAATATCTGATGTCATTTTGCTTTAATCAGTGGAAATTTGCTTATTTTGCCTACGGTCGACCGGAATACCTCCAAGATTCAGATATTGTATTGAGCCGATTCAAGGTGGATTAAATTTTCTTTTGGGTGTTGGACAGAATAACAGGCCTCAACTAATTTTTTTCTTGCTGGTGTTTTTCTTTAAAATAGAAAAATAATGTTTATGGAGGATGGGAACATTGCCTAGGACTGGAGCACTCAGACATCACCCCAAAAAGGTCCTACTTGGCCAATCAGGTATTACACTGAAACTGGGAACACTAAAGCTAACTGGTACATAAACAGTAGGCATGTTCTGACAGTAGATTGAAACAATTGCAGAACCGCCATTCTTTTGAGAAGCCAGTGAAGATTTACAACTAAAGATGGTGATACTTTCACTTTCATGTGATGTATCCTGAGTTCTCACCTGTCAGCGTTCGTGGAAATGAATGATCAAGAACACCATCATAATCTATCTGCACCATGCAGATGAAGTGGTGGTTTCACTACATAATGTTCTGGTTTGCTTTTCCCCGTAGGGATACAGATGAAGAACTGGCTCTGAGGGCACTCTTGCTCTTTTACTAATGCAGAGTCATTGTGTTTGGTCATGTACATGGAAGTGGTGTTGCATACAGTCGTTCTGTCGTGGTTTGTCTAGAGGAATTTTCCATTTGGTTGGATGTACAGCCTTTTTCTTAGATCTGTTCTAGCAGATTTTGAAAGCTGTATATTGGGCTGATTACCTCAGCGGGGTTTTGTGAGGTAGACTTTGCTGTCGACATAATCTTGGCGAAACTTGCTTCAGGTCTTAAATTAACTAGTGAATCAGTGTTCTTTTGTAATGTTTCATGTTTCATTACCATTGTTCTGACTATCATTTTGTCGGTGTTAATGGCACTTATCACAATGAGTTACTATTATTACGGGTGCTTCTGTCGTTCCATATGTGGCAGCTGGTTTATGACGGTGGTACTGGTGCTTCTGTCATGGCTGTCGTGACGAAGGGCGCAAGGAGCCGGGTGTTTGCTGTTGGTGATACCGGGTGGCCTAGCTGTCTCTTCCACACGTCAAACAGTTCTTATCTCCAAGGGGTCCCAATGGCACGGGTTAGATCTTTCCCTTCTGCTACTAGACTGAGCAGCCTATCATGGCTGTCTATTCGAATTTACACGGACAGAGTCGAAGGACTTGCATAACACAGGTGAGAAAGCCAAGATACCATTGCGCATCCAGGATTTGCAAGAGCGAAAAAGGAAAATCAGTGCTGCGCTGCGTTGGCAGGTTAAGTAGTCTGTGACATGTTCCATCTTTCGGGTCAAGCCAAGTACAATTACACGCAAAAATAGCAATGCATTGTACTATGATGCATGTCATAACTCTACCAGAAAACAAAGCATACAATACCGAGTTCATTCTTGGTGCGAAAATATGAACAGGTTTAACTGAATGGTCTGAAAACAGTACTATACAGCATGCCCCTACAAGCCGAACGCTTCAGAATTCAGATAGTGGTGCTGATAAAATCAGTCAAATTGCTTATCCATCTTCCCATTACAACCATGAAGTAATATTCAAAAGAGAAACCATTGAAGGACCCTAGACATCCATCAAAACACAATCTGTAGCTTCTTACACATCTGTAATCTGGCTGCTGAATTCAGAGTACTCATTCTCATGGGCCTTCTTCGCAGCACCTTCCTCAATATGCCTCTCCACCGGTTGTCTAGGAAATGGACTCGGATCCCTGTCATGGGTGGAAGAAAAGCCAAAAGATTTGAAGAAATCGTTGGTCATCCGCTCGGCTTCATCCAGAAAGCTACCAAGGCTCCCATAGAAGCCTTTCTCAATAGCTTCTATCTCACTGCGAAGTCCAGGAAATGCAAAGGGCTCTTTTATTGGAAAGCCAAGAGAATGTGAAGCACCTTTGATTTCATCTGTGACATCATCTTCAGTGTTTTCAGTTGTTGATTCCACGAGTTCAGAGGGCCTAAAAGAGGAATATTGTTGGTTAATTTGGACAAGCTATGTAAGAACAAAGCATTCAAAGTTATCCATACAAAACATGGTAAATAACATATCAAAGACGAAATTGCAAAATGATCGAGCAGAATTCTAACCAAACTATTAACATAATGCAATGTTTACTTCAAAATAAAAATACAATCCTTTTTTAAGAAGAAAAATACAAGAAATTCGGATTAATTCATCAATTAATATGATAGAAGTCATGTGCAAAAAGGTTGAAAAAAAATGCTAAGTTGATGTGAGTTTTCATTGCTTCAAACATATATACTCCCAATGATAATATGTTATCCCTTTGATGAGTATAGACATTGCCTGGTTCATTTTGACACACCACATGAGCATTATGAGCAGAACAGATAGGATATCTCCTGAATTAACAGTGTTCAACTGTTCCTCAACCAACAAGCGAGACAAACTCTGCAACTCTATGTAAAATCTAGCATGGTAATGCTCGCATTTCGCAACCGCCTATGAAGTATGAACATGCTCGTGATTCGTGAATACAGGCACACACGTCTCTGCAAGCACCATGTGTATCAACAACAATGTTATCACACAGTGTTGGTGTTACGCCGGAAGACATCATCAAAGCTGTCAATTAACAGGAAGTGCAGCACAAGAAAGCTAACAGAAAAGAATAGCTTAGGCCATATGCGTTGACACCTAAAATGGGGTGGCAATTCCATATCCATCAAAAGCCCCAATTGTAGGCCCGAAAGATATTTTCGTTCTATAAAAGATGTGCCCCTGCTTTTCACTAATCCATCAGGGCACAACCGTATTGAGCCAAAAATAAATCACTACGCGAATGCCCAAATTTCTCCACTCTATCAATGAAATAATCCCCATAACCACTCAGCCTATCCAGCCTCACACGAATCCATTCAAAGAGTCACGGTGATACGACAAAATTAGATCAAAATCACCAGCTAAATTAGCTAATCGACTACAGACATGACAGGACAACATCATCTCCAACATAAAGGGGGCGATTCTTGCGGGAGAAGTTGAACTAATCGAGGAAAAGCCCGAGGCGTGGGCTATACCTGCCGACGCAGTCGAGGAGGAGCTGCTCGGTCTTCTCGCACTTGCGGACGAAGCGGCCGGGCTCCACCTCCTCCGTGTGGCACCGCGACTGCACCACCCGGCGCGTGGCGCAGTGCACCCCCTCGCGGCCGCTGCCGGCGAGGTCGTGGATGTCGCCGAGGCCGCGGCCACCGTCGCCGTCGTCGTCGTGCCAACGCCAACCCATGGGTCCGAATCGATGTTGGGGATCTGAGCCTAAGGTGCGTTTGGCCGTTTGGACCGTCTCCTCTCTCCGGTGGTTTATTTCTGGTCGCGCGCGCGCGTGGCTGCCTTGGAGAGCAATCCGCGTTGGCGGAAAGAAACCGGCGGGCTGGGTGCTTCTAGAAGGATGTGCAAGGCGTACGATTCATAGAACACGTGAGCAACCTCAACACTAGTGTCATCGATCAACGGACTGAAAGATCGAGGGCGATCTGTGACCTCACAAAATTTATTTTAGCGTGCCGGCGTTACTTGAAGGCAGACCTCACAATTTAAACTCTCGCGGGTGAAATCCGGTACCTATAACTCTATTATCATATTAAGAGAGAGTTCTCCGAATTTTAGTACTCGTTAATGTATAAAGAAAAAGATATGTATTTCTACTATTTAAAAATATAAGTTGGTGATGGTTTATTCGTATCTCTTCTCTCCATAGCCGTCCGATATATCTAAGAGATAGGATATAGGCTATCTATTTCGTGCCCCTCCCCTCCTCTCTCTTAATCGAACTGCCCCCTCATCGTCCCACCCCACATACGTACAAAAAAACCGATAGATGGGCTAGCATATCGCTCTCACATCTCACTTTACCTCTTCCCTACACGCAATGCAACTGCTCCACTCTCCTCCCCACATCTCTCCTCTTTGTGTTGCCACCGCTGCTTCCTCCCTCCCCACGTCTCCCTTCCTTGCTAGTCTCCATCGGGCCACACCGCTCCATCTCCTTTGAATGCGCTGTCGTCGGGCAGTGCTACTTGGGTTCCTCGAAAGGTTGCCGCCGCCTTGGAGTTTCAGAGCCTCGAAACCTCGAGATCGACCACCATTCGCATCCATCCACGCCGAACTGCTGACCACCATTTGAAAATAATATAGCTCCTTCTCACCTTTGTTGAGCCTCCCTCTTCCCCGAATCCCTGAGGTAACTATCTCATCCCCTTCTTTTAGATCTGATGATACGGGGTCATCCGATCTTCTCGATGTAAAATCAAGATACTCACGTACAACCTCTCGAATCGTAATGATCCTTCGTTGCCGATACAAGAACGAACACTCTTTAATTCGCAAGAACATACACGTCGGACTTCACGACTATCAAGCGAAACCCTATCACGCTTCTAATTTTCAACAGAAAGGTTAAACGATCTTGATTACAGTAGCACTCCCAAATCTCCCACATAATATTCGGCCATCATAAAGAAGCTCAAAGCAAATCAATCTATTTTCTGAAATATCTCATATCTGGTCCCCACGATGTTCGGCGACTACAGAATTTAAAGGCCCTGGCTCGGCCGACTCAACCTATGGATCCAAATCTAAGTGATACTACTATTTGGACTTAAACACGGCACATGATACAACCGACCTGGACCTGGATTCCGATCACATGGCCGCTCCAAAGAAGTCTGGTCGAGAGCATGGCGCACGGCCTAAATTAATCCGGAATCAAAGAAGCCCAATTTTTATTTCACAAGTTTCCCAACCGAAACTGTGACACAGCTGGTCACCAACCGGATTTCCACGCACGGCTTCCATGCATGCATGAACTCCTCTCTCTTCCATTACTTTCCAAAAAGGCAGCAGCAATTAGTCCTCGTGGCATGTAACACGTACACGCAGCGCATGGATGCCTGCATGTATTTCTTTCTTCTTCTTCTTTTTTTTTTTATCTTACGTCTCGCAGTCTCGGTCCACATGCATATGCATGATTGCCTTGCTCGGCTGATTTCTTCTGGCTTCGGTCTGCATGCGTGTACTTTCTTTGTTCCAATGCATGGTTCGGCTGGCTGCATGCAGCTTGCTGGCTTCTTTGGTTCTTCCTTTGTATACATGTATACATGCAGCCCTTGTGCAGTTTTAGTATCTTTTGCAACGGCTCGAAATATAGCAAATAATATATCTATTTTGATCAGTAAGATCTTCGCAATGGTTCCGTTTGTTCTAACATGCAACAATTCTTTCTTTAAGACCTTCTAAACGCATATTTACTCTAGGCTTATACAGATCGAATACGAGTCTGTATATAATTAAATAAAACAGTAGTAGATTTGTATCTTCAAGTATAATATTTAAAGATCCAATAAAATTAGAGCTCATCTAAAAATATTTAATGCGACTCAATAATTCTTTCCAATCAAATAATATATTTAACTGAAAATCGCTAAGCATGTCATATCTGCATCATCTGAGACCCATTTGGATCTAGGCTGCTAGGTGTTTAGGGGAGAGGAGTGCCTAGTCGTTGCTCACCACCGAGGATCTCCTGAGCGACCTTGCCCATGCGTGACAGCTGCTCGGGTGAGTTTCTTCACCGTCCTCTCACATGAAAACATGTTTCCAACCATCCCCTTCATTTTCCTTCAATCAATTTGGGGTATTCTCTTCTGTAGCTTGCAGACGACCTCGTCTTTCCCACTTACAACCAAAACCACTGTCAGACCTCGTCTCCCCCATCGATGCAGCGCTGTCTCCCCCAACTTGGGTTAGCGAGGGAGGGGAGGTCAAAGTTGTCGGACTGAGGATGCTACCCTCAAGATCCGGACAGAGGACGCTCACTAGTAGGCATATCCAAACGGCGGAGGGAGGTGACCCTGGGGACGACAGAGCGAACGGTGGAGGAGACGATGAAGGGAGGCAGTTGCAGGGACGGTAAGGCGGTGTCGGGACGGGAGAAGGCACAAGAAGGAAGAGAGGAGAGGAGGCGGCAGTACCTTGGAGAAGCGGCAGCATCGGGGAAGGGATGGGAGGCGGCGACGGTGCAGAAGGAAGAGACAAAGGCGACGACATCCTTCCCTTGTCGCGCCGCCATCTCAAGTTCCCCGTACCATGTCCTCTTCATCCTAATCCATCCCCGCGCTACCACCTCCTACTTCGCGTCGGCCGCGCAAGTATCATTGCCTCCTTCTCGCTAACCGCCGCCATGTCACATGGCATCACCGTCCTCGCCTCAACTCCTCCCATTTCCACCGTGGCCATCGACGCCGCCACCGCCTCCTCCCCTGGCTTCCAACCTCCTCGCTGCGACTTGCCTGCCTTTTTATTTCATTTGCTTTGCTGATATATTAGTTCTTAGGTTCACATGGGTGGCAGAGGGGGGGGGATGGGAGGCGAGTCGCTCCTCGGTGGTGGTGCCAACGACTAGCTGAAGACTATTCGACAGTATCGTTCCCCTCCCTTGAACCTATACTAGCTGTGCACGACTAAGCGTATGAGTTTGTCCATGCAAAATGCAATTTGTTCGCCATGCGAGTTGCAACAGGTGCGGCCTATTTCCCCTTGCCCTCTCTGAGATACCCCAAATTTGATGTCCTTCCGTTTATGTTAGTGAGGTTGCCTGTGTCCTATGGCCCCTCTCTATCACACCGCACGGCCCTCCCATTGAGCATCCTGTCCCTAGCCTAGTTGGCTACCATCTTCGACGAACTCCCTACAAGGTCATGCATGTTATTGCGTTGCCTACTGAGTGCTCGACGGAATGCCTCACAACAAGATTAATGTACTTGAGGCCTAAGAGGGTAAAGATTTAGCTCCAGAATTGCAATGGATATCTGATATAAGCACAATTTTAGATATGAATAAATGAATGATCAACTACCATTGCTTTTTTAGCATTTTTGTTGTGAATGTGAGCTCCTTACTTTGCTATAAGGAGTAATCAACTTCCATAGTTAGATGATGCTTTTGTTTATGCAAGGAAAATTGGGATATATCTGCCCAGTTAATATTGATATTGGTATGATAAAAAAGGAGTCAACATTTCTATTATTTTTTCTGCTATCATGCCAAGCAATTCATTGCATCTATGTATGTACTGTCGTATATGATGTATGCTGCTTTGCATTTTTATGGCAAGTACAAAATGTGTGCAAAATTGGAAATCTTTTGTACAGATAATTGTTGTGTGTATTTGGTCAGTTTCAGTAAATAATCTAGAGCACTAATAAAAGCATTTGATTGTCCTTTTTTGTTGTGTGTAGATAAGTGCTCAATTCTTGATCCATGTGGTGTTATCCTGGGCATATTGGTGTTGACAAATGCTTTAGACATGGGATGAAATTAGATATTCAAAATTAAGATGTATTGTTCCTCTTGCATATTTTGTTTGAAATTAGAAGTGTGCAACTATAGTCCTTTATTCAGTGCATGTAGCCCCATGTTGATGAGAAAGTTGCATCTATTTTTACACATACTTGCACAATTCACTTTTTTCATCTATTAGTGTTATAGATGGAAAGTTTGAGAAACACTACAATAATTTAAATGATAGAGTTAAGAATTAGAAATGCATCATAAAATGTTATAGTTTCTTGAACACCTAATTATCAAAATATTACTATTGTTATGAATGAGTCATAAAAGCATTCTCATATTACACCTCTAAGATTGAATTTATCAAACACAACAAACTCATGATTTAATTAGAAGCTTTATTTGTTCGTTTCTCAAGCTGGATATAGACTGTGATAATAATTTTGAGCCAACTCTGTAATCTATAGTTCAACTTTTTACTGAACCATGAAATAAATCAATGGATGTGCTGCAAACTTTTGGTGGTCAATGTGAAGAAATAAAGGGATATAAAACATAGGCTATAATTTAGAAACAGAGTAAATATAGCAGATATATATGTGGACATGATTTAGTAGATTTAGTGCAGTTACTTGCAGTTTTGTACAATTTGAAATTAATATAGCTCAATGTACATCATTGTTACTCTTTGTTTTTGTTTTCTGTTGTTGCAGGAAAAGATCATCTAAATGAGCTTACATACCCATAAAAGAAGAAGAACAAGAAGAAGACGAAGATGAAGAAGAGAGAGAGAGAGAGAGAGGTGTACATCAAATAACATGTTATGAATGTAGAAAAACTTGGACAGCTATATATGCACAACTCTTCCCTACCTTTTGCAATGTTTTTTAGCAGATGTATGTATGTTCAGCTAATGAAGTACAAACTTGGTAATATACTCAGAAATATAAGGTGTTAGCTTAGGAATTATGTTGTTCGTACATGTTTACTGTCTTTTAACACAGATATTTGATGGTAGGATAGCTGAAATTGAGGAACTTGAAACTTTGAGGGAGAGGAACACTATCACCAATGCTTGGATGGTATTTAGAATTGCAATGACCATCTGTTTGAATAGCAACTATAGGCTGAATTACGAATGGCTAAAACTCAGGCTTCATTTTTGTACCAAGCTCTTTAGATGTTCTTTTTTTCTAAATGTAACTATGGCTGAATCTTGAATGCATAAATTATAGAACAATGTGGTGAATGAAATATTGTATCATCTTGTTCCTCTTACTTTGTTATCTTATTGTCATTCCTAAAACAAAACTTATTCCATTTTATTGCTTATGTAATCCTCAATGGTCTTGTGTATTCTTTGTCACTTGATTACATATCTATTTCTTTCAGTTTTTAAAACCATGCTAGGAGATGCACAAATGTAAATTATATCTATGGGCATGTGAAAACTTCGATAAATGAGCATCGACAGTTACGCTGCAACTTGCAAATTATAACTTCTTTGAACACATAATTCAATTAGTTCAAGTTAGAAACCTTGATGCTACAACACTACACAACATCTAAATATGGTTTTTTGCTGCAACGTACGGGCACTTAACTAGTAGATAATGAAGACAAAAATAAAAGTTTTAAGTTGTACCATTAGTGTAATAAAAATTTTATTTATTTATGTTAAATTTAATATGTTGTTTATCAGTAGTGATGTGTTTGAGACTTTAGGTTAGTGCAGAGAACTTACCCATTGAGGGGAAACCATACGCCTAATTATAAATATAGAAATATACCACTGAGATATGGAATACATATAGTGATTTGTTTTGGTAGGTAATTCAATGTCAACTCTTATAAGGAAATGTGTTTATTGTCATCAAAAACACATTTTACCTAGTTATACAATTTGTTTGGCAAAGAATAACATGTATTTTGCATCACGTTTGGAACATTTCCTTGGTAGTTCATGTAGATTATCACATAGATACGTACGGTTGGAATTATGATTTACATACACTATTGAGTTAAGGTGATTCATATATAGTCTTTTAGAAATTAAAAATATGTGCTATAAAGAGTTCTAAATGAATTCTATTAGGATTAGGACTCTTACTCCTATTTAGATTAAGATTCCTACTTTAGATTGGAGAAGGGCTAGGAGGGGCTATATAAACCATGAGGGGTGGGTGACCATGGATAAGTCACAACAAGTAAAGCAACTAAGCTTATTCATCCAAAAGTAAAGGCATGCACAAGAGGATTAGAAGGTAGGATATTCTTTAGCACTAGATTCTTATATAGAGCAAAGATTCGAGGGTCCTAAACGATTCGATAGGGTTGTGAGTGAGTGACAATCTCTTATACTCTTTTGAGATTGTGCTTAAAAAATTTGCGATCGGCTTCGCTAAATCTTTTCTCTCTCATCGTAATTGCTTCAACGTCCGTAAGGTTGAGGGGGCCGACTAGAGGTGGGTGAAAAGGTACTTTTCAAAATCACCCTTTGGTTAAAACTAAGTTTATATGTGGAAGCATAACTAACGGCTAGTTTTGAGCGTGTAATGCTAAAGTTTATAGCCATTGGCACTGTAACACAATACTACTGCCATACAAACTATGGTACTACTACTCCTGTTGATTATTGCTGATTTCGTCACTAACTACTAGTCTTTGTGGTGGGGTTATAAATAGCCCTTTGGCTGGTTGTGAGATAATTCTTTGGCACTTTATTCATTCTTTTGAGCTAGTGTAAGCTTTTCCTCATAATTGTGTATGTGTTGCACTTTATGAGCAATAAAAGAGGTCTCTAATTGTACATGTTACATGTAGAGGTGAATTGAGTATCTACTTGAGCTTGTGCATGTATTGCACTTATTGAGAGCCTAGCATGGGGCATAGATTATTACTCTTGGAGGTTGTTGACCCTTAGACGGCATTGGAGGTGTTGTATCCGATGATCTATTCATAGAAGATTATGAAGAGGCCCAGCATGTTGTGAAGGTTGGAGGTCACCTACCCAAAGAGGAAAGACTTACTGCTAGTGGAATTGAGATGTTTGGTTTAATTCGTTGAGCCGATCCAAATCGTTTGGTTTACCTCAACGTGGACTAGAGGAGACCGGTAAATCTCCGAACACCACGGCAAAAAGAAACTGTGCCGTTATGGTTTGTTATGTTGTGCTCAATTTATATTCAAGCATTTTACATTATTAGAATTAAATTAATTGCTTGTCACTCTAAGATTACAAATCTTGACATAAACTTAGGTATTGGTGTACTTAGGTGAAACTAGTAGATTTAGACCTTGTTTGTGCAAAATCGATTTAAGTTATGCTTCAGCATTATAAATTCAGTTTTAGTCAAAGAGAATTTTAAAAGCATCTATTCTCTCCTCTATCGATAAAGCATCAAGTGGCACAAAATCAAGATTGATATCGACGATATGGAATCAAGTAAAAAATTTGACAATGGAGGAAATTTCAGCGTGTGGCAATACATGGTGAATGATATCCTTTTCCAATAAGGGCTAACAGATGCTCTTGAATGGGACGGACAAACTGGAAAGGCATCCGATGAAGACTAAAAGGTGATTGAGCGGAAGGCTATCAGTACAATCCGTTTATGTCCTTCTGATGAGGTAAAGTACTCGGTAATCAAGAAGAATTCATCGAATAAATTATAAAAGGACTTAGAAAAATTGCATATAGCAAAGTCACAGTCAAACTGATGGGTGCTGAAGCGACAGCTGTACAAGTTATGCAAGGAGGAAGGCACACGGTTCGTTGACCATCTCGACGTCTTCAACAAGCTTATTATATAACTGATTAGCTTGGATGAAAAATATTAAGTAGAGCGACAAGGTCGTCATACTGGTATCATCTCTACCATCATCATGGAAACAATTGGTGATGAATATTCTTGTTGAGAAAACTACTCTCAATTTCAATGAGGCAATTACATGGGTGGATTCTTTTTAACTAAGGCTTATGACTATGGTATTTGAATTATGTCATGTTCGTGAGAGACAATACACAGAGGAAAAATAGTCGCATATGATTTTGGCCAATACAGCTGAACTTGGTACAGTTTGTACTATAATTTACATGTAGACACCGTTTTAAAAAAGTACGTTGTTTAACAACGAATCACTGTAGCAACAAAAGCCTAGGCCTAAGCATAAGCATAAGCGAACCCAACCCATATCCATTGGAAGTAGACTCCTTGAAAAAGCCATAAATATTTATCCTCGGGTGATCAAGCATTGGTTGCAGTAGGTGTTGCAGATAGAAACAAAGGTCACAAGATAAAAAGAATAGCAAGACCAAGAGCACACGTATATGCTATCTATGCGATGAGAAAGGTCACATGATAAAAAAAAACTATCCAAGTTTAAAGCAAATGAAGGTCTAATGCTCAATGGCAGTTGCAAAGAATAATTAAGATGTACTAGTCATCAGTCAATCAAATATTTCTTATGAATGGATATTAGATTTGGGTTTTTGTTTCTATATATGTTCAGCGAGGGAGATATTTGATGAAGTATCTTTATGCTCAGCGCATGGAAATGTTCATTTAGCAGATTGCAAAGAGTATGCAATTACTGAGGTGCGAATGGTTACATTAAAAATGTATGATGGGGCATATCGCACATTGACAGGAGTTTGATATGTTCCCTATTTAGAGAAGAATCTAATACCTATGAGGTCTCTTGAACCAGTAGGTTGTGAGGTATCACTTTGAGGTGGAGTTATACAAGTTACTTGCAAATAGTAAGTAATCATGAAAAGTATCTGGAGCAATGAAAGATATCGATAAAAAGGTAATCTTAAAGGTGTGGCAACCAATGGGAGGTCAGACAAAAATCCTGGTGCAGAGAAGGAAATCATGTCGTCAACAGTAAGAGCATAGATCTCATCTACAATTATGTGTGAAATTGCAAAGACGGTTGCAAAATCTAGCAGATGAAAAGATGAAGATGTGAGCTGTTGAATGAAGGAAAATGTGATGGGACCAACCGCGAGGTACTAGGGAGCTGGTGGAGCTCGAAGGTTGTACCAACCTATAGTATGTAAGGCTTTAGTAACAGGAGGTGTAGTTAATCAAACTACACAACGAAAGAGCTGTCAAGTGAAGGATCCAGAAAGGCTAGCCTGAACACTAACACATATATTACGATGATGTGTATGTGCCCCTGTAGTGGGGGCATTCCTAAAGGTGGGGGAAAAAAAGTTAAGCCAACTTGTAGCAAGTTCTTGGAGAAGCACAGTGACTTCAATGGATAAGAGTCTATATGAAGACTGTTGAGTTAGAGTGACTCATATCTAGTCTTTTTAAACTTTAAAAAGGTGTGCTAAAAAGAGTCCTAAATGAGTCCTACTAGAATTAGGACTCTTATTTCTATTTGGATTAGGTTTTCTACTATAAATTGGGTGACTATGGACAAGCCACGAGAAGAAGCAATAAAGTAACCAAACCTATTCATCCAAAGGTCAAGGTGCATGAGAAGATTAACGACTATAATATTCTTTAGCACTAGATTTTTGTATAGGAAAATGATTCATAGGTTATAGATGATTCGAAAAGATTGTGAGTGAGTGATAATTTCTTGTACTCTTTTGAGATTATGTTTAAGGAATTTACAGTCAGCTTCACTAAATCTTTTCTCTCTCGTCGTAGTTGCTTCAACGTCGTTATTTTAATTCTCTCTATGAGATTCATCTTCTTCGTCTTTGATACTATGCATGCTCATACCGTGCCTCACAAACTCTGATCCGATCTGAGGACTGCAGTGTGTAAAAAGGGATATCAAAATGTAACATTCTCTTCTGTTCAGGACAATTCATAAAATTAATCATGATTGTCATATCTTCCCACCGTGTTCTTTAATTTTTTGGTTGATTTATTGCTGGCATAGCTATGTCAAGAATTTAGCACAAATCCAACGGAGGAAAGCGAAATACAATAGCTATTTTTTTAGCTGTAGTTTTTGAATTTTGATTATAGCTTATTAATTTAGTAAATAATAATTATTAAAAAAAATTTAAGTTAAAAACAGATCGGGACCAACTTACTATCGGTGAATGAAAAACAATCGCAACCTAAACTACACAAAAACACTGCGGTCCTTACATGTGGGGGCCTACATGTCATCCACAGGGCCGAGATGCCCCTTCTGCCAAAATAAACAGGAATGGAGCCCTGAGAGCCCCAGTACAATTTTTGCTTTTTAGCTCAGAATTTAAAATTTTTTTATAAATAGATCTCTGAGAAAAAGATTTTCAAAAATGGACCTCCGACACGGCGCCAAAACACATGGCGCCGTGGATACATAACACGGCGCCATGAGTTTTGGCGCTATACTATGCCACGTAGGAGCCACGGTGTGACTGTATTTAAAACATGTACCTCGGCGCCATGTGGTTTGGCGTCGTGCTATGTACGTACGGCACCATGTGTTTTGGTGTCGTGTCGGAGGTCCATTTTTGAAAATCTTTTTCTCAGAAGTCTATTTGTAAAAAAACTTTCAAATTTTGAGCTAAAAAACAAAAAAATTTCAAAACCCCACCGTTCCCCATTGATTGCTCACCCCTAAACCCTGCGCTCCTCCCCTCCGCCGCGCCGCCCCCTCGGCCGCCGCTCTCCTTCGCCGTGCCCTCTCCACATCACCATCAACCTCGTCCGCCGCCTCCACCGCTGCGGCCTCCTCCTCGGCCGTGAACTCCATCCTCCTCCGCTCCCTCAAGGAGCACTACCTCGAGGTCTCCAAGATGTCTCCCCCACCCAAGATCAGCCCGCCCAAGCCCTACACCATCGTCAAGGGCGCCCTGGACCAGCCATCAGGCCCCGTGCTGCGCCGCGAGTACGGCGAGGCCGGCGAGGAGATCTCCATCTCCGTAGCCAGGCTCGCCAACATCATGCCTCCCGGCGCCAACTCCGACTCCGACTCGGACGGCGCCGGCGGGGGCGGGGTGAGCGAATCCATCAGTCAGCTCTTCCTCCACGTTGACATCTCCAGGCCAGGGAGCAGCAAGTCGCTGCAGTTCCTGTGCGGACTGTACCCCGACGCTGTGGGGATCCATTCCGTCTGCCTTCGGTCGAAGAGCGCCCCGTCCGGGGCGACGGCGATGGCGTCGAAGGGCAGTGGCGAGTACCAGGGGCGCATCTTCCAGTGAGTTGTTTCTTCCATATGCATGAGAATTTAATCGTTTTGCGAATTAGTTCGCACAAGAGCTTGTGTAAAAGCCGGTGCTTTAATTTTTGAGGAATTTCTGGTTTGCTGCGCTAGCAGAACGTGATTAGGAGGTGCTTAACTTAAAAGACATTTGGTATGCAGTATTGAACATGAAATGCCTAAGAAGTGTGGTGTTACTAATTTAGTTTGCAGAACAGGGGTTGCAGGGCATATTTTGTTTACATGCTGTAGTTTGTTTCTGGCAAACAGAATTGATTATTGAGTTAAGCAAATGTTTTGCTAGTTATCAGCTATGAGTCTGAACTCTGAAGGCTGAAGCTCAAAGATAATAGTTTTTATCATATACGATGAACCAACAATGGATTATAAATGATAGTAGGCTGTCAGATATTTCATTGGAATGTCGAGAAAGGCACTAAGAAGTAAGAACTATCCTGCAAGTGGTGTAAGGAGAAATTCTGACTACATTACCTATTGGTCTGTGTCTCAAGTAAAATCTTTTCAGTACTTTCACCAGCATAGTTCTCTAGCAGTTGTTGCTAAGTAAGTGTGAAAACATGGAAATTTTATGTCAAAGAAAAAAATTTAGGTGTACTGATGCTCATATAGGCATCTTCATATTTCTTTCATTGCGAAGTTCAGTTTTCAGTTGCTACTCACCAGTGACCATATATAAGACAATTCTTGGATCTGTTTCTACAGAATTTCACATGTTGAGATAACTAAAGGAAATAAATCATTTCGGTAACAAATAGCAATTTGCTTATAGATAGTTAGATATCATGACCAAGAATCTTGTGGCTATGTAATAGTGACTGTGCCCATAGGGTGATCTCAGTGATACATGATGGCATACCTGGTTACGTAATAAGTTACTGCTGTCATATGTCTTATAGGATGATGATGCAGATGAATGCACATGCCTCCTGGCTCCTTCATGCAGTGCAGTAGTGCACAATGCACAAAAATTAGTAAAAGTAATATTAAAGATCCTGAATAATATTCTCCAGTTATCCAATCACATCTGGAAAAGCCATTGTCTTGCAACAATCAATTAATATTTCTGGAAGTTGTGATCATCAATTCATCATCAAGTTTGCCTAGCTCTTTGAATTGTGGTTGATTGGTTCCCCGACTGGATTGGTATGGATAAGTCATGTGATGTTTATTACTCGTTGATAGACTAATTCTGCTCTGTACTGGTGGTAGGCCTGGTTGGTACAGTGCAAACACATGGCTGATAATACTAACAAGGGAACAATTGCTCTTAATGTTGGCTTATGAGTTTTTATTGATCATATATGCAAATTTGCTTTTGAATTGACAGGGAGTTGGATGAGAAGGTGCGTGATGCATTCCATCTTTACATTGAGGCCCGTGGCATAAATGAGAAGCTCTTCCCTTTCCTACAAGCTTGGCTTTATGTGAAGGATCACCGCAGCCTCGTACTCTGGTTCAAGAGTGTGGGCATATTCATCAGTGAGCCAAAGCCTGTGTAAGGTACCGCTACTTTTCCTCTATTCATTGCATTTTGTTATATCTCCATTTGCTACATGTTTCTTATTGACAGGGAACATTTCAGTTCATGGAAACTTAATATAATTTATTGTCATGGTAAAACTGTGTCCAGTATTATTACAGTACAGCATATGCTATATCACGTACTATCAAGCAGTCAGGTAATTATGCTTGCAGGCTCACAAGGAACAGTTATGTGTGCAGTCACGCTACTGCAACGAGTAATTATTTCAAAATACGCTCATTACTTTCGCAAAATATATTATGAAAATCTGATTCCAATTTTGTACTCTTCAGAGGTTAAAAACACCTTGCTCAAGATCTCATCCAGGAGGCGATTGTGGAAAAGTTTTTGCCTGTTTGAGAAAACCCAGAGGATTGAGAATACTTCTAGGATAAAGTTAATGCAGTACAAGATAGTGCTTTAAGCGAATATTTTCTTCTCTTTAGTTTAAACTTGTTCCCCTGGGAGGATCAGAGTATGATATTGTCACTGGAGGGCTTAATGGGTTGGGTGGTACTTGCTTGAGTTGTCCTTTTTCCTTGTTATTTTCTGCCTTATCTTGCTGAGGTGGTTGTCAGATTCTCAATTATTCTACTACTACGCACCAGTTCACTTGTGCATTGCAATATATCATCCTGGAAAGACTCGCGTGTACAATTCAGACATGCATTTTTCTTGGTCTGCATTTTGTGTATAGGACACTTACGATCATGAATATGGATGCTGTGACTTCCAATAACAAGGATATCAGTGTTCAATTTATGCATCTATTTTGGTGCATGCAACTTGCGTCCTTAATGCTATGGACGTGTTTCTGTTTTAAGGATTAATTAGAAAAGCAACTATGGCTGTATTAGAATCGAAACCACCCTGGAAACTGGTTTAAACCAGAGCAATCCTACATTTGTGCTCATTTTCATCTGGAATACGGTTATAAAGCTGTGCTCACTTCCTCCTGTAATAAAATGCAGGTGCATGCTTAGCCTGGAACGTCGCCTCTTTTCCCCCATTTTTCGAAACGGTGCAACTGGTTTATCATAGCCTTCCTTAAGACTCAACAATCACATGTCATGGAATCAAATCCATGAAACCCAAATAAACTCACCTAACATGTAATGGAACTTGAAGTGTGCTCATGTCATTAGCTGCAAAACATAGGAACCGCAACCTGTTGGCGGTTGGTTACGTCACTGCTGTGACTATGGTGACGTAACAATGACCAGGAATAGCTTGAAGCTAATGTAAAACATGGCAATTGTGTAGGAATAGTTTCATATTGGTTGTGGAAGAGTAAGGGACCTAACTTAAAAGTGGATGAATCCTTCACCTTATTGGCTAGCTTTTAAGGTGAGAAGACCTTTATGATCTAACAAATTGTGATCAGAAAGTTTTTTTTTTTTTTTTGGTTTTCAGTGGTAGGTCCTAGTTCCCCGACATGTTGGGGGCACGAGAGACAAACATGGCAAGCTATGGTGCATGCAGGTACCACTCCCGCGTCAGCCAGGATCTAACCTTCCGAGACGCGATAAACTCCGTGGAAGGACGCATCTCAAAGTTTGGTGGCTTCGCCGCGATATTTCCAAACGGACCAAACCTCCAATGCAGGCCTGCGGCGTCGGGAGAGATTCGGCTGATGCGGACGTGACCTGGCATGGGCCGTTGCCCCACTCGTTTCCACTTCTACTTCTGTTTTTTTCCACTATTCATTATTTCATTTTTTTCTGGATTTTTTTAGATATTTTAGGTTTTTTGTATTTTCTTTTTTTTTCTCGTGTTCCTTTGTATTGTCTCTAATGGGTTAACATGTTTTTTTCTATTTTTACATTTTTTAAAAAATTAATTATGTCCAAAAAACCAAACTAGCTACAGTAAAATTTTAGCCAAAAATCAGAAGCCATCGCTAAAACGAGCGCCCCAATCTGGTGTTATTTGCTGGTGTTGTTTTTCAATAATCTGGACTGTGTTCCTTTGTAAGCTTCGGTAATCTACCTTAGCTGCTTTACTCAAAACACAAGAAAGCCTTTCTTTGGAGTAGGGAACATTGTGTGGTACGAGTGAAGTGAAGCCACCCTCTGCAAAATGCACGTTGCCAAATAAGTCAAATCAAATAATGGAGATACATTCTTTGGGGCAGAGCGCCAGAGATTGCGAACGGAACTCAATTTGGCTCCGACAAAGAGAAATTTGGCAACGGTATGATGCAGATTGCAGAATGCAGAGGCATGCTGTTTTCCCTTCGTTTTGTGAAACACGTTGAAATGGAGAAATTCTAACGATAAACATATTCCGACAGAAAGAAAAATCAAGGACAACGACATAAAATGGTGAGCATTGTAGCGATATGAGATAAGACCTGCACGAAGAGAGAATCTTGGCATAAAAAATGACTAGAGCAGAGCAAGCTAACTAGCGACATATTAGTTTCCTTTGGAGGTCTCCATTGTCAAAACCAAATTGAAAATTGCTCTACTGAACTGAAATGTACGTGTTACTCCAACATAGGAATCGGAAAATTCACAGATTCTATCTTAATGAAATACATGCAAAAGATTTGCGTGTTCTCTAAGAAAAACTCATACAGTAGCAATTTTATTCGAGTTTGCTCTTCAATCTGAGCAGAAATGAGACAGCCCAATATCTGCTCACGTGAATAGCTAATATGTTGTCCCAACTAAGAAGCCAGAAATTTAAGGGAGAACTAGCGGAATTACATGTGTGCGCGGTTAGATATTACAACATATTATGTTTTCTATATAAACCTAATGCCTTTAAAAAATATAGCTGTATTTTTGTACAAGTGTGACACTTTTAATGTCTATATATGATTAATCTACACCATTATAATTTAGACCCACTGAAATAAATAGCATGAATTTTCTCTTTTTTTCTCCCTCGATTAATAAGAGAATTTTTAAGTTTTTTGCTTTTTAATGAAAGATTATTATAGAATTTTTAGATCTTTGAAACGAATAAGTGGTGTTGCGTTGGGTCAGTGGGTTGAAAGAATGAATGGGTTAGGTCGGGTTGGGCTGCCTTATAAAAAGGGTTAGGGAGGGTTGGAATGTGTTCTAAAATTTAGGGTTGAAATTAGGTTGAGAATGTGTTTAATCCGTAGTATTGTAATATGGCTCACCCATGGGTTAACTTCACACATAGGGCCTATTTAGGCATTTAGACCTAATAATTTGCATAAAGTAGCATATCTATACTCGAAATCATCTGTAGTAAATTTTAGAAAATTTCATAAAACTTTTATGATGTAAACGCGAGTTATAAATTTTAAATACTAAATTTTTTTAAAAATTTTCTATAAAAGCCTGTTGGTCCCATCTTTATATTTGAGTCTAAAAATTTGCATAAAGTAGTGTCTCTATATTCTAAATTATTTATAGTAAATTCCAAGCAACTTTATAAATTTTTATAGTGTGAATATGAGTTAGAAATTCTAAATATCGAACCTTTTTTTAAAAAAAATTATAAAAGCTTGTTGGTTCCACCTATATGCCTAGGACTAATATTTTGCACAAAATAGTGTCTCTACATACAAAATTATCTATAATAAATTTTTGAGAATTTCATAAAACTTTTAAAGTGTGAACATGAGTTATAAATTTTAAATACCGAACTTTTTCAAAAAATTGCTATAAAAATCTATTGGTTTCACCTTTATGTCTGGACCTACAAATTTGTACAAAGTAGCGTCTCTATACTCCAAATCATCTATAGTAAATTTCAAGCAATTTTGTGAAACGCTATGGTGTGAATGCAAGTTAGAAATTCTAAACACCGAACTTTTTCAGAAATTTTCTATAAGTATACTTGTACTTGCATGTAGTAGATTAGTAAAGAGTGGGTTGGCAACGGGTTGAAAATAGGTTTCAACCCATCTCAATAATTTGGGTTGGGTTGGGTGAAAATGCCATATAAATTGGGTTGGGTTGGGTGGAAGAAGATGTTTTATGGGTTGGGTTAAGTGGGGTTTTAAAATTTTTTTGAAGTAAGGGTTGGGTTGATTTTATATTAGATTTTAACCCATTACCACCACTATAGATCACAACACAAACACAAAAGCAAGCAATTCATTCTTTGGAGGCATACTCGAATCACACTCAAGCTTACGCACTCGATTAACCTGAAGAAGAAAAAAAAATCCGCTTCACTTTTCTATAGTCGCTTGGCGCTGAAGTCTGCATCGATTACATCCCGCGCAAACCAATCATGCCTAGCCTCGCACTCCTCGCCAATGACGTATCGTTCCCTCACCCTCACATCGCTTCCACAGGCACAGTAACCGGCACGTTGCCAGGTCGATTCGAGCTGCGGTGTCAGCATCGCAAGCATGCGGAGGTTCCTCGCGTGCTCGCTGGCGTCAGAGCCAAGTCACCCGAGAATGAGATGCGCGTGCGAAAGCGCATCTGGATATCCGATGATCCATTCCATCGGTCTCACGATCGGACGGCACGGGAGACACGCGCAACCCTCCGATCCTTCTCAGGTGTTTCTTCCTCGCACAGTTGCACTCCTCCACCGCAACGCAGCGACGCAGGCGATGCCCATTCGCCGGCAACTCCCCTACCGGGTCGACAGCCAACGGAACAGCGGCAGATCCTACCCCAGATCCCCGATCCCATTGGGCGGGCATTTGGGTTGCTGTAGGTCGGGAACGGTCGCCATCGGAATTTTTGGTCCGACAGCAACGTCTTCGGCCACTAGACGAAGATCTTTCCGGTGGAATCCGGGCGTTTAGGAGCCGCTTATGGCTGTTCACACAAATAGCACTCTAGAGTTTTTTTTTTAAAAAATAGTATTGGACGTTCGTTTTTTTTGAAACCTAGCACTCTTCTTACGTAGTAATTAATTAGTGTTAGTTATATTTAATTAGTGGTAATAATGATTAAATCAATCGCTGTCGATTACCCCACTACGGCACTGCCCATTGGCCATTAGCTAACCTCCTCAACCAGCGCGTGAGGCTGGCACGTCGCCCAGCCCACCACCCAACTCACCCAAATTAGCCAAACCCACCCTCGTCGCCTCACAGGCTCACGCGCAGTCGCCGTGCTGACTGCTCACTTCCAGTCTTCCACCAGAAATTCCCCCACACGCGACTGACCGACTCGCCCCGCGCCGACGGCTCCGGATCCCGATCTGCGCTGTTGCCCGTGCTCGTGCCAAGCGCGCGCGGTTGGTTATGGAGATGGGAGGGCACGACGAGGGGTGGCCGTGCGGCGCCGAGGCGGGGGGCGAGGAGGAGGAGGACCAGTTCGACCGGCTGCCCGACGCGGTGCTCCTCGACGTGTTCGACCGCATCGGCGACGTGAAGGCGCTCGGGCGGTGCGCCCTCGTCTCGCGCCGCTTCCACGCGCTCGTCCCGCTCGTCGATTCCGTCTTCGTCCGCGTCGACTGCATCATACCCGACGACCCGGCCCCTGGCTCCACGCAGGCCGCGGCGGCGGCTGCGGGCCCCCCCGCGGGGGGGCGCGGCGCGCTCTCGCACATCGCGCGCCTCGTGCTCGGCGGCATCGTCAGGCCCATTCAGGCGCTCGGGCAGATCCTCTCCCCCGCTGCGGCGTCCGTCTCCCGACGCCCCGCGGCCCTGCCCTCCTCGCCGCCTCCACCAGCGGGAGACTTCTCCCACCACTCGCCCTCCGAGGTCCTCCGCTCCTTCAAGGAGCTGCGCCGCCTCCGCATAGAGCTGCCCACCGGCGAGCTCGGCATCGAGGACGGCGTGCTCCTCAAGTGGAAGGCCGACTTCGGGTCCACTCTTGGCAGCTGCGTCATCCTCGCAGCGTCGTCTGTCTCGTCAAAGCCGCCGCCTACGCCGCCACCTACTGCCGCGGACAGCTCGGCTGGCTCTCCAGATTCCACTGGGGAGCCCGACGAATTGGGGAGCATCCCTGAGTCACTTTATACAAATGGAGGGCTTAAGCTCCGCGTTGTCTGGACGATCAGCTCACTGATTGCTGCATCGGCACGGCATTACTTACTCCAGCCGATCATCGCTGATCACTCAACGCTCGAGAGCTTGGACCTGACGGACGCTGATGGGCAGGGGGTGCTCACCATGGACAAGAGGCAGCTGCAGGAGCTGCGGGTGCGGCCTGTATCGGCTTCTGGGAACTCACACCGCACACTTATGCCGGCACTCAGTATGCGTCTGTGGTATGCTCCTCATATTGAGCTGCCCGGACTGCTGCTGAAGGGTGCGACACTGGTGGCGATCAGACCGAGCGAGGATGTGCTGAGGGAGGGGGGAGGGGTTGAGGCTGCTGGTCCGGCTCGTGCTAGCTGGATTTCAGATGCCTTTGAGGAGCCACATCGGACGGCCGCAAAGGTGCTTCTCAAGCGCAGGACATATAGCCTTGAAATGAACTCGTTCTGAGCACCAGGGAGGGCACCTTCGGAGAGTTTTACCCTTCTGGGAGGTAAATTATCACTTCATATGATTATGCCACGGACTTGCTACCGAAATATAAATAATAGAAGATTGTTGATGTGCACTAGTATTACAGTATCTGGAAGGAATCATTGCAGTTTTGCTAATGCGGATACCTTGTTTATTTCTTGCCAAAATTCAAAGCGATAAACCGCAGCCTAGATGCGTGGATTTATTTAATCATCACATTTAAGGTTCTGGCACCTGTTTCTGAAATGGTATACGAGGTTTTGGATTTATTCAGTGACAAAGGATTGGAAATTCATATTTTATAAGCTAAACTAGTCATTTTGGATTCGTTAAATTTTTTCAGTCTTTGAGTAATCAAACAACATGATTGGGGTTTTATTCCACACTTTTGTGTGCAAACATGTTTTGGAAAACTTTGTTGAACCTCTCATTCTGATGGGTCATGGGTCTCAATAGTCAATTCTCACAGCTTCCCAGCGAGGTGGTGTACCTAACACCAACCAGTTTCAAATCATGCTTGTAATTTCTTGATATCCTATTGTCTTATTTGCACTAAATGTTGCAAATGATACCAAAGTTTCAATTTGCCATGATTAGAAAGATTGTGAGAGTCCAATTATACAAGATCATTGAGGGCTAATTGGTCCGTATGGATATGACCATAACTAGTTCCATTATGCAAACATAGCCTGTTTTAGTCTGATTTTCTTAATCAATGAAAAATAATGTTGTGGATTTATTCTTCTAAATAAAAAAGGTTAATAAGAAAAACTGATGATTAATTTTCCTATTTTGTATTGGAACTTTGACGCCAGCTCCCTATTTAACGACATGACAAATTAAGTTTCTTCCGGAATTCTGACTCTATTTGGTTGATCAATAGCACTGTAATTATGGAATAGTTTTGACCAAAAATCTGTTATATAATACAACGAGCACAGAGCATGGTTTGGGGTGATCCGAGCTTAGGAGTTCTTTGGTGCATAGGACAAGTTTTGTACATATCTAGGTTAGAGTAGTAACAGAAGGATTTAAAATATTCAGCTTTACTGCCATCCTGTCGGCCTGGCTGGTTTATGCATTGAGCTGGCACTAATTAATTTGCACTGCACTGTTTGCATGATAAACTCACCAAAAATGCGCAAGTATAGGAGTTCTTTTCGTGGTGGAGGATCGTCTAAGTGACCTCCAGCTATTCTGATGTGTCAGTTTTAATTCCTTTCTGTTCCAGATAGCATTTGTAAAACATGCTACTTCTCATGGTTTCAAGAGGTTAAGTTTGCCATGATGCAGTTCCTCAAGAATTAGACAGGTTGTTACTGTCAATCATGAAAGTTTAATGTTTTTGGAGATTACCCTGCAAGGTAGTTGCTTATCTGTGTCAAAACCCTTCATTATGATTAGAATGAAGAATAGCTATTTTGTAGAGTGACTAACAATGCTTTCCCCTAATCCTATTTCTATTACTCTAGTTGTTATTTATGCTATACTTTGGTTTTTCATTGTCAACATAAAGTGAGGATTTGTTCCTAAATATTAACAGTGCATGTTTACAATTGATAACACGGGTTTGTCACTGCGTTTGATGTGTATAAGTGTTCTTTTATCAGATCTATATACTACAAATAATTGGTG
Source organism: Melocanna baccifera (assembly GCA_036346265.1). NCBI lineage: Eukaryota > Viridiplantae > Streptophyta > Magnoliopsida > Poales > Poaceae > Melocanna > Melocanna baccifera. Next base: position 36,672,060 of record CM070676.1, on the reverse strand, counting down.
ATAGTCAATGTACCTCCTTCATTTTAGAGCTCTAGAAAATCCCACAATAATCCTTAAATCAGAAAAAGCAAAATCCTTAGAAGTTTTCTCATTAATGGAGAGAAAAGGAGAAGATATATACCACTTATTTTGGCGGAGTCAAATTATAACGGTGCAGGTTAATCATATATAGATATTTGCAATGGTTGCAGTTGTATAACAAGTACACCTATATTTTTCAAAGGAATTAGAGATATATAACAAATACAATATGTTGTAATATCTAACTGGGCAATTACACGGGAAATACCGCCAGTTATAGAAACTTCTGGGGTAATTCTTGTTACAGACAACACAACAAACTTTTACATGCCTTATTTACATTCTGTCTGATGTGCAAAATTTTGTGATTTGTGGTTGCTCCATTGAAATGTTTCACTGAACTCATTTTGCGTTTACTTTCAGGATGATTTTGTGGGGTTCTTGAGACGTCTCTAGGAGCAGTGGTGGACCTCGGACATCTGTAAGTATATAAACCTGTTTATGTTGGGTTAGTTGGCACGTAGTGGAACGGCATGTGTGTTATCTGCAGCAATAGTACCCTGAAGGGAAGCCATGAATGTTCCGTACACGAGGTTGGGGTTGCTCGGTCGTGCTGGCGATGAATCTGTTGGCTGTCTCTTCTAAGGTCCTATCGATCATGAGATTTAGTAGCGTCATTTGTGCTCGTATTTGTCCGCATTATGCTACTAGCGATATATTAATTTATGAACTGAAACATGCTGTCCTTTTTAGTAAAATTTGATCTATGCTGTCGCATGACATAAACCTTTCTGTGTATCAGACTATCAAGTTCTTCCAGACTGTTTTTTTATTAGAAGTATAACTATAGCACGTAAAGCTGTCCAGGCGATCGATCTTATGCTCGGAAGTGTGAATTCTTGTATGGAGCAAGTATTCATGCCGAGAATTTGCCAAGTTCAATTATCCCTGGCAAAGCTGAAAGCCATCGTTGCCAGAAGTTGAAGGCTTTATGTGGCTGTATATCCATCTCTCTCTCTAACTCATTTTTTGGTGTTCACCCCTAAAGTCCAATAATCGGTTCCCTATAAAATTACAGTTCTTGCAATACTCTTTTTTTTTTTCGAAAAAAAAGAACTGTAGAAGTAGCCCGACGTCTTCATTGTTGTCGATAGGTCATCTCTATAAAAGGGAAGGGCGTCATCACTTTTTATTAGTTTAGTCTAGAGATGTCAACGAGTTTCGCCATCCTTCGAAAAGAAAACGAGTTGCGTCGGATCAGGTCCTGTGCCGCATCTTTACAGTGTCAAAAGGCGATAGAAGGTTCTGAAATGTACATAGCATTATAGAGCAGATTTCCTGCTCCCCCGTTGCTGTTAGACGAGAGAAGGGTACACCTGTCGGCTGTCGCGCTGCCACAGCCCAACAGTGTTTAGAAAGAGAAGGGCAACGTCTCGCACGGGAAGGCAGCGAATTTCTTCTCAAATTGACTCGACGTGATCTGCTGGTACTAGCGTGCGCATCTATGGACCGATAGAAAAGCGACGGAAAGGACGAAAAGCAGACCAAAGGGCAGAAGAAAGAAAGAAAGAAAGAAAGAAGGGAATGCTTTCGGTGCCGACCAACCCTTTTCACTTGGACCAAACCACAGATTGGGCCTACTCGGCACGGCCTGAAATTTTGACTGGAGCCCATTTCCCTGCCTTCAGCCTGGCCGGCCCTATTTTGCTCGATCAGACTTGCGCAGCTTTGTGTTGGGCTGCAAAGAAATATCACGAGATGTGATGCGTTGCCTCCGAAATGCCAAACGTTGAAATAGGAAAGTTTATTAGAGCGAATTCTTCAGATAATTTTTTAAGTTTAAAATCATATATATTATGTGCATTGGCGTCTTCAATATCCACTCCTATATCAAAAAATACAGACAAAAGGTATCAGCCACAGCAAAAAGCTATTAACCGTAGTAAAAAAGAACGCCTCATAGTCCACTAAAAAAATGAAGGAATTGTACAGATGAGCTGAGCAACGATCTTAAAAAACACAGAAAAAGAAGAAAAATAGTTGAGCAACGTTCATCGAGCCTATATATATATATATATATATATATATATATATATATATATATCTACACATGTGTAGCCATTTTATCTAGCCAGAGGTGGGTGAGAGGTCTCAATTCACTTACACATTTTTTCAGAAACCCATGTGTGGTTGAAATATTTCACAAAGAAGCTTTATGCTCACCTCTCCCCTCTCCCTCCCTCTTGCTCACTCTCCTTCCCTCTCGCCTCACGGTCGCCGCCCTCCCTGCTACCCCACCTTGCCAGGCAAGCACCCTCCTCCCTGCCCCCCGGTGCTCGCCCTCCTCCCCTGGCCCTCCCTCTCATTTGCCACCGTGTCAACCCCTTCACCCCCGGTGAACATGCAAGGTAGCTGAATGGATCCCATCACTAGAGACGAGGACTACACCTAGATCTGACCCCCCACCTCCACACTGCTGGATTTGACCTCACCAATGGATGAAGGAGATGAGGACAATGCCTCCTCATCCGACCTCACCGAACTCAGCACCGTTGGATTTGGCCCTCACTGGCCTCCCTGCTGCTGGATTCACCATTACTGTCTTAGATAAAGAGTCCTTAGCCAAAGTTAAGATCAAGATATGATGAAAAATTAAATCTAACTAATCTAATCTTCACCATCACTGTTTTAGATAAAGAAATAAACCTAGGGCTAGCCTATTCGTCAATGAACTAGCAAAGACTTATGAATATGGCAACAACGACAAGCTGGCGCAACTAGCAGCCACTATCAAAACCAAACAATCAATAACAGTTATACTATGTTTGTATGGGTTTCTAAAAACTGTTTTTCTATAATAAATAGCTTTTCTATAGTATATAACTTTCAAACGGAGTGTTTTTTAAAGTAGAATCTACTAGTCGATTATAGTAGACACTGTAGTGACTTTACTTATATTAGCTAAAATCGCATGCGGCTGTCTTTTTCTCGGTACGGTTCTCTAAAGCTATTACTATTTATAAGTTAAAACCAAAAGCCATCAACAAAAGCCAATATGAACAGACCCTTAGCTAGCCTTCATGCCAAGTGGCACAATTATACATATTTTATCAAATATAAGCATAATATTGATGCACAAAATAAGCATCAACAACCACCACCGCCGCCCACCGCTAAGCCGTCGCCGCGTCCCTCCCATCCCTCTAAACCTGGGGTCCCAGTGAAACGTCTCGCCGGAGAGAACACACCGAGGGTGGAGCTGCGGGGATCGTGTGTTAAGACTAAAAAGTGTGCGCGTACTAAATAGATTTTACCTAAATACAATTCTAGCTTAGCTTCCAGCATTTAGTACTTGGTAGGGAATGCAATGCGTCTAGAGGACGGTTGTGCAACAGGTAATTTGGCATGTTGTTGCCGGTCTGTCCAGAAGATGAAGCCCATTCATATTGAATTTTATTGATGTTTTTTGGTTTTAGCTTATAAATACTAACAGCTGTAGAGAAGCCGTACAGAGAGGAAGATACTCGTGGACATTTTTAGCCGATATAAATGAAGTTATTATAATGTCTACTACAATCGACTAGTAGAATCTACCTTAAAAAATCACTTCATTTAAAAATTTAATACTATACAAAATCACTTATGGCAGAAACCGGTTTTTAGAAGTCGAAAATCCCGACAGAATCCGGCTAGAAACCGAAACGTATACAGGCTGGACCGGGTCTCTCGACTCACAGGTCATAGCCCGCATCGGAATAAGGCCGAATAGCCGGCCCAGGAGTGAGGAAACCCCGGATGCATTGCCGCCTCGCGGCTCCGCCTGCCACCTCGCGCGCCCGCCCAACGGCTGGCAGGTCCGCCGCCCGCACTCCCCAGCGCACGGGCACGGCACGGCCACCGCGCGCTAGATGAGTGAGGCCTTTGCGATGGCGCGCTGTCACTGGCTCGGCTCGTGGGCTCCGCCGAGCCTTGCGATGCATACCGATCCGGCGACGTGCGCACGCATGATCCGGCGACGTGCGCGCATGGATCCGAGCAAACGCGCTCGCTCGGTGTTGGCATCACCTAGCTCGATCGTTGCACGTACGTACGTATAACACGATCGATGCATACCGATCGTCTGCGTTGGATCAGATCAGCATTCTGACGTAGTTCTCTGGACTGTACTGCCGTTTCTTGAAGTCGCGAGGCGGATAAAAATGGTGAGCATTTCTGGCCTACGGTCGATACGATTCGGTGGTTTGGAGAGCACCGTCGCGAGCAGTTGTTTACTTCCGCGACGTCGATGGGAATTAATATTTGTTTGCTTTTAATTCCCCCGAGGGGAAGATGGGAATATTTCGTCGAGATAAGCATTCTCGATCACAAGCAATTAAATACGACTGCTAGCTGCATGCCAGCGAACCACCGGAGCATTGGCTTGATATCAGGATGACCTCATGCTTGCATGCAGGCGACGAACTGAACCTTACTAGCAAGCTCGGCACAGGCAGCTTAACCGTGTGAATAGCATTGCACATGCGGCGACTTAGCTTCGCCTCCGCCGGCTTTCGTTGACACAAACAGCGGGTCGATTTTGATGCCGCGCGGCGAAATTCCGGCCGGCCGCTGCTGATGAGGATATTCTATGGCTGCTGATGGGGATATTCTATGAAGAAGAAGTACAAGAAAGAGAATAATTATATTTGATGTTAAAGACATAAAGAAACAAATCTTATGCGGATAGAGCCAATAAAAATAAAGCCTACGTTGCTGAATGGAGCACATAAGAAAAGACCTATATGAAAGTGGGAAAGAAAGCCCATGCAGCAGGAGAGCAAAAGGGAGAAACCCAAGAACTTAAAGTACAAGTTTTAGATAAGATTTTCAAGTCCAATTTGTACCTCCCACAAGCTCAACTGGATTCAAACTTGGATTCAACTCAGAATTTAATTCAGATTCGGCTCAGGACAGCCTGACAGGCAGTTACTAAAAAGACCATAATTTTTACAATCAGAGTCCGATTCAGATGTTCTTGTACTTGTTGGAAAGATAATTTCAAAGGCTACGTAATGGATTTTGTCCCACCTCCAAATTCGTCACGAATCAACCGCTATGACTGAAACAAAGTGACGGTAGTAAAAGCTAGTTTCCTTTTTTATTAGAGTTCGAGTCTAAAACAATATAGAGTTGAGTTGTATTCGGTTTAGGGACCATATGGATGTCCCAAGGGGCTATATAAGCCATGTATTGAGAGCTTTTAGGGCTCAGACCACCTTTGAAAAAAATCAATCTACTAAAGTTTGTTCGAGTTTATCATTACTGCCGAAATTCTATAGGGAATTAAGAGTATTCTTCAATCAAGATCGTTCAGCCTTTCCGCTGGGAATTGGGTACACAATAGATCTTCGCTTGGTGGTTGAAGAAATCGACGTGAGTATGTTTTGGCGGATTAAAAAGTGTTCGTCCCTTGTATTGGTATTGGAGGATCATCGTGATTCATCAAGACTCCCGCGAGTATCCATCCTACGTTGAGAAGATCGGGCAACCCCGTATCAGCTACGCAGCTGCCAATTAGTGCCCAAGAACCGAAACCAGACGGCAGCGTGCTGTTCTGAAAAATGTTGAAAATGACAGCAATAAATCCAGCGACATCGGCCATAAGGCCATGTATAATAATGTGGTATTAGCTATCTATAAATTTTACCACGTAGAATATAAGATGATGTAGAGAAAAGAGAACATAGAGAATTAGGTTGAATATTATGCAGTAGTCAACTGTAACATGGTAAACAAGACACATTGTGTTATAGAGAAGCTGTCTATAGAGGTATGAAAAAAAAGACAACTTACTGTATGAGCTGTTTTAATGTCGTCTATAAATAATATAGAATATATTATAGATAGCAGTTGTCTATACCATTATACATATCTTAACTATGAAAATTCACCGATTCCAAACTCTACTATTACACATTTATTGCCCATTTACTTTATGCTTGGAGGTTTAGTTATCAGCTGGGTTTACTTATTGCAGATTGACTACATTAAACGCGACTCTGATCAACTGAATATGCCTCTTAATTTTATCCGTCGACGCTTACGAGCCACTGATCCGCAAACCATAAACAACGCGGCGGATCCGCCTAGTGAGGCTGGGTGGAGCTGGAGGAGGCCGAGTGATACAGTCGTTAGCTCAGGCTGCCAGCGAAACGCTTCCCACGTTTAGCCTTTCTAATTTCTACATATAGATATAGTTAGCAGATCGATCGGGAGCCGCCGTCGTGCTGGAATCCTTGGAAGACACGCACTCCTTCTGCATGTGTCTGAAACGGATCGGGGCCCAGTTGCATGCATGCCAAAGCAGATCAAAGACGACTTAGTGCGGGCACGCGATTTGCTTTTAGCATAAGACGCTGCTTCTGAGAGAGATTACCGTGACGCGAGAACCCACGCCACACTCATGCTTTGCAATACGGAGGCTCTAGGACCTCAGGAAGTGTGGACATACATTTCCACTATATAAGCACACACATGTATTTTGATTATTAAGTTCGGCGTACCGTGTTAATTATAAGAATCAAATCCAGATTAGTGGAAATGAACACCTTCTCACTAGTAGGCCACATACACAACTTTTAGCAAAAGATTCTTATTGTATTTTATGATCTAAATATGATGGAATCCGACCACTACTGGTCGGGTACAACCGCTTAAAGGGTTCGATCGGCTTTCCTCAAACAATGCGAACTAATAGGAGATTATGATTGGGATCATCTTCGTGTGTACATGTGATGCACTCTACACTGACTTGTATCAGACGTAGTGTCCAGAAGTGCTTGTGTTGATTGGAGTTAAACGCGGCTACTAAAAGCACTTCCGACTATAACTTTTCATCATCTTCGACTGGGGCTTTGCTTCGTTTCTAAGTAGTATAGTGTTGTCTTTGCTGACTAGAACTCTATTTCTTTATTGTTTAGGACTCTTGTTTCCAAGACTATTTATATCCTTTATAAGTCTCTTGACACATATTGCAAGACGTATATTGCATAGGCATAGACACGTCGTTATGCTAAGAGCATTTTGTAACATATTCTCCATATAATAATTTTGCCAATTATATGTCCACAGTTTTTTGATAATTTATTCAATACCATCATGAAAGGTTTGCGACTTGAAAAATACCACCGCGAAGGTCACGCACGGCCAAATGCCATCGTAAACACCAACAATTCTGGGAAATGCCCCAACTGTGAGGGTTCCATCCTCCGGGTGCCATTAGGAGATGAAATGACCATATTACCCTCGCAAAAAATTGGTGGTTACTGCCAAAGCTATCTATGTTGTTCTTCTTTTCTGCCTCATCACCCTCACTCTCGCTCCTCTCTCTGTCCAATGGTGCCCTTACCTTTACTCGTCCAAGCCTACAAATATGAGCATCGTGACCGTATTGCACTCCTTCACTCACCCGCAAACCCCCAACCCCTACTGTGCACTCACCACCACCACTCGTGGTTGTCTTCCCCAGCACTGACCACCGTCCATCAAACCGTCTCACTGCTCCAGTGATCTTCTTATAATTCTGTTCACATCACTTCGTGTTTTAGCATTTTATCAATATTTCCCCTCAATCGGTTTCTCTTTTTTCTCTGTTAATTACTGAAATCACGCTGTCTTTCCCAACTCAATTGAACTCGTCACCGACATCAAATTTGTTGTCCTTGGTGAGCTTCTCCCAAATCCATTGCACCAAGAGCACCGCCTCCATCTCCAATACCTTCTCCCTGCATCAATTTGGCCGACGTGCCACCTTGGAACGCCGCTGTCATGCCACCTTCTTCCCTAGTGCCGGCTACCGTCATCCCGCTATCTCTGGCCAAATCCGACCACACTGCTCACATCGGAAGACTTCATTCACCATCGCCAAGCTCATCATCATGCCGGTTCCCGAAGATTGCCACCGGAGCACTGCCATCACTGTTTTTCCGTGCTGTGGCCACCGCCTAGACGACACCAGTGCCGCTGCCAAGCTTAGAGGGTGTTCAGAATAGCGGTGACTTATGATTTTTTTTACTGTAGCTGGTTTACTTTTTTTACTGTAACTGAGTTGGCTTATTTGGCATAATTAAATTTTTTAAAAAATAAAAAATAAAAAAAACATATTAGCCTATCACAGACAATACAAAGGAATAAAAAAACCTAAAATTAAAAACAATCAAAAGAAAACAAAAAATTGAACAGTGCTAAAAAAGCTCACCGGCGACGCAACACAACGTTGAGCACGGCCTAGAGTGTCAATTTTGTGTGTTCACTAATACCAATATTTTGTTAGCTACGGTTTTTTGGGTTCCTAGATAGATGAAATAGATGAGAGAATACAGTTATTTTGTTCACTATCCCGTTGTTATCTTGGATTCCTAGTATTACAATGTTTCGAAAAAATGATTTGTTTGCTTAAGTAAATACAAAAACAGGCCCTCATTCAAAACAAATTGTTTTGTTGGCTTAAATATGCCCATCTAGTTTTGTTAGGTTAAATAAGCCAGCTGGTTTTTTTCTATATAAACGTGGTTTTGTCTGGTTGAATAAGCACTTTTGGATGACCAAAAACTAATGTGGTACATTTTATCACATGCCCATGTTATATATTCTTCTTTTCCATCTAATGCAATTTATATATATGACCTTGCTAGAGATGTCATCACCTTTTTTTCTCTATCACCAGATAATCTTTGTCATCATTATGGGAATCTAGCATCATGTTCTGTGTACAAGTAAGCAAGCACCAGATAAATTGTTCTTCGGTTGGGTATAAATTTTTCCCAGTAGTTCCATTTACGGTGTGATCACAAAAATATTTTTGTTCGGTGTAGAAGTATATGTGTGTGTGTGTGTGTGTATCACTTGCAGCTGAAGATCTTGTGATAAAATGTAGAGTTTTGTTTGGTAAACAAATTCAAGGGTTATTTGTTAACTTAGAGAAAGTTTAGTTCAGAAATGCAGTCCAAATTTGGTCCACTTACGGCCCTAGTTTTGTTGCATTCTCTAATCCAAACCAGTACTGTATGCATAGTAATATACTATGAATGAGCTCGATCTGCCTGGTGTAGCTTTAGGGGGTAAGGGCAGATGGGTCATGGCTTCGCACTTTTGCTGCTTGTGATGCGTCGGAATAGTTCTTGCACAGAAACAGATATGAAAGGACTAGCATACAAGGCTTACTAAACTTTATGCGCAGATACAAATACGACATGCTCAGTACAGTCTTGGTGCACCATGTGATTTGATCTCTGATCCTAATGGTTCTATCCATAATTTTCAATGATCGTTTTTAAAATCTGCTATAAATTTAAGAAAACGAAGATCAAACTGAAAAATGGTTGGTGATGATATCATTGTATCTCATTTGTATTCAATAAGCCATAGTGGATTCGTTTATATCATATTGATCAGGATTTTTTTTGTAACTAATTTTGGCAGCTCAATTTCTTTTTGAAGGAAGGTTTTGTTAGTGATATGTCCTAGAAGCGATCATAAAGATGAATGTATCACTTCTATGTTTATGATATTTTAAATAATGTATTATTTTATCCATTGAATAAATATCTTTAATATTGATCAATGAGTATATACTTGTTCATGAAACACTTTATTCATGCTATGATATTATTCTAAATTATCCTTGATCTTATATCAATATGTAGGGTAATTATGATTTATAGATCACCATATATATTGATTGATGATCATGTTTCATACATCATATATAAAGAGATATTAAATCAATAATGTGGATATATATTAGAGAATATAATGTTGGATTGATTTATCATGAGACACTACAGGAATTTTTATATTTTGAAGTGTCATCAGTTTGTCTTATATATAGTGTATGTAAGATTCTTAGACTTGAGATCGTCAAAGTTTTCTATATATGTAATAGTTTACTTAAGGGTTACCAAATACTACTCCGTAACTAAATGGTCATAAAGATAGCTTTCAGATTTACTATGAAATATACGAAGGAATATGAGCAATTAAAATAAAATTTACCCGCTCCTATATATAACAGGAGAGATATCTCTAGCTAGACTTCTCGGTGTGGTTAGATTAAGGAAATGCATGGTTATACCGAATATGGTTGAGGAGTTAATTACAACTGAGTAATCAACTACAACTTCGAGTGAAAGATCGACCTATTACAGGATGACATACTTCTTACCTTGAGTTCAATTTGGTATCACGAGGTAAAGGAAATGGTACATAAGCACTATATAGGTTTATCCGATATAATTTTCATGTATATTTGAGAGTCGTTATATTCTGCTAGGAGCCGCTACCGACTTATAGATCAGAAATGAGTTTTCGGCCCATGACTAAATATACATGAACATATAAGATTACACACTTAACAGGTTGAAATAATAAGGGTCCGGATGATAGACTCTAAGTGGGGATACGATCTTTACTCGTATTGAATTTGGTCGAAGGCTTTTTGAGTAGGATACAATCTCTACTTGTATTGGATAAAGATCCAATTTGAGAATTTTCAATTTTTCCCTTTCTTTGCAAATCTCAATGGCTCCTCTAGACCTACGTTTGCATTCGTTTTCTTTTTCTGTGGCATATGGGCCCGGCCTGCAAAACACAACCGAGGACGTTTTCCTTGACTGACAGGTGGCCCCACTAGCCTTTCTGTGGGGCGCACATTTAGCGGTGCAAACAAAGTGGAGAATTTTCATCTAACCGATCGACCGAATGCTTAGGGAGCGAATATGAAAGGGATAAATGGGTATGTGGCACTATACGTGTCCAATTCCGACTTTCAGAAAAAATATAGAATAGAATATAGGATGAAAGATATTCGTATATATCCATATATCAAGTGATATAAGAAAGTCTATTGTGATTTCATTTATGAAGAATATAACATATAAACGGATTGTCATATTTAAACAGACGGGGAATACTGAGTGCTCTTCCTTCGATATCTCGGTGATTAGTTTCTCTATGTTCACTCTGATTGTACTCTATTGTCTAATGTCTTTTGTATGGGTGCGAAAGAAGAGGATAATTTTCAATCAACCATTCGTCTGAAAGCTTATGAAATGAATACAGAATAAAAAATAGGTATCCTACATTATCTGTGTCTGATTCTAACTTCGAGAAAAAAAATATAAAATAAGATATAGAATAAATGATATTGTTCATATCCGTTTTAATTGCACCTCTACGCACACTGGACAAGCACGGACTCGTGCAAACCCATTTGGGGTTTTTGTGCGGCCCTTAATTAAGTCGTTCTGTCTAGACCCATAGTTTATCCCATAATTAAGTCGTGCGTCACGGGTGGAATTCCCATAGTTTATCGCTCGCGAGTATTGGACACTGACGGGGAACCGTACCGGCCTAAGATCAGGCAGTTTGGAGTCGCTAGCTCGTATTCTCTCTCTCTCTCTCTCTCTCTCTCCCCCTTCTGCTATTTCAATTCGTCACCTACGAAAGACCTAATTGGTGGACACACTCTCTCTCCCCCTTCTGCTATTTCAATTCGTCACCTACGAAAGACCTAATTGGTGGACTCTCTCTCTCTCTCTCTCTCTCTCTCTTCTGCTATTTCAATTCGTCACCTACGAAAGACCTAATTGGTGGACAGCCACTTAATTTCGTGTGCTAGTACTAGGCCACTAAGGACCATGCGTTACGGGGGGAAGACGCGTGGGTGGTCCTGGGCACTCCCACCTGTATAAATAACTGCCAGAGCCGTTCATGCTTTAATGTCAGTCGATATTGCCAAAGCTTGCTCACTATTGCTGTGGTGCAGCTGGTTAATCATTAGGCCATTGCTTGATCCGTTAAGTACATTCTCCACACTCCACATATGGCGCCGCCCTCGCACTGCCACGCCATCAATGGTGCCCCCCAGAATGGTACCATCCCGGTGGAGACGCCACCGCCGCAGCGCGCCCACCAGCTGCTCGACGCTGACGAGTTCCGGCGCCAGGGCCACCAGGTCATCGACTTCATCGCCGACTACTATGCCCGCATGGGCGACTACCCGGTGCACCCCAGTGTCACGCCCGGCTTCCTGCGCCGCCAGCTCCCCGCGGACGCGCCGTCACGTCCGGAGCCCGACGCGTTCGCCGCGGCGTTGCAGGACGTCCGCGACCTCATCCTGCCTGGCATGACGCACTGGCAGAGCCCTCGCCACTTCGCTCACTTCCCGGCGTCGAGCAGCACTGTCGGAGCCCTCGGCGAGGCGCTCACTGCCGGCATCAACGTCGTTCCTTTTACGTGGGCCTCCTCGCCGGCCGCCACCGAGCTCGAGATGGTGCTCGTGGACTGGCTCGGCAAAGCGCTCCACTTGCCGGAGAGCCTGTTGTTCGCAGGAGGCGGCGGTGGCACGCTTCTGGGAACCTCGTGCGAGGCCATCCTCTGTGTCCTCGTCGCCGCGAGGGACCAGAAGCTCGCGGAGATTGGCTGGAAAAGGATTGGTGATCTCGTCGTCTACTGCTCCGACCAGACCCACTTTGCCTTCCGCAAGGCTGCACGTATCGCCGGCATCCACCGCGACCACTGCCGCGAGGTACAGACATACCGTGATGGCATGTTCGCGCTCTCGCCAACTGACCTGCAAGCCGCCATGCAGGCGGACGTGGACGCCGGGTTGGTCCCGCTGTTCCTGTGCGCGACGGTCGGGACCACCCAGACGACCGCGGTGGACCCTATCGGTAAGCTCTGCGCCGTCGCGGCGCCGCACGGCGTCTGGGTCCACGTGGACGCGGCCTACGCCGGCTCCGCGCTGGTCTGCCCGGAGTTCTGCCACGTGATCGCCGGCGTCGAAGCCGTGGACTCGTTCAGCATGAACGCCCATAAGTGGCTCCTGGCCAACAACGACTGCTGCGCACTGTGGGTGAAGAAACCTTCGGCGCTCGTCGCGGCGCTCGGCACGGAGCAGGAGTACATCCTCAGGGACGCGGCCGCGGAGGGGCACGACGTGGTGGACTACAAGGACTGGACCATGACGCTGACACGCCGGTTCCGCGCGCTGAAGATGTGGCTCGTGCTCCGCTGCTACGGCATCGAGGGCCTGCGCTCCCACGTCCGCTCCCACGTCCGCATGGCCGCGGCGTTCGAGAGCATGGTGAAGGCCGACGCGCGGTTCGAGGTGGTGGTGTCCAGGCAGTTCGCATTGGTGTGCTTCCGGCTACGGTCGCCGGAGAAGTTTGGCGGCGAGAAGACGGCCAACGAGCTCAACCGGAGGCTCCTTGAGGAGGTGAACGCGGCCAGCTCGGGCCCGTACATGAGCTCCGCCAAGGTAGGTGGCGTGTACATGCTCCGGTGCGCCGTCGGGAGCACGCTCACGGAGGAGCGTCACGTTCGTGAAGCGTGGAAGGTTGTGCAGGATCGGGCTGCGTCCATCCTACGTAAAATGGAGATTATCTACAGCGTGATTGGTTAAGGTGAAGGCTTTTTCTTCAAGTATAATCTAGGTATAAGTCTACTTTATCCTCTAAACTATCATATTTGTTTAATTTTCAATCTCTAACTATGAAACCGGGTATCCAACACCTTCCAACAATCCAAACCGTTTAATTTACCCCTTGAGAGCAAAATCACCTTGTTTTATTGAGGTGGTATCTACATGCACAAGTTTCAATAATATGGCATCCACATCAAAGTCCATGTCCTCCTTCTTTCTTTCTCTTTCTCCCATTACTTCATCCTATTTGTAGATCCGGGTAGCAGCCATGGCAAGCGGTGGCGGTGAACTCGGACAAGGTCCTCAAATGCATCACACTGTTATCCCCTTGGTCTACCATCCATCGCCTCCCGATTTCAATCGATGGTCTACCATCCATCGCCTCCCGATTTCAATCGACACCATCGTCCATAAGGAAGGTGGCCATCACAGGCTTCTGGATCAGGAGCGCGAGGGTGAGGAGGCCTGTGGGCAGCACATCGATGACCGGGAGCGCAGAGCCGGTGGAGGCCAGGAGCAGGGAGGGGGCAAGGGAAACGGGGAGCGCGGATGCGGCGGGGGCCAAGAGGGGGAGGATCCAAGGATGAGGACACATCGCTGTTGACAACAGTTCGGTGGTGGAGGGCGATATGAAGCATGGATGTAGTAGGGGTGGGGAGCAGAGAGGATCTAAGGATGAGAACACATCGCTGCTGATGATGGCTTAGCGAAAAAGGGCGAGGGTGGACCAGCTTCCATGAGGTGGGGAAAGGAGCCTATGGTGGTGGTGGTGCTAAGGATGGAGGCCTCATGGGTGGTGGTGCTGGCGGCCCATGGCACCAACAATTCGAAGAAGGACGACGATGCACTTCTCCTTCTCCAACTCTCCTAGCTCCACGCCGGCCTCCCCAGATCCGCCACATCCCCTGGCCGCACACCATCTCTAGTTGGGGGTTGCTCCACCGCCTTGGAAAGGAGGAGGAGCATGAGCATAGCAATAGGAAGGGTGTTGGTGGCTTGGTGCTAGGGCTTGGGGCAGCGACGACCATAACTTTAGAGCTTGCAAGCTTCAGGAATTTGTCTCATAAGAGAAATGGATATGAGAGGAGGAGGAGGAAGATGAGGACGTGGACCATGACGTGGATGATGTGGACCATGATGTGGATGCCATGTTAGTAAAACTTGCCCAAGTAGATGCCATATCAATGAAACCGGGTGGTTTTGGTCTTAGGAGTAAAATGACCGGTATTAAGAGTTCTAAAATATCCGGTTTTACAGTTTGAGATTGAAAATTATATAATCGTATGAGTTCATGAGGGTAAAATAGACTTATTCCTATAATCTATTGGGCCCAGAAGAAAAAGTAAGATCCACCTGGATTGGGCTGAGATCCTAGCGCGCTTGGCTTATTGAAACAAACCTAATGGTTTCTTTGTTATTTAAGCCATTAATTTTTTTTGTTACGCGTATAATTGTTTTCTGTTAAGCCACAGTTTACCATTTTTTTCCCTTTGAGTTGTCAAACTCAGAGTGTACTTAATTAAGATATACGGGCATGTACGCCCCTTCCAACAATTATAATGGAAATTTGATTATATATTTTGTCTATGATCCCGAAAGATACATATATAGTTGCGTGTGTACATACATTGCTTAGCTTACGTGACATTTCAAAAATTGGGTGATTGTATATTAAACACATCTGTATCGATGAGTATGACTTGTTTATGTTTGTTACTATAATGAAGTCACTAGCATCTATCTTGTATATATCTATTATATTATTAAAGCGATAGGATTAATATCTTTGAGCCGTTGCTGCCGTGAAGACCTGCATGAGGGCGACAATAAGATTTCTGGACAGTCCACATCTGTTAGTTATGTGTTTTGCATCACTACTTTATTGTATTTATATCCTAGTAAAACTTTGAATTAAAATATTACCTATATTTTCAACATTCTAGAAACCTTATTATGAACGTTATTGCAATAAAGAAATGGTTAGTGTTTCTGATGCGATGAAATCTAAGAGATTTTCTGGTCAGAACTTTTGTAGATGACAGAGTAGAGTCAAGTTTTGGCTTATGTCTCTGAGGCTGTGGTGGGTTATCTACCCGCAGTATCCATTTATGGTTGAGTAGTTCATGCAATTTGATAATGCAAACAATACTGCTCTGGGTTGTATTCTGACTATTCTGGCAGACCAGCTCTATGATGTGTACATGGATTACAAGTCCACTACAGAGTTGTGAGATGCACTAGAGCACAAATATGCTGAGGCAGAGGCAGGTCGCTAGCTCTACATGTGTGACCAATTTTTTGACTTTAGCTTGGATGATGCTAAGTCCATAGTTGGACAAGCTCATAACCTCCAGGTACTAGTCAGTGCGATTGCGCACATGGGCTGTGTATTACCTCTTAAGTTTGTGGCTACAAACATTGTTGCTAAACTCCTTTTTTCTTGGCGGGATTTTGCCACTAGTCAGAAACACAAGAGGGAATGTATTTTTATTAAGAATTTCATTGCTGCCCTCGATGTGTAAGAAAAAGTAAGAGCAAAGGATGCACCAAGCATCTATGGCCAGAACAATGCAAATTTTATAGAGAAAAAGACTGCAGGAAAGAAGTATAAATTGAATAAATCGAACAAGACAACTAGCTTTAAAAAAATTAAGAAAAATAATTCGAGGGACATCATCTGCTTTGTGTGCGAAAAAATGGTTATATGGGGAAGGACAATCGCTTCTGCAAAATCAGAGATGGTGAATAGCCAAAGAAGAATATTGTCAACATGATCATAAGCGAGATCTCGACTTCAGGATGGTATGGTAATCCACCTATTGTCTTTTCAGTGTGTCAATCTACTGATCGGTGGGTTGATACTGGTGCTAATGTTTACGTATGTTTTGATATTTTCTTGTTTTCTTCTTACTAGGCAGCAGGGGCTTCCTCTATCCGAATGAAAACCGGCTTGTATGCTTCTGTTCTTGGTGTTGGCACGGTGGATCTAAAGCTTATTTCAGGGAAGATTGTCTACTTAAAGAACGTGTAGCATGCTCCTACAATAAACAAGAATCTCATTAGTGGTTCTCTTCTTTATAGAAATAGTTTTAAGATAGTTTTTGAATCAAATAAAATTATAGTGTCTAAGTTCAAAAACTTTGTTGAAAAAGGCTATGAGAGCGGAGATTTGTTCCGCCTAAGTATTTTAGAGTATTGTTATAATCTGAATGTTGCAATAAATTTAAATAAATATGATGCAAATATTTGGCATTTTTGTTTCTGTCATATTGGTTTTGATAGTATTGCTATAATGTCCATATTAGATTTAATTCCAAAATGTGAAATTGTCAAAGGATTATAGTGTCAATCATGTGTACAAGCAAAGCAGCCTCAAAAACCCTTTAAGGGATTAGAGGATGAAAAGAATTTGGCACCGTTAAATCTTATTCATTTAGATTTGTGTGAAATGAATGAATTATTGACAAAAGGAGTCAAAAGATATTTTTCTAATTTTTATTGATGATGCAACACGTTACTGTTATGTGTATTTACTAAAAACTAAGGTGAAGCTTTAAACTACTTTAAGTATTATAAGGCTGAGATTGAGAACCAATTTGAAAAGAAAATAAAAAGATTGAAATCCGGTCGTGAAGAAGAGTACATATCACATGAATTCTCACAATTCTGTTCTGAGCATAAAATAATTCATGAATTAACACCACTATATTCACCCCAATCAAATGGGATAGCTGAGAGGAAAAACCGAATACTTAATAGATTGAACTCTTTCATTTTTCTTCTTCTATTGTCTTCTTCCTCTCTGATGATATTGTACTGTGGTATTGTGTCATCCAAACTTCGTTGGTCTTTCTTCCCGGTGTGCACCTGGAAGGAGGGTAAGCGGTATCTCTGAACCGTTGCTGCCATGACGACCTGCACGGGGGTGGCAATAAGGTTTCTGAGCAGCGCATATCTGCGCAACCGCTCGTGCTATATTTCATCTACGCTCTACACTGCATCAAGCTTGCACTGTAACAAGCCTGCGCTGATATCTGTTCTTCATCAAGTCTAACAGTAAGTCATTCGTGCATTCGATCGACTTTAATACTATATTTTCTTTCTGTATTTTCTGAGGTACAATACGTAGTTTACTGTTAGTTATGTGTTTTGCATCACTAATTTATTGTATTTATCTCCTAGTAAAATTTACAATTAAATTATTACCTATATTTTCAACATTACGAACTTAATTGAAAAACCAACTGAAGTGAAAAATCTAGTAAATAATCTCGATTCTCACATATGGTAGTGGGCTCCCTGTCGGGCAACATCATAGTCGTAATTTCTCCACGGTCTACGTCCATCTAATGGACTCTAGAAGCTAGCTTGCTGGTAGGTGACTTTCGCGGCGTATGAAAATGAGAACGCACCCAAAAAAACTTGTGCCAAGTGTGCGTTTGGTAGGTTGGAATGCCTTGCAAGTATTCATGTTGCTGCCATCCAACAGGACAGGATAATTATCCGTTGAACAAAATAAAAGCTCTGCTTGCCCAACAATTGCCAAACTCCATACATCTTGTATGTGTAATAAATTTTGTTTGTGACTGATTGAAAAGCATGAGCTGAGCTGATCATATATTACCAGTACCATCCATACAGTTCACCACAAACTCCAGCTAGAACGTTCACTCCACTTTAGACGAGCAGACAAGCATCAATTGCCGTGGCCCGATTTTCGTTTCCATGCAATTCCCAGGCCAACAACATACAAATAATTACCGGACTGCTAATTCTAAAAGAAACGTATAGTTACACTGATAATCGTCATTTCAACTGACGTGGCACCCATTTTACCTAAGTTATTAAGAGGCAGATATAGTTTGATTCCATGAAGAACTACAACATGCTTTTATTCATTATTTTTTTGGATTTACAGGCACCTTGGAAGTTAGTACATGATACTTACTATTCTGAAGCATTTCTATTTCGATAGATATCGAAGAACTGAGGATCTTTTCAAAAAAAAAAAAAAAGAACTGAAGATATATACTGGAACCAGGGTGAGCAGCTTTGACCGAACCACCGATCAACACGTACTGTCATTTTTCGCCCGCCCTTTCCTGTTTAGGCAGAAGGCCGGGAGTTGTAAGATCACTATCTGCTCCCTTGAAACATGGCCATCTCATTAACGATTTAGAAAGCCCTCTCCGGATTGCATTAACATGTTCAGTTGGCAGTTGGGCTCTCCTGACCGCGACGAGGTACAGATAAAGCTGTCCTATATATGACGCATCCCCTGGCCCGGCGACAGCCTGCATGCAAATCAACTCCGGTGCAGCGCACAGCGCGAGACAATTAAGCAGCAAAATGGACGCGGCAGCCAACCTGCGAAAGCGGCCGCTCTCGGTCCGCACGACGCGCAACGGAGGGGCGCCAGCCGCCGACGGGCCGACGGCGTACGACGGCGCGGCGCTGGGGGAGCCCGTGAGCCCCTCCGCGAGGCTCCTGGAGGATTTCTACATCGTCGTCGTGATCGGGATCGGGACGCCCGTGAACCTCCCCGTCGCCCGAGCCGGCCTCGAGGCCCAGCTCGCACGCTACCCACGCTTCCGAAGCATCCAAGTAAAGAAGAAACCACTAGTAGTACATCGTTATTGAGTGTCGCCGTTTTCGATCGACGGTGCAACGCGTGCGTGCGTACGTGCAGGTGACGGACAAGGATGGCAACCCGCGGTGGGTGCGGAAGACGGTGAACCTGGACGACCACATCATCTACCCGAGGCTGGACCCGGACGCCGTGGCGGCCAACCCGGACCTGGCCGTGGAGGACTACGTGGCGTCCCTGTCCACGCTGCCCATGGACCAGTCCCGGCCGCTCTGGGAGTTCCACGTCCTCGACTTCCCGACCTCCCAGGCGACGGCCACCACGGCGATCCGCGTGCACCACTCCCTCGGCGACGGCATGTCGCTGCTCACGCTCCTCATGGCGTGCACGCGCAGCGCCGCCGACCCGACGAGGCTGCCCGCCATGCCGCCTCTGCCGACACGCACGGGAGCCATCTACGCGCGGCCGCGGCCGCCAGCGTCGGCGGGCGTCCTGGCGTTCGCCATGTGGGTTTGGTCGTTCGTCGTGCTCGCGTGGCACACCATGGTGGACGTGGCGAGCTTCTTCGCGACCATACTGTTCTTGAAAGATCCGCACACGCTGTTCAAGCGGGTGAACCACGGGGAGCTTCAGCGCAAGCGGATCGTGCACCGGAGCCTTAGCCTTGATGACATCAAGTTCGTCAAGAATGCCATGAACTGCGTAAGAGCTGTTTTTTCGAGATCCAAGTGTGTATATTCTGTTGGCATGTTTGAAATCTGCTTATTTGAGTTTCTAGTTTCTAACATCTTAATTTCCTCTTTTTTTAGCTTTTTGTTATTTTTTGATTTTTTTTTGCCTTTTTGCCTCTTATTCATTTGTATTGTCCGTGATAATATAGCTATTTTTATTTTTTAAAATTTAATTATACTAAAAAACTACCAACTGTTACAGTGTTTTTCAGCCACTATAATGCAAAAAAGGACAAACCCAAACTTTTAAACTTAAATAAGCACCACCTTAAACTTTTGAGCTTATTAAAGAAGATAAAGCCTACAAAACCTTCGATAAAACCTTCTCTAGCAAGTTGGTAGTTTGCAGTGGTATTGATTTTTCTAGGCGTCAATTTCCATTAGATGCTCATATTAATTACTTATTGGTAGTTTTCTTTAACGAAAGCTTATTGGTAGTGATGTTCTAGATTTAATTATACAACTAATAAGGACAAACTAACACATTAACCAGTTTCCTGTTCTGTATGGATGAAGCTAAAACCACAAGTAAATTGGTCTGGAGTTACTTTGTAGTGAGAATATGAAAGTCTTCCTCACCCTCTCCAATATGGCCTTAGCCTTTGCGAGTTTGTGCATATAACTATGTTCTCTATGTACTCCCAACCAAATAGACCTGACATCTTTAGTACTCTGACTAATGGCCAACCCTATCTGGACTTTTGAACATGGCCAGTCCGAGTCTTCAGCCAGGCCGGACGAACTATAGGGTTAGACTCTTCTCTTTCCCAGTCTGAGATGCCCGAAATCTTCAAGACTTTTTTTTGTCGATTGACAAGAAAGGTGCATGTGCACATACACCACTACGCACGCACGCCACATACACAGGAGTATGCCCCCTTCGCACAGATTATAGATGCTAGGAACAAGATCCCGCTCGTTCCAGTTTTTTTTTCAGCTTCAGTTTTTTTTACTATTCAGTAATTCATCTTTTTCTGAATTTTTTTAGATTTTTTAGGTTTTTTTACATTTTTCTTTTTTCCCGTGTTCCTTTGCATTGTCCGTGATGGGCTAACAATTTTTTCTATTTTTATATTTTTTTAAAATTTAATTATACCTAAAAAGCCAAAACAACTACAGTAAAAAAAACCAACTACAATAAAATTTCAACCAAAAGTCAGAAACTATCGCTAAACGATCACCCCTAAATCTACACTTCGTAAAGTTCTTACTGAAATCTTCAGGACTTGACCAGGGCCAGTGCTTGATGTGTCTGGTTCCAATACGATGATTATTAAATAATAGTAGAATAATTCCTTCATGGAAATAGGAGACATGATTCACACCGATAGAGTAAGGGGGTGATCGTTTCGGCTTTTTTCGGCTTCAGCTTTAGCTTTAGCTTTTTTTTCACTATTCACTACACTATCCACTAACTCAGCTACAGTGTTTTTTCAGCCAGCTACAGTGTTTTTTCAGCCAAAAGCTAAAAGCCATCGCTATTCCGATCACCCCCTAAGTATCACTTGGATTGCTTTAATGGTACTCTTTACATTTTCTTTTTTATAGCCTAAATGTTGGACCGAGAGCAACGAATAGAGAGATGAATAAGAGCCAATATAATTAAATACCTTTTAAATTTTTTTCTTAAAAATTAAAGCGCTTTACTCTAATAACTATATAAAACCATAGAGATCAAATACTAAACACTCCATAAGGAAAGCTCTAAGAAAAAACAAGCCAAATCAGACTTTACCCTTCATGCCATTCAGGCTGCCAAAGAGGGGCCGGTCTGACCACTACAAAGCTAATCTGACCACATCAAGGCCAGTCTAACATCTCCCTAAGAACGGAACAGATTTTTAGCACGAATTCAAACCAAGAAAAGATACAACTTTTGATCCAAAACTTCAAAAGATCTGAAACTTGCTGTGCACCTTCTCTAGAATATCAGAAATCTATCCCAATCATGAATTATGAAGATCAATGATAATATTTTGATCTTCATCCAAATTAAGGAAGGTTGCACCAAAACCGGACAAAAGAGATAAATCACGATCTGCTCATGCTCATGAGTCCTTAATAATATAGATGACCTTGGATGGACTCTCACATATTATAGCAAGTTAGATCACAGCACGAAATCAAGCTAAAATATCTACAAGATCAAAACTCCAAAATTACCCTTTTTGAGCCAAAACTAAGCAAACCCAAGAACTTGCAAATAACAAATACTTAGATGAATGAGATCTGATCTCCAAGAGGTATCTTCATCATTGACACGCCATTAGCATAGAGCAAGATCAAGAGAAGAAAAGAAAATAGTAAAAATTAAGACAAATCAAGATTTCAACACTTGATCACAAGAGGAAAAGGCTTGGAAGAATTTTGATCTCTATTGATACTTAGAGATGAATATTTACAACCACTCTCTAGCCATACACAAAGTCTAAAGATGACAAAAAGCTCAACCACAAGCACCTCTCACATCTCCCACAAGTTATCTCCAAAAATTCTAACCCTCCTCAAATGTTAGACCTAAACTCTTCCAAGCTTGACCTAAGACTCTCTTCTCTCTCCTTATATATAGAGGCTCACAAGAAACTCTAACCAATACATCTAGTTGGGTTTTATCCACTTACATAGACTAACTCGTTAACCCAACATCATACCGGATTTTACACTTACATAAGCATGCTTCTCAAATCGCATATATCCATTAATCCACTAGTGAATCAATACTTGATCCACTTAATATTTTCAACACATCCTTACCCTAAAGCACCTAGGCCACCGCTGTAGTTTCGCACACTGCCACTTTTCTGGTATTGGGTAATTTACCAAAATATCTCTCTACCATCCTTCCATAAAGTTTCATGCTTCCTTCGTCTTGACCATGGACTTCACCTCTTCCCCGAGTCTAGTTCATAGTCTGGTCATCTTCTACTTTGCAAGCAATCTCAATATTTGTAACATGTAGGTTCATTAATTGCTTAGGCATCGATAAGTCTCTCTGTGTCGGTTAACCCCTAACCACGTCTCACTTGCACTGACCGTGCCATTTAATGAACCGTTGTTCGAATCTTCCCTTCAACATCCCTTGCCTTCTCCATGCCTTACTTGAACCCAACCATCCCACTAAGGATGTAAACGGGCCGAGCTCGAGCGAGCTCGACCTGTCGGGCTCGAGCTCGAGCGAGCTCGACCTGTCGGGCTCGAGCTCGACAGAAGTTCGAGCCGAGCTCGAGCGAGCCCGAGATGCCGATCAAGCTTTGAGCTGAGCTCGAGCTCGGCTCGACAAAACTCGTCGAGGCTCGAACAGCCAGTAGCAGACTAGCAGCACAATAAGAAAACGGAAGTAACTTATCTTGCTTTTGATTTATAGTAACTAATGTCAGTATATAGTATAACTAATGCAAGATTTATAGTTTTGAACCACAAATCACAAACAAGATGCACTTCTGCAATATTTTGTGAATTTGAAGCAAACAAGGGTGATAGATAACATGACACAACACATACCTGGTGGTATTTGAGGAGCTCGAGGATGGCGAGGACGATGTCGTTGACACGGCAGAATCCGGAGGCCTCGCACTTCTTGGAGTGGTGGAGGCCGCTGGCCCAGTTGATGGCGATGTCGTGGCCGTGGTTGAGCTTGACGGCGCCGCCAACGGAGCCCCCCGCGTAGGTCTGGTCCTGCTGCGTCTCGGAGGCGGCGGGGGCGAGGAGAGGCGCCGGATGGGGGGCCGAGGAGGGGCGTCGGATGGGGGGAAGGAGGGGCGCCGAGGGGAGAGGAGGGGCGCGGATGGGGGAGGAGGGGCGCCGGATGGGGAGAGGAGGCGCGGGGGGACGAGGAGGCGACGGATGAGGGGAGGAGGGCGCCGATGGGGAGGAGGGGCGCCGGATGGGGGCGAGGAGGGGTGCCAGATGGGGGGAGGAGGGGCGACGGGGTGGGGACGGGGTAGGGAGAGGAGGGAGACGGTGGGGCGAGGAGGGGGACGGAGGGAGAGGAGGGGGACGGGGGGCGGCGGGGGGGACGGGGTGGGGAGAGGAGGGGGACGGGGCCGCGGGGGACGGGGCTGCGGGGACGGGGTGGGGAGAGGAGGGGGACGGGGGGAGAAGAGGGCGACGGGGGGCGCGAGGAACCGAGAAGGGGATGGGGTGGGCGGGAGACGGGGACTGAGGAGCGGGGGATGGGGTGGGCGGGGGGCGCAAGGCGCGGGAGAGGATGGGGTCATGGGGAGTGCGCGGGACCTGGGGAAATGGGGTGGGTGGGGGACGCGAGGAGCGGGAGAGGATGGAGAGTGCGGGATCTGGGGAGGGGGGATAAAAAATCTCAAGCTCACGAGCTATTCGAGCTCGGCTCGTTAAAGCTCGCGAGCTTGAGATTAGGCTCAAGTTCGGCTCGTTTGGAGTTCGAGCCAAACTCGAATCAAGTCTAAAGCGAGCCAAGTTTGAGCAATTCGCGAGCCTCGAGCTTTTTTTACAGCCCTACATCCCACCCAGTTTCCTTGACCGCACCTCAGCTTATCCCTAAGCCTAGTCCCGATCCGCGTCATCGACCATAGCTGTCTCTAAGATTCCCTACACATCAAAGACTAATATATTATTTTCCGGCATAAGTTCTTCACAATATAACACACGTTAGTCTGAACATACTTCATGCATCATGAATGCACTAAACACTGATCCTAACATCCTAGAACCAAACCTTAAACCATGTGCACGCACCCAACACATTGTTTGACAGCACCGATCAGACCACCAAGTCCAGGCCTATGTGATCGCTCCTTTCCTCCTCGATAACAAGGGAATTGCGACCATCAGGCCGGTTAGAGTCGGCACCTCGGCCAATATGACCACCAACCACAGGTCGGCCACACCATTGCCTCCCAAAACGCACCACTCGAAAACATGCTCTCTATGTAAAAAGGTAACCAAGCATCCCACCCTGATCACACCGCATCCCAGTGACCAACCATTGTCGGTCACACCAGCGACTGACCACTAGTCTGACTACTGCTCCACCGAAAGTCCCCGGTAATAGGGGATTGGTCTGACCGCACATCATGTGCTAGTCAGACTGCTCCTAGCTGGTCTGATTGTCAGCACCTAAAATCAACTGAAAATTGTAATTATCCAAAAATCAAACTGAAACTCTACAAACTTTCTCAACCAGAAGTCAAATAATCACCACAATCATAGGGTGATCTCTATATGGTCTCACGATAAAATAGTTTTTCTGTTTTTTTCTTTCTCTTTTGATGATTAATTGACCTATTGCAAGCAACAGAACTCTCAAGGAATTCTTTTTCTCCATGTTTACATGCAGACAGTTAATGATGTGTTGGTTGGGGTCACTTACGCTGCCCTGTCGCGGTATTACTTCCGGAAGTCAGGTGATCGATTGGCAAGAGTTTAATAGCCTCTATTTCCTACCTGATTTCTACTCTAACTGTTGCACTGGCTTATCCTCCTCTTTAGGCTTATCCTCCTCTTTAGGTGACACTGACACTGACAAGGACATCCGCTTGCGATCAATCCTTCTCGTCAACTTAAGGCCAACTACAAGCCTACACGTAAGAGCTGACTGGATGCAATATTGATAGAACATAAAAATCGATCTTTCTAGCATAAATTTGAAGAGTAGGGGATTTATTTTAATTCCATTCTTACTTCTATGAGCAGGCATGTGTTAATATGATAGAGTCTGGCAAGGAAAGTGATGTGAAATGGGGAAATGCACTCGGCTTCATCATCCTTCCATTCCACATAGGCATGCACATTGATCCACTCGATTACGTTCGCAAGGCAAAGAAGATTGTGGATAGGAAGAAGAGCTCATTAGAAGTGGTATTCACACATGCAGCTGCAGAAATAATCCTCAAAATTTTTGGACTGAAGGTATATTTGGTCTCATTAGCCAGTTCGATCCTTACCTCGGCAAAAACATTGTTTACTCATTTGATAAGACACACTGAAGAATTCAAGTTAACTCGAGGGTAATTGGATGACCTTATTTACTGTCTAATCATGTTAACATATAGCTATCCATGAGAAATGTTGGATGATTAATTCTTCGTATGGAGGTGTCCGTATAGCTTGTGCTGATGACTTTTGACTGCTGATGATAGCTTTTGGTTGAAAATAAATAGTAACGGCTAAAAATGTGGCTTTTAAAAGGAGGAAGGTAGTAGTGCAAAAAGTGAGGGAAAGATGTATGCGTGAGATGGAAGCAAAAGGAATGGGATACATGATGCGCTCGCGACCCCCTGACTTATCCTAGAAGCAAGACAGGAGTGAGAGGAGTGAAGAAGCCGTTTTGAAAAGTCAGATGTTTATATTAACTTCTGACATCTCTAAACAGAAGCATGTATCCAAGGAAGCATTGAGCACGGTCCATGTTGTCGGTGGTCAACTTTCTTGTTTCCTAGAGAGAGCATTGCACTGTCAAATTTTGAGTCATGCTCCAACACATCCTACATGGATTTCTTGTCTCTAATAGCATTGCAACTTGTGAATGGAAACAGGTAGCTGGTGCTATCTTCCATCGCATGATCTCTCACGCTACAATATCGTTCTCGAGCATGATTGGCCCAGTTGAACAGGTGGAGTTTTGTGGGCATCCAGTTGTCTTCATTGCCCCTAGCGGCTATGGGCCTCCAGAAGTAAGTCCTCCAAAATATAATTGTGCAAAATGAATACATTAACATGTTAGTATGTTACATGCTCAAGTCTCAGAAATATTGCCTGGTATAGATTATCATTGGCTCATTACTATGACAAGTTCATTGCTGAAATAAAGTAAATTTGCCAGAAACCAATTGTTTTGAACTATTGAAAAAAGTAACTATGCCCGGGTATAGCACTTGTATACCCGGGTATGCACAAGGGTATAGTGATGAACAATCATTCAGACGATGTAAGTGTTTCAAAAGCTATCCATTTATGTCATGGAATCCGGGTTGAGATATGATAAGAAAAGCCTAAATTTGTATTTAATTGTTTGATTTGCTTGTGTAGGCCCTAACCGTGAATTACCAAAGTTACGTTAACACCATCAAGGTAAACCTAGCAGTGGACGAGGCACAATTCCCAGACTGTCATGAGCTTTTGGACGACTTCGCTGAATCCCTCGGGCATATTAAGAATGCAGCTTCAAGCCTTGGAAAGCATCATAGGAAGGCTTAAGGGACTATTTCAATCAGCTCACTTATTCATGCTTACAGTCCTAAGAATAATTGTACCATTCAATATTGCTGGTATGCAATATGTACTGCATTGTAGCAACTAAACCTAGAAACTCAGTAAGTGATGGAGCACATTGAGTGAGTTGGGCTAAATATTTTCTAGAGAGAAGAAACTCTAGTGTTTGGCTCTAAATTCACTCAAAAATTAATAATAAAGAGTACTTTGATACGCTTCACTTTTTACTCACCATGTGTATTGCGCAGAATAGCAAAAAAAAGCCCACAATATTACTCATCATCTTCAAAATCCATAAGAAAATCAGTTAGGTTCTCAGAATCATCAGTAGCTTCTTCAAGTGACATTAGATCTTTCTTTAACTTTTCCTGGAAAGACAGAAAGAAACAAGCAATGCCATTTGTGACCAATGTATCTATTATGACAAGGGTACAAAAAATGCAGGTTTACATAATCTGCACATGTATCACCATATAAATTAGTCAGAAACTTCCATGAGTTTACACAATACTAATGTTAGGTAAGACATCCTATAAGACCAACAAAAATGTCATTAGTTCACAGTGTTTCTAAATGCCAAAAGACAACATGAATTTGTTTCCTTCAGAAAATAAATGACAATAAACAGGTACCTTTGGCTTTTGAGCCTGTCCAGTAGTCTTTAGAACACTCCAATTATGACTCACTTTTCCTTCAGCTTCCTCAACATCATCTCCATCGTCTTCCTCATCCCATTGGTAAAGTAAAAGATTTCAAAGGAATGATCGGCCTTCAAATAGGACAAGTATTGATAGCTATCTCACCAACAACCCACTGTTTTTGTGCCCCAGTATTACGAGTAAGACAACACTCAGGCTCCTATAAGCATCAATGTAAACTGAAAGATTCTTTCATTGTTGTCATTGCCAGTAATAAAAACAGCCTGGCAATATTACAGATGCCTTCCTAACAGAAAATGAACAGCAAAGTTAGGAAGCTGAATGTGTGAATAAAAAAACAGTTGTAAGATTTGCAAGCATAACTTGAATGAATCCCAAAGGTTCAACTCCTCACTACAACAAGCTCACATCATTTCTCCCTAAAAATCAATCAGACATCCATAAAATAAGTAGCTCCATGACAAGCTCCACGGATTGAATCCCCCTAGCCGGCTGTGTCATGACTGCAGTTCGTCAAACTCCTGGAGTATTGGCAATTGAAGATCAAATGAAGGTTCAGATTAAAGGATGAAGCGTTACGCTGGATCCACCGGCTAAGAGATAAAGGAGAAACGTCGCCGACTTCCATTAAGCGAAGGGGTATGGTTCGATAGAAATCCGATTCGGATCCAACGGTCGACATACAATTACTTTATATCAGTATCTGTTAATTGTGCTTATTGTCGGAACTGTTCACTGTCATTTGCCTTAAACTCATTTGTAATGGTAGCAGCCACCTATATATTCTCTTTGTAAACCCTTTTGGAGATTATTCTGGAAAGGCATAAACCCTAGCCGCCATATCCTAGTGTAGTTCTTAGTTCTAGTTTAAAGTTCTATCCAGAATCCCTTTTTCCCCAATTCCCAAGTCCGATTTCTCTCGCACAGACTCATTCAGGCCTATCCCCCTTGGGTCCTGAAAATTTTTGGTATCAGAGCTCCAATACTTGGACACAAACACATATATTTGTTGACATATAAGTGAATTGCCCACCTTTCCTCATCAGCTTAAGCTTTTTGGTGAATTGGTTGGTGCATGCAACTTAATATGGTATCAGAGCCAAGAGGTCCTGAGTTCGAGACCTGGCTAGCGCAATTAAAAAATAATAATTGCAGCCCACTTCTATTTCCACGTCTTAGGTCTGAGGGAGCCTACACGTGAGGGGGAGTGTTGAAGTATAAGTGAATTGCCCACCTTTCCTCATCAGCTTAAGCTTTTGGGTGAATTTGCTGGTGCATGCAACTCAATAATATTGGTTGCATTTTTGGTGAGGTTTGGGAGCACTTCGTGTCTCCTTGTAAAATTCCAAAACCAAGCACATTGTTGAAGTCTCAAGGGAGAAGCTGTGGGAAAATTGGTTAGATCAGATAGGTTGGGTTGGTACACTGCTAACATGGTAAAATCCCTGACTGATCTGGCGAATCAGAATATGATGGTGAAGCCTGTGTTACCAGCGACAGCGGAGGAAGTTGAGGCCTCATTTGTGACCCTGGCAGAAATAAAGTTAAGAAGAGTGTAGATGATCTGAAGAGGAGCTAGGAAGAGAATCAAAAGATGATGCAAGTGTAGATGGATAAATTAGTGGGAATGATGTCTAAGCTCATGACGGTGCAACCTAACAGAGAAATTTCTGATCGACAGTCCAGCTTCTGAGGTAACTTCAGTCTAGCTACTACTTTTCCTGTAGCTATATGAAGTGATGAAGCTATTACGCAGAATAGTACTCTGTAGCTGGTAATTTCAATGCACCACTAGTGATCCAAGAAGAAACCAGAGGAAAGGGGATTGAAAATACGAGAATAGTTAGGCACACCTTTGTCCTCGACTATATATATATCATGACGGGGTGTAATATCCTGTAACAAAGCATACGCCCCGCAGACGTTACGGTGGGGCAGCAATCTCCCCTGTATGTGGATAACCCCAGGCTAGGCAATCAAGTAACATTAACAATTCATGTGTTTAAAATGTTACGGTAGCGATAGGGAAAGCCAATAGGAAGTATGATCCAAGAAGATGTGGTTAGATCATTGATGAGGCGATTCACGATATGAGATGAGTGATAGGTATAGAGACAAGACCTAGTGATTTATTCGATAAGAGACCCCTAACGAAGCTCAAGCACACAAGGTTGTCATTCAGTCCAGTTTTATTAAATGTTGAGTAGTCATTAGTCAAATTAACAGGCAATTGCATGTAATTCCCACTTAGTTTACGAACAACAAGATGCAGGTGACCAATAATAATATATAATTAAATGAGAAGCATGAATCAAATGTTAAGCATAAAATGACAAGCATAGTATGATAAGCATAAAATGATAAGCATAAAATGACAAGCATGTCAATCTTAGGATAAACGATTTCTATCGACTAATCTAAATTACAGCATGTTCATAACTCATCCCTCCCTTTCTAATCAAGGTTACACATAGGTCCTTAATCCTGGCATGAATTTCAAAATATTAAAACAAAGCATTTAGTATGCCTAAGCCTAGCCTCGATGAACCTAAGACAACATGTAATAAATACATAAATACAGAATTGAATCAACGATATACACATGGCAGTAATATTCGTGACAAGAAATCGTTAACTATGGGCAATTAGTGAGGAAACAAAAATGGTTACGGTCGCGAGTTACTTGCCTTGAGCACGCTCCCTGGACTCACTGCACGACGGGTCTGGAACGTGCCGATGCCCGGAAGGCCGGAAGCTCCCTTCATCGTTGGATAAGAACCTACACGGTTGCAAGAATAGAATTAGATGGGGTTAACCTCAAATTGTGAAAAGATTGGAAATCATTCGATCGGAAGCGTCACGCTTGCTAGGAAAACGGCTCACGAACGCCACTCGGCCAAAACAATGACGTCCTGCTAACCAAATGAAGGAAAACCTACCGCGCAAAAATGTGTTCGCGCACGTGGCCATAATTGACCGCCCAGCCGCCGCCATCGGTTACCGCCAGCTGACGCCAGCCACCACCGGCCGCCGGCTGGCGCCGGCCACCCGCACCATCGCCGGCAGCCGCCCAGCCTCAGATTCCTGCGGCCACCTCCCCTCTGCACGCTGCCATCGCCATGCTTGCAACCCACGCCGGCCGCGTCGCTGCAGCCGAGCTGCGCGCTGCCGCCGACGCCCGCCGCGCCGCCGCTACTACGCGCCGCCCCACCGAGCCGCTGCGCACCCGGCGTCGCCACCTCCCGCGTGCCGCCACGCTGCTACGCCCTGTGCGCTAGCCGACGTGCCGCCACATGCTGGCCCCCACGAGGCACGCTGGTTGCCACGCCGCCGGCCTCTCTAGTGAAAGAGAGAGAGAGAGATGGAGAGATGGAGAGGAGGACTCACAGGGGAAGGGGTGTGGCGACGCACAAGGGGTAAGAGGGAACCCTAGCCTTTTAAAGGCTGGGGTTAGGGTTAGTTTTGTTGTTTCTTGAGTGTTACACTACTAAAGTATCCTCACACGCACCTAGCTCACCTACATTTGAGAAATATTTGGAGCATGGGTACCCTGGCACGCAGCAAGTTTACCCTAAGAATAGAACAATTCATTACCCTAAAAACAACAAGTGCCAAGCCATTTTGAAGTCACCCAAGTTAAACTTTCCAGAATTTGATGGGGAAGATCTAGATGGATGCATTGCTAAGGCAGAGAAGTACTTCCATGTGGCTAGGATTCCTCTGAGACAGAGAACAGACCTTGTTGGCACATGGCCAGCTATTGGTGGAGAGGAATTGGATGTAACCCAGCTACTCTACCCTGGCACCAATTCTATATGATTGGGGATAGGTTTGCAGAAGCTTCCATTTATGACAATGTCCGAATGTCCCATTGGTTGAAGCAGACCGGGTCAGTTAAATCATATGTAGAACAATGTGATGAGTTAATGAGTCTAGTGAGGAGGGATAACCCTTTATTGCAAGATGAATATTATGTTTGTAGCTTCGTAGTTGGGCTCCAAGATTACATACAAAACCATTTACAAATGTCATAAGCCAAGAAACATGATTGAAGCCATGTGGATGACAAGGAGGATTGAGCAATCTCACCCTCTCAAGAGTAAAAGTTATGAATATCAGTCCAGAGGAGAATATACCAATTTCAAGGATAAAGGGAATGTGAAACTAAATCATAATTTCCAAACTCAAAAGTAGGAGAGAGAAGTGAGGACCAGAGTGAACAATGGACAAATTGGAACAATAAGGATTATGGGATGTGTAGGAAGTGCCCTGAACCATGGTTTCCTGGCCATAAATGCAAGCTTAGTGAGAAGAAATTATTTACTATAACTAATAGAGAACAAGATGAGAGTGATAGTAGTGAAAATGGAGATGTGATTGAAGAAGAAAAACATTTTGGCACACCACCCTCCAATCCGGAGAAGCAAAGCAAAGAAGAGGCAGATCTTCATATATCAGTGCATGCTGTCCATGGCTCACTGTCTGCTTGCAACACTTTTGTGTTGTAGCACAATGTGGGAAGTATTAGGGCCACAACACTTGTAGATAGTGGCAATAGTGCAACTTTTGTGAGTCCTCAATTTTCTTTGAAAGCCAAATGGAAGGTCAATGACCAGTCAGAAGTGAGAGTCTTGATAGCAGATGGAGGAGTATTATTGTGTAATTCAATCTACTAAGAGTGTCACTATAAGATACAAGGGGAAGAATTCACATCATATCTAAGAGTGATACCTTTAAAAGGTTATGATATTGTCCTAGGAGCCAATTGGATCTATAATCATAGTCCCATCAGCCTAGACTTGAAGGTCTGAGAGTTCACAATCACTAAATATGGTCAAAGATTGATCACCTTCATTGATGAAACTCAACCTACATTAAAGTGTATGATTGAAGCAAATAAGTTACATAAGTTGATGACTGAAGGAGTAATGAGGATTGTAATCAATAACCTAGGTGGCCAAGTAGAACAAAATAAACAGGAAAAGGTGCCTGAAGAATTAACAAACTTATTGTCCCAATTTCAAGACATTTTCAAAGAAGCTATAAGGCTGCTCCTCAAAGGAGCTATGACCATGCCATTCCCATAATTCCTAGGGCCAAATCAGTCAACCAAAGACCATGTAGGCTGCCTCATTATCAAAAGACTGCAATGGAAGAGCAGATCAGTCAATTGCTAAAATCGAAAGTGATTAGAAATAGTATGAGCCCGTATTCATCTTCTGCTATCTTAGTGAAAAAGAAGGATGACTCTTGGAGGGTCTGCATTGATTATAGGCAATTGAATGCCAATATGGTGAAAAACAAGTACCCAATTCTAGTAATTGAGGATCTACTGGATGAGTTACAAGGGGCTAAAGTATTTTCAAAGATTAATCTTCGATCTGGCTATCACCAAATTAGGATGAAACATTCAGATGTGGAGAAGACCGCCTTTAGCACATACATGGGACATTATGAATTCATGGTCATGCCATTTGGCCTTACAAATGCCCTGGCTACCTTTCAAGCCTTGATGAATGAAATTCTTGCCAAGTTTTTGAGGAAGTTTGTTCTAGTGTTCTTTGATGATATACTTGAGTTTAGCAAATGTATTGCAACAAGTGCTACAAGTTCTGAGGGATAACAAATTAGTGGCTAAGAGGAGCAAATGTATCTTTGGGCAGCCCCAAGTGGAATACTTAGGACACATCATTAATGGGGAAGGGGTAGCTACTGACCCTCTCAAGATCAAGGCAATTATGGACTGGCTTGAACCGGAGACCGTGACTCAACTAAGAAGCTTCCTAGGTTTGACAGGGTATTACAGAAGGTTTATCCAATACTATGAAGTTATCTGCAAGCCCTTGTTCGAAGTCCTCAAGAAGAATTTCTTTCAATGGGGAGAGAAACAAAGGAATGCTTTCAATAAAGTCAAAGAGGTAATGGCAATTACTCCTATCCTCACCTTGCCAAATTACTCCCAACCTCTCGTTCTGGAAGCAGATGCTAGTGGGCAAGGAATAGGGGCTAGGTTAATGCAAAAAGGAAGACCATTGTCATATATGAGCAAGGCAATAGGCCCTAAAGCTACAAGGTTATCCACATATGACAAGGAAGCTCTAGCTATTTTGGAGGCTATCAAGAAATGGAAACATTATTTTGCCAGTTCTTCTTTAATCATCAAAATAGATCAACAAAGTTTAAGGTACATACAAGAGCAGAAGTTAATGGAGGGAATTCAACACAAGTTGCTCGTTAAGTTATTGGGTTATGATTACATAATGGAGTATAATAAGGGATGACAAAATAAAGCAACAGATGCTTTATAAAGGGCACCTCATTTGGAGCAAAACATGGCTATTACTACTGCCATTCTAGCTTGGATCAATGAAGTAGTGAGTAGTTATGAACAGGATGATAAGTGTAAAGAATTAATTGAACAGTT
The DNA here is from genome assembly GCA_036346265.1 of Melocanna baccifera. Classification (NCBI taxonomy): domain Eukaryota; kingdom Viridiplantae; phylum Streptophyta; class Magnoliopsida; order Poales; family Poaceae; genus Melocanna; species Melocanna baccifera. The sequence goes on along the minus strand of CM070676.1, from coordinate 36,637,991 downwards.
GACACTTGATCCAGCAGCCAAGGAAAACTTTACACTGAAAAATGGCATATTGAGGTACAAAAATCAGTTGTATGTTGGGTCTAGGGCTGGGCAAAAAGCTTAAGGCTCGCGAGCTACTTGGGCTCGTGATCGGCTCGGCTTGAGCTCGCAGCTTTCCTCAGCGAGCCAAGCCCATGCTGCAGCTCAGTTTACTAACGAGCCGAGCCCAAGCCGCTCGCGAGCCCAATCGAGCCGGACTCCAGAGCCACTCGCATGATTGCATCTGGTCTCCAGAGTCAGTCCGCCATTCCCATTAATTCCTACTCGCATCCGCCATTCGCTTGGTCCCTAGTCGTCCAATCCCCACTCCCCACTCTCGCATTCCCCGACCGCCCCCACCCCCACGCCGTCGCCTCCCTCCCCGGTCCCCCGCCCCCACCCCGCGCCATCGCCTCCCTCCCCGGTCCCCCCTGTGCCGCCGCCGCCTCCCTCCCCAGTCCCGCCCCGTCTCGCGCCGCCGCCGCCGATCTGTCCGCTCTCCGCCGCCGATCGCCTCCCCACCCCGCGCCACCGCCTCCCTCCCGGTCCCCCTCCCCTGTCTTTGTTGTCGCCTCCTCCCGGTCCCCGCCCCCTGTGCCGCCACCGCCTCTCTTGGCCTCTCTCTCCTCCCGCTCCTTTCCTGAGATCTAATCCAGGTCGCAACTCTACCAACCCCTAATAATCGATCTTCCTTTCCCCCCTTGGATTTTCTTCTCAGCTGATCTAGGTCTTGTTTGTGATTGTTTGGCACAGGGAGAGCCAACATCCCGACCAACAATTCCGCCCTCATCGCCATCATCGTCGATGAGGTACATTTTTTTCTGCGTGCATGTGTCACTGTGTTGTTCTGGTGGCTCGCGAGCCAACCGAGCCAGCTCGAGCCAAACTTCAAGCCGAGCCAAGCTATCATTCTGGTTCGTTTCATAAACGAGCCGAGCCGAGCCAAGCCGCACTCAAGAATGAGCTTGACCGAGCCTGGCTCGAGCCGGCTCGACTCAGCTCGTTTCCAACCCTAGTTGGGTCAAACACTGAGCTGAGACAAAATATCATGATTTCCATGCATAATTCAGCTCTAGGGGGTTACACAGGAGAGAGAGTCACTTACCAAAGGATCAAACTACTTTTCTATTGGCCAGGCCTCAAACAAGAAGTCATAGCAGTTGTCAAGAAGTGTGTTGTGTGTGAGCTTAATAAATATGAGCATGTTCCTTATCCTGGACTCCTGCAGCCAATTCCAGTGCCTGATATAGCATGATCGCATATATCCATGAACTTCATTGAGGGGCTTCCAAAATATGGAGGTAAGGACCTAATATTGGTGGTGGTTGATCGGCTCACTAAGTATTCACACTTTATCCCTATGAGCCATCCCTTTATAGTGCATGATGTGGTTAGGGAATTTGTTGATCACATTTTCAAATTACATGGAATGCCAACTATAATTATTACTGACAGAGATAGGATCTTTACTAGTCATATCTACTATAAACCGTAAATCACATCTACTGTAAACTTTAATCCACATCTACTGTAAACCGTATATCACATCTACTGTAAACTTTAATCCACATCTACTGTAAACTATAAATCTATTGTGAACTGTAAATCCAATCTCTCAGTGTCTGTAAGTCATCGTGAATCTGTAAATTAATCTCATCGTAGTCCGTAAATCCAATCCCATCAGTCTGTAAGTCTACTGTGAACTGTAAATCAATCTACTGTAATCTAGAAATCTACTGTGAACTGTAAATCAATCTACTATAGTCTGAAAATCCAATCTACTGTAATCTGGAAATCTACTATGAACTGTAAATCAATCTACTGTAGTATGTAAATCCAATCTCATCAGTAATTTGTAAATCTCATCGTGAATCAGAAAGCCAATCGATCAGAAATCAGTAAATCACATTTACTTTTAATCAGAAACCAATCTATCAGAAATCAGTAAATCACATCTACTATAAAACCAATCTATTGTAAACTGTGAACTGTAAGTCAAACTATTGTAAACTGTAAATCTCTTCTACTGTGGACTGTAAAACCTATTTACTGTGAACTGTAAACTGTATCACTGTCTGTAACACTCTTTAAGCAGTGCAATAAAGTGCAATGCAACTGTAACTGTAAATGTAAATCAAATCTCTGTAATTGTATCACTGTCTGTATCTCTGATCATGCAATGCACATGTAACTGTAGCTTATACTGGTATAGCGAAGAGTCCACCCGTCGATGGACCACTCATTTACCCTGCTCTCTTTCAAATGGGGGTTCTACCTCTACTCCCGTGGAGTCTCTACCGAAGTAGGTCATGTTTCACTGTGTATGAGTGCAATGCGTGATGCACATGCTTTCAATATTGGCACTTACTTATAAATTGCACTCATCAGTATTTAACTAACAGGTAATCCTGTATCTCAGCCCATAAACACTGTAAATCATGTATCTCAACCTATAAACACTGTAAATCATGTATCTCAACCTGTAAACACTGTAAATCACGTATCTCAACCTATAAACACTGTAAATCATGGTGTGAAAAATATGAATAACAATCATCAACCACACTGTACTGTTCTACCATGCACTTGCCTGTCAGCCTGGCGGATGATGCGCGCATGGCACGGAGTTCAAACCGCCACCCCCAACCTTGACGATTGGATCAGGGCACGGTCTGTCACTCTCTCCGGCCGGATCTGACGGGTCCGATGCCAGATCATATTTCCCCCCTTCTCTTTCTTTTTTTTCCTCTTTCTCTTTTTTTCTTTCTCTTTTCTTCTTTTCTTTCTCCACCTGGTCGGTGTCCTCTTTTTCTTCACCCGGTCAGTCCAGGGGCTGGGGCGGCGAGGTGCGGCCGGGGGTGGCGGCGCTGGCGAACGGTGGTGGTGCACTCACGAAGAAGAAGGCGGCGGCGGCGAGCAATAGCGACAACGGCCACAACAGCGGCAGGAGTCGAGAAAGCACAGGAGAGAAGCAAATGCCAACTTTGCTTTCTCTCCCTCCCGACTCCCTCTTTTATAGCACCTAGATATGGGTCGAGCTGGACTGGGCCAGATCCGTCCTAAGTATCACAGTTCCCTCCCCCCTCATATAGCCGAAGTGGTGTTACTTGATGGTCCTAATGAGGAGTTACAAGGACTATTACAACGGAGCCAATTGGCTTTTGATATCATCAAAGATAATCTGAAGAAGGCTAAAGAGAAAATGAAACAGTATGCAGATAAGAAAAGAAAAGAGAATTTGTAGTGGGTGACATGGTATACCTCAAAATGCAGCTGTACCGACACACCTCACTGAGTATACATAGGTCCTTGAAGTTGCATTCAAAGTACTATGGGCCTTTCAAAATCTTAGAAAGGGTTGGGAAGGTTGCATATAAACTACTTCTTCATGTTGGTTGTCAACTCCATCTGGTCTTTCATGTGAGTTAATTGAAGAAACATATTGGTGATAAGGTAGTACCCAACCCAGAACTTCCTCTGGTAGATGCAGACGACAATGTGAAAGTGGCTTCAATGGCAGTACTAGAAAGGCGCATGATTCCCTGCTACAATGAACATGTTGTGTAATGGTTGATACAATGGCTAAATCTTTCAATCAATGCTACTAGTTGGGAGGATGTAGAATTTATTCAAAGGGTATTTCTAGATTTTGTTCCTTGATGGTAAGGAACTGAAGGAGGGAAAGAATGTAATGACTGTAGTTCATCAGACTTTTGGAGTATTGGCAACTAAAGATCAACGAAAAGGTTTAGATTAAAGGATGAAGCATTACGTTGGATCCACTGGCTAAGAGATAAAGGAGAAACGTCACCGACTTCCATTAAGTGAAGGGGTATGGTTCGACAGACGTCCAATTCAGATCCAACAACCGACAAACAATTACTCCATATTAGTATCTGTTAATTGTGCTTATTGCCGGAACTATTTGCGGTCATTTGCCTTAAACTCATTTGTAATGGCAGCAGCCACCTATATACTTTTTGTAAACCCTTTTAGAGATTATTCTGAAAAGACATAAACCCTAGGCGCCATATCCTAGTGTAGTTCTTAGTTCTAGTTTTGAGTTCTCTCCAGAATCCCTTTTTCCCCAATTCCCAAGTCCGATTTCTCTTGCACGGACTCGTTCAGGCCTATCCCCCTCAGGTCCTGACAGGCTGCCCATCGGCCACCGCCACGCCCCTAGCCCGCTGGCCACGCTTGATGCTCCTCTGGCCAGTGGCCATCACGCCGTGCTCCGCTGGCCGCCGTAATGCTCTAGGCTAGGGTTAGGGTTGCTTACCGCTCCGTCTCAAGCACTCAGGGCACTCGGCTGCTCCCTGGTAGTCTAGGGACTGCTCTTCTACGATGGGCTGAACTATTCATCATCCTGACAAATGAGGCGATCGCCATTTGCCAACTTGCCACCCTACAAAACTTTTGGGAGCCACCCAACCTCGCCTGAAGTGTGGGTCCACCACTGGATACAATTGATTCATGTGACCCTGTGCCTCACAAACACCATTTGCTTCTGCTACTTAGCATGCTGGCCAACAGCGCAGGTGACAAAGGTTTTGCAAAAGGGATTTCTCATTCGTGAAAAAGACGGGGATCTGGTACATCCTCTTTACAATTATTAGTCACTCACTCATCTACTTACATTGACACGCTTCAAAATGTACACCAAAATCAATAAAAAAATCTCTGGTGAAGCTAGGCTCCAAGCAGTCAAGTCACCGATGCATATACTGGATCAGTCAGGCCCTTCTCCATATACAGCATCAGCTTGTCAATTGTCAGGAACTGTATACAACCTGGGAGATAACTGACAATGGAATGATCGCCCGGTGACCCTTATCACCGTAGAATCCAACATTCCCGAAGCTCGCCAAAGAGCTATTCAGGGTGGCATTCACAACGAAGGTCACGAGTTGCTTCTGCCCGCTGGGAATGAAGAACTGAGTTGGCGCCACAGACACTACAATTCCGTAAGGAGCGCTGTAGCTGACTGTGTAACTCTCGTCACTCGCCACATTGGTCACCGTTCTTGTTATTGTTCTCGACTGGTTGAGCACTCCTATGGTGACTGACGGTAGGTTTAAGTCTGCCCCTGTCATGGTGGAGACACCGCAGTTGTTGCCGGTGTAATTCATCACTACCGGAGCAGAACCATTTATACCACACAGAAAGGAGAAGAAATCATCGTAACCTGTAATTTATCAGAAAGAACAATTTTAAAGGCATTAATCATACAGTTACTTTTGTCAATTGTAAAAAGCCACTTGATGGACAAGAGACCACACTTCAACGAGAAATTTAGTCATACACGGAGTATTTGTGACTTACAGGTACAATCAGAAAACGGTACTTGTTACTGAAACAACTCGGAATAAACCTAGGGAGTGGTTTTGCACTAGATATGCACCCATACTTATGTGCTAAAATGTAGAGAAAAAACACACATTAACTGAGTTGATAAGTGGCTTTCTAAACTCTGACATAATGCTTTCCTTTCAAAAGATGAAACTACAAAGGGAAAGGCAGATTATCATATTAAACATGATCGGTGTTCTCCTCTCACCCTAGAATGTCTTATTAAACATTGTCAATGTTCTCACTTTTTTGTCAGATGGCTCATAATCTGATGAATGGCTGCTTGGACATTGGCATACACCAACCTAACACCCGATGTCAATCAAGACTCAGTTGCTAGTCTCAAGGAATATATAACAGTTTGTTTGTGGCTGTGGCATTTTGGATCGAATAAGCTCAAGTCAAGCTAGTGCTAAAATAAACAAAAGGTAAATGATCGTACAACTTACTGCAATCAAATATGAGCCCAGCGTCCAAAGCAGCAGTAGCATTGACAAAGCCATTCCCCATGTCAAAAGGTGTAGCTGGTGATTGTGTTGAGTCCGGGTTGCTGTACGTTCGCTGTGCCATGATTGGATTCCCTTGCCGGTCATTGAGGGTTGTAGTAGTAGACAATGCAGAACCTATAGCTGCTGGGCTAAAAGAAGGAAACTTCTGCTTGATAAGAGCAGCAAGGCCAGCAATGTGTGGTGCAGCCATACTTGTACCGGAGATCATCGCAAAACTTTCACCTGAAGAGTAAATCAGAAAACCTTCATGATTTAATTAATTTTATTAATGAAAGATGTGATACTATTAGGTTGGACTCTAATGCTAAGCCACCATTTCATTAAGGTCTTTCATAACCAAATAGAACAGAAGTACTTATGCAAAGGTGTAATGTTTTGTTTAAAGCAATTACGAATGTTATAAGTAATTTTCCTCTAATATCATGTGAAGAGTTCAACCTAAACCTTTGAGTTCAAAATACACAATTTATTAGTCAACAAATGTAATGCTTTCCTTCTTCACAGAATTGCACTCTTCCAACAATGTATGGGGCCAAGACTGACCAAACCTTTCAATATTTGCACAAGTCACATGCTAATTTACACAAGTTTCACAAAACAATATGAATACAAACAATCAAGTCTGCAACTCATCCCCATATGCTTCACAGTTCATAGTCCTAGTCCAGCTTTTTCTCTACTTAACATATTTGTAGTACCTAATACGAGGAAAATGGAAAATAGGAAATATACAACTCTATTCTATTGTAAATTTGTAATGCTATTTATATGTCTGATGGTCTTGAATAAGGAAACTACAGTTTTATATGGAAGACAAGGTAAATTGTCAAATTACCGGCAAATTCGGCAGAATCCAATCCAAGCGAACTCCAAGCACCCCAAATGGAACTGCCAGGTGCTATCAGATTTGGTTTCAAGATATCAGCATTGGACAATGAGTTGTCCTCAGGGTCAGGACCCCTAGCAGAATAAAACATTACTTTTGGTGCAGAACTGCCATAACTTGGCTTTAGGCCTCCTAGTATTTTTGCCATTGCGCCAAAGCTGACAATTCTGTTTGACGCCTCATCTCTCACAAGGGACTCATTGTAATAACTTAGAAATACCTGGCAATATTGAGTCACATATGTTAGTAGACTAGGTTTCCTTAAGAAATAGAATAAATTTTCATCAAGTCACAACGGAGTAATTCATTCCATCAATGTATCAAGTATCAACTTTTAATCATATGCCAGTCAACAGCTCAACATGAAGCAAGAAAACCAAAAAAGATACACTAAAACAACCAGAGCAAATTAAGCTTAACAAAACCGATAACTAAAATAAGTTTGAACTAAAATGAATAGATCTTCAAGAAACTGGATAATACTGTACTAAAATTTTGAAAAAGATAAATAACCATTTAAACCTCCTGATACATTTATTTACCACGTATAATAATCTATGAAATAAGCACCACAGAAGACACAGTAAAATAGAACCACAAACTCATGCAGCAAGCAGAAACCACTAAGTACCATAACTTAAGCAGAACGAATAAAAGAGCCGATCAAAGTCAAAGAAGAGAGAGAGAGAGAGAGAGAGAGAGAGAGAGAGAGAGAAGAATAAGAAGAATGCAGCATTGGCTGCCATACCCTGGAGTCATCAGATGATGGTATTATAAGTCCAGCCATATGCATTGGAGTTGGGTTCAGCTGGAACCCAATCACAAAAGGATCCAAGTAGAATATTACTCCTGCAGCGCTGACATTCTTTGCTGTATCTAAAGCTTGCTTCACAGAAGACAGGCCAAGTACAAATCGTATCGAATAGCTGCAGACCAGTATCTTTCCCCTTATCAGATCTTTATCTAGGTAACTTGAATCTTGGCACTCCCCTAGGGATAGTCCAGAAGAACTGGCTGTATTATTTTTCAGTGCATGAAGTGCAGCAACTAGAGTGTACATGGAATCACCATCTGTTCCAGCTGCATTTGCAGTTTAACACAAGTTAAAATCTAACAAAGGTAACTATGTGCAGTTGTGCACTCAGCAAATAACTTAATAGGAACTTACGTGAAAGGCCAACTCCTGGAATGGTCAAATTGTTGCCAAGTACAACATAATTGTTGTACACCCTGTCATGGGCAGAAGCTCCTACAGTAAATATCCATGGACTGTAGGAAGACATGCTCTTAGGGGAAGGACCAGTATTTCCGGCAGCTTGCACGACAAAAATGCCAGCTTTAACAGCTGACAGAAGTGCCATATCAATTGGATTGAAGAATGTAGCCAGTCCAGGAGGCCTCCTATTAGGGGTAATGGATAAGCTGATTATGTCAACATTATCTTCAGCTGCCTGAAAATGTAGATTTAGTAAACTTAGTCATCACAGCACTTGAGCTTCCAAATGTAGATTCGTTCAGCAAACTTGAACAGTTGAGAATCCTTTGTTGTGGTGTCCCCGTGCTTGATTAGCTAGTATATGCTACAATAATTGATCTATTGGTGTCTCAAGCCCATTAGATGATCATTAATTTTGTGCTTAAACCAACAGAAGATAAGCAGCTGGCAGGAAAACCATTACCTGATCTATTGCAGCCACTACATCAGCAGCAAAACCTCCAAAACTTTTGTACAGAGCTTTATAGACAGCAATGCTGAAAATTAAATTGTCATATAAATTTGGGAATAAAGTGAATCATATCTATCTCCCTAGAGCAAAAGGTAATATACTTACTGTGCACGAGGAGCCATACCACTTGCATTCCCAAAGTGATGCCCAGCTACAACAACAGGAACTCCATGATTACCAGCTGTGATGGATGCTGTGTGGCTGTATGCACAAATATTAGAATCAGAAAACAACCATCTTGGAAAGCGCTCTCTCCATGTAATTTCCATGCAACAGTTTGTTTTTCCTTTCTAAGTGAAATTAGTTAGAACTCAGATAACTTCCACAACCAAATGATAGAGTTCAACTGGTCCCATCTGAAAAGCAATACTTGAGTTCAATTTGAACGAAAGACACGATTGAAGTGAAACAACAGTACATAACTGTTTCTCCTAGTACTTCTATTTCATTTATTAAAACTTAATTAGATCAATCTGTTACTAATATGACTTATACTTGACCATTTACATAATAGGATTAGGCCAGGTTAATGAAGAGTTGAATCACAACGAAATGTGGAAGAAATGTGGAGTCTAGTATTTAAATGAAATTTTGCTGAATAAATTAGATGTGGAGTTGGATAGTCAAACAAAAGCTTTAACCAGACAACCAAAAGGCCGCATGCCTGACTGCGCAACTAGACAATGTAACACACCCGGTAGTAGAAAGATTTCCTCTTCTTTGTTTATTAGTGACATCAATGGGTAAATCAGAAAGTAGTACTTACGTCCCATGGCCATCGCTATCAGATGGTGAAGCATGATCTTGAGAGGCATTGAAGACTCCTCGGGTTATTGCAGAAGCTGCAAAATGACGAGCTCCCACAAGCTTTCTGTTGCAGGATCCAGATGGAAAATCATTCGTAACCTCACAAATGCCAGAGTAGTGAGCAGGAACTGGATAACTATCAGTTGTCAAGTCATCTGCAAAGCTAGGGTGAGTTGGATCGATTCCTGTGTCGATGAACCCAACAACAACACCCTGGCCAGCACATTGTGGACCACCTTCTTGAACCCATGCACCTTGTGGCAGGCCAAGGAATTCGGGGGTATGAGTTGTTGCAGTCCTAACTGAGAAATCCAACATTACATTTTCCACTTCCTTGCTCCTAGATAGCTTCTCTGCCTTTTAATGCAAGCAGAAAACCAGTTAAAACCTAGGTAAGAAAGAAGTGAATCTAAATAATATTCTAATGAACCTACATGTTCCTGAAAACAGATACGAAATGACAAAAGGGGGTACAAGGTGCAAAAAATAAATTATAGGAAGTCATTTTTTTAGAAAAAAAAGCACATGAAATATTCAATGTAACATAGTGAACGACATTCATAATTCATATTGCCAAGAATTTCCCTATCTGACAATATCAATGCAGCATGTAATAATCTGAAGGTTGCAAGTCACTTGATGCGCTTTTCTTTGCCAAGTAATAGACAGAAGTAATAACATGACACTACAGGACAGTAGTGCACAAGTAGTGCAAGGAACAAAAAAAAAAAAAAACTGGATACCTGCTGAGGAGTGACGACAACAGCAAAACCATTAATCAAGTAGCGGTAACTGTACAGCTTTATATAGTGCTCTCCTCTTAGGGTCCTCTTCAAGAGTGAATTTTGAAGGCGAACTAGGTATGAGCCATAATTCATAGGTTTGGGTGAACCATTTCTGCATTACCACAGTCAACATTTGTGTGAGAAAGAAAGAACACACATTCAAGACATTTCATGAAGAATAATTGCTAAACCTTCGAGGATAAAAAGCTAAATCAATAATTTATTGCTAGAAAGAGTTGATGAAAAGCAGAAATTGCTAAGTAGATGGAAGTAGGGAAAGCCCTCCTTTTGTTTTTCAGGTATGGGAATTTTGCCTATTGATGGTAGACAACAAAGTCAATCTAAAATCAATTTCTAAACAAGTACCCTGCATTCTACGGGTACTTTGAGTTGGTGCTGATAAATGTAATGATTTGTGAATGAGTACACAATACGTTAAGATGACTGCACTAGCCAATTGTTCCCACCTTCTAAAAAAAGTGCACAATACGTCCATGTGTCTTAGATTCTAAAGACTAAAGGTCCTTTCGTTAATAAATCATAACAGACCTGCAATTGTTCACCATGTGGAAAAGAAGTGAACCTAACGAAAAATCATAAAGCCTAGTAGTGAATACGAATTTCAACTAGGACCAAGGTCCATCTAATGAGAAGATTTTTGAAATACGTCAGGTAACTGTAGCAATTCTCCCAGTGACAACACAATTCAAAGGGGGGATACAGCAGCCCACATGGTGTCTTACGTTCACTAGTACAAGATTCCACACCTTTCACGTGTTAACAACCTAGCATTTCTACTGCGATAATGGGTTAACATCCCCAATATAACCAGCAATTACAACAGTAAACAGACTTGTCGGCAAATTAAGAAACATGAATGCAGAAACATCTCAATCATGTCAACTATAGCACAATCAAGATTGCCCAAAACTGCCCCCAAAAAATTTCTCTTTTTTACCACCTAAGAAATGCTAAAAAAAACTTAAACTGGGGGATCATATGGCGCACAAATTGCAAAAGGGGAAAGCACAACCATATAGAACCAAAACAATCGATAGATTTTGCTAAAACTGCTGCCCACCTGGGCTTCCTGAGGATGCTGGTGACCGGAGTGTCCCCAGCGCTGCCGCCGCCGGCAACTCTGCTGCTCCCAAACCTCTCCAAGTCGAAGCTCTTGTGGAAGACCGGCGCCTGCTTCAAGGTGACAATGTACACCGCGGTGCCCTCCTCTAAGGCGCAGACACCACCCCCTACCAGCGCCACCCCAAGAACCACCACCACGTACAGGAAGGCAACCACCCAGAGCTCCCTCCGCACGTCCCCCATTGCCTCAAAGCTCCTCAGTCCTTACCCCAAACTCCCAAAGGCGCCAAGAATCGCCAAGAAAGACTAGCTGCGCCCATCCATGGAAGCAAGACTCCGAGCGAGGTGGAGCACTACTGGGCTTGCACAAGGCACATTAATGGCGAGGGGGTGAGGAGGGGGTGTGCGCTTTAAGCCGTGGCGAATGGGTGCACTGCGGCTGCGCTGCCCAAAAGGAAGCACCCAATAAAGAGAAGCATTGATTTTGCCCAAAAAATGCGCTGCCCGCTCATTTTATCACTTTCTGTTTTTATTTTACTATCCTTTAATTTTATCTTTTCTTATTTTTTTTAATTTTTAGGATTTTTTTATCTTTCCTTTTTTTGTATTTTTTATTATTATTCGTGATAGACTAACTTGTTTTTTTATTTTTAATTTTTTTAAAAATTTAATTAGGCTAAATAAGCAACCCCAGCTACAGTGAAAAATAAACTAGCTACAGTAAAAAGTCATAAACATCACCATTCTGAGCGCCCACTACTACTGCACCAGCACAGCCCCCCTGAGGTGCTCCAACCAGCCGTAGACTTATGGCTTTTTAGCTTTTTTCTGATAGTGACTGAAAATATACTATAACAGTTGTAGTGGCTGTTAGTTTTTTTAAGTAATTAAATTTAATAAGGAGAAAAAAAGGCAAAAAAATACCAAAAAAGGATGAATTTAAGAAACTAACATATTTCAGAAATCAGAATCCAGAAGCAAAAGTCGTTTAGAGCTGGGCCTATAGTAACGTCGTGCTATTCATCTCTCAATAATATTCGAATTGACTTTGGAATAGTTAATCATATACCCCAAAGTTGAGAGGTTGTTATCAAAATACCCTCCATTATATGATAATATATAAATGCTCTAAAGTTAAGTGGTCAATTAATGATTTGCCTTTTTCCATTTTTAAATCAATTTTTGAATTATTTTCTTAATAAAATGACTAAAATCAATGTTCATCTAGATGCTAGCGCGAGCGGCGGGTGGCCGTCTAGTGCCTAGGGCGCTTAGGCGGTTGAACAAAATTGTAAGCATCATCGCCTTCAACATTAGTCCAAGCAAGCGGGATGAACACGTAATAGCAAGCATCAGTCTAAGCCTATGTATATGTGTAATTATGTAAGAAGAGATATTACCTTGGTGTGATGTAAATATATTTGATGACTCGATGCAATGACCTTGATGAGTTGATGACGCGATGGGGAACCGTAGGGAGGAGGCATCGAGGTGGTTTACGTCGGGGAACCAGAGGAGGTAGTAGCGCGCAACAGGGAGTAAAGCAAGAGAGGATGAAATCGGGTAGGGTTTGTTTGTGACCACACGGTGAGAGCCTCAATTACCTTTTTAGTTTTCTCCCCTGTGCACCCAGCGCCGCCTTTGACCTCCCAGAGCCGCTCCAGACCGCCCAGCACTACCACACCTAGCTTCGCCTAGGATTGGCATTGACCTTCTAGGCAGGCCAAGCATCCATAGGGGCGAATTTGCCTAAGCGGAGGGCCGCACATGAGCCTAGCACCTAGGCAGCCGCCTAGGATATCACTGATTGAAATGCCCCTCCCCCTTCCTCTCCTCTCCTCCTCCCTAAGGGCCAGTTCTAAGGCGTCCGGCGAAGCCGGTGGTTTCGTTGGTGGTAGTTGAGCCTGGCAGCGCAACGCTTGGGTGAGGGGTTGTGTGGTTGTAGGCGGCCGGATTTGGAGAAGAAAGAGTCGATCCATTAGATTAGAAACAGAAAGAGGAGGGAGAGGACTAGGAAGAAGAATTTGGGGTATTTTGGTCATTTCGCTTGATGTTGCACAGTAAAAGCGATAAAAAACAAGAAGGCAAATAATCAATTGGCATATCAACTTTAGGATATTTTATCTGTTACCATGTAATGGAGGGTATTTTGACAATAGCTTCTCAACTTTAGGGTATATGATCAATTATCCTATTGACTTTTGCTTCTGGCTTGCCAATATGAACCTTCGGTTTTTCAAAGTGGCTTTCTCATTTCTCGCGCTCTCGTCTTGCTTTGGGAATAAAGTAGGGGTCACAGACGCATCATATACTCTACTCTCCTCGCTCCGTCTCATGTATGTTTCTCTCCCTCACTTTATCTCTCCTTCTAAAATATATTTTTTAACTATTACTATTTATTTTTAGCAAATAATTATCTGTCGCTACTAAAAATTATAAGCTACGGTCAATAAAAAGAGACCCTTTTGTTTTGCTTAGCTCTTGGTGTGCGCTTCTGCATCTCTCGTCCTATGTGTGAGAGAGAGAGAGAGAGCAAAATACAGAGCTCTGCATTCCAGAAAGAAAAAACTTGGAAGGGGAGGAGAGACGAGACCTCGGTTTTCTACTGCCTCGGGTATTGTCCTGTGATTCCTACCTTCTCTCCGAAGCTATTTGAAGTGAGTTTTTTTGTTATATCTTATAAATTATTATTTAAGTTTTTAAATTTTAACTATTTATGAGAGACGATACATAAAGAAAAATAGTTGTATGTGATTTTGACCGATACAATTGAACTCGATATATTTTTACTATAATCTACCTGTCAATCCTACCTTAGAAAAAACGTAATATTTAAAAATTAGTTACTATAGTATAAATTAAAAACCATAATAATATAAATTAAAAGTCACAAGTTATAAAGTGAAAGAGAAGGAAGCCATTTTACCTGAGAGCAGAGCTCTCGCAGGAAAGACGATGGAAAGATGCTTCGGGCGGTGGTGGTACCGAAACTGGAGCTCGACACCGATTCACTGTTTAACAATTACACAGTGCTAAATGAGGTCACAGTTACGATTTTCCAAGGTGTCAAATAGGAGAATTTACCTACGCACCGTGCGTCAGTATTAGTTAAAAACAAACTGGCCGTGGCTGATCGACTACCGTTGCATGGGAAATTCGGTACGGGCTATGAAGTCCGCGAGCGCGACCCATGTTTGTTCATGTTCTTCCGGGTATGGCAGGAGTACTTCATTTTTCAGTATATGGCTTTCACACCGGCTCGAAAGAGCTTTTTTTTTCAGCTTCAGTTTTTTTTCACTATTCAGTAATTCAATTTTTTCTGTTTTTTAAAGATATTTTAGATTTTTTTGTATTTCTTTTTTTCCTGTATTCCTTTGCATTGTTTGTGATGGGTTAATATATTTTTTCTATTTTTATATTTTTTTAATTTAATTATGTCAAATAAATCAACTCAGCTATAATAAAAAAATTAATTATAGTAAAATTTTAGTTAAAAACCATGTTATTTCGAACGCCTCTCATCAGTCTGCGCCTGTAACACATGTACAATGTAATGACCATGTTGCCATGGGAAAATATGGAATTGTGTGCCAAGCGTTGGTCTGGTTATAAAAACAGTTCTGAGAGGACGGTGTTCTTTTATCGGTGAAGGACGGCGCGTAGTACTACCACTAAATCACATACAGACTTCTTAACTAACGTCACACTTCATGATTTATCAATGGATTGGCCCCATAGCTGCTCAACATCAATGCATATCGAACGGTCAATTCTCTGCCTTCGTTAGAATTTTCAAGTCGGTTTTAATTGCTCCAAAGATGATGCTTGGTAATCTTCCAAAACTTTTTCTTTCAACTTCCAGCTGCAGTTTCTTCGAAAAAATTCCTTTACAGAGCGAGAGGCATGCACACACGTTATCACTGAGTAGCGCTCAATTTAGCGTGGTTTATAACTTTTTTATTATAGTTGGTTTATTTTTTTATTGTACTTGAGTTATCTTATTTGATATAATTAAATTTAAAAAAATAAAAAATAGAAAAAATATGTTAACTCATCACGGACAATACAAAGAAATACAGGAAAAAAAGACAAAGTAAAAAACCTAAAAATCTATAAAACATAGAAAAAAAAATAAAATTACTAAATAGTAAAAAAAGGGCACATGAGCGCGCATAAGTGAAAAAAAAAACTTCGACTGGTAGTGGTAGTTTTCCTTACACATGGTCACAGAGAGCGCACCCTTTACTTTATGGAAGCCTCAATACATTGATTAGTCCAACCGCTACTGTACCCAATTGGTTGGAAAGCCAGAGTTTTCGCTTGGTACACACAATAGTACCTTTATTATTTCCCAACCACAAAGGATCTTGGGCACGTTCGTTATCGGTCCCAGTTCAACTTTGAAGAATAAACCAAGCATGTCCATTTGATAATGCCACTCGTTACATTTAGACTGCACTTTTTACGGAAAAAAAAGTCTCCACATCGAGTATAAAATTGTGGTGTGCTTCACTAGTCGACGGCAGTTCATGATTCAGCTATCCCAAAGGTGCACATATAATAATCATTTTTCACGACCCAAAGTTCCACGGATCCAATGTACAGCCCAAAACCCAATCAAGGGGGCAGCTGTAATGGGCAAGGCAAAATACAATATATTTAGAAAAATGAAGTTTGGACATTTCAGAATCAAATGAAGAAAGTTTGGACAATTCAGAAACAAATGAAGTTACATTATCAGAAGAAGAAAAATGGGTCATTTATGCCCTTTTAATTGACTCTGATATATGAGCATAGCAAATTAACAATCCACAAAACTTGTACTTCCCCCGATGCCCTCCCTTGGGAGGGAGACAATGGTAGGGCATGTGCAGTGTGCTAAGGAGCTAAGAAGACCAACTCAGCTGAATCTAGTAAACCAAAAACGTCTTCAGTGGTTAGCCTCCACGATGAGACCATATAGATTAAAGAAATAAATTCCTACATGACTGCCATTCTTCCCGCGCTCCTCAATCCTTGCACCCTCCATCTCCCCGCACAGCATCTTCTCTCCTAGCACCATAACTGCTTCCTCTGGTCGTCGTAGATCTAGCTCCCCTCCTCCTCTAGCCGGTGCAGATCTAGCTCCCCCCTCCTTTGGCTGTGTCCCCACGCAGGTCAGCCTCCTCCGGCCTCATCACCACCCATATCCGGCTCCTCCTCCTCCTCCGACCGCATTCCCGTGCAAATTAGCCACCTCCGGCTGTGTCACCGCCCAGATCCAGCTCCTTCTCCTCCGACCGTGTTCCCGTGTAGATCAACCTCTCCTCCAACTCCGCCTGCGTCACCCGTGGAGATCCAGCTCCTCCTCATTTGGCCCATCCCTGTGTTGGTACTCTCGAACGGTTGGAAATAAATTATTTTTTTATGTTTCTAGTGTCGAAGCAACTGCTTTCTCCGATTCCAATCATTTTTCTTAGCCTCATGTGCTGCAATGGCCAGAACCGGTTCTAACAGGAAAAAAGTGTTCTTAGCTCCTTCTCTTGGCACAACAACGCACATGCCTGTAGTGAGGCAGTGCGAAGCTCACTTTGGCTACTGCCTTTGCCTTTTTGGTAGTATTAGACAAAGGGTATCTATAATGTTTAAATGTTACATAGTCTCTAAGCTGAGACCGGCAGACAGTCTCTAAGCTTAGCATAATTTTGTGCAATATATGAAAACTATTACTGTCTTTAAGGCGGAACCCACAACTATAATAAAAAAGCAAAAAAAAAAATAATTGCCTACTCAATTTCCATCCATCTCAATCCCTACTCTACATTCCATCCAACCCAATTGATAGGTAGGGCCATAGAATTTTTTTTATTCGCTGAAGGTAGTCTCTATCCCTAGAGGCGATGCTAAGTAAATTCACTTAGAGACGGTTGTGCGTAGTGTTTAGATGCAGCTTTCAAGGCCTTCTCTCTCTTCTTAGAGGCCACAAAATAGTCACACCGTAGATGCTCTAAGGTGCCGTTTAAAAGTGTGGTGTCTTTGGCTTTGGGCTAAGTGACACGATAGCAGTTTTAGATTTTCTGAGATATTTAATTAAGAAATAGAAAATAATAGAAAATAAACATTATATCTTCATAGATAATATAAAGAAAAAACATTATATCTTCTTAGTTGATATAAAGAAAAAAATATCACGTTAAGAAATTAACATCTTTCAAATGGCTTTAAGACAGAAACTGCTTGGAACAGGCCTAAAAGCAGCTGTTAATAACATGAGTTGGTCCATTCTAATATGCCGGTCGAGCCCTACACTGGCAATCATTGCCGCCGACCTGATTTCGCATCTCGGCACGGCGAAATGTAGTGTCTGTGACAAAGAGGACGACCGTGAGACCGGGCACTAACCAGCGCACGCGCGCGGCCATAAAAGGCACGAGAAGAGAAGGGGGGAAAGGGGTGGAATTATTGCGTCTAGCGAGTCGGCTGAAGCTTTGCCAATCATGTCCCGGCAAGTGCTCGTGGCCCGAGTTATTCAGAGGCCGTACACGTGGAAAAAATTACAGGTAAACGCCACTCGATTCACAACATATGTGTAGCAGCTGGCCATGTCGGCAGGACGGGCATAAAACGTAAAGGTAGCTTACACGCTCGACATGATCACCGCATCGGCAGTATTCCTCCTTAGATTGCAGCAGCAAGCCCTTTTGCACCCTTCTACTGCCGACTTTGTTTGCTAGTATGTACGTTCGTACACCATCGTAGCACGCACTCACTCGAACGCATTATATTATGCCTGCTATACTACACTTTTTAATTACAGAAGCTACAGTACATCCATTTGAGGCCAGGCGAGAGGGTTCGCTGGCTCTGCATCTGCACGCCGTCGCCGCATGCAGCGAGCCACCAACTCGCTTTGCAGAGGCGCGCGCGGCATTGTTTTCTTCTTCGCTCTGCTCCGCGGGACCTCGGCTCGGCTCGGCTAGGCTAAAGATTCCGCGAGGAGCAGATGTGATTCCATATCACTGGGGATCGATCGCGGAAGAATGTTTTAAATTCCGCCTTTTGCTAATGTAAACTTTAGCTGTAACGGTGGAACAGCGCCGGCATGTGTGGCGCCAGGGGGGGCGCGTGGGGGACGTTAGAGGTAACCGTTGGGTGTCGCGGACCCGCTGTGGTGTTTTTTTTTCCTGACTACAATGAAGATGCCTATACACGCACACTATACATGTAAGAACATTACACGTACACATGTGAGTGTATCTTTTTAGTACATATCTAAACAGACTAAGGTAAAGGATAAATCTGTGATCTCACAAAATTCCTATTAAAACATCTCGTGTGTGCGTAATAGGCGTGCATCATGATTTAAACCATGTTAGATGGAGTCATTGACTAACAACTCCATTAAGCCATCAAGAGGTGGTTCCCGGGTAGGGGTGAAAATAGAGCCAGATTTGGTTGGATTATCCGGCTACCGAATCCGATTTTATCGAATCTTGATACCTGTTATACGAATTCGAATGATAAACTAATCCAAACGCGGATGCTACAGGAAAAAGTCTTGGATACGGTGCGAAACTGGTATGGTCTGACGTGGACTCGGAGTCAGATATCTGAATAACATCCAACTACTCAGCCGACCCATCCCCGACAATGGTGATATCAATGAACCCTAACCTGGCTATCCCACAACACGAGCCATGATTCCCAACTCCCATAATCCCACATTCGGACAATCCCCACCCACGAACCCCCCATACCACATCCCATCCAAGCGGTCCGTGGTCTAGCACTCGGCATCGCCACCCGCGCGGCCATGCCCTAGCTTGCTACAGTCAACATGGTGAGCTGCTCCTGTCTCCGCTTCTCTAGGGTTTGGTTTGATTGGGGATAGAATGTGTGATCCTGTCAGTGAATCAACGTAGTTGTGTTGTGTTTCTGCGTGATTGGGTGTTTATGTGTCTGTGCGTTTGATACATCTCTATTGTGACAAATTGGATGGGTCATGGTTACCCCAAGTGCATTCTAGGGGTGTTGTGGGTTATGATCTTCTAATCAATCTATTTTGATGACTCGAACTAGGTAGATTCATGGTAGTTTGTTGGAGAAATTAGTATGGCATTGGTCTTGAATTAGGTAGATTCATGTTACTTTTGGTTGTCAGGGTGTTTGACGTGCGTTGCAGTACTCTTGAGCATTTTTTACCACTACACTATTGTGTTGAGTAGGTTTCATTAGAGTTGGGTTTTGCAAGATGGATCCTACTGGAATATATAGTTCAATGAATTAGTAATTTAGTATACGCCATCAGAGAACATGGCATGGCTCTTGTGTGTTTTAGTGTTTGTTTGTCTTAATTGATCAAAACTTATGAGTACTGGGTTTAGATGACAGTACTACATTAGCTGAAGTCAACTAGAAGACTGGAAATAAGGGAAGTATGGTCTCTACCAAAGGAAAAGAAGTGGTATCTAGAACTGAAAGCAAGGGAAGTACTAATGGCAGGTCCAAACAAGTAATTGTGAATTGTGATAACTTTAGGGGCATGTTCATATTGGTTTTTGCTGATGGCTTTTAGTTTTAGCTTATGAATAGTAGTAGCTGATGAATAGTGCTGGCTGATAGAAGCAACTTATAGAAGATGGGGTGTTCGTGTAGGCTTACGGTTGATGAATAGTAGTGGCTGATAGAAGCTGAGTGCATTATGTAAAAAAGAGAGCAAACGACTAACGGAATTGGGGCATAAGAAAATATGTAGTGCGTTAGAACATGCTAAAGCAGAAAGTACAAGAATATAACATTAAGCGTCGCTGAGACGATGATGAAATTGTGCAAAGACAAAGTCACCACTATAACTTTCTTATGTGTCTCTACGTCGCAAATCGGCATGCTCAACAGGATACACCACTTATTATTCCAAACGCCGAATGCAAGCAGACGTGTGGGAAGGTGTCGTCGCTGAGAGTGGAAGGGGAAGGTGCCGTCACTGAGAGCTAGCGCATTACGAAGAGGGCAACTGGATGGGGAAAATGCACGAGTGCTATGACTGTGCATGCCCTTGCGGTTGAAAGAAGCCAACCGTTTGAATACGCTTTGGCTTATGGAAGCAGAAGCCAGAAGCCAAAGCGTATATGAACAAGCCCTAGGATCTAACAATCTGGAAGTGTAAGCAAGTATCTAATTTTTCTTGTGCATGTGTTCTTGTCCTTGTAGTTAGCTATAGGATCTAGAAGTGGCAGCGCCACTACTCCAGCAACAGCAAGTGCCAACATTATTAGTAAGAACATTACGGCAACAACTGATGTAGGGACAACGGACTTTAACAAAAACAAAAAGGCACAAATCAAAGAAGCTAACCTCGGATGTTTGAAAACACTTTACTATAGTTCAAGTTGAAAGCCAAGTGGATGGCAAGGTTGTGGTCAAAAAGATGGTAAAGCGCAACTATTGCAAGGTGGTGTTTTTTGGTGATCGTAAACTTGGCACAACACATCTATAGGATCACTATAAATCACAACATGCTAAAGTTAAGGATCAGAGTGTTCTTAATTTGACAAAAAATAGAAGAGGAAGTAAACTTGTAGTCTTGAAAGTACAATGAAAAATTAGTCTCTACAAATACCATCTAGCAATCATCATGCATGAGTACCCTTTCAATTTCTCAGAGTATGAGTACACTGATGACTGTCAATTTCTCAGAGCATGAGTACACTAATGAACTCTAAAATCAGAGCATGCTAGATGCAATGTTGTTATGAACTCTGAATGTTTTGATTTCTAAAATCTCATATTGTAAGTCTGAACTCCAGTTTTGTTATGCTCTGATTGCTACTTGCTAGATGCTCTGATTTCTAAAATCTCAACAATGAGCATTACAGCCTTCCATATTGCAAAAATGTTGTTTTTAACACTGCAACGGTAAGTTTGACATTTGCTTATCTCAGTATGGCATGATGTCATTCTTTCATCTTCTTTTGATCCACTATATAATGACTTTGCTTTGCTAGTTCAAACTGTTACCATCTCCAGTTCTCCACAGGTGGGCGTTCAGACATCTCAAATGCAAATGTGGGTAGATGGGGCCTCTTCAATGATGTGGGAGAGATATGATGAGGAGCTTGATTCATTGGCAGGTGCTCCCTTACTCACCACAATTGGCCTACTTGAACAGCTTAATGTCATGAGGGACACCAGTGATTATCTCAGGTACATGAGTGTGGACGTGATAGATGATGAGGGAATACACCAGAAATGAACTTGAATGATCTGCTGCAACCGTGAATCATGGCCTGCTATCGGCTATGGTTGTGGATCTGATTTGATTTTGAGTATAATCATATTCAAATTTGTATATGATATTTGTTCGGTTCATATTCGTATCCGTCGTCTGTCCGATTCGTATTCGAATAGGAGAAATAAATATGGATACGAATATAATTAAAGTATTATCCAATCCATTTTCATCCCTATTTCCGGCACGCTGCGGTGTGAACAAAGACTAACTAGAGCCTAGAGGATGCACACTTTTTTGCCCGCTCAATTGAACGATCAACAGTCTAGATTAAAGTCTGTTTGGACAGGGGGACTTCAAAAAAAACCATGGTGATTAGTTCCGAAATTTCCCAAAGAGACCTTCTCATCAAAGCACCTTCTGTGAAAGAAAAACAACTATGGTCAACAGGGACAGTGTACGGTCAGGTCCACGTTTTCTTTACCCAACGGTCGGGTTATAGGCAAGTAAGCAAGTACCAAGCGTCATGCATGTGTTGGATGCCGGGCGGTACGTGACGCGGACATATGCCTGGCCTGATTCTGCGTCCTTGGCTTGTTTCTGGTGCCGCTTGGCGCTTTGCCTGCTCGCCTGCGCCCGTGAACGCCGGCAGCTTCTGCGGAGCCGGATCAGATTTCGCAGGAGATTTGTGGCGCTTCGCGAGCACTCTGCGCTGCTCTGCACTGCCGTGGAGAGGACCGCGCGCGTGGGGGGCGCTGTCTCGGCGTACGCTGGCAAATCTTGGTTTTTCGCGTCGGTTTGGGCCGGTGTCGCGTGGATTTGGCAGCGTTGCCGTGCCGCTGGAGAAGCGGCGCAGGCGCGGCTCGTGTGGCAGCGCGGGAGGGGGAGTTTTGGCAGGAAACTGGCGGGTTTGCGCTGTTTTCTGAGCTAGGTATTTGCAGGTTCACCTCCCACTTGATTAGAGGTTCAAATGGAATGGATAATTTTTGTCCGATCGATGAATTATATGTTTGCGGAGTAAACACGGAAGAGATGAATGGGTATTCGATACTATCCGTGTTCAACTCTGACTCTAAAGAAAAAATATAGAATATGATACGGGATAAATGATATACGTCCGTATATATCTGTATATCAAGTGATACGAGAAAGTCTGTTGTAACTTAATTTAGGAACAAGATAATATATAGGTGGATCGCCACATCTAAACAGACGGAAAATACTAAGTGTTCTTCTTTTGATATTTTGGCAATTAGTCTCTCCGTGTTCATTTTGATTGTAATATACTGTCCAATATCCTGTGTAAAGATGTGGATAATTTTCGTCGAACCGACTGTCCGAAAACTTATGGAACGAATACGAAATATTGAAATAGGTATCCAGTATTATCCATATCTAACTTTGAAAAATAATACGGAATATGATACAGAATAAATAATATTCATTCGTATCTGCTCTTATTACACCCCTATACTTATCACGGGCTAGCTGATTACGGCGTGGACCATCTATCGGCCAGGACCAGGCCATCTTTGATCTATCTTGATCTTGTTGTAGTGGTCCTTTTTTGGAGCGTGCTATAGCTAGCAAGTGGAAAGAAAAGGCCAATGGTCGGTGTACCTTCGGTTGTTCTCACTGAAAAGAACGACGCTTTCTTCCATCGTTATATGCTTTTCCAGACGATGATTTGTCAGTTTAGATGGAGTTTTCACTGTCTCTGGACCAGTTTGCCAGGGTAACACATGTGTGAAGCCGACAGGTTGTGACCATTCACGCATGAATCTATAGTGAGCCAGTAGATGTAAGCGGGTAAGAAAGACGGGTCACTAAAATGGGATGGGAAAGAAAATAGCAACTTCTTGACATCGTGCACCGTACATTGGTGTACCATAGGCAATTATAACTGCCTGATATCTTACCCCCAACCAATTCAGTGGCAGACGTGATTCATCGTTCATGAGAACGCCATGTCCTGCAGTCATTTACTACTCTGTACCACACGAGTTTTAGCCTTTTAGGCCGGACTTTGCACATTGCCACGAACAACTGCAGTGCAGCGCTGCTTTTGTTCCCCACTTCTGTTGCTGGGGACTGGACGTAGCCGAAGACTAGAACAGAACTGTCTAGTAGGATTGCCATGAGCAGAGCTCGAGCATGTGACATGTATGTCTGAAAGACACCGAGGCAAGACGATGGCTCTGCATGTGCAGCGCCGCAACGTCCTTTCTCTGCTTATTCGCACGCCTGTCGCGCGTGGTGCGGCGAGTAGTGACCATTACGGCTCTTTGTGTTCTTGTACTTCAGAATCCAAGAGCTGTGCAGGCAGGGGTGCAATCGGATCGGATATCTCCCGACCGACCGACCGACCGGATAGCTTCGGATAGGATTCGGGAAAAATTTTCGGTAACCGACAGATTTTATCGGATACGGTGTCGGAATCGGATAGTAATTTT
Source organism: Melocanna baccifera (assembly GCA_036346265.1). Taxonomy (NCBI): domain Eukaryota; kingdom Viridiplantae; phylum Streptophyta; class Magnoliopsida; order Poales; family Poaceae; genus Melocanna; species Melocanna baccifera. The sequence continues at coordinate 36,614,167 of CM070676.1, read as the reverse complement.
CGGAATCGGTATCGGATTCGAGAGAGCAGTTTCCGACGGATATGTGAATATCCGGAAATTTATTCGGTATTATCCGACATATGCAATCAGTATTATCCGGTAATATTTTTTGGCTTGGTTTCCGTCCGTCCGTCAGCCCGGCCCACTTGCGCTCAGCACTCACCCGTCACCCCCCCCCCGGCCCTTCCAGACCACATCGGTGCACCACGCGCATCCAATCCAGTAAAGACGTCCATTGTTCGCGATCCCTACTCCCTAACCCTAACACGACGGCCTCCCTCCATCCAGATCCAGCTGGCACGGTGGCCTCCCTCGGTCCCTCCATTCAGATCCAGCCGGCACGACGGCGACCAGCGGGCGCCTCCCTCCAGTGGGCGCACTTGCGGGCGGCTCCCTTGCTCCGGATTTGCTGCGTGAGCTCCCCGCTCCAGCCTCCGGCGTGAGCTCACGAGCTTTCCCCTCCGGCATCCGCTACGGTGCGAGCTCCCTCCCCCGACCTGCGAGCCCCCTCCGGCCTCCAGCGCGAGCTTCCCCCTCGACCCGTGCCCGGTGCCTCCCCTTGCTCCGGATCTGCTGCGTGAGCTGCGTGAGCTGCGTGAGCTCCCCACTCCAGCCTCCGGCGTGAGCTCACGAGCTTTCCTCTCCGGCATCCGCTACGGTGCAAGCTCCTCCCCGACCGCGAGCCCTCCGGCCTCCGGTATGAGCTTCCCCTCGGCCGTGCAGTGCCTCCCCTCTAGCCTCCGACGCGTGTGCTGAGTCTTGAGTCTGCCGCCGCCGGGTATGTAAAGTTGTACTGTGAATGTTGTTAATTGTTATATGTGTCATAATTTAGTAATTAGTATGTGGTCTGATCTGATGCATATGTCACTGCTGTGTTAGTGTGATGTGATTTGAATAGGATGGAAACTGGATCCTGAGGTGGTCGAAGCACTAATTTGTATCAAGAATTGGACAGCTGTGGCCAAAAAAGGTAATAAAAATTATTGATTCATTTACTTCATATTTTCATATGATTTCCAATTTACTAATTTCCTTCTGCCACAATAAAATGTTAGGTTCCAAAGAGAAGAAGATTGCATCACTCATGGATGAGTTCGACATGGACATGGTGGCTAAGGCTATAGAGCATGAGGTTTTCAAGTTTCTTATCTTACTGTTGGTTGGATTGCTTGTTGTTGTTCATGTTTAACTATATCTTTAAAATTTTACTTGTAGGATGAAACCTGGATTGATCCTGATAGTGATTGATGGATTGGGGAATGCTTGCTGCTGCTATTGGACTGCCTATTTTTGCTAAATGTTGGACTGCCTGTTTTTGCTAAATGTTGGACTGCCTGTTTCTTATCTTATATTGTTTGCTAAATGTTGGCTGTGTGCTGTCATTGGACACTTGGCTAGTTGGCTGTGTGCTAAATGTTGGATTGCTAAATATTTGCTAAATGTTACTACTGTGTGTTGATAATATTTTGATGTTGTGCAAACCTTGACACTAGCTATGGAGTCTCTACATGTTTTTCATTTGTCTTCTCGCATGTTATCCGATGAAATATAATTACTGTATCGAATCCGCTCCGTATTTGTTCTGTATTCGTGACCGATATTATCCGCGTTCGTATTCGTATCCGATACTATCCGTGTCCGACTCCGATTCCGAGAAAAAATATGGTATAAGATACAGGATGAGCAATTACCGACCGTATCCGATCCGATTGCACCCCTGTGTGCAGGACCGCAGGTTGGTATCTTCTTTTCTTTTCTTTTCTTTTCTTTTCTTTTTTTTGAGAAGTATATTTCTCCTTTTACTGAGGAACTAAATCACACTGGAGTCCAGGAGTCCGGAATCCCAGATGCAGAGAGCATATCACGACCTTCATCAGTTTGGCGAGCTTATCAACTCGAGTACACTATTGTAGCCATGGGCAGGAGAACAAAATGTTTCCTCATCTTTCCACTCATTTCTCTGTGTTCTTTTTGATCAAATGATGAATAAAGCATAGTATAATCATTAATCAACGGCAAAGCAACAGCTTCATATGGACTCCTATTCTTACAGCTTTTTGTATATTGTGTCAAAGAAAATGATACAAAAAAAATGGCATCCTCAATTTCCTCTATTCAACAGGGGCAACTACAGTAAAGATCAAAAGCGTGTATGCATATCCATAAAGAAAAGCAGGGGATCAACTTTCAGAAGAATAGAATGATTATGTCGCTCTCCTTTTGTTCTGCTGCTCTGAACATACACATCAGAAGAATCCAATGGTTTGCTTGTGTGTGAAGATATCTTGGTTAAGATGATGCAGATGCAAGCTAAGTTTTGTTATTTCTCACCAAATTTTGGACAAAGAGCTCTCCTGCACGGTATGAAGATCGAACCTGAGAAAAATCACATATTAGAGAAAGTAAGTTCTTGTAAATCACTGATATGAGCAGTACCAAACTGAATGTTACTCCACTACCGAATTAAACAACTAATAATAGGGCTGCAAGCTATATTTCTTGATTAATTTTAAAGCCTGGCAATCAAGATATTATTTCCAGAACTTTAGTTAATGCATTGTAATCAAGCTTATTAAGGCGTCGCCTACGCTTAGGCGGTAAGGCGGTGAGGAGTCGTAAGGCGTCGGCGGCGCCTTACAAGGAGGTTGTATGGCGTCCGCCTCACGGCCATGGCGTCGGTGAGGCGACGAAAGGCGACCGGATGGCCGAGGCGGACGCCCCAAAGCCATCTGCTGAGGTATAAAGAGAGGGATGAGAGGGGGCCAGAGAGGAACCTGTCGTGTGAAGCCGTGAAGCCCAACCCTAGCGCCGCCTCCATCCTTGAAGCGGCGCACCGACGACCATCTGCTGCAGGACCGCTGCCGTGCTGCGCGCTGGCACCACCATCCCCGTCGCCCTCTCCACTCCAGGTTTGCCCCCATCCCCTCCTTCCCGGCCTCCACCTCCTCCCTCTACCTCCCTCTCTCCTCCCCCTCCCCCGCCGCCTCCCGGCCTCGGCGGCTCGCCTCCTCCATCCTCGACGGATCCGCCTCGGCGCCTCCTCCCGGCTCCTCTCCTCTCGATCTCCCCTCCCGGCCGGCCTCCACCCTTCTCCGGCATCCCCTCCCGGCGGCGAGAGGGGATGCCGAGAAGGGTGGAGGCCGGCCGGGAGGGATATCGAGAGGAGAGGAGCCGGGAGGAGGCGTCGAGCGGATCCGTCGAGGATGGAGGAGGCGAGCCGTCGAGATGGAGGAAAGCGAGCCGTCGAGGCTGGGAGGGGGAAGGCGGAGCCGTCGAGGTCTCGAGGATGGAGGGGGAGGCGGGCGGAGCTGCGTCGCAATCCGTCGAGGATGCTGCGTCGTGCTCGCTATTTAGTGCTACTACTGCCGTGCTCGCTATTTAGTGCTACTGCTGCCGTGCCACTGAGCCAATAAAATGGGTTTTTTTGTGATGCAGAAGCAGGCAAAATGACAAGTACAAATGCAAGTATAAGTATTGCATCCTCCGAGAATGTATATGATCCAAAGATCGATCCAAAACGGAAGGCGAAGTCTAATGATCCGGGATAGAAATATGGCTATTGGCCAGAAATTGGCAACTGAGATAAGGTGATGTGTATCCTTTGTAACACTTCAAGTACAGGAGGGATTAAAAGGCTGAAGGAGCATCTTGCGGGTGGCTATTCAGATGTGGTTATATGTCCCAATACTACCACAGAAATTAGGAAAGAGATGGGAGATTATTTGAAAAAAACAAGAGGAGTAGACCAATCTTCCTAGATGATGATGATGATGAAGGGGGAGCTAAAGATGTAGAGGTAGTAACACATGGTATAGAGTCCCAAGACTCTATTGTGAAGCCAAGTTCAGGGACAGCCGCCAAAAGAAGGCATGCTGCTTTTTCATTCAAGGCTGCGACATCAAGCAAGGCCAAGGCAAAGGAGACCAAGTCAGTTGCTGCTATGCTTCGAAGAACACCCGAAGATATTGTAGCTGAAAGACATTCTGGGTCTTTTCAAAAGACCATGGAGGCTAGCACAAGAACTAAGATAGGCATTATGTGAATAAGCAATGGGCCTTGTGGTTCTATGAGTGCGGCATACCTTTTAATGCCGCAAACTCAAGGCAGTTTGAGATTGCTTGTGAGGCCAGTGTGCAATACGGTTCCGGGTATAAGCCTCCTAGCTTCCATGGTGAGGAGCCATTACTTGAGATTGTGTCAAGGACATAAGTGCCTTGAGGGAGGAGCACGAGCGGGCATGGAAGCAATATGGTTGCACACTTATGTCGGATGGATGGTCTGATAGGAGGGGGCGCCACTTGATCAACTTCCTTGTCAACAGCCCGGATGGGACTTACTTCTTGGAGTCTGTTGATGCATCAGGTGAACAACATGATGCAACTATGCTAGCTAATTTGCTAGAGGAGAGAATTGAGGCCATTGGAAAAGACAAGGTTGTTCAAGTTGTCACCGATAATGGTGCTAACTACATGGCAGCGGGCAAGCTTCTAATGGACAGGATTCCTACACTGTTTTGGAGTCCTTGTGCTGCACATTGCTTAGATCTTATGTTGGAAGACATTGGAAAGTTGAAGGAATTTAAGAAGCCTATTGCACGTGCCAAGCGTGTCACCACATCATTTATAGGCATGGGAGGCTTCTTAGTGCAATGAGCGAGAAAACAGATGGGATGGATCTTGTGAGACCCGCAGCCACTCGGTTTGCCATAGCCTTCCTTACTTTGAAGAGCATGCACAAGCATAAGGATGCTTTGAAGTGTCTATTTGTGAGTGAATCATGGACTAGCATCAAATTGTCAAAGACGGAGGCCGGCATGCATGTGACAGACATTGTACTCTCTAAAGAATTATGGAATTCAGTTGAAGACTGCCTTAGAGCTTCAGCCCCACTTCTTATCGTACTTAGGGTGGTTGATGGTGATGAGAAGCCCGCAATGCCAGAGGTTGCAGCATTAATGGTTCATGCAAAAGAGAAGATCAAGCTTAGCTTCTCTACCCAAAAAAACAAACAACGTTTGCTCAAGAAGATCATGGATATTATTGAGCGACGTTGGGTGAAACAAATGGATCATCCATTGTATGGTGCTGCACTCTATTTGAACCCAGGGAAAATCATTGCCATCCAAAAGAGTGGAGATGATGCATATGTTGGGGAGCTAAGGAGTTGCTTCAATGATGTGCTTGCAAGAATGATACAAGATGAGAATATTCGGAACAAGATTGACGAACAAGCAATGAATTATGAGGACCAACGAGGAGATGTCTTTTCAAACAAAATGGCAATCCAAAACTTAGAGTCAAGGAACCCCCGTAAGTGTTGTTAATTTCATCAAGTTAACTTCGTCTTCATCATGTTTATTTCATTCCTAATTCCATATATATGCATGTATTTACCATTATAGTTGATTGGTGGCGTGCATATGGTGGCCGCGTCATTGAACTACAAAGGTTTACTAAGCGTGTTGTTAGTCTTTGTGCTTCATCATCCGGTTGTGAGCGAAATTAGAGTACCTTTGAATTTGTGAGTCAATTTTCATCTACTCAATTTGTAGCTCTTTGTGCTTATTAATTCCATTAAGTTATTTATTTGCTTTGCTTGTTATTTGTGTAATTGTGTTTTTGTAGCTTCATACAAAGAAAAGAAATCGGTTACTACACAAGAGATTGAATGATTTGGTCTTTGTTGCATACAACCGGAAGATGAAAGCTAGATTTCAAATGAGACGTGAGAAAGCAGGCAAACACTATGACCCTTTGGTCATTGATGAGTTTGATTGGGACAATGAATGGGCTGACTCATTGGCTGTACCACCTCAAGGTGGTCGTGAGTGTGGCTTTACATGGGATGATGTTGATGAGGCCATTGGCGCATCACGCTCGCTTAGAGGTCGCAATCTTCCAAGGCAAGCTAATAGGCATAGTCATGGTGAGACTGTGACCTACCAAAGGCGTGCAAGATCTACAACAATGGAGGTTGAAGAAGCTGGCTTAGATGAGCAAGAGCAAGGCTCGGATTCAGGCAATGAAGAAGATGAGGAAGAAGATCCACATGACGATGCGGATGTGAGTGATTGTGACGAAGCTCCCAATGCTACCAAAGATGGCGGAGAAAACATGGATTCTACTATCAATCCCAACGAATTCGATGATGGATATTGAGAGATGAGAGAGTTGGAGGACTAATTACCTATGTTATTTGTGTGGACTTATGTCGCTTATGTCGTGCTTGTTAATTTGTTATATTGCTCATATTTAATTTTGCATTCACTTAATTGTTATTATAGACTTATGTTCATTATTCATCTGGCTTGTTTCTTGGGAAAAGAGGAGATGAGAGATTTTCAACACTCAACAAGGTATGTCACTCAATCCGTATTTACTCAATTAATTGAAATACAATTTACATCTATTGCATTTATAATAATATATATGTTGAAACTTACAAGGGGGCAAGGAAATGGATGCTACATGGGAGAAGAGCACTTTGAATGGGAAGATGGGTGCTACATGAGCTCCAGAATTGGCAACAACAAGGTACATATGTGCTGCTAAATGCTTATTTTATTTACTGCCTCTTAACACCTTAGGATGTGTAAGACGTCGCCTCGCCTTACGCCTTATCGCTTAAAAGGTGTGAGGGAGATGGGTCGCCTTATCTTGCTTTACCGCCTTAATAACCTTGATTGTAATGCCATTTGTTTCAGAGCAATCTCTTATTTGTATTTACTATTTACAAGGTGAAAATTGAATGGGGTAATCAACTAGATGTAGCACTTACCAGAGGTCCACTAGCAACATAACGAAAACCTATCGATTCTCCATACTCCTTCCAAAACTGGAACTTCTCAGGAGTCACATACTCCCTTACTGTCAAATGTCTTTCTGTTGGCTGCAACATCGAGTAGTTCCAAGCTTTATGATTTGCACAAAGAAGGGATGGCAGGATATTCTGCACTAATGGCAAAGTGTGGGTACTGGACTAACCTGTAAATACTGGCCCAATGTCAGGATATCAACACCAATGGCCCTTAAGTCAATCATGGCTTGTTTCACCTCCTCATCAGTCTCTCCAAGACCAAGCATGACAGAGGACTTTGTTATCATGCCCTCTTTGCAACTTTTAGCATGCTTCAGAACAGCTAAGCTCTGATCATATCTGTAAAAATGAGAGAAGATAAGAGATGCTTACAATGCCAGAGGGCACAGGGCAGAGACCATGAGACAAAGCATAGATACAAGGGATTAACTGGGTATTGCCAGAAGATACTGATTTCTGTAATTATTCTAGAAAAACATAATTTCTGTAATTAAGCCCTTCAACATTAGCATCAATATCAAGACTTGTGCGAATTCTAGGAGGAATCAAATAAACTACATCATACCCGACAAACTCATGACAACCAGATCCATAAAACAGTTTGCAATCATATCCAAACATTATGACCTGACCAACATTAGAAAGTAATAAAACTATAGCAACTCACCAATCAAATACAAATAGATTGTAAGACTGTTCTTAATTGTAACCAGTTTAGGACTCTCCGATATTGTACATACAATAAGAATGTAACTGACCTAAGAGAAAATGTATCTATATAGCTGTTTGTATACTGTAAATTTGTAATATTACACGCTATGCTTATGGCTTCAGCGGCAACAGTTTGCAACCTATAGAAAAGAACTCTTGCAATGGTAAGGTTTGTGCCTTGTGGAGCTGGATAAGAATTAGGTTCGTGGTTGCTCAGGGGGCGAATTTAAGATAGATCATATAGACTAAAACACATCAATGGCTTGAAATTGATCGCAGTGCTACAGTACAGTTATGCTGTACAGTTATACAGCCTTGGGGGAATTGAGTTATTGGCATTAAGTTGTAAAACAGTCTAAATAACATAAAATGTTATGACACTAAAATCAGTGAATGGCATTACCCTGCTCGAGGATCCCTCACAATTCTCTGCAGACTCCTCACAGTTTCTATGTTGTGCGCAAACACATCTAGACCAGAGTTTGCCAAAGATGAAACAGCCTCCAGGTCACCTCGAAAATCAGAGGTTAAGCACTCCACCAGTATCCCAGGTTTGAGCTCCTGAATAGGATGTCCAGAAATCTTTGGCAACAGTACTTTCACCAAATGTAAACTTATGTCAAAGACACACCAAGACAGTATAGGGTAAACCTTTAAAGCTCTCACTGTCTGAGCAAAATGGCCACTTCCACCATCAGGTAAGTCATCTCTATCAACACTGGTCAGGACAACATAGTCTACTCTGGAAAGAACAACATTTGTCAGATAATCTGTGTAATCTTACCGTGTAAATAGGTGTATCATGTATGACTGTATGCTCATTGATTTAATCCAAACTTAATAAAATGCACTCTTATCTCTTTTTTCTACAACTGCCATTCGATCAATCAGTCACTCAGAAAATTTAGAAGCCAACAGTGGCTAATCTGCAGATGAGCAGCCAGCCACAAGTTCCAGATATCGTACCCCCAGCTTGCAACGGCCAAGGCCGTGTTCAGAGGCTCCAGGGGATCCGGCGGCGGAGGCTTGTTGCTAGTCTTCACGGCGCAGAACCGACAGCCGCGCGTGCAAGTGTCGCCGAGCACCATGATGGTCGCCGTGGCAATGCCGTCCCCTTCCCCGCCCGCCCCTCCCCCTCCATTCCAACACTGCGTCCCAAAAGCAGCAGATTTCGTAAAACCCAACACCAAAAGCAAGCAGTTCTCTTGCAGAAATTGCTCGTGCAGATCAGCTAATACTAGGCTCGTACGATCGGATCACACAAGGGAAGCTGCTGCGTGAGTAGTGTGTGTGCATACCTCGCCGATGTTGGGACACTGGGCCTCCACGCAGACGGTGTTGAGCTTGAGCTCGCCGAGCGACTCCCGCAGCCGCGCGTACTTCTCCCCCTGCGCCGCCCGCTGCCGCAGCCACGCGGGCTTCTTCACCTCCGGGTCCCTCCCGGTGTACGGCCCCGCCCTGCCCACAGACACGGGCGGCGCCGACTCGGCGCGGCACTGGGCCACGGACACCGAACCGGGCCGAATCCTGCGGCCAGGGTTCTCGAAACCGGGCCGGATCGGCGGACCCAACGGTCTCGCAAGCGAGCTCTGCATCGTCGCCGGCGAATCGGACGCCACCGCGTTGTGGAGCCGTGCACGAGATGGGTTCGAAGCGAGGGGCAACGTTTTGCTCGTTTCGATCTTACCCCTCTGGTATGGCGGCAAACGAGGGGATTTTCTTGGACGGGGCGAGGGGTAAAATGGGGATTTTGTCGTAAGCCGGCGATGATTCCAAGGGTTTCGGCCGGTTTTTCACTCGCCTGCCAGCTGTCTGTCTTGGGGGCTTTGATTTATTGTTGAGGGTGGTTGGGTAGCCCGCTGTGTGGGCGATTTGGTGGGTGAGAAGCTGGGGGAACATGTTATGCTAAAAGCAAGGTACAGTAACATTTTGCTCTATCCCATGATCAAAGAAGTGTCAGATTCTTCTAGATGGCACAAAAACGAAAATACCATAGGTCCATACTGATGATACGCCGAACAGTTGCTCGAAGCTAACTGCAACTCAATTGGTTCAATCGGATCACAGTAAGTACAAGACCAATATGTACGCAATGCACCGGTGCAAACGCGAATTCCTTTCAAACACTCCCGTTTAAGGCTGGAATTGCACAAATATACAACGAATGCAGGCAGATTCACGTCCCGCTAGGAAAATGGGAATAGAAGAATAGGATGTAAGCGCATACATCGACCAACGAACCAAAGACTTAAGGCCAAACTCTCTTACCAACTTAGACATAGTAAAAACTATATTTGCTGGCTTAATATCCCAACACACCCACCCTAGCCCTCCTAAAAAGAGAGTGCACCTGGTAGACTGGGACAGTAACACATCTATAAATGATAACAATGTAGAAAGAAGAAGCACACCTTCAATTCCAGTACTCCACTATGATATCACTGGATACCTTGGAACATACTGATACACCTATAAAATCTTTCAAGGCTGACTTGAAGAAAATGTCTTTCCAGAAGCCTAAATTTATTCCATTATTCCAACACACTTGGTCCTAATCAAAGCAGATAAGACCAGACTACATACTTGATACTTGGCACCTTCCACACCCGGAAAAAAGAACAGACAGGAAGTCCTTAATAATGGAACCTGTACAATACTGCGACGCCAACGTCTTCTTCACTGGGAGCACATAAATGTTAAAAACTAGATTGCCCCGACGAGGTGACCAGTTCATCACTGCACAGAGTTACAACAGTATACGTACATGCATAGTCTATTATAATAATCGTCAGGTGGGTGATATATGAAATGACCCACAGAAAGGAGATTGTTTGTCTATGAGATTAATCTGAAGCCTACACTTACGTCATAATCTGAAGAAGGCTACTATCCTGAGCCAATGGAACTTCTCCAAGCTCACACCTTATGAAGGGGCGTGCATGTCTCCAAATACCATCTGGAGACAATTGCATCGTGCCTTTAGGCGTTGACCCTTTGGTATCATTAGTTAGATCAACCAGGAACGGATTCAGAACTGATGTGTCCACCACTAGCACCAGGGGGATTAAAACCGGTTACTGGCATGGATCTCTGAGCAAAATCAAGCAGCATCTGGTGTTGCTGTTCGTTTGTATGAGGAAGACTTGCACGTAGTAACTCAACTGGCATCTCCCTGCTAGTTGCTTTGGAGGCTTCGGGTCCAATTACAGAGCCTGATGCCTGCATGGCAAACATCTGCAGAATACTCTCATACTTACTGAGACAGTATTTTGTCAGAAGACCAAAGAAAGCATCAAATGATGCCTGCCAGAGAGTTCGGTTTGACACAGTATAGCTAGCTGCAGCATGGTGATCACTCAGTAACTCGGTTGCTCGATCCAGTACTGATTTAATAATAAGAGAAGCCCCATCACCAGCAGAGCTACCAAGAGGGCGGAGAGGTGGTTGTTCAGAAGAACAGACAACAGCAGCAAGGCAAGAACTAAGAGCACCGAGGTCCATATGGTGCACACAAGACGAAACAGCCTTTGCAAGAGCAATTGTTGTCTCTGCTGCACTTGAATCTGATGGTAAACCCCCAAACAAGAACCTCAGATGTCGAAAAATAGCCATGCATACAATCCTGGTCAGCTCGCTTCCAGGGACAAGAAGTCGGAGGTAACGAGCCAGAAGCTTACGTCCTTTGGGAAGAGAAACAATGCGAAGAAAAACAAGATCATCCTTAGGGGCTAATCCAGATGAATGACCAGATTTGCTGGGCCCAAGAGGGTCAACAAGCTGAAGTGATGCAGCTAGACCTTCAAGGAGGACTTGTCGCCTTTGCCTCAGTTGGAAACTGTTATCCTGTGCCTGGCTAGACTGCAACAAGCGGTCAATATCATCCACCTCAAGAAGAAGGCCAATGGCATCTTCAACAGTGACTCTGGCTGCCAGCATTGGTTCTTTCTCCAAGGGCCTCATAGAAGACTTCTGATCATGAGAACTATCACCTGATGAAGGAAGGTCAACTTCAAGAAGAGACCGAGGCCTACGTATGGAAGAGAAAGAAACTCTCCCAAGAGCATCAACCTGAAGATATGCATGCTGATCACCACTGGACCGGGACTTGGAAGGCAAGTCTTTCATTGATGTCGGGGAGAAATTGAACTTTTGCCTAGAATTGGCACCCCTTTTCGCAATGCAAGCTTGATGGTAATAATCGACAATGTAAGGATCACTGCTGTGACTTGCTGAATGCTGCATTCTTAAAATAGACTCAATCTCTTCAGATGACATGTATTTGGATCTAAACTTTAGTCCCCCACTATCACCATTCTGACTACTGGTATCAGACGGTGGTTGAGAAAAACGTATGTTGTGTTTTCCCCTTCCTGATCTTGATCTCTTGTCTCTTGACGAAGGAACACTGAAAGCTGAATCAAACCTGCCTATTGTCTCTGGAGAGTGCTGATGGTAGAATAGGTGAGGTGGTAAATTTAGGTAAATCTGATGGGATGGTTGGAGCTGTGCCAATCTCTGCTGCTGCTGAGAGAACAGCAATGATGAAATTGGATTATTTGGAAGCGATATTTGTTTCTGTAATAAGTTGGGTAGTAGATTAAGATGCCCCCCAGTGAATGGGTTGGCTTGGTTTGACCAGTCATTTTGCATTGGATTGTTTACAGGCAGGTTAGGAGCACCAAAAGGCATGCTTCCTCCATATGGTAGTCCATGAGATAGTCCAACCATATGATATGGTGAACCAGAAAGTGACATGCTCGGAGAACCCATTTGTAGCCCAGCACCAAGTGATGGAATGCTCCCATGACGTGTAAGGCCTTGAGCAGGGTAGGATGTTCTACCACCTGGTGGCGGAAAGGAGGTGAATGAAGGAGATTTTGGTGCTGTGATAGGTTCACTTGAGCGGTGCTGCAGTGGTTGCTGAGGATAGGAAGATGTACGGCTTAAAGGTTTGGAGTCCCCTTGCTGCACCAAAGAATGTGGCTGCGACCACCGTCTTTTACTTTCCTGGAATTCCTCATTTTCCAATATATCCTGATCTACCCAGTTGGGAAACTCTACATCCTCAGCCCAGTCAACAGTTAAAGAACCTGAAAAAAGTCATTGCATAGTTCAGTAACAAATTGAATCTTGGGGCATACATTTGACTTTTGACTACATACAAGAGTTTGCATAACACAGTTGCTTTTCAAGATAGCCTCTCTTCCTGACAACATTGATGGCATTAAATTTTGAAAATATGTGAAGAATGCAGAATAGAAGCACCTCATAACTGAGCATATGTTAAAAGCTTTTGGCAAAGGCACATGCAAAGCTACAATATAGCTCTCCTTCTAACAAAGACAATTCTATAGAAGTCATAACAGTTATGATTATATCAGCTTAATGATATGATACTCAAATTCAGAACTATGTATAGCAAGTCAAAATTATTACAATAATATACTGGTTGACAATGAGATGCAAAATGGTTAGCTTCAACATATTAAAATTTTAACTATGATGGACAAGGGACAACATATTGTCAACACTGAAGTGAAGATTCTTACACAACCAAAGATTGAGATCATGTTTCATACCGGACATGTCACAAAATAAACTCCATACTATTAAACTTCACTATTAATTTGCTATAAGAGTAGAAATGTCACTTACTTCCTCTTGAAATGGATCGTCTGTCGCCAATAACACCAGGATTCCGTGTTCCACTAATGCTTCGGTTCAACTGATAATAAAGCATGTGAATTTCTCAGTGTGTGACAAGTAACAGAAAGAAAGCAAAACAGTAAGCAAGCACCAAAGTGAAGGCTAAAGCAAAGCCATCACAAAAATATGGTTCCATGTAGAAATAATATGTCAGAGAGACAAAAGTGAAGGCCCAATTACCCCCTTGGTTGGCCATTGACTAAGATATGACGCAATACAACATAGATTCAACGATACAACATTATCCTTACAAAAAGAACAACAGCTTAGTTGACAACTCCAAACGAGTTCAATCGCCGCAAACTCAGCGTCTAGGTCATCTATGGGCAATTGGGCCTTAGATGGGACAAAAACCTTGCGAATTGTAAAACAGGTTATTGTCATGCCAGAAGAAGATAAAGTCAGTCTAAAGATTCTGCCAGTGTGTGTCAGAGCTGTGCCATTATCCAGCACACGATACATGCCTACTAAAAGTCCATGCTATGGAGATAGGCATCTAGCTAAAACTTCAATGAATAAATATGCATGCCTACACCAAAAGGCTTGGTGTTTACTGTTTAGAAAGTAGATTCTACATTAATATCTCAACTCAGTTCAATAAATTATTTACGACCATTCTGTTCAGGTCATTTCAGTTATCTAGAATATAAGATTGGATCATGAAAGAATAAGAGTAAACACTTGGGCTAAGCATAACATGCCTTCAAAAATATGCTAGTTAAAGAAGGAACTGCTGCAAAGGTGTGTATCTCAAAAACATAGGTGACAGGTGCATGGAAGTAAAGTTACATGAATTTTTTAAACTGAAACCTCAAAGTGAAACACGGGAGCAATAAGTTAGTAGCAAACCTTAGCAAAAGTGCTTGCAAGATCATCAATGTCGGACAAGTTACTTAAACTGTCGATCTGCAGAACATAGCAGTTTGAATCAGAATCACAGCACACCATTAACGAATACAAAAAAAAACTCAAAATGAAAAATAGCACTTTGAAAATGGCATGTACAGGATGTGAGGTCACACATGCATATATCCCTGACTCCCTATAAAAACTTTCCAAAAGATAAAGTTCAAAGATTGATGGCTAATTCCTTTATAGTATTACATGTAAATTTTGCCCATCATAATTAACTCCAGTAACTGTTTATACAAGCATTTTAGCTAATTATGATTACCCACTAAAAGTGTCTCATGCAACCAGCACAAGCGTACACTTGCTATAAGCCTATAACCACTAAGTTAGTCATGTTTAACCATCATAAGCCCAGACTTGCTATTGTCTAGAGCTACATAACACGAACCTTAACGGCCGCACTTGATCCATAGGAGATTCAAACTACCTCTTAACATTACAAGTATGCCCAATGCGAAGACCTGGCACTACAATCTATGACTAATGCAATGGAGAGTGCAAAATCAACCAGAGTTTAAGAAATGACATAACTACCAACAATGGAAACAATCAACTCTATCATTCTGTAACAAACTAGGCCCTATGGTTGCTGTCGCACTCAGCTATTGATCCCAACATGCAGAAATAATTCTGTTTGAGCTCGAGAGCAAGGAAATGTTGGGGTCAAGCAACACAAAGAAATATGCTAGAAGCTGAACTGCACCAAAAAAATCCTACCATAGCTATAGGATTTAGCTAGATAGGGTACAAAAAGGCTTACAACTGGACTGAAAGAAGCCAATGATAAGCTTGCGATAAAACAGTCAAAAGGCTACCCTGAACGCTATTTATTTCACTATCACTTTATCCGGATAAAAACGTTCATAGTCACTATCCTTTATCCAAATAAAACATTCAGTGTTCTACCGATCCTCAACACAGTCTTAACCACTTAGCAACAATATGGGTGCAAGAAATTCTTCTTTCATCCCTGCCATATGAAACTCCACCCTCACAACGGAGGTTGTGTTATCAAACAAATGCTTCATTCAACACACATCAAGGTAAAATTTTGCCTATAATTGAGCACAAAACTTTCCACCAGTCGCTCAAGGGCTTTGTTTCTCCAACACTACTGATGCGAACCTCAGTTCCACCAAATATCACCCTAGAGGCCCACATGAATTTATTCTTGAATCTTGATTCCTTCCACTACCAATTGCCAGCATTTGAAAACCGCATGCCGTCGAAAAAGAGATAAAGCATACATGAGAACCAAGCACACAAACGAAGAACAAGAGGCCAATAGTTCATAACTAATACGGCCGCTGTGTGGATATGAAGGTTCGGAATCCGCACCTCTTCCCCAACAAAAGAGAGCCGGTACAGCCCATCTTCTGGCCCAGTAAATCCACCGCCATTGCCATCGCCACCGCCATCCTCCAAGCAACCGAGCTCGAGCCCCTCCAGTGGCTCCTTCCCGAAGAAGGCATACTGCCCAGCGTCAAAACTCTCTGCGGCAAGGAACATCAGATCATATTAGCATCAGCGAAGCACAAATTTCTACCCAAATTACAAGCGAGAACCAAGAACAAATGCAAGAACAACGCAAGAAACCAATCGAGCAAAAAGAAAAGAAAAAAAATTAGCATCCCAACTCTAAGAGGACGAATTCGAGTAATTCTCCATCGGCAGCCAGGGATTCGCATCAGAAAGCACAACAAAGCGCCGACTTAAGCACCAAAATCGGCCAGAACAGCACCAACAACCAACCAAACCGGCGACCAGATCAAACGCGCCAAGTAAAACCACCAAAAGCGCACCAAATTCAGCCGCGAGAGGCCTCACCTGCGGCGGAGGAGGAGGACGCGCCACCGCCGCCGTCCGCGTCGACGCCCCGCATCTCCGCAAAACCCTAGCAGCAGCAGCCACCGGCAGCGCGCATCTAGGGCTAGGGCTTCGCGCGATTCCTTTCGGCTTTGGATCTGAGAGCTGCGTGAGGGAAGAGAGAGAGCTCGGCCTCAGCGCTGCTTACTTCTCCCCTCTCCTCCTCTCTCTCTCTCTCTCTCTCTCTCTCCTGCCTTAAATAAAAACTATTTGGGATAAACAAGCAGGAGGCGAATTTATGGCTCACAAAGAAAATAAGAATGCGAATTTAAAGCCAAAAAATGTTTTTCCCTCTCTTGATGCAAGACTTGGGAGAATAGGGTTTCACTTGCAAGACACGCAACAACACAGAGTGTTCAAAATAGTTTTTGTTTCTGATTTTTAACTTTTAAAAATTAAAAATCATTTTTAACACGTCAATTTTTTAACATATTTTTTCTTTTGTATTATCAGTAAAAATATAATAAATTTTATTATTTTTTCTCTTTTTCTCTTTTTAATTAAATGTTTTAGCTAAAAACTAATAGTTGTTATAGTGTCTATTTTAGCTAAAGTTATCAGGAAAAAACGTTTTAAACGGGACAAAATATAAGAAGACTTTGCCTTGGTTTGGCTTGTTTGTTACTCTATCTATATTTATCTCTTTTTATGTTTGTGTACCTGCCTTTTTCTTTTTCTTTGTTTTATGGGGTGCTTTGTAGACAGGAGTTAATTTTTTTGTTTCGGTGTTACTGCTAATCTCTATCTCGGTTTCTCTCTCTTCTATGATTATCTGTCTTCACTAATGGCGGTATTGGTTGTGGATTTGGCACTGGGTTAGCAATTGGCTAGTGGTGAATAAGAGGCGTTGTTAATGGCCAGTGGTGGTAATATTTGAGGATGACTGAGGGGACTAGGGGAGGATCGTCTGTACTACTTGGTGGGCTCTCTGAGCGAATGAATAGCTCTATTCTCGGATTGTTTTGTCATTTCTATCTAACTTAACTAATGCATAGAAATATTGGTTTTAATTAAAAAGTTCAAGCATCTAAGTTGTAATTTAAGTACTTTTAGGGTCTGCTTCAAACGGCTTTAGTTTCTGTCTTTTTTTCAACTTATTTAAGTCAGAAGCCATTTGGAACACATCAACTTTTAATTTTTTGGCTTATTTTATCTTTTCTTGGTTTCTTTGACTTTTTGTTTTTTCTTTTTTTCTACTTATTCCTTTACATTGTCCGTGACAGTATAATAGTTTTTTAATTATTTTTTATTTTTTCTTTATTTTTTATAAAAAAGCTAACAGTCACTACAATACAATTTTAGCTAAAAACTATAGCCATAAGCTAATTGGAGCGGAGGAGATTTTAAAGATATCTACCGCGATTTACTCAAATATTTAGTTGCACAAGGGTGGGTCCTTGGAGAGGTGCCGATATTATGTGCACTCATCTATATATTATGTGCATTAGCCAATGGGATTTTCTTGCCTAGCCTTTTTTTAAAATTAAATTTCCACTACTGTGGTGGATTTTGATATTGACCTTTTGTCAGTACAGCAAACTCTGGTGGCTAGAGTAGGGATCAGTATTAGCGTATTGAAAGTGTGTTTTTTTAATTTCCCAATTATAGTCAAGGCCCCGTTTTTAAACAACAGGAATTTGGAAATTTTCCGACAGAGATTAAACTTTTTTACGTAAAATCCCTGCAAAATTCCTACATTACAAATGGGACAAAATTAAAACTTCACTATAAACTAATAGGTATGTTAGAAACGTAATTGTGAATCAAATAGTTGAACTTGAACTCAAAAAGCAACTAGGTGAAGACATGTATCTAAGTTTTCTTCACGCATAATTGCTGTTGCACACAACTTGAAAGACTAGAAACTTGAGCGAGGCAATTTGAGCTAGCACATTGAAGGTACCCTTCACCAATCCTAACCCCTAAATCATAAATCGTCATAATTAAAATTTTATTGTAGATTTAAATAATGAGGCATTTTGTACCGCTTTACTCATTTTAGCTTTCAAGCTAGTTTCTGATTCTGACTTCTGCTTTTTTCACTATTCAGTATTTTATCTTTTTCTGATCTTTTTAGATTTTTTTGGCTTTTTTAGCTTTTCTTTTTTTCGTATTCCTTTACACTGTCCGTGATAGGCTAACATGTTTTTTATTTTTATATTTTTTTAAATTTAATTATGCCAAATAAGCTAACTCGACTACAGTAAAAAATAAATCAGGTAAAGTAAAAAAATCATAAACTATCGCTATTCTGAACGTCCCACTTAGGGGCCCCTAATTTTCATACATATTTTGCTTTATAAAGTCAAAATATAGCTACAACAGAGTAGAACATCGTTTTCCACCGGACCCATAGTGCAAGTGGTGGCTTCTCTACTGTTTCATCAGTACAGTTGCAACTTGCAACCGATTTGGTCACCCCAGTCTCGTTCTCGTGTGCGTTTGACGTTGTAGGCGTAAGCATCTGCACCAAACAGCAGACTATCAGTCCAGCACAGTGGCCATTTTGTTTGTTTATTTTCTTCATTTTTTCTGTGCCTCTTTAAAATATGCCATGAGACTTTCGTTGTTGTTCTCCATTTGTAACAACCCCCGCTCATTTCGGTTTTTTTTATTTCTCCTTCTAGTTTCTATTTTTTTTTCCACTATTCAGTATTTCGTTTTTTCTGAATTTTTTTAGATATTTTAAGCTTTTTTGTATTTTCTTTTTTTTCATGTGTTCCTTTGTATCGTTTCTAATGGGTTAACATATTTTCTTTATTTTACATTTTTTTAAATTAATTATGTCCAAAAAGCCAAATCAACTACAGTAAAAAAAATCAACTACAGTGAAATTTCAATCAAAAACTAAAAACCATCGCTAAAATGAGCGCCCCTATACTCAAAAGCTTCCGTGAAACACCATCTAGAAGAAGATGTCAAGTAGAGCTGGTACCAAGCATGATTGATTCTCCAAAAAGGAACACAGAATATTTTTTAAGGAAGAAAGTTGAGATGTGTGGTTAGAAGTATTTGCGAAATGCTTTCTTTTCGATGGTGCAGGGGTTCTTTTTGTTAGCTCTTTTATTTTATTTTGAGCTGCCACGGGAGAGAATTACTGATCAGTGGAATATTATTTGTCATGGAAATGGTTGGAAGGAATATGTTCCAAGGAGCTTGATTAATCATCAAAAGCTCCAAATGGTAGGCACACCCAAGCTCAGCTCAGGTTGGCCAAGAATATGTGGAGTTAATGGAGAGTGTGAAGGGGCTTCAAGCTGAGTCAGATTTGAAGTTAGTAGCAGTACTATCTAATGCTGCATTTTATCTAGGGTGGTGTTCAGAATGATGGTGGCTTATAGCTTTTTTACTGTAGCTGAGTTGGTTTATTTGGTATAATTAAATTTTAAAAAATAAAAATAGAAAAAATATATCATCACGGACAATGTAAAAAAATACGGAAAAAAGAAAACACAAAAAACAAAAAAATAAAACAAAAAAATCAATAGTAAAAAAACGCCACTGCTCAACATCATCGTTGGTTTCTGACGACGCTGAACGGGGCCTACACAAATTAACAAAGAATTGATGGTAGAACTGCATGTCTTGAAGTTACATTAGAGAAGACATGATTTCCGGCCTAAAACATTTTTTTCTGTGGTAGTTTACGCAACTTTACGCTGTGTAAGTACCTTACATTGGATATCATCCGAATATCCTGAATAGCTCATCTTCATCTAGAGGAGTTTGGTATAAATGGAAGCTGCATATTTAAAAACTGAATATGTCAGCACAGAGACACACGAGCAGGACAACATTTGCATGAGCCTTCGTTTCTTACGCGCCTTCCCCTTTATGGATCACCAACGCCGACACCTAAAGCCAAGCACAGTCAAAAGCAGGTGCCACGTGGCGCGGAGTTAGCTGGGGTGATGGTAGCTTCTCTTCTGGGTGCCGTGCTGATCTCTCCGTGTGCTTTATTATCCTGGGCGGAGCAGGCACGGCAGACGGAGGGAAAAGGCCGAAAGGGCTCGAGCAGATGGTTGCGTTTTCTTCTCGTTTTGGACAAAGCGCACGCGTTCTCTCTCCCCGCGTCTCTTTTTTGTCCCTGCTCCGCAGCTGGCGACGATCCGTCCGTGTCGTCTTCTCTGCCTGTTTGCCGGCTAGACGACACTCCACCGAGCTGCAGGCTGTGTTTGTTTCCGGTTCCGGTGCCGTCGGACGTGAACGTAGACGGAACTGCTTATGAATGACTCAATGGAGTAGGTGGATCGGTGGCCCAGCTCCATGCTCTGAGGGGGAAAAGGAAAGAGGCGCTATCGATCGCCTGAATTTTACTTGCTCCTAGTTGTGTTGTCGTTGGACTTCTAAAGCATATCTTCAGCATTAAGGGTCTGTTTTTTTTTTTGCTATGGTTGATGACTTTTGGCTACGGCTGATGGCTTTTTAGCTGTTTGCGACAAAGATTGCGGAAAGAGAGATACTCGCTTGTGATTTTTGATGATACAGATATTAGTTTTTTAACATGTACTACAATTAACTTGTAGACTCTATCTTAAAAAAATACTTCGTTTAAAAGTTAGTTACTGTAGCAAAAGTCATAAGCGGCTTTTAGAAGCCGCAAAGAACATACATTAAACCTCTTTTTTTTCAACTTACATGATCCATTTATAGTCCTCGTATTAAAAAATATTTTATTTAAAAGTAAATTATTATAGAAAAGTCTGAAATCAACTTTTAGAAATTAAAAAGAACATACCCAGATGACCTGCTCCAAATGGCTGATAAGCTAGAGCTTATGGTTTATTTTATACAGTAACTACTGGTAGCTTATTTTTCGTAATTAAATAGGAAAAAATAAAAAAAATTATACCAGCACAGACAATGTAAAAGGAATAAGGGAAAAAAGCAACAGCAAAAAAGCCAAAAATCCAGAAAAGACAAAAAAAATTATAAATTAGAAGTTGAATCCGTTTGAAACGGGATGAATATGCTAGCCCTGAGAAGACGCACTTGATATACTACATCCCAAGCAGTCCATATTCTGAACCTTTGGCCACGACTGTTTAATTGTTCGCCTAAACTGAACAATTAGCCACGGATTAAGTACCACTAGTACAAAAGTCACGTTGAAATGCCACTTTTCTCAAGACTCGTATCTTCTAAACGCTGTGCCAGCCTAGCCAACAACACGCATTATCATCGCCGAAACACACAGTACACGCATATTAAAGCAGTAGTGCCCCTTGATAGCCTCCCAAATCGGTGCTGACCGATCATCATACTTGTTAACCGGAGTTAGTTGGATCTCCCGCGTGGACGGCAGCGCTGTCCGGCCAATCGCCACTCATGAGCTTACAGTTGATCCGCCGTCCCACCGGGCGTTGCTCGACACGCAAGCAAATGCAGCGAAAAAGGATCACACGCGACCAATGGGGGGCTGAGCATTGCTTCAGTTCGGAGACTGACTAACCTACCTAACGTAGCAGCTTAGCATCGGTTGCGTCGCGCACGTCGTGTGTTGCGGTGTTCAAGGCTGACGTTCACGTGACTCCGCGGTCGAACAGGGCCTGCACGCGTAAACCGGTCGTGTCAACGAGCCGCTGCATGCCCGCCTGGAGAGGTCTTTGGATTGATTGAAACGGGGAAAAGGGCGTGAAACGGGGCCTCCGCTCGGCACGCGTCCGCCCAGCTCGCGCACCCGCCCCGCCAATGCACGTGGGGAGTCGACCTCGGCGTGGGGGTGGACGGCGAAACGGAACGAGGGTCACGCGCGCCGCGTGGCCCGGCCCCGCGTGTGCGTGGCTGCCCCACCGACCGAAGCCGAACGCGCCTACCAGCGCCCGCCACGTCCTTCGGGGATGGATTGCGCCGTGCGTCCGCGCCGACCGCGGGGGCTGGGTGATGGACGGTTGGTTGTATTCTCCGCTTCTGTGGGTTTGCCCCCACCGTTCGTGGGCGTCGGGTGGTGAACCACAGGGACAGTACAATTGGCACGGCGTGACCACTCTGCATGGCCTGTTTTTACTCGGGTTGGGTCAGCATGGTCGAATCATAGGAGCCCAGCGATGTAATGTAGTTCTTAACTTCACCCCATGAATGCTCTAAAACTAAAGTAAAAACCCCATCCTAGAGCCGTCTAGATTGATCTTGCCTGTCTTAGAGCCGTCTAGATTGATCTTGCCTGTCCGAATCAACTCTCGGTCTGTCACTGTAGACCCGGCCCGAGCATGACACGGCCCGACTGACCGGACCATGTCTAAGCCGAGAGGCCGGTACGGCCTGACACGGCCAAATATAGCTGTTTTCGACCTTTTTTGTCGTTATGGTGTAATCAATTTTGAAAAAATAGCAAACAATTCAAGAAAAAATCTGAAAATTTTTCCATAAATATGGAGCATCCTGTCTCCATTTTCCACACCTCAAAATTCATTGTCATTTCTCTATTTAGCTATGAAAAATTCGGAAGTGTTTGTGAAAATTTAGACAAATTAATGAGAAATTCGTGCGAAATTCAGAAAATTCAAAAAACTTCAAGGAATTTTCGGAGAGCTGCAGAAAAGGTAATAGTGATGTCTTATTTTAATTTTTTTTTCATATTATTTTTTAATTCAATAGTAAGTTAATCACTTAATTACTATTTCAATTTGTAGTTAATTTAATGCAGAACTATGATTTTCAACTCTCTGAATTTGGCCTCATGGCGAAGGATATGCAATCCTTTTAAGAAGGATATCCATCTACGGAACGTCCACATCCACAACAAACTGTAGAAACAGAAGAAGCGGACGGCCCGACGACGTAGGGTCCAATTGATCCATCTTCTGTTGGCTCAACGAGTGCATCCACAACCCAGAGCACGGGTTCAAAAAGATCAAGAGCTACTACATCAGGAGTCTATAATGATTTCGACAGGAAGTTCAAGACCGACGATGATGAAAAATCGGTGAGATATACTGTTTGTAAAATTTATGCTAATGAATTAAGTGCAAAATCTTCAGGTTTACCCGGATGGCTCGATACGTACTTGGGAGTATAACCCGGAGGTAGCCCGCGAATCTCTTTGTAAATTAATTGCTTCTCAATATTTACCTTCAAATTTTGGTGAGTCTGCTACTTTTTAAAAATATATTATAACTGTTCATAACCCTCAATTTAGTGTTGTATTTAGGCAAACCACAACTAAAGATTTAATTAAATATTATAACAACTATCGTGAAAAATTGAAAGAAATGTTTAATACCTATATATTCTCTATTGCTTTGACATCAGATATATGGAGTGGTAGAGTTAGGGAGGATTATATTAGTGTTGTTGCTTATTATTGTTCATTATGTTGGTGAAAAAATATTTTATTTTTTAGAAATTTTTCATAAGGCTACACTTTGTCTTTCTGGAGTATACTACCCAACCTCTCCTCTAATTGTTCGTAACATTCTTGAAATTGCTACTCACCTAAAGACTTTTAAAAATGATTCTGTACTTCGAGATGTTGCAGTTGTCATGAAAACTAAGTTTTTAAAAATATTCGATGAAAGTTCCTATTTTATATGCATTCGCATTTATTTTGGATTCTACGGCTAAACTCTAAGGATTTACAAATGTACTACAATTTTTAAGTGATAATACTGATTTAGATTATTGTATATACTACAGAGTAGTTAACGATAAATTATATGAGGTATACAAGAAATACGAAAATAAATTTGGGTCTGTGCGTTTGGAAATATCACAGGTAATCCCTAGCACCTCTGTGGGGACTATGCAATGGGGCAAGATATTTGATTCTTCCTCTTGAGGTTTTCATGCAGATACATATTAGTCAGGAGGAGCAAGATGACAAAGTACCAAGGACCTATCAAGTTATCTCAATAGTGATAGCGTTAGCTTTGAGCAAAAGTTAAACATCCTATCATGGTGGCAAAACCAGAAAGTAACATATCCAGTGCTATCCATATTAGCACGGGATGTATTAATTGTTCCTGTCTCTACGCTCTCCTCGGAGTCAGCCTTTAGTCTATCTAGAAGAATAATTGATAAGCGACGAATAAGTCTCTCGAACGAGATGATTGAAATCCTTTTGACCGTCAAAAACTGGGAACAAACTGAATCAAGACTCTTACATACTGCACAGAATATAAAATTAGAAGAATCTTTTGATAATTTGTATTTAGATAATAATGAACAGGATTTTCAATATTTTTCTTTAGATGTAATCACTAGTGAGTTTTATAGGACGTACTCTTTTCTTTTTACTAAGGTTTTCTTAAGTTAAGTTTTTACTTGATAAAATTACTAACGATACAGTCATGCAATGTAATTTAACAAATTAATAAAGCTCATTATATCATTAATAATAATTGTCTTGATGATTAATAATGTCTATATTTTTTGTAATTTTTTACAATTTTTTTTAATTTTCTACATGTTTTTATAATTTTCTATATTTTTTGAAATTTCCCAGGCTCAACGCAGTTATTGTTCTCCTTATTTTTTTTAGAAACAGGAAACCTGCAGGGGAACTAATCAGACACCTTCCAGAAAACTGATGGGGGTATTTTAATTCATAACATATTGATAGTACTGATTTATAAATTATTAAACGTTAGATCTGGCATCACAAAACCAGCATTCTGGAATGATGGATTGTTAGACTCGAATTGGAAAAGCTGCTGCCAAGGAATCACTTGCCTTTAGAGATCAAAAGGTACAGGTCACACACCCAGCGCACTAGGCAAACACACCTACGACTCCTGGTACACATCTATATTGTCCAAAAGGGGGGAAAAGAGCAAGAAGGTGATATCATCAAAATTTGGATCACCTCCCAACAAAAATTGTTGGCACAAAAACCTCTCCTGACTGCTATCTCAGAGATGGAAGTACCTCGCGGTCGCGGGCCAGTGTATAGTTCTCTAAAAAGCACCATAGCGTGCACTTTTGGTTCACCAACGGTCGATTTTGATACAACCAAGTTTCACCGGATTGTAACTGCTTGAAAGAATCTTTTCTGCCATAACAAATTCACATTCCATCCATCTGCCGACTGTGATATTGCAGCCTCTTCAGATAAGAACATACCACAAATGCAAGCTGTGATCTTGCAGCCTCTTCAGATAAGAACAAATCACAGATCCACGCTGCGATCTAGTTTGACATTCAACTGTGTAAACATATCTTTCTGGTTATCCTGTTCTACTCAAGATTTCTGCTGAAAGAACTATGCATGAAACACAATTCTTAGTCCAACCCCAGCATTTGGTGATTTTGCATTTGCATCTCCAAATGCCTCGTTAAGAAGCTAGGTCTTGGCTTCTTTTCTAGAAATGTTTCGACAACATGATCACGAAACATCATGGTCAGCAGAAAAGTTCAGTCTCTTAAAAGAGGAGAATGAACATCCTCCTCTATGTGCTGTCTTGGCAAGGGATATTAATCTTAATGTCATCCTGTGAGATCATGAATACACCTGTGATGAACAACCCAAAATTTCACAAGGCATTCTTTGTCAGTCCATGGAAGGCCAAGCTACCAGGCGCACTTTCAACGTAGTGGTTGAAGCAGATAGCATGAATGCAGATACTGACCCTCAGCTAAAAAAGGAACGAGCTAAAGATTGATTCTCCTTGCTTAACTGAGCAAACCATTCATAAATCTGACTCGCTTGAAGAACAGGACCTGATAATGGTCCAGTTTGTGTAGCAACTATTTTATCAAATGTCAATGGAAGGAGGCTAAGCAATGCACCAATGGCAGAAAACTGAACAGGTATACTCCTTGATCTTGTAAAACTCGTTCCTATTAGCCCTGATAATTTGTTCCTCAGCTCACTAACTGCTTTCGGCTCGTAACCAACATCATCAACGAAGCACCTATGAAAGGGGAAATAAGAAATTGTCAATAAAATATGTTCACAAACACACATGTATTAGCAACAAATTTACCAATAGAATGCACAGAACATGCATGAAAGTATATTTAAAATTAAAGCATCATATCAGAACTGTGCACACCTGTGTGCATGTGTTTGAACATTAGAGAGATAACGGAGAGGGTAAAAGATTATTCCACACCTAAGGCTAAAAGTTATAAAAGGAAAAAGTCTATATAACACCTTGAACTTTGCTCGAGAGTCTGTCCAACACTCTAAAATAAGACACTGGATATTTGACCCTCCGAACTTTGTAATCCAATTCACATAACACATTGATCTGGTTTTGGATTGTGGTATTACCCGTGTGGCATGATGAGTGGACGGTTTTACTATATAGGATGATACGCTGGTTAAATTTAAGTGAATGACAGGTAGGACCCATAAAGCCTTCTCTCTCAAATTGAAATAGAGAGCGAGGTTAAATAGGATTGCAAAGTTCAGGGGGTCAAATGTCTGGTTTCATAGTTCGGGGTATTTCACAGGTTTTCAAACAAAGTTTAGAGTGTTATACGGAGTTATTCCTTTATAAAACTAAGTCATGGCAGACTACCATTCTTTTCAGAAATGTTGGTCTATCTTCGATAATGGAAGACTGGAACAAATTATATTAACAAAATCAGATTTTGAGGAAAGGGAGATAACAATAGATTGAAGGACATTCCTAGATACTGGGATTAGAGACATATATCTAGATTTTTATCTTTTACAATCCATATCAGATCAAGCCCTACAAGTAGAATTACCAGTGTGAAAAATTCCTGTGACACTGTGACCCAAATTAATCATTTGGGAAGAAATTCCCAAGGATATCACTGCTATACTAGGTTATCTTTACATCAACCCATAGGGTGGAACAACTGGTACAATGATCCAATCACCTGTTATGCACAGCTGCGTGCGTAAGATCATGATTGAAAAACTGTTGAAGACTTTGAGAGCTTCCATTACAATATTCTATGTTTCTATTGATGATTACCTTGGTAAATTTCTGTCTTTATCAAGAAAACACCAGCCCAACAATTCAGGTACATCAGATTCACGTCTGTCTACAAATGTTTCCCTATGTCATGTTGCCATGTTGGAGATTTTGATTAACGAGTATAAATTAGCACAAAACGCCATCCAAGTATGTACAGTACACAGGGTGTCATACAACACATGCACCTGGAGAATTCTAATGATGGAAAATTGTTCAGTCACCCATAACAGAAAAAGATAAAAAAGAAGAAACAACTGAATACGAAATATAAGAGATGTAAAAGCAACATTCCCTGAATATGTATATTTACGAGCAGAAGGCAGAGGGGAAAATTTGGGGGTGGGGTACCTTCCAAGTTGGCTGACAAGTACCAACAGAGCAGCTGAATATTCCTCACATGTGCATGATTCCAAAATCATCAGAAGACGGACAACAACAGTATTGTATGTCCACTCGCAGCTCTAAAAATGAACACAAAATAATCAGCCAATACTGGAATATGAATTGCACAATAAACATTAGATTGTTATTTAGCACATGTTATTACTAATAGGAATAGATTTGAGTCAAGCAATGTTCCATAAAATAACCTCACTGCTAGAAACAACAACATTCAGTTTTTTTAAAATTATTGTTGAGTATGGATTGACAAGGGAATTATAGGTATGAATGATGGAAACTTTCTACTTGCAACATTTCCACATTGGTGAAAAGGTAAAACTAATAGCATAACTAAGATATATCCATGAAAAAGTTCTCCTGTACAGCAAAATATGTTGTCTGTTGGTCAATATTGTCCGCATGTTTTGGTACTTTGGAAAAGAACAATCAAGAAAAATTGAAATCAAGTAAAGATCACAAAGATGCCCATACCATGTAGCTTCCAAAAAGCTCAAGCAAAGAAATAATCTCAGCAAAATAGCACAGGTCCCTCCCTACAGGATAGTTATGACTATCCTCAGCAAGTTTCGCTTGCTTGGAGATATTGCAAGGTTCACCACAGTTGATCTCCAGTCCACTTGATCCCAAATGAGAACTGCGTCTTGCAATAACTTCATTTGAGTTGGCACAATTGTTCCATAACAAAGAACACAAATCCAGCTCATCGAGCAGAGAAGAGATAAAACCATCTATGGAAACTGTATCCACATCAAACATGCAATGTGCACAAGATGGGAACTCTGTTGGCCTATTTGACTGAATATAGGCTGACACAAGGCACAAAGATGTGTCTGTGTTCTCAAGAAGCAGGACAACCAACCGTATAGCTGTCATGAGAAAATTGCAACTCTTCGGAACAAGAAACTTATCACCACATATGGAACCAAAGACATGGAGAGCCAACATAGTCCAAGAAAGATTTCTTCTACCCATCTGAAGAACTTTGTATGAAACCTCTAAAACAACATCCACTCTCTCCACCTTAACACATATTGAAGCCAACAGAATGCAAGCAGACATAAATTGATCTATAGTCGCAGGTTTAGTGGACACTTGTATACCAGTATCATCATCTAGATGACAATACTTGCTTGCGTCAGATTTCCTATGTCCCATTTTATCGCAAATCACAACTTCTCTGTTCATGAGAAAATCCTCGATTAAGGAGACAAGAATGTCCAGCTGACTGCTTTTCAGAAAAGCCCATCTTGTTTCCATGTAAGATTTAACTGCAAGGAAGATAATGTCATAACTATTGTATGATCTACAAACAACTAGCTTAGCGCAACCATAATTGCATGGTCTAAATAGTATGGTTCAAGTATAGAATAAGTTAATAACAACGTGAATGTTGCACACAACAGTACATTGGGTAGTCTGTACAAAAAAGGCAAACTATATCATCGCATCACAAGGAAAATACTTCCCAGATTACAAACTAAACTTGCATTTCCCAGTGAGTGCAATGAAGCAAATCTCAACTGATACCATCCGCAAATTTAACTTCAGATGTGACACAACATGTTACTGATAGAACACTGTAACTGTATGACAAATAAAACAAACTTTTAAAGTCAAATAGCAGCAACATCTAGAAGACATCATAGTCAATGTTCAGTTTTATTCTTACACAAAATCAATAGGGACAGACCAACGGTATATATCAAAATGCAGCAGATAAGAGATTTCTGCACAGCAGAACAGTATCAAAAGTAAACCAAAATTTATTTGTTTTCACGAAGTTTTTGCCCAGCAAAACAGCATCAAACGTTTAAACCCAAACTTATTTGTTTGCACAAAAAAGGAGGGAAATGGGAAAAATTGAGCATGAACGAATTGAAAGATTAAAAGTTTGTCTGCCATCTTACGAGTCATAGAAAAGGCTGATGAAGCAATGTTTCCATCTACAACAGGATCAGATGTAAATCTACAAGCATCCCACAACAAAAGGGAAAAGATGAGGGAAACCTTCTCTCTGCAAAAGAAAACATTGGTGTTAATTTTTGCAATACGACCGCAAGTGATAACAGCAAAAAATGCTTGTAGCTGCGAAAATGAATAGAAAAAAGGAGTTCGATGAATACAAAGCAGACTTACTCTGGAAGTAGTGATGGTTCAGTTGATACTCTTTCAAGTAATGGACCATCAACAAAAGCTTCCTCAGGAAGCTTTCTAGCTTCAGAAATCAGGGTCTCCCAATAGTGAAATATATTTATTATGTTGTTTCGTTTCATTCTCATAACTCCAACAAAGTATATTGGAATTTTTTCGGATCCATGCTGTTGCCCAATAGTACTATTTGAAGTCAAGTTGATTGGCTCAGCTGTTTGTGCTTTACTTGTTCCAACAATACTTTGCAGTCCAGGATCTGATGATGTGTCGGAAATCTGATGTGCGCTGTATTTATCAGGCGCCCCCATACACAAGTGCTGCAAATGCAAATTCGAATTTGGATGACCGCTGCAGCTACTTCCTGAGAACAGTGGTCTACTGGTATTGTCCGATTCCTCAGCAAAGGAAGCTACAGAATTTGGGGCCTCATCCTCATGCACAAGGCAGCACAAAGAGGCCTTAGTTGACGCACCAACCAATTTGGCATTCGAAGAAATACTGACTGTTGCATTAGAGTTATCGTTTGCACGAAGCTCCTTAACACTGTCACCATGCTCAACTTCCAACAAATTGGGCCTGATATCGATATCAATGACATCAGATCCAGATGAAGGATAAACTCTTTCATATTCAAAACCATTGCCATCAAGTAAATGGCGAGATTCGTTAGGCCTTTTAGTTATAGGGGGTAGAATAATGGGCAGGTCTAGTGAAATAGGTGCCTCTATTGCTTTTCTATACTTTTCTTCATCTGCATCATTGTCCAAATTGAGCAACTTCAAGCAATTCCCTCTTATCATTTTCTCAAAGGAGAGCAATGAAGCAAACTTGCTGCCTGCACAAGCATTACCTGCTCCAGGAGAAGGCACTTTAGCAGGGCCACTGAAGGAAGGAGTTTTATCTGCGACAACATGACAATTCCTCCTATGATTTTGCATGTCATCTTCAGTCACACATGGCATGATGTTATTTCCTTGCTGCAGACATGAACGATCATCATTGAATGGCGAAACACCCTTAGTAGTGGCATTGTGGGCCTTTGTTTTTGAAGGCAGCAGATCATGTTTAGAGGAAAGCCAAGCAACGGATTCTAGAGACTTTTTGGTCCTTTTTCTCTTCCTACCGCCACTGAGCATTTTATCTGTAACTTCTGTACCACCAGACAGGGATGAATTCAATGTCTTCTGTTGAAAGAAATCACCAGAAACCTCAACAGATGCTCTATCATCTTTCTTCCTCATATCATTACTGTCTTTAGGGGGTAACTCAGGAACTGTTGAGTTCTGGTTTTTTCTGATATCTGTTGATGAGACGAATAGGCTATCCTTACCCTGTGAGCCCATTAACTTTTTATCAGATATGGATGTGGGACATGAAGATCTGTGTCGACTTTTTGACTTTGTTCTGATAGAGCTACCAACAGGAGGCTCTAATTCAGAACTAGTACCTGAGATTGGTCTTGTGCAGCTTCCTCTGGGTAACTGATATGAAGTGTATTCTCTTGGGGTAGAAGAATTGAAAGGAACCATCCCAGCCTGTAACCTGAAATATGGGGCAGCAACTGGATTATGAGGAAGCAGATTCTGTTCGAAGTCATATCTCTCCGGTTGTCGCTTCAACTGCAAAGATGGTAACATCAATGATCACATCAGTCCATCTAGATGGGTAAGAGAATAATAGGCCTAAACGAATGTTAAAAACATGTGTAGCATAGCAATTAGATTTGACTGCAAGTTAACATTGTATTAGACTATAAGTCACTTCTATTACAGTGCAGAATTTATGAATTATAATTGTTTATTGATAACACTTATCTAAAGTAGCTCTATTAAAGTAAAAAAAACATAACCAACTTTAGACAGCTAATGATTGGCATTATCAGACAAAAAGCAGCAATACCAAATTTTCAGAATCAGATTTGGCAGCTTTCCCACTTTTTGGTGAAGATCTGGATAGAAGGAAGCCATCAAATTATGCAGCAAAATTTATCATGGATAACTAAATAGAAGTATGGTAGGGAATAGTGACTGCACCCTCCTGTCTACATATACAGGTGTCTGCACTTGTTATGTGCGTGGTTATTGTAGCACGCGCACTGTTCACATGCTTACTATAGCAACCACGATTAGTTTCCTTAGGGATTAAATTGATTTGGTTAGTTTGAAAGTTTATCTTCGATTAGTTTGTTTCTTTAGGTTAGAGATTATTCCTTAAGGGTCAAGTCAAGTTATCCCTATAAAAGGGATGACATTATATCTTCTTGAATCAAGCAAAATTAATAAACAAGTCCCTAATCCCTAAAGTCCAACTGTGGTCGTGGTCGTTCCTTTGACCAGCTATTCTAGATCATCTATTCCTCCCTCAATCGGTGCCCTCTTCACCTAGCACCGTTCTACTTCAAGTTGTCGCCGTTCGATCTCTCTCCGACGGATAATTACCTCCTTGTTGTGCTAGTTCATAGTAACCGTGCACATAACAGCACTCTACAGTATGCTTCCAATTTTCTAAACTTTCATCATTGATATACATTTAAGTGCCAAATGGCAACATAAAATGATAGATAGTCTATAGATTTTCTGTCAAAAATACTATCATTAAATAAAATTTCATAGTGAGTTTGTACATTGAACTGTCAAACTGGCGACATAAAATGATGCTGAAGTCGGTAGATTTATCGTCAACAAACTATCATAACGTAAAATCTTATAGTATTTTGCTAACATGTCATTATAGAATGGACAAAGTTAAAACTTGTAGACCATGCAATGCCCAAAATGACATAAATTCATGAATAGAAGAGGTAACATTTACTCACAAACCTTCTTCCTATGAACATTTTGCATCCACCATTCCTCACTTTGAACAAAAGAGGACTGACAAAGGCATTACTCCCATGTCTCCATTTAAAAATAGTTTCTTTTTTATATGAGCATGCTAACAGAACAAAATCCATGGCACGGACAAATTTGCAAAATATGTACATTGCTGGATGAAAAGAAATTAGTTGTTTCTGTAGTATGTTAAAATAATTGTACGTTAAAATCATTGGCTATCATGATAGCTTTGAGCGTATTCAAATTTCTACTAAAATTACCTTCATAAATACAGCAGATGATAGTAACAAGTAGAGACAAAGATACAGACCTCTGTGATGGCATGAATATCTTCAACACCACCAGCAAGATGGTCATCAAGCATGTTAAACTGGCTTAGTAGCTGCATCCAGTCTTGTTTTAGGCGCTGAAGCTCTCCTCTTATCAAAGCATTTTTTGCTTTGTCTAGCTTCGATACATTTTTCACATGCTTTAGTTGCTCTTTCTTCAGCTTAAGCTTTTCTTTGATAAGCTTTACGTTTGCACTTTCTGTAACTATATCAACATGTCGTCGTCCACGTTTTCCAAAAGCAATCGTATCCCTAGCATCACAAAAATCATCAGACTTCCTCTGTAAATAGTCACTTCGTTTTCTCTCCTCTTCCAACTTCTGGAACAGATAGTCTGCACGGTTTTTCTCATCCATTACACCCTTTCTTTCAACTTCAATGCTAGCTTGTAAATCTTCATTCAGTTTCTTCTGCTCCTCTAACTTTGCAAACAAATGGTCAGCACGGCTCTTCTCTCCCGCCACTTTTTTCCTCTCAACTTCAATTAGCTTTTTGTTCTTTTCTGCTAACGATTTTTCCGAATTAGCATGTTTCTTTTCTCTGGCAGTCTTCTGCTTCTCTGCTTCAGCCCTTTTATGCGCTTCCTCTGTTTTCTGAATCTGAGCAACCAACTGTGCTCTGGCTTCATTTGCTTCACTCCTCAATTTTTCACACGATGCCCTCAAATCATTGGCTGCTTTTCTTTCTGTATCAGCAAGCCTTTTATACTCTTCAGACTTATGCATTTCTGACTTCAGTAACTTCTGCATTTCTAAAGCCTTGCTCTTTTCTTCTTCAATTTTTTTCTTCTCAGAATTACACCTCTTCTTTTCTTCTCCTAAAACCTGTTTGAGCCTTCTATTTTCTTCCTCCAACTCAGAGATGCGTAGAAGTTCATTATCATTTTTGCAGATATTTTGTGTTTGCTGCAGGGTCGAGTTCTGTGCCTTCAATTCAATTATCTCTTTCTCTAGCATATCTCTGGCATCAGACTCAGTTTCCCTAGCTGCTTCTGCTGAATTGCCTCGGAGACGCTCTTCCCTGCACACTGCTCATTCAGAAAGCAGAAATAACAACCTATTAGTGCATGATACACGTACATACCAAAAGGTTTAAAGATGAAGTGGTCAAGCCATGAAAGTTTCCAGAATTCCATATGCTTCTCAACCAGAAAGAGGAAGTGCACGATAGTGACAGCAATCTTAAGTAGTTTTAGACTTTTAGTTAAGTGCAATATGGTATATGGACAAGGATAATACATTATACAGGGAATAATAGATGTTACTAAAGAATATATAAGCATTAAAGAGAAAACAAACATACTTTGAAAGGCTCATCTTCTCAGGATAGTCACCTTCTGTTAAATTCCTGGTAGCATGCTACTAACATGCTATTAAATTCGAATTTAGAACATTAGATACTTCATAACAAAAAAAAAAGAAAAAGATAAAGGTTTTGGTTTTCTCTAGATGAAGAAAAGGCTTGTGCTTACAATCCTGGACCTACATATGCCAACGTATTCATCTTTCTATATATACCACACTGATCAATGGCTTAACTTCCCTTCAAAAAAATTCAAAGGCTTAACTAATCAAAATGTTGTTTCATAATTTTATATAAAGCTCATGTGTATCAACGAAACATTTACATTTGTTGCTGGATACTCTAAGTTAGACTTTTTTTAAAATAATCTATTTTTATTCTGAATTACAGTAATACACATGCGTTTTTTATTTTACACTAATAATCCTTTGTTGCTCCACCGTTGAGCGACTTAGGCTAGTCACCCAACAGTTGAGCGCAAGTGTTCAAGTCACCCACCAGTTGAGCGACTCGACTAGTACTAGTCGTTCAACTAGTGGACGACTTAGACACTTGCGCATTTGCATACCTTTCCTGAAATATTCGAGCAGTACATACGTTGTATGTGGGTTGAGAGACTAGAAGCTAGTCGCAACTTGGACACTTATCATCTAACCGCCCAACCATTGGGCGACTAGCCCAAGTCGCTCAACCGTTGAGCTACTTGGCCACTTGTCGCCCAATTGTTGGACCGACTAAGCTAAATCGCCTAACGGTGGAGCGACATAGAATTCTTAGTGTAAAATAAAAAACACACGTGTATTACTGTAATTCGGAATAAAAAATAGATTAATTTAAAAAATCCATCCAAGTTATCAGTTTGTATTTCGAATTAGAATCACAATGCAGAAGAAACCAACGAAAGCAGCACAGTATGAACAGATCAGGGGACACTCTAGGGGGGAGATTAGGTACCTCTCCTGAGCTCGGAGCTCTCCTTCTGCAGCTTGTCGTTCTCGCTCTGCAGGAGCTTCACCGCATCCCGCAGCGCCGACCGGCTCGTCTCCAACTTCTGGAACTTCTTCCACAGCTGCGGGTCCAACACACACAAAAAAGGAACCCAAAGAGCGCGTCAGAAACCAAACAAACGATGAGAAACAGAATGCGGCGCAAGGGATCGAGCAGGAGGGGTTGGTTACCTTCGCGCAGCACGGGTTGGGGCCGCAGGTGGCGCCGCCGCCGGCAGCGGCGGGCGGGGGGTCCTGCGACGAGTCGGGCTCCGACGCCATGGCGGCGGGATTTCGGAGGAGGGGGAGGGTTTAGGGTTTGAGTGTTGTGGGGTGGGGTGGGCTACTTTCTTCCAGAAGGGAGGAGGCGGTGGGGGATTGGAATTTGGAACGGGCAGCGGCTGCCGCACGTGCGGTGGGGGTCGACGAGCCGGCCGCTGCGGAGGCGGTGGGAGCCCGAGACGTTAAAAAGAACTGGGCCGAACCGCTGGGCTCCTTTCACCGATACGAGGCCGAATTGGCCACAAGCCCACAAGGACTAAACCGTCTTATCACAGGGCAAAGCCCAAAAGGGAGTACAATAGAAGACAAAGCGACAAAAGGAAAACGCCGTTGCCGGGGATCGAACCCGGGTCACCCGCGTGACAGGCGGGAATACTCACCACTATACTACAACGACGGTCAGACTACTTGAGTAAGGCATAACATATTCGTATGCAATCCTATTGATCTCTGGCCGCCCGTCATGGACGGCATGCTGCTGCTTTGGAACGGCTGCAGCTCGCGGATGCCTACTGTAAAAAACCACACACACTCGGAGTATCACGAATATACATGCCTCGTTATGCAGGTTGAGTTTGCATCGTCGCGTTTCCACTTTCTAGTCTCTTCACTGGCTAGTACTTCATCTTAATTACATGCCACACAAAGCAAAGATGGAGCAAAGCTGAAACGAAACACTACCAGTGGCCTAGCTACAACGTTAGGGCACAGAGATGAGGCTTGTTCTGTTGGCCGTGGGGATGCTCCTGACGACCTTGCGGAAGAAGTCGGCGTCGCAGGGGATGCTGAGGACGCCCTCCTGCCCGTACCCCATCTCGTCGGCCGCCAGCTCCAGCAGCATCTCCATGCACGGGTCGTTGAACAGCCTCACCTGCACCAGGAACCTCGTCGCGGCCACGGCGCCCGCGCCCTTCCCGACCAGCACCGGCACGTATCCAGCCTTCATGTCGTGCGTACGCGCTGGCTCCCAGACTCTACGCGAGCTGAGCTCTTCCCCGGCGATCCACCTGCAGCTAGATGCAACGCCACCTCGCGATGCTGTAGTGTTTCACTTCACTCTGCTGCATCGCGCACAGTGGGGCTTGGGCGAGGCTTGCCTTTAAACGCAGTTTGGGTTTCTCTTGGCCGCGTCCGCGTGCGCTGGTGGTTGGCCGGTAATCAGTAAGCACTACCCAGCTGTACGTTGCAGGTAAGATCTTACTTTTGACTTGCTCGCGCGGCAGGGAAGAGAGGACTTAACGAAGGCTTGCACGACGCGTACGGCAGGAAGGAAGAAGGAAAGGGGCCAAAGGGCCCCCCGCGTTTGAACGGACCGAGTAAGCGGAAATTGAAGTACGTTAGATAGATTTTTTCCGACGTGTAATTACTGGTGCGGTGGAGAAGTCGCCGCGCCGTGCGTGGCCGTGGTAGAGCGTGATCTAGGGTCTTAGACTAGTCTACTCGGTTTAATCGACGTTACACTTAGACCCGTTCGTTTTGACTTTTTTTTTATTTCAACTTCTAGTTTCAACTTTTTTTTACTATTCAGTATTTCATTTTTTTTAAAATTTTTTAAAATATTTTAGGCTTTTTTGTATTTTCTTTTTTTCTGTATTCCTTTGTATTGTCCCTAATGGGTTAACATGTTTTTTCTATTTTTATATTTTTTTTAAATTAATTATGCCCAAAAAGCCAAATCAGTTACAGTAAAATTTCAGCCAAAAGTTAGAAGCCATCGCTAAAATGATCACCACCTTAGTGTCTGTTTATATTGACTGTGATGGATAATTCTTATTACAAATAAATAGTAAAATAAGTTATTTTTGGAAGAAATGGTGAGTGATAGGAAAACTAAGGGATAGATACGTGCATGAGACGGAAGCAAGATGAGAGAGTGCATAATGCACCTGTGACCATCTGTCTTATCATCATAGAGAAGTGGAAAAACCGCTTCGAGAAACCGTGTGTTTATATTAGTTTATGATTTCTCCACACGGAAGACAAAAGCAGAAACTAATATCAGGTGGCTCTCTTTTGAGCTTATGGATTGACTTTCTATATTAACTAGTTTAGGGTGTCTTTTTTAAGATGGGATCTACAAGTCGATTGTATTAGACATTATCTTGATTTCATCTATATTGATCAAAATCACATGTGGGTATCTCTCTCCATACTCTCTCTCGTGAACAACCAAAATTCAAAATTTTAAACCAAAAAACACTATCCAAAAGAACCCACCATTTGTTTTCACCTGATTTAGCGGGGGCTTCCCTATAAATGAAAAGGGAGTGGATAAAATTGTAAATTCTTGAGTTGAATATGGGGACGAACAATGAACCCAGTACACCGTGACAAAATTGTTCATTGTGCAACCTACGCGACCATGGGACTGTTCTTTTTTTTTGCCTTATGGCTATGGCTTATGATTTTTGGTTGAAATTTTTGAATTTTGTACTGTTTGCGACAGAGATTACGGAGAAAGAGAGAGACACTCGCTTGCGATTTAGGCTGATACAGATGTTGATCTTTTAATGTGTAATATAATTAAGTTATAGACCTCGTCTTGAAAAATACTCCATTTAAAAGTAGGTACTGTAGTAAAAACCAAAAGCCGCAAAGAACAAGCCCCATAGCCAGTGGAAGGTAAGTGGTTCTCGCACCTTCAGCAGCTGAGTTGTAGCACTAGCAAACATTGAGCTCTGAGTTTCGGCTTTTAACTTCTGGTTTATGGTTTATGCTATAGTAACTAGTTTTTAAATAGAATGACTTTTCAAGAGACTAGTAAGCATAATATAGCCTTAGAGTCCAATAAACAACAACAAACAAATTGTTACGTAGCACCACACCATACAAATATCATCAATTGATCCAACTGATAACACAAGAACACTTACCTCCAAACCTTCCATCCCAGAAGCACCACTGTAAAGCATGACGTGTGTCTCCAATGCATCATAGTGTTTGCTTAAACTCCACTATTCGTGGTCTTTATCTATCATGTGCCTTACTTGAGTCCAACTATCCCACAAGACCACCTTGACTACTCTAGTCCTCGGTTATCCTCAACTTAGTCACGATCGCCTATCGTTGACCATAGTTGCCTCCAAGCATCCCTGCAAAACAATAGACCAAGTAATTATTTTCAAGCACAAGTTCTTTGCAACTTGATACACATTAGTCCATATAGTGCACCATACAAAATATATGCACCTAAACATTGATATGATCCTAACTTTTTAGGACCAAACCTTAAACCACAGTGCACACATCCCGCACACTACTTGGTAGCACCAATCAAACCGTCAACACCTAGCTGGTCTGACCACCCCATTCCACCCTAGGAATAGGGGAGCAGTCTGACCATGGCCACCAGGCCAGTTAGACCACCGATGCCTTAGCCAATATGATCGTCAACCAATGGCCGGTCATACTTCCATCTCCCACAGTGCACCAATCAAATACACTCACTTGGGGGAAAAGTTTCCCCACCCAGCAACTATTGGTGCAACCACCACTGTGGCCGGTCACGCTAGCCACTAATGATCGGTCAAACCGCGAGCCTTCGGTCGGTCTAACCATCGCCACTCCACCGAAAAATCCCCAGTGACAGAACATCAATCGATCGCACCCCATATGCTGGTCAGACCGCTCCTCACCGGTTTGACCGTGGCTCCGATACCAGTCAAACCGTCAACACCAAAAAGCAACTGAAAATAACAATTTTCCAAACATCATACTCAAATTTCAAAAACTCCCTCAACTAAAATTTAATTACTCATCACAACCATAGGGGTCGCAAAGGACGACGTCCGTGGGCTATCAAATTTCAACGAGGATGAGGTGAGGTTCACAGAAACACTCGGTTTACAGTGGATTGCATCGTGTGGAACTACCACGTTGGAGTTCTTAGCTTTATGATCGGTTATTTAAAGGATCTAATTTGGAGAAAATCCAAGCAGTACCTAGACCCATGCCTGCGATGCATTTTCCTACTCAACAAATGGGCATGGCATCTTGAGTCATCATTACACCTAACATGGGTTCGATATTAATGGAAACTTTCAGCTGAAACTCAAAGGTACATAGATAGTTATTTCAATGTTCATGGGCACACGTGTTGTCTTGCCTATTGAAATCGAAACATAGACCACTCCATCATTGGATCAAGGCCTCCTCGCTAGTTAAATTCGAGTCAGTGTTTTATAAAACTTACCAAGCTCAGAAGTTCTAGAAGGTCCCAAGCCCTGAGCTCAGAGATAGGCTGGGAAAAACTATCATCGTGAGTTATTTCAAGTTAGCAGAAGTACTTTGAGAAGCATCTGGAGCTAGAGAAACACATTAGCCATGGAAGTAGCACCCCTGACAACTTGAAGGGGTCACCATCTTCATTCCTCTCATGTTGCCTCATTAAAAACCTCATTCAAATTGAATTAATTCCATAAAAAATATGGGCACATAAATATTTCAGGAGAAAAAGTGAAATTTATTTGATATTTTATTGATATAATGTTACTGTCTCGTTAAAAAACCTTACGTCTTAGAGTGGAGTTCCCCGATTAAGGAAAAGGGTACGGTAATAACATGCGTATATACTAACTACTCCTCAATATCTAGATCATTCATGTGTTTGAGGTTAGTGTACACCTGCATGATTTCAAAATCTTTCAGTTGATGCTGTTGTCGCTCTTTAGCTAATTCCCAGTCCTTAGTGTATGTGATTACTGCCACCATCCTAGGCATGAGGGATGATTTTCTTTTTTTAAATATTCTCTACCGTGCTGAACGTTGCTTCTGAGAGATGGTGGACACTAGCACTAGTAGAACATCTTGTACGAAATGTGACAGCACAACACTTGAGTAAGTCTATCTTACCTCTGCCAGTAAGATTAGGATCGGTGTTTATAAAATCATAGTCCAAGTAATGGTTCAGGTCTGAGATAGAATTCAACTTGGGGGTTCTCATGGGGCTAAGAGGACAAAGAACTAGATTTGCCCGTTAGCTTCTTCCATAAGTGGCTTGTCAAGCTTCTCTTTCCTTGTTGCGTCTACTATGAGGCCTCTGATCTCGCACTGCTACCAAGCTTGTTATGAAATAAGTGAGAAACACGAAAAAGCTCCTTTTTCACATGTTCGAAAGTTTCCAAAAAAAATCAAGACCGAGCCATTCATCTATTCCCTCCATACCGATCTGCAAATCTACTAATTTTTTCGTAGGATCGGAAATGATAACAAAGCAATATAGGTGTGAAATAGAACCAAAATATTTAATAAATTTTTTCTTCATTGCTGCAATGCATGGCTTAAAAGAGGATCTCCCCTAGATGCCAAATAAATTCTATAACTAAGTAAAAGATAGGGTGCTAAACACCGAATAGAACCCTTGTTGCTTAATAAAAAGGTCTTAGAAATTCTCAAAATAACTAGCAATCTGTCAATCTGAATTAGTAACTATGAATTCATTGTTTTAAGATTTAGCATTGACAAAGACAAATATAACATATTCATACCCTTGTACCTTCTTTAGTATGATGTATATCGAGTTCCTCCTCATCTTTATGTTAAGACCGAATTTTTTGGCTCCTTCCCATTGGCTGCGTAATACTTTGTGAACTTAGCTACCACTCATGAGTAATTTGTGAGGTAACGAATGGCATCAATGATATTGTTCAAATATCTGCCAATCGCTTGCATATCGTCTTGAACATGCTTCAAGATATAGTATACACATATCTGGTGGAGAACATAACGACCAATATATGTCTGTAACCTTAGGATGAGGTTGTTCATAACACCGTCGTATCCGTCGATGCGTTATCAAGAATTATAGAAACAATCTTATTATTTATCTTAAAATTATCAAGTATGCCTAGTATACGCTCAACAATGACCTATCCTATGTATGATTCGTTATTTACCTTAAAATCTATGACTCTTGTTGAGCTTGTAATTTTAATAGAAATAATAGGTTACAACACTGAGATAGACACTTCTCTGGAGTTATAGCAAAAGAGAACTGAACTTGTATAAATAGTTTTTTTAGTTCTATTAGTTTCTTATGATAGATCTGTAAAATACCATATATGGTAGTT
Organism: Melocanna baccifera; assembly: GCA_036346265.1. Taxonomy (NCBI): domain Eukaryota; kingdom Viridiplantae; phylum Streptophyta; class Magnoliopsida; order Poales; family Poaceae; genus Melocanna; species Melocanna baccifera. The sequence goes on along the minus strand of CM070676.1, from coordinate 36,572,910 downwards.
CTCCTATTAACATGTTGGTACTGTGGGCAAAAGCCGTATTAGATCATTCTTTCGAACGCGCAACTTTCACCCATCTTAATTGGTTAATCTTTGAAAACAATATAATTACAAATTTCCTTATGAGCAAAAAACATATTATCTTTACTACTTAAAAAGAAGGAGTTGGTGGTTGATGAGTCTTCCCTCACTTTTTCTTAACCATTGATCTAATTATGAGATACAATCCGAACCGTCCCCCACCCCCCAACGCCCCCGCCGCCCCGACCCGCCTCCCCTCGCTCTTCCCCGCCGCCCCGATCCGCCTCCCCTCGCACTCCCCCCGCCGCCCCCCGCCTCCCCCTTGCTCTCCCCCCGCCTCCCCCTCGATCTCCCGTCGCCTCCTCCCCCCTCGCGCGCGCGCCTCCTCCTCCTCCTCCCACCTCCCAAGCGCCGCCTCGCTCTCCCCGCCGCCTCCTCCCCACCCCGTGTCGCGCCTCCTCCCCCCCCCGCGCCGCCTCCTCCTCCCCACCCCTCGCTCCCGCTGCCGCCTCCTTCCCCACCCCGCCCTCCTCCTCCTCCCCACCCCGCGCCGCCTCCTTCCCTCCTCCCCCCCAGCGCCACCTCCTCCTCCTCCCCAACCTCCGCTCCGCCGCTTTGTCCTCGCTGCCTTCTCGCCCGAGGCGGCGCGTGCTTGGCCATCGCGATCTGCATGACCTCCTGAAACCCTAATCGTGTCCTCCTCCGCCTCTTCCTCCGAGAGAGAGTAAAACCCTAGATGCTGCTGTTGCTAGGCTTAATTCGGGGGGCGATGAAGATCCAGTGCAACGCGTGTGGCACGACAGAGGCATGGGTGCTGTGCTACGCCGATGAGGCCGTGCTCTGCATTGCCTATGACGAGGAGGTGCACGCCGCGAACAATCTCATTGGGAAGCACCAGCGCGTGCCACTCCTCTCCAACGGCGCCTCCTTCGCTCTCCCCGCCGCGCCTACCATGCCCAAGTGCAACATCTGTCAGGTGAGGCCACCCGCCCCGTCCCTCCCTCCCTTTCTGTCTCTTGATTGGGGTGGCTACGTAGGAACTCAAGAAATTTTGGCTGCAGAGGCGTTGTCATCATCGGAGGTGTTGTCTTGTTTTGATTCTGCTTAATACATTTGACTTTCTGTAACTGTGAGTACATGTATACCCTATAATGTGATGATTGATTGGAGGTTGATGTGTGCAGGGTAATGTATGTTGCGTCCGTTTTGTGGAAGATGTGCACTAATTCAGTTGATTGAGCATGCGCATAGCTCGGTTGCGAGCTCGGCTGAGCAACCTACCAGCCCAGTATGTCTTGGTATGTGGAAGTGGTTTGATTTATTCTTAACATTTATCAAAATTTCAGAATATCTTATTCCATTTGTTAATTAGAAGTTTGGAATCTCTCTGCAGGTTTTAGCATTGTATTAAAATTGTTAAAACTTAGAAATGCTCACCTACCTACATTTTTCAAATTATGTCGTAGTTCCAAAATGGTATAGTGGTATGTTCACTTGGTGATGAAAAAGTGAGCATTACGTGTTTCATAACATAAGAATGTTTAGAATGTATACCGAATTACCAATTACATATAGACTTGGGCATCACATAATAAAAGTAAGCCACATAAGTGAAATCTGGTTTTAAAACATGTGAATTTGCCATGTTTTTCTTTCGTTAAAGAATATAGGCTGTATTAATTTTGCACCATCGGTCAGGTTGGCTTGTTCAGTGGGGAATCAGATAGCAAAATATGAAGATCAAGTATTAGATGTTCATATTTTTGCACCATTAATCATGTTGGGACTTGATCAAGGAGGAAGCTGAGGGGTAAATCTATGTAAGTGTAGTCTTTCTTTGCTTCGTTTATATTATTGTTAAGGTAGGCATCTAATCCAAAAGAGTTAAACCATTTTTAATCTAGCGAACTACAATAAACATAGTTAGTCAACAATAAAGTGATAGGTCTGAAATGTTCCTTAATTAACTAACATTTTAAAAGGTGGAGGACATGTCTACTTTAAGTTAATGCGAGGTTACATATGTTGTATAGATTCAGTTTTATGGCTCATTTATAATACGGGATTTTTTTTCCTATTCATGTGGGAATTGAATGGTTTCCTGTGAAATTTCTGTGTTCCAACCAGAATTTGAGTATTTAGCTTTAAATTTGTGTGTATTTATTGAAGATGTTTTTCAAGATCATCATGATAACTTTTTAGGTCCTTGGTGTTGGACAGAATTTCTAAAATTTCATTAGGTTTTGTTCACACTGTGTGCAAGCACGTACAAAACATTTTTACATAATTCATAATTTGTTGTTTCCATCGTCATGTAGATTTACTGGTACTATAGTTGACAATGAAAATCTTGACCCAATTTGGCCTGAATCAAGCTGGAGATCCCTAAAGGTATCTGCTTGTTTATTATTGCCATTTTGTATGGTTGGAAAAGTCATGTGGTTATGGATGATTTCTTTTGTAACTTAGGTGCATTGGGATGAGCCATTAACTATTCCACGTTCGGATATAGTCTTTCCTTGGAAAATAGAGCCCACTTTATCACCTCCTGTTAACCCCTTCCTCTTTCTAGGGTCAAAAAATCTAAGACCAAATGCACATCCAGCTTCTACTGAATCATCGGTTCTTACAAAAGAAGGTAAGTTTAGAAGCTCACATCTTTAATTGTTCAGCTCTGTCTCTTTTTTCATCCTGAATCTGAGTATAAATAAGATATAAATCACATGGAAATAAGTTTCTAAGAAACCATAAAATATATTTAGAGAGTGTTTTTACTAAACTACCATACTAATGTTGCATAGCTGATATGTAACATTCTCTTTTGATATTCGCTATGAAATTAGTTAAGGTAGAGGGATTCATCAATTTTTGTAAAAGATGGTTCGCTAGGTGGACAAGAATGACATAAGTAAAAAAAGAGCTCTTTTGAGCTTCAAAATGTTTTGGCTCGTCTGAAAAAATATATATATTTGCTGCTTTGATTGTTGCTAGAATGGCAATTCCAGGCAGCCATGAAGGCACATAGGTTGATCTTACTACGAAAGCACTCAAAAGATGCTAGGAGTTTTGAGCTTACATACAATTATGTTTGCTTCATTGTTCACCTAGATGTTTTACTCTCATAGCCACATGATGCTTACTTTCAGTTGAGTTTTTTCTTTAGAAATGCTGAATTGAGGAACATAAGTTATGAAAATTGTTTGTATATATGCCAAAACCGGTGTTTGTTTATCTATCAAAATTTAGGTACGAGGTTGGACATTCAATGCTAGAACGCAATGTATGCTGGTTAGCTAGGTAATATCAAGGTGGGGAATGTCAATGGCGCTCGACAAGCAACTGCAAAGAGATGGTAGAGGCATTTCAATAGCCTGACAGCGATGACCACTTTATGTTGCTTTTGGAATTTTACGACATGTATTAATTTTTTTACGAGATTTTACAACATGTAGTATTTTTACGTGATTTTATGTTGTTTTTGGGATTTCAACTTGTAAAGATATGTTTTGCTTGACATGTGTGTGAAAGAAAAACTATATTTATTGTACGATCATGTTTCACCTTCTTTTAGGATTCCGTTGCAACGCACGAGTAACCTACTAGTATACACAAGTACTTGAGTCATCGGTCTCAAAATTCAGCTAGTTTGTACTCCTTCCCTTGTTGTGTGTGAACAGCTCCGCGGCCGAGTGCCGTGGGCGTCCGTAACTTGCGTGGCAGGTGCTTAAGCTTTCGGTGGTGGCAAGCACGTCGTGAAGCTAGTCGGCAGCCGGTCGGTGTGCACGCTGATCGTTCGCCGCGCGCGTACGTGGCAAGCGGTCACCGCATGCGCCCAGTGGGCAACGCCCGGCCGGCACGCTGATAGCGGGCCACAGGGGCCAGGCACATGACCACGACGAGGTAGATCAGCAGAGCCACGACGCAGAGCAACAAGATCTACAACCTCTTTTTCAGAATAAAAAACATCTGTGCTCCGAACTCAGTTTATATATGAATCGATGACAATAAGCAATGCTCTCCTTTTCTTACAGCAAGTTCTACAACCTCAATAACCTCAGTATGCTTACAGGGTAGTAAACTATCTATTAAACACATTATTACAGCTACGCGAAACAAGGCAGCATGCTACACGCGTATCTTCGGCGTTCAGCTTTGGAGCCTCTGACGCTCAGCGGCTTTTCGCCACCCTTTCTGGTAGTGTTGGCGTATCTCACCACATGGGACATTTGAGCCTTCTCCTAATCACCAACCGACTCCAGTCCAGCAGAGTCTATTATATTTGGGGGTGCTTTGATATCTAGTTTTACACCATTGTAAGCACTATACATTGACAGGTCTATCGATCCCTTTTTTTGTCCCATTAACATCACGAGTACAACTGTGTTACAGAACTGGTCACTTCACAACCTCCTGGGGCGGCGAGGAAGATGACAAGACTGAAAACATGCTATTATCAGCTTTGTCTTTGCTGAAAGCCTTGCGCACATCCTCCTTGAGCACACAGAAGCGCATCTTTTTGATCTTTTGTTCAGCAGGGGTGCCCTTTTGGTGGTAGAATGCGTCGAGGCCATCGTGCGAGTCATCGTCCAAAAATTTGTCGAGCACCTGCGAGCAGTTTGGAAAGTACCGACGTGCCAGCTCCACTGCAAGCATCACGGAGAAGTGTCATATGAATGATCATCAAATTCTTAAGCAAGCACACTTAATTTATGTAATCAATCACCCAGTTTAAATGAAAATAACCACCAGACTACTTGTGCTCACAAAGCCCAAACTCAATGCAAGTTTTTCTCATGACACAGATTTTGTTTATGTACTGCAACTAAACTAGATGGTCAGCAATGCCAGCATAAGATGAACAATAACACATGACAAAATGGCAACATAATTTTACATAGTCATCTTCTGTACTGTTAACAGTATCAGTACATGCTGCCAATGGCTTAATGCACAAGATATTAATGATATCCACTAAACCATGGTGAAGTTATTTAGGAACAAGGTTGTATACAGATTACAGAATCTCTCATTGTTTTAGCAGCTAACATTTTAGCCAATGATATAGCACTGAAAGGAAATTCCTGATGGTAATCAGGCAAATCGATTAGTAAAAAAAATAGTTTGAAAACAGAGAATGTGACGCAAAAGTAAAATGAAAAGGTCGAGTTAGTAGAACTCCTACCTGTTTTCATTAGTGCATCCACCCTTGAACGGAGCCTTTTGTTTTGTCTTACCGGTGTCTCGTTCAGATCAACTTCCCTCAGTTTACCAGAAGTACATGCTGCAGAAACACCGCCAAATTCTGGCGTTACGTCTGCTTGTGCAATTTGCATGGCAACCTTGGCTTCAGCAGGAAAGAATAATCTTGCAAATGCAACTGCAGGGACAATACATCATTTTAGCATGGTATGCTCCACGTGAATATGGTGTGGTAGAATAATGTTAAAGTGTACAGCATATGTGGTGAGTGCTATAATTACAACACTTCTATGGAGAAAGGGGAGGACGAGGGATTTGGGGGGTGGGCTTGGTGTTTGCCCCCTCTCTTTGTTCTTTTTGAGGAAGGGCTGAATCAATCCCCACTCCCCACCTCCTACATCTTTTTTAATCTTGAAAAAAAAATGGGAAAGCTGCCATTCTATCGAGCATGAAAGGGACTTCACCTCTGTTTTCCAGGTAGAGAAGCTTCATTTGAAGATCATCAGCCAATAAAGGTGAGGTGACAGAATCTTCCACTGCCATAGGATTCCTCATCATCTCCCTCTCTAGGATATCAATACACAACCTATCTTTATTTGACTCTTGACCCTGCTCCATCTTTGCATAGTAGTCTTTTGATCGTGTTAACCTCCGACAAATACTAATTGCACTCCGGCCATCAGCTGTTGATTGTGACACCACCGCACCTTTGTTTAAGAGACACATAATAATAGCTGGTTCTCTCCTCATAGCAGCCAGGTGGAGTGCTGTGCATCCACGGCTATTCTTCAAATTCAAGTTGGCCAGTTCCAAGTCTAACAACTCTGAAACAACTTTGGAATCACAGTAAGCAGCAGCATAGTGCAATGCATTGGCATCATCTAAGGTGATTTCCGACTCGTTAAGAAGCAACTTCACAAGCTCAACATCATCGGAATCCAGTGCTCTGTGTATTCTTCTCACTCTTTTCTCATGTACAGGATCTGAAATGACCGTGTCACCATCATTTGGCTGGGATTTCATGCGAATCTTTTTTATCTTGTCAGCAACTTCTGGGGGGTACTCCTTATCTAAAGATATATTGTCAAGATCTGACCTTGCAATCCTCTGAACACATTTTTCGAGCACCTGAGTCAGCTCTGAGTGGAAAGCAACTTGTAGAATAGGAAGGACATCTTCCACTATGGTCTTGTCCACAAAGTTAAGAAGCCGTCGCTGCAGTAGAAGACCATCTTAACCCAGATTACTACTCCGCCAGAGTAACAAAGGGTCATGTGAAATGGAGACAAAAAAACGTATGGATTTTTTTTTGACAGGCAGTGGATGCACAAACCATTGCATTAGATTGGCAAAAATAACCAAGTTATTCTCCAAACTAATAGTCCAAGGAGCTATATAACAAATAAACATCAGCAGTGCAGCTCAGCAACTCTAGTTCAAACTAACAGATTTAAAGCATATTTGTTCCAACTTAAAAAGAACAATCCTACTCAAGGATAAAAATATCGGCAGTAACCAGCCATACCAGCCCAAACCAGTAAAAAATATCAGTCCGAAAAGTTTTAAATTTTGAATTAAATTTTCAATTTGAATTGATGAAATACTAATTCGGGCTGTAACCGAACAGGAACCGGTCAAACCAGACAACCACCAGCCAAAAACCGACCAAATTCAACTTTGAGTTTAAATTTGATAATTGAAACTGGCCGGTAGAAAACCAGTTACAGGTGGTAACCGGTACCGGCCATGCCTTGATCCACCTAATTAGCACGACAAAGGTACAAGGGAAACATGCAATCTTCACAACACTTGTGTAGAGTTCACGATCTTAACCCGACTATGTGTTCCAACAAACTCCAGACTCAATTCATCTTGCATCCTTTTATTCCGTTCCAAATCTATTATTTTCACTAGGTTATTAGCATGAAGAATAGATTGCAAATATTGTGTACCATAAAATACACAAATTAGAGAAAAATAAAATCATGAATCAAAATTTTCTACTCCGAAGCTCTGTGGCACGGAGATTAGAATAAAACATTCTGTACACAAGAGCAGCCTTTGCATGTCACCTGGAACAGCGAGATGAGCTCGGGAATCTTGAAGGTCCACGCCGCGTACATGAGCTCGGCGGCGAACCTGATGGCCGGCGGGCACGAGTCGTGTGGGCATACGGGGTCGGCACATGACACCACGTCGTGCGGCGCCGGACGGAGCTTGCCCGTGTACAGGTACCCCAGGAGGGCCAGGAATGTCTCGCGCCCCACACGGCCACCCGGGACGAGCTCCTCCATTTTGTACCGCGGCCTCCCAGCACCCTGCCCGCCGCCGCTGCCGGCGGCGGGGGTGGCCCCATCACCACGGCTACCACGGCCGCGCGACGCGAAGAGGTCGTAGAAGAAGGTGCTGCGCGCGGCGAGGATGCAGCGGTGGACGGGGACAGGCGGTCCGCCGTCGGCCACGTCGATGTCGGCGTCGCTGCAGTCGAGGTCAGAGTCGAGCAGGAGCCGCTCAAGGTTGTTGCTGAGCCGATTGAGGCTCACCACCTCCACGCTGCTGCTCCCTCCTCCGCCCCCGCCCCACCCTTCACCGCCGGGCACCGGTGCCGGCTGTGGCGCCGCCGCCGCCGCCCTCGGTGGGGGCAGAGCAACGGAGCAGGGGCTGGAGCCGTTGGACAGGTAGGACGACGATGACGCGAAGGTGACGGACGACGAGGGCTCCATGGCTACCGCCCCGCTACAGGGCTGCCAAGTGCGAGGCTCCTAGTGCCGGACCAGCATGGCTGTGCAAGCACGCGGTTTCAGAAGCCAAGGCGGGAGCTTTTTGGCCTCTTGCGGCCGAACTGCGCGATTCGGACTCCCGTTGTTTGGTTCCACGACCTCCCCCACGTAATCCGGCCTAAACGCAGCGTAAATTTCGCCCAACGAAAAGCGAGCCTTGCAGAGTTCGGAACCGGATCTCGGAGTCTGCCTGCTGTGATAAGCTGGGAGCGAACAGAAAAAAAAAGATCGGTTTTTTTCTCGCGGGCGGCGGCTAAAATCTCGCACACGGCAAGAGAGGGAAGTGGAAGAAACAACGACCTGGTAGTGGCGGAGAACAGTGGGGTCAAATGGAATCGTGGAAGAAGAGTTGGGAGGCAGTTGTGTGGAAAGCAGGGGGGCTCAGCGAGGGGAGGAGAAAAGTAGCGGATTGAAGAAGACGACGAGGAAGAAAAGGGTGGATGGGACTGCTGGATTTGTTCTGTCCTCACTTTTTTTCTCTCACCTTCTCCGATCAGGTTATTTTGGGTTCCAAAAGAATTTTTTCATTGAGCATCGTTTTAATTTCTTTTTACTAGTAGTCTTGGATTTCGATGGGTAAGGTAAAGTACTAAAGTGTGGAGAGTACTCTCTCTCTCTCTCTTGAGGTCTTCGATTTTTTAGAATTATGTTGATGCCCTCAAAAAATTTATATGCAAAGGAGTTCCTAGGCATCCATTAGGTATTTTCTTTAAGAAATTAAGTGGATTTTTTTTAACCATTGGGTAGCATCCAATGCACCCTCTTCGCTGCTCCATTTTTTCATACACATACCTATCTCCACCCATTAGGTGGTGCTTATTTGAGCTTAAAAACTCTGATTTATAGCTTATTTTACATTGTAACGGCTGAAAGTGCACTATAATTACTGGTAGTTTTTCAGTGTAGTTAAATTTTAAAAATAAAAAAGTTATATCATCATGGACAATGAAAATGAATAAAGGGAAAACGACAAAAACCCTCCAAAAAACCATATCGCCAGAAAAAGATGAAAGCAAAAAATTAAAAGCCAGAAGCAGAAATTGTTGTAAGCAGTACCTAGTAACCCTAACTCCTACTCCCTACTCCACTCCATTGGTGCCACCCTCATCGCTTCTGTTGTTGATTTTGCTTGCCAATGTGCCTCGACCTTCGCCCCTTTTAATATGACTCCTTACAATGTTGCCACCATAGCTAGAGCTATTGACATGGTCTGTTCTTTTTTATTTTGGCTTATAGTTTATAGTTATGATTTATGTTTTTTGCTGTTCATAAGAGAGAGTATGGAGACACAAATAACCTGTGTGTGATTTTAATCGATATAAATGAAGTCGCTACAGTGTATACTATAGTTAATTTATAGATCTCTACTTGATAAGATAATTTATTTGAAAGCAAGTTATAATAGAAAAACAATTTTCAAAAGCTGGAAAAAAAAGAGACCCGATATGGACCGCCGCACTCCACCACGAAAACCTAACCCGACCACAGTGCTATCATCACTGGACTATCGTCATCGCATAGACGAAACTTACGAATAGAGTTCTGATGAAACTGGTGATGAAATCTCAGCAAAGTAGCTATTGAAGTCTTTGCTGTAGCAAATCATCATGTAAATCAAAAATAGTCAGAACTTCGACCTATTTTTATTAAAAAAAGCATAAATTTTTACCATATCCACAAACTGGTGAAATGTTGTTCTTTCTTGGGTTACTTTTGTAGGGTTGCAGAAGCTCACAATTTTATGATTTCTTATGGGGCGCTCGTTTTAGCGATGGCTTCTGGCTTTTGGCTGAAATTTCACTGTAGCTGGCTTTTTTTACTGTAGCTGATTTGGCTTTTTGGGTATAATTAATTTTAAAAAATGTAAAAATAGAAAAAATATGTTAACCTATTAGGGACAATACAAAGGAACACGGGGAAAAAAAAGGAAATACAAAAAAGCCTAAAATATCTAAAAAATTCAGAAAAAGACAAAATACTGAATAGTGAAAACAAAACAGAAGCTAGAAGCAGAAGCCGAAACGAGCGGGGCCTAATGCATTTTTTCAGAGAATGCGTATGCTTATCGTGACTTGACAGCTATGGTGTGAAATTCAGGCCATCACATTTAAGTAGAGGCCATCCCTTGACAGCTAGAAGAGGAAAAGCTAAGGCGCCACTCTTATTTCTCGGAACATAAAAATCCTTTAAATTATATGTACAAAACAAACAAAAAACATAACTAGTTTATTTGATCTAAACATTTACGAAGAACATTTATGGATTCTTTATATAGACTAAGGTTCTTTCTCTAACTCCATGTATATATTAATATATGATGGGTTATTAAAGTATCATGTAAATAGACCGGACTGAAATAGAGGATATGGGTTGTGGATATCCGGTCCTTGAATATCCAGATAATCCGGATCTGTATTCGTATTCGACAGATAGTGAGCTACCGAATCCATATTCGTATCTGACAAAGAAAATTCATATTCATTTCCGATTTGATACTATCTGACAAATATCCGAACCGACATAATCCGTATTCGAAAATTGTCCAGATCGATCGGAAACTATCCGATCCATTTTCATCCCTACTGTTAAGTCACATACTCATGCCATCACTTTGTGAAAGGTGCGCTAAACACTATCCTAAACCTATGAAGCGAAGTAGACGTTTACAAGCCATCAAGATCACACGCTTTCTACAGCGAGTTGCTTCTAACACCAAGCTGATACTTGGAATGGATATTGGTACCACTGAAGGCACCCAAAAGGCACTAAAGACAGAAGATTTATTGATATGATATGACTGTGTCAACTTGCTAAAGTGCCCAGAGATGTAGAATTTGCACTGACTACTATTGATTAATACACTGTGAATAGAGGTGGGCATTAGGCTGTGCCATGCCAACTCGGTCCAGTTAACCCGTCATGCCATATCGTGCCAGCCTATCTCGCTTCCGGTTAGGCTCAAGCACGGTTCAAAGCCTGTCGTGCCGGCGTTCATGTCGTGTCAACCTAAGCTCGGCCCGAAGTAACTATATACAATGAAGGCGGCGGCAACGATGGTGGCGGTAGCCGTCATCTTCCTTTCTCTCATACCCATCTCATTAAAAACTAGTTAAAATTGATTTAGGTGCATAAAAATATGTGCACGCAATGATGTAAAATATTTCAGAAAAATTATAATTTCTTTGATATTTTAAAAATATAATATTACTGCCTCGTTAAAAACTTTACACCTCAGAGTGAGACTCCTCAAGTAAGAAAAGAGTACAATAATAATATATGTACATACTAACTATAACAACATATATACATCGTATCTACTCATCAATGTCCAGGCCGTTCATGCGTTTGAGGTCCGCGTATGCCTGCACAATTTTAGGTTCCTCCAGTTAATGTTGTTATCACTCTTTTGCTAATTCCCAGTCTTTAGCGCATCCTAGCCGTGAAAAGTGATATCTTTTTTCTGATTATTCTCCCTATTGTGTTGAATGCGCTTATGAAAAGACAGTAGACACCAGCACTAGGAGAACATCCCGTGTGAAATATGACAGCACAGAAAATATCCGCTTGTTGTTCTTCCACCACTCGAGCAAATCTATCTTACCTCCGCTAGTAAGATCAGAATCAATATTTACAAAAATATACTTCAAATAGTAGTTCAGCTCCGAGACAGATTTCCATTTGGAGGCCATTTGATGTTGAAAGGACAAAGAAGTTGACTTGCCTTTTACCTTCTTTCATAAGTGTGATGTTAAGCTTGTAGTCTCCCATGCTTGGTGAGAGCCAGCGAGTATCAATGGGAGTCAGAGTCGGAGTACTAAGGGAGCGACGGCGGGAGTTTACACTAATTCGTCCTACTGTCCTTTTTGTGTTTTGACTTCTCTGCATACCGCTCGGGAGCTACTTGGTACTCTGACTCCTTGGTAGTATAGTGGATGGATGATAATTGGTGAATAAATAGGGGACTTGGGGAGTGTAGAGGGATATTAAAGAAATAGGGAGTGTAGAGGGATGTTGAAAAAATGAGGAGTATAGAGAGATGTTGAAGAAATGAGAGATTGGATAGCTTGTGAGGAAATGAGAAGAAAAATGAATTTACAGGCATCAGGAAGGAGACCATTTCTCCTGAACGTTGCAGCTTCTGAACGTTACTTCTCCCAAACGTTTCTTTTGAAGTTCAAACGTTGTATAGACCATTGTCTCTCTCAATCATCTCTTAGCTCAAGGAATCATGCACTCAAATCTCTGTTCTCCTACTAGTGTACTACTAGTACTATTAGAGCCAGACGGAGTAAGGGACTACCAGACTACTACTCCCCTTGTCCTCCACCCTAGTTGACCTGGCACCCCTAGTCCCCCACCGCCCCACGGCCACCACAAATTCTCCCAGCTGCCTCCTACCTTCTCGGGCGTCTCCCTCCTTCCCCAATCTGGCTATCCCCCAGTTGACTCCCTCCTTCCTCTGCCTCCCCTGGCCACCCCCCGGCCCCCTAATCGCCTCCCTCATCCCCCACCTCCCTGGCAACCTCCTTCCTCCCCTGCCCCCTCTGACGACCCCTTGCCTCCCTCCTCCCCCGACCCCTCCCGGGGACCCCTTCTCCTCCGCTCCCCCGGCGACCCCTCCTCCCTCGACCACCTCCCTCCTCCCCCATCCCCGACGACACCTCCTCCACTGGTCCCCTATAGCGACCCCTCCTCCCCCGACCTCCCTTGGCTGCTTCCCTCCTCGAAGCGGTTGGGAACCCAGCGCTAGGTCCCCAGCGGCGGCGTTCCCGTCCTCGGTGTCGTCGCAGTTGTCCACAACTTCACCAGCGAGTCCACCTGGATGGCTCAACTCACCCCCGTGCACTTTGTCAAGGCCGGGTTCGTCGTTGACCACTAGGGCCACGGCTTCTCCAAGGTCCTCCAAGGCCACATCCCAGACATTGGTCGGTGCTCGACGATTGCGAGGCCACGATCGCCCCATTCCGCGCTGACTACCCATCACCCCTGCCACTCTACGGGGAGTCCTTGGGCGACGCTGGTGGAACTGCCGTTGCTGGTGGTGCACGACGGCGATCCAGTATACTCCTTCCTTTCTAGTCCTCTACTCTCTCTCTCTGCTCTGTGATGACTTGTGGGGGTGAGAACCATAGGATGATGGGATGGTGACAGGAGGTGAGAGGATGAGGTCGAGGCGGCTACGGGCGCTGGCGTGCCAGTCGTGCCTCCCGTGTTGGCTATGCTTTCCGGGCTAAGTCGGGTTGAGCACGACACGATATGCTGTACCGCCTGACGAACCAAATTTTTAGGACCAGTCGCCCTATCATTTTATGTCGTGCCATTTTGAGCTATACCGAGCTGATCGGGTCTCAAACTGGTCTAAAAAAACACGATCGAACTCCTAGCCTCTGACTCTTGAGTGCTACTCACTGCAAAATCGGTCTCAAAATGCGAACAGCCAATGGCAATTCACAATCTTGTTCTCCTAGCTAGTTTTGTAGCATCCCATGCCCTTTTCTCATGTTGGTGCCGAACCGAAAATACCAAGCCTGCCCTCGCTTGCTTACAGGAGTAAGCTTGTCAATATCGCCTTGTTTTTAGGTAAAGATAACCCAATTCAGGCGTCGGTTAGTACTGCATCCGTGGTCCTCTTGCTTAAGCGAAATCAATTCGGTCGGGCCGTATGACGTCAGGGAGGTGCGGTGGGGCGTGTGAAGTCGCGCGGTGACGGAAGGCGCTGCGTCAGCCGCTCCTGGAGCGCCCCAATTATGCAGCTCGGCATCCTATGCGCCACGAACGCCGTGTGCTCCTCTGGATCTCAGTCAAAAGTGTTCAACGGCTCTGTTCATATCGGTTACATGTGTTCGATGGTTTTTAACTAGAAGTAAATAATAGTGATTGAATTGAATAATTTGCTTGACCTACTGTCTGTGTTCCTATTTCATACCTGATAAGATTTTGGAAATATTATTGCTGCGAAAGTTCTTGAATCCATAATTTAGTCATGGAGTATTATGCGGGGGTCATTTTAAAGTCGATCGAGACTTGCAGACTCCAGAGTCGTTAAGACTAATGGAGTAATGGTGATGCTGACAGCCCCTCACTCCGACTGGAGTTTTATGTTTGCCAAACAATGATGGACACAATTATCTTAGATCTAAAATTAACAGTGCACACAGGTTGCGCTTCTTATACTGGGATAAGCGATTCCAACAAAAGTTGATTTGTGCAATTTTTTGCCGTCCGCGCTACGTAGTAGAGGGTCGAGGCATCATTTTTCTTCTTTTGTTGACTAAGCATTGCGACTCCACCGTATAAGGCACCGCTCAGATGGACTGCCAGTCAGCTTCTGGTTGCGCGTTCGACGATGAGAATACTGTAGCAGTGTTTGTTGGGTACCGTGTAGTGTTTTTTTGTTTTTTGGTATTTTGTTTTTTTTTCTGTATTCGTTTGTATTGTCTGTGATACGTTAGCATGCCGCTTTTATTTTTATATTTTTTAAAGTTTAATTATGTCCAATAAACCAACTCAGCTACAATAAAAAAATCAGCCAGCTATAGTAAAATTTTAGCCAAAAGTTAGAAACTATCACTATTCCAAACACCTCCTAAGACCTGTGGTCAGCATACTTCAAAAATTAACACGGCCGAGCGCCGAGGTCACGAGTTGTAACCTGCTCCTTTGTTCTTTTTACTTAATATTTTTAAATTTTTTACGGTACTTTTTTTGAGAAATATCTTTACAGTACTTGAGATACGATTTGATCGCTATTTTTTATAACTTTAACTAAAATATACTAATAATATTATAAAAATATTTTTAATAATAAATATAATGGTATAGTTTTTGTATAACCAATATAAATAGTTTTATATCTATTAATAATTAAACTTTAAAGAATTTTACTGCAGTGACTATATAAAATCAAATAAAAAAGAACGTCGAGAGTAATACACAAGACATATTAATTATCACTGATATAGACCTATCAGCTTTGAGTCTGACACCTAAAATGGGAGAATAGGAGTACACAACGCCATTATCCCCTCAAGCTTTCAGGATGCACTACAAACCGCAACATGAGATGGGAGATGCAGCAAAAAAAAAAAAAAACAAGCAAACCGATGCCGTACAGACACTGCAGGTCTGCACTCAGCAAGCAAAGGGGAACTAAATTCAGCAATCGGCCAGCCGAGATAGGCCTGTTATTTTCGATTTTTAGGTAACTTTTGGCCTCCACCGTTCGTCACCATTTCAAAATACTTAGCAAAAAACATCATCTAGCTACAATCAAAACTATCAACTTACCCTAAAAGAACACGGCCATAACGGTGCCAAATCCGCATGTACAGGCTCCCCACGGGCAATAAAGCAGCACCAATCGGCCAGTCAGCCCCACGTGGTCCGGATCGACATTTTTTTTTTGGCAACCTTCTCTATCTTCATTATTGTTACTAGTACCTTTTGATGTACGAATGCAACACATTTATCACTCAAAAAATTGCGGAAACAAAGACATCACATCACATCACGGTGGTAGCACCATTGATCATTATCTAAAAGACAGGTACACAGAGAGAATTTAGGGACATGCAGGACACGTCTCCCTCTCTTCAGCACCATTGATTGGAGATGGTAACAACTTCAGATATCTTCTGACAAAAGATGGGAGTGTGAAGACTACTACCTACTCTGTGTTCCACGTATAACTCGACGGCATATCAGGGGCCACTATTTGAGGTAGAACTAGCAAAATTGCTTAAACACCAACACACCATGTCTTGGGAATTGGGATTGTAAGATGGTTCTGACATGCAAAGGGGGTGGGCAGAGAGCTGAACCGAACAGAACGGCACGGTGCACTGCATGGAGCTCTGAATGGCATTCATGCAAAACCACGTTTCTATGGTCTCTTCGATATCTTAAGGCCGCTTAAGGCCCCTTCGTCTTCAGCTTCTAATTTATTATTCCTTAATTGTATCTTTTTTTCTATATTTTTAGCTTTTTAAGACTTTTTATCCTTTTTATTGCTTTGCATTATACATAATGAGCTATTCTATTTTTCTATTTTTTTTTAATTTTTTATAAATTTAATTACACCAAAAACTACTAATAGTTACAATACAAAATAAACCAACTACAGTAAAAGTCATATGCCACAAAAAAAAAGCCAAGTTGAGGCATCGCCGCCGTGCCATATTTGTTGCTTTCACCTTTTTACCACGGAATGCTGAAAATCCTTGTTAATTTCCTACCAACAAAGTCCTCCTTTTTCCTTGATCACAAGCATTAGATCCAGCACAGCCGAAGGAACCGCGAAATGCTGCCTTCTGGCCCTGGTCACCGTGCACCGTCGCGCTGCCTTTTGAAAGACCGTGGTGCCGAACCCCCAGGTCCAGAATTGTTGCGTGCAGGGCGCCGTGATTGATCAAATCTACCTATGGAGGCCCTTGAGGGCCGAATATGCCCTGGATGGTTAGATGACTTCTGAAAATGAGGCGCATTATGTGGTTTGTTCAATAACAATGACGAGAGGAAACCACCAGGTGGAATATAACCCACTCGCCTTCCCTGAGAGAATCTGCTAGCTTCTATTGAGCTTTGGCTTGAACTCCGGTTTGCTGCGAAATCATCAGATGGAATCATTGCAGGCAAGCCATCATATGATAGGATGCAAGCAATAGCATACATCGTTGCTCCAAGAGCAGGTGGGAGAACATCTTGTGGATGTTTGACCTGTAGAAAACATCCTTTTATCAGAAAGAATTGAACTTCATGTGGCTCAACAGTTTGAAGGGATAAAAAATTGTGCAGAATTGTGACAAATTTCCACATGCTTTATACTAATGAGACCATATAATCAGAATGAACCGTGAAAAATAGTTTATCCAAGATTCATCTAAAAGTGTGCCCATTGGTATATTTTTATAGATTTCATCTATACTTAACCAATTTTCTGCATAAGAGAAAAACCAACAATATACTTAACCAATTTTCTGCATAAGAGAAAAACCAACAAAATATTATCTAAACAATTATGCGGAGTTGAAGAAAAAAATGCGCAGAATGAATTGTACGATAAGTTTGCTAGCATGCCTGGAAGATCATGCATGGAATCTTAGACAACATTGAATGCAAGATAGAACAAATTATATTGCATTAGTACCAGATTAAATTAGGAAATGTGGTAACCAAGGTAGAAGAATCTTACTTTGAAAAGAATAGCAGATGCTAGTCGTTCTCTTAGGCAGTATATTTGAGCAACATCCAGAGCTGTAGCATCAAATCGGAGCCACCGATCAACAACAACTGAAACAGTGTTCTCAGGAGAAGACATAATCTCTTCCTTTTGTTGTCCCAAAGTGCTTTTCTCAGCTTCATCCTCACTGGAATCTTCCTCCTCTTCATCACTATCATCATCATCATCAGGTGGAGCAACAGCCATTTCCGTAGCAAGCAGAAGTAAAGGATATGACCCAACAACTGAACAATTTTTTATATACATTCCACCATCACCTCGAGTGATCTCATCATATATCATTAGTGGATTCCCAGAAGGTTTACCAAATGATAAGTTAAAGTTGCAAGAATGTGGATGCAGTCGAACTTTGGCACCACTTGCTGTTTCCACAACTGCTCTTCTAGCATTTTTGCGAGGAGGGAGCAATCTTCCTACCATTGGGTAAGTGCCGGTCATAAGGACAGCACGAACGATACCTAACAAAGTTGCAAGTTAATTAATTGCAAGAGAACAGTTCAGATTTAAGCGTAATAAAAGCATAATTTGCAAAGACTGGCAAAGTTTTGGTAACCATAAAATTCCATTAGAAGTACAACAAATAAATATTACAAAAAGAGAAGGTATAGAATGATTTGCTTATGAATTAGAACTAAGAAAACAAGATAACAGGATTGACCTGAAATAGAATGGAAAAATCCGTGATACATCAAACTTGTAATTGACATGCATATAGACTTTAAACTCAATTAAGTTACATACTAACTGTACACATAAATTGTTGGACCTAGCTGCGACATTCTATGTAAATAACTACAGAAAACTCCATTCAGTTCTCTTGAAAGAATGCAAACTTCTCATGAATATAATTTCCTAGAGGTCTGGTGAATCAAACCACTTACTGCTTACACATTTAGCATGTATACCCCTGAATGTGTGACAGTTTCACATGCCAAAGTGGGGGGAAAAATTAAAGGAATCACAGGATATCCAACTTTTCAGAACTCCCATTTTCGTAGAAACTTGAGTTACCTGGATCTATAGCATTTAAGCTGCAGGCAGATGCATCTGCAGGAACAAATCCTCTTTGTGATAGTTCATTCTGAAGCTGTTTCCTCATGTTTAATAGCATATTCATGGTGTTTGAAGAGACAAAATACTTTGAACAAAACTGAGCATCTTGGCCCCTATCTTTGGCACGTCTCCAACAGTCAAATGCTGCTACAACAGCAAGCTGATCGCTGAATCCACCATACAATGAAGCAAGCTCAACTTTGGCGGTGGCAGCTCTTTTTCTCTCATCTGGAGCCATCGGAAGGAGGAAAGGATCTCTATAATCCGCTGCACATGCCAATGTCAATGCAGGATCCAGGCAGTTCATCAATATACCAAACAAGAGCATCTTGCTTGTGGATGGATGGACTGGAAGGGAACCCAACTTTTCCCCCAAATCTGTCAGTTGTTCATCTAGTGTTAAAGCGCCAAGATCCTGAAGCACAGTAATAGCATTTCTTACAGTTTCTGGAATCGGAGGATCCAAGGTTTTCTTTAAAAAGTCTGCTATTCTGCATTTTGGATCAAGCAGTTTGACCTGCACCACAAAGATTGGGACATTAAACACCTATCAGTAACAAAATGGTACTCTTGTTTTCTAAACATGTTAAGGACAACGGCAGTATTAGCTACGAATGTACCTGCAAACATAGTTCCTCAATAGGCATCCTCTTTATTTCAGGAATTTGGTATTCTGGCAATGAAGTTGCTCGGAATCTAGAGTAAAGATGGTAGCAAGTTCCTGGCTGACAACGACCAGCACGCCCTTCACGCTGTCTTGCACTAGCTTTTGAAACCCAGGAAGAATGAAGTGTTGACACATTATTGTACGGATCATAACTTTTCTCTTTCATTCTCCCACTATCTATGACAAATACAACATCATCAATTGTCACAGCAGTCTCTGCGATGTTGGTTGAGAGAATAATTTTGCGAACCCCTGCTGGTGGACGTTTGAAAACCTTTTTCTGCTCTGAAGATGGAATCATGGAATGAAGTGACAGTATATGAAACTTTGATGAATCCTGGAAAAAGGGAGAACCAAGTAACCTCTCCCGTGTTTGATTTATATCTTCCCACCCAGGAAGAAACACTAAGATAGCTCCTTCATTGGAATCAATACATATTTTTCTAAGCAAACGTTCTATTAGCACAGTATCAATGTGCTCTGGATTGATAGTTGCCAAGTATTTATTAAGCAGCTCATTCTCTTCAGTTGATTTTGCTGAACTACAATCCATATGTTTCTTAATTATTTCATAAACCTCTTGCTGATTCTCTTGCTGTGCCCAATCTAATGCAGATTTTCCATCATGATCCCGTGCAGAACAATCCACACCAAATGATAGAAGCATACAAACATCTCCAAGCTGACCCTTTCCAGCAAAAACCATCAAAGGTGTCACACCAGTTTCTGAATGCTGGTAGTTGAAGATTTCAGGGTTCTGCTCTGCAGAAATAAGCTCAAGGAGAGGATCAGATTCATCATTGCTCAAAGCCAGGTTAATTGATTCATCCATTGAGATTTTGTAATCATCAGTTAATACACTGCTCTGTTTCAGATCATCCATTGCAGGATTAAGATGATTATCACCTACAGATTGCAGAATAGAAAGCACATCCTCCAAATAGAAAGTTTTGACCTGTGGGAAAAGTAGTTGTCAACAAAGCTTTTCAGCTAGTTTGAGATCTACAGTCAGAGAATGTAAATGCAGTGTGTTACTAACAGGATAGGTAAACCCTGGGACTTGAATAACCGGGCATCCATTGAAATACTGTGAAAACCGCTCAGCATCAATTGTTGCACTCATGAGTACCTGTTAATCACATTAGGGAATACGCTTGTAACACAAACAAATATGCTCAGATAAAATTTATTATTTTAAATATGGCAATGGCATGTCATCCTAAGAACAGGAAGGCGTTGAATTTTAATACGCCACACAAAAAAACATAGTATATATAAAAAAAACTCCAGACAATGTCAACAATGTCATATAATCAATCCACCAAAAAAGAAACCTCCAGGTTTAGAAATCCTCTACCAGCCAACCATTGCATTTACAAAAAATTTGAAGCATCTTTATATATATATATATATATATATATATATATATATATATATATATATGATAAATGAAAAGTGAACTTTCAAAATATTATATACTAATTACTAAATAACATATTAAACCAAAAAAGAAGATAGTTCTTACCATATGAAGATGAGGATACATCGGCAGCAGATCTCTGCATACAGTTATTATGGTCCACAATTGTTCAGCAAAAGATTATAGTGCATTAAAATGTGCATAAAATGGTTTTTATCATAATACCTCAGAATAGCCAGCATGAAATCGGAAAATCTATCCCTTTCATGGATTTCATCCTAGAGAGAATAAAAACAAGTATTAACTCATATTATTATTACCATATAGAAGAATACAAAACCCAACAAAAATACACTGGCAGCATATGCTATTGAAAGCAGTTAAAATAAAGTATTAACCTAGTTTAAAAAATTAAGTGCATTGTGCACAAAAGCTACAGTTCTGTGCCACAACGATCTTAGAAGTTCTCTATGAAAGAGAGAAAATTAGTATAAAATAAGCATGTATGGTCATTTCTTATTAACTTTTTGTCAGATTTAGTGCTTCCTTGGTCTGTACGCATGGTGGGCTATGGACAAATATAGCGAAACGGAGGGAGTAATAGCTAATTTACACAGGACTTTCCCCAATTTGACAAAGTGGAACCATAACATAGAGATAGTGATACATGTGGATAATGTTGAAAGGCATTAAAGAGAGCATTAAACAAATGACTAAATTTGAATTGAAAGTCACAGAAGCATTGGCAACAAAAAGGAAAACTTTTTTGCCACTAGTGCTCTCCTGAGTCCTGATGCTATGTCCTCCCAAATTACTAGGTACCAGTTGGTAACTGTTATGTGAAATACACCGAAACAAACTCCAAAAGAACTACAAAGTAGAATTATAACGTGAAAGTGATAAAATGTCACAGCTAGATGGGAAAAAACTTCTTGTTGATATAGATCTGCTTAGAGTTCAGAGTTTTGCAAAAAGTCAGGTGTTGACATTGCCCAGTGGCTGGGTTAATTTTTTCCTTTTCCCCTTTAAAAAGTAAATAACTTTGTACAGTGTACTGTTTTAACTTTATATTTAATATATGCTACTAACAGTAGGGCTCCCCCCACAAAAAAGGATGTCACAGCTCAGAAGACAATGATGTGTAATCAAGATATCCAAATGTTTGAGCATAAACAATTACCAAAATAATGTGTGTTATCCCCGTAATTGCATCATCGAACTGGCGCTTCGAATTCTGTGCTTTTGAAATGTTATTTACTCTGCCTATCAATAGCCTCAAAAGAACGCCATTTGTGCAGAACATGATTGACGAATTCTTCCCTCCTTTTGTCTCCAAACGTATCTACAATAAAAATAAACAATAGAAAAAAGGGCCATATCCACATATAGTGCACAATTAAAAAGCACAATATGGATGATACATATATACATTAAATAAAAGATAAAAGTGAAGGAAGTCCCCAAAAATACATGTAAGTCAAATGAAGAAATACTATTCACACACCAAAAAAACTCCCTATGATTCAAAATACAAGGCCCTAAACACGCTTCTAGAGTGAAACTTGTCAACTTTGACCAAGAAGTGGTCCAACAATACATAGATTTTATCACACAAAAATAGTAAACTAGATTCATATTTAAAAATACTTTCACATTACCATAATCTTATGGTTGTTACCAACAAACTGCAACATAATTAATGGTCAAAGTTTAATCTCGGAGACCATGCGAAAACAAACTGGGAGTGCTTTGAAATGTATAGAGTATAGACTGATAGAGTAATAAGTAGCAAATTCAATCCAGAAATGGATAATAGAAAATTCAATATACCTTATACCCAACTGTGTCACCAACACCCTCTCCTCTTTCAACAGACATTCGCTCGGCAACTGCATAGCGCATAGAATGGAGCATAATTTGCATGAAACCAGAAGATAAACAATTAACTTTAAAAAGCAATAGCCAATATGACATAATGTATTTGGCAAAATTACCTGAGATAGCTGATATCCGCCGTGGTTGAGTACATATGATCTTACATGATTCACCCTTGCCCCACATATAATCCAGGATATATTGAGGAACCTAAGTAAGAATGGCATGATTAGTGAGCCAGATAAATGAAAATATCGATCCCACCAAATCATAATCAACCAGTTTTATTCTCGTAATTCTATAGGCACTATAAGGAGCACATGCATTTGTATCAAATTTCTCTCGAATCAGTTTATTTGAATATGGATACTATTGACATAAATAACAAACACCAAGCCAAATATCAAGTGAAAAAAATATACAGCAAGCAACAAAAAGTAAAAACTTTTCATGACTTCCCACCTCCGACAAGACATTTTATCTATACAAAGGACCTAAAGACTGCTGACTGCAAAAGATTACGCACACAGAGATTAGCAAAAGAATTTTTTTGTACAGATTATAGAAATAGAATACATACTTTGAGTGGCCAAAGACCATTCGTTTCTTCATAAGATCCACAAATATCTAAATTCTGAGATATTTGCTCAAGCACACAGAATGCATTTTGTTGATACAAATATATAACAATAAGAATGGCAGAAAATAAGCAGTAGATTGGATACACAAACCAACAATAATTAACAAGCATACATTAGCAAAAATATAAACAAAACAACTGAATTTATTGAAGGAAATAAAACAGTGAAATTAATCCTATACAAGATTTTTTTTCATGATCAAATAGTACAATAACAAGAGTCAGAAGAAATGGCACCTGGGTGGTTTTACCGCAGCCTGTTTCTCCAGAAATAAGAACCACCTGGTAGGAAATACAGGATGTGAAATTGCCATCAGCTAAAGCTAAAGGAAATGTTCATTCTGGAGACTTGGCAGATGTATAAGTATAGAAATCCATGGATCAAAATAAACAACTAGGGTCAGGAAAGTGATGAACATTTTCCTGAAAAGATGTCCACCAATATTTGCATGGCAGACAAGCCTCCCATGAATTAAAGCTGTGGTCTAGAAAAAGATAGCAACCTCTTGCCTGTTTTGGAGTATAAATATGTAAAGTCTATATTGTATATAAATATGTAAAGCCTATATTGTGTCTTGATATTGACCCTGCCCCCAACGGGGAAAAAAAGAATAACCAGCACCCACGTTAGTCCATGCATCACATTGAAGCTAGTGAGCAGCAACTTCATTTCCAAGTTGGATTACCTCTTCTAATAAATTTGCAATATTACATATTTACATACGTATATATTTAAATGTGAGAAAGGTTCGGCACAAAGAACAATACCTGGTGGTTTTCCAAAGTTGAAGAAATGACATCCTTGAAGGATGAAATTGGAAGTTTAGATCTGTCTTCAATGATCTGCATACATGTACAAACTTTCAGCTATCAATTAAATAAGATTACCTCATGTGACAGGTGTAACAGTAGGAGCTGACTAAACAAAATACAACAACAAAGTCTTTTGTCCCAAATAAGTTTGGGTAAACTAGGAATGAAACCTTCTCAAGGTCAAAGAAACGAGAGCCTTATAATAAAACCTACAAGACTAAAATCATAAGCTATACATCCTACCATCTGAACCGAGAGCCTAAAACACCGCTCCTAAACCTTTTTCTTATGCCATAGTTCTGGTACGTGAATTGCTAACCTCCATACGCTTCTATCTAAAGCCAACTCTTTGGATACATTCCAATCCTTCAAGTCTATTTTAAATGCTTCCTCCCACGTCAATCTAAGTCGATCCTTGTCTCTTCTTATGTTTTCGGTACATCTTAAAATTGTGCCTCAAAAGGCCTCCGTTGGAGATGTCCAAACCATCTCAAGCAATGTTAGGCAAACTTATTTTCAATTGGTACTATACCCACTCTATCACGTATATCATTATTGCGAATTCGATCCCACCTTGTATGACCACAGATCCACCACAATATCCTTATCTTCGTTACACTCATCTTCTGTGCATGTTGTCTTTTAGTCACCCAACATTCTGCTCCTTATAGCATTGCAGGTCTAATCGTCGTCTTATAGAACTTACCTTTTAATTTTTAAGAGATTTTTTTATCACACAAGATACCCGATGCTTGACATCATTTCACTCACCCCACTCTTATCTTGTGGCTCACGTCTTCATCAACTAACTAAACAAAATATTTGTTTTTTAAAAAAAGGAATCGTATCAAGCCAGAATATACAACCTTTCTCAACTGTCCGGATTCATTTATTTTAGACGCAAGCATCGCCACCTTCTTCGCTATATCAGGTTTGCGCATTGCTGGCCTGCAAAAGGCACTATCTGGCTTCCATTGAATTTTTGCAGCCTTATCACTAGAATTCCTGACAGAATCCCCATTTAACTCAGCATCATCAGGAGGATAATGTGTAAATAGATCTTGCAAAACATTTCTTGCTTCTTCAGAAAATCCAAAATGGCTAGGGCCTTCTTCTGTACCAGGCCCCTGCTTCTGTTTACTTTTGTAAACAGAAAGACATCGCCGTTCCCCATACCTGTAGTTAGCGAATAGAGTTCAGAATAAACATCAAATGCACCAAGATAAGCCAGCATGATGAAGTAGAAAAGATACACCTAGCATAGCTATAACTTACAACTCTTCGCTGAAACAAGTATGCAAAATGAATCCATTCTAGTTATCAATTACTCACCCAGAACTTTTGGATATCATGCCCATTTTTCTACACATCTCATGGATTGCAGCCCGCTCTTGTTTGGATATACCAGGTTCGAATGTGTACACTGCAGGGTAAATTATGCAGATATGACCTTTTCAGCTCACAGTATAACACGAAAAATAATATCATGCAAGCTTCAATAAAGGCCAAAGGAAGAGACCAGTGGTACAGGAGGCATTAGTACAATAAATAGGGAAGCTAACATGCAGGGCCATAGCAGACAATTTGGGAGTATTGTGCGAAAACTGAAATTAGGTGCAAAACATGAGAAAAGAAAAACATCAAAACATAAAGTGGTCACAACAGGACATAAACCACTAGACTTGGCACAGAAGCCTTGGTGTAGCAACATCGAGCAATGGCTCTACAGGTGATGCACGAATATTGCAAAAACAAGATTGAGAAGTAATTGCTTTAATACCCAAACACATCAAGAGGGCTATTTTCACTGGATGATAGGATCCTAGCCATACTTTGTTGGGGGAGACACAGTGAGGTGAGAGAGTGGGCAGCTCCAAGACCAATTGATGGTGCATACCATGGTTTAAGGCTTCTACAAGACTACAACCACATTACCAACCACTTAAGCTTAACCACAACCATTATCTTGCTAATCAAGTAAATTTCCAAAATTGGGGCCCTACGCAGGCGCTTGCTTTGCACCCGCTAATATAAGCCCTGCTACCTTGAAGAGTTGATCGCCAGGCACTTTTACATTACTAGTCTAGTATGCATACAATTACTCAACAATAACCTGAACTTAAAGCTGCAACTCAATCAAAAACACTTTCGATTTGAATTTTTAGGTTAGATGATGTCATTGTACAACCCGTGAAAGGCTCTTTGGTCAGACAACAGAACATTTTATCTAGACATAAATGGACGTAGATGCAAATACTATATCACAAACGACAGTGAAACACGTACTGATCAAACAGAACGTAGATGAGAAATATTCATCTTCCCTTATTACCACTCAGGATCAGCTGTGAGGCTAGAAACATTGGTGTGACGATGGGGATAAGTACACCAAAAAAAAGCTAGCAAGTTAATCACATCACAGATTCGCAATCCAAAAGCGCTAATGACTAAATAAGGGCTGCAACACTAGAATTACCCTATCCTAATAAATAAGCAACAGAAAAAACCAAATGGCGCGAAGAAAATGAGCATGGCCTCAGCCATCAGCTCAAACTGCCCGAAACCCTAGCCCACACGGTGCGTGGCCCCCAAAGCGGCGTATCGGCACCACCACCCCTCACTCGAACTCCCCCAAAATCGCGGATTCAAAGCACAAAATCATGAGAGATTACGACAGGCACTGCGAATATGGAGCAGCCAATGTAAAAGGAAGCGAATGGCGCGAACCCTGGGCGTCGGAGGCGCGGAAGTCCTCGAGCACCTTGGAGACGCGAACCAGAGTCGCCTCCCTCATGCCCCCGCCGCCGCTGCCACCGGCGGCTGCGTCCTTCCCCTTCCGCCCCTTCCGCCCCTTCCGCCCCATCACTTCCTCCCCCTCGTCGTCGCGGAGCGGGCGTGTCCTGGCGGCCACGTTCGGTGCGGCGCGGCCGGCTTGGCTCTCGCTTTGGCGCCTCCTCGCTGCGGCCGCTCTGTTGTTGTTGTTGCGCTGTTGCGGTGCACCGAAGGAAAACCTAGCGCGAGGTGGCGGTGGTGCATTTTGTGGGAGCGGGCAGCGCAGGGAGAAGTTCGGATGGACGGGTACGACTGACATGTGGGCCATGCCAGTCGGAGAGGGCCGGGCCCGGGCCGCGATGGGTAGAGGCGTCGAATCGTCCGTGCGGAAGCGAGCTTGCGTGCACGGTGCACCGGGTGTCCCGAGGCTTCGAGCAGCCACTGGAAAATGGAGGTCGGATTTTACATTTTGGTGGTGCTCTAAACGGCCGTAGGCTTATATCTTGGCTTTTGAGTTATTATAGTGACTAAAATTATATAGTAGCAATGATTAATTTTTATAAATAATTAAATTTAATAAAAAAGGTATATCATATTATACAAAAAATAAGAGAGAAAAATAAAAAAGTTGAAATTAAGAAACAAACATACTTTAAAGTCAAAAGCAGAAATCATTTGAAACGGGACTTCTACAAGGTACCAGCCTGGCGCACCCCGCAAGAATACTCGCATGGCACCTGTGGAGTCATACTAGCCAAGCTGTGCAATAGGCGACGCGCCTGTCGCGGCGTGCATCATCGGCCACCGGCGGCGAACTCCATCACAGCAACACGGACGCCGTCGCCACCGTTCACGGTGGCCACAAATTCAGTGGGGCTTGCAATCCAATGCACACAGAATGTCAGAATGATGGAACTCGCAAGTATTGCAGATACTAGGAACCAAGCACTCTTGCTTTCGAAAGATTTACACTAGCTTGTTGCTGAATTTTTCTGTAAGGCTCGTTTTTCAAGTTGGTAATTTACAAAGCTAACCGGTAACATGCAGCATTTTTCGCGCCGATGCAGTCGGTTACAATAGACTATACTGTTGTGGCTAGTAGGCCTGTTTGTCATCTCCAGCTGCAACAATCAACCATCCGAAGTACAGCTGACAAAAAAAGAGCTTCCAGGTTCCAGCAGCTCTCACAGAGTGAAGTAAACCGGCGGCGGATGAACCTCCTCCATCTTCGACCTCGAGACGTTCCCGGTGAGCGCACTCTCAGACATGGCCTCGTCGGCCTGGAAAGGCTGCACTTGAGCGATCCTTTCGGGGATTGCCTGACCGCCCTCAACACGAGCAAGAACCTCATAGTGCGCCCTCAGCTTCTTGGGCTTCGTCTTCCAATCAGGGAAGTTAGACCAGTTCACATCACCTTCAGCGAGCCTCTTCTCCACCGCGAACCCCATCTTGACGTACGTTTGTGCCGAGGCTCGCGCCTTCAACAGCTTGAAGGTCCCCTTCTTGCCTACCTTCTTTCCAAGGACCGAGGCCAACAGCTCCTCAAACCCCTGCAGGCTGACATCCGATCCATTCAGTGACATAAGGGGCCACAATCCGGTGCTGTGTGATTCACCCTCGTCATCAGTGGCAGCAGGGATCGTGCGTGAGGAGAGCTCCACTTGGCCAGGGGCCAACCGTTTGAGCTTGAGCTTGTCATTGGGAGACATGGAAGGGGTTGAGGATAGGGATGTTGGACCCTCTATACGCAGGGAGAGCAGGGGCTTCTGATTAGACCGGGCTGCACCACGTAAGGCTTGTGCAATGGATAGCAGGCTAGACAGGCGGCCCTTGTAAGTGGTACGGTTGAGCGGAAGTGGTAGTTCAAGTGGCAACCGGAGGCTCACAGCCCTGGCATCCTTCACTGTTACCACTGCACCATCAGAGAGAACAACTTTCTTCAGGGTTCCAGCGTCCACATCATGCTGTAGAGAAAACAAGCATTAGCATTGCATATTTATCATGGTGAAAATTCACATTGATAAATATATAAAGTAGTTCACCCAGTAAGAATAATTATCCACAGGCTGCACCACAAGGGTTGACATGTCACATAATAATTTATTTGGTCAGATGAACTTTCCTATGGCTAAATTAAGGCATGGTATCTAAATGACCGATCTTATATGAATGCCAGGCAGCAGTGTGTGGGCTCTCAGAAATTACCTAAACAGCTGAACTATCTCTAAAAAATAATGCTAAGTTTATGGGTTATCTGACATGAAAAATCTAGCATTGCTAATACTTTAAGTGTTCAAGCTATGGTGGACCAGTTTACCGCAGCTGAATAAGAGCACCTGAGCAGAGTGAGATATACACTACAGCCCTATTTAAACATCATTGCTGTGCAGAATGCATAATGAAGAAGTTTAGTCCCACAACAGGGTATTGTTCATTCTACTAATGCTAACCACTAACCAGTAGCTCGCAACTGAGCTAGAAAGAAAGCCATCATATTCATCTGAGAATTCAGGAACGAGCTTGCATTCATTGGACAAAGGGTTCTAAACTTCTAATAGTACTGCTACAGTTTACAAACATATAAGCTCACTTCAATTCATTATTTTCTGAAGACATCAGCACAATCATTATTTCTTATGCACAAGTGAATGCTCTCATGCTGGCTTCATTATTTGGATTGTGACTTGAAAGTCTGCAGCCCATAAAGTTCAGACTACAGAGCCTATGGTGCCAAACAAATTACCACAGTAATATAATGATGCATTCCCATCATTTTCATCAATCTAATTTTAATTGGACTGAGATGAGATTGTTCAGAACAGCTCACTGCAGCATCATGTCATGTGACCACTCCCTACTTTGGTTTATTGTCGAAATGACATCAGAGGCCTAATGAAGTTCTGCTCTACAATCTCCATCCCCTGACCGCAGCCATGTTTGGTGTCTGCCATGTTTGACGTTTGAGACGAAGAAAGATGTAATTTTTAGCTCTGTTTCCTGGCCTTACTTCCAATTTTGATTTTTGCTAAGGGAAACGAAATGCAGTTTTTAAGCTGTGACTCCTGAGTCCTTTACCTTAGCTACATCCTGATGTTCAAGACTAAGGAAAATATAATATTTAGTTCAACTTCCGATATTATATTCCCATTTTATGTCTGAGATAAACAAAGATACAATATTTTTCACTAATTTCTCCTGAACTCATCCTCAATTTGAATGTCCATGCCTGAGTGGCTTGAGCTAAAGAGGAAAGTAAGGATAATTTGGGCGAGCATGGCCGAGTGCCTGACCCTTCGCTTTCACACCCTTCCCATCTCTAGATTGTACAGATATAAGCCGAATAAAATAGATCACAATTCACAACCAACCATCCAGTATGTCTAAACAAGAACAAAAGCATTTACTACAATTCATCCATGGGTACCGCGAAATAAATTCCTCTTACCGGCAAGGCGAGCCTGACGTCGTCGCCATCCTGGATCCAGAGCTCCATGGGTCCAGCCAGCTGGAAAGGCGGCAGGGTCGGCTCGACGGCCCGCCTCCCGCCCCTCCGGATTTCCGCGAGCGCCGTGTCGTCGGCGTCGGCCTGGGAGCGGAAGATGGGTAGGTCGACGAAGTCCCATCGGTTGACGTCCTCGAGCAGGCGCACCGGCACGACCTTCCTCCCGACCTCGATGTCGAACTCGTACGCCACCGCCTGCCCCACCAGCGCGTCCCGCACGTCGAACCCGGAGACCATGAGCTCCTCCGACTGGAACCCCAGCCCCTTCACGATCGCGTCCCTCAGGTCCTGCAGCACAGATCAAACAACCGAACAGCATTGGGCACGTCGAATTCGATCCTCCGCACCCGCATCCAATCAGATCGGATCAGAATGAAGCCGTAGCATGAGAGAATCGGAGGGGGGGGGGGGACTAACGGAGATGGCCTTGGGGACGGGTGGCTTGCGGGCCGCCTCCGGCCTCACGAGGCCGCGCGACGAGCCGATCGCGAGGAACAGCGCGAGCGGGAGCGCGAGGAATCGCCATCGAGCTCGAGCGGCCGCCATTGCTGCTCGCTCCCCTTCTCTCCTATCAATTAGACAGGGTTCTTCGTCTTTCCTTTTAGACCGAAAAACTTCCTCTCTCTGGAGAAGGATGACGCGTGGAACCGGGTATTGCGGGGCCCGCGCAGGGACTACGTGGAACTCTCTAGAGCCTGAGGTTGTTTTGGATAGGCCGTGTGTTTTGGCTTTTCCGGTCAATGACGGGGGACTACGTGTAGCGAGCCAATCAGGAGCCAGCAAAAGGATTGGGTGGACAGGGGCTGGGCGGTCGGGCGCTAGGCCGTCCCGCAAAAATAGGCCACAAAACTGTCCGCGCCAACCCACCAAGCCTCTAGCATTCTAATGCAGGCTGACCCGCACTGCCACCACCACCGCGTGCCTGCCGTGCCCCTGGAGCCAGCCGCCGCCGTCGCCCTGTGCCGTCGTTGCTGCGTATCTACAAGCCGCCAGATCTAGAGTTAGTAAGCATCGCCAACCCGTGCTCTGGAGACAGCATGCACCCATTGCTCCCTCCGCCAAGCGCCACCGAGCCGCCGGATCTGGAGCTAGCACTCGAGGGTGTCTCTCGTGTGCATTACTAGCTCGAGAAGGGATTCCCGAAAGTACTCACCGGCCGTCGCAATCGGCTACATCCAACGCAAGGATCGGCCGAAAGATGTGATCTTCCACGAGCAGATCCGCTTCCTCGTCTCCTCTCAGTTTTGCTGCTAAATATTCTTCATTAGCATCATGCATCATCCTCTCAGCAGTAGCATTAGCATCTCTCAGTTTTGCTGCTAAATATTCTTCATTAGCATATGCTGAGAGGATGCATGACTAATTTATTCCTCGAGCAGATCAAGAAGAGATAGATGCTCTTGTTTATCAATCATGTGTAGTTCTTATGTGTTGAATTTTGCTGCTGCGTCATTCATGTCCAACAAAGTAAAGTTTTCTCTAGGTTCTTTCAAATTTTCAGATTGTTTTGTATTTTTTGGGTTTTTCCAAAGCATTTTACTCGATTATAATCAGGGTTAGTATTGCTTACTGCATAGCACTTAACTGCATATGCAAACGGTGCAATGTGCATTTGTTGTTAGTGGATTCTATAACTATCAATTGAATGGTTTACATCATTAGGGGCTTGCGGTTGTTACTGTATTTCTTTTCTATTTGTTACAACAGTTGCTGTTGTTTTTCCTCCATGTTTTGCATTTTATATACAGTCTAGAAAAGTATCAGATAAAGATCGTTGCGGGATCTACACACATGCATATATGCTCGTAATCAGTGGAAGCCTACATGAATCACTATTAAACAGAATGGCAAATTGAAAGGGAAGCAATACATATACATGCATGTCGATGAGGTGGAGGGAAGTTTTGCAGGCAACCGCCAAACCCACCAACCGTATATACAAATGCATTGTAGGTAGAACTGGGAGTTGGGCCAGACTTATCATACTAGCCTGAGGCCCAGCTGGTCCAACACGGCCCAAGTACAGCATGGGCACGCCACGTAGTGGGCTGTGCTGGCACGGCACGAATGGCAGGCCTGGAAAGCTAGCCCGTTGGGCGGCACGGCAAATCGTGTCGTGCTCGGGCCGGACCGACCCAGCGAGCATGGCCAACATAGGGGCATGGCCGGCACGCCAGCGCCGGTGGCCGCCTCGGCCTTGGCCTCACCTCTCGTCATGGTGATCTCCACAACCACAGGCCATCATAGAGTAGAGAGAGGGAGTAGGGGGAAGGACTGGAGTATACTAGAGATGGTCTTGATGTTGACAGCAGCATCCTACACAAAGACGCTCAGCGATAGCTGCACAAAGAGTGAGCTGTTGATGACGAACTCATTGTCAGTGCCCTAGTTGTCGCCCGACCATCCGCCACCGGTGGGCTGGTTCTCGGTGTAGTCGAGATCGCGATCGCCGTCACTCGGAGCAGCTAGAGTCTGTGTGTAGCTGCAGCACCGAGTCTCGGTCCACTGACCCAGACCGATTGGAGTAAGCCAGGGGAGGAGGGGCGCCGGGGGAGGAGGAGGCGACCGGGGGTCAGGGGAGGAGGGGGCGTCGGGGAAGGAGATGGCCGGGGGAGATCGAGGGAGGAGGAAGGCAACCGGGGGAGGAGGGAGGGGCCAGGGGAGATCGAGGATGGAGGGAGGCGGCGAGGGAAGAGGGGGCGCTGGGGGAGGAGGGAGGCGCCGGGAGAGGTCGGGGGAGGAGGGGTGGTGGGGGATGAGGGAGGCGCTAGGGGAGATCAAGGAAGGAGGGGGCGGCGGGAGAGGAGGGAGATCTTGAGTTCTGTATTCTCCTCCTCATGCTGTGAACCGTAAGCCACTTTATTATCATGATGCTACTGTGTTGATTCTTGGGTCTAAGGTTTTTAGGTGATATGAGTTATCTATTTACGGCTGTCAATTATGCATTCTTCTTTGATTTTTGTCGGCGATTGTAGCGATCGACCAGTAACACTGTAACAAGTCACTTCTTATAAGAAGCACCCGCCACTCGGCTTGTTAAGGACGATCATTGGGTTATCCGATTCTTAGTTCAAGTTTTAGTCTGTTGATGACGCTAATGGTGTAATTAGATTAGCTAGTTTGCTGAGATATTGAGATTCTTCGTTCAAGTTTTTGGTTCAGGATGGTAGTTCTTAATTTGTTGGCGCTCTCCTTACGCACTTTGTACTGTTGGTAAGGACCCTATCTTGTTCAGATGCATGAGCATTTGGGTTGGCCTGCCAGGTTTACCTGATATTACATTCATAAAAGATGAACTAAAAAAGTCTCAGCCATGTACAGCAATCAAGAAACAAAATAAATTAACACATTACTATCAGAACGTGATGTAATTTAAGATCCATCACACATACACACTTTTATATAGCTGAAACAAATGCAGTCATAGTATTATACAGTAAAACATAGTGCAAGTCATATAGTGACAAACTCGATTTACTAAAGATAAGGAGCCCATAAAGCCACAACTCTATTCAATAACTTGCATGCCATATGGTAATGCCCAACATATATTAGCTAAGTCAGCATTTTTCTCTAGCTTCTTGGCAATCTTTGGGCAAATGATGCATGTCCACTTGTTGATGCATTCCTCCAGTTAGTGTCTAGCCAATTCATTAACCGGCATCTTATAGCTTCTAACATGAAGAATGTACCTGCAAACATGATACTTGAATAATAAGCAAAACTATTGAAACAGTTTACTATAAAGATGTCACTGGTAGGATCAATGTTAGCATTAAGTGCAACTACGTCCAAGTTTGCAACTTTTCTAAAGACTTAATCACCTAAATTCTCATCAGCAACAGAGCCACTAAGTGCATACAGTTGATTACAGAATATTGAAAGAAAAAATAGACAATATCTAGTGCACGGATAAAGAAAAAGTTCTTTTTGCTA
The DNA here is from genome assembly GCA_036346265.1 of Melocanna baccifera. Taxonomy (NCBI): domain Eukaryota; kingdom Viridiplantae; phylum Streptophyta; class Magnoliopsida; order Poales; family Poaceae; genus Melocanna; species Melocanna baccifera. The sequence goes on along the minus strand of CM070676.1, from coordinate 36,538,997 downwards.
CTTACCAGCTATCAAAACCGGCTGTTACGTGGTGGAATACTATCCAGTGGATACATCCAAAGAAATAAAATATTACATGAAAATAATTTATTAAGACTTTCTTAATCTTCGAAAAGGAGAAAGTATATCAAAGAATATTTGCAGCAATTTCATCATCTATCCCAATATGCCAAAAAAGACGTTAATACAGAGGCTAAAAGGATGGAGCACTTTGTTAAAGGCCTATAACCAAGCCTAAAGACTTGTATTATGACTATAGAATTTTCAGACTTACAAAGTCTAGTCGACCAACCACTTAAAATAGAAGAAGTGATATTGGAGTATTCAAAGACTAACAAGCAAAGTAATCCTTTAGTAGATGAGAGTTGTTTTTACTACCAACAAACAGGACATTATTGTTGCAAATTTCCAATGAGGTACTTACCTACAGAAAAGGCAAGGATACAAACAAGAAGATAGTCATCAATGCCACATCAATCGAGCCAACACCGACAACCAGAGATGGAGGAAGAAAGACCTCACCCTAAAAAAATTAGGAAAGAAAAGGAAATAGATCTACTCTAAGAATGACGTGAAGGAGAAAGAAAAGTGGCAAAGAAGATGATCAAAAGAGCATAAGTCATGCACCACAACCAACCAAGAACAAGAAAAAAGTTAAATCTACCTTGTACTTTCTTTGTAGCAAGTTTAGAAAGCTAAGTTTGCCTGTAAGATTATCACAACTAAAATATGCTATAAGACTATTAGAATTATATATAAGCTGCCTGTAAAAATATATAAGGAATAAGAAGTTTATGCCTTATCAAAGTTGGTCACAGTGGACTTAGTTTCGACTTCGAACTACAAGAAAAGTAAATGAGTATGGAGAAGGTGAAAATTTAAATGACTTCAGTGCAATAGAAGGATTCTCGAAGGAATTAACATAATCTAGAAAGAGGTAAACCAAAGTGAAGGAAGTGCTGACACAAAATAAACCAAGAACACCTAAGGGTAAAGGAAGAGTCATAAAGGAATATTGATGTGTAAAATCAATACCAGCAGAAGTTCAGTAAGCCAAGATTGAGCAATTTACAAGAAAAATAGTGAGACACATTGTACTCTATACCATACACAATAAGATAAGCTGCGAGCGAACAAAACTACTACAACCACTATCGGATCTAGAAAGAGAATTAGTAGAAGATCAAGGACCATACATCAAGAACAAGTTAGTTATGCAACCACACCGACAATTTCATAAGAATGAGTAGAATTATACACTTTGATCAATATGAATACAACCTCAAAAATCCAAATGACCAACATAGACTTCTAACCTCACCAATTTGGTAGAAAGTGTCGAGAAAAATAACAAGGATAGTGTACAAGCATAGGCACAAAAAAGGAGAGCACTTGTGGAGACTCAAGTGTGACAAGAAGAGACAAGTACCAACAGGTTTACTGGTTAATGACAAGTAGTAAATGGGGTTTACCTTGAATGAAGGATAAGACTTAAGAAAAGGAATCAGGACTACAACAAGTTTTCTTTTTCCAACCCATTCTCTGGCATGGATGAATCTTAGGGACAGGATTCTCAAGGGGGTAGGTTGAAATAACTCAAAATTTTAAAATTTTTGAATTTGAGCAAATTTCATTTAAATTTGAAGTTTTTGCCAAATCCGAGAAACTAGCCAAAAATTCACTTTCCTTTTTTGGAAGTGCGCTTTCCATATTGAAAAAAACCTTCTTGTTGGCCACTACCTCCCCTATTCCCATTGCCTCGTGTCTCATTGCTGTTCATGCACACCTGAGCCGCCTTAACCTACCAGTATCTTTGGTCCTACCAAGTTGCGCCAGCGCCTGTGCCACCTCATGCCATGCTAGTACTACTTCACCACCATTACTTTCACGCCGGCACCTTGCTTTTACCAAATTAGCCTTTTCCTTAACATCTCCTCACTACCAGGAATCAATCCCCTAGCATTGTCACCTCTAGCTCGCCACCACCGTGAGCATCTCCTTGCCATCCACAATCGCTGTTGTCAGCCTCCCAAAGACCTCGAGGTAAGATGTCACCATTACTGATCTCCCCTCACCTCCTAGATGCTCAAACCATCACTAATTCAGCTAAAGGTTCGCCATAGCTTGGCCATGCCATACCCTTGTTCCAGCCAGACGCCGCCATCAACAACCATCTCCAAGCAGCCGTGTGCCCAAAATGGGTTGATTGCATTGAGTAGATACTTTCTAAACCACCGCTCGACGCCATCGTTGTCGTCCAATTTTGAGTCATCACCATTCCTCTGTCTCAGTTGCAATTAGAGTGAGCTTTAGCTTGTTCTGATGGGAGTTGGGCTCCAAGCCAATTTGGCCACCAAGGTGGGTTAGCAAAGCCAGATCGAGCCATAATTTGGCCTAGTCGGTCAACCAGGGCAGCTGACACTATTTAAACCTAGTACAATTCATAGCCCAGTCCAATACTGTTCACAGCCAGCAAAATACTGTTGCATTGAGTAGATACTTTCTAAACCACCGCTCGACGCCATCGCTGTCGTCCAATTTTGAGTCATCGCCATTCCTCTGTCTCAGTTGCAATTAGAGTGAGCTTTAGCTTGTTCTGATGGGAGTTGGGCTCCAAGCCAATTTGGCCACCAAGGTGGGTTGGCAAAGCCAGCTCGAGCCATAATTTGGCCTAGTCGGTCAACTAGGGCAGCTGACACTATTTAAACCTTGTACAATTCATAGCCCAGTCCAATACTGTTCACAGCCAACAAAATACTGTGTAGCCCAAATAATTCCAGCCCTAACCAATTATTGTTCATCAAACCCGACCCGCTAAGAATAGTTTCAACTTTGTATTATTCACCCGACTTGTTACTATTCACCTAAAACCCATTAAGCCTATTTATACTCATCCCGAGCCTGTCTAACCTATTTTTAACCTCATTCAACCTAACTAAGCTTAGTTTAAATACTATTCACCTAGTCCCACCTTCTTTTATGTCTTTTTTTTGGATATTTTAATGCATTTTGTTCCAACTAATTTTTGCAAAGTAGAAACTCATTTGTATTCCTTCTTTTGCGTTAACATTTGGATACAATTTGTTGACCAACAGAGAAGCTACTAAACAACTAAGTAAATGGTGTTAAACCTAAAGCCTACTTACCAAAGACCCTAGAAAAGAAGGGAAGTCACATGTCATTGATCTTATTATTATTATTATTATTATTATTATTATTATTATTATTATTATTATTATTATTTATGTTACTTGAGGACTGTTATTTACATAAAATAATTATTTAGAATGACATGAGGTATAGTTAGGCTCAACTACTGAAAAGCCTAGTTATACTCTTGTAAACCATATTCACCTTGACAACCATAAGTGTTATTATAATAAAAAATCACCCGTTGGTAATTAGTAGGTAGGTTAGAAATATATAATTGCTTTACAAATAGCATTATAGATTATCTGGTCTAGTGCCGACAGACTTTGAAACAAAACTAGATGTTGAGGATTGTTAGTGGACAACCACTACATGGTTGAATCCCACGACCTCGCCTGAATACCGAGGCTGTGGTTTGGATATAGTGGTGTGGTGCTAGTGTGCACATGGGGTGTAAGTGATATCCTCATAAGGACTAGACCCTTGTGCAAGTAAGTAACATAGAACTCGCTCAACCATAAGCTTGACTTGTCGACCTAGTCTAATACACTGCTCGATTTGATCGAACATCTATAGGGTGAGAGCTATCCTAATTTCATCTGGATAACCCGTGAGAAAGGGGTGAGATGAAAGTTGAGCTATGTACGCCACTCACCATTCTTCATAACTGTACGTCCACTCAACGTCTGGCCACCATTTTTTGCATTGGCCAGTAGATTCTCGATAGGGTTGAATGGCTCTAAGCCCGTCGAGTAGAAACTAGAACAAAATGAGCAGTGAAATGATCTTGTTGCCTTAGCTTAGTCACACTCTATCATGTTGCATGTCTACATCTTAATATTATGAGTTTGAGATATCTTATGGGTATAATTGGGCAACTCTACAGAGTATAATAAATAGTATTTGAATACGTCATTCTCCCGGTCAATGGAATTATGTTTCATAGGTAATTCCAATAATAAGGCATAAATAGAATTTGGAGGATTTTAATGTAAAAGTTACAGATGAAAAAACCTCATTGCTAATTAAATAATTTTTTTACTATTTTAAGTGTAAAGTTCTTTACTAGTAAACTTGCATATATTCTTATCATAATATAACTCGTGAATCTGTCTAGTTATACACCTTACACAGTAGTTAAATAGCCTTTCCATATGACTTGCTGAGTACCCAGTGTACTCAATCTTACTTATTTTCACTGGAACTAATACTAGAAGAAAGAATGATGCTTCAACTAAAGTGTTAGGATTACGATAACACTCAAGCATTAGTTTCTTTTAAGTGCAACTTAAATTTTGGGCTTAGACGCCCTTAAAGCTATTACAGTGTGATTGTTAGGTCATATTTTAATTAAGCTAATATTTTTTTAAATACTCATGAGCAGGTATGATAAACTTTTTATCCATAATTGTACTTCTAGATTATTATGAGAATTAGGACTGTCCTATTCTTAGAATCGGGTCATTACGTAAGCCCCTGAATCCTAGCTATCTGGACCTATGAAAAACACACGTTCTCCTTCTTGCAGGGATCAAAGATGGGCACCAGCCGAGCATTGAAGGCCATCTGTAGCTCTTATTATAAGCTGATGTTGATGTTCTGCAACATGGCAAAGGCCCTCATTGACTTGTCGACGTGGCAAAGAATCGTCCCCACCAGAGTTTCGAAGGCGACCGCAGGCCAACACTGGCCGCTTCGACCATCATTCATCTCTCCAGGCACTGAGATATAAGGCGCAGATTCTCCCCACCTTGTCATGGTCAATGTAATGGGAGTAGCCTGCCAGGTCATCGAAGATGACTCGTCGCAACTGGCTGATGCACCATAGACACCGGGTGAAGCATCTCTTTCTTCCTCCCTCTCCATGATTGATCGATTGATCCAAGAGCGAACCTAGGGCCCGGGCTAGGGAGGCTACAGCCCGAGTCCTGGCCTAGTAACTCCCACGGGAATTTACTATTCATAAGGCCCAATAGCCTGTAAAACCCCTCTCTTAGCCCATTGGTAGCTTGGCCAGAGTCCAGTGCCTTCACCCTTCAGCCCCTGATCCCCCTGCGCCTCCTCCCTCCAGTTGCATATTCGCAATCTCTCAACCCTAGCTCATCGTGCCCCTGACCGATTCTGCCCCCCAGCTGCCAACCCACCATAACTCTATCTCCAGCTCTGGCAACAACTCCGCCCTTCGCCTTTGTCTCCAACACTCCACGCAGTCTACCCCTGCTCTGGGTCCCAGTCGTAGTGGGTCGCTAAAAGCATCTAGACTCTTAAAAATAGTTTTAGTAATTAATGACAATTTATGAATATGGGACTAATATGTTTGTTGAGTGTTTAAAAAGTTGAGTCCCTAACAGTGAATGTGATAAATTAGAAATGCATGTTAAGGGTCAACATGCGGATCAAGATGGCTTGAGACAAAGGTACAAGTATTCTAGGATCCATTTTTTGATTTTACCAGTCTTAGAAGAAAGGGTGGAAGACTGGATTATAGGTTAAATACCGTCCTATTAAGATGGATCATAGCAAGTAACTTAACAGTATACTCTTGTGCTATTTGGATCAATTTAGGATCACACATGCTCTTAGAATTAAATTTGAAAGCCAACTATACTTTGTCTGGAAAATCAAAAATATCAGAATGTATTTAGCAGTACTATCAGAATCTGGAAGTATCGGTGTATGTTCAACGGTACTACCAGAATTCAGAAGCACGAGCACTTTCAGCAGTACATTTTTCGAGAGAACACCCCTTGATAGACTTAGTCTATCTGAAAATTGTAGTCCGGGATTTGAATGGCAGAACTACCGCTGAGCAGTATATCCACACTCCTAAAATGGAACTACCGTTCAGAAGCTCCGAAAATTGGGCGGTAGATATTTTCCAGAGAGGATCAAGTTTTGGCCTCGAAGCAAACGAAAGTACCACGCCAAATTTTTGAACTACCGGAAATCGGAACTATCACAATTTCAACGATGTTAGTATCGCATTTCTTTCCAAAGACTAGTTCTGTTGCTCTAATATAGCCGTTAATGTTGCTATATTAGAGATGCGGTACTTCCGCAATTTACACAGCGATACTACCACTTTTCCTAATTTATCAAGATTCTTTTATGCAATACCTAGTTTTGGTTGTGGGTGCATAAATACGTCCCACTAGCTCAAGAAAAAGGCGAGATACTTCATTTTCAACATCTTTAAGCATAAAGCATTCACTCCACACCTCATTTCTTTCACTCCATTCATTTGAGATAGTTGAGCTAACATCAAGTGCATTTATCTTAGATTGATCCTTGGCACTTGATCGCCATCAAGCGAAGCAAGGTTTATTATTCTTGGTGCTAGCCAGCACCTAGACGGCTTGGCGGGAGCTTGCGAGATGACTTTTTCAAGAAGATTGTGAAGATGTTCGACGCCATCTTGTGAGTGGTTTAGTATCCATGCTAGTAATCGAGGAGTGAGGCTTAATTCGCGGAGCCGGTCCAAGTTACTTGAACTTTCCTCAATATAGATTAGGAAAAGCTGGCAAGTTTTTGAATACCACGGTAAAATATCATGTGTCAAGTGTTTGATTATTTATTTCTTCTTTCTACACTTATATTTCTTGCATATTATGATTGTCATATTTATTTGTGTTAGTAATATTATTGTAGAGACATATGTTAGTGGTACCTTAGCTTCTAGAATTGTGTAGAATTATATTGTATTGAAAACTTGCCTAGTTGTGAATTGTGCTAATTAGCTTTAAAAGACAACAATTTTTAGAATCTCCTATTCATCCCCCTCTAGTTGGTTATATTTGATCCTACAGCCGCCAGCTCTGCCCTCGATGCTACGGTCCTCCGTGGCTCCACCCGTCCACCCTCTGGTTTGTAGTTCTAATATTTCAGGCAAGGCATGAATTTCTAGTCTTTCAGACAGCACAATCCATTGTTTGAGCCTATAGAGCCCGACTTTCCACCTGGATTCTGGGTTTTCTAGTCTTGATAAGGAAATTAGATTTGTATTTGAAGAATTATATGTGAAAACAAAGTAGTTGTGCTCATGATTTTTAGTAGCTCCAGAATCTATATATCATGTTCTGTACATTTAGACACCTCTGCTCATTATCTAGTGTCATAGGGAGGAATTAACTTTATCAATTTTGTGATAACTGTGGGTAACTTCTTCAAAACTGGTCTATAGCAACTAGCCAAGTGTCTTTATTGTTAGTGTAGCAGATAATCTACAATGGAATTGGCTTTTCAGTGGCTGTAGTTTTGTCGGACCTCGAGTTAGCAAACCCAGATCCTCTGGGATTCCACCGCACTATTTTCTGGATCAGTAGATAATGCTCAGAGATACATTACTGTATATCAAAATATAGTACGCGAAAGCAATTAATACGGTAATAACTTATACATGGGCCAATTAGGCTGAAAGCAAAGAATGCAACAGCAGAAACTTCACATTGGTGGGACCCTCAGGACTTGCCCACAGACAGCCAACTGAGATCAAGACCTAGTTCTTAGCCTCATCGACTTCCAGCTCTATCGACTCCTTCAGGGCACAGCAGGATTTGTTCTTCTTACCTTACTAACTGAATGATGGTAAATAAGCAAGAGTGAGTACAACGGTACTCAGCAAGTCACCACACAACATACAATAATAATACATGCAAAGCTGTTAAAAGGAGGCTTGAGATTCTTTTAGTTGCTAAAAGCACTGTTTTGGAAGTACAATAAGTAAGAAACCTCCTAAGACTTAATAGTTTTAACTAAACTAGATTTTCTAAAATTGATTGTGATGATGCAGCAATAATAGTAGCACAAGTTACATATATCTTTTATAATCTATGGTTACCTCCACCAATACTAATTTTTATCACCACTAGAGTACGTTCCTCCAGGAAAAGCCAAAATCAGAGTACTTCTCTCTTATAGGTTTTTATCCCACCCACAAAGATTTTTGAAATAGAACTAACTCGAGTAAATTCCCATATCTACCCTTGACCATGGGCATGACTATTCAAACAGTTCATACTATGCAGAGACTGTACACATTACCCACAAGAGACAATCAACTCAACGGGCCTACACGATTTCTTAGTCATGCAGATTGAGAGATTGTCACGAGGCCTTTACAATACCTCGCCCCTAACATCTCACCCCTATGTGGTTGCTTCCATAGGTTATGTGGGATGTTTCACCATAGCAACTGGCACAGTCTAGACTCCCCTTTCCGCAATGCCACAATATCTAGCAAACATCACTCTCCACTTGGTGTCCCATTCAAGCTGAACCTTCATTGTCTTCCTGCAAGTTCCTTCCTTTCCCCTGCCTATGAGATGACTACGGATGTCTAGTAAATTATTCAGTCAAACCTACACTTTGCCAGCTTATGGTTGTACTATTTTACACAAGGAGGCCATCATAGTATTTAGTTCTTCATTTGTCCGGGTGGTCCATACCACAAATCACAAATTCTCGTGTTACATCCATATCAATCTCTCTTACCATCTGTGCAGACATGTATAGCAAATTTTTATGGTTTTGAGAAGCATAAAGCAAGTTGTCACAAATTATCAGCCACGTACCTCCACTGCCTATCCGAAAATAAGTTTCATATTTGAAAAATAATGACCAGGGCAAATTAATGTCCTGGATTACACAAGACTAGCATAGCATTAAATATGACTTATAGCTAATACAATTATCATTAACATCTAGGGTGACAAGGATAAGATACTTCAAGTGTCAAGGAATGGCATAATAATATTACTACATAATCAAATAGGCAAGTAGCTACCTTAAGTTGTAACATATATTTTGCATAATAGAGTAAGCATGCAATTTGATAATTTAAAGGAACATAATTTTACAGAAAATATATGATCAATATGTTCAAAGTGATGACTTACCTTGCTTGGTTTACGACGGCCTTGATTTTGTTCAAAACCTTCTCAGTCAGTGATCTTGAATCCTGGGTCCTTGCTTTTACCCAAGTCTTGATCTTGCTCAAATTTGTCGCTTCACCGAGTCTTTAGATTCTGATACGCGGTAAACAAACGAAAGACCAAATAAATCCAAATAACTTTAGAAGTTCAGATAGATTTAACTGTGCTTGTTTAACTTCGGCTATGATTAAGGATTTGAGAGAGGATTTATCAAGTGTGAAGTAGGCACTGAGCTACAAGAATTGGGCTCAAGGAGGTGGCTGAGCAATTTACTATGAGCAAAAAATTAGGATCAGGAGGGATCGAAGGTAAAGGAATGCTCATAGGAACATTCTGCATTGAAAATGATGGTGGCCAGACATAGCCGATCGGGGAATGCTAAGGTTCGATCTTTTAGTTGATAACTTTCTTTTTATTGATTTATATTTATCAAGGAACTTTGATGAGTCAGGCAGGACCTACGGACAAATGGGAGAGATAATTCGGGGTGATTAGTATTATTACTGAGTGTTGGGAACTTACTGATTTTAGGATACAGTTCTGCATATGATATATTAGTTTAGTTGATTTAACTAGATAGCTCGAGACATAATGTCATGTGAGATCTAAAGCTGTCAGATATTTGGGTCTTTAATTCAATAATTTAGGTATGGGGTTGGTCATCTTAATTCAATTATTATTATGAGCAAGGTTGATTATTTGGCTAATCAACAAATTTGTTAAGGATGACCAACGATCCGCTTTTAGTTGGGTGAGAGGTTAATATTTTAACGGGGTTCTCTTTCAAGTCTGAACCAGTTATCGATATTTTAAATATTTTAAATGTCATTGGTGGATTTAAGTCCTGAGATGAGGTAGAATGATTACTAGTTGGGCAGAATTTATCTTTGCATAAGAGAGGTTGTTATTTCATGCATCTTTTTGCAAAGTTTGGATTTATGATAGATATCGGAGGCTTACCATTATTTCTGAGAGTCAACAGATTAGATATGTGGTAGAGATTAATGGCTCTTTATTTAAATCTCAGTATTTTATAGGTAAATGGGGGAGTCTTTATCAACAATTATTTTAAGCACTAATAAAAGAGAGGTGACATGATTTTAGAGATGAGCAATTGACGTCTATTATTTTGTGTGGCGAAGTCTTGCTAAATGAATTAATTAACTTTAATTTGTATTAATACATTTAGATCTAGGGATAAAGTTATGACAGATATTATTCAGACCACTCATGTTTTGAGAGGGTTTGCAATTGGTATTCAAGTTTCCAGAGTATAATTTGAGAGTATTGAAATTATCTTTATAAGGCTTCCGATTGCAATTTTATGATAACATGCTAATTCTAAATTATTGCATTCATTTCCCTCATTATCTTGCTAAAATTTTGGTTTGACCATAAATTGGTCGAGGTTAAATCTCTAGTACTTTATGTTTTACCAAAGTCCTTTAGTTAGTTCACTAATTAGATTTTAGTCTTAATACTCCTTTTATTAAATCCTTGTTAATTATTTGATAATTGGAAAGTGGTTCATGGCATAACCTTACTTTAATTAACCTTTACATGAGGATTGATTTATAAATCTTGATTGGTATATAATTAACCAGAGTTAAGTTTTAAATTTAATTGCATGGGATTTTATTGTAATTCAAACTTAATTTCCCATTATTACTTTTAAATCAAAATTTTATTGAATGCATGTTTAAAAATCTCTTTTAAGCACGAACTTCCAAATTTTTAGCCATGTACTGGAAGAGCACAAGGGGCATACATGGACTAGATATCTAAATGCCTAATTGGGCCCACCCATCAAAAAAATGGACGGGGCAAGCTGCTCAAAATAGAGGAGAGGAGTGCATTCGGCTGGGGCTGGCTGAACCGAAATAGAGGAAGCCGGCAGCGCTTGGAGAGCGGGCTTGCCAGTGGCGGGCGAGGGCCGAAGGGGAGGCGCTGTGCAGTAAAAAGGGTGCTCGAGTGGCGAGGAAGCTCAGTGGTGCAACGGCTTCGGCCGGGGAGGCGTCTCGGAGGGCCGACAGCGACTTAAGCGGCTGAGTGCAGGGCGCCGGCTATGGCAATGGCGGTCAGAGGGGAAAGAGGAGAAATCGAGGCAAGCATGTGCAGGGGAGGGTCAAGGGGAACTCACCACGGTGGTCTAGGGAGCTGGAGGGAGGTCGAGCCGGGCTGGCGTCAGAAGTCGGGTGTGGCGGCGGGTGGCTCCCGTGGAGGGGTCACACAGGCGGGGGAGAGTGTTGGTCGGCTATTGGGGGGAGCTTCAGAGCGCCGAGGAGCTGCTCCCACCACGATGAATTGGAGGGAGATCGGTCGAGAAGGAGATGGAGGCGGTGGAGGCGATTTCGGCTGGAAGTGGAGAAGGAAACACCGTTTGGCAAGCTCAGGGCATCGGAGTCCAATTAGCGAGGAGGGGAGGAAGAAGGGGCCCAGGGGCATGCCGTGACGCGGGCAATTTGTGGAGGAAGCCACTGGAGAGGCAGGAAGGTGCACATTGGTAGGTGGCACGCATGGGAGCAACACGAGCAAGCTTGACCTGAGGGAGGAGGAGGCGGCAGTGGGGAGCGAGGAGGCGAGCGCAAGGCTTCCTTTATAGCCAGGAGAGGTGGTTGGACGCTAGGCGTATTGAAGACGTGTGCGGCAAGGAGCAATGCGGGGCGAGGCATCGTATGCGCGCGTAGAGGGCGCAGGCGTAGGAGCACAGGAGAGTCGGTGTTAGGTCGGTGGTAGGGGCGACGCTAGGCTAACTCAGTGCAATGGAAAGGGGGAAGCTAGGGAGGAGGGGGCGACTAGCTCGGCACAGGGTGACGTGGTGGTGCGGCATTGAAGTCGAGTGGGTGGCCAGTGAGAGTAATGAAGAGGGAGAAAGAAGAAAGAGAGAGGAAACTGGCAAAGGATTATAGTTGCAAAAGACTTGTAAAGTTTTAAATTTATTTTAAAATTCAAATTTTGAATTCCTAGCTTAAGAAATCATATTGCGAATTTTGAGTATTTCTTTGCTCTCCGATTTCGGATCCTGTTGTTGATTTTGGATTTCAAATTACAGGTTTCGATGGACATCTTGGATATTTAGAATTTGAATTCTTAGCTATCATAATTGGATGGAAATTTTAATGTTAGCTGAGATTTTTAAATTTCTAAACATGATTTGGAGATTCCAAATTCTAGTTTTAGATCTGGAAAGGAATTCATATTCTTCCCGATTGATTTTCATAGTCTTGATTCTTGATCAAGATTTGTTTGAGTTTTTAGCGAGAAACAAAATCAAGAATCTCGAGGAAATGCTGAAAAAATTTAAATAGCACTGGAAATCGATAAAAGATTTTTATTTTTAGCAATTACGCTATTCCCATATTTTTAGGATGTTACAAGTTTCTACTGTTGCGATCACTATTTATGCAAAGAAGGCGCTTCAAAAACTCGAAGCAGAGGATGAGCTGTGTTGAACACAGGAGATCTATGCTCCAGATCAACTCTTGATGCTAGTTTCCCTTAGGGCATCTCCAATGGTCCTAGCTAAGTACTATCTATAAGAATTCCACATCATCTATAGAGTACACACTAAAAGCTAGCATTCCAAAGTACTATCTATAAGGGTAGCTATTTGATGTTTACATGCACACACAGTCATTTATAGATGCTACCTCGTTTTGCGTTATAGACTAGAGACGAAATAGTAGCTAGCTGTTTGTGTTTTGCATACTCTCTTTCCTCCACATAGGATATATGCTGATGTGTACATGCAAATAGCCAGCTGACTCAGTACCATTGGAGATGCCCTTAGGTGTACTATATACAGGTGCTACTAATCTGGTTTCTAGTGTCTACTACCGGACTACATTCTTCTGAAAGTGTTCTTTTTGGTCGATTTTAAGTTTCAATCACCACTATATCATCAAGTAAAACTTGTCTTTGATTGCATTTCAAACATAGTCAATTAACACACATTTCAACTTGCAGTCAATTGTCATATTTACTTGTCTATTGTTGAAGAGTTGGAACCATTTATTCCATCCCCTTAAGGCATTCTTGCCATCAAACTTGAAAGAAAATTTTGGACTATTCTATGTTTATCATTTTTTAGTCAGTCCGTGGTACATACATATATGAGTGTGATTAATAGTTTAATACAACTAACTATAATCAGATGATGTTGCAAAAAGATTAGTGGAGCTCATGTCTGAGCATCACATTGCTCTGCTTGTTATGGGGCGGCGGCTGATAAGCATCATACAAAGTATGTGTCAAAGTTCTGAGTGATCTTTACACACTTTCATAATTAAACAATTTGTGATCATAGTGAATGTTAGTGAGGGACCGTGGGTTTAAGGTTTGTGGGGTCGTATGTATACTTTGGAGAACTATTGGCTTTTAATATATTAGCTAAATAAGTTGTTTAAGATAATTAAATGTTAAACCAACTTGCTTATGCTTTGGTTTCTAGGAAGAAACTTACAATATTTCTACAACTTCAGTATGTTCCAAAATGGTAATATATTATATGCACTCAATCTTGGGGTGCACTCATAGTGCACTTTAACTAAAAAAGTCACAAAAAATTCTAAAAATCTTTTTACATGTATTCCTTAGTTTACTCCATCTATGTATAAAATTTTAAGTTTAAATTTATTTTATGTTAAGAACAGCAAAAAAGAGAAAATCCTAATAAATTTAAACTCATTTTTGTTACCGCTAGCATATAATGAATCTGAATGTGAAATCTTATGTATAGTTAAAGTAAGTTTACAAGTACATGTAAAAATTTTCTCGGAATTTGTTGTGACTTTTTTAGTAGGGTTCATTGTGAGTACACCTCAAACTTGAGCGCATAGGATATGTTGCTTTCCAAAATTTGTAATAAGTTATGCTCTATTAATTCACTATTTTACCAAACCTTTCATGACAGATATGCTCATTAGTGAAAATATGAAGAAAGTAACAAATGTTGAAAGTGATGATATCTTAGATACAGATTATTTCAATAGCTAGAATACATTTTTTATATGTTATTATATTGTTTTTCTATAATATCAGTTATTATAATAGTGGCTATGTATTTTTAATATGATATAATTTAATTATAATATAACGATATATACGGGCCCATATACAACAATCAAAAGGCCCATCTCATCGTCGGAAGCTGGGTGGCACGCACGTCACGCACCACGTCAAAAGTTTACCCTTTTCCGCGCAGTTTGATCCACGCTCCGACGCGACGAATAATCCCAGCACTTGACTCCGTCTCCGCTCGGCAGCCGGCTCACCGGCGGAAGTAAGCACCGCGATGCATCCGCTCCCCCGCCTCCTCCTCCTCCTCTTCCTCCTCCCCGCCGTCGCATGGGCCCTGAAGCCACCCCGCTTCCCGAGCCCCCACGCGCGGCCGCGGCCGCGGCCGCAGCTGGGAGCTGGAGTTGGGGGCTACGAATACGAGGCGCGCTACTTCCGGCAGCGTCTGGACCACTTCAGCTTCCTGGAGGAGGAGGCGTTCTTCGAGCAGCGGTACCTGGTGGGCCGCGCCGGTGGGTGGGCCGGCCCCGGCGGGCCCATCTTCTTCTACTGCGGCAACGAGGGCGACATCGCCTGGTTCGCCGCCAACTCCGGCCTCGTCTGGGACGCCGCCCCGCGCTTCTCCGCCCTCGTCGTCTTCGCCGAGGCAACAATCTTGCAAACTTTACCAGCTTACTGCTTTAGCTGTGTCTATCTGTTCCGTGTTGACCGTGCAAGATGCGCCGTTGTTTATCGCCGCGTTGCTGCAGCATCGCTACTACGGGGAGTCCATGCCGTTCGGCAGCAAAGAGAAGGCTTACAACAATTCCAAGACCTTGGCGTACCTCACAGCTGAGCAAGCGCTTGCTGACTATGCTGTTCTGCTCACTGAACTCAAGAGGAACCTATCCGCACAAGGCAGCCCCGTGGTTCTCTTTGGGGGTTCATATGGTGGAAGTAAGAGACGAAGCTAGTAGTATCTATCTTGATTATGTCTGTGCAGATTCTGCAGTTTCCCTTTAATTTCCTTGTGCTTGTGGCCTAGTGGTCCACTGGTCCTGGAGTTTCACTTAGTTCTGTACTAACGCTGTTGATTGGGGCAGTGCTGGCTGCTTGGATGAGACTTAAATACCCGCATATCGCTGTTGGGGCTCTCGCATCATCTGCCCCGATCCTACAGTTTGAGGACATTGTCCCTTCTACCGTATTCTACGATCTTGTTTCGAATGATTTTAAGGTGCCTGTGTACATCATCTTGTGCTTCATTTTATTGTTCTAGTCTTCTAGGTAAAGGACACCATGACACCTGTTTTTCTTTGTGTTTAGAGGGAAAGTTTAAGCTGCTTTCAAACAATAAAGGACTCTTGGAAAACATTAGATGAGCAAGGAAACGGTCAAGATGGTCTTCTGAAACTAAGCAAAACTTTCCACCTTTGCAAGTGAGTGATTTCTGTCCACTGTTTTTTACATTGAGATCGTTTGTAATAATAGAAGTATGAATGGTTGGCAGAACCTTGAAAACCACTGGGGAACTTTCAGATTGGTTGAGCTCAGCATACAGTTATCTGGCCATGGTGGATTACCCAATGCCGTCAGACTTTCTCATGCCTTTGCCTGCCAACCCAATAAAGGAAGTTAGTACTTAAACCCTTTCTTACCAATTACCGTATATTTTGTTAAAAAAATTCTGAACATGCTAATATTTAGCGGCAATTCTTTGCTTTGTATCCTGAAGACGCAACAAAGGAAACTATGTAGAAGATCACAATGATGATCCTGTGTGCTCTCACTTACTCTGAAAATTTATCATGTTGTATTTTCTGTAGCCATAACTATTTACTATAGATTATCTTGTTTCTTTTTCAGGTATGTAGAAATATTGACAATCAACCTGAGGGGACTAGTACACTGGAACGCATATATGCAGGAGTAAATATATACTACAACTATACTGGTACTGTTGACTGCTTTGATCTAGATGATGATCCTCATGGAATGGGTGGATGGGATTGGCAGGTCCTGCAACTACAATTTTAATCTGTTTCTATCTGTTGGATATCTCTGATATATGTTAATATACTTGAATTATAGTGTATGACATATTCTTCATTCTTGGTTAAAACAGGCTTGCACTGAGATGGTAATGCCAATGTCTTACAGTGAAGGTATTAGTATGTTTACACCATATGAATTCGACTATGCTTTGTATGCTGAGGATTGTGTCAAAAGCTTCGGTGTTAGACCAAGGCCTCGATGGATTACTACAGAGTTTGGCGGCCATGTAAGTTTTTTTTAGTGTATAGAAATTTCAAGATTGCCATAAAGTGAATGGTTTCGTTTTCATGATTTGCTCAACTAGTTGATCTGTTATCAACAACAGATTTTCTCAACTAACTGACTAAGAAAATCTAGCGATCATCTTGTTTAGAGGAAGACCTGTCACTGGGGTTGATACTGGGACTTTAACAATTATCAGGAAACCAGAACCTGTTCTAATAATGTCTTGACTATTGATAGAACAAGTTTAAACCGTGATTAGGATGCTGTTGACCAATATATGCCTGTGGTACCTTAAGCCTTAGAATATGTGTTTAGGAATTTTCTTGGGTGAACATTCTTTTTTTCCCCTTTCTTCTGATCTAAATTTTGTTCTTGTCATGCGGCTTTTGGGAGTTGAACTGTACTAACATGCATGAGATATGAAGTACATGCAAAGAACCTGATACAGTTGTTATATTGTGCTAAAATTCAGTAACATTCTATCTGCTATCCAAATGATTGTTCAATTGTTTTGTTATTCTGGCGGAACATATACGCTAGAGATTTAAGTGACTTTGACTTATTGAAGAATTTTCTTTTCCAGAATATTAGCATGATTCTGGAGAAATTTGGTAGTAATATCATATTCTTCAATGGACTTCTCGATCCTTGGAGTGGCGGAGGGTGAAGAAACTTCACTTGTTTTTCTGATAATAATCTCATCAAGTTGAGCCGTTTTATTGTATTGATTTTGCTATTCTCTGAATGTTGCAGCGTCCTGAAGAACATATCTGGGAGTGTTATTGCCATTGTGGCTCCATTAGGTACTGCGTTTTTCTTATTATACCTTTGATCCTTACTGGTGCATTCTTATGGTGCTTCTTAGAATTGTAATGACATGGAATGAACTCAGAACTAAAACTAAGTACTCAGAACTAAAACTAAGTATAGCCGAACTGATTGCTTCAGTGTAATCTACATCATGCAACGCAATTTGTGAACTATATTACACTGCATTAGTTAATACATGAATTTCTTATGTTGGCATAGTGGCATTGCGTTTCGATGTAATATCATTGAATAACCATGATTCGATATGAAATTAGATCCAGTAAATGACATCCTTAGTATATTGTTGGTACTTGGTAGTGGCCCATCTGGTGCTGTGGGTTTCAGACTGCAGTATCATAAGTTCATAACTGATGTACTAGTTGGTTTGGTTTGCAGGAGCACACCACATCGATTTGCGCCCCGCAACTAAAGAGGACCCAGATTGGCTGGTGAGCTTGAGAGAATCAGAACTCGAGATCATATCTGGCTGGCTATCGGATTACTACGAGGCAAGAGGGGCACTCTTTCAGCGTGCAGCTGCCAAGGGCTCAGCTGCATATTAAGGAAATGGCGCTTATCCCATCTTCCGGCGCTTATTCCATCTTCCACTGTACCGACACCCAACATCGCTGCTTAGGATCCAGCATTGTGTTGTGACCTGTGAGACGACATAAGGGTGGATTCTTTTAGGCTGTGTCTTATGGCTTATAGTTTTTGGTTTTTGAATTCTATCTATTTCTAATTAAGAGTATGAAGAAAGAGACTCGCGTATGATTTGGCCGGTATAGCTGAAGTCAGTATTATAATTAACTTGTAGATACTGTTTTAAAAAGATACACAGTTAGAAAGTTAATTATTATAGTATAACCCAAAGACCACAAGCAAAAAGGCCAACGGAACCAGGGCGGTGAAGTTATGAGTGTACTATTCATCAGTGTTTAAATTTTAGTATCCACTTGTTATGTATATATAAGTGTGTTTTAGTAAAAATTTTATAAGTTTGTAAATTTATTTCTAGTCTTTGTTTGTTTAGTTATGTGCTAAAGGAGTATATTCGCGTGTGTTTTCGTGCGTTTGTAATCGGAAAAAGAGTTCCACCGGTCGTCAGTCGTGATTACCTGCTACATCCAGAAGATATCCACCGATCCATGTCATCATATGCTGATTTTGCACCGACTACGACTACATCCCTATGCCATATCAATAATGCTGCTTTTAACCAGATGATGCATTGCTCCGGGCGTCATAAGGTGTTTATATTGATTTTTATTTTTGGTTTTTATTTAGAGAAGTTAAAAGTTAATATGAATATCTGTTTTTTTGAAACAGCTTTTTTCGCTTCTCTTGCTCTTATCTCATTCTGAGGATAAGACAGAAGGTTTCGAGTGTATCATGTATCATATCTCTTTTGTTTCTGTTTCGTATATACATCTTTTCTTTACATTTTGTACTACTCATCCTCTCCTAAAAATTATTTCTTTCAGCTACTATTATTTATTTTCAGCGAAAAGCCATTACCAAAAGCTAATACAAACACTCCCAAAACGCCCATGATGTGCATAGTTGGATAGGTAGAAATACTAGCACTCAGATGAACATGAGTCGATCTACGGCTCAGGCCAAGATATTATATTATATAGGGTGAATTTTTTTGGCTGCAGTTAATGACCCTTAGTTTTAGCACGAGTGTTTGTGCGAACGAGCCGATAAGCCGCTTCGAAAAGACTGTTTCGATAAATCACTATGAAAAGACAACAAAGAAATCGTTCCATTTACTTGTTCGGAAGAAATCATAGGCCCTGTTCTTTTTTGTTTTTGGATTTTGCTTTTAGCTTTTGGCTTCTTCGAAAGTTAAAAAACCAAACGTTGAAACATAGCAGCCTTTTAAAGTAGATTCTTCAAATAGCTTTTCGAGCTGAAAATTGTATGTGCCATCTACGTTGACGTCTCCATCGTCCGCTGCCGTGCCGAAAAACACAAACAGAATCTATCAATCGTAGTTAAAAGCCATAAACTGTAGAAAAGACACCTCATAAGCTAAAAGCCATCTCATTTACTAGTTTGTGAAGAATCATAAGCCCAAAAAAGAAGTTGTACTTTTGCAATATCGATCGACGACTTAGGCCAGGATATTATATTATACTTGTATCCCTTGAGCGCTTGGGGATGGACTACCGCTGCACGACCGTGGTGCATCGTATGCCCTAGGAGCCTCCGCGATAGGCTGAGTTTTGTGAAGGTAGAGGGTGACACGGCGATGTCACCATCTGCGTTGTCTGAGTCACCATTCTCAGTCACCTGAGCCCATGTAGGTGAGCCGAAGTGGTTTAATTTATCTCAATTCCCCTTTGGTTCCATGGATGAAAAAAAAAATCGAGTGTTGTTTCTTTCTTTACTCTCTTGATGGACTCTTCAGGCATCGATTTATGAGTCAAATTTTAAGGTAGATTCGTTGTGGGGCTCTGACAAGGGTGTTGTGCTCGTCGTGGAGCCCCAATGAAGGGGATGGGCTTGCCATGGGTTGAAGCAAGCTTACATGAACTCAAATTGCAAAGTTGAGTGAGTGGCAATTTATTCTCTTATAGCAACGCACTAATGACTCCAGATAATGTAGATGTAGCATGTATTCGAATTCTAAACATAAAGAGATCTGAATTATTTCAGGAAGGATGGTTGCAGCGTCTATGGTTACTTCATATGGTCATTGCTCGACAAACAGGATCTTGGATTTCTAACGATGAAAGATATGCTCCAAAAACATTACACCAAAAATCAAATCTTTCATAGAGGAATTCTAAAAATAAAAAACCAAAAGTTTGTACCGAGACATTTAGAAATGTTTGTCCTGTAGATGATTTCCATAGTCATAGAAGATCTGCAACAACAAACAAATGGACTTTCTTGTGAGATATGAAACTTGGATTTGATAATTAACATCATTTTTCAAGTGGTGCAAACTGGCTAAAGAAGGGTACCTGACTTGGTTATGTGCTATAATAAAGAAATTGCTGCTTTGGCTATAAGCTAAATAGATGTTCAAAAGTAGTGTTGACAAGTGGTAGTGGAGGCATAGCATGATTTAATACTTGTATTTTGTAGTTTTGGGCTGATGTACTAAAATCAGGGGTTACTTCAAATGATACAGAAGTACAATCAACATTCTTCTCCACTTTACCTTTACTTATACAGAAATACAAATTAAAACAAATGTTAGAATTCTTTCAGATATATCAATGTATTCAACAAGTTTTTTTAATGCTAGACTATACCTCTCTTTTGTTGCTTTTCCTGGTTCACTTCAAGTCTAGATTTCGGTCTTTTGTTACTATACCCTTTTTGCTCCTTTCTCTTTATTCCTTGTACTTGGATTACATTTTTCTTGTTGCATATAACAGGCTATTTCTCTACTGATGTTTGACTAGCTAGCATACTTTTTGAGTGGTTTTCATGCATGATATTGTCAACTTGCTCTATCAATTCCAATGAAGTCCTTTCTAGTAGTGCATATGCCTCTTCATTTTCTACCACTTTGTTCAAGATGTTATAAGCACGACATAATGATCCATACTGTCTAGCTAGCACAATTCTACGTTCCTCATCAATTTACACTTTTGGTTAGCATGTGACATTCCTATCTTTGCATGTCATGTCCATCTTTTCAATATATACTCATGCGATAATTCCTTGATGTTGTTTTGGTCCAACACCTTCAATGCAAGATAGCATAGTATCCCAACAAATTTGAACTTTTTGCATGAGCATAAAACTTTTGACCTATTAGAATCGAACTTCATTAAGAAACCATGCTCTCCACGCTTAGCTGAAACAATAACCTTAAAATCAGAAGTAGAAGTAATGTGACTATTATTATACAAACAATATCCTATCACCATGTCAAATTCTTCTCTAAATATCTCAAACATTGCAAGTGTATATGCTTTTCATGCCTGAGTCAACATCCACACTTGTTGCACTCTTGGAGATGTTTGGCTTGCATAGAAGTCACTTTCTAGTTCAACATGCCTTTTATCATCCACTGCTCTCTCAAAATGCTTAAAGAAGTCTAATGGATCAAACCGAATATGCAATCACCCTTTTAGTAATGCATTTAGGCTCTCACTTCTTTGTGTGGATTTCATATCTGCACGGAATATTTGTCGACCATAAACAAAAGCCACTCTTCCTGTCTCATAATCTACGTAACAAAGAAATAACGTTGTATGGATTATCCTTACTAACTACTTAAATGTAAATGGTATGTGATTCTATTCTACGCTGTAAAAAAAAAAAGAGAACGCGAATTGATCTAAAGTAATCAAAATTTTGTTGTTTCGTAACACGGTTACATACCTGCTAAAGATAAAGGGTGAGTTATAACTTCGGCCATAGTTTTCACTTCATGCACTTTAATCACTTTTATCAATAACAATTGACCTGTTATGTTTTCATTGCAGAGAGGATGAAGAGGGGAGAAGAGGCGTGGGGGAAGGAGATGGAACGACACTACTGCTTGTGTAGAGATGGCAACGGGTACAAACCCACTGGGTTTTGCTATTCTAAATCCGTGCTTGTGAAAGTTGGACGCGTTCACTAAAAAACCCATGCCCGTTGACGGGTGTAGATTTTTGCCCAAACCTATGCCCACTTGGGTAATGGGTACCCACAGTCGCCGTGTTCGAAACAACAATATGCGCATTGCGAGCGATGCGATGCTTAGCAAGTCAACAATAAGTTCAATTTATATGCTAATATGCATGAAACAAGCAACGACAAATTCACAATGCACATCACTAGTTCACTTCATCAATTCTCAGTTCATAGTTCACTGGCATAGTATATCAGTAACTCAACTCTATGCAGAAATTAAAGAAAAACTGAAAAATTGCTGGGATGGCGGGTTTATATTACCCATGGGTTTACGGGTTCAGGTACTATAGGAACGTATCCGAACCTGGTAGACCCGATGGGTTGGGCTTTTTGCCCATTAAAAGACCCATGTGTTAGAAAATTGACTTAGACCTGTGTCCTAATAAAGTAAAAATCCATCGGATATCGGATTTTGGGTATCTATTATCATCTCTATGCTTGCGCGGGCACACAGTGAAGGGATATGGGTACCCAAGGTATATGAACTACTGTTGATGGGACCCTCTAGAGGACAGGTGTTCTCTCTCTATTTGATCTGCATATTGCTATGTGCAGTGCTGTGGCCGCCGTAGGTGAGCCGAACCCGTTTATCCATGCTGCGCGGTTGGTGAGCCCCACACCCCACCTCGGATGCGGCTTGGCGCCGCTCCCGAGCCGAGCAGCTGAGCTCCCTTCCCCATCCACTGGGCACCGCACCGGCCAAACCACAGTTCGTTTGGCCCTTTTTCCGCCACCACACAGCTCAAACGCGCCGGGCGCCACGCCGAAATCCACCAAACCAGCAGCATTCCCACCCATGCCGACCCGGCTTTCCTTTGTATCCGCTCACCTCCAGGTGGGCCCAGCACTTGTAGGCCCCACATGTCTTGGGCATCGATTGTAAACTTGCGGAAGTCTCTGTGGACCTCCTTGCTTGTTTATCGCGGTGGATAAAGTTTAATTTAATATTATTTTATTTTGAAGTATTTAAGCTAAACTAGAGCAAAGTTCAACTTCATTTAAAATTAACTTATTTCAATATTTAACTAATTAATAAATATATTAAAGTAATTTTAAGCTAAGCTAAAGGTCCTACTAACAGCTTTTTTTGCCACCCTAATCGGAGTGCAACTGCTTTGAATGGCAACAATAAAGGCCAGCCTTTGCCGAGGCGATCTCTATTATTTAGCCGCCGGAATCGGTACACAAGATGGCACTGACGTGTGGACCACGAGTGCTTGACCCTTCGTGTCATGCTTGTTCAATACACTGGTGCCGAAAAGATCCACTTCTTCGGATGCTTCCGTAGACCAAGCCTACCAGGGTGTAGGCTAAAACCGGGACGAAAAGACGAACGAGGGCTTATGTTTGGATCTCAGCTAGAATGAATGGCAGAATGTACTAAATAAAATATTGGAATGCTCGTCTAAAAAAAATACTGGATTGCTTAGTCTTTATGCATTTGTAGTTGTTTTGCTCTTTTCTAGAAACATGCTAAACTGAGTAATGTTTTATTTTCCCTTACAAAAAATATTTTATTTACATAATTCAATAAGCCCATAAACGAGATAACAAGATAACACTGTGCTATACAATGTAGTGGAGCAACACTAATAACATAATGTACTAGTGCATCGTTTGTATTGTTTTTGATAGTAGTTAACCTTTAAAAATTATTGACTACTAATATACAGAAAAGTTTTTAGATTTTGTTATACGTATACAAACATGATATTAATATATTTGTTATAAAAATACTTTCATACCATTATATTCTAAATTGTAATATTGTTCATAGCATAGATTACATAGCAGAAAGTAACTGTCCAAACATATATATTGAACATCTAAAAAAGTATGTATGGGAAATATTGTCAATATCGAAAACAAGTGAAGAGAAAGGACGGAGTATCACTAATGGTAAGAATCAATGCATTTTAACTAAAAAAAGATAGCGTTGTTGGAATATCACAGCTCATCACACCTGGCATTTCAAAGGTGACCGCTGTGCAAACAAAGCTGGCCATATCCAATCAAATACTATATACCAAATATAAGAATATGAGATCACATCCAACAAAGTCGAAATTGACCACATAATAAATGGAAAGTGAAAATAGGAAAGAATCTGCCAATAATCAATCTCCAGCCAGGTAACACAACACCACCCTCTCCATACACCTGGTCCACCCAGAACCCCACGTCTTACCCGTCTCCCCTCCGCCCATCAAACAAAACCCTTCTCCCTCCACCGAAGCTCAAGCTGAGTAAACCCCAACTCGAAGAGGAGAGAAAAAAGGCGGAGAAAGGAAAAGGAGAGGCGAGAGAGAGGTGTTGAGGGTGACCTCCACTCACCCGGAAAGCACTGCCCCTGAGGAACGCGTGACCCGGGCCGCCTCGCCGTCCGTTCGCCCGCCCGCCCGCGCCGTCCAGATCTAGGGTTCCGGCGGGCCGAGCCATGGCGAGCCCGCGGCCGGCCGCCGGCGGCGGCGTCGTCGCCGGGGACGAGGCGATCTGGAGGAAGCTCCGGGAGGCCGGCTTCGACGAGGAGGCCGTCAGGCGCCGCGACAAGGCGGCGCTCATCGCCTACATCGCGCGGCTCGAGTCCGAGGTCTCTCTCTCTCCCGGCTCCTGTGGTGCGGTCGATGCGCCGGGTTTTGGTTTCTTGGTTCGATGGTTTGCTGTTCTTGGTATGTCGAAGTAGTTCTTGGTGGGTTTCTTTCGGGGAGGGGAGAAAGAACAATAGGTGAAAAGAATTGGCCGGTCGTGGGAGAAATTCCCCGCTTCGATTCGATGGCTGCGTGGTTTCTTGGTTTCTTTGGGCGAGCAATGGTGAGATTTGGTGCGCAGGGAGGTGTTATTGGAGAAATGATGGCATCTTGGCTTTTGCCCGCAACCTCATTTCTTGGTTTCTTTGGGGTACTGTGGCGAGTGTTGTGCCGGATGAGTTACCTAACGAGCAAGGAAGTCGTTTTTGCTGAAGTGGTTAGAATTTCTGTGCTGTGGATGATTGTTGTAGAGGTTTTGCAGCTTGGTTTGGTTGGTTGCTGAGTCGTAGTTGCTTAAATTTTGCTGCTTTTTGGTGTTTTCCTTCATGGTTTATTGGATTTTGGTTATTGATGCCTTGGGGTTTCAACTGTCGGAACCATAGCGGTTGTAGTAGGCCAGGCGAGCTTGTTTGGCTTGTCGCAGTAGATTGTTAGTGCATTGTAGCCTATCTATAGTGAGTTTGTTTGCAGCCAGGGGTGTAACAACAAGGTTGGAAGGAACTACGATGGTTACTGTGTCAGCATTTGCTGAAACTTTTTTTTTATGTTATGGTGTCAGTGATGAATTGCGCACCGCAGCTATAGAACAGGAAAACATTAATCCTTTGATTCAAGTTTGACTGAAATAGTGATTGTGAGCTAATTTTGGTGGATTAGTGGACCCCCTTGTCAGCCGTGCTTTAGAGAGAGAATGGATAAGTGAGGTTATTTGGATTAATTATAGCTGGAATTGAGTTCCTTAGAAATTGAGGTCCGTATGTCTCGTAGACTAGGTTTAAAAAGAAATACTACTTTTTATGTAGGTGATCACATCAGTATTATACAAAAGTTTCTTATACCAGTATACTTTCATCTTCTGCAAGTCCTATGTGGAGGCTGATGTTTTTGTAACTTTAACAGTTAGCTATCTGGGTTGCTCAACAGGTTGTTTAAAATCATTAACTTGGCACAATTGTTGATGTTACCATATGCAAACACTTAATGTAAAGTAAAATTCTCCTTGTATCATTTACTTTGCTTTCTCATTCAAAATGCAATGTCGCATACTCCCTTTATCTATGCCAAAAGGCTAATATTTAATACATTGCTGTAAGCTATCCTGGTTGGAGTACAAAGTGCAAGATTACATGTTTGTCTGTCTAACGAAGATTGGCTAGAACTTCTGTTTTGTTATCAGTTCTCTCATTTTTATTCTGTCCTTTTCTTTTGCTGTAGATTTATGATTACCAGCACAATCTTGGGCTTATTTTATTGGAGCGGAAGGAGTTGACATCCAAGTATGAGCAACTTAGAGCTTCTTCGGAGTCTGCTGAGATCATGCACAAGCGTGAACGAGCTTCCCAGCAATCTGCTTTAGCTGAAGCAAGGAAGAGGGAAGAAAGCCTCAAAAAGAATTTAGGCATTCAGAAGGAGTGTGTTGCTAATGTAAGTTTACATTCCAATTAAGCTGTAAGAAACCCTACTCATTTATATTCACATCTGTAAGAACTGAAAACTTGTACTATTCATGGATTCACCAACAATATACATTGAATTGAAGCTGGCAAATGTAAAGAATATGAAACCTGAAAGTTATTATTAAGCTTAGTATATTTGATTTGGTGAATGTCAAAGCACAAACAGTGATATAGATTAATGAAGTCTTTTGTGTGGATAAGCAATAGGGTAGTTCAGGCTGTCAACTCTAAATCAATCATGTCTGTAGCACATCTTGTTATTGTCAAATTCATCTGCCAAGCTAATATGAAAAGGGTGAACCATGGACATGATGACCAGGGGAAACTATTTCGTTTTGGATTTTATTTTGGTGGGTAGTGAAAGGAATGAAATCGCCGAAATTTCGGTTATTTCGTATGAATTTCGTTCAAAGGGCTCAGATTAAATTTGAAATTTAAACTTGAAAGTTAGAATAAAGAAGATATAAATCTCCATTTACACGGTGCAGATAGACTAGTCTGGTGGGAAGAAGCTAAGGCCTTGTACGAGAGAGGTTTTGGGTTCAATCTCCCTCATGCACAAATATTTTTTTGGCATAGTAAATTGTGTGGGATCAACATGTCAGTGAAGAAAATTAGGGGAAATTGGTAGCTAGAGGTGGTATTCGATCCCTGGTTGATTCAACTGCGCGAGAAGGGCTTAGCCACTGAGCTAGTTGCTTTCCTTTTCTTAGTATGGGCTTTATATTTTTTTATACTTCAAAATCTAAACTAAAATGAAATATTTTGACCTAGTTGAAATTATTTTGGGGGGTAGTGAATGGAACGAAAATTCTGAAATTTCGGTGGAATTTTGCCAAAATTGTGAACCATGTTGATGACTAACCGAATAAAATGACAAGAAGTTGTCTGATGTGAAGTCCTAGTTTTTCCGATGAACTCAACTGCTGATGTGCTTGTATACTGAATATTTGTATTGAAACTATGGTAAGCGACGTAGGCTATACCTGATGCAGGTTTATGGAGTTTTGGTAGCAAACAATAATTCCCCATCTGTCTTCTTGCTTGATTTTTCTCAAAACAGGGACGCACCTCTGGTCCACTTCATATAACAGCTTAATCTGGTACTGATTCCATGTTTTAATGTAGCTTGAAAAAGCATTGCACGATATGCGTGGGGAAACGGCTGAAATAAAGGTTTCATATGAAACCAAATTGGCTGAGGCACTCCAAATGATGGAGTCTGCACAGAAGAAATTTGATGAGGCAGAAGAGAAGCTTCTCTCAGCGAAATCTTTGGAAGCAGAGTCCACTCGGACTCGTAATGCTGCATTGAGAAGTTTACAAGACATGGAAGACCGTGAAGATCAGCTTAGAAGATACCGCATTTCTTGTGAATTTGAGTGAGTATTCAATATATCTTGTGAAATTATGTTGGCCTTCCTAGGCTCCTAGCTAGTGTAGTTTAATTTGAGCTCAGTATATCAATCTGGTAGTATTCTGTTTTAGTAAATTGTGAAGCACACATTGTGTTCATCCGTTCAAAATGATGGTTCTGTGGACATCTTTCTTCTTTTTATTTAAATCAAGTATGCTATTGCAGGTATGAGACCAAAGAAAACGGGATTAACCTCCAGAGGAAATCTTTGAATGATACCAAGAAAATTTTGCATGAAAAGGAGCAAGTATTACTGAAAGAACAAGCGCTTCTTAATCAGAGGGATGAGAATATCCTTGAGAGGTTAGCATACATTACTCACTCGGAGAAAAGGTTGGAAGAGGAAAAGTTGATTCTTGAAGCTGAACAGAAGGTTCTATTGGAAGAGAAAAACAAGCTGGATCTAAAAATGGAGGCAATGGTTTCAAGGGAGGAAGTATGTATTGTTTTATTACTAGCTTTATTTCATTGCCATTATTGTACATATGACAAAATTGCTTTGTTTCACAGGCTGTAATTCAGAAGGAATCCGTACTTGACAAACGGGAGAGTGAGCTGTTGATTTTCCAAGAAACGATTGCAAGTAAAGAACGGGTGAGATTCTCCAGTTTCATTATAGATGATGCATGCATAGTGACTTTGCCTCTTCTAAATATCCTGACTTGTGTTGTAGGCTGAGATTGAAAGGCTGAGTCAGGAACAAGAAACAGCCTTGGAGAGGAGAAAGCATGAATTTGAAACTGAGATAGAGAATAAGCGTATGTCCTTTGAGGCAGAGATGGAGGCGAAGAGAACTTTGTTGGATCAGAGAGAAAGTGCTCTCAATGAACAAGAGTCGGCGGTTGCACAAAGGGACCAAAATGTTGACCTTCGGCTTGCTGAATTAGCAAACAAGGAAGTGACCTTGGCAGGGAGATCTGATGAGCTGAAAGAGGAGGAAGGGGAGCTCTTATCCCACAGAGAAGCGTTACAGATTGAACTGCAAAAAGAAAGAGAGGAAATACAGAAGATGAAATTAGATTTGGAGAAGGAAAAGGATTTCTTTGAAGAGGAGAAACGGGAAGCGATTCAAGCCCAACAAAATCTAGCAATAACCCAAGCAGATAGAGACGATTTGCTTACTTTGCAGATGAAACTTAAAGAGGAAATTGACAGTCTCAGAGCCCAAAAAAAGGAACTCATGGCTGATGCTGATAGGCTGCAAGCAGAAAAAGAAAGGTTTGAGATTGAATGGGAGCTGATTGATGAAAAGAAAGAGGAGCTACAAAAGGAAGCAGTCAGAATTGCTGAAGAGCGAAGAGTAATAACTGAGCATCTCAAGAATGAATCCGATATCATCAAACAAGAGAAGGACAATCTGCGTGTTCAGTTCAAAAATAATTCAGAAACCCTCTCTCGTGAACATGAAGAGTTCATGAGTAAGATGCAGCAAGAACATGCAAGTTGGCTGAGTAAGATTCAACAAGAGAGGGAAGATCTTAAGAGAGACATCGATATCCAGAGAATGGAGTTACTAAATTCTGCCCAGGCAAGGCATATGGAAATAGATTCTTATTTAAGGGAAAGAGAAGAAGAGTTTGAGCAGAAAAAATCCAAGGAACTTGAGTACATAACTTCTCAAAAGGAGATGATCAACTCAAAACTAGAACATGTTGCGCAGGAATTGCAGAAACTTGAGGATGAGAGGAAAGAAGCTACTTTGGAGCGTGAGAGGAGAGAGCAAGAGCTGTCTGAGATAAAAAGTACCATTGAAGCCCTTAATAATCAACGAGAGAAGCTGCAAGAGCAAAGAAAGCTGCTACATTCAGATCGGGAAGCAATTACAGAGCAAATTCAACAGCTTAATGTGTTAGAAGAACAGAAAATTGATTCTGAGAACAACCAACTGTCTTTGAGAGAGACCAGAAAGTCAAAGCTTGGTAGTATGACAAAGGTGAAAGATAATGATCTTCTTCCTGCTCCTGGTGAAGATCATAATGCAAGTCCTAAGAATTGTTCTTCACCAAAGCTTCTTCTTGGAAGGAAACTAGAAGTGTCACCTTCAGTCTCAACACCAATTTCTTGGGTTCGAAAATGTGCTCAGGTGATATTCAAACGCTCTCCAGAGAAGAGTGCTGATCATGATGAGGATAACCTTGTTCAGAACGGTGTACCAACAAAGCTTGGAAAAGCTGCGGACATCAATAACAGTTTACTTGCTGATCAGCTAGGAATTGGTGCCAGGGAAGTACCTCGTGCTGTTGATGGTGCAAAAGTTGGGAAAAAGAGGCTTAACTATTTGGTCTCTTGTGATCAAAGTGAAGTTTTAGAGCCAAGACGAAAGCACCGAAGGAGCACTATTCAAAAAGCAAATGGAGGGGAAATTACTTCCAACAGGTATGCTTTATTTCTACACCACTATTTCAACTTCACGTCAAAATTTGGGAATTTCTTCGTGCCCTGTGTTAACACGTCTCATGTTGCCAGCCCATCTGTTCTAGAAGAGAAGTGCTCCAAAAATGAACATGATGCAGGCCCACTTGGTTTATCTGGCGCCTGCAAGGATCGTGAGTTAGACAGTAAAGGGCCAGAGAACCTGAGAACACCAGTAGACCCAGCTTCATCGGATGATGTCCCCTATGAAAATGGGAAAGCGGATAATTCAGATTTTGTTGATGATGATGAACCTTCAGAGGAGATTGCAGTGGTAAATGCTCTTTTTGTTGTGCTGTGTTCATCGTATGCTCTATGCTGATGTGTTTGCTCCTTTTTAGTAAATAGATACTGTTGAGTCTCCCAATAACCTTGCTGCGTTCCTCCTTGCTTACGTTATTTTAGTTCTTACATTGTAATTTGTATGTATGTGGATAGAGATTTGTCCCTCAAAGAAAGTTTTCATCCAATTTCTGCTGGACAAGACTCAAAAGTCCAAGTCTAGATTCTGATAGCATGTTTAACTTAGCAAATGTTCGGTGCCTCGTATTTGTGGATCTTATGTATGGTAGTGTGCTCCTTTACCTTACTGTTTTGATGTTTTTTGCCTTTCCAGTCTGCAACCGAACCATCTAATGGAGATGGACTTGAGGATAAGGATGAACACAATGAAGAATCTGATGACGAAGGCGAAGAGGAAGAGAAAACATCGTCAGCTAAAAAGTTGTGGCGTTTTCTCATCACATGATTAGCTCCCCCCCCCCCCGCCTGACAGATATACAGAGCTAACTGTAGGCTGACAGTTACCTCTCTTATGAAGATATTTTTCTCTAGCTGCGTTGCTTTTGGCATATCCCCGCCTTTCTGGTTGAAGTGGGGAAGGTTGTGTACTGGTTGGTTGTGTGCATGTTGTTATTGCGAGCAGTGGCGGTTTTGGAAGCCGCTGTGGAATTCCCACTTTATTTTTCTATTTTCTTACCTCCAATGCTTCGACATGTAAAGCGGTTGATAGCACCCTGGTGGTATAAAAATGAACCGGGGTGTAGGAAAGTCCACATGTTTAGTAGCGTTGTGCAAAAATGTGTGTTAGTATTCGCTTTTACCATGCTCGTTGCAGTGATAACGTAGATGATTTGATCTTCATTTGCGACTCGTCCGATTGGCTTAGTATCATGCTATCCAAACTGTTTTGATAATGGGGGTTCCCTTTTTGATTATTTTTGGCGAGGAAAGAAGTCACCTATCGATTACTCAGGGTACATATTACATTTGTTACAATTGATTTGCATGATGAGTCTCATTGCTAAGTTCTTGCTTGATTTATCACTGAAAACTGAACGATTGTTGGAAGCTGTACTAAATCTTTGCTAAGTTCATACTGTGCATAAGTCTCATTGTCCAACTGCAAGATGGCCTTCGCAGGAAAATGTCTAAATCAAACAATTTACGATCAATCTTCGAGAGCTGCTATACAACAGTACAAAGTAAAACTTGTTACGAACCTTTTGGATTAAGGGTTCCGGGGGCAAATTCCAAAACTGTCCGTATGGAGCTTAGTCTAGTCAAATTTGCTTAGTATCATTGTAATTGTTCCCAAGTTGAAAATACTATGGTGAAGAAGAGACGCTGTCAAATAACATCGCAAACACAAAAACTTTGGAGAATACTATCCCTGTTGTCTTTTTCATCAATTTGCTCTGATAACCCCTATTTAGGTGAGAGAAAAATTCAAAAATAACATTTTTGTCCTTTGACATTCTAGAGAGCATGCTGGAGAGAGCAGAGAACAGAAGGGAAATAGAGGGCAGGAGGCGGCTTTGGAGGACGGTGGCACTGGCAAGGGGAGAGGTGGGTGACGCAGGCGACTGACAGAATGGGTTGCCATGGTCACGAGGAGGCTATAGGAGGTGGTGGCGTGGGCGTCGGTGCATGGTGGCGGTATGAACAACAATCAGGGCTACGACCAGACGAGGGCGGCAGTGGCAGTGGCGCTCCAGCGAAAGCCAGTAGAGGGCGGCGCGTGCATGGGCACAGTGTGACCTCATGAATGGCTCCCGTGTAGTTGGCTCGGTTGGAGGATGGCCGGAGATGGCTAGCAATGCTAGCAATGGTGGCTAGCATTGCATTGTCTAAATTGATTTGAGAAAAAGATGGGTGCAGAGGATGGTTGAGATGCAAGGAATGTAAGTTTGGTTCACCGGAGATGACGAATCGATGGTGAGGAGTGAATTCAGTCGGTTTTAGAGAAAGTTCGATTCTGAGTGATTGGATACATGAAAATCAAATTAACTTGAAGGATGAGTTGCTTAAATGCTAGATCACGATGTGATACGAACAAAACTACAAAGTGTGATCTCATGAAGTGCTCCCGTGTAGTTGGCTCGGTTGGAGGATGGCCGGAGATGGCTAGCAATGGTGGTCAGTGGTGGTGAAAGGTTGGCGCCGATGCTGTTGTTCCACATCATTGCATTGTCTAAATTGATTTGAGAAAAGGGTAGATGGGTGGAGAGGATGGTTGAGATGCAAGGAATGTAAGTTTGGTTCACCGGAGATGACGAATCGATGGTGAGGAGTGAATTCTGTCGGTTTTAGAGAAAGTTCGATTCTGAGTGATTGGATACACGAAAATCAAATTAACTTGAAGGATGAGTTGCTTAAATGCTAGAACACGATGTGATACGAACAAAACTTGAAAAATCACTAGCAGTTATTGCTTAAATGTTAGAACATGATTTGCCGTGTTACAGACCGAACCACCCACGTCACCACCTTTGCCACCACACCTAGCGAGTTAAAGCTCGGTTTGCATCGCTTCCATTCCCTAGCTAGTCTTTCTATAACCATCTTTCTCATTTCTGGTTTCTCCATTCTTGCAAGCAAGCAATTAAGCTGCAGGTTACAATAAGAGAGCGTCGGCACAAAGGCAGGGAAAGATCGAACTGAGTTCATTGTTTCCTTTTCTCCTCTCCCCGGACTCCTATCTTGCAAGCCGCTCATTCTGCCATTTGATTTGCTGAGGAGCTGCATGAGTGCATGCTACGTACCAGTTAAAAGTGACGCTTGGGAGTGAAGTAAACATATATAAAGGACCTCCTTGTCAAGCCTTCCTCTCCTACCTCTCTACTGCATAGCCATACATGCATATGTAAGCTACTCCTAGGTTCGTACTGCCATCTTGGTGAGCTCTTCTTTTTCTCTGTTTCTCTGAACTTATCATGATCCTTCACTTGCTCCTACCTGCTAGCTTGGCGCTCCAAATTTGTCATTGATTGCAAAAGTCACTGTACAAAAAATAGTTAGGAAGAATGTGGTACAATCAACTTAGTGACTTTCTTCTGAAGAAGGGTTACTTCAATAATGATGATTGTCCATATATATTTATAAACAAGTCCTAAAACATATTATGTATCATCTCAATTTATGTGATGATCTTAATATCATCAGAGCCACAGAGGATATAAAGGAAACGAGTTATTACCTTGTGACGGAGTTTGAGATGAAAGACTTTGGTAAAACCAAGTATTACTTAGGCCTGCAGCTAAAGCTTTTCCCTGAAGGTATCGTAATGCACTAGTCTATCTATACCAAGAAGGTATTGAACAAATTTAATATGGATAAATCTCATCCTTTGAAGACCCTGTAGTAGTTAGATTCCTAGATGCGGATAAAGACCCATTTAGACCGAGAATGGACAATGAGAAAGTTTTGGACCTAAGGTTCCATACTTAAGGACTATAGAAGCACGAATGTACCTTACGAACTGCACCATGCCTAATATTGCATTCATAGTCAACTTGTTTGGTAGACACAGTGTAACTTCAACCAGAAGGCATTGGACTAGCGGTTAGACTCTTCTCAGATACCTCCAAGGGACGCTAGATCTTGACTTGTTTCACCAAAAGGACCAATACTTGACTATGATGGGATATACAGATACTGGCAATACTGGGTTGTATTCCTCTGTGGTGACATAACCATTTCTTAGAAATCATTTAAGCATACCTTGGTAGCTATCTCTACCAACCGATCAGAGATTACAGCACTATATGAAGCCTCACGTGATATATGTCGTTTGCCACTGCTTCCGCAGTCAATCAGGGGAGCTAAAATTGAAAATTGGTGCGTCCGGAGCAAGACCTATAACTCTCGCGGTTGCGCGCAGCAACGCACGTCTCAATTCAAAACTGTTGCCTACGCACGCACGCGCGCACAAAACGTTCAGACGTTTTAGTGCATCCCACGAAGTTAGCAAGTGATCATCTGCATCTTCTTAAAAAAAGCCTCAAGTTTTGTCCAACCTACGCAAATTATTCGCATAAAGATGTGCAGCCAAACTTACGAGCACGATCATTGGGATCTCTCGCTGGACATGCCGTTAGAATGGTGCGATCGACTTCTTAATTCCAGCCTCCTCCATGCTCTCTGCTCAGAGAGCAAACGTGTCATCATGACAGAACAGTCTGCAACAGATTAACAAAATGCCATGAAGCAGTAGCCTCTAAATTAATGCAGTCTCCTGTCTGCGACAAAATGCAGGTTTGACAAAAAAACAAATGTTCAAGCTGGTTCTTATGCTTGACACAACAGTTTAAGTGTTGTTCTTGGGAGGAACACACCGCTAATAATTTACTAGTACAAGTGAAGGAAGTTTTCCATTGCACGCTGGTGCAGCCTTTTTTTTTTTGTTTGACAAACAACAACGCCGGCTGGCCGGCAGCTAGCCTCCGGTTTCGAGAGACACATACTTTCAGACTGGCAGTGGCAGATCCACAGGGCACAGCTATAATCATCGAGACCCGATACTCTGAAATTAGATACGCGAAAATACAGTTTTTACTATTCGGGTTTGCGTAATTATCCCTAATCGAAGCTTGTAAGCAGGACTAGTGCAGTGGAGTGTACATTATACAACTGCTGCTGCTGCAATTGAGCCTTCAAAAAGGGAGGAATCAGATCAATGCAGCAGGGGTCGATCGAGCAGCAGATGGAATGATTCCATCCGTCCTCCCTGTCCATTCCATGGTTCCCTGAACCGGATTAGAGAGCGTTCGGAATAGCGATGACTTTTGATTTTTGTTGAAATTTTACTGTAACTGACTGATTTTTACTGTAGCTGATTTGGCTTATTAGGCATAATTAAATGTAAAAAATATAAAAATAAAAACGGCACGCTAATCTAGAGCGGACAATGCAAAGAAACACGGGAAAAAAACAAAACTAACAAATTTGAAAAAAAAAGAAACCGACAAAACTTGAACAGCTACCAATCGCCGCACAGTGTAAAAAAAGCCTAACGTGATGATCGGCAGCTGAGTTGAGCGCACCCTAAACAAATAGGAGCAGCACCACAGCTTATTATTACTCCTACTTGTGTGTAATAGTACTAGTAGCAGCAGTATAGCGTCACAGGAGTCAACTATGGGAGCTGGCCCTGGCAGTGGCAGGCTACATGCAAGCAAGGTACGGCGGTATTAAACGAGAGCACATCTGAATCTGATGCCTGCCTGCCTAGTTGGCGATGCTATGGCGCTGATGCGATGTGTGTGCTTGCCTTCTCTGAGATGCTGCACGCTGGATCTGCGAGTGTAATTTGTCGAAGATCCATGCATACTCTGAAGTCTGAACAATTGCCAGGAGAAAATGGAAAGCTCTGCCTGAGAGAAAAACATGGTCAGGCAATTCCGGCTTAATTAAGGTTAGCTTTAATCGTCAGCTGCAAGCCTTTTTCTTCGTATTCCATTCGAGCCAGGGCAGTGTTAGATTGTACCTGTAAATGGCTAGTACGTGCCCATACCGATCGGATTCGACAATTGCCTACATCTAACATTGGCCAGCTTGGTATATCAGCAAACGATGCAAAATGCTTAATTAGCAAGTGCAACTTAATTAGGACTAATAATCCAAGTTTGCCAAGTTCTGTACAGAGGTATATTTAATAAAGATTCGATCAGCAATTGCCCTTTTTCTTTCTGTTATCATGGATGTTGTTAATGGGGGCAAACGAAGTTTGTCCCCACCTGAGCCCAATGAAGCATTTGCAGATCCAATCTTGGTCTGTTTCTGTATTTGTTTTCCTGATAATTTGTGTCTACATTCCATGATTTATGTGCTTGATCTTATTTTTAGATGTTCCCGGCCATGCGTTCTTGAGAAAGAGATGCACATTTATATGGCTTGATTAACAAGAAGGCGCCAGAATGTGTGTCTCTAGTTCTTTTGTGTCATATTGCTTCGTTTTTTCATATAACGTCATTGCCTTTCTGTATTCCAAATTATTAGTGTATGTGCAGGAGATTGGCAATCAGAAGAACATAGCTTTCTTTGTGCTGAAAAGGATTATTTTGGGGAAGGTTTTCTCATCTCTGACTTACGAAAATTCGATGTTCTAGCAACAGTTCTATGCATCCAATGATCAATTTCATGAAAAAGGATCAGAAGTGATTTTTTATCTGAAAAAGTGTAAATTTTTATCATGATCCCACTATATATCTTATATGAATTCCCTAAACATATAATCATATATCATCATGCAATCTCCAACCAAGCCAAGTGGTCATGCTACCCAGATCTAATCTCCTCTTCTGTTTTTTCTCTCTCTAATAATTTGCTGAAATAAAGTACCGGATGGATTCCTTGTTTGATCTTGTTTTCTTTTGATTGGATCTCTTGATTTTTGTTATTCTTTTCTGTTTGGACCAGACCTCGCAGACTAAATGACTAATATAAATTTCTGTCCCTTTCTCTATTATAAAAAGTTAATTCCGGGCGTCTTCTGTTGTCTAAACAACTCCAACCTTTTTTCTTGTCTTGTTTTTCTTTCTGTCAAAAGTTTGGTAATTCTTTTCCTAGATTTATTTTTTCTTGATATGCATATATATATATATATATATATATATATATATTAGAATATCTTATAATTAGCACATGAGTATATCTAAGGTGATAAAGGAGTATTTCAAATTCATTTAGGTGGTATATTAGAGGTGGGTGTAATTACACCTGGGTGTAAAAGATGTTTTTCCTATTTTATATATATATATATATATATATATATATATATATATATATATATATATATATATATATATATATATATATATATTTCTTATTAAGTATAGTTCAGACAAATCCGTGGCCTTAAGACCAAACTATCCTATTGATTCAGAAGGATGGAAGCTGGCAGAATCACATTCTGAAATCTAACCACAGTATAGTACTAACTCGTAAAGCACAATCCAATACGGGTATGGTCAGCTTACAGTGTTAGTAGTGTGGTAGTTATGTATGCTAGTTTTTTTGACCCAAGCGTAGAGCATCAGGAGAGCAGACTGTTGCATGTCAGATTTTCAGTTATTCTTACATGTGTTATTGTCGGTTTGTAGGCGAGTACAGTATAGCCACTGTTTGATGTGCATGTGCGAAGAAGACCGGAGAAACATTCTCAGAAGGCACTACTGTTAATTCGCCTGCAATTATGCCTTGTTTTTATGCTGTGTCAAACTGTCAACTGCCCCTCCTGCTTAGTGGCTGCTCCACATTGGCCTGTGGGTTCAAGCGATCTCATAGATTTTTGTAAAATAGTTTAAATACTATTGATATTTGTAGTGAAATACATAAAACTTTAAAGATTTTAAAAAGATTAACACTACAAAGTTTAAGTTCCGACACTGTCACTTTATCTTCATCATGATAGCAACGTAGTAACCAAATAAACCCAACCCAACCGAGCCGGTGGGTGCCCCAGTTGCAACTGGAATTGGGTCGCCACCGACAGGTCCCAGCTCCTCCACGCAACAAATCAATCGGCCAACAAATCGATCGGCCAGACCAGCCCAGCACGGCGTGCCCGCCCGCACCTCACGTGTCCCGTTGCATTCGCTGCCCTTGCCCCTGCCTCCCTCCGGTTGGTTGCTCTCGTTAGCCACGCTAATTAAACCGGCTCCATTTTCTTTGGTGGAAGCGTCGAATTGCCATTTGCCGATCCCAAGAACACCACCATTTCTTCCTTGATTAATCACTACCGCTCTCGTGGATTAGTTTAGTCAAGCTGCTGCTAAGCCCGCGCGAGCGAGGCGAGCTTCATAAAGGCCGTCCTCTCCCGTGTGGCCGTGCCCCGTACTTGCTCTCCAGCTGGAAGCAGAAGCCAAGGGAAAGAAAGGCACGAGAGGGAGGGAGGGAGGCCAAAAAAGCTCTGATTTTTATATCGGGAGGTGTGTAAAGGCTGGGCTTGTCCGGGCTGAGAGTTGGGATCGCCCGCGGCGACGTGGTGAGCTGCTCCTCTTCTGCTCCCTCCCTGCGTGCGTGCGTGCCTGGGTGGGATCGTGGTCTCCTCCCTGGCATTCTCCTTCCTCCTATTAATCGAATTCTCGCTGTGTCTGTGTCGTCGTCCACCTCGGTTCTAGGTGGTATTGTTTGATGAGGAGGTGAGGGGGAGGGGAGGAGCCAAGAACTGGCGGCATTTGGGTTTGGGTGTGGCAATGGCGCCGTGGTGGGGGCGGGAGGTGGCGGGACGCCGGTGGTGGTGAAGATGGAGAGCCCGAACTGGGCCATGTCCGAGGTGGTGGCGCCGGGGTCGCCCGCGGCGGGGGGCAAGGCGGGGCGCGGCAAGAACGCGCGCCAGATCACGTGGGTGCTGATGCTCAAGGCGCACCGCGCCGCGGGGAAGCTCACGGGAGCGGCCTCCGCCGCTCTCTCCGTGGCGGCGGCCGCGCGGAGGAGGGTGGCGGCGGGGCGGACCGACTCCGACGCGCTATCGCCGGGGGAGAGCCCCGTGCTGCGCATCAGGTTCTACGGCTGCCTCCGCGCCTTCCTCCTCCTGTCCATGCTCCTCCTCGGCGTCGACGTCGCCGCTCACGTCCAGGGATGGCACCTCGCCGCCGTCCTCCCCGACCTGCTCGCCGTCGAGGGGCTCTTCGCCGCCGGTTACGCGTCCTGGGTGCGCGTTCGCCTCGAGTACCTCGCGCCGGTGCTGCAGTTCCTGGCCAACTCGTGCGTCGTGCTCTTCCTGATCCAGAGCGTCGACCGCCTCATCTTGTGCTTCGGCTGCCTATGGATCAAGCTCAAGGGAATCAAGCCCGTGCCTAAGACCAGCGGCGGCAAGGGGTCGGACGACGTGGAGGTCGGCGCCGAGGAGTTCCCCATGGTGCTCGTGCAGATTCCAATGTGCAACGAGAAGGAGGTGAGCTGTAAAACCAAATAAAATTCCAATTCTTTGCCTAATTTTCTGTGCTGGCATGTGCTCAAGGTCGCATTTTGGGATTGGGCGTTGAGTGCCCTGGCCGCATTGGTGGCTGCAGAGATCGAAAGATTCGGTTTTTGAGCTGCAATTTTGGGGGGTGGGGGGGGGGGGGGGGTGACTCAACAGGTGGATAGGGATCAGAGGTTAGTTGCGATTGGGGTATCTTGGCTGTAGTGCCACTCACACACAATATAGGACTCTTATCATTTTGGGATTGGAGGGATGCTTACAAGTTGGAATGAAACGGTTTCGGTTTTTGACCACAACTCCACAAGTAGATGGTTACTACATTCTGGGTGGTGGGTAAAGGTTCGATTTTGGGATTGGAGTATTTGGATTAACAAAAGATCAATTTTTTTGGGATGGGGGCTTAAGTGTTTATAAAAGCACACTTATGTCTGCCTAATTTTGCACCCTTTTTATCCCCAAAACTCATTTAGACGCCACTGTCAATTCATTAAGAAAGGTGAAAAACGTTCACTGAAAATTATCAAATAGGAGTATCAGATGTTGATTATATCTTGTAAGGAAGTGGAACGCTGCTAAAATGGAGGATGGTGTTATACTACATTAGTCTAGTTTCTTTAGTGATGTTGTTTGATGTTTCACTAAATTATTGCTTCAGTAGAGGGTAAGATAAGCTTCATTTTAAACAATCCTGAATCAGGGAAATTTTGACTAATCTGTGCAATTATTTCGAAACTTGAATCAAATTTAGCTCGTTCCTTTGATTTATATGTTTGCAGGTGTACCAGCAGTCCATTGGTGCTGTTTGCAATCTGGACTGGCCAAGGTCGAACTTCTTGGTGCAGGTGCTGGATGATTCTGATGATGCTGCCACTTCAGCTCTTATCAAGGAGGAGGTGGAGAAATGGCAACGGGAGGGTGTCCGCATATTGTACAGACACCGGGTGATCCGTGACGGCTACAAGGCTGGAAATCTCAAGTCAGCCATGAACTGCAGCTACGTGAAAGATTATGAGTTTGTTGTTATCTTTGATGCTGATTTCCAACCACAAGCAGACTTCCTGAGGCGAGCTGTGCCCCATTTCAAGGTATAGCTGAAAAGTGAAACATTTATAATGCTGTGTACATTCTTATCTAAGGATGAGTCCATGATGCATGTTGGACTTCCAGGGCAATGAGGATGTCGGATTAGTTCAGGCAAGGTGGTCTTTTGTAAACAAGGATGAGAACTTGCTAACTAGACTGCAAAACATAAATCTGTGCTTCCACTTTGAGGTGGAGCAGCAGGTTAATGGGGTGTTCCTCAATTTCTTTGGGTTCAACGGAACCGCAGGTGTGTGGAGAATTAAAGCACTTGAGGACTCCGGAGGATGGATGGAGAGAACAACAGTGGAGGACATGGATATTGCTGTCCGAGCACATCTCAAGGGATGGAAGTTTCTGTTTCTTAACGATGTTGAGGTACATGAATAAATTTCGATATGGTTTATGACTGTTCTATATTGTATTCAAACTTGTAATGACAATTCAAGTTGTGGTACATGATTATCCCTTTCAGTGCCAGTGTGAACTGCCAGAGTCATATGAAGCATACAGAAAGCAGCAGCATCGATGGCATTCCGGTCCCATGCAATTGTTTAGACTCTGCTTTGTGGACATTATCAAATCAAAGGTATGGAGTTCTTCTTAAAGGCATGTTCCAAGAGCTGAGTTGGTCAGTATTATATAAATCATGCCACTTAAAGTTTAGTTCTCTTGTAAGGATCCCTTTCTCACATGATTTAGGTTCATCCTTTCTTGCTGTTGAGAAGATTCTAGCTGTATTCAATAGGATAATTTGGCACAATGAATTTGTTTGACAGTGAGCATCAGCGGGATGCATACTTTAAAAGGTTGATTATTTTGCCAAGAAGCACCAGTAGGATGCATATTTACAAGGTTTCATGAGCAAATTATACAGTTATATAGTTTGTTCTGCTTTAAGTTTAGTCAATTAAAAGTATTGAGCATACAATGCGGTACCGAACTACTAATTATTGGGTCACTAAGAAAATTGACCTCTAGAGACTGAATAAGTTCCTTTCGTGGCTTGACCCTTCCTTGATGCCATCCTGATCCTTCACAATTTAGGACACTTAGGGTTTGAATTATGCTGCAGAAGGGAAAAAAGATCTTATTTAGGGCATTCTTTCATATGCAACTGCCTATTGTTTCTTGGTTCTATTTTTGTTATAAAATTGGATTTTCAATTTGACTTATGTTGGTTTAATAAATTCCACTCTTTTTGAGGCTCAACATTTACGTATTGCCTGCTCATATTTTGAACATTGTAATGAAGTTTATTTGGTCAAATATCTCATACAGTCAAACTTAAGATAAATCATATCAGTCTGCAAATAAACTGGTCATCTGTGAATCGTTGATACTGTAGGGTAAATACAATTGTATGAAAGCGCAAAAGGAATTACTTTGAAATTTAAAGCCAACCAGTAACAGTTCAAGCAGTTACCAGTGTCTACATTTGTTTGGTCTGTGGGAAACTGTTGGAAGAACCTTTGTGCAATTTGTAGCAAGACAAATATATTTGCTCTCTGTTATTTCCTATTTAACACTTGATCAGCATGTTTTCTTTTCAGATTTTCGTGCTAAAATTTTATGGATCATTGGACTGGGGCTGACATTACTTACCTCTTCTGCAGATTGGATTTTGGAAGAAGTTCAACCTCATATTCCTTTTCTTTCTCCTCCGCAAACTCATCTTACCCTTCTATTCCTTCACTCTTTTCTGCATCATCCTTCCCATGACAATGTTTGTTCCTGAAGCTGAGCTCCCTGCTTGGGTTGTATGCTACATTCCAGCAACCATGTCCTTACTGAACATCCTCCCAGCCCCAAAATCCTTTCCATTTATTGTTCCCTACCTTCTGTTCGAGAATACCATGTCAGTGACCAAATTCAACGCCATGATTTCTGGCTTGTTCCAGCTCGGGAGTACCTATGAGTGGGTTGTCACCAAGAAATCAGGCCGTTCTTCTGAGGGTGATCTTGTTGCCCTTGTCGACAAGCAATCTAAGCAACAGAGAGTAGGGTCTGCTCCCAATCTTGACTCCCTAGCAAAGGAGTCCCGTCCTAAAAAGGATTCCAAAAAGAAGAAACACAATAGGATATACAGGAAGGAACTAGCACTCTCCTTCCTTCTCTTGACAGCAGCGGCTCGCAGCTTGCTTTCGGTGCAGGGCATACATTTCTACTTCCTTCTGTTCCAAGGGGTCTCATTCTTGGTTGTTGGTCTCGATCTAATTGGCGAGCAAGTCGAGTGATAGAATACAAGGAGTATAATGGATTTCTTTTTTCTTTGAAGGGGAATATGCCACATAGAGCGCTTCTGGTAAAGGGAAGAATGATACATGGTTTGATGCATACACGAGACGCTCTGATCCCCCTTATAGGGGGTTAAAGTTCATCAGAGACACTGAAATGCTGAGGTGTAGATATATGGCTTGGGGCTCGGCCTGTGAGATAGTCTTCGAGGTCTCATTCTTTTGTAAGAATCTTCAGTGGTTAGATGGGTTCTTTTTGCTTACTTGACAGTTTACCTTCAAATGGAGATACTATTGTCATCAGTAATGTACTTTGGCCCATTACTACGAATGCATACTGTGATACTTGTTCTATAGTGCACTTTTAGATAGAGGATAGCATGAGAACCCAGCAAAGGAAAAAATGCTTTGCATTGGTGCATGAAGAGTTGGGCCTGTATTTTGTGAATGCAAGGTTGCAAGTATCCTTCCTGGGAGGAATATTACGTGCCTGTCATACGCATGAAAGCTGTATGACTCAGCTTTTTTTAGAAAGACTCAGTTACTAATTGTCTTTGTAATCTGGCATTCAGAGTCGACGTACTGTTTGATTTGTGTCGTTGTCCTTGAAAAGGACAACTAGGCCTAAGTACCGGGGCTTTGTCCCTTGCATTTGCAACAGTCCATGTGGATGCAAATAGAAAATATTTAGTGTGACTGTCCCGCGTGTTGATGTTGATATGTGCTCGTCTTCAACTTGCAGTTTAATATGCTACTTCGATGGAGTAGTTTGCAAATGAAAAATAAATCGATCCACTGGATTTTATTACTAGCAAAATTTAATTTGTATGGGCCAGCCTTGTTCATGTTTCTTGCCGTCGTTTCGGTGGCACTGCTGGACACTGCGTCTTCTCCGGTGACTGGGCCTCCTCCTCTATGGCCTCCGTCCTCCGGCCACCGGTCTCCCAGCCTACCCCGTCACCAGCGCCGCCCTCCTCCATTGGACCTGATGTTGCTGTATCAACCACGACGTCGCACGGCCGAGGATAGCCACTGTGGCTCTCGCTGACCTTGGCCGTCATACTCGCCCTCTACTCAGCTTCTGTGTTTCCTCTATATCACCCTACTGCTACTGGGCTCGCCCGTTGTCCGGCTAGGCCTCCCTTGGTCACTGC
This sequence comes from Melocanna baccifera, assembly GCA_036346265.1. Lineage (NCBI taxonomy): Eukaryota > Viridiplantae > Streptophyta > Magnoliopsida > Poales > Poaceae > Melocanna > Melocanna baccifera. The sequence continues at coordinate 36,495,473 of CM070676.1, read as the reverse complement.
TTTTATTTAGCATATTATGATTACATGAAGGCGTACTAAATAAAAAGAACAACACATATACCTGAAATATGTATGAATCAATTGTTGTGCTATTCTCGTTTTATACAAACCAATTAGTACAACAACAGTCATAAGATTCATAAGATGTATATATTGCAATATGGTCTTTCACATCATTCTCCCTCTCATAAGAAAAGGTCATCATCAATTTACTTCGACAAGTCATTAATGGCCAAAATAAGATTAAATTGTTCAAATATGTGGAAGAAAATTTTAGTGCTTCCATATTTCAACTGCGCTACTCTAATTATTTGTAGGTAATTGTACATCAAAAAAATGAACAAGTAGGCATATGAAATCTTTCTAAACAGCAAGCATTACTGTTGAAACGTATCTCATTGTGATCATGACATAGCACAAAAAATTGTTTATCCAAAACATGTAATTTTAATTCAACAAGCTTATCACATATAATGCATATTTGATAAACATAGAACTTATACACCACAATATCCTATTAAATTAAACTTAAATATGTAGATATAAGTCCTAATTTGTGATTTTAAACATGAAATTTTAGCAAGGTTCTCAATCACACTAGATAACTCTTTGTGATAATCGAACACAATATAGTATAAAGAATTATAAAGATATATTCTAGTAAGAACTTCCTTATGAGTAATCGGTTCTACATTATGTAAATTGAACAAACAAATTTCAGGACACATAATTTCTAGTTGAATACATGAGTTCTTACAATTACTCACTATTTCACAATTAAATTTAGTACTATGGTTATTACCTTTATTGATTTCCTCAGTTGATGTAGGTGTTGTAGTTATCAAACCTTCATCATGTAACCATGGGACAACAAGTACTTCATCTTCAAACGTGATTATCTCCTCATCGTTTATCTTCAATGATGCCGGTTGTTGAACATTCGACTCATCTTCTTTAATGTTAACCTACACAATGTGAGAAATAACACTGAAAGTAGACAATAAGTTGTTGGTATAAAAAATAACCTCACTTTTTCTATCATCTACTTCTCTATTTTTTTTTGGTGTATATCTCCTACTCTCAATTTGGATACTCTTAACCTTACGTATGGTGGAATCACATATCTCACTCTTTGTAATACTCTCACTTAATTTGGCTATGTGACTCTCATTCTCACATAGGTTTTGATACATCTCAAGTGTTGTTTGTAGCATTGGGGTAGCGCTACATGTCTTCTTGATCGAAGGAAAAGTCTCATGCTTAGTTATCTTCTTATGTGTCACACTAGTGGAGGCATAAGAACGGAAAGGTTAGCTCACATGGAACTGTGGTGCATGACTCTCCTTAATTCTCTTCTCTGCCTTAATAGTACAATTCACAAGATCATACACACTAACAAAATATTTATGTGAAAGTGCAGCAGCGATCTTAGAATTCAAGTCTTCTTTGAAGTATGCCTTCTCACTTAATAAACTAGTGACACCAACACAACACAATACACTTTGCATCTCAAAATAGTAATCTTGAACAATATTACTCTCTTATGTGATGCTCTCCACATGATAAAGCAATTTCAATGCATAACAATATGGTACAAACTTGCTCCTCTTGAAACTCATGAATGCTTTCAAATCTGATCAAGATTTAGTGAACTGTTTTTCAAATAATTGTTGTCACCAACTATAAACATAGTCTTCAAACTCACTAGTGGCTCGCATTATCTCTTGGAAGTGGAAAGCTTCTGAAATCTAAGCACTTTTACCATTTGCCATTTCCACTCAAAATACTCATCTAGATCATTATTGCCATAGAAAAGAAATTCCACCAAATTGTAACCTGTCATGTTTAGTTGTAGAAACGAAACTATGCACATGGAATCTTGTGGAAATCATTCAATCTCACCATTTTCTCTTCTAAGCAAAGTTTTTACCTTTTCTGAAGTGATTTGAGACCAAAAACTTACACTTGATAGTAGTTATAACTAGCGATATGATGATCAAGCGATTTTAAGAGTATTCGTAATTGCGCAATAATGGTTGTTTAGTGGAGCTTGGTATGAAGGTGTATAACCTAAGCAATCTGAAATTATTGATGTTGTAAAGTTAAATAATAATGCAAGCTAGAATACTTTGTATAAGTGCTAATCCAATAGATTTAAGTGAAATATATGAATGCATACACAAGATCAATGTGACTCAATGCAAACAAAAGAATAAACTAAATAGAGGCAATTTAAAATTGAGGATTAAATAGCTTGTTTTGCACCGAATACTAGGAGAGATACTAGTCGATTGCACAAATATGAATTATAAGGGCACAAGATTGCTCAAAGAAATTAAATACATAATCTAAAATTTTTGGACTAAGGTTCACTAACCAAGTTTCGGCCAACACTCTTATTTCTTTTTTTAGTACGCATTCATGGCTCTTTTCTGTATGCGGTGCCTTTTCTTTCCGTTTTCTTGTGTTCGGCCAATACTTAGGTTTTTGCTCACCTTTTGTGTCGCAAGTCTCACCAAAAAAATAAGCAAGTGTTAATTAACTCTAGAACAGTTCCTATGTGCAATTCCAACAGCTAGTGTTAGAGGCCGTTTGGTTGGGCTGAAATTTGGTGGCTTATGGTTGAAATTGCACTGTAGCTGGCTAAAATTACATTGTAGCTGACGGTGGCTTATTTGGTGTAATTAATTTTAAGAATCTAAACATGAAAAAAAAATATTAGCTCATCACGTATAATACAAACGAATATGAAAAAAAAACCGGTAAAAAAGCTGAAAAAAATACTAAAAAGTTAGAAAAAAATAAAAATTATAAATAGTAAAAAAAAAGGTAGAAACGAGAACCTCTGGTCCAAATGAACAGGCCTTTAAAAGATGAGTAGGAATTTAAGTGAAGCTTAAGGGCCTGTTTGGTAGAACTCCAGATTCTCATTTTTCAGCTTCTGCTCCAGATTCTGTAAGAATCCACTTCTCTGAGAATCTGGAGCTACCTCTGAAAAGCGTTTGGCTAGTGGTTTGGCTCCAGATTCATAAAAGAGAAGATTTGAGTAAAATAGACCATATTACCCTTAGTTATAACCCTTTTATTTATCTATTGTTATGTTGTATACTGCAGTGTTGTAGTCGAGGGAAATGACGTTTGAATGTCATATTTTCTTTATATGACAGTAATGATATGCAATGTATGTTATAGTTTATTCGCTATTATGTCTGTGAAAATCGAAATTATACTTAGCAGAGGCCAAATTTCATACAAAATTTAATGATATAAACCTAACTGAAATTGTATTCGTACTTAAGTTTTTTAAAAAATTATATTCGTACTCGTTTTATAGATTTAAGACATCATAAAGCACGATATGCATAGGGAGATCTGATGGTTATATTCAGACGATATGCATCAATCATCATCATCCTATTCAGACAAAGTTATCATATAAACAGAAACATCTGTATACGCTAGCTTGGCACTGAAGAGAAAAAATATATATATTTGAGAATAAGCTCGATGATATGTTCCATCGTCCAAGTTCAGAAAATGGTGGCAAAACAAAAACACCATCTGGAACATACTAGCCAATTAAATTGCTCGGTATGAAATAATGATATAGAGGACATCTGGACTAAAAAATGCATCAAGAGTTCATACAAAAATCATGACTGGGACTTCAGTTTTTGTTTCCAATTGTCATCTTTGCATCGCCGCTGATCAGCAATCATTGACTCAAAAACATCTAGGAGATCATCCAATCCCTTCGCATCCTCTCCAAGTTTCCTTCTCTGTATAAGCAATAGAGCACTTATCCATGTTTTTCATAGTCCAACCTGGAAGTGATTGCTGCTCCAATAAAAGGAAACAAATGAAACAAAACCAAAAGCTTGATCAACGTGCTCTCTTTGACCAAGAGCTGAACATGTTAATAATGAATCCATAAGAAAAATAACACCTGGAAGAACAAGTACTGTGCAGATAAATTATTGAGCATCATATATTTCTTTGTCCCTAAATGATGAGGTACTACATTTGATGCGTGCTCAAATGAAAAATTCAGAAATCTGAGCACAAGCAGTGAAAATTCATCATACATGCATACAAGCAGTGAAAATTCATCATACATGCATACAACCATCATACATACAAAGAAAACTTTCATAAATTAGTAACTAGCAGAAGAGTTTGATGTAGCAGACATATGTCCATACTTGGAGGCCTGTGTGGTGGTTCTGGAGCAATACGGCAATTTCTGTTGCTGAGCCTCCTTCAGTATCTGCTCAATATCTGTTCACAGATCATGCAAAAGAGTTAAGCAAGGCTACATAGTTGCAACCAACAAACATTCAGCATCACAACAAATGCAACACCAGACACTAGCCATTAGCCATGCAGCATCACAACAAAAATTCAGCATATTCAAAAAATTAAGCATATTCACCAGGAGGAAGAGGCCGAGGAGGAGGGGGACGGGGCGGCGTCGGGGCGGCCAAGGAGGGAGGGGAAGGGGCGGCGTCGGGCGGCCGAGGAGGGAGGGACGGGGCGGCGTCGGGGCGGCCGAGGAGGGAGGGGAAGGGGGACGGCGTCGGGGCGGCAAGGAGGGAGGGGAAGGGGAGGAAAGAGGGGAGGTGGCGGCGCGAGAGGGGGAGGGGAAGGGGGAGGCGGCGGCGCGAGAGGGGGAGGCGGAGGCGCGGGAGGGGGAGGGGAAGGGGGAGGCGGCGCGCGAGAGGGGAGGCGGAGGCGCGGGAGGGAGGAGGAGGGGAGGTGGCGGCGCGGGAGGGAAGGGAAGGGGAGGCGGCGGCGAGAGGAGGGAGGGGAAGGGGCGGCGGCGCGCGATGCGGGGCGAGGGTGCTCGGTGGGAGGACGAGCGCTCGGGTGGGGCGACGCTCGGGTGCAGGTGGGATTGATTTTTATACCAGTGGCATTTTGCGGGTAAATATTATGAACTTCAATGGGTAAGTTGGTTTTAGGGATCATAGCTCCCCACGAGAATCCACCAAAAGGTTGCTTCTCCTCTCTAGTTCATTTTGGAGAGTGCTTCTCGCGAGAAGCAGAATCTCATCATTTTGAGAATCGGGGTGTTTGGTACAGCTCCCTAAGAATCTGAGAAGCTGAGAGCAGGAGCTGTACCAAACATGCCCTAAATTGAACAATGTGTTTGGTTTTTCTAGGGATGCGTGAGCTGCTGAAACCCCAAGCAAACTGAAGCACTCAACCAAAATTTGGGGAGTAGGGCAGTCGGTTACAGCACTCCGAATTGAGTTGCTAGTATTTTGATTCTGAACCCACGTGACGATTCTTCTTTGGTTCGGCCTACCCCAAACCAGCACGGATGGGTAGATGGCGCAATGCATAAGGTGAGAATGATTTTTTTTGGGGGGGGGCCTAGTTTTGCAGAGTTCAAAATCAAAAAATTTTAGGGTTTTAGATTGGACATAACGACGAAGCTACACAAAAGAAACACTAAGATCAGTACTAAATAAAAATTCTAATGGATTGAAACCTAACAAAAATCACAAAAATAACATATTGAAACTAGAGTTTGGAATTTTTGTGTTGCAATTTTTGGTTTATAGAGTCTAGGTATAAATAATAGCAAAGAAAGATTAATCTAAACTAGAGATTAATCTAACCAAGTCAACCGTGCTCTTATATCAAGATGATATGGGGTCGTCCGATCTTCTCGATGTAGGATCAATGTACTCACGTGTAGCCTCTTAAATCGTAGTGATCTTTCGTTACCAATACAAGAACAAACACTCTTTAATTCGTGAGAACACACACGTCCAGCTTCACGACCACCAAGCAAAATCTTATCGTGCTATCAATTTCTAGCAAAAAGGTTGAACGATCCTGGCTATCTAAGTACCCTCAATTACCCTTAAAATGGTTCGGCCATCATGATGCTGTTTAATATATTATCAAAGATGATCTAGCGTTACCAAGAGGTACGGTGGTATTTATGGTGCCTTCTCCCTGACTCCCACGCACAAAACAATGGCCGAGGCCGGCTCACGTCCTGCTCGGCCCAAGAGACCCGAACACAATCTTCTTAACAACAGCGAAAGATTTCCCTCTTGCGGCCTCTCTTATGTCGAAGTTCTGCTCCTTGCGCTCTCCCGAATGCACGCGCTGTCTTTCCACCGTGAGTGAACAGTGTTCCTGTTGTAAATAATACAGTTCTAGCAAATATTGAGGATTAATTTCAGCATAATTACCATTAATGAAGACATGATCACAACAGCACTCTAATGACTTAAATAAAATATACATATGTAAATAATTTAAAGTCATTCTAGCATAATACTATGCCCAACATATACACTATGTGTATGACCATAATCAGCATAAAGCTAAGATTTACATTGTTGTTTGTTGCTCTCAGAAGGCTAGTTGCACAAGATTTAATCTTGGCCATTATAGCAATGACAAATATGTAACCTTAATTATATATGACATCTTATAAATTAGATCTTGAGTTTAAATCAAATATTGCTATTAAAAGAAACTACCTGATCATCTTTACTATTATAAAAGAAGGAGTTGGTGGTTGCCGAAGCCTCCTTTTGATTTTAGCCATTCGATCTGATAAATAAAATTCGAACCGTCCACCCCTCTCCCTCCTCCGCCGCCCTCGCCTCCTCCCCTCCCTCCGCCCTCACCGCCTCCGCAAATCCACTCCCACTCCCTCCGTCCCTCACGCCTCCCACCCGCCGGCCGCCTCTGCCCCGATCCGCCGCTCGTGGCCCCTCCTCCCGCGCGGCGGCCTCCCGCCTCCTCCTCCCACTCGCCGCCGCCTCGGCCTCCTCTCCTCCCACCCGGCCGCCGCTGCCCAGATTGCGCTCGCGGCCCTCCTCGCCCCGCGCGGTCGCCTCCGCCTCCTCTCCTCCCACTCGCGGCCCGCCTCCGGCCCTCCTCTCCTCCCACCCGCCGCCGCCTCGCCCGAGATCCGCCGCTCGCAGCCCCTCCTCTCCACCCACTGGTCACCGCCCATCCACCTCCCCACCGCCCCGAAGGCCCTCTCCGGCTACCCCTCCTCCCCGCGGATCCTCCTCCCCCATCGCGCCGGAGTCCTCTGCGCCTTCCTCACAACCGCCGACCCCGCCGATCTCTGCCTCTCCGTCGCCACCGCTGCCCCGCCCTCCCCGACTCAAGGCGACCACACCGACCTTCGGCTCTCTCTCGCCACCGCCACTCCTGCCCTCCCCGACTCATCGCTCCCGTGCTGCCCGACTCCTCTTCTCCCTCCTCCCAACCCGGTGTGTGGCTTCCCGAGTGGAGCAGCTCTCCGGCCATCTCCCGCATCCTCAAGGACTTCGACACCATCGCACGCACCAACCCCAGTGCTTCCTCTCCCCTTCCGATTGCTACCTCAAGTGAAGTCTAGGGTTTCGGACTTGGGCGCGACACCCCCTTACAGTGCTACTGTCACGCAAGCCTAGGAGGAGAGAGCTAGGGAAGAAGAAGAAGCTAGAAGCCTCGGATTGATGCCTCGCGTCGGCTTATCGGGGTCACTGAGCTCTCGCTGGAGGAGGTGAACATGTACATCGAGCTTCCCAAGGGCGTGCCCACCAAGCTCTTCCACTGCGCCATCCAGGCCGGCCACATCGAGGTCGGCATCCGTGGCAATCCGTCCTACCTCAACGTCAGTCGGTGGTTTCCACTCTCTTCCAATTCGATTCCACTCGAGCTCATGCTAAAAGGTTGATATTTTCTTGGATTTTGTTTGTGTGTTTAGGGGATTTGATTTTTTGGGTTGTTTTGCAGCACGATCTGACGCACCCTGTGAAGGCCGATTCCTCGTTCTGGACGATAGGTATGGTTCGGTTCTCTCACCCCCTGCAATTATTGGTCTTAGAATTGTTCCATTTTATGCGAGTGGTGTGGAATTTCTGTGGAATACTGTGGCCTAGACTATGGACTAATTTATATGTATATCTCTTTGTGGTGTCAATGCGTTATCTGATTGTGTGTAATCTGTAGATTATATGTTGGTAGCTTGGCTTGTTTGACTTTTTGGAGAGATACATTTTTCTGTACTCATAGCAGCATTGCTTTATTGTTTGATTCATAGATTCATCTCTGGGATTTCTGACATCGTATGCGTGTTCTTGAAATTGTTATGTGCAGTTTTATTCATCTCAGTAAATCTGTTTGCCCTTAAAATTTATTAAATTCATGTGGTGCTTTACTAATTCGATGTAGTGGGTAGTTGATGACTGCAAGTGCTCTTACTTTGGGTAATACAGATCCGATCCCTTTGTCTTTGAGTTTGCTTTGCTGCCAACTATTGGGTATCAATGGCTGTTTCAGTTTTTATTCGGGTTAGCGCAGAACTAGAAATCGGAAGTAGCTTATTTGTGCAACCCTTCAATGAGCTTTACCGGATTTCGTTTGCCTGTGCTGCGGCCAACCTATGGGCATAGGAAAACATTATTTTCTCCAAGTCAATTTATAGAATATCTGAATGTGGGGAAGGCATGCTACATTTGAGAGTCAAGACACTCTTATGAAATGGCCACTGATTTGTGAGTTGGTCATAGTATAAGATTGATTGATTTGATTCATAAGGATATGCTAGCAAGGACGAGCAGTCGCTCATACAAGTTGTAGCATTTGGGAGATTTCTATATTCTGACATTTATGTCATTAGCACCTTTTGTTGTATAATTTTTTAACATGGACAATGAATTTTGCTGCAGACAAGGGGAAAATATGGTCATCTCCAATACAAGGGCAATGTAGCTTATTATGCTGTAGACCAAGAACAAAAACGGCTTATGCTGCAAAGGTTTCAAGAAGAGGTATAACCAATTTATTGTATAGTTCCCTTGCTGATTGCTGTGCATTCATTTTTCTTTGTACTCATCACGCTTCACTTCTGGAACATATTAGTTTGAACAGTTATTTTCTCAATTATGCATGCCTATTTGTAGTATGTGATATGAAGCAGTACCTGATGTCAATTGGATCATAGTTGGTATGATCATGCTAAGTCGATCTGACAATGATCGAAAGAACTCATTTGACAAGCTTTGCTTTGTTATTCGAATTACATCCTATGTGAAACCATATTAATGTGTCACTTTCAAGATAACTATAGTGCATATATGAGGTGATTAAGTTAGAGTAGGATAATCTGATTATCCAAATATCACCCAACATGTAGCAATGTTGTTCAGGGTCTTGGAATTCGGACCCTAACCAGTTTTGCTAGGAACATGTCCAAAACCAAAGCTAGATAGGTCTTTAGGATGCATGATTCACTTGGCAATAGAGAGTTTGAACTGAAAATGGTTACTAGCAGGTAACCAGCTGAAGTTGGACGATGCTTAGCCGAGTTTAGAGTTTAACTCTTGAGAATAGGAACATGTTTTTTTAATCTCTAATGTTGTGTATACTGAATACCGATTCCTCATCTCTTCCCTAGCTAATGTAATAGTAAGGTTCTGCAGGGGCAAGATGTTGCTTTTGAGCCTGCAAAACTTCTGTGGCTGATCCAGAGGGACTTTCTCCGTAAGTTGCTTCTTCTATTACATAGGGCTATTTTTGTTTGGATAATGAAATATATCTTTTGGCATGTATCAAATATGAGATGATAGGATTACCTACACATATGTGTACGCACGTGATTCATGGCATGATTTATCTTGCTTGTAACATGAATTTTTATGCTATTTAAAATTTAAGCTTAAACTATTTTTCCACGACGGATTCATAGCGAAAAATTTGAGTCCCATGAACAATTAACTCATAGATGTAGGGAAAGTTTTATATTAAAAAATGGATGTAGGGAAACTCATATTAGTTTGTTTGAGACTTTAGAATTTGCGTTATCAATTATTTAAGATCCGTTGCAACGCACGGGCACTTGACTAGTCAAATATAACTTGCTAGACACCATAAAAGACCACAATAATCAATCTACCATTCAATTGACATGAACAATATTGATTATAATATCGAATTCATTAAGAACTACTGCTCAACCTCCCATATAAAAAGAGCACTGTAGCTAACGAGACCCATAAAATAATGTACTCTCTAATCCCATATAGTTTGCTATCCTAGAGCCTAGTTCACATGATCTCCGATCTTCTAGGATTGGTTGTCACTAATATGAGCCTTTACACGGTTATTAGTCCCATTCCCATTGATGCTACAAGGATGGTCTTCCGCGCCAATCATTTGGTGAAAGGATCTGCCAAGTTTCTTTCAGACTAGATGTATTCTACAGAAATAACACTCATCTCTCTGGTATGCCTTATCGATTTAAGTCATCTCTTTATATATTGTGAGGATTTCATATTGTCCTTCCTACTTTTTACCTTAACTAGAATAGTTTAGTTATCGCAATAGGCTAATATAGCTAGAATTGCCTTTTCCAGAACAGGTAGATTAGAAAGGAGTTCTCTAATCTATTCTGCCTCTACAGCCACTAAATCAAGTGTTACTAACTCAGCCTCTATGGTAGACTATGTAAGGATAGTTTATTTAGAAGACTTTCATGAAACAACCCCACCTGGTAGAGTGAATACATAACCACTCGTAGTCTTCATATCATCCGAGTCACTGATCCAATTAGAGTCATTGAATCCTTCCAAGACTGTCAGATGACTATAATAGTGTATTCCCAAGTTTGTGGTCCCTTTGAAGTATCTGAGTACCCTCTCTAGTGCTATCCAATACTTATCTCCTGGATTGGCAGTATAATGACTCAATCTGCTTACAACATATGAGATATCCAGCCTTGTTGCACTAGTTGGATACACCAAGAATCCAATTATTTAAAAATATTTAAGCGGGTCTTTTCCATATCTAGTATTTTTATGCAGCTTAACATTTGGATCATAGAGTTTGACTACTGGCTTATAGTCCATGAATCCAAATCTAGTTAAGACTTTGACCACATAATGGGATTGAGAAAGAATAATCCCATTCTTACCCTTTATTAGCTTGATATTTAAGATAGCATCAACTTCATCTAAATTTTTTATATCAAAATTCTGGAAGAGAAAAGACTTTATTCTATTGATTATATCCATATTGGTCTCAAAAAGTAATATGTCATCTACGTATAGATAGAGAATGACACCTTCGAGCCCACTAAATCGATAGTAGACATATTTATTTGTTTTGTTTACACAAAAGCCGACCAAGGTCATAGTACTATCAAATTTCTTATGCCATTGCTTAGGAGCTTACTTTAGGTCATACAAGTATTTAATTCATCGACATACATTCTGTTGTGTTGCGAGGGCATTTTGATAATTTCTCAATTGATAAAAGAAAAGAAAAAAAGAGAAAGGGCCCACCTGTCGATGGGCCGGCCCAAAGGGATAAGGGCGAGGAGACCTAGTCTCCTCCCCAGGTGGCACCGCATCTGGATCTGGACTTGGTCCCAGCTACTCTTTAGCTGGCAATATGGGTGGCGAGTGGGGAGACAACGATTGGAGAGACGGCGGCGGATGCGCGGGCTGGCCCGGGCTCCTCAGAGCTAGCCGCTCGCAACCACTACGCTACAGCCCCCTACCTCCTCTATTTAAAGCCGCCACATCTTCCTTCGTGGGTATCTCTCTTTCGATCCAGAATCTGCTCTTTGGTTTTCTTCTTTTTTGGTCTTCGTGTTAGGGGAGATTTGGGCTTCTGAGCCATCTCCTCTTGGAGCTTTCTTCAGTTCCCATGTGTGCCCTATCCTCCGGTGGAGTGTGAGGGGAAATCTGAAGGAGAAGGCTTGACCCGAGGAAGGAAGAAGGCCATGACTGTCCTCAGTTGTTCTTGAGTGCATTTGGCTAGTGCACTTGGTGGTCTTGTGTGGTATCATCTTGACCACCGATTTCGAGCTTTGGAGGTCTAAAGTTTGGAGTGTGGCATTGTATCTCTGTTCACCATCGTCTCCTTGCGCGGCAAAGCGAGGTGCTTGATTTTCTGGGACAACACTCTGTGCGTGCCTTGCTTCGTGAGGTTTCATCTCAGTGATTTCGAGTATCATATGTACCGTGAGTTTTTTAGCTACTTACCCTTTGCAATTTTGTGATCCTGTTATATATCTGTGAGCCATCACTATTCAAAAATTGCAAAAGGACTCTGTGGGCTAACTATTCGATGATGAATGAAATTATCACTGAATATATATATGACTTTTAGTTTAGACAAATCTTGAGTTGTTAGACTACTTGTTACATTCATGCTCTGAATAGGTAAATCATCCTGTGATACTTGTTACCATCTGTAGCATCTATTTTCGGTTGGTTGTAATCAATTTTCATTCTTTGTAGTTGATATCTGATTTTTAGTTTCAATCTGTAAGTTCATGTCTTTGAATGATATTTTGATGATGATGCTTTCTTGATATATTACAGGTAGACTTGGTGATTTATTTTAAGATAGCAAGTATTTGTTGAGCTCAAGATCTGATCTAAAACTATCATATACACTTGATTTTATATGGAATGCACTGCGGAGACGGCCAAGATCAAATCTTGTGCAACTAGCATTCTGAGAGCAATATAACATGATATATATGTTAGGCGTATGGTTCAATGACTTAAAAGGTTCATATGTTTATATGTTGGTTAAGTAATTTATATCCCTTTTATATCATGCTTATGTTTTTATTGTTTGTGTTGAAATTAAAATTAAATATATGCTTATACCATATTATTTACAACATTTTCTTCTCTTGCTCTTCAACCACAAAATCATTGGGTTGTTGCATATAAATCTCCTCATCCAACTCTCCATTTAAGAAAGTGGTCTTTACATGTATTTGATGTACTTTGAGCTTATATATGGTAGCTAGTGCTAAAAGTATCCGAATTGTGAATAAACGAGCCACAGGAGAGTGTATATCAAAGTAGTATTCTTGTTCCTTTTATGTGAAACCTTTATCTACTAAATGGAAAATTACCCAAAATGCCCTCAAAAGTCCAACAATTCCGTGTGTGAATAGTAATCCTCTTTTGTAGCATCCTTCCCCCACACCTTCTGTTGGACACCAACTTCACTCATCGACCTGAACACAATTAAAGTACTAGTATCAAGTAGTAATCAATTCATATGTAAATCAAACTTTATTTTATTTAAGAACGAGTTCACTTAATAATATTTAGTATGGTTAAATAATCTTTTCAGTTAAATAATATATTCAACTGAAAAGTGCAAGACATGTGCGTATCCGCATCACTTTGGCTTATCACTCTCTGTTACAGTAACTAACTTTTAAATGGTACGTCTTTGTAAGATAAAGTCTATAAATAAATTGTAGTAGACAACGTACTGAGTTCAGTTATATTGTCTAAAATCACATGTGAGTATTTTTTTTTCTCTACGTACTATCGCTCACGAACTGTCAGAATTCAAAAATTATAAATTAAAAGCCACACTCACATACACTCACATTCCAAAAGAACTCCAAACGCACTAGGCCGCCCGCGAACGGAAGAAGGAAAGAAACGTGAGCGAAGCGGCTGTAAACCTGTAGCACGTCTGGTTCGCTGCCGTTTCTATGGTAGTGCAGTCCATATATGAAATCCACAGCTGTATTGTTGACGCGAACGTTGTGGCCAGGCATCCCGTTTCTGATCAATGGTACGAACTAACCTGATCAACGATGATTAACTAGTTACATAGATACTTTGGTTGATTAGATTACCACCATGCCTAAGGGCTAAGAGGACGATCATTAGTAGCAAATTAACAGTGGTCTTTCTCGCAAAAAAGAAGTAACCATGGTCCGGCAAGTGTATGTACGGGTGTAGATGAATCAAGTATCGTTAGAGTAGATTAAAAGAAGAGTATCATTAGGAAGTGATAGCTCGAGCCTAGCATTACAATGGTCGTACAGGAGAGGTGGAAGAAGACATGCATTGAGATGCATGCATAGTTCATGAACTGGTTCAACATGGTCACTCAAAAGTATCAGAACTCGCAAGCTTTTTTCTTACTCGGTCAGTACTCACAAGATTAAGATGCGGATTTCAAACTCTGAAGATTACATGTAACCTGTTTCTAAAAAAAAAAAAGGTAAGGAGAACAAGATTACGTGTAATAACTTGTTACACGCGATATCGATCTGACAGCCAGAGATGATGATACAGTACATTCAGCATCTCATATCAACCCTGCACTCAGTGGCAGTTTCACACACCAGGGCCGTGTATATTGCTATGTACAGAACAAGATGGACGGTACATACATCAGCAGTTGCAATTTGGATCAACAACGCAAAACCCAGGCATACTTGCCGTGATTACCCGGTACCGCACGGTTTCCTTTGTTGTAGCTACAGAGATATGATCCTTCAGTAACAGTGAGTTGTCTTCATGAAGACACCATCTTGTATTGTGTCACTGGGCCGAGTGTGCTAGTAGCCGACTGCTGGCTGCTTACTAGCTAGCCACCCCTTAATCATCCTCGTCATCCTCCAGATCACTGAAGGATACATCTTCCTTCTGCCCTACTGAAGTGATGTTGCCTGTCTTTCTGGGCACAGGTGCCATATCCTCTAGCCACGCCTCCACTTCTTCGTCGTCATCCTCCGCTGTATGAAGGTAAGACTTTTTGGCAGGTACACTCTTGATCTCATTTTTCACCACCAACTCTTCTTCAAGTACAGACTTGTCAATTATTTCTGCCTCGGTGGTTGAAATAAGATGCTTGTCAGCTTCAACACACAGCGTAGGACCAGGAGTTGGTTCTTGTGATGATGGTGCTTCGGACATTCCGCTCTTGTTTTGGATGCTTGAGGATGACAACTCTCTACCTTCATCTTGGGTAGAGGGGACACTCATGTTTTCTAATGAACCCCCAGGCTCTTCGGGTTCTAGCTTTTTCCTTGTCGAGGAACTTTGCAATAATTCTTCTCTTGCTTCTAAGATCTGCAAGAAAGAGAAGGTTATAAGGTGAAATTTAACAAAAGGTGTGGATCCAAACTTTCTACTTCCTAATAGAATAAAATAAAGCAGAAATACTATAATATGATCCACAGCATTACCATATGTCATTTGTAATGGTTTACATTGCCAATGTAGTTTTCCATGGATGCTATATTGGTATGCATATGTTGACTATATAACATAATATATGATACTAATGATAGTGTAATACAATCCACAGACTTAATGTGCGTGATAGATTACTCCGTTATATCAATGCAATTCTCCATGGATTGTATGCATACTTGCCGAAAGAGAATTTTAGTTGAAAATGGCAAATACTGAAAGTCTGAAACATATCCCCCTGCTGTCCTGGATTCTGGTTAGGCAGTACTTCACTTTTTACACTGATATTTCCATTTGGAAGGTTTTGATTTTCAGCAATCTTAATTGTATCCACCACAAGAATATCAACAAGAACTGACAGCTCTAGATTTATTCAACATGATGTGTGGCTGAATATATATCTGTAGCTTGACCTTGTTCTATCGATTGGAACTTGAAAATGGACTTACAAAAAATTCTTGATAATACAATGAGAACCCCCAAATGTTAAATGTGGTGCTTGGATGAGAATTAAGATTTAAGAGTCATCAACAAACTTTATGTGCCTACACTGTTGACCACAATCTGATGCCACTCCTGAGCTTTGTTGTGCTTACAACCTTCTGTTGTTACATTCTTTACTCAGAATACAGAACAAACGTAAACTTTAAGCAATATTGTTGTAACTATGATGCTAGATGCTGGATTTATCACTCATTGATATTTGGCTGACAGTGGATATATCACTCAATTCTCACTCATGCAACCACAAGGGCCACAACTAAGTTTCTACACATATTGCTAAGCTCATGTTGAGTAGCCAAGCTTGCACCAGGTAGTTTGAGCCCCATTTGTATTTGAGCTAAGAGGCTCAGCTACACCCAACTTCAGGCTTAAAACCAATCAAACACAGTAGCCAGGTTAGCAGTTCCAAACGTGTCTTGATACTGCTAGTTGAGTCTGGTTTCAATCCACTATTTAATTATAACAAGTCTCCAATTTTATACAACCCCATATAATCAATGCATCAGGGAATTTCACTATTCCATGTGAAAATGAAATATGATGCATCGCTGGACAAGCGCTGATCTAAAAGGGATAAAAAAATAGCTTTCAGAAAATAGATCTTACAACTAAGATTCCATAACTAGCTTTTCATAGTTTGTAATCTGTAAATGACTAGTACCAATTGGAAACATATATATAATCAAGTATGTGAACACATGTTTCTGTGAAAAAAAAGGGTTCTTTGTAGGTTTGCATGCATTGCAACAAGTTGACATGATAATCCATAATTAATTAAGAACATTTTGCTACAAACAGAAAGAATATGATGAAGAGCAGAGCATGTGCCTGTGGCGTTGAAAGAAGCTCAGCATCTTGCTTGTTGAGTTTTGAGTGAAGAAGCACAAAATAGATCTTCCAAAAGCATGCTTCACTCATATTGGCAGAGCAAAGCTCTGTCCTGAGATATGACAGGCTTGGCACAATACGCTCTATAGCTAATGCATGTCCATATTGTGTGTCTGACAGTTCAAAATCCACACAAAAAGCACAGCATATATAAGCAAAGGAACTGAGGAAATCAGTAAAATATGATAAGTAAGACATGTCTGACATAATGGAACAAGATGCAAGCATGGCCTCAAGTAAACCAAGAAATTCCTACATATTGAAGAGGAGCATAGGCATACATTAAGTTGAACATACAATAGTCATTTCAAAACACTGTGACACAGTACAATGGCAATTGGCAAGTTAGAGCCAAAAAGTACAGTAACCAATGAAACTATCATGATCCAAATTTTCAGCAGGTAGGGAAAAATTATGATTATGGCATAAACAACAGGAAGATTAGCAATTCGTATGTCACATCCATGTAAAAAAACTAAAATCTAACAAATTTGTTGGATAAAATATACTTGGTCCCATTACATTTTGCACCCGCACTGACATCATTAGCAACCTTGATTCCTTGAATATAGCTGAGCTTTCACCAAGTATAGAAAACACTTAATATGAAAGTGCCTCTTGGAGATATTCGACTGAAGTGAGTGGCACACCCCATTTATTTGTATGCCCTACTAAAGTTAAAATGGTGATATTACAAGTAATCAAATTGTTACGAGACACTTATTCTGATGTTGGTTAGGTAAATCATCAGATTACAATGCTGGCATATGTGCTTTGAGTTTGTGTGTACCTCTATCACTTGTTTGGTTTGCTATTTTCTTATTTTTGCCTCTGGGTAGAGGTCTTGTAAATGATATGCTCAATCTTGATGTTTCTGCAGAAACTGTGGCTTCAAAATAATTCAATACATGTTAAGAGATAAAATTTCATCATAGGCATTTATGGCAAGGTATTGCAGATTGGGAACTTGAACACACCAACCAAAATGGATTATCACTTCTTTCCCATCATTATAGTTAGTGACCGATACTTCAAAAACTTCCCCAATTACAAGCTCTTTCCTACTAATTATCTCCTCAAATTAATACAATCAAAATGACAAACTCGAATTAAAGCCCTAATGAGACTCGCTAAAATGGACTGAGTAGCCCACTTCAGGTACCCACTCTGTCGAACTAACATCGCAAATGCAACCAGATGGAGTACTAACATAATTCATTAATTCAAACTGCACTTCATCAGCAAACCATCACAAATGTGAAAAAATAAAGTCAATCTCAACATAATGTAATAACCCTGCTAAAATTACGATAAAAAAACTAATTTTACTCCAAAAATATTAGTTTCACAGTCAGTCAAACAAGACTAAGCAATTGGAACCAAATGTCTCCCTCGATTTACATCTCTTATCCACTAATCTTGCAACCAAATGAGTGCAAAGTGTAAATTAGATCAAACTAATTAGTCAGATATATACAAACCAAAGCAACACAAACACTCAACTACTCAAGCACTCCAGTCTGATGCCTCTGGCTGACTGGCTCTTACCATCCGCGTGCCGGTCGTTGACGAACAAGGGGAAATCGAGCCACGTCTCGCGATGCGAAGAGATGTGCCTCACGAACACCACCACCTCCTCCGTCACGCCCACCGCCTCGCCCACCTTCTCCTCCTCCTCCTCACCGGGCCCAAACGGCAGGAACGACGACGCGATCTTGGATATTTCCGCCACGGCGTTGGCGTTCGAGAGCATCGAGATGCCGCTCCTCACCCTGCCCCCGAACTCCGCCAGGTCGCTCCGGATCCCGGCGACCCGCGGCGACTGAGCACCCACCTCCTCTGCCCCTGCAGCCGTCTCCGCTGCCTCGGCGGCGGGCGGCGGAGCGAGGAAGGATGCGACGCCCCAGAATCGGTGGGTGAGGGACTCGGTCAGCTCCGAGATGTCGCCCTTGACGCCGCGGCTCAGGGTGTCCGGCTGCTCGTCCTCTTCGGCGTCAGCGTCGGCGGGGTGGGTGGCGCGCTCCGGGCTCTTGTCGCCGGAGGTGGCCTCGTCGTCGTCGTAGGGGGTGGAGGAAAGGGTGGCTGCGATGGGGCGCGTGAACCATGACATCGCGGCGAGCTCGTGCGACCGTGCGTGCGCAGTGGACGGTGGGGTGGGCGGCGGGTGAAGTGGCGGAAGAACGGGGAGACCGGAGGGAGAGTGTGCCGGCGGATTGGCGGATTAGTGCCTAGGTTGTCGGGATCGCGATACAGGGTGGATTGTTTTGTTATCTCACGGAATCGGATCAATAGATAAGACCGTAGAATCATGATTCTACTAAATTTTAAATATATATATATATATATATATATATTATATAAAAATTAAATTATCTTTACTACTTTAAAAGAAGGAGTTGGTGGTTGATGAGTCCTCTCTCATTTTTTCTTAGCCATTCAATCTAATTATGAGATAGAATCCGACCGTCCCCACCCCACGCGCCTCCACCTCGCTCCCCGCCTCCACCCGCCTCCTCGCTCGCTCTCCCACACGCCCCCCACGCCCCGCCGCCTCCCCCTGCTCCCCGTCCTCCTCTCTCCTCTCACTGACGGCCGCACCTCGCGGCGCGCGCCTCGCTCGCTCTCGTCCTCCTCTCTCTCTCCCTCCTCGCACGCCCCGCCCGCCGCCTCCTCACTCCCCGCCTCCTCGCTCTCCCCACTCCTCATGAGATCCTTGCTCTCCCCGCGCCCCGCCCGCCCCGTGCTTAGTATTAATGATGCCGTGCGTTCTCACGGCTCCCTCTCGGCCGCCGCCTCGCCCGATCGCGCTCGCGGCCTCCGCTCCGCGCGCCGCCTCTCGCCCCGCCACCGGCCGCCTCGCCTCCTCCTCCTCCCACTCGCGCCCGCCTCCTCCCCTCCTCTCCTCCCGCCGCCGCCCTCGCCCGAGATCCGCGCTCGCAGCACCTCCTCTCCCCGTCTCCCGCTCGCTCTCCCGCCGCCTCCTCCCCCCCCCACCCCGCCGCCGCCTCCTCCTCCCCCCCCCGTGCCGCCGCCTCCTCCCTCCCTCCCACCCCGCGCCGCCGCCTCCTCCTCCTCCCACTCTGCTCCGATCCGCCGCCGCGCCTCTTCTCCAAAGCCGCTGCCGCCGCTCCTTCTCCCACCGCCGTCCCCTTCTTCCCACCACCGCGCGTCCTCTCCCCACCTCCGTCGCTCATTATTTGTTTTTGTGATAGTTATTAGAGGGTACTTTTGTTATACTTCTATCTAAAACATTGTTACATTGGTTTGTTTAATTTGATGTTAATGTAATAGCCGTGATCATGAGCTTAATACATTTTGGGTTGCTTTTGTTTGTTTTGCGGGAGGTGGGCGGGAAGAACATGAGATCCAGTTGACAGGTTCATGGAGAAGAACACGTGAAGTTCATGAGGAGCTGTGGAGCCTCCTCCTCGGTCGTGCGAGCGCCGATGGGGTGCCCCAACAATTTTTGGATGCAAAGGAGGTGAGTTTCAGCAGAACAAGGTTTGTGTAAATATATTCTTGTATTGTAACTATATTTGGATGGCACATTTTGGATATGCTATTTGCGGTTAACTCATAAGCTATAATACTGAGACAAAAAGATATTCAACTAGCGTAGGCCTCCGAATGGTCTAAAAGTTTATGTGTCATCAAACCGAGAGTGCAAGTGCCATCGTGATGGAAGTTGTAAATAACCTCCTTTATTTTGTTCTTGCATATTGACTATCGTACATAGATCATTATTTTGGCTTGGGTATATTTTCCCACAGGTCAATTTTGTTTTAACGAAGGAGAGTTTGTGGAAGACTGCATGAATTATTTTTATTCTCTTAGATGTGATTTCTTGAATACAATCAAATTTTGTTGTGGTCTTTTGGATTTTGTTTTTATTTGGCGAAATTGGAATTTTTAGAACTAATGGGACTTGTTTGTGGGACTTAATTTTCAGAAAAATGTATTTTTCTCACTAATTCCATCTGCCTTGTATGTAGGCAGAGGAAGCTAGAATTGCCCAGGAGATCCAGAAAAAACGAGAGAAAGATGGAAGGGACACGAATCGGAGAAACACAAAATGACGGTGAGGTGAAGTCGGCCTCAAGCATTCCGTCGTTGCTGTGTTTATTGCCAATGAGGAGAACTCATCGATCTCTGGCATTGGTGTTGATGGCCTCGTCAAGGACGGTTTGCTTGACAAACTCAAGATTGGACCCTTGTGAGTATTGAATTGTTTGATGGAATGAACAACTAAGGTGTTGTTCGTGGGGAATATGTGCTGATTTGCTTGTTGCTATTGTGTTGTATTGTGAAGGTTTTGGATAGATACAATGATAAACAGTGTGCATTGGCACCGGTGGGATGATTCCATGGCGTCTAAAGGCAACAGGGAAGCTGTTCCACAGTGGCCTCGCACATAAGGTAATTGTTTCGTTCTTTTTGGTGGAGATGAACATTCTGTAGCTTTAGTGATATGCAATGTTTTGTTTTTGAACCGGGAACCCATTTGGAATTAAGCAACGAAACGAGAGTTTTGAGAGGGGAATGATATGCAATGGTTAGTTGACAATATGTAAAGCATCCGAATCGATTATTTATTTGTAAATATTTCATAACCTATGATCTGTTAAAGTGTATAGTTGCTAAAATAAGCTTGCATTCGTGTAGTTAGTGCAAAAGCACCAATTTATCTAAAGCAATAGCAATGAATCATAATTTTTGAAAATGCTGAATATGTCTTCGTAATGTTAAGGAAAGAGCCATTCAATTAGCTTACAGGACAAACAAAGTCCTGATGTTCCTGCAGTAACCTTATTAACTATTTAATCTCCTTAATTTTACTGCCTCATTATTTGTTTTTGTGATAGTTATTAAAGGGTACTTTTGTTATACTTCTGTCTAAAACATTGTTACATTGGTTTGTTTAATTTGATGTTAATTGATTGAGAGTATACACTAGATGTTTCGTAGCAACGCACGGGCATTTGACTAGTATTCTTAAACATGTAATTTTATGGTAGAAGTTTTGAATTTTTTAAATTTAATTTTATAATTTGAGTACACTTTTTTATGTTATATTGAATTAGATTGATTTATGAAACTTATTTAATTATTTTTTTTAATAAAAATAATAATCCAAAGGTCCAATGTGTCAAAGATAATACTTTTTATAATCCAAAAGTCCAATGTGTCAGAGATAATACTTTCTTTTATCTTAGAACAACATGTAAACAATAAAAACAAAGCAAATTAAACTAGTGCAACTTAAACTAACAATAGGTAATCAAATTTTATATGTTAATATAGTTTGTTGTCAAGGTCATGATCCTACTACGATCCTACCCAATCCTAATGATTCTATGAGTTGAATCGTGATCCTACTACGATACTACCCGATTCCGATCCATATTGCGCTCTGTGTCATCTAACTCTGGTAGGATCATACAATACTACGATCTGTGTCGTGATATTGACAACCTAAATTAGTTAGTGTTCGGTATGGATAGGAGATCTGTTCACACAAATATCACTGTAGCGTATTTTTTTTTCCAATGGATCGATGGATTGGAGATGCATGACAGTGTATTTATCGAACAGAAATACACGCTCAACTACCCAATGACACTGAAGAGATTCACATGCTAGAAATCTTATTCCCCGAACGACAAGAGAAATGCTAAGATGGAAACCTACACAAGTTGTAGAAGCTGAGTACTGGACACGAGTTGCAAGGACTAAATCCCACAAAGGAGATAAGAAAAAGGCACTAATAAACCCAAATGTATACGACAAATGATCACAAGCATGACTTCCAAAAGGTACACATATATCTTAACTATAGTTGGGGCTGATGGTTCATGTATGTTGCTATTTATATCGTACGAGTAGTGAGGCGAACATATGCACCTAACAAATCCTACGCGCTATGTAATTCGTACATTCATTGTAAAGTGTTATGTTGAGCTAGACATGATCCATTACAATGTTTTTTTGCAATAACACATCTGTACTACTTAACAGAGAGAGTTGGTGATGGTGGTTTATCTGCCACTCCAAACTTCCCCTTGTACCTTTCTAAAAATTTTCTACCTTGATACACAAAAAAGCAACATCGAGCCGACGTGTCGGGATAATATGATTTTTTTCATATGTATAAAAGCATGGGTATTCACCTAATTAGCACAAAAAAAAGGGGCTAAATGGGGCCTGCTAAGGCGCGCGGCCAGCCGAGCAGTCTGCAGGGAAACTTAACGGGGTGTTGCTGAGCTAGGGGAGCTTAACTGCCTAGAAGGCCCCCCGTCTCCCGCGATGTTGCCTCGTCTGCCACATAGCCCATATCCTGTCGAGCTCTGGTGGCGTGGCAGGAAACAGGTGTTGCCTGCCATGCTTGCCAAGCTCATGGATAGGCTATTTTTACAAAAACGGGTGTTCGATGACCAAATTTTAAAAAATGCTATAGTGTCATTTATGTGAACAGTTCATATTAGATACGGGTCTATGTTCTAAGCCCGTGCTTGTCAAATTTTTGGGTTACCAAATTTTGGTAACCTTGACCAGATTTAGCCCTTATTTGGTTTGTTACTAACGTGCTATCAAACTTTGGTAAAAATTCTTTTTCATTAAATCTTCAGTTCATTTTAATGCCAAAGCTTGGCTAAAATATAGTCCAAGAATTCCATGACAAATTTTGATAGTGCCAAAATTTGACAAACATTGGTAGGGTTTGTCAAATTTGACATGGAATTCCAAGCATTGAACTTTAGATTGACCAAGAATTCCAAACAACCCCAAAATTCCAAACAAATTCAAGGTTGAACTTAAGGTCACTGTTTGCAATAGTACTCTAAACCCCATAACCTTAAACCCTAATCCAAAACCTTAAACCCTAGCTGGAGGAGTTTCGAATTCCATGCCAAAGTCTAGTGATTCATTAGTACGGTCTTCAAAGAGTGACCAAGAAAATTCCAAACAGCCCCAAAATTCGACGACCACAATGAAGTTTAGATAGCTAAGAAAAACCATATTCAGGGCATCTTATTTTCGGATTCTAAAAACTACTTTTTGACTTTCTACACTAACTTTCAAACAGATTGTCTTTTCAAGACGGGATCTATAAGTTATTTGTAGTACATACTGTAGTGACTTCATTTATGTTGACTAAAACCGCATGTGAGTTTCTATTACTCTATACTCTCTCGCGCGAATAGCTCAAAAACCATAGGCTATAAGTCAAAACCAGAAAGAACAGGCCCTCAACATTGAACTTCTGGTCTCTACGAGATTCATCCTATGTTTTCGAGAAAAACAACCTACATTGTTGTAGTAGTTTAGTGAAAAACTGAAAATAGTTATGTTAGTCCAAAAGTGTTAGAGTACACTCTAAAGACATTAATATTAAAAAATTAACTTTAACACAAAATTCCTACTTGGAGTGTTGAAATTTCTAATGGATTTAGAGGAATCATATTGATTTCTACGGAATTTACATGTTCCAAATAGGCTCAAAATGCAGATATAATAAAGCTATATATAATGCCCTCCACATTATGTAAATACAACCTTATACACAACATCTCCAATGCATTGTATCTAATAGCTAGCCTACCCAATTAATATCACAATTTTCTATTATATTTTCCAGCTAGCCTTTTTCCTTGTTGGTTTGTGTGCCCAGTGCACAACCTCCCTAATGCATGTTTTTGTTTTATCTTTCTTGTTGGTTTAGATCATGTACAATAATCTATTTTTTAATGTTCTCTAAGGCTTATACTTTATCTAAAGACAGCACTAGAGACAATCTCTTCAATAGTAAATCATTTCTATAACTATTTTATATTATTTTCACCATAACCTCATGCCTCAAACCCTATCACTATTTGCGTTAGTTTATGGGCTTAAGTTGTCTCTTATGTCTTACATAAGAGACGTCACATTATCTTTCTCAATCTCCTCTCTCCTTGATATAGCTAAAAGATAGCTGAAATGATACTATTAGATATACCCTTATGTACCCAAGTTATGTCTTATGCAAAACATAACTTCTCTCTCTTTATTTTCCTTTTCGTCTTGGTTTGTATGGTTGTACCTTACAACTTATGCTACAATACCTCCGGGTCTTTTGGTGGACAATGAGCACTGTAGGCTTGGTGCTTCGGTCTTCTCACTTCTGTTTCTAACAAAATAGCTTTCCCATATTTTTCTAAAAGAACAACTTCCACTTACCTGTGGTTATAGGACCCACTTGCCATCCTTGTATGCGATAGTATTATCTAATTTATATATTTTTACGATAGCACCGAGCTAATTTTCTCGTATTTATATAGCTCATGCATAGTCCGCTTCACTTTGGCTTGCTTAACACCTGCTCGTTTGGGTTTCAGTTTTTAACTTCTAACTTCTAGTTTTTTATTTTCATCTTTTCTAGCTTTTTAGGGGGGTTGTTTTGCCATTTTTCATATTCCTTTGCATTGTCCATAATATGCTAACTTGTTTTTTTATTTTTTAAAATTTTTAATTTAATTATATCAAAAATACCACCAACAACTACAGTACAAAATAAACTGGCTACAATGTAAAACAGTGAAAAATAAGCTATAAAGCACAAATAAACCCCAAATAACTACGGTGGTGTGTTTGTCTCTTCCTCTTTCAGTCTTCACTATTCCAAAATTAACAGCCAACTCACGGTAGCTTCTCTCAGGGACACGGTTAGTAGAACATTAATAAAGATCGCCATTTCACATGGTCGATAGCACTCTTTTACAATGTAGCATTGAAGCAAGCAACGGCGACGATACATGATTAGTAGAACATTAATAAAGATCGCCATTTTCAAATGGTCGATAGCACTCTTTTACAATTGGAACGTTGAAACAAGCAACGGCGACGGTACATGCCTAGTAGAACATTGATTAAAGATCGCCATTTTCAAATGGTCGATAGCACTCTTACATTAATTGTCGCGTTGAAACAAGCAACGGCGACGGCTAGCGTAGCACAGACCGATATCACAACTCACAGGTTATTTGTCGGCCAATTTATTTCTCCTCTGTTTGAAGACTCGTAATAAAACAAAAGATATCGACTTCGGCTGACATAGGCGCGCATCCAGCCGCAGCGCGGGAGAGTTGGCAACTTGCAGCCCGCTCCTATCCCAAAACCGTGGACAAATCCATCGTCGGATCCCAGCAAAATACGTGCAAATTCGGACCATTTCCCACTATCACTGGTACTGAAATTAAAACCGCTGACCACGAAGAGAGCCATTATTGTACTCCTCACTCCCCCCGGCCCCACACACGCCAACGTAGCCATCCGTTGACTTCGCTCTATAAAAGCAAAGCCTCCTTGCCTTGCTAGCCAGTAGCCGCTCACCCCTCGCACTAGCTTAATCTAGCTTGCAGTGTTTGCATTTCTCTCTAGCTCGGAAGCCAATTCCACGCGGCAAATGAAGAAGGGCGGCAGCAAGAGCAAGCTGGGCCGGTGCCTCGGCTCGCCGATGCGGGCGCTGTCGCGGGCGTGCGACCTCTACGTGCGCGGCATGTCCGGGTGCGCGAGCCGCGTGCCCATGGATGCGGCCGTGGTCGGCCGCGGCTTCGGCAGGTCGGCCACGACCATGCACCTGCGGGTGAGCTCGGACCGCTGCGAGGACCTCATCCGCGCCGCATCGAAGCAGCGTCGCGTCGCTGCCGAGACCACGGACGTCGTCGGGGCGGTGAAGAAGGACGCCCTTAGCCTGCAGGCGCCGGCCGTCCCGGCGCGGAAGAAGGGCGCCGCGATGGGGACCATCGCCGAGGACACGCCGTGCGAGTTCGTTGCGGACGGCGCATGCGCGCTGAAGCCACCAGCGCCGAGGAGGCGCGGCGCCGCGGTGGACGGCTTGGCCGCGCGCGGGGGTGGGTTTGGCGCCATCAAGGCGGGAACCGAGGCCTTCGCGCGCTAAGTGTGATGCATGCAATACTTCACGCCAGCGCATCATTTAGCTTCTAGACGTCCATAAGATTGCACTGCCTTTTTTTCTCCTTTTTCTTTCCCTTCTTGCTGTGTAATATATGTACCTGTCCGTAATTTTCCACATGACGCGTCATATGAAATGCTAGCCGATCATTACAGTTATGGCGGGATCGACGACTTGAAGATGACTTTGTTTGCTTGGACGTTAAGTGTTTATTTTCCATCCATAATTCTGGAAGATAACGGATTTTGATATGATTTGATGGCGAATAATACACAAGGGTATTAGACTCTGCTCATTTCAGCTTCAACTTATTTCTATTATTCATAAATTTCTTATTTTTACTTTCTGAATTTTTAACTTTTTATATTTTTTCTCATATTCGTTTGTATTATCCATCATAGTTTAATATTTTTTATTTTAAATTTAATTATATTAAATAAATCATCATTAATTATAATATAAAATAAACTAACTATAATAAAATTGTACTTATAAATCAGTTTATTAAATCGAACTAAGCACCACCTTAATCTTATCTGCTCCGTTTTTCTGTGCGCGTGCTCGACCTTTCTCCCCGCTGAGTCCGGCCTCGATTAGTTTATTATTAGCTCACTTGGAAACGGTACAGCTCCGAGTTGTTTTCGAGTTTTCGTCATTGTCCGTGACCATCCTGCATTTATTTATCAATGATTGATGTGCAACAACCTAGACTTCTCATCGCTAGGATACCTGTCAGTCAGTGTCAGTCCGTGTAAGCTTGCTGATGCCTCAGCGGCGGCTCAGCCGAAGCAATTCCCGTACCGTGTGTAAGCCGTTGTCTTCATGCCAATGGCCCATGGCTTCCGTTTGTCTTCGCGTCACTGTGCAGTACTCTAGTCCTGGGTATACTTGCACACTGTCAATATCTACGAAGTCAATTTTTTTTGCCGATAGACTGTGAAAAGGTAAAGGCACTTGGATTTTATTATCTAAATCTAATTAGATTCGATTAATACTGGTCTTTTTTATTATTAAAAGAGTTTGATCAGATTTCGCTTAAGCAATACAAATTGATCGGAGATTATGATTGAGATCATCTTTACATTCATGATAAGCTCTGCGTCGACTGGAGTCAAATTTGGCTACTCGAAGCACTTCCAACTACAACACTTTACCGTTATCTTCTGAAACTATCTGAGCAAGATGTTGTTTCTATCTTCGAGAAGATTACTGTTCTAGTTTCTTAGTAGGTCTCTATTTTGTTGCCGAGTATGACTCTATTCCTTTTTCTTTTAGATACTCTTGTTTTTCTAGCCTATATATGTACCCCGTAGTCACACGGTTGAGATGCGTCGAAGTTCCCCGTGCTTGTAATCTCTCCTCATATAACGATTTCTATCTTCGTATATTTGTGGTTTTTCCGTAAGGGTTTTTCACATTAAATTCGTGTCTTCTATTCTTTTAATCATCTATTTTTACCATGCACTTCTTAATAAGTGATATCATAGCTCTAAGTTCTAAATCAAAGTTGTTGTCTCAGGAGGAGGAGACTCCCAAGGCAGTCATTGTATGAACAAGACGACCCTACACGTCACCGAGGCACGGCATCGAGGACTCGCCTCGACTCCATACTGAGTGCCAACCCACGCTCTACGTCGGCAACAGTTACAGATCTAGGTTCCACTAACATTATCACCCACACCGCTCAGCGCCATACCATGGTATAGTATTGTACCATCTCTGTTGACGATATTCTGTCTTAGTCAATCATCATCATCCATCAAAAAGATGTGTCGTCAGTTCTACATATTTTTGTTAGAGGTGGAGTTCATTGCAATTTAGCCTGTGTGTGCTTATTATTAGTGGCATCCATGTGTGATTAATTGTTGATGATTTCTTCGATAATCTGTCGTTACTACAGGTTACTGTGGTAAGATTCACACATATAGAATCCAAGGTGGAGTTATAGGTTTTCAATACAATTTGTGTTACACTTGATTGAGGGGACTTTAAAGAAAAAATATCAGCTATGGAAACAACTGAATTTGATGTTTTATTCAATATTTGGATATATTGCAATTTAAATCATTTGTGCGACTATCATAGAGAAGTTTATTGCATTTTCTTTGTAGCTATATAATGAATTTAACTCAAGATGAAGATTGTTATATTTTATGATCCAAATCTGATCAGATCCAATCATTTCTAGTCGGATCTGACTACTACTGATCTTTTTAACTGCTTAAAGAGTTCGATCAGATCTTACTCAAATAATATCAACTACTTGAATGTTATGATTAGAACTATCTTCAAATCATTCGCGTCATTCATGCCCAATAGTCATACGTAGCTCCTATTTGACATCATTCATTGTACCGTACGTACAAGTGCCGGATATTATGCAAGAATATTGCTACCGATGTAGGATGTTGAATTATTTGTTGGTTGACCATGAGAAAAGGAAAAGTAAACGATGCTACGTACACCTCTATCTTATCTAGGTATATTATTCTAACGGTATATTTAGTTTCAAGTTTCTAACTTTATGTTTTACAAGCTTCAACAAGTTTTATATATTTCAAATTCTAGTTTTCGCAAGTTTCAATGTGTTATAAAATGTATGGCAAAATAGAAGATAATTAAAGAAGCAGGAGGCATGAGATAAAGATTTAACATGATAAATTCTTTGTGAAAAAACCACAGATGCATAATCGATAAAATCACTATACAAAGGAGAAGTTACAAGAACCCTCTCACCGTATTACCTGTTTAAATAACTCATAGTGTTGTGTGCTCTATCATGAGGTTTAGGGGTATAAATAGTCTTAGAATATAAGTTCCATACGAGTAAAGAACAGGGCCCTAATCAGCAATAGAAACAGAGACCTACTTGAAAATTGAAACAATAACATACTCCGAGATGGAAACAACATCCGGCTCAGAGACAAAACAGAGTATTAGAAGATGATGATGAAGAATTATAGTCGAAATTGTCTCGAGTAGTCACGTCTGACTCCAGTCGACGCAAATACCTTTGGATACCACGTCTGGTACAAGTCGGTATATAGTTCATCATAAACATGAAGATGATCCGAATCCATTCGACCAGTTTGTATTACCAACCAGTTATACTGATTGGAATATATCTATTTTTGAGTGTAATATGATTAGATTTTTTAATCCGTGACAGCCGCTACAACCTAGTGCTGCTGCAGTGCCCCTGATGTGACCATGCGGAGGGCAGCCGCTGAGAGCCCGAGAGTTTCATTGGCAGCAGCAGCTCCTCGCCCACCACCACTTGTTGTGTGCAATCAGCACCTCGATTGGCATGACGATGCTTAATTTGGGGATATGCAAAGAGAGATGAGTTGCGGCGTCACGACTCAGGCCGCGGTTAGAACCACGTTAGCTGCGCGTTCTGTGGCCGCAGCTGGTGTTTTTTCACTGTGCACTTTTTGGTTTTGTTTTTATTTTTTTATTTTAGGTTTTTTTTCTTTTTTTCGTATTCCTTTGTATTGTTCGTGATATGTTAACATGTTTTTTCTTTTATTTTTAATTTTTTTAAAATTTAATTATATCAAATAAGCTAATTTAGTTATAGTAAAAAAATAAGTTAATTATAGTAAAAAAAATAATAAATCAACACTATTCTTAATGCCCCCTCAGGCTGATCTTTTCGGGGTGCACACACGGGGGTATCGTCTGGCCGTTCCTTGGATAGGATTGTATCATTTCGAGTTGCCCCCGTTGATTTTTCTTAGGATGGTACAGGGTTCTCCAGTTTTTTTCTCAAATTGAAATTCAAAGCCAACCTGTACGCGGAAGCCTCCATCAAGCCACGTGGCGGTGGTCCAAGGGTCCACCGAGAAAATTGGTCCCGTCAATCTTGCTATCACACTCATCGGCCCGTCGAATCTTGATCAGACGGCCTTACGTCTGGTGCTGTACTGCTCTTCGCTCCCCACAAAACGGCGAGCGCCCAGTACACGTTTCCAGCGGTTGCACACACCGTTCCCACTTCCCATTCGACGCGAAGCCGAGGCGTGCCGCATCCAGTTGCCGTCGTCCCGACTTGGGCTCTTGGCCATCCCCACCTCTCCCTCCCTCCCTTCCGCCGATCTGCCGCCGCTGCAGCATTTCCTCTCGACTCCCCAGCTTGCTCGCGCCAGCCTCTACGGTCCGCATCAATGTCCAGTGGCGCGTGCTCGACGCTATCTTCGCAGGGGTTCGGGTAATTCTTCTTCTGGCAGGATTTGCTCGATCGCTGCTTCGTTATCGATTCAGATCTTGTTCGATCTACATGTGAGGCCTTCTGAAGGAATCGATGTCTAGTTAGCTTGCTTGTAGAGAATAATCCTTGTAATACACCGAGAGTTGAAACTTTAATTGGCGAAATTGGTTGTTTCTTTGGGGATAATTTTCTCCATTGGCTAGAGTGATAAGAGCCACGCAACTGAAATTGACCGGATCGATTCTGACCCATAGAAAGGAATTCCTAAATTTCGGGGAGTTTGCTGATGGTGGCAACGAGAGCATTGTCCTAATTTTTTTTTCTGTGGCTGTCGGATCGTGGATTCATGGTTTGAGTGGTTCCCCCATTCTGCAGAGCGGAGTCCAGCGTCATGGCGAACCGCGTCGACGAGTCGTTGGCGAGCGTCAACGGCGGCGGCGGCAAGGACTCGGGCAGCTTCGAGTGCAACATCTGCCTGGAGCTGGCCCAGGATCCCGTGGTCACCCTCTGCGGCCACCTCTTCTGCTGGCCGTGCCTCTACGAGTGGCTCCATGTCCACGCGCACACGCCCGAGTGTCCCGTCTGCAAGGCCGTCATGGAGGAGGAGAAGCTTGTC
This sequence comes from Melocanna baccifera, assembly GCA_036346265.1. NCBI lineage: Eukaryota > Viridiplantae > Streptophyta > Magnoliopsida > Poales > Poaceae > Melocanna > Melocanna baccifera. The sequence goes on along the minus strand of CM070676.1, from coordinate 36,464,310 downwards.
CCCCTATATGGCCGTGGCAAGACCTCCACTGACCCCCGGTCCAGGTCTGTGGCCGGTGTCCATATCCCCAGCAGGCCGTCTGGGCAGCGGCCTGCGACCGCTCCGCAGCCTGATCACCACAACCATTACCAGCATCCAAACTCGTGGTTTGTCGGTGGCGCCCCTGTGGCTGGCGGTCGGTGGGGAAACTACACTTTCTCGGCTGCCATTGGGGGGCTGTTTCCTCTGCTGAACTTCCAGGTGCATGGGTTCCCGCAGGCGACTTCGTATGGGCCTTCTGCAGGGTTTCCCTATGGGTATGACCATTCTTTCCATGGGTGGCATGCGTATGGTTTCCCGCGCCAGGCACTGCAGGGTCAGCAGATTGACGTTTACCTGAAGGTACTGCTGGTTCTGGTCGGTGTGCTTGTAATTGCTAGCTTGATCGCATTTTAGATGATATATAGTTGGAGCTACTTCCGATCATTGTCGGCATGCTCGTGATTGCTAGCTTGATTTCATCTTAGGTAGTTCCCATGGTTTGATGTCAGTGTGGAGATAAGTATTGGAATGACGCTTCAGTATGTCTAGTATTGTATCATAATGGGTGGCAGCTGGTTGTCGTGTCGAGTTGCCAATGATGTCTTGGTGCCTTAGTTGTCTTTTTGCCTTGAGATTTGGTCATGCTTATTTTTCTTCTAATAAAGTTTGTGAAATGCTGAAATTATTTATATTATTGATTACCTTGCATATTTGTGTTGCTTCTTATTTACTATTGGCTGCTTGGGTAATATGTTTGCATGCAAATTACCTTCTATGATCATTGCAAGGGACAAATTCTCCTACGTTATTTATGTTATATATGGAACCGTAATTGCACAGAGGCACATCCATTATTGCATTTGAATTGGTGCTTGAACGTGTTTCTGAATTTAAAAATGCTGGCTGACAACAGAAACCCTAACTACCAGACATATTCTACATGCCATTAAGTTCATGTGATACAAGTTTATTTTATGGCTAGATAAATGCTATATCAAGCCATGCTCGAATAAGTGAGTTTCCTGACTGTGACAGAGTAGCCCATTAAATTTGAGGCACCTAATAGGCCCTAACATTTGCCTTGCTTTTCATCTGGAGATCTGTTACAAAAACTTAGTGATAATGATGTACTCCTCTAGCAACCTATGCTGTGAACCTAATACTAAAAATTAACAACGGCAATATGAACAAGCTTATCTTTTCCATATTATTAATTTAAGATTATCTAGCTAGTTGATCTAACGCCTGCAGTACCTGAGAAGTATAATTCAAACATTTCGAGCAGCTTGTGTGTAATGATTTATTTACAGATTCTAATTGTTTGTATGATGGGTACACAGAAGCTTCAAATTTACACTCGTTTTTCTTGCAGCAAGATTATCTGACTGAACTTTTGTAGTTTTAAGCATGAGTGCTAGATGTAGTTTGAACATAACTTGCGAATTGAGATTAGTTAATACCAGCTGTGTGATATTATCCATGCCTTTTTTCCCCTTCTCTTCCATTTTATTTAGACCAATACAATGATACTGCTATGGTACCTAATTTCTTCTTCATGCCCTTGTGAATGCTTTGAGATATTTTGCTTGTCCGTTGCGCACACTGATCCACAGGACCATGACCAAACATTTGTAGATGGAGGCATGGAGCTCCACAAGCCTAACTCCAAAGTTGTATTCTGGTTGTCTGTTGCACATACAGATCCACTAAGATCATGATTCGATGACAGAACATATGTACAAGGAGGTATATGTCTGAACTCTGAACTCCGAAGCTAATGTTTATGCAACTCTGCTGTGATGCTTACATTGCAGGCGGCCTTGTGGTTCGTTGCAGTCGCTGTATCTGTAGAATCTGTATGAGATGACTCTGTTTTGTACTGGACTGAAAATATGAGGAGTCGCCTGGCTGTATGCTTGGGTTCACGGCTCCTGGCTGTCGCCTAGTCATCTCAATCTCCATATGAGGAGTCTATCTTGTACTTATCGTACTCTACTCCATTCCACGTGGTAGTTGTGTTCCACATAGACTTCACCCGAACCAGATAAATCTCTAGATAGATCTACTTCTAAACAAAGGAAGATAATAGTAAGGGTGAGTATAAAAGTACTCAGTAAACATTAATAGCAACATGCAATTCCATGCCAACAATTCCTCATCTCAATAATTATATCATATTCCTCATCATTTCAAAAATAAGTTTTTTTGGTAAAAAGGTCTAATTATAATTTATAAAGCCGCTAATCGCTCGCATTCAGAGAAAAAGGCCGCTGATAGGCTTTTTTAGCCTCCAGTTTAGGAGACAAGCATGATTCATAATTTATACCCTGTGCAGGTTGGTATCACTTTACCCATAGCTATTCTGACTTTAATTGCCATTGGTTTCCTTGTATTTCTTTAGATGTGATGCTCAAATCAAAGTATAGAGTTGTTTCCCTCATTTCCGTATACTATACCTCCACCTGGCTAGTCATAATCATTAGCCCGGAGCGGTTTCTTACCCTCACCCAACACCTACCCGACTATGATCTAGTCTTTGGTCGGGCTGGACTCGCCTTCACACAACGCTTCACCATGTTACTTATAGGCGGTTGGGTCTCGACCATTCTGACTTTACCCAATCCTCACAATTATATACTTCTTACCTATGTGAAGTTTATAGTAACTTGATAAGGTAATTGAGTTTTGCTCATCTTAGATGAGACCACGACCGATACGATTAATACGGCCTGCTACACGAGTGAAAGTTGGTTTGTCCTTATATAATATCCATATGCAGAGGTCCCTACACCTGCCACTATTATTCCTTTTTAGGGCACGCTCTGCATACCTCTTATTTATCGATATGACAATTGCTTTTTCAACTGCCTACCTTTTTATATTTATCATCATTATTAACCTCAAGCACATGTTCATCATTATCATCATCAAGCATATCATTTCTTTTAAATTTTATTTTATGTGGCAAATGATATTAGCTTAGCGTAAAAATAGTTTTTAGGCAAAATTATTCTAATTCAACGATCAAAGGTATGCTTGCCTAAGTATAGACCGAAAATCTCGGTTTTAGGTTCTTTCAGGTGAAATTCTCCCTCCAGTCCTGGTTCTTTTCATGCATTTATCACATACGCTATGATTCAATTTATGAATATAGAAAATAAACTATATCAATGTGTTCACATGCGATCCCCAAAATTACTTTGGCCGATTACAGATTTTTACAACTTAAATGCTATTTAAATCATCACATATAATTTTTAGTGGCAATTAATTTATTCTAACTTGCCCAAGATTCATAGGTTGAGCCCAGACTCGGTGGTGAATTCCAGAGGTTCCCTTTCTAGTGGTTGCCGTTTCCTGTATTTCGGCACACGTACTGAACTTAGGAGCAATTCGTTAAGAGATACCGGTCTACATAATAGTGTGGCCATTTCTACGGTTGAGTGTCCTATATGGCTCTCGGGGGTGTTCATTTTAGCGATGACTTCTGACTTTTGGTTGAAATTTTACTGTAATTGATTTTTTTACTGTAACTGATTTGACTTTTTAGGCATAATTAAATTTAAAAAATAGAAAAAATATGTTAGCCCATCACGGACAATGCAAAGGAACATGGGGAAAAAAAGAAAAATACAAAAGAGCCTAAAAAATCTAAAAAAAATTCAAAAAAAGACGAATTACTAAATAGTGAAAAAAACTGAAACTAGAAGCTGAAGCTGAAAAAAAGCTGAAACGAGTTGGAGTCCTTAGGCCCCGCTCGTTTCAGTTATCAGTTTCAGCTTTTTTTTCACTATTCAGTAATTCGTCTCTTTCTAAATTTTTTAGATATTTTGGGCTTTTTTGTATTTTTATTTTTTTTCCGTGTTCCTTTACATTGTCCGTGATAGGCTAATATATTTTTTCTATTTTTACATTTTTTAAATTTAATTATGCCCAAAAAACCAAATCAGCTATAGTAAAAAAACTAATTACAATAAAATTTCAGCCAAAAATTAGATATCATTGTTAAAACAGATCACCCCCTACTTGTACGCTACACGAGACAGGCAACCAGCGAATGAGATGTACGAGTAGGAGGGGCTCTTTAGTTGGGCCCACGCAACCTGATTGCCACAGTACTCAAACGACACCGGTCGCTAGACACAGACACGAGCAAACAAACTCTTTCTCTTCTAAATGTACAGAGACAGAGAGACGGACAGAGAAAATCTCGAGTAGAAAAACACAAAAACACAGAAAGTAGAATGAGCCTTTCATTTCTTCTCCCATTCCCATACGACATCGGCAATTTCGGGTTGCCAATATTGACCAAATACCTTTGGTGTGGTCACGCTTCACACAGAATGAGCCAAGCGGACCGTACACCTAAACCGCACACGAACACGGCACATGACGACTGCTTTGACAAAGCGGTGGCAACAGTTTTGAAACAACTCAAAAACTTCAAAAGCAAAAATTAAATTCCATTGCATTTCTTTATCTGTTGTCGGTTTCTTTCCCAACCCTTGATTTGCCTCGAGATTCGCGTCCTCCCCTTTTCCCTTCTTTGCCTCTTCCTCGTGCTGGCGCCTTCGCCTGAGCCGCCTCCCTCCCCTCCTTGCGCTGACCTCACATGCGCGCCCGTGCGCCTCGCCCTCGCCCGTCCCGTGCTCGTGCTATGGCCACCTCCCCATCGCGTCAGCGTCTGCCAGGGGCCCCACCTCCACATCCGTGCTCCAACCGCCCCTCGCTCCTCCCTCGCGTCCAGCGGGCGCAGCGCCCTCCCTCCGCTCGGCGCCCCCTCCAGACCGGTCTTGCGCCGCAGCCTTGTCCCGGAGACATCCCTCCTCGCCAATCCCCTGCAGACAACGGCTAGCTACCGGCGTGACCGTCATGCCCCTAGGGAAGTAGCTCCCTCATCTCTCCCATCGAGCTCCATTAATGGTCGTCTCTCAATGCAGTCGCACACTAACTGAAGCGTGTATATAGCTTGACATTGGAAATTGAGAAGTCTTATGGGTAAAACTGAGCAACTCTGCAGAGTGAAATTAATTGTATTCGAATACGCCGTGCTTCCGGTTAATGGAGCTGTGCTTGATGGGTGAATCCAGTAACGTAGTATAAGTAGTGTTTGGAAGGTTTAATCTGTGAAGATAAAGCTTTAATATTTGCAAACCCCCATTTCATTAATTATAGTATATTGAAGCTATTGTTTCTAAATTGTTTATAAATAAAACTGCATCCACCCAAATTAATAAAATCAGTATACACCCTTCACTTGAAATCCCATGCATATAGTATGAGAGGTTTACCATTGTAACTTGTTGAGAACGGTTGTTTGTACTCAAACTTGCTTAAACACAAATTCAGAGAATGCCTGCCAAGGAGAAGGACAAGAGTACGAAGAGGATTCGGAAGGGGCCGATGGCGCCAATGAGCAGTGGTCGTAGGTTTTAGCCGCCCTCAGGTTTGATCGCTGGAAGTCTTTTGTAATGAAAATTATTTGGCTTGTCGCCCCGCTACGCTAAACTCGACCGATGTGTCGTACGTTGTAAATTAATCTGGATCTTAATTGTGTAAACATGCTTGGCTGTGATGTACTTTCTGTACGGCATGCCGCAACTGTACGGAGTACGGACGGTTGCGGGTTTCCGTACGTCCCCGAAAACGGGGGAGTTACAAGTTTTGCACGGGGAACTGGGATAAGACCCGGCTCAAATTTTTGGAGAAGTTTTGCTATTTTTTTTGCTGTGATTTATAACTGTAATTTATAGTTTTTAGTCTTAATGTAGGTGATTGTGTGAATGAAATAAATATCGATAAATCGATAAGCTGCTTTAAAAAACTGTCCTGATAAACTGGTTTACAACATCAGCGAAAAGGTTATCCCATTTATTTATTTAAGAAAAGTCATAAGTCATAAGCTGAAAAGAATTTGCTTGCGGCCACCAACTCCGGTCGCTACGGTGCGCGATTTTAAGCTCACACAACAAAGTTGGACCCATGCAAATGTACTGCGGTCAGCAAGCTGCAACCTTGGACCCTAACCTTGACCTATACATACAAAAGGTGGCGTGCGCGTACAACTGGTGGCTTTGTGAAACAGTTTACGTATTTAGCATTGTAGCTACTTTTTTTCAAATTTAGTCCCTGGACACTAGTTTTTGCAACAAAAAAAAAGCCCTGTTACTGAGCTCAAAAAGAACAATAGGTGACACCTATCACCTGCCTCGCCTAGGGAGCTCAGCAAGAGTGGGCAGGACCAACAGGCTGAGCGAGCGCGGGAGTTGAGGGCGCAGGCACAATAGTAAGCGGGCCCGGGCACTGCCAAACTCCAGTTGCTCTGCAGCTGCTTGCAGAGGCTCCTTGCTTGGTATGGCGCTGCCGAGCAGCTCAGGCTTGGCAGGTAGCTAGGGCAGGCGCAGCACAAGCAACGCGCACATTGGGACAGGGACGTAGGTGGGTGCGGGTAGTGGGCTAGTTGGCAGGTGCACTGGCAGGCTTGGATGCTGGCACGAAGAGATTCCATCTCGTGTGGGTGACCGCAACGATGCGACAACGTGACATTTGATTCTCGTTTTATTCGCCCAGTGATTCCACTACTGTTCGCGCCCACGTGCTTTCGTGTGGGAATGTCATTGTGAACATCTTCCCATGCACATAAAATAGGAGGCCTCGGTATGCTCTCTCAACTGAACTACGCTTGATTAGTCTCTTGATAAGTGAGAGAGCAACATGGGAGGGGAAGTAAAGAGATATTGAAAAGTGAGTTTGTACTATATATTAGAGATGGTTTAGTTGTAGTTTACGATCTTTCACAGTTGAATGGATTGTAGAGCGGGTGAATATCTTCAGAAAAAGATATGCTTTATTCATGTGCGAGCAATACGCTTAATATGTCATCAGCATTTTATTAGCTTAACGGTGGTTTTACATTGTGGAGTGTGCTAGGTAGCCATATTTAATTGACAGTTGTGTTTTTGTAATTAGCTATGTTTAGGATATATTACTAATGAGAACGATTATTTATTATAAATAGCTACAAAAATACAGGCCAAAAAATAAGCTAAATATTTTTTATGTTTGTCCGCGCGTATATATTTATTGCTTTCGTGTGATTATAGAAAGTCATAGAAAATGATGGTTTAGTACGCATTGTTAGTCGTAGTGTCTATGTGTACATATGTATGCATATACGTGTGTATCTGTATACATGCATTTAGGCATATTAATCCTTTTTGGGTAAATAGTTGAAGAAATACGCACCGTTATTTGTAATGTTCTCAGTGCGTGCGCAATTGAGGAAATATGTATGTAAGTATGCAACATGATTATTCTCGATTATAGTTAGTTGTATTTAGCATCGTTAGACATCGGCACATTATTTTTTGTACTGCAAGGAATGGCTACTAGTGGTGGTCACGAGTGTGGCACGTTGCTGTATCCATCTTGGGATATGCAGCATCATTATCAGGCATGGTCGAGTGGTGATAGATCGCCCCCCTTGTTGTCCCGGGAGCTCGAGAGAATTGGCCTCTCGACGATCAGTACATTCCAGTTCTACAGCGGACCGAGTTGCTGCCTATAGCTAGGATGATTCACTCTTGGCGGTCATTCATACTGGACTCGCCACTTTTGTCGACACTCATTGACCAGTGGAGGCTAGAAACTCACATATTTCACTTTCGGTAGGGGGAGATAACCATTACCCTACAGAGTGTTGCGTACCTCGTGGGTCTGCCACCACCGGGTCATCCTGTGGTTCCACCCCAGACAGTGGCGAAGCTAGGAATAAAATCAAGAGTGGGCTAAGGCACTAAGTTAGATTGTCACAAACACAATATTTTATTCTTGTTCAATTCAAATTCATACATAAATAGAAGAGAAACAAAGCAAAAAGAGAGAGAAATAAACGAAAGTACCTAGGTAATAGAAAGTGCATCCCGAAAATATAAAATATGCTTTTTGTGAGTAGAGATCATTCATCTGTATATCAAAAATAGCAAAATTAGCGATACGATAACTAATTGTAAATGATCATGAGAATTCAAGAAAAACATGACATACCACTAGCACATAATCCACAGCAACATCAGAATATTACTGCCCACCAAACTGACACCCTACTCTTATCGTTCTCACAAATCATAAGCATTGCTTACTGGTAGGTGGCATGTGTGCAGTCATATTACTGCAGAAATTGAAAGCACAATACCTGAGAACACATAAAGGCTTAAAAAGGTATTTATCATAAAATTTTCAATTAGAAACACAAGCAAACATATGAAGAATCAAAGTTTAGTTTGATAGAACATTTATATAGCTTGATATTAGAATGGGAAAGCACTTAGTGAAAATATCGTGGCTTTGTACTTAAAAGGTGCTGCAATTTGTTCTGAAGGAAATATCACAGAGTGGTTACAAGGTTTATGCATTTGCTATCTTAGTTTAGATTCAGCTTAATCTGGGTGAAGGGTTTAAATAATCTCGTATGTCTAAACATACAAGAGACTTTAGCATAGCAAATCTTGCATTACAGTAACCCATTTTAAAAAAGTTGGGCAAACTAAAACTATACACGTAACAATAAAAATCGAGAAACAGAATTATAGGAAACATGGGCAAGATGAGCAATAAAAGGACCTGATACATTTGATTTCACAAAGACAATTCCTTGAAAGAGGTACAACATCTAAAAGCTCTCCCATGTGTACAGGTTCAGGTCTGTATGTGTTCATGGCCAGGATCAGGTCAGACATTAACAGTTCTAAAGTTAACATGAAACCAAGCAAACTATAGAGTATACACAATTGATTGCAACAAGTATGAATAACTTCTTGGAGCATTCAAGTTTGCATATTATCCTAACAAGAAGTTTGTCGATGCGGATAGAAAAATTGTATTGAAACATAATATTGGATAACTACTGATTATGAAACTAGCATGCTTCTCTAGACAAAGCAAAAGCGAATACTTACAGTGGCAAGCAAGGCCCCAACAGCAGCTCCTCTCCTCTTCAGTGATTCAGTCTTCACTCTTCACTACACGAGGGTGTCGTACGGCACCACCACCTCATCAGTCGGGGTTTGGATCTTACTCCACTCGATCTGCTCCACCTCCCCGCTGCAAGCACCACCACAACCATCAAAAACCCGCCGTGCAAGTGACAAATCGTTGGAAACAAGCGTATACAGCGAATCTATAGGATCTACCTGAGGTAGCGTGACACGAGGCTGATGAACCGACCTTCTCGTTCTCGCTGCATGGAAAAGCCACATAAACATCAGCAAAAATGGGAGTGAAACGATCGCCTAACTAGATCCAGCCGAGGGAGAGGGGGGCTCGCCTGATCTGGTCGAGCTGGGCGATGGCGGAGCGGAGCTTCTCGAGCTACTCGTCGGTGGCCATCTGGCTGGGGCTCTTTAGTTCACTTCTTCAGCAAATTAGCAGACAGCAGTACTTCCCTTTGGCTCCCCCAGCGAGGCCACGACGCGCACGGGCAGCGGCTCCTCAGCGCCTCAGCCTCTTGCTAGTCTCCTTGCACGCCGGTCGGCCGGGATCTCCTCAGCCTCGGTGCCTCAGCTGCCGCACGCTGCGCTCCCAGTCTTGGATCTGCTCGGTGCCTTGGATCTGCTCTCCGTCGGGCACCGGGTGCCAACCGCTAGCCCAGCTTGGGGGGTGGGGGTGTTCCGGATAGGCCAGAGGGTGGGCTAAAGCCTAACCAAGCCCATCCGGTGGTTTCCCAGATCATCTGATTGGAAGGCATATCTATTACTCTAGTTTGTTCATCCTGTTCTGGATAAGATTTATGGAGTGCTACATTTATGGCTATGGCAATACAAACAATGCCCAGCAGATGTGTCTATCTAGGTTGTAAGATCCCACCTAATTACTTACTTGATTTTTATGTTTAGGTGGGTTATATTTTCTGTAACTCAGGTAGACTGGTGTATCTTAGGGCCAGCCTCGGCGGGATCGTCAGGCTCTCCCTCGCGTCTGCTGTTATGCTGTGGCTGGTTCGTACTCCTGTTCCCAGTATAAGGTCCACGTCACAGGGAAACATATATATATATATATATATATATATATATAAACTCGGAGTGAATTGGTAACTGCAGCTTGGATATGTGATACCGCAGTGTTCATTCTGGTTGGTTGCTTGAAGAACCCAGAGATTCAAGTTGGGGCGATTTCCATATGGTCAGCGCCACTTGTTACTCTTCTCAAGGCCTCTGCCTTTGCATTTCTCAAATAACACTGGCACTTGCTCCCAGGTAACAATGATTCAATAATTCAATTTTGTTGTAACAGCATGAATATCAGCTTTGGACACTGATGGTAGCTGTTGGTTTTAATGCTGCAGTGAGGTACCCAGTTATTTTGCTTTCCTTCCCTTTGGGCCTTTCTGATAATTTTCTGAGCTCTCAATTGTTCAGGGAAATAAACCCTCTCCTGTCTCGTTTTCTGTCAGTGTTCGCGTGGCAAACGAACTTGGCGCGAACAACCCAAAAGCAGCCAGGTTCTCGGTTGTTGTCGCCGTGACCACGTCGGCTGCCGTCGGGCTGATCTTCACACTCGTTGCTCTCGTGGCGAGGAAGCAGCTACCGAGGCTTTTCACGGACGACGATCTACTCGTCATGGAGACCCGGCAAATTGGGGTATCTTCTGGCTGCCACCATATTCCTCAACAGCATTCAGCCGGTATTATACCATCAGGTATTGTACCATGTAGATCTAGGTGAAATACCTAACTTGCTTCATGTTTTGATGAAGTCTTTGGAGGAAATATTAATGCATCTTGTATGTTATGTCGTTGGTAATTGCAGGGGTGTTGATTGGGGCTGGGTGGCAATCCTTGGCTGCGTTTGTAAACACCGCCTGCTACCATCTCGTTGGTCTGCCCCTTGCAGCTGTTTTCGGCTTCAAGCTGAAGCTTAATGCAACAGTAAGACAAGTGTGGAAGATCTAACTTTGCTATTTAGGTGATAATTTCTTCAAGAGAGTGTACCAATTTGTGTATCTTGCAGAGGATATGGGTGGGGATGCTGATCGCCACAATTCTGCAGACTATCAATCTGTTTGTTATCCTCTTCAGAACAAAATGGCAGAAAGAAGTACAGTAATTAAGCTCGTTTTACAGTACTACTTTACTATAGCTGTCCTGGCTTCCAAATTTCTATAATATATTGCGTGGCGATGATGCAGGCTATGCTAGCAGAAGAGCGGATACGGGTCTGGGGAGGGAGCGTTGAGCTGCCAACCGTTCAAGAATCAGGATGAAACATGAGCGGAAAAGATTGGCTGTGCACACACAGCACATCGCGCCTGTTTAACATAAAAAGAGGGCAGGAAGAATAGAGAAAAAAATACATTACTAACATTTTTCAGTTATACGAATCATTCGGTGTACTGTATTCAGCAGGAGTGCCTGCTAAAGCAAAGAACACACGAGAGGTTTAGCCATTAGGTAGCTGCTAAACCTGCGAGAAAAGCACACAGGTCGGCGTTCAGGGTTCGTGCGTGCATGCGTTTGACCTTGTGCTCGACTGCTCGTTGGCTCGGCATGAAAGTAACACGTGATCGATTCGCTAATGTTCTTAAACACGATGAGATCGATCGTGTTAACTTGATCTCAATACAGTGCTCGATTCGCTAACGAGCATGAAAATAAACTTCATATGACTCCTTTTGATCGGTTAAACATATATGCGTGCTCATGTTCTTAAACACGATGAGATCAATTAGACACAAGGATGACGTCGTTAATTCTACTTACTACTGCTGGCAAATACAATAATTGTACTTACTACATAGGAAATTAAGCACGGGAATTAATCCTTCAGGAACATCCATCAGAGAAACCTCATGCAGGGCGTTTATCGGAGAGACAGAGCGGCATACTAGCTAAACTACGATGGCCTTCTTCGGGGAAAGGCGTGTGCATGCACGACGGCGGCGTCGATCAGCGCCGGTCAGATCTTGTCGACCAGCTTCTCTCCCATGATGAGCGGGTTGGCGCGGGCGATGGCTTCACGTCCGGCGCCCTTGAAGTCGAAGCTGCAGGCGTGCTTCTCCGGGTACCGGTGCGTCCCGCAGAAGGTGGCCCCGCATCGGCACGCGAACCCCGTCAGCCCCACCTTCTTCTTGCACGTCGCGCACCGGTTTGCCGGCGCCTTTGTTGCCGCCTCGGGCTGGGAGGAGACGGCGGTCGCGGCAGCGGCTTCTGCAGCGCCTTTAGCCTCCGTGGAAGCCGCGAAATAGGCGGCGGACGGGGGCCCCGCAGAGTGGGCAGCCGCTCCGGTCACAACGGTAGCAGAAACAGCTTTCGCGACGGCTTTGGTCGCCGAGGCGGTGGAGCCACCCAGGTCGCCGCCGTTGACGAGGCAGTGCTGGCGGTAGCAGACGGAGCACATGTCGAGGGTGGCCGGGCTCCCGTAGAAGCCGCAGCCGCTGGCGCACAGCGGCGGCGCGGTCGCCTGCTGCTCGGACATCTCGCGCTGAGAGGAGTGGATCGATCGCTCCATCCTCCTTCGTGGACGAGGCCTCCGCAAGAAACAGGCGATCAAAAGCAGCTGCGATCGCGGCGTGGTTGATCGATCTGTGGGGGTGCGGAGCCCGAAGGGCTGAATATATTGATCGATCGTAGCCCAGGTGCCAGGCGGTTGGGCTCCGAGTGCACGTCAGACGCGGATTAGTGGTTCGTGCACAACGTTTGCTGTTACGATCGAGTCGGACTCCGAATGGTGCTTGTAGTATGGTAGAGCCCTGTCCCGTTGGAAAGACAAGCAACGGCGTAGCGTGCCCTAGTATTTCTGCAAGGCCCTCATGGCATCAATTTTATGGGCTGTCAGTCAGCGGGGTTCGAAGTTGAAACATTGGACAGCCCTAACCCGGCTTATTTCGGCCCTTTTGAGGAGAAGGCCCGATCCCGTCTGAACTTTTCCGTTGCAAGGCCTAACAGGAACAATTGAACGCAGCTGCAGCGCCGTCTAGGCATGCTCAGCTCTTTTCACCTTATAGCTATGACTTCTCGAATAAACAAACAGAAAAAAAATTTCATCGTCGTTTCAAAACAGCTTATCAAGATAATTTTTTTGAAACAGATCTTCGATTTATCGGTATTCACTTCATTCACATAAACACCTATATTACAGTTAAAAACTATTTCCGACAGCTGAAACAACCTGTCGGAACCTGGGCGTAAGCTCCCTGGCTGCGAAGTCCCAAGCGAAGCGCGCCGAAACTTACCAAAGTCAGCACGCGCCGGGCTAGCGCGCCGGCCTCGCTTGCTGCTAGCTCGGCAGTTCGATCCGCGCTCCCCACTCCGGTAACCTTCCGAAGCCTTTGAAAGTCGACGAGGCCCAAAAAGGCCCAACTTTTTGCTCGTTTTTCTTTTAGAGGCTTTTTTGCCCGTGTTGCCCAGGTTGCCTCGCTATTTCAGGTACTGTTTGTTTGAACCCTTGTTCCAGATGTTATTGGGCCTCCGTTTAAATTTCTAGCGTATAGAGAACACGCACGCATACGAAAGAAGTAGATGTGTATAGATTGTGTATATCCGTCTTGTACTCTTACAAAAAGAAATGCTTTGGTATCCGAGACGTGACGTTCTTTTTAGTAGATCAGTACTGCCCCCAGATGGCCAGATGTGGCATTGTTTGTTAATTTCCACTTTCCAGCAATGGAAGCTGACTAAACCAATTAACTCCAGCTTTTTTCAATATCAAGCTAGCTAGCCAGATCATGGAGTGAGTTTTTTAAGCTGAGACTTATGAGTTATAGCTATATATTTTAATTCTGATCTATTCATAAGAGGTAATACTTAGATAGAAATAATCACTTATGATTTGGGCCAGTACAGCTGAACTCGGTACAGTTTGTACTATAATTTACTTATAGACCCCGCTTTCAAAAAACGCACTGTTTAACGGCGAATTACTGTAGAAATAGAAGCTAAACTTAAGCATAACCCAAAAGAACTGAGCCATAGTCTATAGGGACATTTGTATTGGTTTTTATTGATGGTTTTTGATCGTAACTTTTGATTTTTTTTGTTGAAAATAAATAGTAATAATTGAAATAGAAGGAATGGGCGATCAGTACAAATAGTGAGAGAGAGATACGTATATATGATAGAAGCGAGAGGAATAGGGTGGGTGATACACTAGTGACCCATGTCTTATCTCCAGAGCGAGACGGTGGCAAGAAAAGTGAAAAAAGTCGTTTTGAGAAACCGAGTATTCGTACTAACTTTTGATTTTTCTAAGCAAAAACTATAATAGAAACCAATACCAACAGAACCATAAAAGTACGTGGACTACTATATCACAGTGATCAGTGACAAATTTTACAACCTTATCTTGTCGCACGACAAAAGGCTGAGCAGTAGAAATTAGCCGTGCGTGCAACCGCGAGCTCGACCGATCGCGATTTCGTGGGCGCGCACGACCCGTCCGCCTCCGTCTCCCGTCTTTTTATTCCCGGGAGGAAGCTGACAGGAAGCTTCCTCGGTTCCTCCTGCACCGAATCCCTGACGTTGTCCCGCCTCCGCTCCCCGCCTCTTGCGCCACCTCTCTCGACCTCATCCGGGCCTTTCGGGCGCCGCGAGTGGTTCAGGTAAGACGACGCCTTGTCCAATTCTCCGCGGTTGCAGCCTGCAACTTGTCCCTGCGAGGTCTCTGTGTGCGTGAGCCTGCACGCGCCGGACATGCATGGTGATACATGGAGCTGAGCTGAGTAATTGCGTGGGCATGCAACGCGAGATAAACATGTAGTCGGCAACATATATGAGAATTAAATTGCAAGGACGGCGGCTTCTTGTCATGGACCTTTACGCTGGCTTCTGATTGAGATGGTGCGAAAGCAGTTGTTAAGGAAGCGACAACCAGTTAAGAGGCCAATGTTCAGAATTGGTAGTACTCACAAAAGCCAAGGGGATAAAACTATTATAGGTCTATTTGATATGGTTGTATTTTGGATAGTACAGATGTTGGATTTTTAACGTGTACTTTAATTAACTTGTAGACTTCGTCTTAAAAAAATACTTTATTTGAAAGTTAGGTACTGTAACAAAAGTTAGAAGCAGTTTTGAGAAGCCGAAAAGAACATGCCTCTTTTAGGTTTGTGGCTTTTATCTTCTTCGAAAGTTGAAACAAATGAAATGGTTTCTGTAAGCAGCTTGTCGAGACAAACTATGTACGTCATCCGTTGCTGTATCAAAAAATACAAATAAAAGTTATAAATTATAGTAAAAAAGAATAGGCTATAGTTAAAAAAAACTACGAGGACGGTATATTGGATGGGTTGGGTCATGAAAAGACAAGAAGGGACCCACCAATCTGGAGCAAAATCAGTAGTATTTTGTTTATGAGGGAAGGATATCCCTAGTTTTACCAATAAGAATCTCTCCTAGGCACAGTTTGCATGGAAGATAGCTTGCTTACGGCGATGTTCTCCATGTTTCGGGTACAGACGCACAGTTGTCTATTTGATCGCACATGTATATCTATGTTGAGGCGCTCCAAATGCTACGCCAAGACAATGCTATGCCAAGTATACGATTTTAGTATGAAATTGACCAACAGGTAGTTAAGGTAATTCGTAAGTTCAACTTTGTATGAGATCATCTCTGTCAAACATAATACGCTAGCGGCTGTTGCAAATGTTAAAATTAGGATATATATACTACTGGATACTGCGTTGGGCTTTGAACTTGAAGCATATAAATTTACATGCACGAGGCCAAATTTTGTGCTATACACACACAAACACAAGGATCTCTTTGAAGTTTGAAGAAATCCACCGTACATTTCCACCCAACTCAAATCAGTGGAATTTATTGTCCCCTGTGTAAGGCTGTAGTAATCCACTGTTTTGCGATAACTGTTGGCACCGGCTGCTTTTCTGATGCTTCTAACACATCGGTGTTGATTTACTTTTCTAGCTACTGCTCGAATAACCTCAGTTACTAAGGGGTGATCGTTTTAGCGATGGCTTTTGACTGAAATTTTACTGTAGATGACTTTTTTACTGTAGTTGAGTTAATAAATAATGTAGTGAATAGTGAAAAAAAAAGCTAAAACTAGAAGCTGAATCTTTTAAAAGCCAAAACAATCACTGCTATCACCATGGACCATTGGATCGATCATCCTTCCGACAGAAAGCAAGAAAAACAAAAGGAAAAAAAGTCACGTGCTTTAACGGGCTTCTATTTCTGATTTCTTAATTTTATTTTTTCGTTTTTTCTCTTATTTCTTTATATTGTCTAGGATTATATAAGTTTTTTCTTTTTTAAATTTAATTATGCTAAAAAAAGTTAACACTATCATTTTCTACCGCTAAAGTAACCAAAAAAAATATGAAAAACCTGACGTTATAAGCTCAAACGATCACTACGCCCCGCGCAGTGTACTCCCTCGCCTTTCTTCCCCCTATATATACGCACCACTAGTTTCACACTCTCTCTCCATACGCACACCGCACACACAGACGCACGTTTCACTAGCTTCTTGTCCGTAGAGAGTCTCCCGAGCTCAGCTCGCATCGCAAATGGCGAGCATCGAGGTCTCCAAGCCGTCGAAGCGCCTGTCTCCGAAAGGGAGCGGGAGCTTCAAGCTGAGCCTCCCCAGCTTGCTGATCTGCGGCCAGTGCAAGGCGACGGCCGTGTCGCCCCCGGACTCCCCCACGGGCGCCGGCGTGAGGTCGTCGTCGGCGTCGTCGTCGACGGGGACGTCCCGCGGGCCCGAGCGCGATCGCCTGGCAGAGCTCCGCGAGATCTTCCGCCACTTCGACCGCGACATGGACGGCCGGATCTCGGGCCGAGAGCTCCGCGAGTTCTTCGCGTCCATGGGCGGCTGCGGCGCCGCTGCCGCGCTGGGGCTGGACCCGGCGGACGGCGACCTGATGCTGGAGTTCGATGACTTCGTGCGGATCGTGGAGCGGAAGGGCGGGGAGGAGGAGGAGCGCGAGGACCTGCGGCGCGCGTTCGAGGCCTTCGAGGCGGTGAAGGGGTCCGGCCGGATCACGCCGCGCGGGCTGCAGCGCGTGCTCAGCCAGCTCGGCGACGAGCCGTCCGTGGCGGAGTGCGAGGCCATGATACGCGCGTACGACGACGACGGCGACGGCGAGCTCGACTTCCACGATTTCCACCGCATGATGAGCCAAGAATAGGGCGGTCTCGCTCATCGCTTGTTACGTACTGTCGTCACGGGTAATTTACCTCCGGTTCGTGTGCGCGTGCCGCGCGCGCGCGTATAATGTGTGTTGGGCGGGCAATTAATGTGTGTTTCGAGTCCGGTCTGTGTTTCGGAGAGTGACGTGTGCACGCATGTCACTTCTCCGTGGTGTACCTGTACGGTTCCGTTGGGCACTTCAACCTACGTATCTGCAGTGTCCAGCATTTCTTGTCAGTATAGTACTGTACTTCGTTCAACGGGGAACGTGCACGCGGTCCAACCTTAATACTAAAAACATTGTTCATACTTTCGTAGTACTTAGGCTCTATTTATTTCGGAACTTCTGTCTTCTAATTTATTGTTTTTATTTTTTACATTCGTTTATATTACCTGGATTAATCTGTTTTTTTATTGTAAATTTTTTAAAATTAATTATGTGAAGTAGGTATAATAAAAAATAAATCAACTAGAGTGTAAAATAAATAATAAATCAGTTTATTTAAGTCAAACTAAGTGTTCTTTTAATGTTGCCCTTGCCATATATTTGGGCGTGCACCGCAAGATATCTGTTGCTTGCGTTAGTAGTTACGAAAGAACAACAGGTACAAACCCTTACAAAACTGCTCAATAGGCATTGGCACTACTACTCTGTCAACTCCTGATCAGGGCGGTCTTAACGTAGTTTATAGGTGTTAAGTTTGTAGGACCGAATATGGCAACAGAGGAGGGGTGAATGGTGCCGTCTCTGATTTCCCTCTAAGTATTCAAGATTCTATTCTCAGACACCTACAGAAGGTGTAAAACATAGAATCTCAAGCTAAGAATCAATCCAAATGGCCCAAATTAATAAAACTTCGACCCAAACACTTCCAGGCGGTCTGACTGGCGTTCAAAAGGCGGTCTGACCGCTGCTACAGCAAATCAGGTGATAAATACTGTTTTCAGCCCGATTTCAAATCCATAAATCAAGAGAACTTTTGATCCATAGATCCAAATGATATGAAATTTTGTATGGATGTTCTCTAGGTTATTGTAAACCTATTCTAATAAATGATCATAAAAAACATGGCCAAAGATGGGACTTTTTTCAGTTTGTTGGAAGGTTGCACCAAAACAGAGCCAAAACCCCAATTTGAGAATCCAACTTGCTCGTGAGTATATAATGGCCAAGATGGTTACAGATGTGTTCTCACATGTCACAGCAAGCTAGATCAAGGACAAACAATTATCAAAAACCATCAAAATAAGAAATCACACAAAGAGGTCAAAGATATGCAAAATCGAATTTCTTGATAAACTTGCTATATAAGTGCCTAGATGATGTGAGATATATTTCCATAGGTAATCTCCATATCTTTTATGTCCTTAGCACAGCAAGATCAAGAAGAAAAATGAGGAAGAGATCAATCCAACCAAGATAAGAAAAAATCAATCCACATAGAGAAGATTTTTCGAAATGATCAAGATTGATGTGTTGCTTACTTGTGATGAGTTTTACAGCCACTCCACTTTGAAGGACAAAGCTCTAAGACTAGAGCACCCACACACACTCTCTAAGTATTTCCCATGAGAGGGAGGAGGAGTTGTCACCAAAAGGCTTAGCCAACCTTCTTAAACCCTAACTCTTGCCTCTTCTCCCCTTATATACCCTCACAATCTGAAACAAAAATCTAATGGATCCGCCCATTAGGCTAAACCAGGGATAACCCATTAACCCCACCTAACACCGGGTTTTACTCTCACACACGCTTCTCAAAGTGGCTTACAACTATTAACCCATTTGTGAATCACACTTGATCCATTTTGCATTTTCACCACGCACAAGACCTAAACCACTTGGACCAACGCCACGGTTTTGCACACCGTCACTTTCCAGTATTAGGCAATTTACCAAAATGCCCCTCTACCGCCTTCCTCGAAGTTTCTCGCTTCCTTCCATGTGGCCCCAATGACTTGCCGCCAAGCCTCTCACACGTTCAGATCCCACCGAACCGTCCTCGCTTGCAAACAACCTAAGTCACTTGGCGCACCACATGTTTCTCTTCACATATGACGGCACTGGCTTCCTTGACCGTCTAGACCTCAACTCCTCCTTGAGTCTAGTCCCGGTCCACCGTACCGTTGTCCGTCATGTCCACCACCGATAGCTTCCGCTCCGGTTCCTCGTCGTCTCGGTTTGTAACTACCCCGCAAGCCTCGATCATCTTTGGTGGCTCCATGATCATCTGGACCTCGGCTCCTTCTGAGCGTAGTCCTGATCTCTTGACCGCTTTGAACCTAAACTCTCCTAGCTTAGTCCCAGTCCCGTCTGCCTCACCATGACGTAGCTCCGGAGTCCTACAACCAATATCAACAAGCAAACCGTCATGTAGCACCGCACGATACACAAAGATCATCAATTTGCATAATTCAATCCAAACAATGCACAATGTAAAGTGTATGCACCCAAATACTGATCCTAAACCTAGGACCAAACAATATACCCAAGTGCACATAAGCAACAATACCCAGATCAACCCATGATCAAACTTCAAGAGTTTGAACCGAGTACTTAGGTGCTTAAGAGATGAGGCACTCGAATCCAATGAGTACCGACCAGCAGCCTATGACCAGCACCACAAAACTCTACGACCACCACACAGATCGCTACGACTATCACACAGATCGCTATGAGTACCTATCGCAATGGCTTCCGAGTAGTTCTTCGGACTACTTAGCAAAAGGCCGTTCGTACCACCCGACTACGAAATCGTAAACTTCAAATAATCAAGTACTCGTTGACCAGACGAACTCGAAGCAACGAAGTCAGTAGAGAAAAAGCGATCTTTTGCAAACTCCTCAAAAACTAAACTCAACCTCTACAAAAACTCTAACCCAAAAGTCAATTACTCATCACAACCATGGAGTGACCTCCACATGGTCTCACAAAGTTAAACATCCAAAAATTTTAAAGAAATATCTTGTATTTAGTGGACATATTGATAAAGTGGTCCAAGTACTCTATATTTATACCTCTAATATATTCTAGCCCACTCCTACGTCTCCCTCCCTAATTCTTCTTAAAAACTGCAGCCTAGCTGAAGATTTAAGGAGGTCGGACTAGCTATCGAGCTATTATTGAGATTCGTTCAAAATTGATATAGTTTGACTTCAAATCATTTTATTTATCTTTTTAAATGGTTGTATTAAATTTAAGCTAATGAGCACTATCGAGTTGAACCTCATTAACTTTTTTCACTCAAAAATTGACTCATTTCAATTTTAAACTCATTAACTACTATAATCGCAATAATTTTGATTCGAGCCCAAACAAACATTTTTACAGACCGGCTAGAGAGGGTAAATATATGATCTTTTTTTTTGTTGCCAAAACTGAGTTTTATGCTAAATTTAAATGTAAGATAGCAAGTGAATAATGGGAAACACCAAGTAGGGTCTAACTGGACTGCCTAGGAGCTAGGGTTCCGAGAGAGAGCACATGGCAGTGACGGTTGGGCCACCTAGGACACAAGGCAAGCAGCACACATCGACAACAAGACAAGTGCATCCCTATTTCTAAGTCCCAAATCTCGTATTCTCAATTCAACGTTTTTTTAATTATTTTATAATTTCTCTAAAATATTTGAAATGTTATCTCTAGCATAAATAATTTATATTTTGATTTTTGCTACTATAGATTGAGCTCTACTTTTTTTATTAAAATAATATCTTATTAACTACGATACCTATTTTAAATATTCTAGATCCGCCACTGGTCTGATTGTTAGGGGGTGATCGGAATAGCGATAGCTTTTGGTTTTTGCTGAAAAAACACTGTAACTGGCTGAAAAAACACTGTAGATGAGTCGGTTTATTGAGTATAATTAAATGTAAAAAATTATAAAAAAACCGAAAACCAAAAACGAAAAAAAGTATAAGTAAATTTTAAAAAACGAAAAAAACAAATTTTACTGTAGCAGCTACAGTACCTGCTATAGTGAAAAAAATTGCCCACCGCGCGGTCGCAGAAGCTGTTCTGATCGCTACCTTAGCTTCACTGGCCCTTTACAATATGGTACAAGAACTTTTCGTTAAAAAACCACAGTTCCCCCGCTGCAGCCTTCAGGCGAGTTTTAAGTTGAAGGTAGCCAAGAGAGAAGCGTATCAAAAGACACTGTAGAGGGTGCCGTTCAGCCCATCCCGGCCGTTGGATCCAAGGCGAATAGCCCAGCCGAATCGCTACAGCAGGAGCGGTTTCCTGTGCCGCCTTAGAGCCTGTTTGCTACAGTGTTCCTGCCGTTCCTCACCACATGATTTCACTGTGCGCCACAGGGTTCCCTGCCTTTGCTACACAACGGCAGAGGATGCGCCTCCGGCCAAGAGATACCCAAGCGTTTGATGTGCAGCCGTGGCCTCCTTTGTTATTGGAGACTTGGGAGTTGAGTTGGACACATCGGATTAACACCGTTGAACTTTGGATGGAGAAGTATGGGTAAAAGATAAACCAACGTAATGATGGCCTGCCTTTACCGTGGGCCGGCCTCGTGGGCTCGTTACGATCCAGAAAGCCGAAAAACAGTTTCTGTCGTCTCTTCTTCTTCAATACGAAAACCTACAAAATCGTTCAGTTTTTCCTATTTAGTACTACGCAGGTGTGTTAAGCAACTAATCTGCTGCATCATTCGTATCAGGACTTCAGGATTATCACTCATACGAACCAGCTTGCAGAAGTCATGTGGGTAGAATACCCTCACGATCCAAGGCCGTCCGATCATGCCTGAGCCGCCGGATCAAAGCCTGTCCTCCCCTCCTGTACAGCGCACCATCCAGACTCCGGACACCAATGCAAACGGTTCAAATTCCGAAACATTTGCTTCCTCCAGCACATCCCCCCAATCACCGCCCACCTCGTCGCCATGGATTTCCCCAAGCGAGCTCTTCCCCAATGTGAGGGGGCAGCCAGATCTGGTACGCTCTCCTTGATTTCCCAAGCTTCAGTTGCCTCCTTGCTCAATTCGCTTCTGCGCGCAGGTTCCCCGCGAAGAAGCCCCAAGGAGATGAGGACCAGAGCCATGGAGGCCGATGAGAACGTAAGCCCGAAGCGTTTTGTGGCGGCGAGGGCCGCGTCTCTGCAGAGGAAGAAGGTGCTGAGGGAGAGGAACAGCAGCGACTGCGGCGGCGGCAGGGTGGCCGTGTCGCTGCCGGCGCCCCAGCCGAAGCCCGCCGTCGCTGCGCTGGGACGTACGACCCGAAGACGAACTACACCACGCCGCGGCCGGACTTCCTGCGCTACAACCCCGAGTTGAGCCGCAAGATCCTCCTTAGGCTGGAGCGCGAGGTGGAAGCCGAGTGCTCCAGTGCCACCTCCGGCACCGCAGTCTCCGAGGCGATGTCCTCCGGCTCGTCGGGGCGAGGGAGCGGCTCCGAGTGCGACGAGATCGACGACGGCGAGGAGGAGGTGGTGCTGCCGACGTGTCAAGGCGGGTGGGCGCGGCGGCTGTTTCTTCTTCTCGTGGCTGTGGCCTGCTCTCTGCTACATTTACTGTATGACTTCCACTCCCTTTCCTGCTTCTCCAGAAGAACTCCTCAACTTGGTTGGACTGAATGGGAGCATGTATGATGCTGGTATTCATCAAGTAGATTATCTGGTAGGGCCAATGGGCCAATTGACATGATGGTTCAGAGGATGTGCTTGAAGAAGCTATATGTCAAATTGTGCACGGGGACAGTGGAAATGTGGTCCATCTGTACGGCCCGGGAGGTTCTCCAAGAAACTTCATGGCGATTTCAATGATGGGAATGGCAGATGTTTGCCCGAATGTACCTTTGGGAGAATTTACATGCCAAATTGGGGATGAATGTAGCGAGAATGTGGATGATCATAAGGAAGATTCTGAATTGGGTGAGCGGAAAACAGATATGGAAGAGAAGTCAGGTTAGCTCATCAAGAGGAACGGGAGGGTTATTCTCTGCAGGTCTCCTTGGAGAAGGTATTGGAACCAGGAAGCGAGGAGCTGCATGACGGAAAGGGTTTGGAAAGTGAGAAGTTAGATCAGGAAACCGAGCCATGGGAGTATGATAGCACAGAAAAAGCTGCAAAGGAAACCAGCGCTATGGTAAAATTTATGTGGTCTGCAATGAAACCTCACCTGCTGCATATGTTGCCATGCTTGTCTGTTGCAGGCTTTGTGGCTGCTATGTTCAAGTATTTCCAAAGATCACGTAAGGTACCTCCTCCTGTGTCACAACATATGCCTTCAGCACCACCTGCACAAGTGCCAGTGTTAACTTGTTGCACAATTGCCGGTGTTTCCTTCACCTCAATCTGTGCAACTGCCTATGTTACCTTCACAGCAATCTGTGCAGCTGACAGTTCCCAGACAAGAGCCGTCTGTCAGCTTGGAGCTTCCTGTGCATTTGCCATTGCCCAATCCAGACCCATTTGTCAGCTTCAAGGTTCCTGTGATTGATCATGGGAATCGTGATCAGAAAATTCAACAAGGGGATGATGACAATTTGAGGCCTTCAGATAGCAATACTATGGATGGTAAAGAGATTGACAGCTTGAAGCCACCAGTGGTTGAATTGCTCGGGGAGTTCTCGTTTGTTGATGCAGGTAGCTCAAGAGGGAGGTCTATCAAAGACTCGAATTGGCATGGTGGAGATGTCGCAGTTCAGGAATCATCAATATCTTTGAGAAAGGATGTGGTCAAGATGCAAAAGGAATCATTTTGTGGAGGAGTGCGTGGTTGCATCATATGAGATGTTTATGTTACTGTAGCTATTCTGCCCAGAGAAAAATGCATCAGATTTGTTTATTTATACAGTTATTCAAACGGTTGGCCTTTATCTAAAAGTTCTTAGGAAATTAGTTGACGAATTGTCTCTAACTTAACCCCACACACACACACAAAAACTGTTTTTTTGGCTCCATGTTAACTCCAGGAGTTAGTTTTTTCTGCAAAGTAGACATGTACTAAAATCGTTAGGTAAAGGGCTAGTATATTCTCATAAGAATAGTGGTGACTGGTACCCATTGCTCGAAGAAGACAACTAGTGATAAGCATCCATTTTTATTAGTGCGCCTTTTAGTTTGCATGGAATAGTGTCAGTTTAGAAGTATTTTGAGGTGTGATCACCGGTACATCTTAATTTGGATATTTAGACCGAATATGCAGCCCCTGGTTCTGTTTGTAGATAGTTGTGATACATGGCATCCTCATTGTTGCTCTTACTCTCGTCATCTGGGTCCAAAACACGTTAACACTATGCATTTGAGAAAAAGAATGTTTACACATAGTACTTTAGATGTATCTTATCATTTTACTGCTGGGCGTGGGCATTAGCTAGTTTTCATAACAGAAATGAACAAGAGCTCAAGCATTTGTCTCACAAAGTTTTGATGTATTGATTTTTCTGCAACAGGAGAACGCTGCAAAAGTAGAGAAGATGGATGCCACGCCAACTCCATTGAGACGTTCAAGCCGTCTCCATAACGGTGTGACTTCTCATTGAACCAGACATGTGCATTTTCGTTGATGTCAGATGCTGATTCTTCCTGTGGTGTGGGTAGTTCTGGGAGACAGCACCTAGTTGTAACTCAACAAAGCTAGCTTTGGTGCTGTACATTTGGTTTTCTAAAAAAACCTGTGATATCTGCATTGACAACTCTTGATGTGCTGATATTATTGTAGTCATTGGCTCCGGCTAACGGTACAAACCGGAGATTGGTGATTGTATCGGACTTACTGGTTATAGCCCCCACTTTATCCAATTGGGTCATTATGCTGTTATCCTTTTAAATTTAAATCATGTGATTTGCCTAATGCTCCAAAATCCAAACGGTTTGCTACATGCAATTGTTATGCTTAAGAGCATGACAGTTGTCAGGATCCAAATATACATATCCGACCTTCTGTATATTCTATATTAGTCTAAGATCACGGTAATGCACACAGTAGCAATATAGATGAATTATTATTTCACACATACGATTGACTAAAAAAATAAACATATACCTTTATTATCAGAGTAGTGACCTTTAGGGTCAAAGGTTGCAATTAATAGCTTCAATGGTCAAAGAACTCAATTAAATTGCCTTGAAAGGAGTAAAATAATCTTGTAGCACATCCATATATCCGCAGGCAATCGACTAGGGTAGTGTGACCTAGCTCTTCACGATCTTGACGTAGCAATCTTCGTTGAACAGCGAAGTGCAACTAGCGTCTTCAACAACTGAGCAGTATTTTATATAGCATGCATGAGAGCATGGAATACTCAGCAAGTTGTGTACACAATGCAAAAAAATAGATGCAAGGCTTACTACAAAGGAATTGGCTAACCTAGCTTGTTTTGCAGAAAACTAGTTTGACTTGTAAATTGAAAACATAACTTTGAAAACAAAAATAAATAGATAACATGCAACAAGATCTCACATAGCTCCTTTATCAATTTCACATAACTTTTTCTTCCTAGTTTTGTTTATGAAAATATAATCCTCATGTGAAATTCCCAAGCACATCCATGACCACGGACATGGCTATTCGAATAGATTGAATTAACACTCTACAAAGATTGTACAACCTTTCCCACATGATATGATCAACTTGTGATGTTTGCGCAATAACACATTTTCTTAGGTGTATCGACCAAGATAATCGTAATGAAACCTTTCATAACCTTTGCCCCAATACTGACTTCTCTTGATGATCCTGATCCTCTCCACCCACACCCCCTTAAACCAATGTTGATGTGGTGGAAAGGAGACTCACTGTTGGATTTGTAAACGATACACCTTATCCATATGATGTAACTTTTGTAAGTAGTTACACCCTCCACCTTGATAGAGAGCTTAACATACCTTCTGAGGAGTCAATACCAAAACACGGTAACTTACTAAGCTAGGCCCGTCGTATACCGGACATGTAGTTGTAAGATTGTGACTTAATTCAATGGCGTAAAAGTTAGGTTCTTAACTAACAAAGACGATACCAACCAATTCTATAACTAATCAATATCCACCAATCTTTCACAAACCACAAAGCATCTCTAACTAATCAACAATCCACCAATCTTTCACAAACCACAAAGCACATAGCTCTTTCAATTGCCTCGGTATAAACTATCTATCCATCCTTGATATTATAGTACAATATATCCCATCAACGATAACACATAATGCACTAAGTTATTCACAAAATAATTTCATATATCATTAATCAAATTTAATTGGGCCAATTTGGTCAATACCATCGCACTTGTTCGCAAGATGGAAAATACCATTGTAAAGAGACCACGCTTCCAAATGACATCGTAAAGATACAAACTCTAGAGAATACCATCACCATTAGCTTTTCCATCCATTTACTCCATTAACCCCCATTTAGGTAACAGAAAAATTCAAAAATGGCATTTTTTCCCTTTGGAGAGAGTAGAGAATAGAGGGGGCCACATGTCAACACTACAGTTTCTTCGTCCTCGTCTTCATAGAATGAAAGAGAGAGAGCAAGGAAGACACCATTGCTAGCCCTAGCCATGCTCAGCGTCGGTGAGTAGGACCACTAAGATGACCATAAACTAGCAAAATGGAATGCTTGGGCCACCAAAAGTCCATTTGTGGCAATGGCTTAGATGGAGGTGCACTAGGGCGAAGGCGCGGCTATGCAGGCGACGGCGTATGACCCGAGGGGATTCTGTTGGCACTATCAACTCAGCTCAGCGTGCTATGTGCAAGCCTACCCACAATGGCCATCAATGGGGACAGAGGAGACATGGTGCGGTGAGGTTCCATGGGTCAAATTGATTACCCTAACATGTTTTCCTACTCCTAGAACATGAAGTGATGCGAATAATTTTGTGGTTTTGGCCGAGATGACGATACTGAAATGTGAGAGGAGGTGGCTTGGTCACCGGCATTAGGGAAGACTTTGTGGCGTTCCCACTGATCTTGAGGGTGAGGAGGGAAGCGAAGGTGAGCACGGGAAAGAGGAGGCAAGGAAAAGCTAGGGAACATAGGCTCTGAGGTTGAAGCTCACCCAAACAGTGGATGCTGCTCAGTGGAGTGGGTGACATGCATGGCTATGCCACCAGAGCGGAGGAAGATGAAATGGATAGCACTGTTATTGAGGGTGGTAAGGGAATCTGATGTGTGGTGCAAGCCAGAGGAGGGAGGGTTGAACACAATTAACAAGGCGACCACAGTTGTAACATACTCGAGCGCCTGCTTGGGGTTCAGCCAAAAATAGAGGAGTTCAAGCTCCTCAAGCTCGTTCTACCTATCTAGTGCTTACCGATGGAGAAGAAGAGGGAAAAGATGCAGAGGACAGGAGGGCAAACTCAAAGCCATGCTTGGTTGTGGCTTAAGTAGTTAGAGTGGCTCAGGCGATGGTTTGGCCGAGAGTAGCAAAAGAAGGAAGAAGGGGATAACAGGTGGGGCCTCCTTGTGGTCAGTTAAGAGGGAGGTGAGAATGACAAGTGGGATTGAATATTACGAAAGAAAAATAAAGAAAAGAAGGAGGAATGAGGGTAAAATGGTTAGTTTGCTCCAGTGTGGATGGAAAAGTCACGACAGTGGTATTTTGCAGATTTCTGGCCTTTGCGATGGTATTTCACAGCGCCTCTTCTTTGTGATGGTATTTTCCAAGTCGTCATTCTTTGCGATGGCACTAAACAAATTATCTCAATTTAATTTGATATTCCAAAACAATGTTCCATACTTTCTAACATGGTAAGCAATCTAGCCAATCCTGGTGCTATAATAATGACCAACTAATAATAACGATCATAGGGTGACAATAGATCATGACACATAAATGACAAGGTGGATAAACAACAATTGGGAAAAATAACTACCTCCTAAGGTATTTTTTTTAATAAATAGCAGTGCATATAAATTAAATACAAAATAATTTAATAAAATTTGCTTCAACATAATCAAGGCTGCATAATTTGCTTTGCTAAGCAATGCTGTTGTTCTTCACTCTTTTGTTCTTTATCATTCAGTTTCTTCGCTCTCCATCTCCTTCGAATGATTACCAAAATGTTGATGTCTAACAAGATAGAAAATCCAAATAAAGATCAAAATAGAGACCAAACAAACTACAAAAATTAAGTAAAATTCACCATAAAATAGGGCTTGATTTTAGATGATTTTAGAGACTAAACGGGCTCAATTGGAGATTGTATGAGAGAGAATGGGCTCTTGGAGTTAAATTAGTTGAGAAATTCAGGAAAAGGAGAAAAAGGTACCGTGCTACGATTTTTCTATGTTGTGAATCAGGTTCACAATGGACTTGGTCTATAGAACAGATCTATTGTGTGTTGACATGGTGGTTAACTGGGATAATATGTGTGCAAAAGGTGGTGCGATGGCGATGATGTGGCCGACACTTGGCAAGTGACGTGGCAGGGTGCTGCGGTGTGCTGAGCTGGCAGTTCGGGGCTAGTGTGGCACTTGTGTGGCTGCCGCGTGGGATGTTTGCGCTAATGTGGACACCATCGTAGGTTACTAACATGGATAAATCTACGGTGAACGACGGAAAACTAGAGGTCAGTGTGAGCACCATGGGCTTCCCCTTGCGATGACAAATCCATCCAACCACTCCAATTGATCAAAGAGGCTCAGTGTGGTGGTTGGTGGCTGAGCTAGCATGGGCGACAGTGAGCTCCGACGAGGAAGCTGTGGCTTGATTCAGCAATGCGTGCCACATGCTCTTGGAAGCTTTGCGATGCTAACTAGCATGGCATAGGAACCCAGGGCAATCATGGCTTACCAGCTGCAATGTTCGATGGTGGAACGGATCGACTTCTTGGTGACATCATCTTTCGGTGATCCTTCGGCGAAGGCAATGACTCCCGAGCAAAGGTCATGATCCGACAAAGCTAGCACAGTGGTTGGCATCAGCAGGGACTCCTCAATGTGGCAGTAATTTCTCGTTGGAGAAGAGTAGTGACAATGACTCAATCATGAAATCTAACGTGATGCAGCGTCCTTGAGGGCGGCAGATAGGGCAAAGAAAAGATGACGATTAGGGGTAGGGATCTACGATGCTCCGAGCGTCCTTAAATAGCCGGAGAAGGAGGAGTCCATGGAGAGAATGACGCCGGTCCTGTAGAGTCTAGGTCGAAGACGCGAGGGAGATGAAGCTGACCAGCGGGGCCCGCATGTCAATGGCACAAGAGAGCGATAGATGCGTAGCAGACGCGGTGAAGAGTTGGGTTGGCCTGGCAGTGCGAGCGAGCACATGGGATGAAGCGGAATGGGCTGGTGTGACTTTGGTTGGGCTGGAGAGAAAACTAAACTGGGTCGGCCGAGATTCAGCCAGAATCTTTTCTTGCGAATTTAAATAGCCTTTCATTTTTAGAAAAAAAGAGAATTCAAATAAGTCAAGAAAAATAGCAAATGAACTTGGAATATTCCAAGAAAATTTAGATAAATACTTTGGAACCTCTAGAACTTAAATAACTTGTTTTGTGACAAAGACAAGTCAAGAACTCACTATTTTGTGAAAGGACTCACTATTTCGTGAAAGGATACAAACAAATTCAAGAACTCAATTTTTTCATAAGGAGAAGAAAAACAGCAACAGCAACAAGATGTACCACAGTAGAGGCAACATGACAACAATGAGTTATGGTGTCAACAAGGGTTCCACTAGATCCAGGCCCTTAGCTCCATGGTTGTCGTTACCTCCCTCCATCTTGGTCGAGCCCACCCTGTCGTTCCATGGAGGCATCAAGGGAGGATGAAGTTGCATACCAAGCAACGAAGGGAAGAGAAGGGGAGGAGGGATGGAGCTAGGGAGGGACAAAGAAGAAGCATCAACAGGGAAGCGTGAACTGGAGAGTGGCAGCAGCGGCTCCCTGTAAGTTCAAGCTCCATTAAGTTGATTTTGGTGATAATGACAAATATAATTGCGAGACTAACTTGATTATCAACTATAATATTGCCTAGTCTTGTTTTGCATGTAATTAATGGCAAACTATTTTGGATATAATGATAAATACAATTATGAGACTAATATGCTTATTAGTTATGATATTGTCTAGTTTCATTTAGATATAATAAATGACAAATGCTATAATGAGACTAACGTGTTTGATTGATTATGATCTCAGAAGCCACACTTGGATGAAAAGATGAAATCATAGAGGAATGCATTTGATATCTCATTCTTATAACTTAGTGCATTTTTTAGATCCAAAATATAGATTAAACTCTACTAAAAAGTTTAAGATGAATATGTGTATATGTTTCCACTATATTCTTGTATGCACACATTTAGAGGAAGTTCACTTAGCTCAACCTCACTTGCTCTAGCTCTCTATGGCATGATGGTTATATTTGCGAATGTGTTTTGCAAATAGTTGAAACTTATGTGTTGAATTCTTGTAATATGGGACTGCACATTGCGAATGTGTTTTCCAAGTGTTTGAACTCCATGTTTTCTACTCCTTGTAGTATGAGGTTTATATTTACAAATGTATTTTGCAAATGGTTGAAGCCCATACATAATCCTTATAGCATGCGATTTAGATTTGCAAATGTGTTAAATTCATATACCAATTTCTTATGTCATGATTCTAAAGGTGTGCAAATGTGTTTTGCAACTTATTGAAAATCATTATTGATCCTTGTGTGCTTGATACTATAACTTGCAAATATATTTTGCAAGATTTGTTAAAGTATATGCATTTGTCAGGATAATTGGAACTACCGGCATGTCTTGTGCGGTACTACCGAAGATCGAAAGCACCGGCATGTGTTGCGCAGTACTACCAAAGATTGGAAGTAACGACTTGTGTTGCGTGGTACCTCCAGACGTAGCTTGATCAGAGTGGTTCGATCAACTTTGTGTGAGCTGTTCGATTGGCTTGCGGTACTACTGGTATGTATTGCGCGGTACTACCGGTCTGTGTTGCAAGGTACTACTGGAAGTCAGAAGTATCAGCTCTGTGTGAGTGGTACTACCAGATTTCTAAAGTTTCGAAAATCCTACGATATGTTTTTTTTCTAGAAAGACACCTTTGTGGTGGTCTCTTCTTTCCCGCGAGAGTGGTAGTTCCACATATATGGCACGGTACTTCACTTCCGATGATCAGAAGTACCAAAAAATGAAAGGCGATACTACTGATTTTGCTGATAACAACTATTTTTCTTACCGTTACAAGGGGAGCGGTAGTTCTGATTTTATAACGGTGGAACTACTAAAAATCTTGATTTTTCAGGAGTTTTGCTTCCACGGCTAGTTTTTGTGGTGTGGGTATATATACCCTCTTGTGACCGGTTGGGATAAGACTTTTGGCACTCCATTTCACTCTTTTGAACTAGTGTGAGGTTCTTCTCTTAATTATGCATGTGTTGCACTTTGTGAGTAAGGAGAAGACTCTAGATTGCATGTGTTGCATCTAGAGGTGAATTGAGTGTTAACTTGAGCCTGTGCATTCGCTGCACATAGTGAGAGTTAAGCAAGAGGCTTGACTTGTTACTTTTGGAGTCTACTGACTCCTAGACGACGTTGGAGGCGTCGTGCGCGATGATCTTCTCAAATAAGGTTGTGAGAAAGCCTGATGAAACTATGAAGGTTGGAGCTCACCTACCCGGAGCGAGAAAAAACTACCACTAGTAGATTTGAGGTAGAAAGTTTAATTCGTGGAGTCGGTCTAATTCATTTTGGTTACCTCAACGTAGATTAGGGGGGATCAGCAAATCTCCGAACACCACGGTAAAAAGCAACCGTGTGAGTTGTGGTTTACTCTATTGTGTTAAATCTACATTTAAGCGATTTACATTCATATAATTAAATTGATTGCTTGTCTTCCTTGGATTACAAACTTTGACATAGACTTAGGTTGTTAGTGCATTTAGGTGAACCTATTGATTTAGGTGAAATTTGTGCTAAACCAATTTGAATTAAGCTTCCACATTATATTCTTGATTTGAGTCAAATAGAGAAATCGTAATTAGTGAAGAGAATTTTAAAATCGCCTATTCATCCCCTCTTTAGTCGGTCTTCTTGATCCTACACTACCTCTCTCCCACTTCTTATCTGAAGAAGGGGAGCCCTAATACTCCCCTCATAGGCTGTTTGGGCCTTGTGGATTATCTTTTTGCTATTGTTACACTCTAAAATGCACACATTGGGGCTTCGGGAGGCCGTAAGAGGTACCAGAGCCTAAAACTTAAAGGAGGGGAGATGTGTAGAATGTCACTAGTATTCAATCCCAACTCAAGTCTACTACACCAAAAATATCCTCTCTCTCCTCCATGGTGCCCTAGTGACCATATTTATAGTCATGGATAGGGAGATTTACACAAATGTGCTTGTTGGGGTCTTTACCAGTGGGGCCAAACATGTTATTTTCTTGGCATGGTCTTCATGGGCCTGCCTTCTAATTACATGTATTCTTGATCTTTTTTCCTATGGGCCGAGTGGGTTAAGGTGGGAGCCACTCCCTCAACACTTTTCTTTTTTCCTTTTTTGTGTTCCCTCATGTCTTCCTCACTAATTAGCCACCGCACCATTGACCTCCTCCACTCCCCTGCTAGCCATGTGCTCGTCCACCATTGTTCCCTCCCTCCCTACCTTCTTTTCCCCCAGCGAACTGTATCCACTAGCCCTAAGTTACCCTGCTTGAAGAGATGCCGTGGTTTCCCAAATCGACACTCCGACACCTAGACTTTTCGAGCACCGCCCATTCCAGCTTCGCATCACCAACTAGTCACACCTTGGACTACCTAGGAGGTGATGACGGTCAGCCTACCGATTTTGCCAAAATCACGGCAGTAGGGTGCCATCTAGGCCTATTTTTATAACACTGGCTAAGTATGGTATATTTTGGCCAATATATCAAATGGCTTCACTACACTTTAATGTGGATGTATTCTACATATCAAAGACAACATGCAAGACATTTTTTTTCCAACATCTAAGCTCACCATACTTTGGTGTAGTATTTTTAACTCCTAAATCTCATTCTCAATGGGTAATTGTATGGTTCTTCTGGGCTTATCTACTTTGCCTACAAAGATAACTAGAGTAAAACACTAAATCAGACACCTTAGTTTCAAACTCAAGTAATAAGTTGGAATTATATTTTTCGCTACTTTCTTTAGTCGACAAGTCTCAAATGGACTATGTCCATGTACTTGATTGGCTTGTCTTCACCTGTTGCTTATTACCACATATGCTTAGACCACTTTTCTTGAGCTGTTGTTTCTTCCTGAAGACTCACTTTACTTTCACACCTTACAATACTCGTGATTTGAATTTCCCTTTTTCTTAGAATTGAATTTCCTCTTGAGTTGTAAGGTATTTGAATTTCCCTAAGAAAGGTTTTCGAATCAACTTTCCCTATGTGAAGAAGGTTTTGGGCCAATGAAACAAAGCGGAACGGGGCCCAATGGTAAAGTGCCTATCATTTATGGGCAATTCTTGGAAGGCGTGCAATCGAAATGGATACAGATGGATATCATTAATTTTTTTTATCTTATTTTGTATTTTTTTTGGAGTTGGAGTCAGTCATAGATAATGCCGAATACTTACTTCTCCATTCCCTATTCATTCCATAAGACTTCGGATAGTCGGTCGGACGAAACTTATCTGTTTCTTTACACAAGACATTGGATGGTATGGTGCAATTAGAGTAAACACGAAGAGATTAATCGTTAAGATGTCGAAGAAATGTCACTCAATATTTTCCGTCTATTTAGACATGACAATCCACCTATATGTTGTCTTGTTTCTAAGTAAAATTACAAAAAACTTCTTCAT
Organism: Melocanna baccifera; assembly: GCA_036346265.1. Classification (NCBI taxonomy): domain Eukaryota; kingdom Viridiplantae; phylum Streptophyta; class Magnoliopsida; order Poales; family Poaceae; genus Melocanna; species Melocanna baccifera. The sequence continues at coordinate 36,430,388 of CM070676.1, read as the reverse complement.
ATTACTTGATATACGGATATACACGAACAGATATTACCTGTTTCATATTCTACTCTATATATTTTTCTCGGAGTTAAAGTCGAATATAAATAATAGCAGATATCTATTTATCATTTTTATATTTACTCTATAAATATTTGATGAGTTAGTCCAATAAAAATTATCAGTTTCTTTGCACCCTAATTCCAGGTCTCTTTCACGCGCGGGATGCGCACAGGGAGGCAAGGCAAAGCGCCCCAAAATTTCCCGCGTTTTACTGGTCGACTCTCAACCTCCGGATCTAGCCAGTGGCGGCGCCGCACTCCGCACTGCTGGTACGCTCTCCTCCCTCCCCGCACGAGAGCAATGGCCTCGACGAGGGATCTCGCCATAGCGTCCGTCTCGGTCGCCGCGGGCGCCATAGCTGCCGCGGCCGCGCTGCGCCTCCTGTCCTCCTACAGGGCCACCCCCGCCAAGCCCCAGAACCCGCCCCCACCGGGCGCCGAGCCACTCGCCGTGAACGGTTCCGCCGCCGAGCGTCAGCCGGCGCAGTCCCCCTTCGACCCCACCAAGAGGGAAGGGTTCGTCCTCGTCATCCCACCCTCTTTGATTCTCCCCGCGTAGCTGGGTTGCCGCTCGTGTTAAGTCCGGGTGAGGATTTGTGGCGTTTGTTGTTGCAGATATATCTCCTGGGACGACTACTTCATGGCGATTGCGTTCCTTTCGGCCGAGCGGTCCAAAGATCCTAACCGGCAGGTAAGCTACAGCTCTGGTTCCAGTGAGAGTACACCGATTCTGGATATGTGTTTGCGCTGACGCTGTCCGTAGAAATTCCTCAATGAAACTGGTACTGTGCGAGATCATTGAAAGTGCAGGAGCAGCTGTAAGCTTAGATTTGGATGGAGTGGTCTGATATGACTGATCAAATCTTCTTTTGATACGAGATTTTAGGGATGATGTGTCACCTCTTAGTGCCCTTCTTTGTAAAATCCACCTCCCTAATAGGCCTGGATTAATAGGATCTTTTCGTTATATAATGGAATCTTAGAATTTAGTGGTTCAGTTGGTTAATCTATGCTTGTGCAGTTGTGCATATACACAGCCTCAGTTTATTTTTATGTTTTTTTTCTTGAGAGCCATCTTATTTGTATTGTTATATATGTAATCAGCACTCTACTAGAAAGGCAACTCTTCCCGCAACCCATACTCCAGAAAGGTGTAGAATAATAAATTAATATCTTTCTCATCTTCTAGGCATATATGCAACATATGCTAATTCTCTACTAGGAACAACATTTTTCAAATTAAAATCACTCTAGTGCTTAAATATTATCATATAAAGCACAAAATATCTGGATTCTGTGGCAGTTCCATTGATAGTATTGGAACAAGTGGCTTGCTTCTTTTTTTTTCTCGAACGCGCAGAAGAATTGCGCATCATTATATTAAGAAGAAGAAAAGGAGTCTATTCAGCTGCAACTTTGTTCATATCCTCTTTGTAGTGCCTTCTGCTTGATGTCTGTAAATGGAAGAGGAAGGTTGGAGTTTATTTTGGCAGCATATGTTTGTTCAGTACATAATTTTGTTTTAACACAATTTAAAGCTCATGTAACATTCTTAAATTTGTCACCTATGTTAGTGAAAATTATGATTTAATCCATCTACTGTCCATTTTATGCAGGTTGGAGCATGCCTGGTTAGCCAAGAGGGAATAATCCTAGGTGAGGCTGAAACTCAAGAATACCTGATTCATCCATTCAGGACAGTTTTTTTACACTATAATAAGTTAGCTGCTGCTTTAAGAAGCATAAGTGGTTATTGGCATTATCTCCTTTTCTCGGTTCATTGCAATGTGATTGTTGATGTTTCAGTTTGACCATTAGTGTCCAGTGCATTATCTGTGTGAAATAATACTAGTGTGTGGACTTGGCTTCTTTTTTCTGGTTCTACTTCAGTGTTAACATCTTACAATAGTATAATTTTTGTTTTGTTACCATTTAGATATACTATCGATGTCTTCATCCAGTTGTTACATCTCGATCTTTCATTTCAAAGTTGTTTGCAGCAAATTGCAACTAACATTTGATTCCTGACTGACATTGGATGTATCTTTTTTGTATAACATTGATGAAGCCTATGTTGATTTATGGTACGCAACTTGGTTTGTCCAAAAACCCATTCTAATTGATGGCTGCAGTATTGCTGTGATATGCAAAGTGCCATGAGTGTTGTAATAGGACAAGTGCCATGAATATGTACCATCGTTGATACTGTAACTCAACTAATATTGCAACCAGGAATCGGCTACAATGGATTCCCCAGAGGTTGTTCTGACGATAAGCTTCCTTGGGCAAAGGTACTAACAAAAGTTAGTAAATTAAATTAGTCCCAATAATGCTATTGTAAAGTTGAATTTCCTGTGAGTTGTTTATTTTGTAATTCCTCAGTAAAATACTACTTGCCACATTTGTTAGAGTTCCTTAGTTTCACATCTCTCTCTCTCTCTCTACAAGTTTCATATCTATCTTTTTTTAATTATTTTTTTATATTGCAGAAATCTGCAAGAGGAGATCCATTGGAGACAAAATTTCCGTAAGTGATGAATTTCCTTTTGTCATTCTAGTTTGATTGGCATTCTTTTTTATTGATACAGATCACGTTTTCTGGAACCAGGATGTACATTTGCAATTTACCTCAGTAATCATAATTAGTTTGCACTCTTAAATAAAATAGGGTTTTAAACTAGCTGCCTAAAATGTAAGCACGAATTTTGGTTCTTAACATATAACATTACATGTCCCAATCTAATTGGGATCTGGAAGCTCAAATCTTACATTGAGAAGGATCTTTCTTCAAAATGAACAATTAACAATGCTTATTGCTTTCTGTTTTAGGCCATAACTAGGAGAGATCCTATGTGGTGATAATTTGGGGGTTTATGAAATAGAAGTTAACAGAGTTTACTGCTGGATATGACAACCTTTTTTGCTTTTCTGTCATCTTGTGAAGTTACCTGAACTTTGAGTTCCGTGAGAGTCCTGTAGCCTATAATTGATCTCACAGGCAATATAGATGTACTACCGGTTAGAAATTAATTATCATGTTTGGTTGTCAGGCTGACCAAGCTGCCAATTCTGCATATCTTGTCGCATCATCAGTTTGTCATCCAAGTTTTCTTGTCTTAATTTTCTGTAAGATTTTATACGGCTAATCTGCTATTGCTTATGAAATTATGAGTTTTCTCGCTATGCTTTATGCGGTGGTATGATATATTATCGTGCACAAAAATGGTATCCTATAGCAAGGCTATATGTTCAATTTTAAGTCTCTAACCAGCAAAATCATCATTCTCCTGGCAGCTACGTTGTTCATGCTGAAGTTAATGCTATTTTAAATACAAACCATGCTTCAGCGGCTGGACAGGTTTGGTCTTTCCAACCTACTGCACCATTATTCAATTCATTGACTTCTCTTTGGCAGTCTTAGAAGAATGTCTTATCGTTTCCCTTTCTTTTTTCTTGCAGAAGTTATATGTCACCATGTTCCCCTGCAATGAATGTGCTAAGATTATCATCCAGGTTAGTACCTGCATTGGATCACAAGTGCGCCAAAATTACCATGGATTTTTGTCAGTGCAACTAAAATTATTGCCAACTGTTCAAGAATTGTTAAAATGTCACATTTTCTTCGTTACATGTTTCAGTAGATTTCTTACCATGCATGTTGTAAATATTCACGCAAATTTGTACTAGTATCTTATCTTTACACACTTAATTGAAAATTTCTGATTCACTGCAAGCCTTGCCATTTAAAGATTTACCTGTCTAGTTTGCTTTTTGTCAATAATTTACCGATCTAACCTTCCAGTTTGCAGTTCTCACTTATTCACCGTTCTCCCTTAAATCTGTAAAAACAATCACCATGCAAATTCTTAAATTGGAAACTACCTGTGTTGTTTTCATGTGGAAATAATTTCTACTCATGCTCACAAAATCCGCTTGATGATTCAGTTATAACCAGTGTGCCGATCTTTTTTACAGTCAGGTGTATCTGAAGTCATCTATTTTATAGAGAAAAGGATTGCCAACTCAGATCATGTTTACGTAGCCTCTCACAAGTTATTATCAATGGCTGGTGTGAAGGTACTCCGAATTTGATCAATCTGAACGTAAGCACCGGATTTTGGCATGAGTTAAATAAATTATTATGCATCATCCACAGGTCAGGAAGCATCAACCGCAGATGGCGCAAATACCAATCAAGTTTCAGGAGCCATGAAGCTGTACTTGTGAGAGAATGTTCTGCCCTTAGGTAATGCAAAAGGAAGTACGTTTGGCTGATGTTGTCTGGGACTTTCTTTTTCTCTTTTCATTTTTAAATAGTTTTATCTGTGATGTAAGTGGTACCTGTTGATAATGGCACCGATGGCCAAATGATTCTGTCAGTCCTTGAACGTTCTCAGTTGTCATGCAGGGTCATATCCTCCCCGAGGGAGCTGTCGTAAACTTGTAATCCGTCGAACTATTAGGTTCTGAAAAGAACAAGAGTTATTACCAATTACATACTATTATTAGATCTGTCTGCTAAGCATTAGGAAATGTGATATCCTTTTGTAAACTGTGGTTGTGCCATGTGCTTAATTCTCTCCAACCACGGTCGATTCTAGTTATCACACACGACACATCACAAGTCTTAAGCCTCTGTCTTAGCATATTTTAGAACTGATTTTAATCGTGTGATATGTCTGTAACACTCCAGAGCAAGGTGCTTTTGCTTGCCACTTGGTTTTCTAACCAAACATTACCTGTAACCAAAGTGTAGCCAACAAAATGGTAACCATAAGTTTCGTCAAGAAATTGAGCGTACGACACACGGTTTATTGGTCTAAGAAAAATATGATAATCAATAATTATGGTATCGAATTAAACAATTACAAAAGACATAGCTAAGAAGCTATAGCATAGCTAAGGTTAGACATGTCAACGCCTCAACAATAGCGTTAGCCAGGGCCCCAAGGGTACTCGGAAAGGAATTCTCTGGCGAAGGGTTTCACAAGAGACTCTCATCTACCATTGATTCGCTTAGATAAACGACGGATGGGGAGGGACCTCACGGGAGATCCTCCCCGCTGGTTTTTTCTGGGTTATTCAAGGCTACGCGCTGCTCCATGCCTCACGCAAGTACCTATGGCTTTGAGTGCGCCAGGTGAAACCACGCACCGACCGCCACCGTGATGATCGCCTACCGCCGCCCCGCTCGTCCTCCATGCCGCCGCCTCCCACCGTCACGCACACGCTGCACGCGATCAACATATGCACCTCTGCCATTGCGCTCACGCCCATCCGCTGCGCCATCCTCTGCGAGCCCGCCCTCCTCCGCTCCACCGTCGGAGAAAATTTTATCACGATCACTGACAATTGAGTGAGGTATCCTGTGTAGCTTGGCCACATGCTCCAAGAATACCTTAGCAACTTGTTGAGCAGTGAAAGGATGTTTTAATACTATGAAGTGAGCATATTTTGAAAATCGATCCACAACCACCATGATAGTATCATATCCTTCAGATCGAGGGAGTCCCTCAATGAAATCCATTGTAAGATCTTGCCTTGCACCTTCGGGTGTAGGTAGCAGTTGAAGTAAGCCAGTTGGTTTGGTATGGTCATGCTTTGTTTGTTGATAGACCCCACATTGCTTGACAAAGTTTTCTACATCTTGTTGCAAACCAACCTAGTGAAACATCTTCTTGAGCCTCTGATATGTGACTGTCCCACTAGAATGCCCACCAATTGCACTTGAGTGAGGCTTAGATCAATTTGGTTTGTAACCCAGAATTAGCACCCACATGTATTCTTCCTCTGTAACGAATAATTCCTTTAGATAAAGTATACCTAGCATCATTAAGACTATGGATAGCCAGCTGAGCTAAAAGAGTTCTCGCCTCAGTGTCAACTTCATAAGAATTGACAACTTCCTGTATCCAGGGAGGTTGGACATCACTTACAGCTTGCAATGCCATTACATGACCCACCCAGGACAACACATCATTAGCGTGATTCTCTGTCCCTTTCTTGTACCAAATGGTAAATTGAAATCCAATCATTTTGGTCATGGCCTTACGTTGTAGGTCTGACCATAATTGTTGATCCTCTATATGACATAAACTTCTATGATTAGTGCGGATCACAAATTCACTACGCTGCAAATAAGGCCTCCATCTGTCCACGTCCATAATCAAAGCGAGAAACTCCTCATAAATTGAGAGTTTGTGATGAAGAGGACTGAGGGCTTCGCAACCACCCTGTAGTTCAAGAAGGCAATGGGTTGGCCATTTTGCATAAGAACTGCTCCTATGCCTAAATCACATGCATCAGTTTTGACTTCAAATACATGAGTAAAGTTTGGTAAAGCCAAGACTGGTGTAGGTGCCATTGCTTGTTTTAGTTTTAGAAAGCCTCCTGAGCTTCCTTAGTCCACTCAAATGTTTTCCTCCTAAATAAATTAGTAAGTGGCTTCGCAATCACCCTGTAGTTCTGAACAAATCGATGATAGTATCTCTGATGTAGTGATGCAAGTGGGTGTAGACCAGGCTAGCATTGCTTCAGTCTTGATAGGATCTATTGCCACCCTCGTATCTGAAATAATATGGCATAGGTACTCTAGTTGACGTTGTACGGAAGAGCACTTGATGTGCTTAACCCAGAGTTGATGCTAACGCAAAGTCTTGAAAACTAACTCCAAGTGGTAAGCATGGGTTTTCAAATTGGGGTTGTAAATCAGTATATCATCTAGAAACACGATGACAAACTTCCTTAGATATGGTTGCAGGATCGAATTCATAAGGCATTAAAACGTGGCTGATGCATTGATTAAATCGAATGGCATAACCTTGAATTGGTAATGTCCTTGATGTCTTGAATGTTGTTTTCTCCTCATCCACTTCTACCATTCGGATTTGATCGTATCCGGACCGAAGGTTCAATTTGGAGAAATACTTGGTACCTGCTGGTTCATCCAATAATTCCTCCACTATCAGCATTGGAAATTTATTCTTGATGGTGAGAGTGTTTAACCTCTGATAGTCCACACAAAAGCAACAGCTTCCATCTTTTTTTTTTGCACCAACAATACCAGTGACACAAAAGGACTGACACTCAGTTGAATGATACCTGTTGCTATCATCTCTTTCACTTGTCGCTCAATCTCATCTTTATGTAAAGGAGAATAGTGGTACGGCCTTGTGTTCATTGGAGTTGCTCCGGGCACTAATGGTATAGCTTGGTCATATTGACGGTGAGGTGGCAAACCCTTAAGTTCCTCAAATATATCGTTGAACTCTTTCAGCACGTTATTGGTTTCAGCAGGAACTTCCTTTGGCACTTTATCACTGGTGTGTTCTACAACTGCCAATGCCCAAATTTCATTGCCCCTGCTCCACTTGGCTAGTTGTTCAATACACAGTTCAGAGAGAACCATTGTTTCTGCACAGTTCACTCCCTGTAACTTGATTAATGATCCTCGAGGCATAAATCCAATGGACTTGTCACCCCAATGGCAGGTCATGGGACTCTAGGGTTTGAACCAATCCATTCCTAAAATGGCGTCATAAGCTCCCAGGTCTAGCACTCTCATGTCAGTTTGAAATGTATGCCCCTGCACCCACCACTCAAATTCTTTTACCATTCTATCGCATGAGAGCTGTTCGCCATTGACCACCTTAACTTTTACTTCTGGAATAGGAATTGTGGTATATGGAACACGCTGCAAGAATGTTTGTTTCACAAAACTATGAGAACTCCCAGAATCGACCAAGACTAACGTGACTTGGTTTCCAACCATAACATGAAATTGAATTGTTTCCATGTCCACTACCCATGACAGAGCATTCAGTGACAATCTACAAGACTCACCCTCTGAAACCGAATCCATCCATTCTAATAATTTCATAGTATCGTCTGCAAGCACTTCGAAAGGCTATTATACGACCATAGCATGCACTTGCCCTTGAGCGCTCTTCTTGCATTGATGATTTTGTGAATATTTCTCCCCACATGTAAAACATAAACCATTTTCTCTGCGGTAATCCCTTAATTTTTTTGTCTTCCATATATCTTCCAACACAGCACGAGGTGCTCCTACCTCATTCTTTACCCCTGGAATTGCTACCTTTGTATTGAAATTGAACTTGTTAATTCACACCTTACGGTTTTCGCACATCTCCTCCTATATTATTGCCATCATGCTTGCTCACCTGTCTGACAATTGGATTTCCACTACAGTTCTCAATTCTTCACGCAAACCAAGCACAACTTCTCCACAAAAAAGATTCCTCCAAATTTTGATTATAAGCAGTAACCTTGTACATGAGAGCTTCGAAATTTGCCTTGTACTGCACCACATTCCCAGTTTGCTTCAGCTTGAGTAGGGCCTTCATGCATTTTCACTAGTCATAAGATCCAAACTCCACCTCGACCGCTCCCATAAATTCCTCCCATCTGCTCAACGCTCGCTGACTCTGATACACCTACAACCAGAACGCGGTGTTTCCTTCCATGTGAATTGTTGCCACCATCACCCACAAGGATTCACACACATTGTACACTCAAAAATATTTCTCATAACGATCACGCCACACCTTAGGATTCTCTCCATTAAAACTTGGAAACAACAATTTCGGTAATGGGGCACACCTATCAATTGGTCCCTCTCCATAAATGAGCATATTACCTGATGAACCTGAGCGTCTGGACCCCTGAGAATCCGAGTTGGCCACCAATGGAGGTAGATTATACTTGCCCAATATTTCTGCCCCGGTGTCGCCGTCAGTGCCGTCTGACCCAGCATACATAGCTCATCTCCATCATTCTTCCGAGCAGCCATGGGAGCACAAGAAATCCTTTCCACCACTTGCGTTGTTACCTTAAGTTGTTCCATCATTTGAGTAATGGCCACCTGATGATCCCCCATCTGCACTTGGATCATGGGGATGGATTCCATTGGCCTTATTTTCTCCGTCTACTCAACAATACTCACGCTCATCTATTTCCAGTGCTCGTCCATCTACGCCCAGCGCGCTGCATCTTGCTCCACCCTTTCCCCCATCGCTGCTAGGATCAGTTTCGACTGAACCAATGGCTTTGGTGGAGCCGTGGTGGCTGCTTCTCTGAACCGAGCTAACCAGAATTTGGACACTCTAGGAACCCTTGATCGGACACGATCGCGAGTTCCCCCAACCCCCTCCAGGATTTTACAGGATCTGATACTAGATTATGACGACTAGTAACTGCTAGTTTCCCAACCGAGCGAGGTGAGTGGAAATCAAGATACAAGTGTGATGCTGGACAACAAATTTGGGGTAGAACAAGAGAAGAACTAGAGAAGGGAAGTAGAACAGCTGGTAGGAGATAAGATTCGATTTCATTTCTTTCTTAATCCCAAAAGTTAGTACAATGCTTTTACTTATACTCCTCTCTCTCTCTTACTAGTGGGACTCATATTGCATTGGCCCCTAGTCCCTGTTTGCTTCCACTATCCTATGTTCCCTTTGCTTCCTGACTTATGCTGGTGACAAAACAGGGATGGGAAGTGGATGTTGTATTAGGCGTGACATTCGTAGGCATGTATTGGGCTTCACCAGCATCACTTCCATGTCGCCGAGCTCTGATACCATGAGGAAATAGGAAAGTTCTGGAGCCTCATCGATTCTCATTTTTCTGTTCTACATGTGCTATTACTATACATTAGAATGGATCTTGACCCAAGACTCTTCGCATACAGCCCACTAGATCCTATAGTTTGTTTAGAGCCCCTAGTGTTGTTGAAAGCATTTAGGCCCCTAAAAATGATTTTGGTAGTTAATGTCATTATAAAAATATGGGACTAATATGTTTACTGAGTGTTCAAAAGGTTTAGTCCCAACAATAAATGTGATATGCATGCTAAAAATCAAAATTAGGATCAAGATGGTTCAAGACAAATGTATTATTAGTATAGGACTCCTTTTCATTTTTGCTAGTCTTGGGAGAAAAATTGGAATACTGGATTATAGGTTAAATATCGTACTATTAAGAGGGATCATAGAAAGTAACTTGAAAACATGCTATAATGCCATTTGGATCAATTTAGGATCATGCATGCACTTAAAACTAAATTAATAGCCAATTTTGCACTGTCAGTACAATCGAAAGTACCGGTGTGTTGTGCCAAACTACTGATGTCCAGAAGTACCGACGTGTTAACTACGGTACTACCGGAACTCGGTAGCACCGAAACCTTGATCTATACATTTTTTTCAAAGAGCATCCTCTTGAACTCTTAGTCTCGTTGAGATCAGAAGTACTGGAGTGAATATTGCGGAACCACCGGTGTCCGAAAGTACTAATGTGTTAACTGTGGTACTACAACTCGGTAGCACCGGCACTTCAAGTGGTACATTTTTTCCAGAGAGCGCCAACTTTCAGTTTCAAGCAAACAAAAGTACCGCGCCAGAAATCGAAACTACCGCGATTTTCAATGGTGGTAGTACCATGTTGACTTTTAAACGGCTAGTTCTGATATTCTGATATAGCCGTTATTGTTGCTATAGTACGTGTGCAGTAGTTCCACAATTTGTATAGCGGTACTATTGCTTACCCTGATTTTTCAGGATTGTTTTATGCAACGGCTATATTTGGTTGGTGGCGGTATAAATACTCCCCCATCAGCTCAAAGATAGATAGAAGGTATACTATTGAACATCCTTGAGCATTGAATACTCACTCCACAACTCAATTTCTTATTGTGCATCCATTTGAGGCAGTTGAGCCACATCAAGTGCATGTCATCTCTAGATTGATCCTTTGGCACTCGATCACTGTCAAGTGAAGCTGTGATTTATTACTCTTGGTGCTTGCTGGCACCTAAACGACTTAGTAAAAGATTGCAAGGTGATCTCTTCAAGAAGATTGTGAAGAGGTCTGGATTGTGAGTAGTTTGGTGTCCACCACCTCTGGAGCGGATTTAAGACAACCAATAGTAGATTGAGGAGTTGAGGTTTAATTCGTAAAGCCAGTCCAAATTGCTTGGGCTTTCTTCAATGTGGATTAGGGGAAACTGGCAAGTTTCTGAACACAACGGTAAAACATCGTGTGTTAGTTGGTTATTTCTTTGTCTCTCTTTTGCACTTATATATCTAGCATTTTGTGGTAATTGTGACAGTTTAAACTTGTGTTAGATATATTTGTAGAGACTAGTTCTTGTGGTGCCTTAGGTTTACTGGAATTGTGCATATTTCATTTACATTGAAACATTGCCTAGCTAAAAATTGTAACAAACAAACTTAGAAGGTAAGAATTTTTATAACCTCCTATTCACCCCCTCTAGTCGATTATCCTTAATCCTACAGCTGTGAGGGGATTCCCCTGCAGATTATATTTGAATATTGCCATAAAAGCTAACTATGCATGCTCAGTAGTAGAGGTGGCCAATGGGCTGGGCCTCAGCGTGCCGGCCCGTGGCCTGCCACTGTTGGCCCGACCCAAGCACGTCACGTCCTGGTGGACTGTGTCGTGCTTGGGCCGAGCGGGTAGTACGCTAGGCCGGCACGGCACGACCCGATAACGGTCATGGGTCATGCTGGCATGGCACGACACGGTGCCAACGGGCATAAATGGGCCGTGCCGGTATGGCAAGACCCGGTCCGGTGAAAAATAGCTGTTTTTTTTACCTTTTTACCGCTGGGGTGTAAAAAATGCAAAAAAAAAAGCAAACAATTCAAAAAAACATGGAATTTTTCCTATAAATAGGGGGAATCTGGCCTCTATTCTCCACACCGCAAACTTGACTCTTATCTATCTATTTAGCTGTGAAAAATTCAATAGTGTTTACGTAAATTTGTCAAAATTAGTGAGAAATTCGTGTAAAATTTAGAAAATTCGAAAAACTTCAAAGAATTTTCAGAGAGCTGCAGAAGAGGTAATAGCGCTCCTTTATTTTAATTTTTTGCTATTATTTATTGATTCAATAGTAAGTTAATTATACTTTACTATTTCAATTTGTAGTTGATTCAATGAAAAACTACGATTTTCAATTCTCCAAATTTGACATCACGGCGGAGGATATGCAATCCTTTCAAGAAGGATATATATCCGTCGAAGGTCCACATCCACAACAAACTGTAGAGTTAGAAGAAGCAGCCGGCCCAGCGGCGCAAGGTCCAATTGATCCATATTCTGCTGGCTCAATGAGTGCATTCACAACCCAGAGAACGGGTGCAAAAATAAATAGAGCTACCACATCAAGAGTCTGGAATAATTTTGACAAGAAGTTCAGGACTGACGATGATGGGAATACGGTGATGTATCCTGTTTGCAAAATTTATGGTAATGAATTATCTATAAAATCTTCAGGTGGGACGGGTCACCTGCAACGGTATGTTGCAAGCTGCAAAAGAAGGCAAGCAATACAAATGCGCCGAACACAACTGCAATATAATCCCGACGGCTCGGTACGTACTTGGGAGTACAAATCGGAGGTAACCCGAGAATCCCTTTGTAGATTAATTGATTCTCAAGATTTATCTTTAAATTTTGGTGAGTCTGATACTTTTCAAAAATATATTAGGATTTCTCATAACCCTCAATTTAGTGTTGTGTCTAGGCAAACCACAACTAGAGATTTAATTAAATATTATAACAACTGTCATGAAAAATTAAAAGAAATGTTCCATACTTATACATTCTCTATTGCTTTGACATCAGACATATGAAGTGATAGTGCTAGGGAGAATTATATTAGTGTTGTTGCTCATTATATTAATGATGACTGGGTAATGAGAAAAAATTATATGATTTAAATTAATTAATGCTTCACATATTGTTGAAAATATTGCAGAATGCATTATTAAAGTTGAAAAAGATGTTGGCCTCACGGATAAGATTTTTTCTATAATTTTAGATAATGCAGCTGCAAACACTAAGGCTGTAGAAATTCTTACTCCTTTGTTTAATACTTATGCATAATCTTTCTTACTGCATCAATATTGTGCATGTCATATTATTAATCTTATTGTTAAATCTGGTTTAAAAAGATTACATGCTTGTATTGATTCTTTCAGGGATGCAATTTCATATATTAATTGTTCTAACCAACGAATAGTCGCATATAAGAGCTTTTGAATAGCAATGAATGTCCGTCCTAAAAAATTTGGCTTACACATGCCTGTTAGATGAAACTCTACTTATCTTATGTTTAAACATATATTACCATATAAGAGTACATTATCTATTTTTCTTCATACCCAAGTTCATCAATCTCGTAGCGCCTCCAGTAGAACCCAAGTTAGAGACCCAAATTTACTGAGAATGATTGGGTTGTTGGTAAAAAATATTTTCCTTTTTAAAACTTTTTTATAAAGCTACACTTTATCTTTCTAAAGTATACTACCTGATCTCTCCTCTAATTGTTCATAACATTCTTGAAATTGCCACCCACCTAAAGTCTTTTGGAAATGATCCTGTACTACGTGATGCTATAGTTACCATGAAATCTAAGATTTTAAAATATTAGAGAAAAATTTCTATTTTATATGCATTCACCTTTATTTTGGATCCTATGGCCAAACTCCAAGGATTTATAAATATATTACAACTTTTAAGTGATGCTACTGGTTTAGATTATTGTACGTACTATAGAGTAGTTAAGAATAAATTATATGAGATATACGAGAAATACGAAAATAATTTTGGATCTGTGCATTTCGAAAGACCTCAGGTAGCCACTAACGCCTATGTGGAGACTATACAATGGGGTAAGATTTTTTGTTCTTCCTCTAAAGATTCTCATGTAGGTACACATCAGTTAGGAGGAGCAAGGCAATAAAGCACCAGAGACCTATCAAGCTATCTCAACAGTGATAGCACCAACTTCAAGCAAGAGTTGAACGTTCTCCCATGGTGGCAAACCTAGAAAGTAACATATACAGTGCTATCTATATTAGCACGGGATATGTTGACTATTCCTTTCTCTACGGTCTCCTTGGAGTTAGCCTTTAGCCTATCTGGAAGAATAATCGAGGAGCGATGAACAAATCTCTCGAGCGAGATGGTCAAAATCCTTCTGACTGTCAAGGACTGGGAACAAATTGAATCAAGACTCCAATATACTGCAGAGAATACAGACTTAGAAGAATATTTTGATAATTTATATTTAGATAGCAATGAATATGATTTCTAATATTTTTCCTTCAGATGTAGTCACTAGTGAGCTTTATAGGTTGTACTCTTTTTTTACTAAGATTTTCTCAAGTTGAGTTTTTTACTTGGTAAAGTTTTTAACAAGATAGCCATGCAATGTAATTTAATAAGTTAATATAACTCATTATGCTATTGACAATAATTATCTTGATGATTAATAATGTCTACAATTTTTATAATTTTTTTATAATCTTTCTATAATTTTTCTTAATTTTTTGAATTTTTTATCTTATTTCCGGTTAAACGGGCCAATTGTGCCGGTACGGCCCGTTAAGGTCTAACCGTGCTGGCATATGGTCATGGGTTGTACTTAAGCTCAGTTCTCGACTCGTAGACCAACACAATACGATTTGTTTATTTGTCATGTTTTAATAGATTGTGTCTAAATGGACCGGGCTCATTCTCGGTATGGCCCAGCAAACAGTTGTGTTCAATAGCTTAAGTAATGCATGACAGCCTGGAAAACACCAACGAATAAGACATTGGTTGGTGGTTGGTACCGCTTTTGAACCAGAAAATATCTTCACACTCTTGGGTCTGGATGGGCTATAGAGATATTCAAGGGACCAGCAGGAAAATTCTTACTTGATGTGACCCAATTATGAGTAGTTTAAGCACTTTCGATCGTACGATATTGGGTGGTTTTTTACGCTCATGATTTGATTATCTATATTAATTAATTTTTAAATAAAATATATTTTTAAAACAGAGTTTATGATTGAAATAGATACTGTTCTGACTTTATCTATATCGACTAAAATTATACGTAAATATCTCTATCTTGAAATTTTTTTCTAAAATTTAAAAATTATCATATGTGACTAAAATCATAGTTAAAATTTAAAAATTTAAATTAAAAACTAAAAAACACAGTACAAAAAAAATCTACCCATTATTGCTAAGTGAAGACGTGTCTAATTTCTTGGAAACAATTTAGTAAGTCGATCCACCACTCATATTTGAAATGATGTCTTTCTGGTACCTTTCGGTCTGACTCATCGAGGTGGATATGCTATCATTATAAAAATGCACGGAGCTTCATAAGGGGACGAAGCTCTGAAGGAGATACAGTAACAAAGCATGGCTCCTCTGACTCCCAGACTGGTAGTGCCCATAGATGTGAAGAAGAAGCCATGGGAGCAAAAGGTTCCTCTCCATAACCGCTGGCATCCGGATATCCCTCCTGTTGCTGATGTAACCGAGGGGGAATTATTCCGCGTTGAGATGGTCGATTGGACCGGAGGACGGGTTATTGATGATAACTCTGCAGATGATATCAAGTTCGTGGACCTGACAATTGTGAGTATATATTTTTCTTTCTTATGCAAGAGATGTGGTTTGATGCTTTCTTTATTGTAGTATTTTCATTAAAAACAAGACTTGTGCCAAACTGACTAGATTCTCCACAGCCTCATTATCTTAGTGGACCCTTAAGAATAGTTGATTCTGAAGGGGTTCCAGCCTCACCTGGTGATCTTCTTGCGGTAGAGATCTGCAACCTTGGTCCACTTCCTGGTGATGAGTGGGGTTATACTGCGATATTTGAAAGGGAGAATGGAGGCGGATTCTTAACAGACCACTTCCCAAGTGCAAGAAAAGCCATTTGGTATTTTGAAGGAATTTATGCGTACTCCCCTCAGATACCAGGTGATAGTTTCTTGCTATTGCTGTGAATGAAGCTTTTCAACTTAGATCCTCAGTAATTCCATTCTGTGCATACCAGGTGTTCGGTTTCCTGGATTAACTCATCCTGGCATAGTGGGAACTGCACCATCAGTCGAGCTTCTTAATATATGGAACGAAAGAGAGAGAAAATTGGCTGAGACAAGTCACGAGTCTCTGAAACTGTGTGAAGTCCTACACCAGAGGCCCCTTGCTAACTTACCAAACCCTGATGGCTGCTTACTCGGAAAGGTATGTCCTGCTGCCTGATTAATGGTTTCACTTTAACGCCAAGGATTAAATGGAACATTGTTTGCAATACTTATAATTTATCTTTTTGTGGCCCAGAATGCCAGTACAGCAGTCTTACATGCAGATATTAATCTAGGAGACATGCAGATTTAATCTAGGAGATCTGAAGTATACCATACTATCTATATGGTTAGAGGTATGTTGACAATGCATGCAATGTGATGCAGATTCAAGAAGGGACTGCTGAATGGCAAAAAATTGCAAATGAGGCAGCCAGAACTATTCCTGGAAGGGAGAATGGAGGGAATTGTGACATAAAGAATCTAAGTAGAGGTTCCAAAGTTTATCTACCAGTATTTGTTGATGGAGCAAATCTGAGTGCTGGTGATATGCACTTCTCCCAAGGTGATGGTGAAGTCTCATTTTGTGGAGCAATCGAAATGAGTGGATTCCTTGAGCTAAAGTAATTGCCTTTGTTCTTGTCTACGCTTCTCAATACTTGTTATATTACAGCTTTTAGATGCGTCTCACATCTCATAGTTGTATACTGGTCCTCAAAGGATGGATCCAAACAGCCACTTACATCAAACCAGATCCATCAATGTAGGAAAGCTTCGGATTATTAGGTTTCATCATCCTTTACAAAGATACTAGAGTGCACACTAGTATAAGCATCTTGATAGCTGCTTGCCTGGGACTTGTCAGACTCAAATGGGCACAGACAAAAAGATAGGCACATAAGAATGTCAGTTCATACGATCAAGCAGTACTATCGGCACAAAAGTCTGCTGTGATGGTTTATGTATTGTGTCTTCAATCTTCATGGCATTGCTTTGGTTGATTCTTCTATTCTATCATCATAATAAGTTAAAATTGCCTTGATGACTTCTAAGTCGTATACGATTTCTAATTCATATACTATGGCATAGTGCATTATTCGTTGGGATCAGACTCACTCCACTAGTGCATAGCACAGTCAGTGATTTCTAAACCGCACTGCCTACTCATATGTACTTAACAGACTGCATGCTCTGTTGACTAATTTTTCAGGAGATGCTGAATCTGCTGGTTGGATAAAAAAAAATCTATCCATATGGATTTGCCTCTCCTTGTGTGCGTGTGAAATTCCACTAATTTCACTGTTGCATTTTGTGTAGGTGTGAGATCATAAGAGGTGGGATGAAGGAATACTTGACTCCAGTTGGTCCGACAGCACTTCATGTGAGTCCTATCTTTGAGATAGGTCCAGTGGAGCCGCGTTTCTCAGAATGGTTAGTCTTTGAGGGCATCAGTGTAGATGAGTCTGGGAAGCAGCATTTCCTTGATGCATCAGTTGCCTACAAGCGTGCTGTCCTCAATGCCATTGAGTACCTCTCCAGGTTTGGGTACTCCAAGGAGCAGGTAGGCAGCAGAGGTTATCGATTATTATCTGTATCATGTGAGCGGAACATTATCTTAACAGTGAGGATTATATACAGGTATATCTTTTACTATCATGCTGTCCATGTGAGGGTAGGATATCAGGAATAGTAGACTCACCTAATGCAATGGCAACACTTGCCATCCCTACGGCAATATTCGACCAGGTTTGCTACAACAGCCCAACACCATTTCCTCTGGTCTTTTTAAATGTTGTGCATTGTATTGCATCCTCTGACATTCCATTGTAATGTCACGGTGCCATTAGCAATTTTGATGGTTGGATCAAAAAGGAACGCATGAGATTCATCCTAGCACTGTCGAGACCACTGTAGCAATAGTAAATAGTATTGTTTCTCTTACTGTATCAATCGCTGCAGCAGTTCGGCCCTGTCCATTGCTCCTTTGATCCATGGGATGGGAATAGGCTAATGTCATCATACTGTTCCTCTCTGCCATTGCAGTTGCAATGGTAGAGGATGCGATTTTTTACTGTTTATCAATTAATTAGTTAAATAAATAGCATGTTTTAATAAAAACAGCATGACAAGTCAAAGAGTAGCATTTGTTGACATTTAGTAGTGAGATGTGAGTGTGTTCTATGGATCACAGCAGGCCAATATCATGCTGGTAGGCTTAACTTGTATAAGAGCATCGAAGATATGTACCAAATTACTCCCTGACAATGTGAGGCTAGTCAGTAATGGGATAGGCAAATGTAGTGGGAGTACATAATCTACCCATATTATTTTCTCCATTTTTTTATAGTAAAATTTTTTATAGTAAAACCATTTCTTATATTCCAATCAGTATTAGAAGTGACTCAAAACAGTACAACATGCAATTGTTTTTCTTGACAGTTACAGTTGAGATTAAACTGGAAGAAGACCATCTTATAATTTGTAAATATTTCTTCCAGAAGTTTGCATGAAGAAGTCACAAGAACTAGAAAAAAGTAATGGACACAGACAAAATGAATTTCCAGTGTGGACAGATCGAATCCGCATACTTCGAGATTAAACTCGGTCAATTTCTAGTCGGCTTTGTCGGTAATTTTTAGCTAACCATTTATAATTATTACAGTAGCACACAATCTATCTGCCACCATTATTCTGATTCAAAATTAAAGGAGCTCTTACTCATAATGAGAGCATCTCTTTCCTTCGTAGGCATTTTTAACATTAGGAATACCTTATTTTAAAACTTCAGTTCATGACATTTCAATTGTTAACGTAGGATATAAAGCCAAAACGCCTGACACAAGGACCAAAAGTGAGGAGACTTCCGGATCTTTTGAGATGCACATACGGTGGACACCCTCCTGTTACACAAGACCAAAGTGGTACTACCAGGGCGCCCTAGTGACAGACATGATCTCGAAATTAATGCATGATCATGTTTACCCTATCTAATGGTAAATCTAAATAATCATCTTTATTATTCTAAGAATCATCTTCCAAGATTATCTAAATAATCTATGTAACGTGCAATCCATAATGTGGATCAGTAGTTGCAAACTTGCAATATGCGCTCTCTTGAATGTTGATAGTCGATACATCAGGCGATCAGAGCATATATGAAGGCAGACACCTCTGAATGGTGTCGTATTTTCTGTATTGCTGCTAAGTTGTGCTATGTCGGTCATGCACGCATTTCCATTATTCCACATTGACATGGTTTATTTACTATCGCAAGTCTGTCATTCTCTCGTGGGATTGTGATCTAGACATTCTGAGCACCTCTCGCTCTCTAGAAAATGTGTTATTTTGAGCGGTAATGTTGTCTTCTATATGCAAGCTACGACAGTTAACTTGTAATCTCTGCTGCTTAAAAAGTGAGAGTTGATAGTGGTAGTTTATCTGTCCCTGTTAACTCCTCTTTGCACATTCCTAAAAAATCTCTAACAAAAATAGAAAAAGCAATTACTACAAAACAAATTCAACCACCAAAAAATTCTTTAACAAGAAAAAAACAGTATAGTTTTACTAAGTGCGTAACAGGGTTGAGGATGCGGAGGCACGATACGATCAAGCGTGTGAATTAGGTAGGTTGATCTCAATAATATCGATTCAACGTGTTAGTATTATATATTTATATATATATATATATATATATTTATATATATATATATATGAGGCCTCTTTTCTACATCCGGGTGTAATTACACCCTATATCGTATCTCATACCGTAGGAAGTATCTCACGTAATAGAGGGTATATACGTGCAGTATACGAGTATTTAAGATCATCTAGGTGGTATGAACAATTTTTCAGAGGTAGTATGTAGATTTTTTTTAACATACTCCTTTTATGTGCGTATACAAAGGTATTTACAAAATACGCTAAAAATTATGGACTCCTTTGCAATTTTTTCATGTGGTTCACATTAAAGTATCTTGTAATTAGTATACGAGTATACCCAAAGTGATAAAGGAGTATATCAAGTTCGTTTAGGTGGTATATTAGAGGTGGGTATAATTACATCCGGGTGTAGAAAGTATTTTTCCTATATATATATATATATATATATATATATATATATATATATATATATATATATATATATATATATTGTCTGTAACAAAGCACAGGTTAAAAATGGTTGGAACTATTTGAATACGACGTTTATTTGGGGAATCGGCATTTCAGAATTTGGAGCAACTTGTAACAGAACCAATTCAGAATTTAAAGCATTGTTTGGGAGAGCATGACGTGCTTTCCTTGCACCGATTGAACCAATACGGACAGTATCACTATTTTTTAAAAAACGAAATCCGGACAGTATCACTCGCCCTAACAAAAGCAGAAAAAGAGTAACTTGTATCATGGGTCATTAAATTTATTAGGGTAATTTATTTAGGTCATTCATCTTCTAATTTGCATATCTAGACTACTGAGCCGGTTAAGTATATCATGAACACCATCACCCATGTCACCTCGGAACTATTCGCAATGTGGAGAGTCTCCACTGCCAGCATGTGCATGCAGTTTTTGCTCAACTCAGCTTTTTTTTTAAGTTAAGCTTCTAGCTTCAGCTTTTTTTATTATTCAGTAATTCATCTTTTTCTAATTTATTTTAGATATTTTGGGTTTTTTTTGTATTTTCTTTTTTCCCGTATTCCTTTGTATTGTCTGTGATAGGCTAATATGTTTTTTTCTATTTTTACATTTTTTTAAATTTAATTATGCTCAAAAAGACAACTCAGCTACAATAAAAGAAAGCCAGCTACAGTGAAATTTCAGCCAGAAGCCACCGCTATACCTGTTCTTTTCAGCTTCTCAAAACGGCTTTTGGCTTTTACTACAGTACCTAACTTTCAAACGGATTATTTTTTTTAAAATGGAGTCTACAAGTTAATTATAGTACACGTTAAAAGCCCAACATCTGTACCATCCAAAATCACAAGCGAGTATCTCTCTCTCCATAATCTCTGTCGCAAACAGCTAAAATTCAAAAATTTCAGCCAAAAACCATAAGCCGCAGCCAAAAAGAACAGGCCCAGTCTTCTGGCTTTTTTTGTACTACAGCGACTGAAAATGCATTGTAGCTGTTGTTAGCTTTTTTAGAGTAATTATTTTTTAAAAAAAAGTTATATCATTATGAACAATGCAAAGGAATAAAAAAAGAAAAGACAAAAAAGCTTAAAAAAACCAATAAACAAAAAAAAGATGAAATTAAAAAGATAAAAGCCAGAAGCAGAAGCTCGAATGGTTGGAGAGAATGACGCTAACCATACCACGGTAGTGGGCGTCAATCACGTTGGCACTCAGGACAATGGAGTGTTTCCATGTTGGCTTCGACTGCTGTGTTGCAACGATACATGAAACCAAGCCAAGCACCTATTTATAACATTAAAGCAGAAGCGAAAGAAGACATCAATATTCGTTTTCAAGTAGTAGAAATTATCACGTTAATTGAAGAAAAAAGAGTAAATTTTACACCGTCTATTGTGATAGGTCTAGATTATAAAGCTCTACATTAAAAACAAGAGTCCATATCAAGTACAATAAAAAATAGCTACAATTTGGAATAAAAATAAAACAAAATAAGTAATTTGATTTTCATACGAATTTATAAATAAAATCTCTAAAAATATAAAATTTGGAAAGAAAATAAACAAAAAATAGCAATTGGATTTGTATACGAATTTTAACAAAATATAATAGAAATTCAGAATATAAAATAAAAATTAGCAATTTAATTTTGATATGAATTCCAAAGTAATATCCTAAATAATTGTAATTCAAAATAAAAATAAGAAATTAGATTTACATATGAATTTAAACTATAATTTGGAATAAAAATTAAACAAAAAATAGCAAATAGATTTTCATACAAATGTTATCAAAAAAATAATTAAAATTTGGAATAAAAACAAAAGAAAATTTAGCTTGATTTTTCATATGAATTCCAAAATAAAATTCACAAGTAACTAAAATTAAACAAATTAGCAATTGGATTTGTATGCAAACTCCAATAAAAATAACTAAAATTTTGAATAAAGTAAAATAAAATTAATAATTTGATTTCAAAATGAATTCCAAAGTAAATATCTAAATAACTGTAATTTGGAATAAAAATTTTAAAAATACCAATTGGATTTGTTTGTGAATTCTACAAAAAAAAAATGAACTTTGAAATAAAATAAAATCAAATTTGTAATTTGATTTCCATGTGAGTTCCAAATAAAATCCCTAAATATTTAAAATATATAATAAATTAAATAAAATTAGCAATTTGATTTGTATACAAACTACAATAAAAAATAACTAAAATTTTAAATAAATATAAAAGTTATAATAATGATAGCAAGAACGGTGTAAGAGGAGACCGCGAAACAGTGCAATGTATCGATTTGTCCTACAAGTAGATATTAACTTACGGTGAAGTGAAAAGCTGAGATGGCAGCAGTGGAGATAAGGACAATATCGTGTTGCTCGCCTTTGCTGTTTAACGAGGACAATGTCGTGGTGCTTGCTGGAGCTGTTGAAGAGAAAGGTCAGAGTCAAAAGGGCTACGACGACGAGTGGTGAGTGTCAGCATTGTTGAAGAAATCTGTGACCAAAGAAACTCGATGATGGGGAAGCCTCGGTAGAGAGGAGATGAATCTTTACATTGAATATGAGTTATGGATTGATGCGGATATGCTCATGTCTTACGTTTTTCAGTTAAATATATTTAGCTACAAAGAATTATTAAGCCACATTAAATATTGCTAGGAGAACTCTAATTATATTGGGTTTTTAATTATTATACTTCGAGATACAGAGCTACTATTATTTTATTTAATTACATGCAAGATTATACTCGATCTGTACAAGCCTAAAGTGAAGATATGTTTAGAAAAACAACACAAAGCACATGGGACAAGGAAAGCGCCAACAACAAGTCAATATGTGTGCTTGATGTCAAAGTCAAAGTCAAAGAAACATGCATGCATGCTGTTTGATGTGATGATTGGAAGTTAATGGTTCAACCATGAGTCACTTTCAGGCTTGCATTCCGCTAGAATCAGCCGAAGCAAGTGCCTCGGCCATGTAATCCGTATGGCATAAGTATTGTTTAGTTTTGAGTTCGATTAGTTTGGAGTTGTTAAGCTGAATTAATAGTTTGACCGAATCAAAACTATAGGTATCCTGTAGATCCCTGCGCACCTTCACACCCTCCCATTTGTTCTCCAACCTAGTCCCAGCCACCAAAGTCTTCTGGCTACCAATTTTCCTCCCTCTCGTGAGCCCTTTTATTTGTTTTCCTCTTTCTTTCTTTGTTGTGTTTTATTTGTGAGTTTTTGTAGTCATTGCAGTAGGCCTATTTCGTGTCTTCATGTGTGTACTAGATTACGACCAGACTACTAGAGCCACCGAAGTCGAAGGAGAGGATCTCAGAGATTTCACCACAATGAACGACAACGACGACTATGAGTTGCAAGGCAAGTCATGATTACTTGATCATGTTGAGTCCTAGTAGTTGGGTATACTATGTATGGGATTACTTTCTGTATTCTTATTTGTCAAGTGTTGTTTGCTATCAATTAGTTTTGAATAATCATGCTTTATTTATACTCCCTCTTACTATGTGATTGTATGGCCATCATTGATTTTGCTATGACATGGTTTTCCTTGTGAGACTTAAGTTAGGATGTCATTCTTTAGACTAGGATAGTAGCGGAACAATCAAAACCTATAATGATTGTCACACTTGTTCGTCATCACGAGTTGATGTGTCAAAGCAGCGTTAAGTTGGTTCATCATGCTGATGGTGGTTTAAGTTGGTTCATCATGCTGATGGTGGTTCTTGAGTTTTTGTTGGGTCACTCACCGAGAGTGGTATTGTGGGAGTCATTGGCTAGTAGGGATGTAAGCGGGCGGGCGGGCGGGAAGCCTCGCGGCCCGCCCGCCCCGTGAGCCCACCCCCCGCCCAGCCTCGTAGGGGGAGATTGCCCCCGTCCCCTGTCCCCGCGGGGACCCGACCTCCACGGGGTCCCCGTGGGGGATTAAAAAAAGATTAAATTTATTTTTAAAAAATAAAAATTTGATTTTATTTATTAATTTATAATTACTTAAGCATATTGTTTTTAAAAATATAGCTTCAAAATATATATTCTAACATATAAATTCAAGTTTTAGTCTAAATATACAAGAAAAGAATACAATCTCTTATATTAAAAAACTATAATCTATTATTAAATATTTTTATTTTTATTTTTATCGGGTCCCCGTGGGGCCCCGCGGGGCGAGGATGACCCCCGTCCCCACCCCGCTAGCTTCGCGGGGCCCCACCCCATTCCCCCTGCGGGGGATATTACCCCCCGCCCCCGCCCCCGCCCCCTACGGGGATATTCCCCATGGGGCCCCGCCCCCGCGGGGGGAGTTGCCATCCCAATGGCTAGGGAGTGGTGTACTTGCCACAGCAACCATGTGTCTGTGGTGATTCATGCCATGTTTGTCAATGCTCCCTATCTGATCAATGGCAGGTAGAAGTAAACTTTGTGTCATGAGTTAGGACATATCTTTTGCCCATCCACAGGGCCGATCACTCGGATTTAATTCGACTACTGTAGTAGTTTCACTGGTGTGCCACGGGTAGGTTTGGTGTTGGCATTTTCCACAAACCAACCTTTGCCATAGTATGACCCCTAGAAATGAGCGGATGAGTTACCTGTACCTAGGCCTAGTTGGGACCACTATTGAGATGAGACCTGCTCTATATTGGGTATCACCAGTATTGTGAATCAACAGTGAATTCTATACTAGTATAAACCTTTCGAATGTAATGTGCTCCCGATTAGTGGGGCTTTGTCAAAGGGTGATTCCCAACTTAAGGCATAAGAGGAGCCATTGGTTGTTTCATGAAAGTGGACTGGTGATATGATGTGTGGTAGCTTGGTAGAATTATTGTGAATATCTTAACTCGCTTTTATAAGCTTGTTTTTAGTTGCTAAATGTTTACAAATAAAACCTTATGGGATACAAGTTGGAATAGGTCTGGTGTAAATATTCTTTGGTAGACATTACTTGAATCCTTTGCAATGCACTGTAAAACTCTACTATCGTGACTTGTTGAGTATGATTATACTCATTCTTGCATATTTTGGATCAGACCAAGAATATTATAAGGATAGAACTACCACTGGTGAAGAGTACCTCGATGGTGACTGGTGAGGACTACTCATTCTAGATTATGCCTACACTCAAGTATAGTATGTGATGTTGTGGTCGGAGTTCTCTAAGTGGTGTCGTACTCGGAGTCTCTCAGTGGTGTTGTAGTATGAGCTTTGCGAGTTTCTATTTGTAAGTTAAGTTAAATTTGGCTCGAAGTCCCATGTAAACTATGCTTCTGACTGCTATGTTATAATTTCCGTAAGAACTTCATTATGTATTGTACCCGTGAGTAAGGCTATGTATTCAATATGTGGGTGCCCCACAGGATGAGAACAGAGATAAACCTAGGGGCTCAGTGCAAAAATCCACTCTCACGCCCTTGTGGAAGGCCATGTTGGCGCTACGATGGATCCACGTCATGATCATTTTTGAGGTGGCATCAGTGGTGATATTGATAACCTACTTAACTCGGTTCAGTGATCTAGATGTATAAATTAGAAGATCGATGATTTAAATGAATCATCCAAACAAGTTTAGTTACCAACGGTGTAATTTACTCCAGAGAAAACATATAGACGTCAACAAAAGCTTATACTCAACGAGCAGTGAAGTAGCATGATCTAAGATCAAAGATAATGGTGACCGAGTCACTCCTCTGCCTTGCACACGAGAAACATACAACACACACCGTATTAAGCACTGGGACGTGGCACTAGTAGTAGACTATAGCGCGTCTAGCTCAACTGGGCCGTGGGGTCGATGCGAATCCAATACCGACCACTCAATTCTTGTGCGGGCTGTACTTGGGGCACGCCGGGCTGAAATGCTTGGACTGCACCCGCGAGTTGAGCAGCTCGATGATGGGCCCGAAGGAGACGCACCTCGGCGCCTTGTACTGGTTGATGGACGCGCCGCGGGAGATGGCGTAGTCCATCACCTCCTCGAACGTGCCGGCGCGCACCACCCGGATCTCGAGCGGCCCGATCGCCTCGCCGTTCCGGCCCTGCCGGTACACCGCGTTGAGCGCCTCCTCCATCTCCAGGCAGCACCGCTCGAACACCACCGCCTCCGGCCACAGCCCGCGCTCCTTCACCATCAGCTCCCAGTACACCACGTAGTGCCCCGGGATGGTCGTCGCGTCCGCCTCGCTCGTGTACTCCACGATGCTCGCGTCGTAGGGGGCCAGCAGCTTGGACGCGCGCTCCACCGCCGCCTGCAGCTCCGCCTCGTCCGTCTTGTCCGAGTCGATGCTCAGGAGCACGTTCCTGCGGCGCACGAAGCGGAACTGCGGCGCCGAGTTGTGGAACCCGGTCACCTGCAGGATGTCGCCGACGCGGTAGCGGCAGAGCCCCGCGTAGGTGGTGATCACGAGCTCGTACTCCTTGCCGACCTCGGCGTCGGCCAGGTCGACGAGCCGCGGCGGGGGGTCGTCCTTGGACAGCGGCGGCGCGTCGAGGCCGTGCGCCATGAGCTCGAAGTAGCCCATGTTGGGCATGATGGTGTAGGACACCTCGGAGGGGTCGCACATGGGCCGGAGGTTGAGCCCGAAGTAGCACTCGGACGACGCGTACATGGTGCACGCCATGGGCAGCCCGCCGCTGTAGAACTTGAGCGTCGGGATGTACTGCGCCATCGCGCCTGTCACAATCACGTCCAGGTACTTGGTGTTGGGCCACACCCTGGTGATGATGCCCTCCCAGTTGTCCTCGGCGCACTCGGCCGCGACGAACTCGGCGAGCTCGGCGTTGGGCTTGAGGACCTCGGCCACGGCGTCCCGGATGGACGGCTCGACGACCTTGGCGCTCAGGGTGCCGGTCTTGATGTCGTGTGCGAGCTCCTTCCAGTGGAGCTGCAGGAAGCGGATGGCGCGGAGCAGGCCGGACGCGAAGACGGCGCCGACGCGGAGGACTTCGGTGCGGGCGAGGAGGCCGCACAGCATCTGCGCGTACATGGACTGGAACGAGTCGGTGCAGAGGATGGCGGCGGTGGGGCTGGTGTACACGTTGTAGGGGTCGAATGGGCGGTGCTTGAAGTGGTCGCTCTTGTAGTAACTGGTCAGCACCGGCCTCGCCGGGAGGCCGCCCGGCGTCTTGGTCTCCGACTTGATGAAGAGGAAGTAGAGGCCCTTGCCCTTGTCCAGCCCAGGGACGTACCTGTGTTGATCCAATATTGCTCCATTAGAACAACAATACCACAATTCAGATGATTTAGATTTCATGCTCTCCTAAATAGTGAATTACATAAATATTAAAGCACCTTTAAAGATAAATAGATGTTACTTACCTCTTGATTGTGCTTTAAAATTTATGTATATCTATAAAATTGAAAAATATGTAATCACTCCTCCTTAGTTAATTAGTTAATTTTGATGTCCCGTAGTCATTAATCTGGCAAGGATATATCACGCTAATGGTTACTGATGCTGAGTTCTGATGAATTAAAGATGACCCATATGAGATGTCAGATATACGAGATCAGGTTGAGCAATGTCATGCACGACTAATTAATAGATATAGTAGTTGCACCATTCTTTTCGGCTTGGATATATAATGTGGGAAGTACACGGAAGAAGATGTACAATATATGTGTGTTTTTATGCAACTTGATTGGTTGTGAAAACTTCTATTAGCTTATTTTGGGTGTGTTTTTTTCAACTGTAGTTCATGGCTTTTAGCGTTAGCATAAATGTTTATATAAAAGAATGAAATATTGATAAATTATTTAAAAAATCATTCTGATAAATCGTTTTAATACGATGTTGGTAAACAAATCTTCTTATTTATTTATTCAAACAAATCAAAGCTAAAAGATATTGCATTTGTCGCTTTGTTTCTAAGGTAACGTTCCAACTTCCTGGTTACGTATGCAAGAGACTTTGAGCTGCCAGTCTGACACAATCTTATTTTAGGGAGCCAGCGTTAGATGTTCTGGTGCCTAAAAAGTAGAGCGCCCAAGGCATCTCTAACGTCTAAGGCACAAACACATTTTACGCTCAGCTTGAATGATTAGCCAAACCTCTAAGCAAGTTGCCGGGTTTCTTAGCCAAACCCTTGAGGTCAGTAGGCTTGAAACGCATGACTCCCCCAATAATTCTCAAATTATTATTTTTTTGCTTTTTGCAGCTGTAGCATACCATTTTACGATCGATGGTGAAGCCTATAGAAATGTGTAGAAACCGAGCCCCAGCCGGGTTTAGGTAATTCATTTAGAGATTATATTAGGCCTAAAGATGCACCAGCTCAGCTTGATCAATTGCAGCCGAAAATGTTTTTTTTTTGGGAAAAAATCTGCAGCCGAAAAAGGTTAGTTATCTCGCTTACTTGATCTATCGCCTCACGGCCGGGTCAAAACGACCAAATTATAGGCAAGGAGAGAAGAAAAGGCAAATGAGGACTGGAAGAGGAGATAATCACCGACAAGTTCATGACGGGCATGAGGAGGCTGTAGAGCTTCTGCCGCCTGTCCAGCTCATCTTCTATCGTCGGCATCAGCTTCCTCTCCCCCGCCGACGTCCCCGAGCTGCATGCACACATTGATTAAGAAAACGTCAAACAACCTATTAACTATTCGATCATTTCTTGCACAATTGCACTAGCACCAGTGAGTCAATGGCCAAACCATAGAGGATAGCTAGTCAAGGGTATAAACAAATTTAAAAGACTAACAAACGCAAAGAGAGAGAGCCAGCAAGAAAAGGAACCTACCTGGTCAAGAATTCGGAGATGGGGTGGGAGGAGATGATGTTGGAGCGGTCGCCGTTGGCGATGCGCTCGATCTCCGGGCGGAGGTCCTCGTAGGTGACCACCGGCACGCGCGCCTTGAACGCCTCACGGTCGGTCCGCCCCTCCATGCCGTGCCGGCGGAGGTACTCGGCGCCGTTGTTCCGCTCCAGGATCGCCGCGAGCACCTCCTCCTGCACGGCGTCGAACCCCTTGGTCATCTCCTCGATGAGCTCCAGCTTCTCCGCGTCCCGCTGGCACGCGGCCGCCCCCATCGCCGTCGCCGGAGCCATAGCGCACCACACGACCAGGGAACCGACCGAGACGGTTGCGAGAGCTAGCTAAACGGTCTTTGTTGCTGGGAACGTTGTGGGTCGGAGTTTCTTGCCGGCTTTGCTATTCTCGCCCGCTCTCCTTTGCAGTGTGCGACGGGGGGAGGCGG
This sequence comes from Melocanna baccifera, assembly GCA_036346265.1. Lineage (NCBI taxonomy): Eukaryota > Viridiplantae > Streptophyta > Magnoliopsida > Poales > Poaceae > Melocanna > Melocanna baccifera. The sequence goes on along the minus strand of CM070676.1, from coordinate 36,401,086 downwards.
TCGAGGCCGGGGGGCCGATATATATAGCGCGCGGGGAGGGGGCGGGAGCCATGCACGTCGGGGGGAGGAGGCAGGGCGTGGCCCACGCGGGCGTCACTGCCCGAGCCCGTCGGGGGCACGTGGGCCCTCCCTGTCGGCCACGTCCGAGGGCGGCGGGCCCCGCGACGCGACTCGCGGCCGGCAGGGGCCATAGGCGCTGACGACGCACGCGCGCGCGGACGGATGGGTTTTGGATGGTTCCGTGTGTCGCGCTGCTCACCCTGGAGTGGCTCGATTTAGGGGATCTGATGCTCTGGTAAGAGTAGCTGCGCGACATCGGATAGAAAATCTAGTGATGGTGTTGCTTCGGTAATGTGTCGACGCCACTGTGCACCATGCATGCGTCGAACCCCTTGGTTTTGCTTTTGAATTCGGTTTTTTGGAAACCAAAATAAACAGAGCGATTCTTCGAAGCCGTTTTTCTAAATGATTTTTCGAATCCAAAATAATGTGTTATTTATGTTAACATCTTCGTTGTCTTAAAAAATACAGACAAACGCTATCACCATCGTTTGTAGTTTAAAAAAAATAGAGCCAATCTAAGGCCGTAGGCAAATGGAGGTGGACAGCGGACGGAAAGTGCAAATGGGATTTCTCTTCTTTTGAGACATTTTGGAGGGGAGATGCATGGAATGAGGAGGCATTGACTTGAGGAATTTCCACGGGAATATTGTACGTTTTCCAGCATTTTTTTCTCTGAACAAAAGTGCACCGAAAGATTGCATATGATTGTTGACAGGGAATCAATTGACTGTTCAAATTTGCGACCGTGCATACGTGGTCCATGCCCTTTCACTCCTTTTATCCCCTTGTTGTTTGCAAGAAGAAAATGTTCTTGGAAACCAATTTTACAAGAGTACAGTTGGAAATGAAGTGTGAGTGTTCGTCGCCAAAAAAAAAAAGAGGAAATTAAGTGTGATTGTGTGACTGACTGTGTCCATGCACGTGTTACTGTGTAGATATTTACAAGTATTGGAGTGGCGGTCTAGTACTAGAGTAAAAAAAACTTTCTTGAATCACGACACAATTTTCATTAAACATCCATTTAAAACATGTCTAATACAATTTACTAAATCCCACCAACCATAAATAGGATACTTTGCCTTCTTAGATTTATCGAAATATAGGGTGCTATGTTAGTTTTTTTTTTTGGTTGAGCCATTGTCTATAGAGCGCCATAATATAATTAGCACATCCTTTCAAAAGTCTATATATAATTAGCAAATCCTAAAAATTTGTCCAATATTACAGTTTACTAAATCCCACCAACCGTAAATAGGATACTTTGCCTTCTTGGATTTATCGAAATATAGGGTGCCGTGTTAGTTTTTTTTTTTTTTTGGGTTGAGCCATTGTCTATAGAGCACCATAATATAATTAGCACATCCTTTCAAAAGTCTATATATAATTAGCAAATCCTAAAAATTAATTGTGGCTCCATTCAGCGGTGTGGTTACCACAGTTGGATAGGCTGCATATGGCCACACTGGGACAACGTCGATCGATCAATGATCTCTTATTTGTGATTGGAAAGAGCCAAACGTGCTTTTCGTGTCCATCGAGGCCTACACGGCCTCTACAGAAGCGACGCTGTTTCGCTGGCTGTCTGTAGTGTGTACGTTAACATCATTAACGCCTCATGAATAACATCCAGGCCAGTTGTTGTTCCTTTCAATTAAGTTTCACTTAGACGATCGAGTGTAAACGGGGTGCATGCCGAATAAGAATATTAGTATGAACTTGAGTTCATACGTACCCACGGTTACCGTCTATTGATTCTAGAGATACTTGCCAAAAATTAATTCTTTTCTATTTTTCTTTGAGCCAGCCAATGGACACGCAGAGAAAATGTCATGTACAGCTGATGTGCAGTTCATGTGGGGCCACGTCTCACCGTCCTTATCCCTCCCACATCCCCAGTCTCTCACTCGTTCTCTCTCCCCCCCCTGATCAGGTAGGCGGAGGAATCGACGCGGTGGGCGGCGAAGAGACGACGCGGTGGCGACCACAGCTCGGTGAGTGGCGGCGACCTCGAATAATTTGCAAATGTTTGTAAAATAATTTTTCTCTGATGCAAAATTGTGTATATACAGTATGATATGTGAGTTGTACATGCTATGCTATGGTATATGTATCTGTGTATAGTACTTGTGTATGTATGATTTCAAAATTCAAGAGGCAAACGGGAAGGTAGAGGGAATGGTGAGATTAAGGACTCACTCGTTTCGATTTCAGTTTCTAGAGGGTATATGTATCTTCATCGTGTCAGCATTGGAAACCAAATACAGGATGGCCATTGATGCGAAAGAAGCAAAATACAGAGGATTGTGAAACGAGCAATAGGCCATTGCCCATTGGTTTGAGTGCTTCTAGAAGTTTCTTCTTTTTCTTTAGAATACATGTACACTCCAAACAATTTTTTTTTAAAAAAAAATCAATTGTTGGTGAATCCCTATTGAAACTAGTTTTCTAAAATTTATTAGCAGTGCCTTGCACAAAAAATAATGTTGAGTGCCTCATGTTAAAAATATAGATAATATTTTAATTCTAAATTTTACTATGAGGTAAATATTATAAATAACTAGTGATGTATAAAGCAGTGCTAATAACAGACAAATCATTGTACTTCAAAAATATATAGAAACAGAATTTAAACAAGTTGATCGGACGAGCGAACAACTTATTATTTGGCTTGATGAAGAATAAGAAGTAGCGCAGACTTGATGCAGTGCAGAATGTAGATGACGCAGTGCAATGAGCGGTCGCGCAGATGTGCGCTACCCAGAAACTTTATTGCCATCCCCTGTGAAAGTCTTCACGGCAGTAATGCTTGGAGATACCGCCCCTCTTTTCACAGTGCACATCGGAAAGAAGAGTCGTCGAGACTCAGATGCCACAGCACAAGTTCGTAGGAGGAAAAGAATGGAGGCAGTGAGGTTCTTGACTATATACTCTAGACGTCTCTAGGCATATATATAGACAGACCGACAACTGATATAATTAAAATAGTCATTCATCTATTAGTAACTGACATATTTAATCAGCCATTTATCCACTGGTAACTGTTTATCATCAAACCCACTAAAGCTTCAAATTCAAACGTTTGAATCTCATTCAAACAGAGAGAGTGATGCACAGTTCAACAAAAAATAAAGGTGAACTTGGTCTGCCAAGTGGTGTGTCAAATCACAGCACAGTTACGTGATTTTCACACAAAAATATGCAAGCCAAAGCTTTCCTCATACCATCCCTATTCATAATTTAAAGAGTGATGTAGATTACACCTTATAAATTAGTCTCTTCTATTTTACCTTAATAATATGATGCTAAATCTTATATATTTTAGAATTAAGAAAATAAGTTTCACTCTATAAACCTATTTTTAACAACCTCTCATTTATCGTCCATTCAGTGAGCCTCACACTAGATAAACATGGATTAGAGAGCCCACACGATAAGACCTTCCCTGTAAAATTTGCTTCCCCAACAACCTACCATCACGAACGCGACAGCATGTCATGGCTTGACTCTTGACCCGTTGACGAGAGCCATGTACATGTGGTGAGGTAACACGCCCAAAATTTTTATTTACGCTACGCACCAGACACGATGTAGACATGTTAATATATTGAGATTTTGTTGAGTCATTACGTCTAGATCATGCGCTACAATAGGCTTGTGAGCAAATTTGCACTTTGGTGGTTTATTTTTCATGCTATACTAGTAGAGTAGCAAATTTAAGTATATATAGCGCATTCTCATCAAAAGCATTTTCATTTTTTTTTAAAAAAAAGAAGCTGGTCGAAGGCATTTTGTTCACCTGCTGCATTGTTTTATTCTTTTTCTCGGTACAATATGTGGTGTGGTTGGACGTGGATCACTGGTAGTTTTTCGACACCTCCAGCTTATAAACATTCTGAGAGAATCAAGCAATCTTAAGGTCCAAAAAAACTAAAAGCAGAAAGCTAGCATAGCTCGGTTGGTAGATAGCGTCGTTGAATGCTCACCCGCGCGGATTCGAATCCTGCGATTCAGCCCGGTTGCCTATCTTTTCATTAAGTGAATGTCAGAACTAATAATCAATTTCTTTTTTAAAAAAAGAACGAAAAACTCAAAGCCAATTTCCCCAGAGGCCCTCTCTTTTTAATCCTTAAAAACGGAGAGGCACCGGTCCATGTATATACTTAAATAATAAGCAGATAATTAAGGCGCAGTGAGCGACACTCCAATAGTCAGTCTATGATTTTTTTCAGAAGAAATTAGTAAGGTGGCCCGTGCACTTATATGAGCATCATCCTTAAAACGCATTTAAATGACTCAGTAATACATATTTAATTTTCCTTTTTAAAAAATAGATTGTTGCAAAACTTCATTTATGATATTCTAATATTATATATTATAACAGAAAATACTCACTTTGTTCCCTAATACGGTAATACCTGCCACATGTGGCCAAAACTTTCTTCTCTAGATACTTTTTGATAAAAATACTTGTATAGTAAATAGTAAATATAGCATTACATAACATTTTTTATTAATATCATCATCGTTTTTTTATTATTGCAGTCTTGTCTATACTACGTTCTCATAACGTACATCATATAGCTTACATCGGTATAGCGAATCAACACCTGCTAATGATCTCACTCTCAATCCCTTCATCCTATGGAGATCCACCAAACAAATGATCATAATATTTTTGTTTTTGTGAGAATTTTTAGCAATTATCTTTTTCGTAGCGATTGTAGACTACATGTCACCGATTTTTATTATATAATGGATTTCGATTCCTAATTTACATATATACAAATCAAATTTGTTATCTTATTTTATTTTTTCACAAATTAGAAATTTTTCTAATTTTAATTCTGAATAAAACCAAATTTTCTATTTTTTACTTAGTCTAGAATTAAAAAACAAATGCTAATTTCTAGCGTTTGACGACTCTAAAACGCCCGTCATCAATTTTTAGTAATAAAATAGATGATAAGACCCGTATAGTCTATCAATTTTTAGTAATAAATAGATGATAAGGCCTCGTATAGTCTATGTCTCTATATTTTTTAAAGTTCATATGGCTGCTTTCTTATGACTTGTTTTAATTAGAAACCGAGTCAAGAAAGATATGATATTCTGTCTTTTTCTCAAAACTGCGGTAGCTAGTAGTACAAGAGCTTCCCTGTCATTCGTTTCTTCTAGAAATCAAACAACAATTCAATTACACCCCTGAATAAAAAATACATCTAATTAGTGAATGGTGACAGCTTATTTAATTTCTCCCTTCATATTAAAGCCATAGGGAGCCTTACACAAACTAAAAGACCCCAATATAGTTTGTCTAGAAAAGACAAATGAGACTATATCTAGTAACAACAGCATGATCAAGTTCAGCCATATCGCTCTGCCTGGACCAATTACAGTTCCCACCGCACCTGTCGTCTGTTGGACTGATCGTCGACCGTATAAATATACCAAGTCAAAATCTAAAACGTATTCTACACGTAGCCGCTGGAAGTACATGCCAGCACCTGGACATACGCTGCAAATCAGCGCATGGATCCGTCCGTTCCTGCACCACGACTCACGAACAAGCGGACGAAAAAACTGAAGCATCACGCGTGACGCCAAAGGTTTCGACAGGTCGCCGGGGAGATCTGAGGCGAAGATGTTCTGTTGGCCGAACGCGATGCGTGTGATAGCCAAACGACGAGCCGGTCCGCTGCAACTTGCGAGATAGCCGCTTAGCCTCGTTAGCTAGGGGGAATCGCTCAACCTCCTAGGTCGATTAACTATACCCCGTAATAAGCTAGTTCAAGCCACTATAATAACCATCGTCGCCCGGGAGAGGAGCGGGTGATTGGAGGGATTCCCTAATCAGCCACGAGAGCTTGATAATATCTGCTCAATCTGCATCCATGCCGTGCTTTCCAACCAAGGATTAAACGGCAGTTCCATCAAGATATGTACACTTCGTTTTCGTCAACGATGCAGACCGACCAAGCTAAAGGCGCGTACTAGGCTAGCAGCAGTGAAGTGCGAAGAAACTAGTCCATTGGCGTGTGAACTCTCGAAAAGAAGAAGCCGATTTTCAGAGGGACCAGCAGGCAGGTGAGACCGAGATCGCCATAGGTTGATTGTGCAGGCAGGTGGAGTAAATCCTGAGCAGCTTGAGGTCTTTCACGGCGTGCTCTGGTCCAGGGTTTCTTCCTACGGATTTGCCGGTTAGTTGACTCTCGAAATAAGGTCAATTCTAGGGATCCGTGTAAATACGAAAGGGTATTTTATCCCCTACACCAGAGAAGTCTTTTTTGGCATGGAATACATCGCATCGACCTGGGAGCATTAGCCCATCTGGTACGAGATTGAGATTAAAGCTGAATACGCATGGAAGCCCAAATCCTCTCTAGTTCCAGTGTTTGATGCAACATTTCTATGTTATAGATAGGTGAGCTGAGCAGGTGGAGTGGCTTTCTCGAAATTCTAAGAGCGATCGACTCCTTCGAGGAGGAAGATCCGAGACCGGAAAATCAAACAGATAGGTTTGAATCTTCTCCAAGATCTCTTACTCTTTCACCTCGAAATCCTTCTCTCCAGCTCAGGGAGGTGGGCTTGGAAGCAGCCATCCTTTGAAGGAAGCCGAAATAGTTGTGGTTAAGCGAGGCGTTGGAGCTGGACTGGCTAGCTAAAGCGCCTTTGTTATGCCCTAATTGGCGCCGTGTGTTGCCTACCGAAAGCAACCGCGGATCCGATCGAGGCAAAACAAACTCTCAAAGTGTCGACTCCAACAGAAGAAACATCAATATAATGGACGAGTCCGCGTCAACGAGTGCTGGTTTTTTGCCATCACGATCGAGTTCTCGGTCGGCAAGCAAGGAGCAAATAGGGGAGGAAAGGGATGGGGTTAAATGTTTGCAATTCCGTGATCTCGATCTCTATGCCTTTCTCGATCAGCTGATGTGTAGACATGGATGGCTACGTGCCTGATTGCCTTTTAATTATGATCGGCGAGCTCGATATATCGATTAGAGATCGATCGAATCAAGTTAGTGTTTAGTTTATAAGGTGTTGGTGAATAGTGGTATGCTTGATTACCCCCGAGTCATTCACGTTCGTCGCTTGACTTCGCGGCAGGGTTGTCTTGGCTTTGCTTTTGCATTTTTGGGGGGTCTTTGGGGATTGGATCATATACCCTCCCTTTAGTTGGGAAATTGAGGATTTATCCTCCACACTCAATGATACGTGGGGTTATCATAAGTCACTGACACGTGAACCAGGAGGGTAAATCCTCAATTTCTATATAAGTGGAGGGTATATGATCAATAAATCCGGGGTCTTGAAGTGGCAGGACGATTGGGTACTTACTATCCTAATCGGCTGCCCCTAATCAAGCCTTTGGGTGACATCAGTGGGTTGATTTCACGGAACTGGCGGTGGTTGAGGAAGACGGGCGCTGCTAGTCCATGCGTGACCGCTTTTAGACGAACGCAAAGCGAATTTATAGCTCTTACTTGGACACAACGACCTCTCCACTTTATCTGCTGAAGAACTAGGCCTTTTACCACCGCCAATCGAAGATCACGTTCGATTTAACTAGGGTAATATGCAATGCAAGGCCCACCTTTACCGTGATAAACGCTCAATTATTGCGATTCGACTTGGACCGACTCTTCCAGGAGAGGCATGATAGCAACGTCTTGGAGCTAGGCATGTAGCGCCTCTGTAAACCAGGCGAGGCAGAAAACACATTTTCGGCTAGCTGTTGGACTGTATCTGGGGCCGTGTACAGAACGAAAACGTGGTACTGTTGGGTCTTTGGTTCAGTTAACCTGAGCAAGAGTAGTACTCCTGTTTGATTGTAGTTGCACAACGCAGTAGTCTTATACGCCCTACTTTCGAGGACGCATTAACAACGAGAAAGGTTCGATCATGTCGGGCGACACATCCTAAATCCTAAATTCCTAATGCGTGCGTAGCTGCTGTGTAGGTTATGTTGGGGCTGCATCCGAACCGAGTCCAAAAACGCCCCAAGACAAGCCCGACCGCACCAAACATCCTGTCCGGTCCAGCCCGGCGAGGCGACGATCGAGTCCAGTTCGGCGCCCAAACCCCAACGCGCGCACCGGCCGTCGGTCCACGCTGCTACGACGATGCCGTCGGTCCACCACCGGCAGCACCACCTACGCTACGCCGCGCCAGGGATCGAATCGATGGATCACCTCTGTTCACGTGGGTGCCGGCTGCCCCACGTGAAGGCCGGGGAAAACCCGGCACGTCGGAGAGCGACGCTTCGCGCTGCGGGCAACGTGGCCGATCGCGCGTGCAGCGGCGCCTTCCCGCGAGCGCGCCCCACCACACCGTGCCATGAACCGGTAGACGCACAAACTACCAAATAGGCACGCCTCAAGGATGATTGGCTGAACAGCAACCGCCTCCACGTGCGCCAACTCCCGGAACCAACAAGGCATGCATCTCTCTCTATCGACTATAACTACCGCCTCCTCAGCACTATGTAAGGCTGGCTTATTCGAACAGCAGTACCGGACAGATCACGTACGTTGTAACACATTCTAAGCCAAAGGGAGATATTTCTTCCGTGCAGTCTCGATCGTTGCCTCCGGCCCCCTCACTCACTTCGTAAAATCGACTACTAAATCATCGACTACTACTCCAAGCAGCACATTTACATACGTGGAGTGTTACGGCGGTGAGAGTGAGAGGTTAGATCAGAGAGCATGCAGCAGCTGAAACCTTGACTAGTCAGTGCATGAAACTCGACGCATGCAAGACCAAGTCCAAGCGGAACACGGTCGCTCGGTGCAACAGCGGTGGATCCTGTGGTCCTGCATGCGCTGCACTGCACCGTCGAGTTCTGACTTTCGAGTGAGCTAGCTGGCTACACCGGCTACGAACTGAAACCGATCGAGTGGGAGGGGACAGCACGGCTCTATAGCCATGCGACCAAGGGACACCTACGGGATGACAAGCGAACAAGGTATCTCCTTGTCCTAGCTGATAGCCATGGTGTGTGGCTGATGGGAAGACAGGTCGAACCAACCCTATGACCAGAACCCACGAGACGTTGCTGTCCTCGTTAACATACGGTCCCCCCGAGCTGTCTAGCTTGATCCAAGTGATCTCGCTGCCCAGTCCTAAATTATTTCAACTGTACTTGTTAATTGGTAAAATATTGAAATAAGTTGATTTCAAATGAATTTGAATTTTGCTCTGGCTCGACTGGGCTCATTAGCTTGTTTCTAAAAAAACTTCTAAACTATATGTAAAATAATATTAAATCAAATTATATTAATTTTAAAAAAAACTCGATAAGACAAGGTCAGAGCTCGATATCCACCCCTACATGGAAGTATCTATACACCGGGCCAGCGTTTTCATCATCTAAATTCACATATTAAGTAACCATAAGTACAAAAATACTCGGTAAGTTTTTATGCCAAATACAAGTATATAGATGCAAGAGAATGTTTTAGGGTTATTTTAGCTAAAGGCAAAATTTTAATGTAAATAACATTATTAATTTCCAACTTATGACTTAGTCATTTTGAACTAAAACCAAAGTATCCAGTTTAGTTAAGTTAAGAGAACGAATTCTCCTCACAGTTGTCCACCATATCCATTTCATAAATACCAAACCAATTCCATTTTTATTCCAAGACATCGTAACCAGTTCATAATACTTTCATTCATAACAATCATTAACCAATAACCATCGTAACCAGTTCATAATACTTTCATTCATAACAATCATCTACACTTTGCCTATGATCGAGACATGACTATTCGAATAGATTTTTAACACTCTGCAAAAGTTGTACATCGTTACTCATAAGATATGATTAACTCGTAATGTCAGCAACTAAATGTTTCCGTAGGCGTGTGACTAAGAAAATCATGCATAACAATGCTTAGTTCTAATGCTTCTTCCCACTCCAGAGGTGAGACATCTCAATACTGGGACAATGACCATTATGAGTTACCCTCAGAACGCAATCGTTACAGGCAACATTTTCAATGGGGGACCACCATTATTATGGAGTCTATGGCTCTTCATATTTAAAGAAATCCACATAGGGGCAGTGAACAGTGTGGGTTACTTCCAGAATAATCACAACAGAAATTCACCTAACAATCTATTACGCAGGAGTCCACATCGAAACTAAGCAAATTAGTTGACTAGACCAATCCTATACTTGACTTGTGGTTGCATGATTGGAGTGTAGAAAAGAGCGGCACAAGATTTGGTCCTTAATCAACTTAATTAGGTGAGACAAACTAATAAACCTAGATCTCATGCAATCCCTGCAGCAGTCTCATACCAACCACTTGCCTAAGTCTCCACTATTTTATAAAATATTTTTCTATTTTCAGTGGTAACCCACATTACAACTCCAATTGTTATACAAGGTCTCAAGTGGCCGTTGGCAATGTTTGGGTTGTGTTCCATTTTACCACTAATGCCTTTCTAAGCACAATCATTGTTTATTAAAGTTTAACCTAGGGTGGAGTATCATAGTAATTATTCTAGGGCGACATGGTAAAGACAATATCAACAATCAAGGAAGGGGGTAATACACATCAACTGTGTGGTATAACCAAGCATCAATATTTAACATAACATTTAATTGAGAAAATATTATAGTCTCTAATTATTATTTAGCCACAACACTCTGGTAGGATTGTTATTCAATGGGGCAGCATCCTTATCAAGAAATAATATGCTAACTTGTGATGTTTTGAGTATAATGACACAGGTGCCACAGTAGGGTCTACATGTTATACGCTCATACTTTAAAACCATGGCTTAATTAGAGTTCTTAACTACCTTGGACCCACATGTCATACTAACATTAGCTAACTAATTATCGATTAAACTAACATAATCCATACACAGGGCCACTTGTCAGCAACCTAACCATCTTCCGAAACAGAGGAACAGGGAGGGGCAGCCATGACGGCTTAGGTTTAGTCTCAACACAGGTGTGGGCAACCACGACAACCATCCGGGACGGGCAAAATGGAAAGCAGTGGTCCCGCGCGAACCTAACAGTGGTGAGGATGTGGCTAGACAAGCTTCGAGGTGGTGGCGGCGCTACTGTGCACGAGGGAAAACTACAAAACGCTAGAAAAAGCTTTGAATCAAGGTGGGCTTAAGCATCTATGTATCATCACGATGCTAAGGGTATGTTGGGGCTAAGGATGTGGCAGCAGGCAAGGCTATCCATGGCGTCCTACGGCAACACGGTGAGGGTTGATGGTGCAGCAGTTATAGGATCAAAGATAACCGACTAGAGGGGGTGAATAGGAGATTTTTAAAATCTTTTGGCTAAAATTCGGTTTTTGAGCAAGTATGAGATAAACCTCATTTTTGCACAATTTAAAATCTAAATAATCTAAGTATCACTAAATGCACCAACAACCTATGTCTAAGCAAGGTACAATTCTAAGAAGACAAGTAAGCAAATAATCACTAAATATATAAATGCACAAAGTAAGGAGCAAGGAAGTAAACCACAAGATGAACATAAGAGAGTTTTTCACGTGATCTCAAAGATTGGTCGGTTTCTCCTAATCCACATTGAGGGAGCTTGAATGAATAAAGCCGGTTCTATGCACAAATGTGATTTTCCTCAATCCACTAATGGTAGCTCTTTCCCGTTTCAAATAGGTGAGCTCTAACCTTCATAGCAACACCGAGCCTCTTTATAATCTTCTTGAAGAGATCATTGGTTCTCACACCTCGAAGCCGTTTAGGAGTCAGCAACCTCCATTGATGACGCTTGCTTGAAGGTGCTCAAGTGCCACAAAGCTCAATCAATGGATGCAATGCAAAGCTCTCAACAACCTCGAATGATGAACTAAATGCTTTTGAGTTGAAGAGATGAAGGCAAGAGCTCAAGTATATCCAATAAAGGTCTAAGAGAGTGCCCTTACTATAGGAGAGAATGTATTTATAGCCTCCACCAACCAGGGTGACCATTAGGAACAAAATCACCAAAAAAACAGGTCGAGCGGTAGTATTGCCATGTCGTGACCAGTAGTACCGAACTCTCTATTCAATGGCTATTTACTGATCATTAAATACACTAAAACTACCCGTTAACAAGAACTTCAATCATATTACACTCACACGACCAATCGACCGCTGCCAGTGATAGTGCTGTATTTGCACTGCAATAGTACCATTTTCCAAAGGATAGAAAAACTTCCAAAAGTGCATATCTAAAAAATAGCTACTGCCAACATAAACACAATCATACCATAGGTGCGGTAGTACCGATCTTACAACGATAGTAGTAATGCACAGGGAATTCAGATGGGGCACCAAAAAGGATGATTTCTATAAGTTACCACCAACTAGGGAGTGGTAGTATCGGCCAAGTGGTAGTACCGATTCCTGCATTGCGGTAGTACCGTGCTTGAAAAAACAAAATGCATCTCTCTAGAAAATAGATACTAACATGTAAATCCCAGTAGTACTGATGTAGTGGTACTATTGTGGTTACAATGGTGGTCATATCAATTTGAAAATAAATTTTACAGAGAGGACTTAGATGCAATTTCAAATGCGAGCATACACAGAGATTAAGCTATATGGCACAAAAGCACTGTCAAGATACTAACCAAGAATCCCTCTTAACAGTATGACATCTAACCTATCAATTCAATCTTAATTCAATAAACGCCAATATAGGTAAAATCTAGAAAGAGATCGTTAGGCTATTTTTATAATTTTGCCTTGAGTCATGTCAACCCATAGCCATCTTTGCATTCTTCTTCATGTTTTTCTCCATGATATCTTTCAATTCTGGGACTAAACCTTTCAATCATCTCAAAAACACATGTTAGCCCCTTAAACATGGTCATCATTAATTACCAAAATAATTTTTAGGGGTGTAGATGCTTCAGTAGTGCTATGGGCATCTGGGCACTATGATGACTAGACTACTGTGTTTGCGGCGTAAGGGAATGCAAGGGAACAGAAGGACTCACCGTGAGACAGAGAGGAGAGGGAGATCGCTGGCGGTGATGGAGCTAGGGCGTGCTCTGGCCGGTGATGAAGACAAAGGCGTGTTCCGCGATTCTGGCGCACAGCAAGGAAAAAAGAAAGAATTCCAGCTCCATCACCTAGCAAGAAGGGAATGAGGCGAGAATGATGGACATGACCTTCAAGGTCGAAACTCACCGAGACGAAGAGGACAAGGTGGCAAAGTCGTTGGTGGCGATGATCACGCTTTGGAGATGGCAGCGGCGGCGATGTTTCAGCATTCCTAGGGGAAAGTAGGCACGACAAGGTGAGCACGAGGAAGAGAGGAACTAGGTGAACACAAAGCACATGATGGCAGTGGCGAAAACTCACTAAAGCGGTGAGAATCGAATGGTGAAGCCAACGACGAGACTTGGGGAAGAAGGCCAAATTCTTCTCCACCAAAGGCAGAGAGGAAGCAAGAGTTTAAGGGAAGTGAGGAGTAGGTTAGGGTAACCACTTTGATGTGCTCGGCCGGAGCTTAAATAAAGGGGAGGAGGGAGGTTGGCTTCAGGTGCAAGAGAGCCGAGAGGGAGAGAGTGCGTGAGAGCGAGAGAGGGGATGGCATGTAGAAGAAGCACAATGCTTCTCTCTATGTTGATTGGGGCCCACTTGTCAGTGAAATGGGGAGAGAAAGGGAGGCCGGGCTAGTGATGAGCGTGGGCGAATGGGCTAGTGAGGGACATGCGGGCCGGCTAGGACGTTGGAAGGAAAAAGAGAGGAAAGGGAAAGTGGGTTAGCGGGGAGAGAAAAAGGAAAACGGGTTGGGCCAGTGGCTAGGTTTCGGCCCGCTGGGAAGAGAGGGAAAAGAATAGATTTAAATTTTTGTTTGAGATTTAGATTTGGATTTGAACTTTTGAGTGGTTTTTGTGCACAATTTTTTTGGGAAAATGGATTAGCACATAGATAACTTTTAGAAATTTTGAAACTTGATTTCTGAGCCAAGGGAAATTTATTTTAAAATTTTAAATTCAAGTAAGGCTTTTGGAAAAAATTAAATTTGCACCAAAAAATTTGAAACTCATAGAAATTATGCAAGTTTTATTTGGAAGCCAATTTTAGGGTGTTACACTATCACACGGGGTGCATGCTTCAGTGGAGAAACCGAAGTTTGCACGTTCGATGCAGACAGGTATTAGTTGGTAAGCCTTAGCCGCTGCTACTGTCCATCATGTGTTCACATATGACATATTGACATATGATGATCGATCTGATCTTCGTAAGGGCCTTGTAAGCTGCCACAAGCAGGATGCAACTGCAGGTGCTTTTGAGGGCACTAAAAAACGATAGACTATCTTCAGAACCTACACAGTACACGGTATGTAGTTGGTCTGATTGAGAGATGACATTGTGCTAAATCCGTGCCTTCATTCGTATTCGTTGCTACACGAGAATTGTTCTGTTTTTTCTCATCAACTTAATTTTTTAGATGAACTAGCTGGTGCATACAACTCAATATATCAGAGACAAAAGATCTTGGGTTTAGGACTCGGCTAACGCAATTAAAAAAATAATTGTAGCTCACTTCTATTCGCATTTTAAGCCTGAAAGAACCTACACATAAAGAAAAACGTTGAAGTATAAGTGAATTGACATATAAGGGGAGTATTGAAATATAAGTGAATTACTAGTCTTTCCGTATCAACTTAGTCTTTTAGATGAAGTATAAGTGATTTGTCCGTATTTCCTCACCAGCTTGATCTTTTAAGTAAACTGACTAATACATATAACTCAATAGTATCCTTGCTGAATTCTCTCGTTATCTTGCAAGCATACAGAAAATCGTCTTAATTTTCGGAAATTGACCAAAATTCTATCTCGATCCATTTAGGGCGGCCCTAACTCCAACAGCAAAACTCAGTAGTATCCTTGCAGCTGAATTCTCCTGTTACCTTGCATGCAGACAGAAAGTCTTCTTAATTTTCTGAGTTGACCAAAGTTCTATCTTCATTTAGGGCGGCCCTAACTCCCAACAACAATAGATCAACCTAAAAAAGGGCCATTTGTGAACAGATCACGAGATTAATTAACCGTGTTCGATCGTCTTGGTCAAAGCCCACAATCCCGCAAACAAAATCAACACGAACAAATCGTCCAGGGCTTGATCGAACGTATATATGGCGGCTTATCTGGTCAAGAAATTGCCAAAAACACAAGCAATCAACAAGGCAAATAAACAAACGGAGTCCAAAACCGCCGGCTCGATCGCCACCTGCACCTGCAGTTCGTCTAGGCCTCACGCTTGCTGCTGGAATCAACTGTCGTAAACTGGTAGCCGTCTTCTTTATCTTCAAGCTATCTCCAACGTGGTGGTGTATCTTCTTCGGCTTAGCCCTTCGTTGATTAGACAGTACGACTCCCTAAAAAAGCAGTACGATCGATCTATGGCTGATTTCATGTGTCCCTGACCTGCCTTCCCTTGGCTGCCGAATCTCTTTTATTCGGAGCTGTTACTAGCTGTCAACCGTGTTGACTTTGCATGGAGCGACTGGCAGAGGCTCTGAAGCGAAGCAAAGCGCTGTGAACTATAGTTACCTGGTATCTACTATCTCGATCAAGGGCAGCTCCAACTGACGGTTTGCTGCGGTTTTTAATTGTTAGTTGAAATTATACTATAACGATTATTAGTTTTTTTTCTAAATTACTTAATTAAAAAATTAAAAATACCGTTATCTCTCTATAAACAATACAAATAGAGCAGGGCCTACGTGTTGTGCTCACCACTGTTTCTGTTCTTCTGTGCAACATAGGTGAGAGTTACTAACCCGACAAGTGGCCTGCTTGCTGTGCTTACTATCTCACCTTTCTTTCTTTCTCTCTCTCTCTTATTTATCTAGAATAGTGAGTTGGATAATTGAAGTTACCTACCTTCGCAAAATTCCTCGTGAGCCTAACTTGCTTGGCAGAATCGAATTTATGATCTTTTGTGTACGTACAGGCAACTTCTATCTTTGCCGCCGAGGGAATCCATCACATGACTCGTTACGCCATCCCTTCAGGAAAATAACAACGCAGTTTGGAACAAACATTACTGTAACTGCGTCGTTTACCCTACAACCCTACGCGGAGCAATATCCAAACCCTACACAAGTCCGGGCCTCAAAAGTCGTGCACCCGTGCTAGCTTGTGTTCGCTGTTTCCCCAAGAAAAGTAGGTAAGGTTGGATAGCTCAGCTTACCTCTCTTCACAGAATTCCTTGTATTTGTTTTTGAAAGTGGGTCACAGAATTCCTTGTAAACCTAACTTGCTTGGCAGAATCAAAATTTTCAGTCTTTTGCGACCAGACAGCATCGATCCTAGCCACTGGATTATCACACAATTCCTTACCACTAGCAGTAATGGAAACAAACATAACAATGGGATAGAGTATTACAGGACACGAATATATGCCTGTACTGTAAATGCACTCCGTGACGGAAGAACAAGAGCATCTCAGGAATGCGCCTAACCATAGTGCGTAACTTTCAAATATAATAATTTTTTAATATAAAATCTACAAATTAACTGTAGTACATATTAAAATATCAACATCTGTAGTATCTAAAATCCCAATCTAGTATATCTCTCTCCATAATATCTATCATAAACAGCTAAACTTCAAAATTTTCATCTAAAAGCTATAAGCTACAACCACATCAAATAGACCTTTATTCTTTTCAGCTTCTAAGAACCGTTTTTCTACCCTAAAGTGCTTTTCTATACTAATTAACTTTTAAATAGAGTATTTTTTTAAAGATGAAGTCTATAAGTCGATTATAGTACACACTGTAACGGTTTTGTTTATATCGATCAAAATCGCACACAAATCTCTATCTCTCCGTACTATCTCGTGAATAGCCAAAAGTTATAAATCGCAATCTAAAAGAACCAACCCATAGTCATATTGCATTAGTGGGGTGTGCTCATGCAGAATATTTCATAAGGAGATAAAGGCTGAGGGAAGGGGAGAACGAATTTTCTCAGTACTTTAGCATCATCTACGACAAATTTGCCTTCAGCAGCCAGGTATGAAAGATGCTTTTGCCAGGCGATGATATGTCAGTCGAATACCTCAGCTCTGCGTCTACAAAACTTATCAGAAGCCCTACCAACAAACAAGCTTGGAGTTTCATCCACGCCTCGATGAATTGCACATGGATTTCCTACCTATCTACAAGCTAGGTAGGAAATGGAACTGGTTTCACAACCATGTTTCAAAAAAAGACTGCAAGCCTGAAGAACATTTGAGCAGTAAAAGCTCATCAAACCATGTAAATAACAATGCAAAAACATGGGCCTCATGCTCTACAAAAAACAGACCTGCGCACCTACCAGAAGCTGACTCCATGGCCCATGCTCTTTGGTTTAGTGTACATGGAGCTCAGGTGTCACCTTATTCTTCAGAATTATCTGCAGATCTCAACTCTCTGTTCATGTTATCTAGATAATCCTGTCCACAAAGGATCATTCTCGATGTCATTAAAGCAGCTCTTCAGCTGAATGAACTACAGATCTTCCACAATGATTATGTCAACTGAAAACATGAAACCGGTAATTGGAATTTGATGTCATCATGTTACTTGGTGTATGTAGCTGGAGTATGCAAACTGCAGCAAGCTTATCAGTCATTGTTTTCGTCTCAACTGGATCATGTAGTTTCAGAGGATCTAAAAGGGCTTGTACACACCGGAGAAACAGCAAGATCAATAGAACACTTCACAAACAAAACCCTTGAAAAGAGAGATGAAAAGAGCAAAAGATATGTCACAAAAGAAGCAGCCTAGTAGCAGTGTTATATCACTATAATGTACCCAATGGCCAGAAGAAAAATGCATGCCACACCAAATCTAGTTTCTCATGTTTGAGCAAGAATGCACACAAAAGAAAGGGGCTATCACCTTTGAAGTAAAGTTTTCGTCCCAATTTGTGCAGCTCAGACCGTCGAGTTTCCCAGTTTTACAAAGTTCTCCGACAAGAAGCCTTACTTGTAGTGCCTGATTTAAAGAAAAGAAAACATAAAATTGAAACAGGGGGTTAGGGGGTTAACTATCCTAGCACAAGAGCAGTTCAAATCTGGATTAGCTTGACCCTGCAAGTTGAATGGATAGCCCACAACAAATCCTGAAGGGAGTACTTCACAACCTATTCAGAAAAGCAAAAATGGCATTGGTGATAAAACCTTCATTGTGCATTATTGACAATTAAACAGAGGCCAGAAACTCCAGAAAAATTAGAACATGTGGAGTGTTATGAATAACGCTGGTACTCATCATAAAGCCATTGGGCTAGTATATATACACGTACAGATATATAACATATATACAGAAAACCCCTTACACAACAGAGTAAATAAGTTTTTCATGTATGCATAATTCTTGTAATTGGAAAAGAGTTGTAATCATTATCTTTAATTCATTTTTGAGGCCTAGGGCAAAAAGTTGTAATTCATTCATGTAATTATTGAGTTGTAATAATTTTAATTACCTTTTTAATTATTGCTAATTATACTGTTTAGAGTTAATTAATGTTAGGGTTCTTTCAGAGAGATAGCTCCACGAAGGCAAGTACTAAATGAGAAATTATCAAGTTCATAAATTCATCGAACGCTACTGCCAAGTCAACTAAGGGCTAGTTCGCGGTTGATGTGTTGTGCCACACTGTGATGTAGTTAATTACAGGAGTTTTTACCGACTATAGCAGACATTTTGCTATGGCTCTAAAATAGACGTCGTTAATTAGTTAGTGTATCAAAAAGTAGCAAAATATAAGTGCTTTTAAAAGGCCACCAGAATGTCAAACAAAGCCTAACGTACTGAAATGCAGCAGTATTGCAAAATAACTGATGTTGTTCTATTACTAAAATCATTTTTTATTTCTTTGAGGACTATGTCACCCTTGAATATTTTGGAAAGGTAAATGAGATAAGTAAATTGAGTAAAGAAGCCATTATGAGACAAGACCTGGAACCCTGACTTTCTTAATGCCACTGAGAATGCATTTCCCTCTTTCCTATTGAATAGAAGCAAAAATGTGCATTTTCAAAATGCAAAATCAACCTTAATAAAAGATATTAAATAAAATGACAGTTTGGCGGTGCACAAGCATTAATTATAGCATGATGTGATATATAGCAAATTGGGTACTGGAAATTTTGTCGAGTAACTTTAAAATTTTAATATCTCCAGAATTGAAATGTTGTCAAAATGTGGACAGGTATATTTAATGTACCAATGTTTTGGAAATCGTCTGCCATCAAGTTGATGTTTGTCTTTGTCCTACCCAAGACACTGCACAAGACATTCAATGCACTTGTTAATCCCCAATACATTGAGTCCATTTTATTACGAAAATACATGCAGATCATCTATCTTGGCACCAAATTATAGAAAAGAGTGGTTACTAAACTGTCATAGTATTTTCCTCAAGATAAAAGTATTGACGACAATTGAACCAAGGGATTAGGTATTATCTTGTCAGGCTTTCAATTAATACCTTAACAGATTTGTAAAACCGCAAAACGACTTTATGCCAACAATAGAGGCAACGATCGCAAAATTCTAGATAAACATACACTTAAGCAAATTTGGACACACCCTGCCCATGTGCTCTTGGTCTGGGTGGAACGAACCAAACAAAGTTTACCACCACCGTATTATACAAGGGAATCAACTAATTATGTGGTGATACACAGCGATAAACAGTTCAATAATCACACACATCTTGCATTACCAGATCAAATTGAATGTCTGTGCAAGGAGGAGGAGGCCTGTAATTCATGTATGGTAGTTCAAATGAGCTTACAAGCATGAAAGTACCGAAGGAAAAGAAAGTGTGTAATCAAAACAGGTACAGTGGGGTTGGGTCTTGTGTTGCAACATTTTGTAAATCGCAAGGGTATTTCTTCCTAAATAATTGCAGGTCTATACAGTCATTTCCTAACAAATTGAAGTTATGTATATTACAGTCAATTAAACAGAGGCCCCTAACACGACAGCCACAGCTCAACATTTCATGCCAAGTCAACTTCAACATGCAGGCATTGCTGTAATTCTAGAACACTATCTTGCAAAGAGTAAGTTCACATCCAAATTGAAAGAATTTCTGGTAGCGTTTTCTTTGCGATTGGAGGGTTCCAATTCCAACATGACAATGGTTCAAATGTTGTAAAGCAAAAAATTTCTATACATGGAAGGAATGGACTGTAAATTCACTACTCCACTAAGCCTAACATATCACAGAGACTAGTATCAAATATTCAAATTGAACTCGAATTAAGCCTCAACAAAAAAATATTAGATAATCACGTGACACTGTAGCACACTAGAACGCAAATGTGGACCTGCGAGTTAGTAGAATAACGCAAATGTGCCCAAATTTCAAACATGCAAATTGGAGCACGTATCTCATTTACTTACTAAATGTCACTGACCTACACAGAACGGCCGAGGCGACGGCGCTGCGATCCGGTAGGCGGCGGCGATCTGGGATCCCGGACAGCGTGGCGGGCAGACGGCGACCTGGGAGGAACAGGCCAACCAGGAGGCTCCGGGGAGCCGGTGACCTAGGAGCACAGGGATGGCGTTTAGCCGGTGGCCTGAGAGAGGGATATGGCGGTGAGGTCCGAAGGGAGCAGGCAGCGCTGCGTCGACAGCCGAGTAGGGAAGCGGGAGGCTGCGCGGCGAGGAGCACCGAGCGAAGGGGCGGCGGAGCGTCGCGGCACGGGAGGGAATTGGGCGGAGGATTCATTCGTGCCTTCGCGTCGTGAGGAATTGGGCCAATGGGCTGGGCTGGTTATATTTACTTATGTGGCGCTCAGATCTGATTCCCTTCTCCCTGCCGACTCGTCGTCCGCTTTGGCCATCGGAGATTGCGCGAGGAGAGAAGCTCCCATGGCGGAGGCGGCGCAGAAGCAGCCAAGCCCCACGGCCTCCCGCCCCGTCCGCTGCAATACGTATGTGATGCCAACATTCTTTACTCACGCGTTATGATTAAAGAGCACTTCACATCTAGGTTTCACTGGTACTTTTGCTAAGTTGCATCCCATTTTGCAATACATATGTGATGCCAACATAGCTCTGATATGTGTTGTTAAGTAATGAATTAGTTTTGATATTTGAATTTAACTTGGTAGTTTATTCAGGAATATTCTAATTAGGGAAAGTATTGCATCACTTCCACTTGTTTTTCCTTCATCTACATGGGAAAAGAAGATAAAACATTTTCTACAACTGAAGTTTTATGTATAGCATAATGACCCATATTTTTCGCAGGTTTTGCATGGAGATGCTGTTCTTGATGAATTGCTGGTGAGTTTTCAAATTGAATCATGCACACATTCTTGTTTAGATTCGCATATAGGTTGGTCTGGGCTATGACACTCTTTTTGTTTAATCATACTAAGACTGATTAAGATTAAATGACCAGGACTGCACCATATTGAGTGGGGATGTCATTATACGCCATCTTGCACAGCATCTGACTCCAAAATATGTTGTATTTCTGGTACTGTTACCTTCTCTCCTTTGCAATGACTTGACCATTTATGCTATCTATGAGAGATGGTTCAGTACACCAACTTCTTGGCTTGGATGTACTTTTCTTCTAATGGTTGAAGCCTGTTTTATTGTTATCAGATGGGCTTCGTTTTAATGCATTTTTATGCATCATGTTCTGTCCATTTCTTCTTATTGTTAGACTTTTACATAGCACTCTGAAAATTGAGATGTAGACAGATGTTCATGGAGTATATGATCGCCCTCCAACTGACCCAAATGCAGTACTCCTCAGAGAGATAGGTTAGTATTCACCTGCTTTAAATCAATTTGACTGTCCGTACAATCTAGCATTTTCTGTTTGGTATACATTAGTAATTATAGGGATTAGGGGAAACGGGAAAGGAAAATAATATGAAGTTGCCATTTTTCTGAAGTCTTAAGGGGAAAAGGCAAATATATGGATGGGAAAAACTCTGAACTGACCTGTTCTGGCTAACAGAGGTGGATGATAATGGAAGCTGGTCGATTGTAGAACCTGCATTACAAGGAAACAAGAAAGGAGGTATCATGTTGTCTTCCTTCTCATGTGTACAGTGATGGTCGAATGGTTCATGGCACTTGTGTAGTTAATATACTGGAATTGTTGCAGCTACATAGTTTGAACTTTCAACATAGCAACTTAAAGTTTGATAACAATATCAAATTGGCAAAACTATACCCAATTCAAGTACTTAGTGATGACTTTCCAACTGACAACTTATAATCACCAAATGCATGATCAGTTCTTATGTGTCATTTGAAAAAATTGACAGTCTCTTCAATATTTTGAATCAAATGCTCTAAGGGAGGGAGCAACAGTTTGGAGTACGACTTGTTGAGATCAAAATTACATTATATTAGGCTAAGAGCTAACGAAATTCATGATCCAGATATACTGCTCCTAAACTGCTTATTGTAGCTTGTGTAAGCCTAAGAAAGACGGTCTCATATGGACTGCAGTGGAGACCTCAGTAGCTGCACACGACACAACTGGCTGAATGGAAACCAAAATATTGGAAGCTTGCCACGATAGCTAGGCTTGGAGTTGATGTGTACATTACAAAGGTGTGGATGTTTCCTCCCCTCGTGCATTAAATACAAAAAAAATTCTATAAACTTGCATTTTTTTATGTGATTTGTGATATTCTTTTTTTTTGTTGAAATTGATTTGTGATACAGGTTGGTACAGAGCACTCCCTGAGAGCCTTGAAGGGGGATGTGAACACGACCTCGGACGATTGGCTTGGAACTGTTATACGTTCTTCAAAATAGATTTCTTGGCAAAAAGCGTTCTACTGATTCAATTAGCAAACATTTTTTTTTTATGTTGTAGGATCAGTGATGAGCTTTGAGTTTGTCAGTTAATAATTCGAGGGGCTATTCCTACTGCGATCATGTCTGGTTTGATGAGCGTCACACAAATGCTATGGCGTAGATTTTAATTGTAACCCCGTGTTTTTGGGAACAGGAACGTCGAACTTCCCGCAACAGCCCAGAAGTTCTGTTGCGGACGGAGAAAGTATCAAGCCTACTTACGGATATTTAAAAAGGATTAGTCTGACGAAATAAGACTTAATGGTCAATTTTAACATTTTTATGAGCATCCAAGCCCAAATTATACCTTACAATTAGAAGATCCAAAGAAAACTCCCACAGGAAAGTCTGGGTGCGGTCGCAACCCTAACACGAACACTTGAATTGCGCTTTCTTCTTCTGGTATCTGAAGTGGTGGTAATATAGCAAGTTTGAGTACAACCAACAGTACTCAGCAAATTACAATGGTAAACCTTAATTTACTAAATGCATGGCATTTCAAAGGAAGGAAATATACTGGTTATATTATTTTATGTGGATGCAGTTTTATTTGCAAACAGTCTTCAAAACAGCAAAATAATAATGCTACTTAAAGAATTGAGGGTCTCATAATATTTCTTATTCATTTTACACATATTAAAATACCAGAAAACTACTTATGCCTTGCTACTGGATTCACCCATCAAACACAGCTTTATTAACCGGAAGCACGTCGTATTCGAATACAATTAAAATTCACTCTGCAGAGTTGCTCAGTTTTACCCACAAGATTTCTCGATTACTAATGTTATGCGATTTACACACTCCGCTAGCGTGCAACTGAATTGAGAAAACAAGATCTTTCGCTGCTCAATTTATTATATAGACCCTACCCGATAGGTTATAATCTTCACTGAACTAGGTATCCACGAGCCGGTGCAGAACGCGGCTGCCCAAGTTCGTGAAGACCTACCGTTGTGTGTACGGCGATAACTTGTCCATACCACACCTTGAACTCCTGTAGAGGTTCAATTAAAGTGAGTAGTTATCGGACTAGAATTGACAGTTCAATACTTGTGGTTGAGCGGTCACTGTGCTTTATATTCAGTATAAGGGTCTAGTCCTTATATTTTCTCCTGAGACTGTCAACCACGACCGAGTCCCGTCCAATACTTGTACCGATACCCGTCTGCTGCATTCTCCACCCTAGGGTAGAGTTATGAACTCGTCCACATCAGAGCACTCCACGGTTTCCACCCTACTCTAGAACAATTTTAAATTATTTTTACTGGCGAACTATCAAGCTTACTCGATAGCTCGTTATTTTATGTGATACCATGCGATGTTTATGTATGCTTTAATTTAATAATACTATGGTTGTCAAGATGAATATAGCCTTAACGTAAAACGGGACATTTATCGGTGGTAGGACATAACTAAATGTAACATGTATTCTAAACACTTATTGTAAACAAATAATTTGAGCAATTAATATTAATGTAAATAGTATAAATAAATAATATGGAATTTATGGGTTCAACATGCTCAAAAACTTGTAACTTGCCTCCTTGTCCAAAGGACATGGACTTCTTTATGCGTTCTTGCAGGTCTTTCGATGTCTGACTTGCTGGATCCGACTACTAGCGCAGAAGACGAACGAGTTCCTTGCTTTGCGGAATGCAAGCTAGGAACAAAAGACAAATAAATAATCAAAAAACAAAAACAAAACAGGATCGGGTGGTTAGGGTTTAGGTGGAGTGGTTAGGCTAATCAATGTTGGGGTTGGGTTAGGCGGCCCCAAGACGATCAAAAGAAGTAGGATTTATGTTTTTAGGGTTCAATGAATAGTGACAAAGAAAATGGTACTGGACAAGTTCGAATTGGCTTCAGGGTGGTTTAGGTTTTCATTGGAGTATGATCAGGCTAAGCTGGATGGGGAAGGTATTTTAGAGTTTAGAATGGTTAGGACAACCATGTATATTCAATTGGTTTCGACGAAGGGTACAAGTTTGGTCGGTACTGTGTTTAGGGTTTTGGATGGTAGATTAGTGGACTTTGATTTTTTTTATCAGTGCCCGATAAGGAAAAACGGAGCTGGAAAATGGGTTGGTGGGTTTGAAATGATCGGAATGTGTATATTTTGAAATTTTGGGTATTAATGAACAGTAACGGGTACAAGCACTATTCATTATAGATTTTACTATTCCTTTCGGGTTTGGGCACTGTTCAAAATGGGACCCGGGTGCTACCGTGCCGAGCGGCACTATTCATCTTTTTCGCCTGCCAGCTACAGTGCTGAAAAATAGAGAAAAGAGAATGGCGGCGGTTCTCGGGCTGTAGAGCTTCGCAAAGAAATCCAAAGATACGAATGGACTCTTGGGGCCAAGGAGAATCCATTTCTAGGCTTGGATGCGGTCGGGGGTGGCCGGAACTTCGCTGGCGGCGAGGTTTCCTCGTTACGGTTTTTAATGGCAATGCCGGGTTTCGAAGCTTAAGGGGACATGAGCATTCGCGATTAAGCATCAGTGGGGGTGAGGGAGGCTCGGGGGAAAAGGCGGCCTAGGTTGGGGAGAGTTGTGTAGAGCTGCCCACGGGAGGCTGCTCGGCCGAGCGGCAGTGAATGTGACTGGTGAGCTATGGTGTCGAGGAGGCTCGGGTGGGGATGACAATGGAGTACATGAGTCCTGGGGAGGGTGTAGACGAAAATAATTGAAGTTTAGTTGAACAGATAGCAAGAATCGAAGATTTGCTTACTTGGGGGCTTTCCGACGATCGGCGGTGAGGCGGCGATCACTAGAGCAATTGCGGTGGTGGAAGCTCACTTTGGTGCTGCTATGATCTACCAGGAGGGGTTGGAGGTTCTTGTAAGCGTGGGAGGCGGATTTGGGGTTGGGCGGCGCCATTGGTTTTCTGCACAGGGCATGCGAGGAGGCGCAAAAAGCCTTGACTGACGTGGAGGAGCAGTTAGCAAGTCAAGTGGCACCTCAAGCCTAACGCTCCCTTGGGTGACGAGCTGCTGCCTGTCAAAAGTTGCAGCGCCGGGGGGGGGGGGTCGGCCGGGACAAGGTTGGAGACGGTGGCCAACTTTCGCATGGCTGAGTTGACGCGAGGGAAGATGGTAGTCCAAGCTATCAGGGTTAGGAATGCTAGGAGTATGGGGTTTTCATGACACTAGATGATAAAATATGAGGTTTTCGAAAACTATTAAATAAAACCTATATAGACCGGTCTTATGTAATTTTACTCTTTTTATTACTGAGTGCATGTTTGATATGGCTGTGACTTTTTGCTGAAATTTTTAAATTTTAGCTGTTTGCGACAAAGCTTACGGACAGAGAGATAATAACTTGCGATTTTGGATTATACAGATGTTGGGCTTTTAATGTGTACTACAATTAACTTGTAGACCCTGTCTTAAAAAATACTCTGTTTAAAAGTTAGGTTCTGTAGCAAAAGCCAAAAGCCGCTTTTAGAAGCCGAAAAGAACAGGCCCATAGACTGGGGGCATGTTTTACTTCTACCTGTCTGTGGACCATCTGGCCTGCCCTCTGCCTTAGGGTGAATTCCAATCGTCGGATTCAAGGGGAACAACGCAGATCTAACACAAAAGTGCCGCTACATTCGGAACAGTGTCTTTCCTCTCTACTTCACTATGTTGTACTGTTAACCTCTCTGCCTTTGCTAGAGGTGCAACCAGAGCGGTAATTTCCGTCCATCAACAAATCGAAGGTTTACGAAGCGAATACGAAAAGGCTAAATAGGTATCTAGCACTATCTGTATCCGACTCTGAGAAAAAAATATAAAATATAATACAGGATAAGTGATATCCGTCTGTATATATCCGTATATTAAGTAATATGAGGAAGTTTGCTGTGACTTTATTTAAAAACAAGATAATATATAGACAGATTGCCACATCAAAATAGTCAACGAATACTGAGTGCTTTTTTTCGACATCTCGACAATTATCTAAACAGTCGAGGAATACTGAGTACTCTTTTTTCGACATCTTGACAATTAGTCTCTTTGCATTCAGTTTGATTGCACTATAGTGTCCAACGCCTTTTGTAGGGGTGTATTGAGTTGCATGCACCAGCCAGTTCACCTAAAAGTTTAAACTGATGAAGAAAGGTGGACAATTCACTTATACTTCAACACTCCCCTCACGTGTAGACTCTTTCAGGCCTAAGACATATAATAGAAGTGGACCGCAATTATTTTTTTTAATTGTGCTAACTGGATCTCGAACTCAAGATCTCTTGGCTATGATACCATATTGAGTTGCATGCACCAGTTAGTTCATCCAAAAACTTAAGCTGATAAAGAAAGACGGACAATTCACTTATACTTCAACATGGTGCATAAGAAGCAGATAATTTTCTTCTAACCTACCATCTCGCCACGAGGATAAGGCAGGGGTCACATGTGCATCACGTACTCTACTTCTCTTATTCCCGTTATATGTACATATTTATTTTTTATTTTTCACCCTATATATGTTCCTTTTTTTAAATTACTTTTTACGATTATTACTATTTATTTTTTAGAAAAAAAAAGACACGAGACACGACCAAAAGCTAAATAGGCAAGCCGAAGAACCAACGATTGGTACAGGTGAGGAGAGTAGGGTTGGGTGGTCCATTGTTTCCCGTCCGTAGCGCCTCTGTTTATCCACAGCCGCAACACCCATAGCAGCAGCAGCACGACTCGTTCTGTTCCCCGACGCTGCGAGCCTGCGACCTCGTGTGCGCTCGAGCCGTCTCGTTGGCCACTGTGCTTCCTCTCTCGCAAGGTCGTCGCCTCCGGTAACCGAGCTCTCACACCCGGCCCGATTTTCTATTCCCCGCACTAGTTCTCCTCGTATCTGATCTTAGTATCCACCTTTCTTGATTCTTGGACAAATTTCAGATTACAACCTGTTGGTTTCGCTTCCTTTTGCGCGTCCTAGTGGTCGATCGATTCTTCCACTGCAGCCTGAAGCGTGGGTCAGCGTCGTAAGTACGGGCGGAATTGGTGATTGAACTTCGTCGAGTTTCAGAACTATACAATGCAAGACATCTCTGTATGCGGTTCAGTCGCCTCGCCATATGGAGCAAATTGCAGACCAGCTTGTGTTGCTAGGAATTATCTGAGGTTGTTTCACAAAATAAATTCGGTAAGCCGTGGAGCATACCCATGGCGTTGGTGTGTGAAAAATCTACGCATGAGGACTAATAGCAGAAAAATGAATACTACACTAAGGACTAATGCTAGATGGCTGTTTGGAGGAGATGGCCGTAGCAGTAATGCAAGGCTGGAGCGCAGTGAGGCTGCTAACGAAGACATCTTGGTATTCTACTTCCAGCTGGATTTACAGACACGGATACAAGTGAGTATTTGCTTCTTTGCCATCACCTTTTAAAGTAAATATAAGTTACCACCCCAACCACTAATATTTGTCTTATTTCTATTTTTTTTACCAATTAATTGTCTAAAATGCAATTTGCTAGTCGAATATAGCATCATTGCACTATTGTGACCACAGATACATGAAAATGTTTAGTATTTACCTATGCAAGTCCAACCTCACTATAAAATTTCTTGGTTCTTACCAGTATGCATTGAACATAGAGCAATTTGATGTGGCAAAGCAATTGAGGGAAAAGCTCACTGAGGTATCGTAATTACTTTCAATTCAAGATAAGTGAATTCATAGGATGAGAGCTTTCTAAAGAAAGTCCTGTTTTGTAGATCGAAACAGAGATAATTAGGCAACGTGAAGCTAAACGAGGCTCATCAAAGACTGAAGCTCAGGACAAAGCTATAAACCTTTTGCGTGTGCGGTATGTTAATGTTTCCATTTTCTCCATAATAAGAAGATTTAACACACTTTCACATGTACATTTTCCCCATATAATGAATATGCTCCAGCACTCCATTTTGTTAACCTATAGGTTATATCTTAACCAAAATCTGATAAGGGTAAAACGGTTGTAGTACACTCCAAAGTTGGTTCATTTGGAAGATAGCTTAGTTTTATCCTTTTGTTGCAGTGCAGACTTGCAAAAAGCTGTTGACAATGAAAACTATGCTTTGGCAGCTGAGCTGCGTGATGAAATTGCTAAACTTGAGGTATACCAAAACTGAGGTGCACCAGTCATGTGATGATTATTTGCAATAATTTGAACTTTAAATGTCATGTAGGCTGAGTCTCTGGCAGTCTCTGCTAAAGCCCTTGCATACCAAAATGTGAAATATGCGTTTCGACTAGGGCAGAAAGTACGTCACAAGGTACATGGTAAGTACTTTTGTATCATCTGATATTGTTCACATTACGCTGTGAAGCTATGCAAAAGCTCAATGGCTAAGTATAATAATTTTTTTCCAAAACTCTGGCATGCAAAAAGGATAATTGTTATTTTTTTATGTGCTCAAAATTCTCAGTATCTTTGAAGGCACATTTGTAAGTTCATATCATGGGCACAAATATTTTTACTTGTGGCTTTATTCCCTTATTTGCCATTGAGCTTTTTTTGTAGTTCAGTACTTGATATTTAATCTTCACTTCAGTGAACACACTGTATAGAGCTTAATTTTGGTATGATCTTGTCCTTAATTTTGCATCTTCCTGCTGAAGGATATAGAGCTGTGATATGTGGCATGGATCCTGTATGCTGTGAATCCAAGTCGTGGATGGAGACAGCAAATGTGGAAAAGTTGTCCAAAGGGCCAAATCAACCTTTTTATCAAGTAATTGCTGCTTCCAATTTAAGTTGATTCAGTATCCACAGTTCACAGAAAATCTCAGTACCCTTGTACCATCTGCAAGCTATATTTTAATGCTAATTTTGTCAAGTTTACATTGAGCTACAGGGGCACGATTGGCACAATGACAACAATTCATATATTATTCTGGCAAAGGCCAACTTAGTTGTTTGTTGACTTGATCATTGTTGACATGTTTTATCGGACTTATTTATCCTTCTGGGGCTAGTTGGGTCAGAGTCCTGATCTGAAATCCATAATTGTACACCCTTGCACACAAATCCTGAAATTGCTGAGGATCCTTTGCATGACTGTGATGCGGATTTTTCCTTTGTTGTGACTTAGTTATCATTGAAGATAATTCAATATAGCAATATTAACCAATCCTTATTCTTAATTTCCTCCTGGTAGTCTAGCCTGTCACTTATGGATTTGAGGTCATGGACAATTGCTTTGTTCTAATAATGTCCTTCATGAGAAATGTTTGTTAAGTGTGAAATTCACTGTTCTCTCTGGATTCACATCTTCCTTTTAGGACCATTCTGCTTAGGTACAACATTGCTCTGCATTGCTGATATGCCTGCAGTTCAATTTACAGTGTTCCTAGTCTTTTGAGACGCTGATTACAATGCTTTGTGATTTACTGCCTAATCTTCCAGGTCCTGGTTGATGTATACGTTGACCCAGAACTCCTTGTTGCATATGGTATTATTCTCTCTTTTTGCTCATTTGACATCGGTAGTTTGTGAGTCCTTTGAATTTGATATTTCTTTTTAGATAAAACAATGCATGCCCTTTCTGTGGTCTTCAGATTCCATGTACCGACTCAGCTTTGTTGTAACTTAAGTTCTTGCTATGCTGTTATTCATAGAACTTCCCCAGATATGTAGGTGTCGTGCTATTGTTCCATGGAACCATTTGAGAAGCTCACATTATTTCCCCTTTCTCCTACCCGTGAAAATAGAATTCAGCAGCTTCTGCGCTCTGTTTACTATAAATTACCTTTGCTCAGTAGCCTCAGTGAAGGTGGACCAACTGTGTGCTGATTCCACTGTTCTGGTAGACCATTGGTGGAAACAATGTCTAAAATGTGAAACTTTAATAAGCATACTTTTTTGTGTGTTAAATGGCGCAAGAAAACAAGAAAGTGGGATATTCCATAATCAAATCCATTGCCACTTTATTTTTATTTTTATCATATGCCATTTTGAGATATGGTTATTGTTTTATAATTTCAGTTGCAGAAGAAAATCTTTCAGCAGCTGAAGAATCGGAGAAAGTGAGTTTGAGTTCCTCATTTGCTTGGTTGTTTTCCTTTTTTGTCGAATCAAATTACGATGTTTCCGTTTCTTTAATACAGGGAAGATTTGATCACCCGTACATTGAATTTCTATTTTATGGTGAGGACACTGCTGGGGACTTCATTCCTATCAAGCAGCTCCGTGAGAAGTACGACCAGCCACGTTATGAAGCTTCTGGAGATGAAAATGACGATGATGGCAATACAAATAGCTGAAAGGTGAGGTTTCACTTAAAATGTTGCGTTCATGTGTCGTCTAGTAGACTGCAAACTCAATCTAATCTGTCTGTGTGATGCATTCAGGTAGCAAGAGTCGTTTTGATGTCATTTCTGACGCACCACCACCAACTGAGATCTGAAATGATGAAGAAGCTAGGTACTATCTGATGTAACTAGTGGGCAAATGTTAGTGAAGACTGAGCCATCACGGAATTGAAAAAATCCACATTAATCTGCAATGAGGCAAGCTACATGTACTATCTGACCTTGCAGATCGGGGTTTACACTCATACAGTGTCCAATCCATGAAGCTTTGCTTGATAAAATTTGCAACTTCCTCGCACTTTAAGTGCACGGTTCTAATGTCAGTGATTGTAATGAAGATCTTTATGGATTTGAATGTATAGCTGTACCAGTTCTTCCATAACCCTGTTCCCTCTGATGGGCATTTGTACACAGTTACATACATCATACTTGTAATTTTGCTGGAATACACAAATAACTGAAGTAAGCTAAGGCTTGATTTACTAATTAGAAGCCCTACTAACATTAACAGCTACATCATCATAAAATCCTTAATAGGGGAAGGAATTCCTCGCCTCTCAGCTCGTCTGTGCGCCCTGCTCGCTTTCCCTCTTTCCACCGCGTGGCTTCGTCTACACCATTCGATTCGCTCCAGCCCTGCCTTGTGGTGTGCACCATCCAGCCCGTCCCAAACCCACACTCTCTCAGATAGAGCATCTCTCGCCCCTCCCTATCTCTTATCCAACCGACGGCGTCGTCGCCTTGATCTACCGCTATCGGTGGCCCCCTTCGCCGCCGCTGACCTCCTTGGTTCCCCCCATCTTCCTCTACCTCCGATCGGCCTAGGCTAGCTGCGCCGCCTAGCACCGCTCCGCCGTCGAGCTGTGAGGGTGTCGCCGCCAAATCCAGTAAATCTAATCGTCCCTTTCATCACCGGCGGTCTCCATAGCTCCCTACTCAAAACTCCCTCCTAACTAACGGCGCCGCCGCCTCAATCTACCACCATCGGTGGCCCCTTTCATAGCCGGTGGCCTCCCTGGTTCCCTTTATCTCTCTACCTTTGGTTGGCCCTAGCTAGCCCCGCCGCCCCAGCCTAGCGGCGCGCCACCTGGCACCGCTCCGCCGTCGAGCCGTGAGGGCATCGTCGCCAAGTTGGATCCGACTGTCCCCTTCATCGCCGGCGACCTCCGTGGTTCCCCCACCTCTTCCTTCTCTCTCGATCACTGCTCCCCCTCCTCTACCGACCGCTTCCCTTCCCCCTCCTCTAAATCCACCGCTGCCACAGTTGCATCGCGCCACTCCTCGACGACCACGATGACCTAGGACACGCCGGCAATGCCCTTCCCGACCGTCCACCTCAAGCTCACCCCTTCCTTCTATATAGCAAGCTAAGTGCGATTCTGTCTTCTATTTTGCCCTTTCGCCTCTAAATCCATCGCCGCCATGGTTGCGCTGTGCAGCCCCTCGACTACGACGACGACTCAGGCCACGCCAACATCACTGTCCCCAGCCGCCCACCTCGAGCTCTCCTCTTCCTTCTATATAGCAATCTAAGTGTCATTCTCCCTTCTGTTGCTACTGTTTCTACCACCAAGTTTTTACCTAGGTACTGTGTCAGAGTCCAGAGAAATCGTATTATTCTTGTGTTCATAGAAATGTTGACGTGTAATGTGTGATGGTTCATTAATGCATAGATTCATAAGAAATTCTTGGTGGTGTGCTATGATGATAAGCAGTGCCCTGTGCTTTACAATTGAGTATTCATATTGTAATAGATGTATCAAAGCCCAGGTCGTTGGTCGTTCTCACGTGGGCGACGGTGCCGCTGTGTAAGGGTGGAGCAGGGGTTCAGGGGTTTTCTCGATCTGCGTGAGAGGATCTTCTTCTTAAGCATAATGCCCGGGGGCCGTCTTACCCCCCGCAGGTCGAGTTTTTTTAAAATTTGTTATGGCACTACCATTGAGCTAAGCATAGATTTCTCATATTAAAAGGGGTGCCCTATGTCCCTATTTTTTCTCTCTGATTGTGAAACATGCATGTGTTGAGGGGAACCACTGTCGGTTGAGTTCCTCGAGTATGTGCTGCTGTGAGTCGAAACATCTTGATTGAAAAAAAATGGATGAACCGTGAGCTTAAATGGATGTGACGGCTACATCGATGTTGGTTTCATCAATCTTACGTTTAGATTGATCCTTTTATCATATCAGTTTGCTTATCATATCAGTTTTTGCAGCCGCTATGCTCTGTTTTGGTTCGTGTTGTGGCATAGTGATGCCATGTGTTGCAGTCACTGAAGCCCTATTCAGCGACGTTCTTTTTCCAGGGACTTAATATGTTATTGCTTATATGGATACCTTCTTCTATGCCTTTTCTGGTGATGCTGTGTGCTGCAGCCGCCAAGGCCCTATTCAATGATTCTCTCTTTTCAGGTCAGTTAATATGTTATTGCTTATATGGAGACATTCGCCTATGGCTTTTCTAGCTATGCTCCCTTGCCAATACTGAAATGAGCGCCTTGCTAATTTTATCATAGGACATTGATAGCGACAGAGGGCACCGATTGTTCCCTCTGGGGGAGTCCTTCATCTAGGGACAGAGTCATTTGGGTAGATACTTATAGTCCATTCGTTTTCTAAACCTAATTAGATTATGTATCCTCATCAATTCTGTACATAAATTTAATTGCAGTTTAAACACTTTGTAAAAGTTGTAGTCTTGGATTTTAATGTTTGTTTGGTTTGCATATACAACTTTGTTAAAATTGAGTCTCTTGATGCTGCTGCTGCTACTGATATGGTTTACTTATATAGGTTTCCAAGCCCAATGAAATAGAAGATATAGGCTGCTACTGAAATGATTGAGTTCACAAGTGCCACGGAAACTACTGTGTGCAATCTAGCATCGATTGCTTTACCACGTTTTGTAAGGGAAAAGGTATGTGCCAATGGTTACTGAATTGTTTAGTTAGCAGTCATACCTCAGTGGCTTGCGTGTATTACATGACACACGTGTTTCAGGATGTTCCTAGAGAGTCCCATCTAGCTAAGCTTGTTGGTAGTAGTGGGTCAAAAAAAAAAGATACTTCAAATTTCATAAATTAATTGAGGTTTGCTTGCCTCATCTTTTACTTAGTGTATGATTCTGCTCCACTAGTGTAAATTCTAGTAACATAATGTTGTCTGTGATAGATTACTTTAGTTGTTGCATATGATCTCAACAAAATAATTGATATTAATTATTACCTCGTTGAGACTCATGGAGGTCAAATACGAGGCACAAGCCAGTTGGGATATGTGCTCAAGCCTTGACAGACACTTTCGTTTTACATGGCATGACATTTGATTCACCAGAGGTAAATCCCAAGCTAAAAAAATATGTAGTTATTTCATTTTGTGCTTTGCTGATATGCAATATGGTAGAATTATATTTTCAAGCACAGCGGTTAAATAGGGATATTTTTTAGACTATTTATCACCATGCTTTCAAAGTTTTGGTTGAGCTTGCGGCAAAACAAGGTCCTTATGAAACTTATGGTCAAAGCCCGGTCAACAAGGCCTATCTAATGTTTGCAAACATGACTGTCGGTTATCTTGAATATATTGTCTGATTTTGTTGAACTATGTATTTCTTCCACATGGTGATTTTTGACTACTGGTATACTTTTTTAAAATTCTGTCTATGCTCAACATCAATGCAAAGACAATGAGATATTCAGATTTCGACCCGTCTCATTTTCGTAATAGATCATATTGTCATTTACTTATTGACTATGAAAAGACTACTCATGAGCTGTACCTATGACAAGTATTTCGATTGATATTCAGCTAGGCCTATCTCCCTATTGCTGTCTCCATCAAGGAAAAATAGCTATTGAGCTTAGTTAACTATGTAACTGAGTTGTGCAGGTACAAACAACAGTCTTGCTCATGTAGCATTACTTATTTTAGTGCTACAGTAACTATATTAAAATCATAATTATTCTTTCTCAAATAGTCATTGCAATGTTTAGCTCTTACAAATTAGGGCTGTTTAATTGATAGGTTATTTTGTTCATTCATACCTGGATTGTGATAGCCAATATTATGTTTTAAGGTGTTCTCAATGCAGTTCCTGTGCAGGTATTTAAGTCAATTTTGCAAAAGATTAAGGAAGCCATGCAAAGCTATCATAACATCCCAATGATGCTATCAGTACAACAAACAGATGATTGCCGCATAATCCATAGTAAGGAATTACCCCCTAATGATTCTATCCCTCGGTTATCTTCTATGTAAAACTAACTAGCATTTTATCTCTATTGTTGGCATCTTCAAATATCATTCTTTTAAAATGTTTCTTTTCCATTGTATTATATGTAGTCTTATTAGATTACTGTTGAAGTGCTTAATTTATATAGCACTAGAGTCTTCAGTGCTAACAGAACAGTTTGTTCCTGCCCATCCATGGAGTATTTTGATTAACTCGGTTAAGATGTAATAGGCCATACATAAATTCTTGCTTCCATGGTGGCTTCACCAATTGCTACGTCATTGTTTAGTCCTGGGGTGTTACATTCTTTTATTCTCAAATCTCAATCACATCGTTCTGTTTATTTGATGCATGAACTTTATTTTAATTTGGCGGCTCAACAAACACCATAGCTTTTTGCTGGCTATTATTAACAGGTGGCTCTTTCGCTAGCAGAAATAGCCTATTTCTCATAACTGAAAAGGTTCTGTGTATAAAATTTTTTACTTATTCATTAAGTTGCCATTCAGACCACATAACCATATTTCTGCATAAGACTAAAGACACGAGTGTACATTGCTTTCTTTCTTTCAGTGAATATGCCCTTAAATTAGAATAATAGACTATAACCAAGTATTGTGTTTTCTCTCTATGCTTCTGTAGTTTTTTCTTAAACAGAGGAAACACTTGCATTACGCCACACAATAAAATATTTCCAAGGCCAATGAAATAAGAGATAAGAAGTCCTTCGGCAATGTCAACAATGCCTGTACAGTTGGACAGACAGCAGGATGTTCTCCTACCTACAGCCCTAGGCGAGGTGCGCTCTATGACAATTTCACCTTCGCTGTTGTGGCACTGCAAGAAATTTTCTATAAGAGAACTTAATTTGCCTCTATTGCTGGCTCAAATGCGTTTTTTAGGGATGGATTCATCTGTACAACGCAACATCTCTTGCGGCTCAATCTGGAGGGTGCAATCTCACCGCCATTGCGAGTTTGAATCACATCATGTCAACGTATGATGGTACATTCTTTCCCTCTCTATTTGATTATATGTAGTGCACTTCAGTCTGGTGTGTTCTACATAGTGATCCTTCCATTCTATTATTTATTCATGAATGATGAGCATGGCTTTGTGCTTTTGCTTGCAGTGTGATAGAATTAAGCATATCAAATTTGTAGCTGGAAATAAATTCCAGTACAACAGGTTCTAGATTAAACTGTAGGTACACTGCTTCTTAAGGTTTGTCGACATCTGCTTGATCTAGTTGGCTTGAACTTTGAGTATTGTTTGATTGAGTCGGGTACCTAGCTGAACCAATAGGACATGAAAGATTTCTTTGCTCTAATTGGGATTTAGT
Source organism: Melocanna baccifera (assembly GCA_036346265.1). Taxonomy (NCBI): domain Eukaryota; kingdom Viridiplantae; phylum Streptophyta; class Magnoliopsida; order Poales; family Poaceae; genus Melocanna; species Melocanna baccifera. The sequence goes on along the minus strand of CM070676.1, from coordinate 36,364,321 downwards.
ACCAGTAAGGTCATGCCTTGATTTATTCCTGATGCCTGATATTTAAATTTGATCACCCATGTTTGTTTCTTGGATTCTTTTAGGCCAACTTAATTAGCCTTCGTCTTAGGTACATTACTTTGATAATTTTGTTTGTAGGTTAATTGTGCGTTCGAGGTCTGTATCATGAGATTCATAATGATGCTGAGGCTAGTGAGATGTTGTAAAGTTCACCATGGCCAAAAAAACTGGTATATACCCTCTAATATACAAAGTATATACTACATATACTCCTATACACTATACATACTCTAGTAGCCTATTACTCCATTAGGCCCAATAGGCAACAGGTGTCAGCATGGCCCATGTTTGTTCTCAAATGCAGCTCTGTTCTCAAATGAGTAAAATCTAAAATACGAGGGACGAGGCTATCAGTGACACAATGACTTAGTATACTAATATAGTTCTATTCTCAATTCTCAAATCTAAAGATTGAAATGAGATCTCAACTAGGGTTATTGAGTCAGTGGAGCTTAGAAGTTAGCCTTTGCTTTATCTAATTATTTTGTATTTGGTTCAATACTGCTAATAGCAAGAAAGGCATAGGAGTGAAGGTGATTCATAGGATAATAACTACTTTTTGAAGGGTATATGTTGTCTTTACTTTTTATTGTATGAATCATGTATACGTGCCTGATTACCAGAATACCAATATATCTATGGTATATTAGTACCTGATTACTGTTTTTGATAGAGAATATAGTAAATATTTGTCATTTGAGGTTCCTAAAGGCTAATCACAAGGAAATCTAGCAATACTATAGTTGTTTCTTACTTTAGTTCAGTACTTCAATGTTACCTAGGTAGCTTCACTTTATGATGTAAGTCTTCTTAGGATTTGTAGTAGTTCTTGTATTATTTTAAATTCATGCTTCGTTAGGTTAAAAAGCTTTGTTATGCTTATAATTACTGATATGTCTTAAGTTTGCACTTTCATCGTCAAAATCTTAGCCCAACCACTCGTCTTGGCAAACGCATCGCCATGAACCAGACACAACGTCATGAGTTAGAAACACAAGCGAGCATGAGCAGTCTCATAGGCTCATTGTAGACTATGTTTTTTTGTCTTTTGGTTTCTACTTTTAACTTCTTTGGAAATTACAAGACAAATATCAATACATGATGGTCTTTTAAAACAGATTCTTCAAATGGTTTAGCCAGCCCAAAATCATATGTGATATTCGCATCGGTATCTTCATCATTCGCTGTCATATCGAGAAGTATAGCTAAGGCTCCGCTCGTTTTGGTTTTAGTTTCTGATTTCTGATTCATTATTTTTTAATTTTATATTTTTATGATTTTTTGTCAAAAAAAATGGCGGCATAAAAGAACGCGCTCGTGTTCTCACATCACCAAATCCGAAATTTGGACGTATATAGCATGTTTGATCCCCGAAATTCCAGAAATAGCCCCCAGATCACCAGAATTCCAAAAATAGCCCCCTTCCCAATCGCGGAACAGCGAAGAGACGACACGTGGGCCGGTGGTGCGCCCGGGGGCCGCACCACCGACTGTAGCGCCAACGGGTGGTGCAGCCGGGGGGCGCACCACCCACTATTCACGCCCGGTGGTGCGGCCCCCGGGCGCACCACCCACTCTTCCCGCGCGCCTGCATGCTTTCCCGATTTTGGCGTCTCTCGCCTGCGCGTCTGCATGCATGCAAAGATTCCAAGCATCCATGCAAATGAAAATGAGTTCACATGCGTCGAAAGCAAACAGTGGGGAACTATTTACAGCATCTTTACGTCTCGTCTTTCACTGCTTTATGTCACTGTGCACTCTTTACGTCACGTCGCTATCTCGCTTTATGTCACGAGGGGAGAGGAGATGCATGCGATAAACTCATCGCTCTCATTTCTCCGTTGCGCTCTGTTGTTCATTTCGTCCAGCGTTGCGTCAGAGAGAGTGAGCTGCGTCTGAGAGAGTGAGAAGGAGTGAAGAAACTCAAGGTTTAATCGCGGCGCTCAGTTAATTTCGTTTGCAATTAGGAGTTTTTGCAGTTGTGAAAGTTATAGATTGTCTCGTGGGCTTCAAGAGAAGGTAATTTTTTTTGTCCCGGTGTAACTAAAATTTGTTCTGTGTGATTATTACGTAATTAGGCAAACTCTCAGTTTTTTCGTTTGCAATTAGGAGTTTTTGCAGTTGCGAAAGTTGTAAATCGTCTTGTGGGCTTCAAGAAGAGGTAATTTTTTTGTTCCGGTGTAACTAAATTTCTTTCCGTGTGATTATTACGTGATTAGGCAAACTCTCATTTTTTTTTCGTTTGCAATTAGGAGTTTTTGCAGTTGCGAAAGTTGTAAATCGTCTCGTGGGCTTTGAGAAGAGGTAAATTATTTTTCCCCGTGTAACTATAATTAGTTTGGACATGTCATTTTAGTTTTAGCAATGTGCTTAGCATGTAGTTAGTAAATAATGTCTTCTTAGTGTAGAAATATAGTATTAGTCTTGTGTAGTTGGTCTATGCCCATAGTTAACTTAGAAGAGAAAGTGTTGTTATTGTTATTAAATAGTAATTAGTCACAATTACTTAAATTTAGCTAAATGACTTTGCATGCAGACCAAGTAGTGTTATTTTGTATTTAGATTGTTATGCAATATTTAGATTGTTGTTTTGTACATATGGCCTAAAAGTCAGAAAACTAAAAATATGAAACATTATTAGCAGAAAATACACAGACTGTTAGATGAAAAAAATAAACAAAATTATTTCGTGACAAATAAATGACTATACAATGTGTAGGGTGTTCATGTGTTCCTGTTCCGTAAAAACCTGAAATTTTAGTAATTTGAAACATTAGTATAAATTAAAAGATTTTGTGTTACAGAATAAAATTTATTTCGAGTATATATGTTGAAAGGTATGCATATCATTATGAAATATTATTGATGGATTTATATTATAAAAATGATATTTAGAAAAAAAATATACCCATAAACTGATGAATTTGTGTATTAATAATCACGATGCGCTGAAAACATGGTGGCTCTTTGGGAAGGGTGCACATAAACTTTTATAAATTTTTGAGATCATTTGTTATATGTAACAACTCATATCATGTTCATATCGGATAAAATTGTGCAAAAATTACATAATTATGTACGTTGTGTCGGAGTACTGCACTTAAATTTTTATAATTTTTGTAGGTTGTGTACTATATTTAAAACTTCAAACAAACATTACACATAAAATATGTAGTCTTGTTTTGTTAAATTCTTTGTTATGTAGTTATTTTTTACACATATGTTGCATAGAGAATTAGTATTGTAGCGTAGAGAATTATGTAGGCTATTTTTGTGTTAAATTTTGTTGTGTACAAAGGTATTTTGTACGGAATAATCATAGGTACCCATGGCTAACATTGAAGACTTACTCGTGTTCTTTGGGAGTGAGCTCGTACGCGATAGGCCGTGTGGGCGGACGTGTCAAATTTTGACCGGACTGTGATCCATGCACCCGGTTTGAACACCATGACCCTGCATGATCTTCGGAGGTGTGTCCGTTATGCATTCGATCGGGAGACGGGTCGGAAGAAGTTGCGGATCTAGGCGATGTATGCTACTTCGGGAGGTGGTGCTGGGGAGATTGTGTGGCAACTTATAAAGATGACCAGTGATGTTGGATGGGCCCGGTACATGGAGGTCGTATGCAACCCTGCCGCATCGATATATAGCAGGCCAATGGTGTACATTCACTTCGTGGACAGGACAGAGTCATCCGCCGTTGGTGGTTCTAGTGGTTGTGGTGGTGGTGGCGGAGATGAAGCGCCGATGCTCACTGGCGGTCATGAAGATGCTGATGCGGAAGAAGATGTCGGCGAGCAAGTGGGTGATGGAGGCTTGCAGAGGCGTGTGGAGGATTTCCAGGCGAACGAAGGTGTTGGGAGGTGGTGGGCCGCCCGTGTTGATTGTCACGAGTACCTCGCGGACCATTTGGAAGAAGTTGAAAGTGAGGAGGAGGAGGAGGATATGGAAACAGCCAGTTCTGGAGGGGAGGAAGATGACAAGGCTTCAATGGGAGGTGTTGTAGGTGGTGTTGTGACCACGGATGTTTCGTACGTGTCCTCCAGACTAGACGACATCGCAGCGGCAAGCCTAGTGCTACCACAGGCAGAGGGGGCGGAGTGGGGGTTCAACGAGGGCACACTCATTTTAGGGGAGTGCTTTTGCGATAAGAGTGCTGCCCAGCAGGCTATTGCTAGACATGCCGTCGGCATTAGCCGGACTTATCGGGTGCATAGGTCCAACCCGGACACCTACATTGTGAAATGTGTCGACGGCTCATGTCCTGGCAAGGTCCGTGCACAGCGGTTCAAGAGCACTACCTCGAAATTCCGAATAACGGTGCTGAAGGATCACAGTTGCGAGCTTGCGGCGCCAATACGTAGGCACCGCAACATGACATCGGCGTATATTGCGGAGCTGATAAGCCACCTCGTGGTGGCAGATGTGTGTATTTCTCCCAAGTTACTGTTGGCTGAAGTGGCTAATATGGTAGGGTTCGAAGTCAGCTACAAAAAGGTGTGACGGGCGAAACGGAAGGTACTAGAGCGTATGTTTGGTACGTACGAGGAGGCGTACGACTTGGTCCCAAGAATGCTACATCAGATTGCAGAAGCAAACCCGGGCACATACATTAACAAAAAGGAGCGGGTTCATCCCAACCAGGGCCCGAATTGTTATATCCTTGATAGAGTGTTCTGGTCGTTTCGCCAGGCGATCGAAGGGTTCAGGTGATGCCGTCCAGTGCTAACAATGGACGGGACGTTCCTAGCTGGCAAGTACAAGGGTACGATCCTCACTGCAGTTGCAGCTGATGCAAACGACCAGTTACTCCCTGTGGCCTTCGCAATTGTGGAGAATGAGAACACTGATAGCTGGCTTTGGTTCCTGGTCAATGTGAAGTAGGCCGTGGTGCAAGATCGGTCGGATGTGTGTATCATCTCAGACCGTAATGCAGGTCACACAGCAGCCGTGGACAGACTTGTGGCGTGACTACGGGGACACGGAGGTTGTGTACGAGCCACGGGCCTACGACCTCGTAACGTACACGGAGTACCTTGAGTGGTACGTTGAAAACACCTGCAGCAGACTTACTGGGCCGGTGCCACATCGTCCAGTGGAGGTCGTGCACGAGGCGCGATGCGAGTCCGCATCGGGCCACCGAGCTGCACGGAACGACGATGTGGTACTTGTGTTTACTTTAATAATACATCTCAATACTCGTCTGTCATCACCATATCTCTGTACGCATTTGAACTAATTACTTATTTCACTGCAGTACGACCGCCTCCATCGTATACATGACGACGCTGCTAACCTTCTGCACGTTGGGCTTCGACAAAACACGGCTCATCGTTGGATTTGTTCAGTCCGCAACATTTTCAACGAGGCAAGGGCTGCGATCAAGACCATCAGCTGCAGCCGGCACAGAGATGAAATCGTCTCACGACACGGTGGCAGGGGACCACATCCAGCTCCACCCCCTCGTCCGGACGTCCGTCGCAGTCTAGTGCCCGTCCCAGCTACGCTCGCTCATCATCGGTGCGACTTGGCCACACGGTACGATAATTGCCAAATGTTGTTCGTTCACTCGTTTGCCACTTATTTATCGTAGTACCACTTTTCCTTGCAGGCCTCACGACGGGATACCGATTTGGTTGAGCCATCGTCGTCAAGGAGGTCCACGTAGGGCGCAACGTCCTCTTCGGGCAGATGGGCGGGGCGACGGCGACCACGACTCGCACGCGCGATCGGGGAGCGATCGGCCGTCAAGCTTTGCTCGCTCGTCGTCCACGCGCTTCGGCCCAGCGGTGTGATATTTACCAACTTTTAGTTCATCTACTCGTTGGGTACTTATGTCTCCTGCTTCACTTTCTTGCAGCGCTTGGCACGGGATAGCAGTTTCACGGAGCCGTTGGCATCCCGGAGGGCGACACCACAACCAACGCTCCGTTATGGCCAACAGGGGCTCCCTACTGAAAGTGACACCGACTCTGCACAGCAGCAGGATGAGACACCGCCTCTATGTGATTATGGCCGTCAGTTAAGCGTGCATGAACTTTTTGGTCATATGTACGAGCAGACGTACCAAAGGTGTACTGCATAGGAGTACATGCATGACTTACCGCCGCGATCGTCATTCGGACAGCCGCATACATCGGTACGATATAATGTCCAACATGAAAAATATATATGTACGCTCGGACGCACTAACACGTACTGTAAATGAATGCAGGTTTACGCGGAACAATTCGGACACGAAGGCCAGGGTCCTTCGTCTTCATTGCCAACTACCCAGGTACATGACTTACTACAGTACTCATCACTACAAACGCCACGGTGTACGTACTAATCAACCTTTGTTATGTGCACAGGACATAGACCCGACTGCGAACGAATGGCTGAGCGCTGTTTTCGGCAATACATCGCAGCCCTCCACGGAGTTCTTGGCAACACCGCAGGCCTCACAGTATGACCTCCGAGACGCACGAAATGCGCCAGACAGGCTCACCTACTCTCGTGACCACTTACGTCGGCAAAGGAAGCGGCCACCACCTCGAACATAATTTTTTTGCATTGTATTGTAACTGAAACGGGATGTTGTACATGGAAATAGACTTCCACCGCACATGGAAATAACATAGCGCACAAAGTTTATTTAGCATGCATTACACATATATACATTAACTCTCCAGCAGAAGAAGACACGCTAACAACAAACACAATATAAAACATAGCATAAAACATTACCAACATAGACGACAACAACCTCCAGCTCGACATATTCACGATAAAAACGAACACAACACAAGAAAGAAAATACCACACAACATTAAATTTATCTTCCACTTTAGTCTATCGAAACGACGCCGCATCTTCTCGAAACGACGCCGCATCTCCACGAGGTCGCTATCCCTCATGACGACTCTCTCATGCCGAACATTATCCGTACTAGTGCCCATTTCATCCTCCCACACCCAGAATCGACAACCGCCAGGGGCTTCCTGCGTTTCATGAGAAGAAGATTATGAAACATACCTACACGATTTGAACGAACACGAAACAATCGTACTCACTGAGTGAAAGGGACACTTGTAATAGTGCCGCCTAGGATTCGCAGCCATGTGTGAGGTCTTACGTCTAACTACCATGTTGCATTGTGGGCAAATCACCGAGGGTGCCGATGAAGAGGTGCTGAGATGACTCATTTCGGCGTCCGGGGGAGTTAGCACGAAAGAAAGCTACAACTAATTCAGGAGGTAAGGGAGAGCAATGCAGGGGACTAGGTGAGGAATGCCTCCCTCTTATAGGCTCGATGGGGGGGCTTCACTCACAGAGGCCACAGAATAATAAGACGTTGACAACACGAAAGAGGCCAGCTTTGCAAAGAGATCAGCTTTGCGTAGTGAAAAGAAAAAAAGCGAACCGTTTTGTGCAGTGACATGACAAAAGAGGTCAGTGCTGCACACATACATGATAAAACCGGTCAGCTTTGGGCACTGACATGACAAAAGAGGGCAGATGTACGTAGTGACAAGATAAAAGAGGACATCTTTATGTAGCGATAAAACGACACAACCCGGCTTTGCGTAGTGACATGAACACACTGGTAGCTTTGTGCAGCGACAGGGCACGAACACAACAAATAAAATAAAACACGACGAATACAAGGTACAACCATAGACCTCGTTGCCTACATGCCAAACGAGCCTCGTGGCACCCACATGGAGTATTACTGAGGTGAACGCCTCGGACGTGACTGGCCGTCATTGTAGTGGCACGCACATATGCAGCTAGGGTTCGCGCAGCAACATCTGGGATTGTACGAGCTTCCTATGTTCACGACCTTCTCGTTGCCCCTCTCGCGTTGCATCTATTGGCGGAGGTCGTTGTTCTCCTCATTGAGAGTCTCGATTCGCTCCTCCAACTCAAATATTCGTTCCCATAATGTATTCACGTAGGTGGCAACATACCGTTCATGAGGAGGGTCGATCCAGCGTGAGAAGTCACATTTCGCCATCTGCGGGAAAGGACGGTTACAAAGGAGGATCTATAAGTAGTAATAAAAATTGTACTATTAGCAATTTCTACCCCTGAGTGTGGGCATCGGAAGAAACGTCGCCCGCCATCGACTAGGCCATCCAAGACCTGCACGACTGCGTCCTCATTGTGTCTGCATTTTCGCCATGCGGGTTGAGCACGCCGGCTTGGTATCAGGCGGTAGTGTGGATCGAAGTTCTCCCTCCTTTCCGAGAGAAGTTCTTCCTTCGGTGACCCATATCCAACTGGACCCTCGACTTCCGACATGGTATGTTTCTGCACGACGGAGAAGTGGCTGGGGCTTCGTTCGATTTAAAGAGTTCTCTACGTAGGGGCCGGGGGACCAAGAAAACGATGCAGCTGACACGTGTTCACAAGGGTAGGGTAGTCACGGGGGCCCCTCCTGCGCACGCGCATGGAAAAGGGCAGATGCCCGAGGAGGTGTCATCATGTCATTTCATGGCTTGGTCATTTTTTCTGCGCGTGCCCAACCAAGCGGGTGAGGGCCACCCACTGCAAAGACTGGATGGGGCCAGCTTTGCGCATCGATATGACCAAAAACTGCAAAGACTAGATGGGGCCAGCTTTGCGCATCGATATGACCAAAGACTGCAAAGACAGGACTGCGCACCTTTGTGCAGTAAGGGGAAGCGATGTCAGCTTTACACAGCGAGTAGACAGTGACAAGAGCGCATCGCGCGGCTTTGTGCGGCGAGGGGATGAGTGGCACGCTTTACGCGGCGACAAGGCGAGGCGGGCGACTTTGCGCGATGGCGACACATGACTAGGCGACTTTCGCGATGCAGGGAAAGAGTGGGCTGCTTTACGCAGCGACAAGATAAGACGGGCCAGCTTTGCGCAGTGACAACCCAAGATTGGGCAGCTTTCCGCAGTGACAGGACAAGACATGACGCGATGAGACGAGGGTGGCCAGCTCTGCACAGTTTCATTAATTCCCGGTGCAGCTTTTAACGGCTCGAAAGTAACCTCTCCATACCATCCCCTGATCATACAAAAGGAGGTGCAAGGGATTGGGGAGAAGGCACTACAAAATCCAAACCCAACACTTTCAAGATGGACAAGAGGCAGAAGGTACAGTGGGAGAAGATGCAGAAGCAATGGGAGGAGACTCGCGACATAGCAAGAGCTGCGGTGGCCCGCGACGAACGGGTGAGGGTAGCTGTGGCACGGGCCCAAGCGACGGTGCGTGCAAGGAGGACAGCTCCCCGAGAAGATATCCCGCGTTGCACCGACCCCATCCCGGCGGCTCCAACGGAGCGTTCGCCGCAAGACCCGCCAGAGGGGGAGATGCCACCCCTCTGTTGGTGTCAAGACCAATGTAAGTTCTTCAAGTCGAAGCACCCGCTCAGCTTGGGTATGCGCTACTGGAGTTGCGCAAACTACTCCAGCGACTATCCCGACCGACGTTGGGATACGAGGACCTATCGACAGCCAGTATGATCCACTTACAGTGTGTTCCTCCCCACTACTTCTCTCTTCAAGTACGCACTAACATTTCTGTGTACCCGTAGTCCCCGGAACCGCTGTGCGGGTATCGCAAGTGGATCGACCAAGAGATCCACCCATACGACCAAGGGAAACTCGACTTCCAGCAGTGGGATGAAAGAACCGCATCGGAGTTTTGCGTGGCGGAGCGCCGGAAGGACGAGCAGACCGAACGTATACGTCGGGAGACACAAACTCATCTCGAGGCGTGCGCGAGTAGAGAGCGCGAAGCTCGCGAAAGGGAGCGCGAAAGGAAGAGAGAACTAGCAGCTAAGGCAAAAGAAGCATCCGAGGAGTTCGACGCAGAGGTTGTGAGGAAGGGAAAATGGCCCCAGTCCACACAGCAGGTCGGGCTATTCCGCGCTGGTCTGGTGAATGGCCCCAATTATTCGGTTGTGTGTGTTCGGGTTTGTTTTCGTCTGCATAACAATGCGCACATGTATCGTAGGACTATGTCGGTTTATTTTATATCGTGCAATGCATGTAAACAAACTTTGTGCGCTATGTTATTTCCATGTTTATCACTTAGCTTCACATTCAATTCTTCGTGTCCTCAATATCACTTAACTTCTTACTTACCAGCTATTTGTACGCTAATCGTATGTTTATATTCTCATTGTAATCTCATTTTTACAAATTGCTAAAATTTAAATGAAAATCTAAATGAAAGGACTTAAATATGTATTCGAAAGCATTTCATCTTCTTTTGAGAAAGTTCTGTACTTTTCTCATTTTTACAAATTGCTAAAATTTCAGAACTTTGCATAGTTTTAAGCAGATTTGTGATTTTCATATCTTTTAATGTGCTCGTAATATGAGATACGCGTAATTATGATTTTTGATCCTCAGAGATTGGTCTATATGGATAAATTTCTTCAGAACTATTGAATCTTGTAAGTCAATTTTTTAGCTATCTTTTGAAGCTCAATTGCAATGCATAAACTTTCACATAGTTTTGAGCACTTTTCACATTTTCATACCTTGTAATGTGCTCATAATATGACGTACGCATAATTATGACTTTTGATCCTCAGATATTAGTCTATATGGACAATTTTTTTCAGAAGTTTTCTACTCTTCTAAGTCATTTCTTCAGCTAGCTATTGATGCTCAATTGGAATGCACAAACTTCCACATAGTTTTGAGCACTTTTCATAAGTTCATACCTTTTAATGTGCTCGTAATATGATCGTATGCATAATTATGACTTTTGATCCTCATATATTGGTCTATATGGGCAAATTTTCTCAGAATTTTTGTCCATATATAAGTTATTTCTTCAGCTAGCTTTTGATGCTCAATTGCAATGCAAAAACCAAAAATTCTGCTACTTACATGGAATGACCAAGCCTTAAAATAAACTATCAGGAGTAATATTTTTAAATATTTTTCAAATATCCTTTCAAGTAAGTAATCAAACTCCATAATTGCTCATATCTACCCATTTTATTTTCTTGATGACGACATTAAGATGAATGAATTAGTATGAATCTCCAAATGTTCAATATGTTTCAAATATCTTTTTACGTTTCAGTTACAATACAACGTAGTAGTACCAAATTCGAAAACATAAATTTACATCAAATCAAAGTTTACAAACCACATTTACTATTTCAAATTTCAATCCATATACACATTAAATATCGATAACAAAAACCACTAATGACGGGCGATAATTAAATTCGTGCACACTATACAAATAATTCATTTACGGACAAAATTTAAATTCGTGCACACTATACAAATATATAATTTACGGATAAAAATTAAATTCATGCACATTATACAAATTAATTATTTTTATCTAATTTCAAATTTTCGCAATAAAAAAACTGATAAATATTGGGTGGTGCGCCCCCCGGCCGCACCACCCGTTGGCGCTACAGTTGGTGGTGCGGCCCCCGAGCGCACCACCCAGGTGACGCGGACCTCGGGTGCACCACTGGCCCACGTGTCAACGCCACATTGTGCTGCAGTCCGAAAAGGAGCTATATCTGGAATTCTTATGTTTTGGGAGCTATTTATGGAATTTTAAGGAATAAATATGTTATATGCGTCCAAAATTCACCAGATCCTGCCGTAGCTGTTGGTGACTGACCCCGCGCCACCCGCCGCCGAAACCGACCCGGGACGAGGACGAGACGACCCGATCCAACCTACCCCCTCACGGCCTCACCACAGTACCACACGGCATTTTTCACGCGCCAAGGCCCCAGTTCCTCGGCCGCGGGCCGTCCCCTCCCCACCAACCTCCCTCCGCCCCCAACCGTCGCCTACCACCACCGCCCCCACCCCACCCCACCACACACACATCTACAAATCCCCTGCATTCCTTCGCTTACCCCTTCCAACCCTCGCATGTTCTGAATCCAAGAGTCCTGAATTCTTGCAGTTTCCAAGTGGCCGTGGGGGTGGGGTGTGGTGGTGGTGGTTAGCGATGGAGTTCAAGGTTGTCTCGAAGACATCGGCGGCTTTGCCCACGGCCTGGCGTGCTGTGTCCCAGCAAGCGCAGGGCCTGAGCGGCGTCGCCTTCGGATCGGCGGCCAGGACGAAGGCGCCGTCGCGGTGGGCGCTGCTCGGGACCAACAACTCCGTGACCCCCGTGACCAAGTATGGATTCTTTCCAAGAAATCTTTTGCTATACCGATTCCCCGTTTCTTGTGCCTGCTTGTATGCTGTGGTGCTGGTTGTGGTTGGCTCTGCGTTTATTATTATGCGTGTACGGCTGTTTGTACTTCCTGCGCTGATCCTCGAATTAGATGCATGGTTCCCTATTGGGGTGCAGGTGATTTAGTATCTCCATTTCTGCGATTAGCCCTTGTGATTCGAACCAGGGTTGAGTTATGATATAGTTACTAAGCGCATGAATTTAGCCATCGACTGATTCGAATTTGAGGTGGTTTGATATGGAGTTGGTGCCTGAATTGATCTCCCAACAGTCTGGGAAGTACTCGTTTGAATTGATCTCCTAACAACATGGAGTTGATTATGCTATACCTTGTGCTTGACAGCCTGTAAACTTGGCTTTTTGTTGGAAAAGTTGACTTGAACACGAAAGTTAGGCTGTAGTGGTTATATTGTTGATTTTTGGTTGTTGTTGTTGCAAAGATGTTTAACCGTGCAAACTATTTCAGCATCTTTTGTCATTTCCACCCAAATAGGTCATTGACATTTGATGACTTTTTCATTGAATTGTGGAGAAGCTCTCTAGAAACGTGTGTGTAACCTTGAGCTGGGAGTTGACTTTGTGCACTAACAATATATTAACCCGGTTAAGTTACCATGGCGCTTCTTCTGCTAAAAGATTTGTTTTTTAAGTTACCGTGCCTGAGCCACTGTTGTTGCTGCAAAGATGTTTAACCATGCAAATTATTGCAGCATCTTTTGTCATTTCCACCAAAATAGGTCATGGACATTTGATGACTTGACCTGAGGTCTTCAGTCTTCACATTGAAAGACTCACGTTGTTGTTACGTCTTAGTGACCAAGGTTCATTGAATAGTGGTGAAACTTTCCAGAAAGGTATGTGTAACCTTGAACAGGGAATTGACTTTGAGTACTAAGAATATATTAACCCAAATAAGTTACTATTGAGTATGGTGACTTATATCCTAGTCTTTAAGTATTTGAAAAGGTATGCTATCAAGAGTTCTAGATGAATCTTAATAGAAGTAGGTTTCCTACTTTTCTTTAGAGTAGAATTTCTACTTCACTTTTGAAGGAGGGCTACAGAGAAGTAGAGAAATATATAGAACCATGAAGGATGGTCATGGAGAATCCAAGCAACCAAACAACAAAGCAAAGAATTCACTCATTTAAAGGTAGAGGTGCATGAGAGGATAAAGGCTAGGTTATTTTTTAGTATTAGATTCTTGTATAAGGCAATAATCTGATGGTCCTAAAAGATTCGAGAGAGTTGTGAGAGAGCTGTAAGTTGGAATGTTTCTTATGTATTGCAATAGCCTATGGGATATATAAATAGTACAAGAAAATACACAAGGACCCAAACCCTAGATAATAGGAAATGATTTAAATACCCTTAACAAGAGTAACACTCTCTTGTACTCTTTTGAGGTTGTACTTAAAGAATTTGCGGTTGACTTCACCAAATATTTCTCTCTCGTTGTGGTTGCTTTGACACCATTATTTCGGTTCTCTCTACAAGATTCATCACTTCATTCTTGATATCGTGCACGCTCATGCCGTATCTCCCAAACTCTGATTCGATCCGGGGTTTGCTATGCATAAGAAGGGGTATTAGTGTAACAAGTGGTATCAAAGCCAAGGTGGATTAATCTGATTTGTTAGAAGGTCGATAAAACGTTAAGTGGCATAAAATCAAGATCAATGTCGATGGTTAGGAATCAAGTAGAGAAATTTGACGGTGGAGAAAATTTCAGCATGTAGCAATACGTGGTGAAGAATGTTCTTGTCCAGTAGAAACTAATTAATGCTCTTGAAGGGGGCAAACCAGAAAAGACATCCGCTAAAGAGTTATTAGTACAATCCGTCTATGCATCTCTAATGAGGTAAAGTACTCGATGATCAAGGAGAATTTGTTAAAGAAATTATGGGAAGGCTTAGAAGAATTAAATGTGGCAAAGAGGCTGACAAACCGGTGGGTGCTGAAGCGACAACTGTACATCTTACGTATGGAGCAATTTACATGGTTCGTTGACCATCTCAATGTCTTTAACAAACTTATCATACAATTGACTAGTGTGATAAGAAAATGAGGAGAACGACAAGGTCGTCATACTGACATCATTTCTACCACCATCATGGGAGCAATTGGTGGTGAATATTCTTGTCAGGAAAACGACTCTCAACTTCAATGAGGCAATTGCATATTTATTGAACGCAGAGTCCTTGAAAAAGTCATTGGAATATTTATCCTCAAGTGATCAAGTATTAGCTGTAGTAAGTGTTGTAGGCAGAAGTAAAAGTCACAGAAAGAAGGGCAAAAGCAAGGGCACACGTGTATGCTATCGATGTGATAAGGAAGGTCACATGATAAAAAAAATTGTATGAGTTTGAAGCAAATGAAGGGTGCATGCTCATTGGCGATAGTAAAGGATGATTCGGATATACTAGTCGTTACTCAATCAGGTACTTCTCATGTATGGATATTAGACTCTGATTGTTGCTTCCGTATATGTTCACGGGGGAGAGATGTTTGATGAAGGATCTTTACGCACGGCACATGGAACTGTTCACTTAGCAGATTACAAGGAGTATGTAATTATTGCGGTGGAAACGGCTATATTGGAAATGTATGATAGAGTATATCGCACATTAACGGGAGTTCGGTACGTTCCCAGCTTAAAGAGTATAATATCTGTGAGGTCACTTGAATTTGAAGGTTGTGAAGTATCACTTTGAGGTGAAGTCATACAAATTACTTGCAAAGGACATGTGATTATGAAAAGTATCTGGAGTAATGGAAGATACCGAGTACACCTAAAGGAAGGGCAACCAATGAGAGGTCTGATAAAAATATTGGTTAGGAGAAGGAAACCATGTCGTCAACGATAGGTAATTAGATCTCATTTGCAATTATGTACGAAACTGTAAAAACGGTTGCAAAATCTAGCAGAAGCAAAGACGAACATGCGAGCTGTTGGAAGAAGACATGGTGGGACCAAGCACGTGGTACTGGCAAGCAGGTGGAGCACAGAGGCATCACAAACTTATGGCATAGAAAGCTGGAGGAACAGGAGGTGTGATTAACCAA
This sequence comes from Melocanna baccifera, assembly GCA_036346265.1. NCBI lineage: Eukaryota > Viridiplantae > Streptophyta > Magnoliopsida > Poales > Poaceae > Melocanna > Melocanna baccifera. The sequence goes on along the minus strand of CM070676.1, from coordinate 36,349,002 downwards.
ACTACACAACGAAGGAGCTCTCAACTGAAGGGTTCGAGCAGGCTAGCCTGGACATTGACATGCACATTGCAGTGATGTGCAGGAGCCCCTTAGTGGGGCGCTCCTTAAAGTCGGGCGGCAAAACAAATAAAAAAAATATATGTAGCTGACTTGAAGTGAGTTCTTGGAAGAGCACCGCGACGTTAACGGATAAGAGTCATGGTGGAGATTATTGAATATGTTGACTCATATCCTAGTCTTTTAGAATTTAGAAAGGTGTGCTATAAGGAGTCATAAATGAATCCTAATAGGATTAGAATTCTTACTCCACTTTGGAGGACGGCTAAAGGGACTATATAAAGCCATGAAGGATGGTTATGGAGAACCCAAGTAACAAAGCAAAGAACCCACTCATCCAAAGGTGTAGATGCACTTGAGGATTAGAGGTTAAGTTATTCTTTAGCACTAGATTCTTATATAGGGTAAAGATTCGATAGAGTTGTGAGAGAGTGGTAATTTCTTGTACTCTTTTGAGATTGTGCTTAAGGAATTTACGGTTGGCTTCACTAAATTTTTTATCTCTCGTCGTGGTTACTTCAACGTCGTTATTTTGATTCTCTCTATGAGATTCATCTTCGTTCTTGATATCGTGCAAGCTCATGCCGTATCTTATAAACTCTTATCCGATTTGGAGGGTTGTTGCGTATAAGAAAGGGTATCAGAGTGTAACAGTTATTGTGGCACTTTTGCAAAAAAATTTTATGTTACTCTGAAGGAACTTGTCATCTTTTCTTAATGGTGTGGTTTTTCTATAAACGTATGTGTAACTGTGAACAGGGAATTGACATCGGGTACTAAGATATATTAACCCGGATAAGTTACTGTGGCACTTTTGCAAAAAGATTTTTCTCATGTTACTATGAAGGAACTGATCACTTTTTCTTAATGGTGTGGTTTTTCTAGAAATGTATGTGTAACCTTGAACAGGGAATTGACTTTGAGTACTAAAAATATATTAACTCGGATAAGTTTCTGTGGCACTTTTGCAAAAGATTTGTTTTTTTATGTTACTCTAAAGGAACTGATCACTTTTTTTAATGGTGTGGTTTTTCTAGGGAGGAGAAACAGCGGATAGATCAAAGTGAAATATTGACCTTGGACAGCATTAGAACTTCTTTGATTAGACAAGAAGACAGCATCATATTCAGCCTTTTGGAGAGAGCTCAGTTTTGTTACAATGCTGATACATATGATAGCAATGCTTTCCACATGGATGGATTTGGGGGCTCTTTGGTTGAATTCATGGTTAGAGAAACTGAAAAGCTACATGCACAGGTGGAGCAGGCTTGCAATTAGAAAGATAACTGATCATAGTATGCCAAAAAATTATAATATGCTGATGTTTCTTACGTAGGTTGGGAGATACAAGAGCCCAGATGAGCACCCATTCTTTCCAGAAGATCTGCCTGATCCACTGTTGCCACCTATCCAGTATCCAACGGTAATGCATATCTAAAGTTTTTTTGGTTGTCAAATGCTTCTCTTGTTGGCTTGTAGACTTTCTCTTGTCGATATAGGAAAGCATGGTCCTGCATTGGCCAACTAACACATCAGTTTTTTTTCCATGGCGGTGCATGAACTGATGAACATAGTGTGCTTTTGTTTGCCATTGTTGAGTGACTGGCACTATAAAGTCCATATGGCTTATGTACTAGCCCATAAATGCAAGTGCGTGTAAATGCTGCAGACGCCAGTACATCACAAACCTTAGATACATGTGACCACAAGATTTCTAGGATTTACTAAGATACTCTAGATTCTTCTATATGGTGGTTTATTGTTAGATATTCTCACAGTATATTATGTCATTACATGAGCTATATGTGGGTTATTTTGTCATTTTGCACCAAGGCTGAAACAAACTATATACGCTATTTTTGTGTCACATTTGGACTGATGTTCTCTTTGGTTCTCATTTACAACATATGCTCTTCTTTTAAGTACCTTAGGCAGACTGAAGGTGCCCACTACATGTATTATTCACTTTTTTTTAATTAGCAAGATGTCCATTGTGATGATGTATTGGTGTGGAGCATCACCGTCTCTTGTCTCTTGAGAGGCTCATATAGCTATTAGATTACTGTGCTGTTATTCTTGATGTTCAGTAAATCTTGGATAGATTCTTATTTTGTTCTTGTCCTTTGCATAGGTTTTGCGTCCTGTTGCTGATTCTATTAATATCAACAAAGAGATATGGAAAATGTATTTTGATGAGCTTCTTCCAAGATTAGTGAAATTAGGAAATGATGGTAATTCTGGATCCAGTGCTCTTTGTGATACAATCTGCTTGCAGGTACTACAGTTATTTATGGCTAACCCTCTAGTTTAATACTGTGTGGCAATATCTGCTTATGTTCATAGGCAGATAACTAATCTATTGTAAAAAAAAATTTTACTCTGCTGCAGCTTACATTTGCTTAAAAAAATCAGCTTTACCAAACTAAAGTCTAGTCAAATCATATCTTGTCATAACCACTGCTTACAAGATTTTTCTACTGTTATAATTTCATTAGATGTCCTTTTCATAGTGCGTAACTGATGTTTGCTGGTGCTCATGCTATTAGGCATTTTTATATTTTGGTGATCTTTGTTTTGTCATTCAGGCACTCTCGAAAAGAATCCACTATGGGAAGTTTGTGGCGGAGGCCAAGTTTCAAGAGTCCCCTGAAGCTTACATGCCTGCAATATTAGCCCAGGTTCAATGTTATTTTTTGCTGTATAGTCTGTCTTCTTCATGATGGTCAGCAATTCCATGTCTTTTTTTCTCATACAGAATTTCAGGGGGATGACAATTTGATTTCATTAAGTAAATTGCAAAGGACTGATTTTTTTTTTTTTTGGAAATTTCAGGACGGTGACCAACTAATGCACCTCCTCACCTATGAGACGGTTGAACGTGCTATTGAACATAGGGTTGAGGCAAAGGCCAAGATCTTTGGGCAAGAGGTGAACATAGGTGCTGATGACAACGGCTCTCCGCCGGTCTACAAGATTAGACCCAGCTTGGTCGCTGAACTGTACAACCACAGGATCATGCCACTGACCAAGAAGGTTCAAGTAGCATACTTGCTAAGGAGGTTGGATTGAGGTTTACTACTTGTAAACTGCCAGCTCCGATTCCTGGCACCAAAGAATAAACCGGGGAAAAACAACCATAGTCATCCCTTTTGGGACAAATCGGAGGATATACCCTACGTTTATTTTCTCTATATTTTCAGTCTCGAGAACGGACAGAATCATCATATGGAATCCTTGCATATTTGGGACTGAGAAAGCCAGTAGATTCGTCAGGCACGCACTACCAGTAGAGCACCATATGGGACTGGAAGCAGATGTCACGCTGAATGCATTTACCAGAAATCCCTCCAGCTATGTTTCGATCGGCTGCATGCGTCGCTGGCCAGTTCCATCGACCTTTCAATCTACCATGCACTCTGACCGTGTATCGCCCGGCACCAGCCTAGCTTAGCCACGGGGGAGTTTCACAAGTGCATATACATACATGCACCACATGTACCGTGCATGTATGTAGCCTCGGCCTCCAAGAAATGGCAACCGCGCCCCAGCTCCTCGTGATGCTCCTCCTCTACGTGGCGTCGCCGGCGCCTCTGTCGGCGACAAGCAGCACTGGGCCCTCAACGTCAGCTACACCACCACCTGGGCAGACCAGTACCACTTCCACGTCGGCTACTGGCTCGGTATACATACATCTCCCTCTACATCCTCTCTTTCTTCCATGATTGTCATCTGTTCGTCGTGTTTGACCTGTATGTGTGTACGTACGTACGTATGTATTATGACTTGCGAATTAAAAAAAAAATCTGTGCGCAGTGTTCAACTACCGGGGCATGTACGACGTGGTGCAGGTGAGCGAGACGGCGTGCGACGCGAGCAACCCCATCATCAGCTACAGCCGAGGGCGGGCGCAGCTTCATCTGCAACCGCGGCTACTGCTGACACGGGATGAAGGTGTCCGTGCTCGCTGCCGCCGTCCGTGACGCCGTCGGCCAGCGCATCGCACGCCCCCTCTGTCCGCGCGTATGCCGCGTCCGGGGTTTGGTGGGCTCTCGGTGCCTCGCTGGGCGCGGCAGTTCTGGGCTTCGCTGTTTGCATTGTGAGCCGGAGGTAATCTTCCGTCGGAGTGAGGTCAGACGGAAATGATTTGAACTAAAATGATGCTAGGTGAAAGAGAACACTAATTGGATGATGAATAAATCTAGAATAGATGATCGATGGAACGACTATAGCTAGACTTTAGTGACTAGGGACTTGTTTATTTATCTTTACTTGATTCATAATAGATACTTGCTGTCCCGTTTGCAAGGATGACTCAACTTGACTTTTAAGAAATAGTCTATAAAAAAAACTTATCTCTAACAATATAATATAATATAATAATAACTTGCCTACCTAATAGATAATATCAATGTAATCTAATAATACCTCATTGATGATGTGCCAAAAACTCTTACAGAAGTATTGGAAAGAGGCAGTCTGTAGTCAGATAGACTCTATTATGGCTAATGAGACTTGAGAGATCACTAATCATCCTATCGAGTGCAAACTTGTAGAATGTAAGTGGATCTTTAAAAAAACAAAAGTCTGATGGTATTATTGGGAAGTACAAAGCAAAACTTGCGGCTAACGGTTACATCTAGAAAAAGGGAGAAGATTTCTTTGATATCTATTCTCCTGTCACCAGATTAACCACCATCAGAGTGCTTCTTGCGTTAGCATCTTCCTATAGTCTACATGTCCATCAAATGGAGAGTTCGAGGAATAAATCTATATAGGGCATGTTCTTATATTTAGAACAAACACTACCGTAATTGATGAGGTCAAAATTTTCTTATCCCGATGCTTTGATATGAAAAACTTAGAGAGGCAGATGTCATTCTGGATATTAAATTGATTAAGAATGATGATGAGATTACTTTGAACCAATCTTATTATACTGAGAAAATCTTAAGTCATTTTGGCTATGAGAGTTACAAAATTTCTCCAACACCCTTTAATGCAAGTATTAAGTTTCGAAAGAATTAAAGGCTAGGAAAATATCAATTAAGATATTCATAAATTATTGGGTCACTCATGTATTTAGCTAGTGCTATAAGACCTGACATTTCATTTACTATGAGCAAATTAAGTTGATTTACATCTAACATAGGAGATGATCATTGGAAGGTACTTGAAAGAGTATTGCGCTACTTGAGAGGCACATCATTTTTTGGAATTCATTATACTGGATACCCTTTTGTATTAAAATAATACAGTGATTCTAATTGGATCTCTGATATAGATTAGATCAAAGTTATAAGTGATTATGTATTTAATTTAGGTAGTGTTGTAGTTTCATAGAGGTCTTGCAAACAGACTATATTAACGAGGTCTACCATGAAAGCAGAACTTGTAGCACCTAACACAGCTAAGAGAACTTCTGTTGAACTTACCATTGGTTGAGAAACCAATACCAGCAATCCTGATGTACTGTAATAATCAAACAATGTTGGCCAAAGTCACAAGTACGAAGGATAATATGAAGTCCTCTAGACATGTGAAGCGTGGGTTTAAATCTATCAGAAATTTGAGAAACTCCGGAGTGATTGCTGTGAACTATATTAATATTGAGAAAATTTTGGTACACGTTTTTACAAAGGGGTTAATACGAAAAGTGATTTTCGTTGCTTCTATGGACATGGGAATGAGGTCTATCTGAGTTACATCACAATGGTAACACATACCTTCTTGATCAGAGATCCCGTAACTTAGGTAATGGGAAAACCAAGTTGATATTATAATAAGAGAGTACATATTCATTGCACCAATATCCTAAAAAAATAAAATACTCTCGACTGTATGGAAGATTGACATAAAGTCTTAATGTATTCTATTGTACAAATAAGGAAAAGGTATTAGCCTACAGGATACCTAGAAAGAATATACCTACTTGAGTCTAATTGTGTGGTCGCAATTCACGAGAATAGGGTATTATCTAGAAAGCTAATGAGCATATAAAGGAGTATAACCATATAACGCTCCGGTTAGACTTGGTTCATTGACAGCCTAATACTAGTTAAGATTTCAAGTGAATTTTGATCATGAAAAGCTGTGAATTCAAGGCGTAATCCATTCATTAGCTGTGAGAAGATGAATCCTGCTAATTAAGATGTAAGTTTAACCCGTATGGGACTTACATTATAAGACTAGCATATTAACAACACTTAAGTACAATATCTTTCACATATTTTGCTTCTTGCTTTAGAATTGCTGGAGGATTGTTAGAAATTGCTTCTTGCTTTAGAATTGCTGGAGGATTGTTAGAAATAGATCCATATAAGTGAGTATCATTTTCTTAATTCCAAAGTATATATGGTATAGTATCATATTGCTTAGGCAAAGTGGAGGAGCCTAATTTATAAAGTAGAGTCCTTGTCACTACTTGAATCATATGATACATGAATGGGGATAGCACGAGGAGGGCTAAACACACATACGCGCATATTCATATATTTTTGCGTGAAAATATGCGTGACTTGTGATACGCCACCTGACAGACCAAGTCCACCTTATTTTTTGCTGAAATATATATCATCTCTCTCCTTTTAACTAATCATAAGACTGCTTAATTTTTATTATTTGGTTTGAATACTATCAGTTACCAGTGAATTATTTCAGTTTAATATGAGCAGTTACTAGAGAGTAATTTGCATGTCTCTAAAAGACCTGGAGACGTCCAGGCTTGGTAGACAGAACTCTTCTATTTCTTTCTCATATTGTCTTTTCCCTCTCTGGTAAATTTGTACTGAGTGTTGAGCAATCGGAGCAATCGCACCTCATCGGCCCTTTCTTCTCGGCATACACTAGGAAGGAGGGAGAGCAGCTATCTCCGAGCCTTTGTCGTAGAAAATACCTGCATAGGGCCACAATAAGGTTTCTAGGCAGCGCATTTGCACGATCGCTTCTGCTCTGCTACTTCTATGTTCCTTCACTGCATCAAGTTTGTGCTGCTTCCTGTTTTTCATCAAGCCCAATAGTAAGTCGTTTGCACGTTTGATCGACTTTGATACTATATTTTTCTTGTGTATTTTTTGAAGCATAATGAGTAGTCTGTTGTTAGTTGTGAGTTTTACATCACTAGTTTTTTATTGTATTTATTTTCTAGTAAAACTTGAAATTAAAATATTGCATATATTTTCAACACTTGTGACTAGCGACCTAGTGTTCGAGCACACTGTAGATAAAGAAGCGGTGGCCGTGGTTCTTGACGGTGATCTTAGTCGTGAATCCATCACATAAATATCACTCTATCACTTTTTTTTCAAATCCATCACGCAGATTGCAGTAACTCAGCAGCACTGTTGCTACAGTAGCCCCTGCTAAGCTACAGTAGCCTCTGCTGAGCTACTGTAGCTCGACGTGTCGGCTACAATGCTGATGTGTGTGTTAGGTCCGGGGAGAGGGTTAGATTTGCAAAAAAGATATTTAAAGCTAAATTTATAGAAAGAGATGATTAGAGTGACATTTTCAAACTCGATTCCTTAGTCGTCCCTCTTCCTGTGTGTTGGTTGCGTGGTGGGCAAAAATGAATTCCCATGGAACCCAGGAACTCAGTGCAGAATACTTCGACCACTGAAAAACCGCATCTGGGTGTGGCTATCGAGCTTGGCCACGGCGGCATCCATATCACTGGTTTGTTCCTTGGGGTGGTAATACATGTGACATTTAATCATGTTCGGCAATCTAAATATGCATTTTGAGAAAATGATGACCTATCTGAACTACTCCAAGTTCGATGACTCGCAATACAATTTACCCTTTCAAAAATTTTCCAGTCTACTCAGTCCAGCATAAAATCGGTAGTTTGGGCAGTGCATCTCCTGTTTATGCTGGACTAGTCACTGGTTTACAATCACTGTTTATGTGAAGTCAAATAGTATGAAGAAACTACGTATGAGCAAAATTGGGCCGTTCCACTCACTGTGGTATACTCCAACTATATTGGGCCTGATCAGCCCAAGTAAGCATCCGATGCCGGAACCGAGCACGTTAGACCGGATGAAACCAGCCACAAATCGGACGTGGCCTTCTTTCCTAGCCCGGACCACGCAAGTCTCCTGTTATTTTTCAGCTGTCTCTGGGGATAAAGCTTTTTCAGTAATTACTATTTATTAAACTAATAAATTATAGATAAAAAAACTATAAATCGTAGCCTAAAAAATAGGGTCATTGTGCATTCATCCGTGATGCGATACGGCTTTGACGGCAAAATTGACCCAAACCGCGGCTAGTTTCACCGGTTGGTGTTCTCCTGTTGTGTTGCCGCTGCAGCGCATGCACAGGGAGAGAAACGCGGAGGAAACTGTGTTTTGTACGCATGGCACGGATGGCGTCCGCGTGTCAAACATGGACACGGGCTCTCGTCTCGGGGGAGTTCGTTGCATTACATGTAGTTCCCGCCTCTCCTCAACCCCCGGGCTCCGCGCGATCCACCTATTCCTCGCTTCCAATGCATGGCGCCTGCTTCTACATGTTCCCGGCCTTCCCCTCTCGCTCCTTCTCTCTCTGTCTCTCTTCGCTCTCCTCTGTCCCGCACGCGTTGGGCGTCACCTCTGCTCCGTTCGTCGAATCGGCGTTGATGCGCGGAGCGGCGCGGTGGTGGGCGTGTCATGAGGAAGCTGTGCCCGAACCTGGACCGCGACGACTCCCTGGACACCGTGCTGGAGGTGCCCATCCCCGATGAGATGCTCATCAACGCCCCCGGCGCCGACAAGCGGCGAGGCGCCGGCGGCGCCAACATGCGCGCCTGGCTCAAGGCCCAGGCCTTCGATCGCGCCACCGTCGACGGCCCCGCCGCCGCCAACGCCGAGCTCCAGCTCTTCCTCAACGTCGTCGGTTCCCCGCTCATCCCCTGCCCCGTCCCCCACGACCGCGCATTCAGCCGCTCCATCCGCGACTCCTCCATCGTAAGCCACCACCCACCGTCCTTGCTAGCTAACCCCCGTGCATGCACAGCACAACGCGCGTCCATGCCATGTTGCATTACGCGCGTACACAACAACACGAGGATTGATAATTCTTGATGCGTTTCCTTCTTTGAATGAATGAAGCAAGCGTCGACGGCCAAGTACATCATCCAGCAGTACATCGCGGCGACGGGCGGGCAAGCGGCGCTGCAGGGGGTGCAGAGCATGTACGCCGTGGGGAAGGTGCGGATGTGCGCGTCCGAGTTCCATCTTGGCGACCAGACCGTCACCGCCGCGCAGGGCCGCGCCGAGGTTGGCGGCTTCGTGCTCTGGCAGAAGTGCCCCGAGGTCTGGTACTTCGAGCTCATCATGGCAGGCCACAAGATGAGCTCCGGCAGCGACGGCAAGGTCGCCTGGCGCCAGTCCGCCGCCGAGCAGTCCCACATCACCCGCGGCCCGCCCCGCCCCCTCCGCCGCTCCCTCCAGGTATACATGCATGCATACTGCTCCGGACTCCGCCGCGCGCGCGCGAGCGACGGGCTGCCTCCCTCTCATTTCCTGTCACCTACTCCAATGATCCGCGGTCTTGCAGGGCTTGGATCCGCGGTCGATAGCAAACCTATTCTCCGACGCCGTGTGCATCGGTGAGAAGATCATCAACGGCGAGGAGTGCTTCATCCTGAAGCTGGAGGCAAGCGCGGCGACGCTGCGGGCGCGGAGCGCGGCGGCGTTCGACATCATCCACCACACGGTGTGGGGCTACTTCAGCCAGCGCACGGGCCTGCTCATCCAGCTCGAGGACTCGCACTTGCTCCGCATGAAGTCCGGCAAGGGCGCCCGCCGCAGCGAGAACATCTTCTGGGAGACCAGCATGGAGTCCGTCATCTCAGACTACCGCTACATCGACGGCATCAACATCGCGCACGGCGGCCACACCAACGTCACGCTCTTCCGCTACGGCGAGGGCTCCGTCAACCACAAGAGGAAGCTGGAGGAGACGTGGACGGTGGAGGAGGCCGACTTCAACGTGCACGGGCTCACGCGGGACTACTTCCTGCCGCCGTCCGACCTCAAGATTGAGGGCAACGACCAGCACGCCGGATGACCAGCCGCCGCGAATAAGTGATCGTGTAGTGTTTGATCGATTGTTCATGCAAGGGCATCAGAATTTCATGCAGGCCAAATTTTTGGTAGAGATGGCGACAGTTGTATGTGTGTGTTCTGTTAATTCTTTTTTATATATCGAAATACTAAGTATGCCATGATCTAGGAATAGAATTACTTAAAGATCCTTTTTTTAGGAGAAGGCATGGCTGTAAAGTACATATGGGGCTTAATTAAATTCTTCCTTTTGAATGAGAAAAAAATCTTTCTTTCTTGTTGGGAATTTCTCCGTCAATAGCGGAATGCCGGGTTGCCAAGAATTGCTTTGATCCTTCACTCACCTGTTCAGGCGCTAAGATGCGATTCAATTTAAATGAACTGGGAGTAAACTCGATGGCTCGAAAAAGATAAATTTGTTCTGGCTATTCAAAACTCCAAACCTGAACAGAATGAGTGAATTGTTCGCGAAGTGCAATGCCATTTGAAATTTATGCAAAGCCTTTCAGTGGAAACTGAAATGGAAATGGGACAAGAAAAATCGTGCACTATGAATCGATCTTCCATTTGGCTGCTATCGTTACCACTTGGAACGATATTCTGGACTGGTGCAGCAAGACATATCCTTTGTGTAATGCAGGCAACCTTTATACATGCAGGATATGAGGATCACTGGATCAGTAACAAAATACTATTCAGAAACTATACAGGCTTTCTGATAGAAAGGTTGTGGCAAAAATAAATTGCTACAACATCCTCTGTACTTCACTAAGTTATGAAGCGCTTTAAGCAGCATGGCTGCCAATCTTCCGTGAAGGAAAAGAGTATTGATGAAGTTTTGCAAATCAAGACATCGATATACATTTTTTTAGCAGGGACACCAATATAATTATTCAACTCTACCATTTTAATACCAAGCAAAAACTACAACAACCGAGACATCTCTACAAGAAGAACTGTGCTTTAAGCTTCACGCTCAGCAGGAATGCTGCAATGACTTTTGAGTTCCTTCAAAAAGATCCAGCAAAAGCTTCTCTAAATCCTCAGGCCTATACTTTATGTAACGATCTCGGTGCTTTGTGCCATCAAGATGACCAGAATATCTTCCCATGAATGTCCTATAGGCCTGTATAACTTTCAGCGATATCGAAATTCTGACATCGTCACGAAGTTGGTCATCTGGGACAGACCATGCTGTCTGAACTCGATAAACGTCTTCAAAGGACTGGTTGAAATTTTTGAACTTCTCCCTAATGGTTTTACGAGAAGCACCATCACCAGCAGCACACAACCCATCATCACTCAGATAAGAGAGGACACGATTCCACGATGCCCTCTCATAGTTCGTCGCTTGCTGCTGAAACTTCCGATTGTGTACTCGGATCCAGTCATCACCAATAAAGCTTTTAAGATCCGAGTTCTTCACTTTCTGGACCATATAGTAGATATTGTTCATCATAAAGATGCTCTGCAATCGATCATCTCTGTACAATCTAGACCCAGCTTCAAGATTTGCTTCTAACATTGCAGCAACTGACTGCAGATGCAATGCTGTAACCGTGAAATGAGGATATGGGTTTGCCATCAACTGAATGTCCACAGAGAAATGCTGATATCGTCGATCTGTGTCCTTGAGAAGCGAATCAAGAGTTTTGCTATAAGCTGTGAGAGCCTTTATATAGTTCATAACATACTTTGTAAGGGGATGCACTTCGCCACGAGCCACTGAATTGAATGAAGTGTACGATTGGATGGCATACTTGAATTCTGTAAATGTTTTCTTTGATGATTCTCCCAGTTGGAGCAGGACTTCATGGTACTCAGTTAAAATCATATGATCGCACCCTGCTTGAAACAAGAATTCTACTTCAGGGAGCAGATCATCTAGGACTTCATACATATCAAGCATACGGAAAAGCTTCTCTGGTTTAGGAGGTCCAATTGTTACAGATTCATAAAAACTCAGAAGTTGCATGACTGAGCTAAATGAAATCTCATAGAAGCACAAATCTGCAGTTGATTCTGAAAGATCGCCAAAGACATGATTGCTAAGGCGCCACTCACTCTCAAGGTAGACTCGGACAAAAACCTTCATTGCCCTGTTCCACCCCATTATCAATGAACTCAATTTGGTCCAACTAGTGCTCAAAAGTTGTTCTATACTGAGCTTGTCGATACGAAGAGAACCAAAGTACTCATCTATTGCACACTGTCGTGCATTTATATAAGCCTGGCAACACTCCTTATCATAGTCACTCAGGAACATGAAGTTAGCGATGGACTTGACAGCAGAGAGTGCACCAGGTTGAATCAAATCAGCCACAAAATATTCTGATCCTCCACTAATATCATTTTGTGTTGCTTTACTTTCACTCTGTTCCTCACTGAATGAGCTGCTTGAAAAGTCATCCGCGCTGCCATCCTCTGTAGAGCGGAAGGAGAGAAGTTCCTGCTCTAATGGTTGCTTGTAGCGTGTAAGAAGGTAAACAAATTCTTCTTCAAGCCTTGCCATTGCCATTTCGAAAAGGTCATCGGCATATACAGTGAGTTCATTCTGCTCTTTGGCTTCTCCACCAGGTTCTAAGTTCCCTAACCTTTCAGACAGTTGCCGGATTTTGTACAACATTTCCAAGTACTCAAATGAGTTCTGTGGATCATGAATATGCATGGAGTTTTCAAAATCCAAACTAAGGAGCTTCTTTCGCAATGCCTTGAGCGCATGTTGAATATCACATATGTCTCTTTCTTCTCCCAGAGTGATGTTTGAACACTGCTTAACTAACTCAGCAGCCATCATTTTGTGAACTGTATATTCGGCGTCCTCAACAAAATCAGAAGGGGCTTCTTCCTTCCCTGCTTCAGATGTTTAAAACAAAGATCAAGTCCAACTCCAAATTTCCACTTTGGAGAACTAAATTTGGAAGAGATAAAGATGAAGAACAACACTAAAGAGAGTGAAAACCATATCATGCAAAGTATGACAAAACGTGGATGGAGCTCAAGACCAAAGGAAGTCGAGATTACGAGCTAAATTGACAAAAACAGATCCATGAGAGTTCCTCAAGAGACAGATATACAATAAAGTCACGGTAATCAAACATGAATTTCAAACTACAAAACTTCCAAACTTGCAAGCATAACATTATAACTAGCAAAGGTAGCAAGAGAAAGAAATATGCAATGAAAGAAGGCAGCGTCGCAGTTGAATAGATGATAAAGACAGCAGCAATAACAAAATCAACTCTCTGTGTCCCCTAGCTTTTTGTTAACCAATCATTCTTCTTGAAAAAAAAAACAATGGAGAAGGTTCAACATGTTGAAAGTCTGGATATATATGATCTAGGTTGGGATTTGAGTAGATAATATGCGGCAAAGGCACATAATAGTGTTGGAAGTATAAGTGAATTGTCCACCTTTCCTCAAAAGCTTAAGCTTTTGAGTGTATTGGTTGGTGCATGCAACTCAATATGGTATCAGAGCCAAAAGGTCTTGAGTTCAAAACCCGGTTGACGCAATTAAAAAAATAATTGCAGCTCACTTCTATTTCACATCTTAGACCTAAGGGAGCCTACACGTGAGGGGGAGTGTTGGAAGTATAAGTGAATTGTCCACCTTTCTTCATCAGCTTAGGCTTTTGGGTGAATTGGTTGGTGCATGCAACTCAATAAATAGGAGCACAACTTGTCACTTCTTGCATCAAAAACAAAAACAACTTTAAAGGGCGGAAACTATTTCATAGTAACTTTGAACTTTCAATGATTCAATAAGCTAATTTGTTCCAGATCAACAACAAACACAGATGATTCCTCTGTACTCCATAGGAGTACCCACCAATTGGGTCATATTGACCTTTCCAATTTTTTCCAACAAAAGATGAGCTACAAAAGGATTCGTTATATATATATATATAGATATATAGATATATAGATTACGACATTTAGAATGTTATAGAAGAAGTTCTTCCATGATTACCACTTAGTCGATTAGGCCAAAGTTCTTCCACTAGCTTCAACTTCTTGGACAGATTTACCCACCCGAACACGAAAGTCTAAAACCATGAGCACAGATTATCCCTTTGTAAAAAAATGATCAAATACACACCGCTGTCATCCGGAAACCAGTTCCAAGTTCTAACTCAAAGACATAGCAATAAACCCTGCAAGTACCCCAAGCAAGAAACGGATAAAAGGACGTCTCACCGCCGGCACTTGAGAGCTGCTGCTTTGCTTTCCCCGGCGGCCGCGGTCGAGACCGCCGGCGCAATCCAAGATTGAGGAATCGGTCGAAGAGAGCGAAAGAGGCTGACAACGTATCGGGAAGAGAGAGAGAGAGAGAGAGCAAAGAAAAGGGAAGAGCAAAAGAGAGAGAGAACGGAGTTGGAGTGGTCATGGAGGTGGGGTGGAAGTCAAGTCAACCCGAGGGGAGCGACGGCGATGGGGAGAGCCAAGGGGGCGAGAGACTGCAGAAAACGCCAGTGGACGCGGTGGAACGGGACGCCGTGGTGCCGGGGTCTCCGGCGCTCCCGTTGTTGAAGGACGAGAGACCGTTCCGTTCTGACGGGACAGTCAGGCTCCAGTTCAGTTGGACCGTGACTTACGATTTTATTTACGACTTATTAGTTTAATAAATAATAATTACTAAACGCTTGACTTGTTGAAGGACTATATTATTTCGGTTTTTTTCAGCTTCAGTTTTTAGCTTCAGCTTTTTTTTACTGTTCACTACACTATCCACTAACTTAGCTACAGTAAAAGAACAGCCAACTACAGTAAAATTTCAGTTAAAAGCGAGAAGTCATCGCTAAAACGATCACCTATGCACTGTTGTCGGCCGCGAGTGTCGACCTCTTGTAATGTTCGCGTACGCTTATTTGGAACATCACGTAAAACTAAAACAAAACTGCTCGTCCGTAGATCCCCGCGAAATTTCTACCTTCCGAACAAAGGTGTTACGTGTAGGTCCTCCTCCAAACGAAGTGGCACACGAGGCTATTCCAGCTGAACCTGGTACCACTGCACGGAGCCCACCTCGCCGTCGATCTCGAGCTCACACACCGACCTTACGAGATACGAGACGGCGTCGTCAACCGTGTCGAATTTCGCGAGGTCCGGCGGCAACTCGTCGCCCGGCCACTTCTCCAGCCAGCCCTTCAGCCTGACCTCGAGCTCCTCCCTGGAGACGAACTCTTCGTCCATGCCGGGCTCCATGAGGACGTACGAGTCCGACTGGATATCTGCTCTTCTCCTCCGTGCCGCATGAACCTAGAGAGAGAGAACGAACAGAAACAGTGAGCTTGACCAGACGTTAGGTAGTACAGAAATTTAATTAAGCCATGCATGAAATCATCTTGAACTGTTCCACGATAGGACTAGCTAGACCTTTGTTCCAAGTTCTTGAATTCTTTGTGGTCTCATGAGAGGGGCCGTAGAAAAGCTCGCAACTCCAGCTGAGAATGTTGTCTTGTGCTGCATGCAGCATGCCTTCTGCAATCGCCTGTGGGGTAACGACGATATTTTGCCTGCGTTGGAGGGGATATGGACGCGCATGAAAAATTCCAAAAGATTGAAGCGGTAGCACTGTTTGACTACTAATGGAAAAGTTTCTGATCTGAAAGGCTTTCCTAACCATTGATCCAGAAAGCTGCTCTTTTCAAAAGGTTGTTCAATTCAGAGGTGGAATAATTTGGGGTGCCGGGTGTCAATTTCCCGTACAAAAAGTTGGAAAACAGAGCAAAATTTTTCCGAGATATTTCCATACTAAGGTAAGGTGTGTGCTTCCATGATGTTTCTGAATATATTCAGGAGTAGCTAAAAATCGCAGGCCTCAACTTTTTTATTGTTTGTTGTTCCAAATTCCGAGGCACATAGCCATGGAGTAGTGGTCATGTTATGCTTGAGTGCAGAGGGAGACTGGCTTTCTTCAGCCAAGTTGCAAGTTATAGTTGTGAACAAAATAAATACTAGTCAAATTCTAAGGATGTCATCTAATGAAATTGTATTTGGTGCAGTAAGAATACAGTACCCCCTCAAACTCAAAAATTCGTCCCAGCAGAGCTGCTTTTTACGACTATATGGACAGTTTTTTCAGAAGTTGACTCAATGACTTATTCAAGATAGCAATAAAAGATTCTGAAAATTCATACCAACAACCCTAAGTCCATGTACAATCTACTAGTGTCCAGCCAGTTTGGCCGTTAAACTATACGATGGTTTTCTGGTGTGCAGTGCTACTTGAACAAGGACCCTGTTTCTGCAGCTTAACTAACCTTGCCTTGACCCGTGAGTTTTTCTCCTCCATTTTTTTTCCCATGTGCTACCTCGTTGGACTTGGAAAGCAAGCTTGCTATTATGTGTTCATCATTCAAAGTGCCGAACAGTCACAGACCCGCTACGGTGAGCAAGACTGAAGGAAAAGACTAGAGTTTCCCTAACTTTGACAAATGATATGAATGAGCAGAGTCGCCGTTACCGGTGAGCAGTCCGCCGGCGGAGGTGTAGTCCGGCGGCCGAGCTAGAGCCTCCGCCGCTACTTTCATCCTTCCACTGCTCAAGTTGTGTGGCCTGAAATCTCTATCCTTGCTCACCTGAAGCATCTCATTTGATCCTCCCAAGCTTATCCTCCTGGACCACCTTTGCATTGAGATTGGTGAGGAAAACATCTATCTCAAAGGGAAGAGAAGACTGGTTGGACAGATAGGGACATGCAACTATTAACCCCACACACACACACACACACACACACACACTGTGGCTGCCTGATCACTTGGCAGACCGGGGACGCCTATTTGGTGTAATCGCATTCGCAGGTCAACTGTGCACACTAATTTCCTCTTGCATTTCAATACCTATTCTTCCACTGGTACGTAACACACGCCAACATGGCAACTTGTCCACACTCCAAACCGCTCCATCTCATGAGATGAGCAGCGAACCAATTATTTACAGTTTCTTTCAAGAAACGAAACATTACAATTTCTTTTGGGAACAGTTACTGCAATCGTAGAAATTTCTCCCTGCCATCCAGGGGTTTAATGGAGAGGTATATATATATATATAATCGTGCAAACTCCAAATCGCCAGATAACAAACTCGTGTATTGTATTACAAGGTTATTACAGATCGTGATTTGTTGATTCGTGTAGTCTTCCGCGTCAGCCAATAGAAACTTGGAATGGTTCTCAGCAACGTAAACATAGTCAGTGGCCTTCATATGCTGAGATCATTTGAGCAATCTTCACCAGGAGGCTGTTCGCTGTTTCGTCCTTCGGGTGCGGAGATACCAGTTCTTGGTAGCGGTGTAGGGTTCCACAGAAATCGGTGAACAATCCATCAACCCCCACGGTGTTTATCCAGAAATCGTACTCGGCGTATGGATCCTGATGAAAGTTGAAGTGCAGGAACTGGTTCTCGTTCCTGTACGTGTAAGGGTGTACCTGCAGCAACAAAAGAAGGCAGTTCAGCATGCTTCCAGATACAAATTACTGTCACGAAAGATGTACGTTAAGAGGACAGAAAAGGTGACACGCAGCAGGATAACAATTTGCTCCTTCTGTACTGTTTACAGCAGATAGTTACTGCACCCTAATGTGTCAAATTTGAGCTCACCAAGAGCCATTAAGTCAATCAGATGTTGGCTAAACCTGACCATTCGTTACTCGGGACTTTATTTAAATGAATGCGCTCCTCCCAATTCAGTATAGGATAAGGTGAAGATCAGGACACAGCTGTGAGTTCTTGATGCAGATGTCGGCTGCTAGGTCATGTGATTTGTACCAATGCATTTCGGTTACTAGTTGGCCGATGCTCATGAGATCAGAAGTAGAAGACAGCCATGATGTTTCAATGGGTTCTGGCTATACAGAGTGACCACTGACCAGACACACAGAACAAATGTTGAAGATGGTCTTGAAAGACCATATGAGAAGGTTTTGTGTAATGTTTTGATGAATCATTGTAAGTTTTATGGAGTGGTTAAGTGATTTTGTAAAGAATGCATTTTGTTTGGACTGTTTTCTGGAATTTCCAGGAAAAACGGTAGTACCGCAAGTGTTGGTGCGGTCATACCGTATGGCAGTAAGACCGCTGGGCGTGTGCGATACATTATTTCCAGAGGTCTATTTCGATATTGCAAGGTGTGGTAATACCGGTTTGGGTAGCGGTAGTACCACAGTACAGTAGTACCGGTATGTTACGTGTGGTACTACATGATTTCGCAGAAAAACAGGGTTTTGGAAACTGAGTCATGATTCGAGTTGTTAGAGTGTGGTCATGGTATAGATGTTGTTGTTTGTGTGCACATAGATTTATTGTTTGGTCGTAGGTTTAGGATCAGTATTTTGGTTGTATACTTTTTGCACGATGCATTGTATAGATAATCGTGCCAATTGATGACTTTGTGTATTGTGGGCGCTACGTGACAGTTTGCTCGTTGTTGGTTGTAAGAGTTTGAAGCTAGGTTATGGTGAGGCGTAAGAGGATTAGAACTAGGCACAAGCTAGTACTGAGGTCCAAAACGGTCAGAGAGATATCGAACATGTCTGAGGCTTGTGGGGTAATTACAAGTCGAGATGAGGAGGAACCGAAACGGGAGCAACCGGTGGTGGACATGATGGACAACAGCAAGATGGACCAGGACTAAGCTCAGGAAGGAGCCAAGCTCCAGACGGTCAAGGAAGCCGGATGTTGTCATGTGCAAGGAGAATCATGTGGTGCGACAAGTAACTTGGGTCGTTTGCAAGCGAGGACGGTTTGATGGAATCCAGACGCGTGAGAGACTTGGCGGCAAGTCATTGGAGCCACGTAGAAGATGGCAATGCTTCATGGTAAAGGAAGCGGGAAGCTTCGTGGAAGATGGTAGAGGGACATTTTGGTAAATTGTCCAATACCGGAAAAGTGGTGGTGTGCAAAACCATGGCGTTAGCCTAAGTGGTTTAAGTCTTGTATGTGCTAAAAATGTGAAGTGGATCAAATGTTGATTCACTCCAATCATCTAGTCACTTCGATAGCAAGTTCATCAAGAAATCCAGTTTTACTTATTTTGGCCTCTTTGAGCGATTTCATGATCCGAGAGTTTTTGGCTTGATTTCTTTAGTGTTCTAACTTGCTATAACATGTGGGAGTACATCTAGACCTATCTTGATCATCATCCACCCACAAGCAAGTTGTATTCGTCGATTTTGACATTGGGTCGATTTCAGTGCAATTTTCCTTCAAATTAAAAAGATCTCAACTTTAGCCATAATTTTCAAGATCGTTTGTTAGAATAGATTCTTAATATCCTAGAGAAAATACCTACAACATTTCATGTCATTTTGATCTACAGATCAAAAGTTACATCGATTTTGGTTTTTAAAATCGTGCTGAAAATACTATTCACCCTAATTCTATTGTAACAGCGATAGTACCATAGTTACTGTAGCAATAGTACCGCAGTTACTATAGCAAGCGATAATACCACAATTACTATAGCAAGCGGTAGTACCGCAGTTATAGTGATGGTAGTTCCGATTTTGCTTATTTTTTTTTGGGTTTTCAGGGTCTTGAATCGCAAGTGGGTTTCCATCCTAATATTTTATAGCTATTGAAGTGAAGGATTGGTAAATATTTAAAGAAAAAATTTGATACACTATTCACCCACTCTCTCTATTGTCATCTTCGGTTCTATAGGTCTAAACTCTAAAGTATGATGGACTCAGAAATATGGCAGTGAATGCATAAAAGTTAGCGCAGCTTGTATGTACTATTTTATGAGTGTCCATATAAACACGCAACTCCAGATATTTGTGAAGAATACAAACGAATCGCACCTGGAGATTATGAGCATGTGCTCTCGCAACAAGATCAGTTGGTGTCATCAAATAGTTTCCAGCAACTGGAACAACAGTATCTTTCCATGGACCAAGGCCGACAACGTAGTTCCTAATATATGCAAGGTAGTCATCTGAAGTGATTTCCCAGAATGACTGCAAGCAAAAAATAACATAAGTAATATCCATACAGATGCTTCCACTGAAGTTGCACAAAATGAGCACTGAAAGATTCGAGGTAGTTCATCCGGCCACATCATTCATTTTTCCTTTCACACCATTGAAATAAAAGTATTAGATACATTGTATTACACAATATTTGTACCTGGTTTGTGTCTTGTGTTCTCACTGTGAAATAATCAATCAGAAAAATCTTGGGAGAGTCTGTCAATTTTGATACATGTACAAGGGAAGTGGGAGCAAAGGATTGTATAAACAATGGCTGTTTTAGCCAATTTTCTGACATATATTGACCTTTATATCCATACTGTAGTAAGGTATCCACAAATTTGTCCTCAAACTTTTTTCCATCATTCCACTTGACCTGTCAAGAGTAGAATACAAACTACTTGCTTACAGCACTTCAGAATTGGAAAATATCAGTTGCTGCATTGTTGTCACCACCATATATCAAAAGAAGGGAACATGCAGGATATATTCTTCCAAAAACAAAGGAATGCACGATACAGCAATTCAGTAGTGACTTGTGACAAAAAGAAATTTTTTACAAGGCAAAAACATAACACAAAGCAATATCTTGAGGCCTGTTTGTTTGTCTGGTATTAAAATTATTTGATTGCCTTGCAAAAGCTAAGCAACCATCCCCTAATATAATCATTTCATAGGAAAATTTATGTACATACCATCAGCATCTAAGCATAGTTTTTCGCTGGGAAAGACTTGACTAGAGAATGACGGGAACCCTAATAAAATACCTATTGCTTATTGAGATAATTAGAGAAAGACAGGGATCCTAATAAAGCATCACATCATGGGAAAAGACTTACATGTTTGTTGATAAAAACTGGATCTTTGATCTCTGGGTATATTCCAACGGTTCTGCTCGCATCTAGGGCTATTGAAATGAATTCTTCAAATGTGATGATCGAAAACTTACCTGCATGACCGGACAAAGAAATGATTGCTGATCCTTAATTTGCAATTATGTCATCAGATTGCAGTAATCAAGTTAGTTCGTGCAAATGAATTCTTCTAGTTCAGATGAAATTAAATGCAAACTAATATGGCTCTATTGTTTCTGAATAAGGATAGGCTACTTATGAGAAATGAAAAACATACTTCGGAGAAGAATAAACACCTATGTCAATCAAGGAATGCAATATTGCGAGGTCATTGAACAAAGAATCAATGAATTACATCCAATACGTATCTGAGCTTTCTAGAACAAACAACATAATACCTCTAAACTGCTGGCATACTACTGCAGTCATATGGATAATGCATTAGGACATGCTGACAACAGTGCATAGATATATATCAGAGTATTTTGGCTGACTACAGTAAACATTGGCTGGCAGTTGACTTCCACATTTATAGCAATGTTGATAAGCAGTAAGCACAAATTATTGATAGCATAAATACATATGCATATGAAAAGAATCATATTGGAAGTACAACATCATGATCCATAGAAGAGGATAATGATAGCATGTGCAATTATCACGGTTAATAAAAAGAAAAGAAAAATGCTCAAGGGCACATAGCAACATACCATTGTATTGTTGATCTCTGAATGGGTATCGCTGCTTCACTTTCAGTGTTTTAAGTTCCTCAAGTGTGAAGTCCACTGCATATCAACACCTGGATATTAGTTTAAATAATCAAGAAGTGATAGCTTCACAGATTTATCATTCTCATTCAGTCCCCATCCTAGCAATATGCAGCTTGAAACTGCCAACTATTGTTTAGTGTCAGTTCATATCGCTTCACAGGTTTATCATTCTCATTCAGTCCCCATCCTAGCAATATGCAGTTTGAAACTGCCAACTATTGTTTAGTGTCAGTTCAGCAGCAGGCATAGATCAACTGATATGATCTTGCCAGGTTTGGACAAAATGTGTGCTGAAGAAACATTTAGTGATAAAATAAAAGGAGGGAGGGAGGGAAGGAGAGAGAGAGTGAAAGAAAAAAATATGAATAAATTGCGCTTTAAAACCACAAATAGAATTTGATAAATGATTTCTACACCTGTGGCCACTGCCAGTGAACGGCGGTTAGTGGCATTCTATTAGGAAATACCATAATACCAGTTGCTAATGCATGCATAATGCACCCCCAGGTAATGATTGTCGAAAATCGTGCACACACGTGTTAAGGATAGAATAGGATTGTTATCTGTTTCCTTATATGGTTTGGTTTCCTCATCTGTATTGGCATATTTCTCTGTATATCATCTTTATACTCAATATATATATATATATATATATATATATATATATATATATATATTGCCATTTGAACCTCATGAATATACACACAATATTCATAACATAGTATCAGAGCTAGGGCAATAACCCTAGTTTTGTTCCGCACCGACGTTGTGCACCACCGCCACGCGGATCACAGTCGAGCCGCGCTCTGCGTTCGCCACCGCACTGTGAGCCGCCGCCATGGTTGTCCTCGATCGCCACCGCCGCGCGTCGCCGCCCATCGCCGATCGCGCCGCCTTGCCGCTTTCGATGCTTGGCCGCCTAGCGCCCGATGCTTGGCCGCTCCCAACGACGCTTGGCCACCTGACGCACAGCGTCCATTGCCCACCGCTTGGCTCTGGCGCTGTCGCCGACTCCGACGCCGGCCGCTCGGCGCTGTCGCTCGACTCCGACGCTTTCGGCCGCCGCTACCATCCATCCGCACTCGCCGTCGCGCCGCCATCGACGATCGCACTCATCGCCCGCCAAGCTTTGGTCTGATCTGAGGATCAGATCCGTTCGGCATTTATCCCATTCAGTAATTTTTTTCTTTTCAAAAAAATAAAAAAAAGAAAAGAGAAAGAAAGAAACTAGAAAAAGAAAGAAACTTTGATCTAACCGCCACGCTGTCCAGCACCGCCTGTTAGACTTCGTTGCTTTGGTCGCCGCGCCATCCAGCGCTGCCAACCGATGGCTTCCATTCCATCAGCTGCGATCCTATTCTCGGGAACAAGGATCCATGGGACGAACTACAGGTTGTGATCATTTCTTATGGAGATCACGTTCAATGGTCTCCGCTTTTGAGGACATGTCACTAATGCACAACCTTCTTCGCCACCACCGGTTCAGCCTCCACCTAGGCAGTCCATTTCCGCATCTCCTGCAGAAGATGAGGCCGCCAAGGAGGCAGAGGCTGCTGACGCTGCAGTTGAGGCTTTTCGGTATATCATCGATACTTTCGAGCGTTGTTGTGCTGATGAGGCACGTGTTCGCGCCATCTTGGTGGTTAGCGTCGTCGACTCCATCCAGCCAGACATCGTTAGTCTGCGGTCTACTCAACAGATACTAGCAGAGCAGTGATGCTCAATTCTTTCGCTTCAGCATGAGTTGGAGACGCTTCGCCAGGGAGACTCTTTCGTCAATGACTTCTTTTGGGCCCTGGCCAATCTCTGGAGCCAGCTAGACAAGCTGGCCTCTTCACTCTGCCAGGAGTGTCATAAAATACAGAAGACAGATCATGATCGCTTTCGCCTTTATGATTTCGTCTGCCGTCTTCGTCTAGAATTTGAGCCTATCAGGGCTCAATTGCTGAGCCACTCACTGCACCTGGCGGCCATCGAGGACCTTTCAACACTTCGGGCTGAAAAGCTTCGTCTGGGGTTAGCTGCACAGTCTGTTCTGACTGTGCTTGTTGCCCCTTCGTCGACTACGACGATGTTTTCTGCTTCGACTACAGTCTCTCCCTAGGTGCCTGTCTCCGCTCCTGTTTTCGCACCAACTGAAGTTTAGTGCAACTACTGTAATAACTTCAGGCACGACTACCTGAGTTGTGCGGTGCGGGAAAAGCGAAACAAGGCGTGTGAGGGTCGACGACCAAAGGGGGGCAGGGAGGTCCTTCCTTCACAGGACACACCAGTTCATCAGATACTACTCAGCGAGGTGACTCTATTCAACAGCTTTACCAGGCTCTACTTCAGCAACTCTCACAGCTTAGCGGGTTCTGCCAGTCTAGCTCAGACGTCTCCTCTACATGCCTCTTGGGTTCTGGATTCCAGTGCCTCTTTCCACATGACATCAGACTCCACATCTCATTCAATAGGATCTACTTTTCCTTCCTCTGTTCAGACATTTGACGATGCTTTCTTGGCTGTCAGCTGTCAAGTCCCTCTTTTGTCTCCTGACTTTTCTATTCCAGATGTTTCCCATATTCCTCAGCTTACCATGTAGTTCATTTCAGTGGTACAGCTCACTAATCTTGGTTGTAGGGTTGGTTTTGACTCTCATACCTGTTTCGTCCAGAATTAATAGACAAGGGTGGTACTTGGAACTGGCCAGCGCCGTAGGGATCGTCAGGGTCTCTATATTCTCGATCGCATCCACCTTTCGTCCACTTCAGTTGCTCCTACCACGTCTACTTCCACCGCTAATGTTGCCACCACCTCTGGAGCTTTTGCGCAATGGCATCATCGTTTAGATCACCTGTGTAGGTCCCGTCTTTCTTCATTAGTTCGTCAGAGTGTTCATGGACGTATTACTGTTGACACGTCCATGTTTTGTTAGGGTTGTAAGCTGGGCAAGCAGCTACAACTTCCTTATCATTCTAGTGAGTCATTGTCTTGTCGTCCTTTTGATTTAGTTCATTCAGATGTATGGAGACCTGCGCCTATTATCTCCAAAGGTGGGCATAAATTCTATGTAATTTCCATTGATGATTATTCCTGTTTTACTTGGCTTTTCCCTATGTCTAATCATGGTCAGTTTCCTACAATTTATCGTAGCTTTGCCACGATAGTTCGTACTCAGTTTGAGTCCTCTATCCGTACTTTTTGCTGTGATTCTGCTGGCGAGTACTGTGCTAGCACTTTGAGACAATTTCTTTCTAAGCAGAGCACTCTTTAACAGTCTTCTTGTCCTGGTGCCCATGCCCAGAATGGGGTTGCTGAGCGTAAGCACCGTCATCTGATTGAGACTGCCCGCACTCTTCTCCTTGCCTCTCACGTTCCACCACAGTTCTAGGCTGAGGCTGTTTCTATGGCTGCATATCTCATCAATATACAACCTTCTACTGCTCTTAAGGATGTCAGTCGTATAGGGTGTCTCTACTCTAGAGCCCCCCGTACAGTCATCTTCGTGTTTTTGGCTACACCTGTTTTGCCCTGCTGCAACCTCGTGAGCGCACCAAATTGTCAACCCAGTTAGTTGAGTGCATGTTTTTTGGGGTACAATTCTGAGCATAAGGGTTATTGCTGCTATGATCCTTCTGCTCGACGGATCAGGATCTCACGAGACATTGTCTTTGACGAATCTCGACCTTTCTTCTAACGAGATTCGACTCCTTGTCCTGCTTCCACCATCGAGACGATCTTCTGATTGTCTCTCCCTGACTCTTCACCCATCTCTCCTTTCACAGCTATCCTCTAGTTTGTCTTCAGTGGTTCCTCCTGTACCTCCACCTCCTGTGTTGCCTCCTAGAGCACCGCCTCTTGCTCTTGCAGCACTACCATCTCGTTTTTCTGGGGTGTACTACTCCAGACGTCCTTGTCCTTCTCCAAACTCATCGCCTGGTATCTTGCTGACACCGACGTCTAATTCCTCTGATGATGCTTATTACGCCCTACATGACTGGACATCCCTTCGACCTCCTGATAATCTTGGGTTCACTTCAACAGCTCATGCTCTCTCTATCATTGAGCCTAGTTCTTATCATGGGGCTGCTTCTCATTCTGAGTGGTAGCTCGCTATGGCAAAGGAGCTTGATGCTATTCGACGTACAGAGACTTGAGACATTGTACCAACACCTGTGCATGCTCATCCTATCACGTGCAAGTGGGTGTACAAGATTAAGATCAGGTCTGACGGTACTATTGGGCAATACAAGGCTCGTCTTGTGGTTCGTGGCTTTCAGCAGAGTACGATCTGATTATGATGAGACATTTGCCCCTGTTGCTCATATGACCACTGTTCACACTCTTGTTGTGGTTGCTTCTGTACACCAGTGATCTATCTCTCAGTTAGATATTAAAAATGTTTTTCTTAATGGTGTCTTGCATGAGGTTTACATGAGACACCACCTGGGTATACTGTTCCTAATGGCCATGTCTGTCAACTTTGTCGTGCTCTTTATGGCCTCAAATAGACCCCTCATGCCTAGTTTGCACGTTTTACCTTAGTGATTACCGTTGTCGGTTTCACTGTCAGTGCCCATGATCCTACTCTATTTGTCCATGTCTCACCTCAAGGTAGAACACAACTTCTTTATGTGGATGATATACTTATCACTAGTGACAATTCCTCATTTATCACATATGTGAAGAAGCATCTCAGTGAGCAATTTCTGATGACTAGTCTTTGTTTGCTTACGTATTTCCTTAAGATTCATGTTTCTTCCATGCCTGAGGGTTACTACCTCTCCCAATAGAAGTTCTTGATCAGTCTAGTCTGACTAATACCGCATTGTTGAGACTCATATAGAGCTCTCCCTTCAGTTTCGTGCTACTGATGGTGATCTTTTTGACGATCCTACTCGTTATCGCCATCTTATTAGGAGTCTGGTATATCTTATGAGCACTCGGCCTGATATTGCTTATGTTGTTCATATCCTGAGTCAGTTCATGACTCGTCCTACTCATTTTCACTACAGTCACCTTCGTGTTCTTCGCTACTTGCGTAGGACTATCTCTCGTCGCTTGTTTTCCCCTAGCTACACCTTACTATAGCTTCAGGCATACTCCAATGTGATCTAGGCTTGTTTTCTTGGCTCCTCCATGATTGCCTAGAAGACAAAAAAGCAGACTGCAGTTTCCCATTCGAGTATAGAGGCCGAATTAAGAGCTATGGCAGCTGTGACAACAGATATTACTTGGTTAAGATGGCTACTTACAGATTTTAGAGTACCTGTAAGGGGACCTACGACCCTTATGACCGACAGTACATGCGCTATCAGTATTGCCTGTGATCCAATGAAGCATAAGCTCACCAAGCACATTGGTGCGGATGCTTCATACACTCGCTCACAGGTGCAGCAAGGAGTACTCACTTTACAGTTTGTGTCCTCAGAGTTACAGCTTGTTGACTTCTTCACAAAGCCACAAACTAGGGCACAACCTTGTATTTTCTCTCCAAACTCAGTGTGTGTGATCCACCATGAGTTTAAGTGGGGTGTTAAGAATAGAATATGATTGTTTACTATTTCCTTATATACCTTAGTTTTCTTATCTGTATGTGATATATTCCTTTGTATATCCTCTTTGTACTCCATATATATATTGCATTTTTGACCTTATACACATAATATTCATAACAACACTATTGTCAACTGTAATAAGCTCCAGAATTTGAGTAAAGAAATAATCTAATGGGATGCATTGTTACACCCTATTGCTTACTTTTGATGTAGCAAATATGTGTCTTACAAGGATTTACAAGAATGAGTGAAGAAATCAGGATTGGTTATAATATGCAAACCTACAAACCATCCAGTAACGTTGGACCATTCCACCTCGTAGGTTCTTCTTCGATTAGCAAACTCCTTATGGCTGACAACATCAGTTGTATCATCAAGTGTTACATCATGAAAGCAGATCAAGGCCCCATCTTTGCTAGCAAGGATGTCAGTCTCTATAAAATCCGCACCTTCTTCAATAGCCCTCTGCAACAAGAAAAGGATTTTTTTATAGAATCGAATTTTCCAATTGTGAAATAGCACAGGATATAAACATATCAAAATTGAATGCAACACCCATTTGCAACGGCCAATTTTATGAAATCTAACCAGCAAATGGTAACATATTCTTGTTTGCAAGTCCTTTAGGTGTATTCTCTTAAGAAACCTATATCATTCCGTATGCAAAAATAAAAGGATATAAACTTATCAAAATTGAATGCAACACCCATTTGTAACGGCCAATTTTATGAAATCTAACCTGCAAATGGTGACATACTCTTGTTTGCAAGTCCTTTAGGTGTATTCTCTTAAGAAACCTATATCATTCCGTACACAAAAATAAAAATAATGTTTTGCTTTATAGCAACTATTTGAGCTTTACCAGGTAAGCAGCAGCTGTTTCCTCAGGAATTTCTCCGTTTGAGCCACGGTGAGCAATGTTATATGGTCGAAATGTCTGTATGGGCTTCTTCCCCTCAGTATTAGTCTTACTTGGTAGTGGAAAGAGTGGTCTAGCAATGACCACATGTAACAGTAGCAGAAGAGTAAAAGGAATATTACCTGCCAATAATGACAAGACAAATAAATACAGGGATGAGCTAATGTGAAAAATGCAAATAAAACTATAATAAGAAAACTTAAAAAGTGAAAATAATTAACATTTTGTAAGTCATATTTTATAGGCAGTATAGAAATATGTAATGCTATATTATGAGAAAAGGTCAGTCTGTTTTATAAGTGAATTTAACGCTGCTATTCAAAATCTTCGATTGCTGCAAAGAGTTAATCAAAAAAGAAAGAATGTTTGACAATATGCCATCAGTGATAAATAACTAGCACAGAGTCCTCGGGTAATGATATTGAAATTATTAGTCATGTAACTCCGTTTAAGGGAACATGTAATGCAGAAAACATTACTCAGGATTAAATATGGCTAGCCTCAAGTTCAAAAAATATATGGCTAGCCTCATAAGTATTACCAAAGATAACTGTTAAGGCAAATAATTCCTAAAAAATAACTTTAAGACAAAGACGCCATCGGTAGCTCATGAAGATGCTTTATCACTGGAAAAAATGTTACCATAAGCGTATGGTTTTAGGTTGTAGTTATATATGGATATAATGCCAGATGGTGGCATGGTTAACTATGATAAATGAGACAAAAGAAAGAATTAATCTTGCTGCTCCCTTTGTTTTCTACTTCTACACATGTATATTTAAGAATAGGCACGTTTGGGCTATGAATACTATACATAGCCCAAACGATTGAATACAGCCAATTAAAGATTCCTTACTGTTCGGAAAGAAGTAAAACCCTTGCTTTTCAATTGTTACTTTTCCTTCTTTTGTCTCTTCTGTCATGCTGTTGCAACGCTAAGGTCATAATTAATGGGATCACGTCTGCAAGTTTCTTTTATGGTGCTTATTCAGATTTCAGAACAAAATATATCACAACTTAAGAGAAGGAGAACCTTTGTACATAGATCTCTTCCCCTCCGGCGTAAAATTAGTATATCTCGGTCTAATTTGCCCAATCAAGCCACCGTTTTCCCAGTTTCCCTACAAATATAAATCTGCACTAGAGAAAAGTACTAAACTCCATGCTACAACTATCCATTTCACCGGCCATTTCTAACTAAAAATAGTCACCTAACAAAGAAATACTACCAACACGGAACAACGTGCACAGTCCTAATCTGCACAGATAGCAACCATGCCGTATTGCCGTATCAAGAAACCACCTTAACAGCGCTTGCCATTCCACAGTAAAGTGGGCATAGGGGATCAGAAATTCAGAACCAGTCAATCACACAAGGGGGAAAGAGGAGACCAAGCCATCGATTGCGATTTCTAAAAAGGTTTGGTAGATCGGTGCTGCAGGAAGGGAACATTGGAGAGCCGACGAATCGAATAGGGCGGGGGAACTCACAGAGAGAAGGGCGCATGCTGCTGCTGCTACACTGCTCTCTCTCTCTCTCTCTCTCTCCCCCCGTCTCCTCCACTACGCTTCCCAGACCAATAAGGGGAGAGAGAGTAGCCTTGGAGAGCGGGGGAGAAAGAAGACAGGCCGAGAGACTAATGGAGCTTCTCTCTCTCTCTCTCTCTCTCTTCGCTCCCGCTTTGTCTCTACGTTTACATCATTTCCATGACGGAACGGAGCGTCCCACCAATAGTAACCTCCCACGACGGAGCTGGTAAGCCATACCCTTCACCGCCATGTGGGCTACTGCGTCTCGCTGGGACGTAGGGCCCGCGTGTATGTGAGATTGAGTAGAGACGTGCGGAGATACGGCTTCCAGCCTAGTTGACGGAATATTCGGGAAACGGCTAATTTATACTGGGACCATCTGCTTGGAACCGAATATGCTCGGGTTACCTCGCTTACAAGTGGGGCCTCCGTGCGTTGGATTGTGGTGTGAGTCGCGACCGTTCCGGGCTATTTCGCCGGAATATGCTCCTTGCCGGCGTGGGCCGCCGAACGGGCCGTGTGGATTTTTAGCGGGTATGTTCGCGGTTGAACTTTGGGCGGTGTACTTTAGCCCCGTTATCTATGACTAAGAGCTTATAATTGTTGAGAAACTCTCGCTGACGATCAGTCTGAGCAATTTATCTGTTTAAAACAAGAACAAATTAATTACAGAAGACAAAATAATAGATTGAACACACAGAGAGATATAGAGAACTTCTGGTCTTTCTTTATTGTTTCAATTCATTAGGGAACAAATTTAGCTATATAGCTCTCTATTTATAAGAGGTGGTGAGGTGCCTACTAAAGATAAGGCTTTAAAACCAAGAATCCTGATTTCTTAACACTTCCCCTTGGTCACTCATCCGTCATATTCATGCCTCGTTAAAACTACATAAAAACCCAGTGGGAAAAATTTGGAGAAAAAGTACATGATACATGTTATGCTGCGATGCACGAATTGCCTCATTAAAAACCTTAGTCGAGAAATTTCAGGAAAACTCGTCAAGAGAAAAAAAGTACAATTCACCCAACATCATTTAGTCTTCAGAACTTTTATTCTTTGGGTACTTGATCTTCAAGATCATGATTCAATAGCGGGCTTAAGAGAATTCTCCCCTTTAATTCTATACTTCTCTAAGTCTCATCATACAAATCTCTCGCACGCACCTTTCAAAACTAGATGCGGAGAGTGACTTTCTGAATAAATCTGTTAGATTTTCACAAGACTTAATATGCAGTACTTTGATCTCGTCCATCTTTTGCAATTCATGAGCATAGAAGAACTTGAGGTTCATATATTTTGTGAGATAACTCTTCACATAGCTCGTTTGTACTTGTGCAACGCAAGCGGCATTATCTTCATAGATAATTGTGGGGGTTTGTACAATGTTCATTCCGCATGACTGCTGGATGTGGCGAATCATTCGGCGTAACCAAGCGCATTCACGTGCGGCTTCATACAACGCTATTATTTCTAAGTGGTTCGTCGAGGTAGCTACAAGGCTTTGCTTAGACGATTTTCAGGAAATTGTGGTTCCACCACAGAGGAGTACATAGCCTATTTGTGACTTTACGGTACGCGGGTCAGACAGATACCCAGCATCTGCATAGCCAATCAAATTCAGATCTTGATTCTTTCTGTAAAACAATCCAAGGTCCTTACTTTCTTGGAGATATCGGAAGATGTCCTTTATGCCCTGCCAATGCCTTTTGGTGGGCTCTGCACTATACATTGCTAACAGATTCACGGCAAAAGCAATATCCGGTCTGATGCAGTTTGCTAAATACATGAGTGCTCCAACTGCACTCAAGTATGGGAATTCCGGTCCCAAGACTTCCTCCCCCTCTAGCACCTTCTGGGTGTAGGTCGACTGGTGTACCAAGATTCCTTCAGAGACATGCTCAAGCTGCAGGCTTAAGCAAAACGTGGTCTTACCTAAATCTTTCATTTCAAATTCTAACTCCAAGTAGGAGTTTGTTTCTTTTATATCTTCCACTGTCCCGATGATATTCATATCATCTACCTACACTGAGATTATACAGAATCCATTCTGAGATCGTCGTATAAACACACAAGGACAGTCTTCATTGTTCGTGTAAACTTTCTTGCAGAGAAAGTCGCTTAAACGATTATACCACATTCTGCCAGATTGCTTCAGTCCATACAGGGACTTCCTAAGCTTCACACTATACAGATTTCTATTTGCTCTGTTTTGGTTCGGGAGAGAAATTCTTTTAGGGACTTTCATATAAATCTCCAAATCCAAGTTACCACAAAGGTATGCGGTCACAACATCCATCAATTTCATTTCTAAGTTCAAGTTCACTGCCATTGAGATCAAGTATCTAAAGGTAACTCCACTCATGACTGGGGAGTAGGATTCTTCATAATCAACTCCAGGACGTTGAGTGAAACCTTGTGCTACCAGCCTTACTTTGTATCTCACCACTTCGTTTCTTTCATTCTCTTTCGAATAAATACCAACTTGTGCCCTACGGGGTGCACAGGGGAGGTGTGCGACATACGGGCCCAAACATCTCTCTTTTGTTCAGAGATAGCAATTCGGTTGCTATTGCCTTCTTCCAATTTTTCCAATCTGATCTTTTCTTACATTCAGCGAGCGATACAGGCTCGGGATCAAGATTAATGATTGTGGTAATTTTCTTTGCGAAGTAGATATCAACATTGGCTATTGTCCTGTTCAGGGACTCTCCCGTGTGCACATAATTTGTAGATATTTCTTCATAAGTTGCTTCTTCTGGAGCTTCACCTCGCGCGTCGCTTCTTTCAATTGCGGAGGCAAATCTCTTTAGTTTTTTTGGCTCCGATGTGTGCGCACACATCCATGCCGATGGGGATATTCAGATCCGGTATGTCCTTTTCAACAGGTGTCATACTTGTGCTAGGTTTCAACTAGATCCCTTTCTCATTCTGGGGGACTTTAGTGATCGGCTGTGATAAGTCTTCTTATCCTTTTTCGCTGGGCATCCCCGGTTACTCGGGATTCGAGGAGCCGGAGTTTTCAATTTTCTTTGGTATTTCAACCCTCTCCGGTGCATTGCGTGCAGGCATATGCGACTTAGTCACGTTCTTCAAATCACTAAAGTGATCGGGCAGTTGATTTGCTAATGCGCAAGTCGATGATCTTCTGGACTTTTTTTCAGTTTCACTAGTGCGCGGGTCATGTGTAGGAATTCCCGTGGCTTTCCACGTAATTTTCCGATATTTTTCATCAAGTGGTTGATTTCCTCCCCCTAATGTCAGGAAATTATCCTCATCAAAAATGTAGTCAGCGAAGCGGACGGTATGCAAATCTCCCGACATAGGCTCCAAATACCTAATTATGGATGTAGTCTCATAACCAACGTATATCCCAGTCTTACGGAGAGGGCCCATTGCAGTTCGCTGCGAAGGGGGTATAGGTACATAAACCTTGCATCCAAACCTCCTGAGATGAGAAATTTTCGGTGGTGGCCATTGCGCTAGTTGCATAGGTGAATGGATGTTGTAGGCCGAAGGTCTAAAGTTGATGAGATTCACTGTATGTAGGACTGCGTGTCCCCAACATGTGGCTGGCAAATTACAATTCTGCAAAAGAGGTCGGGCAATAAATTTAATTCACTTGATTAAAGCCTCTTCCAAACCATTCTGGGTATGGACATGCGGTACCGAATGCTTGACTACAATTCCCAACGCCATGCAATAATCATCAAATGTCTTTGAAGTAAATTCACCGGCATTGTCCATTCTGATGAACTTGATGCGATGATCAGGGAACACATTTCTGATGCGAATGGTCTGCGAGATCAATTTGGCGAAAGCATGGTTTCTTGCGGATCATAAACCCACATATGCCCACTTTGAGGAAGCATCAATGAGCACCATGAAATACCTAAATGGCCCTGATAGGGGCTGAATAGGACCGCAAATATCTCTCTGCATGCGTTCTAGGAATGCAGGTACTTCATTCTTCACTTTCAGAGTGGAGGGTTTAATAATTAATTTCCTGGTGGCACATGTAGGGCACAGAAAATCGTCGTGATTCGGGAAATTCTTCACATTAATATTATGCCCGTTAGAATTGTTAATTATATTTCTCATCATCCTAAGACCTGGGTGGCCTAATCTGTCATGCTAGAGACAGAATAATTCAGAGCTTCTAAATACTGTCTTAAGGACAGTGTACGCTGCAGGCGCCTTAATGTTGGTATAATATAGTCCAGTTTTTGGTGAAGAAAGTTTTTCTAATACCCTTTTGCCATTCTCTTCGCGCTTCGTGATGAGCAGGTATTCCTTACCGTACTTTTATTCAGTCTCAACGTGAAAACCATTGGCGCGAATATCCTTGAAACTTAGGAGAGTTCTAGTCGATTCTAGGTACAATAAGGCTTCTTCAATAACCAAAGTTGTGCCCATTGGAAGTATAATTGTGGCTCTTCCGGAACCAATTATACATGCATCGCTTCCAGCAATTGTCGTAAGGCTGCCAGTGCTCTTACGAATCGACTGAAAATATTTAGTCTCTCTTAAGATGGTATTCGTGGTACCACTGTCGGCAAGGCATACATCACATAAATAAAATACACAAATATCAGAACATATCATGCCATTTATAAACTGAATAAATAAACGAATTATATTAAAATCATCCAACCATCACGAGAAAATAAAACTAAAGCACCATTAATGCAAGTTCTAACTTGTCCATTTAACACAAAATAAATGACAATTACCGTCTAATGCATTTTGTGCATCAGACAGAATCAACTAGAAAATCATTGACTTCTTCGGCTATCTTCTCAGGAGTGATGTTCTCTTCGAGAGAAATCATGGAGGTGACTACATCTAGGTCGTAAGGGGGTGTTGCTGTCGGGATGGACTCAACTTCCATCAAATCAGGCAGCGGCTCATGATGCTCCGCCTCAACCGCTGCAAAGTGAGCTTCAGGCTGCCCTTTGCCATTCTTCTTCTGGCTTGGTGGGCATCAATGACATGCTGCGGTTCTTTACAGATCCGTGACCAATGCCCCCACTTGCCACACTTGTAGCAACCTTGGTTCTGCTGACCATAGGTTTTGCCACTCTCCTTAGCCTTTTTGTTACTAGTAGCATCTGACTTGCTTTACTAGGCAACGGTCTTACCCTTTTTCCCCTTCTTTTCATCAAGGACTTTCGCACCTTGTAGCTCCCAGCATTGGCCTCGCGGCTAGCGGAGCTCCTCAGTGGCTGAGCGACGTAATTCTTGCGGAGAAGTTCATCTTGAGCCTCCGCAACCTGCATCATATCAACCAATTCGGCGTACTCCTTGCAGCCCTCTTGACGATAATTGCGGGCGGATTGAACAATATTGGGTGAAAGGTGGACAGGGTCTTCTCGGTCTTCTACTCATCTGTGATCAACTTGCTACAGAGTTGAAGATTGGTACAAATCCTGTGCAAGGCAGCATTGTACTCCCCGACCGTCTTGAAATCAGCAAACCTTAGTCCGATTGACTCCTACTCTGCCTGAGAAAGAATGGTGTACTTTAGCCTCTCAAACCGCTTCTTGAGTGCGGTCCAGAGTGCTAATGCGCTTTTCTCCGCCATATACTCATTCTTGAGAGTAATGCAAAGATGGTGCCTGAGAAAATGAAGTGCCTGCTTATTGTCCTCAGGTGTGGGTTTGGCGTCATGCCGTCCGCCAATCCCGATAGCCGCGTGGAGCTTCCTGGCTCCAAGTACTATCTCGATATCAGATGCCCACGTCAGATAGTTCTTGCTATGCTGGGCAAGCTCCTCGAACTCCCGGTTTGTGATTCTAGTCATTTACATGTGTATGAATAGAACAAATAAGTTTACTGCAGGTAAACTTGTATAGAACAATTTACTGCGGGTAAATAAATGGTACAATAGATTCTCATAATGTTTCATAATTTTCTATGCTTTTTCCATAATTTTATTGCTAATTTTGGTGATTAAAAGCAATTTAAGTAATTACAATTAACCAAAACAGTAAATAAATATAGAAAATACATAAAACAATAATGGCATAAATAAATAAGCTTCAAATGCACACGTAGCCCATGCCGATCTGTCACAGGTTGGTCGTGCATGCAGCACGTGCACACGTACTCGACCACGTTAGGCGCTGTGTATTACGGCAACCTGTGCACAAACCGCGCCGAACTTGGTGGCTATCCGTGTGCGCCGAACCGGTCAGACAACTCTGTCCTCTCTGCCCCGCTCAACTCGCATGCATGCATGTAGTTCCACGTACACACACGCATGCATGCATGCATCTGATTCTTCCCCATGCATGCAGTTGCACACACACGAATGCATGCATGCATCTGGTTCCTTCCCATGCATGCAAGCTAGATGGGCTCCGTGAATGGATGTGTACGCATGGCTCGTTAAACGAAAACCGGCCTGGTTCAGATACGCACGGGCGCGTCGTTATCTCGCGGACGCCAAACAAATCGCATGACCGGACTTTAAAACTAGTCTTCCACCTTCCCGTGAAAACCGGATCCACCCGCTCCCTTCTCCGAAAAAAACTCAACAGCCCCTTGTTTTCCGGATTGAGCAAACAGATAGCCAAACGCGAGGGCTGCGAGCGCGCGGCGGCGGCGGCGGCGGCGGCGGCTACCGATCTTGCGAGGGCCAAGGTGCGCGGCTCCGTGGCGCGCGCAGAGCGAGTGCGGGCGGAGGCTGCGAGCACGATAACGCGAGTCCGAGGTGCGGTTCGGCGGACGGTGGCTTCGGTCTCGGGGAGGCAGCGGCGCGCGCATGCAGGCGCGGTGGGGCCGAGGCTAGACCGGGGCCGGCGGCATCGGTGCGGCGCGGCGCGCGATCGTCGCGGTGCGCGGCGCCCGTCGCGGGGCGACGATGAACGCGGGCCGTCCGAGGCGGCGCGGCTTGCGGGGCCGGAGCGGGGCTCGCACGGTGGCGCGGCCTTCAGGGCCGATGCTGCCGCTTCGAGCGGTTGTCGGGCACAGCAAGCCGTCGAGCGGAGAAGCCGGTTTCGGGCGAATCGGCTTTGGGCCGAGGCGAGCAGCGCGCATGCTGGCTCAGTGCACAAGTGACGGCGGCCGGACTCCGAGGTCCACGACCGGTTGCTGGCCGATCTTCTTTTTCTTTTTTTTTCTTTTGTGCAATGGCCGAACAAAGAAAGAAAATGATGCAAAATTTTCGTTTCTAATCTTACGATGCAATCAACATCTACCCCCTTTTCATAATCTACCGATTGATATTGTGCCGACGACTTCAGGTTTGCTCGCAGTAGATTAGGGCGTATTTGCACTATAGAAAATAAAATCTAGAACGCGAAAGAAAAGCGATCTAGAAAATTCAATCTGTACTTCGATGATTACCTTCGTTCACCGGAAAGAAGTCGTGTTGATAACGTGTTGAGGAACACTCGCTGGCGACCAGTCCGAGCAATTCCTCGGCATAGAACAAGAACGAATTAACCATAGAAGATAGAATAATAGATTGAACACACAGAGAGAGATAGAGAGAACTCCTGATCTTTCTTTATTACTTCAATTCATTGGGGTACAAATTTAGCCATATGACTCTCTATTTATAGGGGGTGGTGACGTGCCCACTAGAGATAAGGACTTTTAAACCAAGAGTCCTGATTTCTTAACAATAATTATAGCTAATAGTTTTTACTGTTTGAGTGAGTATTTATGTAAATAAACTAAATATTGATAAGTTATTTCAAAAAGAACGTTCGATAAGCTATTTTGAAGAGATAATGAAAAAATTGTTTTATGTATTTATTAAAAAATTATAAACCCTAATTTATATATAAAAAAAGAATAAGACTCAGTTGCCCCTAGTGTTACCCCTAAAGTAAGCTCAAGCTCTATTAAGTTGATTTTATTGATAATTATAATTACAATTATGAGACTAATATGCTTATTATATATAATATTGTCTAGTCTCATTTAGATATAATAAATGACAAATACAATTTCTACTAAGACTAACATGTTTGAATGATTATAATATGGATCAGTCTCATTTGTATAAAGAGATAAAAATCATGTAACTATATATTCTACATCACATTTCTATATCTTAGTGTATTCTTCGGATCTAAAATATAGATTGAACTCCACCAAAAGTCTAAAATGAATATGTGTATATATTTTTATTACACATTCTTATCTAGACACATTTTGGGAGGGTTCGCTTAATGTTTTGCGGTTTTATTAGTATTGATCCATATTTCTTTTTTTTACATATATTGGAATCTCCACTTTAAAGTATATTCTTTGAGTATATAAAACTTGTGTAGTTCATATATACTCACATTAACTCATATTGCTTTATACTCCATTATTTGTGTATGGGACTAACATGATTATAAAGTGTTTGAAAGGTTTAGTCTTGGATTTTGCTTGACGACTTAGATATGCATGCTAAGATTGACAAGAAGATTGGCATGGCTTGAGACAAAGGTGATGCATATATTTGAATTTAAATTCTAAAATCAACTGTGTATTGGCTGGAAAATCGGTAGTATTGGTGTGTATCTTCAGTACTACCCTAGTGTGGTATGACCGGGATGATAGTGCGAAACTACCGGAACCCGGAAGTTCCGATGTGTAGTTGGTGGAACGTTTTTTTATAAAGAGCACCAATTGAAACACTTAGTCTCTCTAAAAACGGTAGTACCACAATTTGAACGGAAGAACTAACGCAAAGCGGTATGACCGCAACTCCTGAGCGGTACTACCGGACCCCGAAAGTTTCAAAATTATGGGCGGTATGTTTTTTCTAGAAAGGACCAAGTTTTGGTTCTCAAGGCAAACAGAAGTACCGCACCACAAATCGGAACTATCGGAGAGCGAAACTACCGGACTTATAATGCCGGTAGTACTGCAGTTTGAATTTGATGGTTGTATATTCAATTATTTGAAATTATAGTGATTGTCATCAATTACCAAATGGAAGAATGAAGAATCTAGACCTGCCATTATGAGTTAATGGTATATTTGGTAAATAATTACAATCACATTGTGGGGACTAATATTTTCTATAAGTTGGATGAATAGGTAATGTTCCATAATGATGAAGAGTTTGGATGGCTTCATATATTGAGGATCATCAAGTAAAGATTTGAAATGGAAAATGACTTCATGAGTTGAAAGGCATCAAAAAGATGGTGTATCATATATTTATACATGTCAAAGAGGAGATATATCATATGTTGATGTACATGAAGATCTCGAAAAGGAGATGATTATGAGTTGATCATCAAGTCAAGAGAAGACAATGACTCAGACTTAAAGTGAAGATGTGCGTCATCAAACTTCAAGAGGATGCTCAAGGTAAAAGTACAACTAGTTAGGGATAAGAATGTGTTTATAGTCTTTTATCGGTCTTGGTATTTGATTGGAAAACCAGATTATCCCTTGTCATGTTCTAAAATTGTTTGTTACTATTTCTTTAGACTTAGACCATGATAGTAACTCTTTGGCTCTCTTGTGATTTCAGTATTGATCTAATATATTTGAGATTATGCACATAGATGGGTTGTGTAGTCATCTAAATTAATTTTTCATAGAGTCCAAGATCACTCAATTCTGATATTGGTGTCAAAAGCTATGATGTCTTTCTGAGTGTCGTCCGACTCCGTGCTGAAAAATTGAAAATAGAACTACATCTTTTATAATTGCGGTAGTTTTGAAAAATAAAAGTACTACAATTATAACTGTGGTAGTACTGCAAATACTAAATAACAGCTATTTTATTAGCCGTTATGATGAAAAATGGTTGTACCACAATTACAACGGCGGTAGTACCAATTTTCCTAATTTTTCAAGGGTTTTGCATCCAACGGCTAGTTTTTGTGGTGTGGGCTATAAATACCACTTTGGCTGGTTGGAAGATAATTTTTGGCATTTCATTTCACTCTCTTAAGCTAGTGTAAGTCTCTCCACTCTATTGTGCATGTATTGCACCTTGTGAGCAAGGAGAGAGATCTCTAGTTGCATGTGTTGCATCTAGATGTGGATTTCGTATCCACTTGAGCTTGTGCATTTGTTGCGCGTGGTGAGAGTCAAGCAAGGGGCTTGATTTATTACTCTTAAAAGTTGTCAACTCCTAGACGATGTTGGAGACATCGTGTCCGGTGATCTTCTTAAAGAAGCTTGTGAGAAAGCCCGACGTGTTGTGAAGGTTAGAGCTCACCTACTCGGAGTGGGAAAAAGCTACCATTAGTGGAATTGAGGTGTTTGACTTAATTTGTGGAACCGGTCCAATTCTTTTGGACTTATCTCAATGTGGATTAGGGAGACTATCAAGTTTTCGAACACCATGGTAAAAAGGAACCTTGTCATTATGGTTTGTTTTCTTATATTCAATTTGTATTCAAGTAATTTATATTTATATGATTAAATTGATTGCTTGTCCCTCTAGAATTGTAAACCTTTAACATAGGCTTAGGTTGTTGGTGCACTCAGGTGAATCTAGTTGATTTAGTCTTTATTTGTGTTAAACTAAATTGATTTATATTTTTGCATTATAATCATGATTTTAGCTAAAGAATTTTAAAACCACCTATTCACCCCCCCTAGTCGGTATCTTTGATCCTGCACCCAAGCCAAGCCTTAGGAGTCAGGCTAGCCGCCAGAGGCTAGAGGGAGACTAGGCGAGTGCAAGAAGAGCAGGCGACTCTAAAGCCCAAATATGTAAGAATACTTCACACAAACACATTTTTTCTCTCTTAACTGTCAATTTAGCTATACAATGGATCTATGGACTTTTAATCAAAATAAGGGGTACTTGTGTGTCACTTGTCATTTTATTGATGATGATTGGAAAATCCGGAAGCGAATTATAAACTTCATGCGTTTGAAGGAAGACATTCAAGAGCAAATTTGAGTACTTTATTTATGGGGGAAATGGCTGCATGGAACATTGAACATAAATTATTTGCTTTAACCTTGGATAATGCATCTTCAAATGATGTTTGTGTGAAGACTATCATTTCTACGTTTGAAAAATGATGATTCTATACTCTTCAATGGTAAGTTCTTTCATGTATGGTGTGCTACTCATATTATTAATCTCGTTGCAAGAGATGGTATAAGCACAATTTCGAATGTTATAGATAACATTCGCTCATCAATTCTTGTTGTGAAGAGCTTTACATTACAATAAGAGATATTTCTGAAGCATGTGGTTGATATGGGATTAGACACAGCAAAGGGCCTTGCTTTAGATATGTCTACTTGGAGAAATTCAACCTACTTAATGCTACTAGATGCCCTTCACTATAAAAAGGTTTTCCAAAGACTTGTTTTGCTGTATTCAAAAAAGTATAGTCATTGTGCTCCTTCTAGAGAAGATTGGGAGAAGTGTGTTGCCCATGTGCTTGAAGATCTTTTACAATGTTACTAAACTTCTCTCAGGCTCTTCCTATCCAACTGCTAATTTGTTCTTTATAGAATTTAGTGAAATTAACATCCAGCTTATTGAGTACACTAAAGGCAATAATAGCTTCGTTCCTTCCATGGCAAAAGCTATGAAGGAAAAATCTAACAACTATTGGGAGATGAGCAATGTTGCTCTAGCAGTTGTATTCTTCTTAGATCCTCGCTACGAGATGAAGGCGGTTGAATTTTACTATAAAGAAATGTCTGACAACTATGGAATTAAAGAGATAGCTGAATTTAAGAAGGTTGCTCAAAAGTTGTTTGATTGTTATGCATCCCTTTATAGTAATCATGTAATCAACACTACGCAACCTCTAGCTGGGACTTCTCACCATGACGTGGATCTCGATGATGAGTGCAAAAAGAGAAAGCTAAGTGCTTTACTAAAGGATATATGTGAAGTAGAACAAGAAAAGGCTGACTTGGAGAAATATTGCAAGGACCCATTGTTGAAATGGCCTGAGCGTGAATTCTTTGATGTTTTGGCCTGGTGGAAGACCCAGGGGTAAAGTATCTTATCCTTGCTCAAGTCGTAAGGGTTGTTTTGGCTATTTCAGCATCAATAGTTGCATCTAAATCTGCATTTAATACTGGAGCAAGAGTGATTGACAAATACCACAGTCGTTTGGATCCTGAAGTTGTTGAAGCCTTGATTTGCACCAAGGATTGGATAAGAGCATATAGGAAAGGTAAACAAATGAATTATGCAAATGATGTACTTCTAAATTACGCATTACGTGTCTAACACTTTGGCGATTAATTTATTTGTATCCACTTGTTTCAGATAAAAGGGATGTAGCTTCAATTATGGAGGATCTAGCTATTCTTGATATAAATGATAGTTGAAGAAGATGAAGGTATATCAAGTACAACAAGAACTTATTCTCCTGTTAGATGTTCATGTGATTAGATATCTCAACTATCTGCAATTATGTTACAGGTGCTTGCAACACTATAGATGATTGCAATATTGCGGATGTGGAAGAAAATTAGAGGTCACTGTGACTTGGAACCAAAACAAATGTTATTTTATTCTGTAATCGATACTTAGTTATATATTGTATGCATGTTCTGTACTTGTGTTATTGCTGACTCTGGACAATTAGTGGTAAGGGCACTATTCGATTCGTATTCGATCTATTTCCACATCTAATTAGCGCATGCACCCTTTTCTAGACCTGTTCTCATCCACAAGTACTCATCCTTGTAGACAATACTCTCCCAACATTGCAAGGAAAATAATAGCATTTTTTATCAATTTGAAAGAGATGGAGAAGACTCTAGACTATTTATTTTGATATTACATTTCTTCATATTATTATGATACTATTGACTTTTGCAACAAATAAATGGGGAATGAGCAAATGTCATATCACTATAAGTTAATGATACGTCAATGTATATTTACCAATCTATCAACTGCAAGATATTTCGGGAAAAAGCAATACAATAACCTTGGAAGTAGTTGCAGAAATGCATTTAAATCATAGCATGCATCATATACTTTGGAATAACAAAATAGCTCCTAATGTTTGCCACTATAACTACATGACATTATGAATAAGTGAGCAAAATCATTAATAAAACCTGAGGCTTTTCAAATGAAGGCATATTCTAGATATTCTAGTCAATGGAAAGTTGCAGCGTGCAACACTTTTTTAGTAAGCTTTGCAAAGAGTACAAACTTAGATATCAATACTACACATTGGCCAAGTTTAAAGAGATGGATACATCAATTACTCTAAACATGTTTCAAATGAGAGTCCGCAAGCCATACATGGCATTACCCTTAGAAAAAATATTAGCTTCTTCGAAACTACCTACATGTCATATTTATATCATTCACTTCACATCTTAATATGGCATTGCTGACAACCACAACAAACTAACAATGCACCTCCTAACAAATTTTTTAGCTTTCCAACAAAAAATGAGAAGGGGTGACATTTTACCTAATATTCCAGTTCGATATGAATTCATGCTACCTCATCGTACATGTCTATATCCATTCACATCTAAAAGTATGTTAGAGAGCCCTTGAGCCCATTGAGATTAACGCATAGATAATGTTAGTGAAATCGGTTTCATCAGCCTACACCACTTTGTAAGTTCAAGCTTCATTAAGTTGTTTTTGATGATAATGATAAATACAATTGTGAGACTAATTTGTTTATTAGTTATAATATTATCTAGTCTCATTTGGATGTAATAAATGACAAATGCAATTGTGAGACTAACATGATTGAATGATTATGATATAGCTTAGCCTCATTTGGATGAAAAGGTGAAATCATAGAGGTATGTATTCGATACTCATATTCATTTATATTTTAGTGCATTCATTGGATCCAAAATATAGATTAAACTTCACCAAAAGTCTAAGATAAATATGTGCATATATTTTTTACTATACATTCTTGTATGCACACATTTAGAGAGAGTTCAATCTATGCTTTGTTGTTTCATTAGTATTGGTCTATGTTCCTCATTTCACATATTAAGAATCTTTATTTTAAAATATATCCTTTGAGTATATATAACTTGTGTAACTCATACATACTCATAATCGGGTTGTTATCTAGTTCCTCCATTATGTGTTAATAGTTGGATGATAAATGACAACTGGATGAGTAAATTTTGCTAACAATTAATTTCAAAAATAAATACTCACATTTAAATAAGTTAATTGATTAAGAAAGCTTATTATAGAATATACAATTGTTGTGTACATTGTGTATACTCGTAAATCTATTTCTATCTCATTATTTGTTGAAATTGTCATGAAT
This sequence comes from Melocanna baccifera, assembly GCA_036346265.1. NCBI lineage: Eukaryota > Viridiplantae > Streptophyta > Magnoliopsida > Poales > Poaceae > Melocanna > Melocanna baccifera. Next base: position 36,305,096 of record CM070676.1, on the reverse strand, counting down.
TACCAAAAAAATAACGATTGTAGAATCTAGTTCCTCTATTATGTGTTAAAGGTGAAGTTTTAGTAATTAATGGTAATTAGTTTGTGGACTAACAGTTTTCATGAGTTAGATGAATAGATTAGGTTCTACAAATAAGGAAGACTTGGAATGACTTCATGTGTTGAAGGCTATCAAGAAGAGAAGATGATCATGAGTTGATTATCAAGTGATGACAAGTCCCGTTATATGTTGATGGAGGTCAAGTGAAGAATGCATCATAAGTTGATGCATATTAAGACAATGATCCGGACTTAAAGCAATGATGTGTGTCATCAAGTTTCAAAAGGATGTTCAAGGCAAATGTGTGACTAGCTAGGACTAAGAATGTGTTTTTAGTCTTTTACCGGTCTTGGTGTTTGGTTGAAAGACCGGATTGCTAGTATATGTTGTCATACTATTAAGAGGGGTCATATCTAGTAGCTTGAATCTCATTATGTATTGATAGTTCAACATTACTTGCTCTAACTCTCCTTAGCATAATGCTTATACTTACGAGTGTGTTTTGTAAATAATTAAAACTCATGTGTTGAATCCTTGTAACATAGGACTATACATTGCAAATGTATTTTGCAAGTGTTTTAAGTCCATATTTTCTATTCCTTATGGTATAAGACATATATTTGCAAATGTGTCTTACAAATGATTGAAACTCATATGTAATTTTTGTAGCATGCGATTTAGATTTGCAAATGTGTTAAAAGCCCATGTATAGCATATCCTCGTGTCCTGATTCGAAAGGTGTGCAAATATGTTTTGCAAGTTGTTAGAAATCGTGTATGATCCTTGTGTGGATAATACTATAGTTTGCAAATATGTTTTGCAAAATCTATTGAAGTGTTTGCGCTTGTCAGGATAATCGGAACTACCAGCATGTATTGTGCGATACTACCAAAGATCGAAAGTACCGATATGTGTTGCACTGTACTAACGAAGATCGAAAGTACCAGCATGTGTTGCGCGGTACTACCGGACGTAGTTCGATCGGAGTGGTCCGATCGGCTCTGTGTGAGTGGTCCGATCGGCTTGCGGTACTACTAACATGTGTTGCGCGGTACTACCGGAAGTCAGTACTACCAGCCTATGTGGCGCGGTACTATCGGAAGTCGGAAGTATCGACTCTGTGTGAGCGGTACTACCAGACTTTAGAAGTTCTAAAAATCCTACGGTATATTTTTTCTAGAGAGACACCTATATAGTGGTCTTCTCCTTCCCACGGTGATCTTGTCAAAGAAGGTTGTGAGAAGACCCAACGAAGTTGTGAAGGTTGGAGCTCACCTACCCGGAGCGGGAAAGAGCTACCACTAGTGGATTTGAGGTAGACGGTTTAATTCGTAGAACTGGTCCAATTCGTTTGGGTTTACCTCAACGTGGACTAGGAGATACCGACAAGTCTCCGAACAACATAGTAAAAAGAAATTGTGTTTTTGTGATTTATTTCCTTAGGCTTAATTTATATGCAAGCAATTTACATTCATTGACTTAAATTAATTGCTTGTCATCCTAAAATTGCAAACCTAGACTTAAGTTGTTGGTGCACTTAAGTGAATATTATTGTTTTAGGCATTATTTGTATTAAACCAATTTAAGTGAAGCTTCCACATTATATACTTATTTTAGCGAAATAGAAATTAATATTAATTAGAAGATAATTTTGAAGATCACCTATTCACCTATTCTAATCGGTCTCCTCAATCTTACACACTTTGCATTTCATCCATTCTTGTCAGAACTAACATTTTAACAATGTAGGAGTTGCAAAGAAGGAAGATTGTAAACATATGAAATTTTGTGGTAGCTCTATATTTTGTGCTTCAAATCCTTGCTTCTTAATTTCGTCTTTTTTATTTTAGGTTTTTTGGTTTTTTTCCCTTATTTCTTTGCTTTGTCTGTGATAATATAACTTTTTATTTTTTATTTTTAAATTTAATTACTAAAAAAAGCTAACAGTCGCTACGTACATTTTCAGCCGCTGCAGTGCAAAAAAGCCAGAAGCCACATTGAGCAAAGCCTAGCGAGAGGAGCTAGCGGTGACTTCTGCGAGATGAACAGGGAATCAGGAAGAGGAGCCAAGTAGGGGTAGGAGGGCGAGGGTGTGGGACAAACGCCTGGATAGGCTCCTCGCTGGGAGATCGAACAGCTGTGGTAGGGTAGAGCTACTATGCTACTGTAGCAACACGGTTGATTGGGCTGGCTGCCAAAAAAACCATAGTATCTGTATGATAGATGCAATGTTTTAGTGTCTAAACGTAAAGATGTTAAATATATAATTTTTAAACTAATATTTTTCTTAAGATTATAAACTTATCTTTTCCCGGGAAGCCAAAGCATGTGATACCGATGGATTAAACTGCTAACAAAATACATTCGGCTCTACATATAGTAGATAATGTTACGTAAATAAATGATCCAGTTACACCCCCTAATTTCACGTCATGGTTTTTTTGTTGGCCTCCTTGCTTTGTGGTTTGCTGTTGCCTTCGATTCTGTTAATTTTGCCTGGTTGCCAGGATTCAGGATTTCAGATCTCCTGTTTTCATTTCTTGTGCTCTTTCATCAGTCTTCTCCTCGATCAGACGGTCCGGAGCAGGCCACGTCGGCACCCATCGCGAATTCCAGGATTCCAGCGTCATCTTCTCTTCTGCTGTATCAAAAAAAAAAAAAAGCCCCCCTTCTCGTCGCGCTGCACCCGCACCCCCAAATCCCGATGGCCGCCTCCGCCTCCGGCGCCGGCAAGTCGCTGTTCCAGACCTTCCGCAAGTTTTTCAAGAAGCCGTGGGAGATCACCGGCCCGTGCGCCTCGCCCGAGTACCGCAGCGCGCTCCCAGGCGCCCTCGAGTACCGCCGCCCCTGCCCGGCCACCCTGCTCGACGACGCCCCCAAGGCCGTTGTGCCCACCGCCGACCCGGAGACCGTCTACGACATCAAGTACTACACGCGCGACCGCCGCCGCGACCGCCCGCCCGTCCGCCGCACCCTCCTCCGCAAGCCCGACCTCGAGCGCTACATGGCCGCCAAGCAGTTCGACATCGCCAAGGACTTCCCCGTCCCTTACGTCAACACCGCCGTCGAGGAGGACTACGACGCCGTCGGCGGCGGCTACCAGAAATGATCCAGGTGAGGAGTTCTGCCTCGTGCTGCCTTCAGATCTGAGGTTGGAGTTAGGGTTTCGTATCAGCTGGTAGTACTGTCATACGAGAAAATCGGCGCCAGATGTTACCACACAGACCTAATCTTCCTTTGTGTTAGTGTGTTTTTGTGTGAGATTAGACTTAAGGATAGATTTGGGGCGTCAATGTGTGTAGAGTTGCTGAAAATCCAGCCTTGCTGTGTGAAATGGCTATTGCTGCCCTTTTGCAACTCCTGAAACAGTTAACCAATTATGATGATCGGTCGAACAGTAACCCAACTTCATGCCTATCTTTTTAAAGGGAAATGCTTCTTGCCTATCGATGGGTTTATTTATGACCTGAGGTCAAGCTTAAGTATATTATAGAGAGTTGCTAAATCTGTAGTTTCTTGGTGCAGATCTTATAGCTAATTGGTTGGCTTGCAAATTGCAATGTCAAATAAGGAAGTTGTTTTGAAATAAAAAGGAATGCCATGAACATTGACATGACCAAGCCATTAGGATTTCCATATTCTGTGTATCGCATGCATTTCATCCAAGATCTGATGTTATATATACTTAATTGTTGTCTGCATGGAGGGATTGTGATCTGTTTTTTGTTGCTTGTAATTTGATTTGTGAAGTAATTTGGTTCATGCTTGTAATGTCTATATGTGTACTTTCACTGTGGAGCAGACAATTTTGTATTGTTTGGTTAAATGTATTTTGTTATTATCTAAAAAGTTTCGGTATTTCATCATATGTTTGGGAGGACTGGAATTGGCAGGAATCTCTGCTTGTAACATGTATAGAGGGTGACACATGTTAACATGACCTTTCAATATCAGATAGGGAAACTGTTACAAATCAGTTAGTTGCTCACTCAATCTAAATGGAATTTGGATGTGAGCTTTACACTTTCTTCGGTGGGATACCTAGTTTTTATCAGAAATATAATTCTCTTGAATAATGAAAGTGGTCGGATCTAGATACATTGACGTACAGACCAAAAGTGGTCGATTATTGTTCTCTTAGGAAGTTCTTCCGTTTCAAAGTAAATCAACAAAGATTGATGACCAATGCAAGTAGTTTCAGGTTTGTTGCGTGGATCTTGAGGTTTGAACCATGATCAATTTTGATTGGTGGTTTGCAATATTTTTAGCATTATAGTGAAAGTGAGATTTCCATGTAGATTCATACATAAAGCACCTAAATGCAACTTTGTTTTAGTTGTATAACTCATGAGTGATTCTTCAGAGTCATTTTGTTACAGCATACTTGTGCGAGATCGAGATCTGATGTTACTCTTCCATAACACATAACAATTGTGAAAATCTGTTAAAAGGCAAAAAATATTTTCACTGGCCTGCTAGGTCTAAGAGGTTCAAGGATCTTCCAAAAGGTTGCTATTTGGTTTGCTGAAATTGACTGGAGAGAAAAAAGATTTTATTTCCTAAAATTTTGAATTCAGTTCAAGTCTACATCAGCTATGTTATTGGAGTCCATAAATGGTTGAACCCACTAAATTAATATATGTATTAGCCAAAATTAATGAATACTTTTACCCTCTTTGGTTTACTGTGGTCAAGATGGGTACGGGATACCGAAGATGTTTATGGTGTGGGCTGGGCTATAGTGTTATGTGGACTGCTCCAGTTGTTGCCTAGGCAAGAAAAATGGGTTGTGATTAGGTCCAGAATTTATAGTTGTTGGCGAGGATCTGGTTGGGCTTGGGTAGGTATCAAGCTAGTCCACAGTAGCCGTTCATCACCTTTTGCTCAACCTTCATCAGGAGATTACTGCATTGTTACCTAGATCTGACTCATATCTACTTTTAGTGTTTTGATTTTAACATTCCCCTAAAACAAGCCGAATTAATGAATTTAGTTTGAGGTGCTGGACCTTTTGGTACTGATAGTATGACGTACGCACATTTGATTGAGATTTGAGGATAGAACAAATTGTACACTGAATTGATTGGTCATACCTGGTTTTTGGCAGTTTCAAATTTTGAATATCACAGTGAATGAATTCCATCTGAAAGCACATGCAACTAACTAAATTAACCAAGACTAGCAGCCTGACAGGGTTCAAGCACATTTAGGATAGCAAAGAATCTATATTTGTAATATTATCATTCAACTTGAGATAAAATTAAATAAACTTCCTAGTTCCTACCATGCGGCTAGCTTTGTATGATTTGTTTGTATGATAGTATGCTGAGTTTCCTCCAAAGAGAACCTTCATATGATGAATAATTAATATGCTGAATGGTTAGTCTGTTGCTATTCATGATTAATATATTTATGAATGAGTATCCACAGGCCTAGGCAGCATGTTACATATTGGAACTTGTTTAAACTTTTCCAAGTTATCTTCACCATAGTAATGTCCTTCCATGTGGAAAGAAATTTATGCATCATTATATTGTTGAAGTCATTTTCCTAAGCAAAAGTAATAGTTTTATTGGAAGAAAAAAGTTTGGTTGGAGCCACTCCATGTGGCTACCCCACTATCCATATTATCCCTTAATGCAAATGTTCTGTTTGTTCTTGTTGCTGTTTTGGTGTTGATAATCTTTTACAGTGACCTGTACTCTGCATAAAATAGAATGCTACTATATGTTGTCTGGTGAGGACCTTTTTTGTGCAACTAAATAGCCATGGCTTCAATTCTGCATGGAAAATCGTTATTCAGAACTGACTCTAATTGATTACTTCACTATTAACTTGTTCAGAAGCTTCAGTGCTCTCTTGCTTGACATCTCATTTGCATTATGCCATTATCTGCATTTATTTAATTAGTTTCTTTCATGAATACCATCCTGCCAATGTCTGTCTTTTTAGGGTGTTTACAGCTGCATTACGGCAACAGTTAGCTTCATCTATCTTTCAAGCTGTCATGCATTTTCAGTGGCAACATGTGTCTTGTAGTAGTGCACTAGTACTATATTGAGTAGTACAGGCTGTATGCCTACGTCTGGAATTGCAGATGCTATTTAGTATTTTTCTCTGGATTTCTGAGTACTTTTTAGTTCAGAATGAGGCAAGACACTTGAAGCTACTAGCTGGAGTTTGGGCCTTCGCCTATCTAAAATCCAGACTTGAAGTGGAAGTCATGCCTAATTATTTCCCTTCGTGTATTATCATTGTAACAAAGGTTACTAATTTGGCACTGCTTTATTTGCCAGGTATCTACCTGTCATGTGCTCGTGCTCCATCGTAAGCTGCACCGTCTTCATTTCTGCCCTTGAAGTCTATTTTCCTTTTGTTTTCAGAGAAAATTTTCTGGTTGTAAAAGATGATGGCGGCAATAATATGGCACTTGTGGAGTTCACCGAATGCACCTTTATTGTAAGTTGTATTCCAGATGTCGAACTACCTAATACTGATGCTGTGCTTTAATGAAAGATTCAAAGTTTCTGCTGAAATGTGCACATCACCTGCTTTAGCGGCAAAATCATTACGACTCGACAGATCAATTGAATGGTTTTGTTTTGTACAATTTAGAACATTACATAGTATGATGATTTACACATGGCTTGTAACTCCCATCGTATGGCTACTAGGTTTTGACATAGGAGCTTTAAACAGTTGGTTCAATCCTGGCCCGGGAACACGCCACGTGATCAGCTAGCCGCAGGTAAGCTGTAGTAACAACTGATATCGCACTATCTGCACTGCATGCATGTGCTGACTTGAGTATTCTGAAAGAAATCAGTTGTGATTGATGAATCCAGATAGGCTTAGCTAGAGCTACTGATGGCGCTACAGATTGATCAATGATTTAACTTGGCCGGTAAACTAAGGGTGTCTAGTAGGCTAGTGGTATCCCCAATGATGTTTTCTGGAGTGCCATGTGCACTCACGCTTGTAGTTGGGAATGCACGCTGTTTGCTTACCTTTGGTGGTGAGCAACTCGGCATGGCATGTGGATGAACTTTTTGCGACGGCATGTCCTTGCTTGATGCTTTCCTCGTGTTTTTATCTTGTCGTGGCAATGGCTTGCGCTGCAATGTGAAATTGGTACATGCGAGGGCCGTGTTTCTTCCGCTCGTCTGCGTTGGTCGTTAGCTTTGCTCCATGCTTCTAGATTTGCTGCTACCATTGTGAGGATATACTAAAAGGGTGTTGAGAATGGTATTAGTTTATGTCTTTTTTTTACTTCAGCTGATTTATTTTGTATTGTACCTGAGTTAACTTATTTGGTATAATTAAATTTAAAAAAATTAAAAATAGAAAAAATATGTTAACACATCATGAACAATATAAAGGAATATAGAAAAAAAAAGTAAAAAAGTCTAAAAATCTAAAAAAAGATGAAATTACTAAATAGTAAAAAAAGAGAGTAGAAATCAGAAACAAAAATTAACTTTAAGCCAAAATAGGCTTTGCCTAATACCTGTGCGAATGAGATCAGAATCGGTCGAGCTTTTGGACGAGCTGGCACGTTAGAAGCATGAATGATTAAGTAGTCACATCGTGGTCTCGTGGGAAAAAAAAGCGTTTGTTTTCTCTGTGGACTGCTACGCATAAACTCCTGGCCGCTAGCGGTCAAAAGACTGGCAAAATGGGCTGACAGGTGGGGGGCCCCGGTTAACTTTGTCACGTTGCCTGCAACGGTCCTCTTTAGTCTGTTGCCAAATTTGCATGGGCAGCAGAAATCTCTGTGCTGCCCTGGCTTAGGGAATGAGGATCTTGGACCGTTGGCTAGGGCGAGGAGGGTTTTGCGATTTGCATCCTTGTGAAAAATTGGAATCTCAGACGTGCTTTCCATTTTAGTGGAGTACAGTAATAAAACAAAGGACTACGACCGTGCACCAAAGCTTCATTCGTGTGCAAGCCTAATGTCGATCCAACGCCGTCAGTTTCATGCCATCTTAATCACGTGTATTTGCTAGCGTTCAAGAAGCATGCATTGACATCAAGTTAAACAAGATCGAATCAAGTGTAGGAAAGAAGGGTCAAGGGGAGGACTAGGTCAGTTACCAAGCACTTGGACATGTCGCGTTGCGGGAGCTGTGTGTCGTCGCGTGGCGCCGACAACATTGGAGTACCGCTCGCGCTACGCGACACACATGCCTGCACGGCTGCACCGCCCAGCCCTCTAGTTACCGCTCCGATCGCGCCGTACGTGTCTCGCTGCGCGCGCTTCTCCCGCACCGATGTCGCGCCTATCTGCGCGCACTCGCCTCAACGCGGCCGCACGGCCCGCGCGTCCGAAACAAGAAATCGACAAAACTTCCAGGATGAGGCCCTTTCCCACGGTCGTTGGACCATGATTTACGCCTTTTTAGAGTGAGGCTAATAGCTTAGCTTTTCGGTGTGTTCTTTTATGCTACGGTTTATAACTTATGAATTCTAACTGTTCGTGAGAGACAGTCGTATACGATTTTGGTTAATTAGTATAACTAAAAGTACAATGTCTATTGTAATCGATTAGTAGATCTTGCTTTAAAAAATGTACTGTTTGAAAGTTAGTTACTGTAGCACAGGACAAAAGTCATGAGCCCTTTTGAACCCAGTCTTTAGCTGTGGTTGGTATTTTTGATAAAGCTAAAATTAAACTAGCTGAAAAGTCAAAAAGAACATACCTTACTCATGGTTTGGATCACAGTAGTCCAACGGCTGCCCATGAGATCGGCGATCCGGCCGTCCTCAGTGGTAGTCTACAGCTGAACATCATCGAAAGGAAAATGTTAGTCGTCAGTTTTGTTTCAGAGAGAAATGGTTCTGTCATGAGAAATGTTGAGTTCACTTCGCAGTGTAAAGGCTCGTCCGGATTCCAGAGCGCGAAGCCGGCCCCACGACTGCAGGCGTATGGTACTGTACACGTGTGTCGGTGTATGATTGGATGGAAGCAGCATGGTCATCTCCTCCAGAGTATACGTGCGCCATGCATGGCCTGCTTTGTGCCGACCGGGCAACGCCGCCATGGCCATGCATGCACCTTCGGAATAACCGCGCAAAGGGCAACGCGACAGGCAACAGCTAGAGAACATGCATATGATGGCCGCGGAGCCTTTTTGCTGTTCGATCGCGCGCGGCCATGCGTCTGGACCGGTCTCCTCCAGATCACTCGCCCGATCCAGTGGGAGACAGCAGCAGGCGAAGCACGAAAAGGATGTCGCGCGCGCGCGCGCAGCGCAGTTTCTTGCGTGTAGTCCACTGCTCGTGTCCTGCCATCTGCCCGGCCGCCCGCTCCGGCTCATTTCAGCTTTTTTTCAGTTTCAGCTATTTTTTTTCATTATTCAGTAATTCGTCTTTTTCTGAATTTTTTTAGATTTTTTAGGCTTTTTTGTATTTTTCTTTTTTTTCGTGTTTCTTTGCATTGTCCGTGATGGACTAACATATTTTTTTTCTTCTATTTTTATATTTTTTTTAAATTTAATTATACCTAAAAAGCTAAATCAGTTACAGTAAAAAAATCAACTATAGTGAAATTTCAGCTAAAAATCAAAAGCCATCGCTAAAACGAACACCCTTTAGGGAAACAACTGGCGTGTGCTATCTCGATCTACTGTTTGCTTTTCCACACAGTTGCGTGCTTAAAGTGATTAGCCATCGCTTCGCTTGTGTATCGTTCTGCTGTCTAGTACATGTCCTACGAAACTTTTCAAATCCCCCCTCTCCTCCTGTCCTCCATAACACCGTTATATTTAATTAAAAGAAAATAAATAAATAAATAAATAAGAGAAAACACCATTATATCTATAGGGATAATATAAAGAAAAATTTATATAAAAAAATCAATACATTTCAAATAATTTTTAGCTCTAAAAACCAGTCAGAAACCAACGCTATTTGAAACGGGCCTAAAGCTCTCTCACAGTCTCTACACGTAGGAAGCTGTTCTTCGCTATCACTACCTCGCTGAAGCCTGAAGCCCATCGCACTAGCAACTAGCCTGAATGCCTGATGACCACCACATATGGTTAATCAAGCATGGACGACATAGTTGAGACTGCGAGGCACTGCAGTGATGCATGCATGCATGCAGTGCTAACGTACAAAAGGACCCATTGCATGATCCATCCATGGATCGATCGATCATGCATGCACGATGGCGGATGGCCGGCCAGCTAATTAACCCTGTGGGCGGTGGATGAACACTTGAACAGCAATTAATAATTACTGACGACGAGTCACCGGACCGGCCTATCGAGACCGTTCGATCCACTGCGTGCCGCGACTCTTGCGTACGTGTCTACGTGACGGCATCGTCTCAGCATGGCATGGCAGGGTGGAAATGGAGGGAAGCTAGCGAACTGGACGCCCCTCATGATGGGATTGGGAGCCGTTGCATCCTGCTCCTGCCTGCCTGGTCTATATACACCACACACACACGCACATGCATGTCGATCCATTGCAGAATGATAGCAGCACAGGACGACGCTGCACACTCAAACTTAAAGGTCACCTCTCATTCCTTGCCCTCGCTAGTGGGCGGTGTCCCAACACTGCTCCTGCCTCCACCTCCCTACACATCACAGGACCGCCTACCTCCTTTTTCAGCTACACCCTGCTGCAAAACTCTCTCTCTCTCTCTCTCTCTCTCTCGCATTGCAGTGGTCACTGGTCAGAGTGGTGAAGCACGCAATTTACTGGCTGCTGCTGCTGAGACGAGCTCAAAAGGAAAGGGGCTTGACGCTTGATCATCATGTAAGAGGGACAGACACTAGCTACTGGACTGCCCACAGACACGGCAGCCCTGCTTGCATGTCTTTTAGTGTCACCGTGGAGCATGCTGAGTATTAATGACTCTCATCTTAACCAAATATGACTTGAAGAGATGTGCTGCAAGAATTTCTGTCCTAATTCTAATTAGTATTCCGACTTCACTTTGGAGAACTATTGGGCCCTATATAAAGTCTTGTGGGGTCGCTATGGAGAACTCTGTTAGAATTGAATCATTAAACTCCTATAAGATAAACACAAACATATATGATGAACACACATGCACACGTAGACCTAGGAGTTAGGCCATGATGTGTCGTGCTGATCACGGGCCCGGTAGGCTTCAGGCTGTATTGGGCTATGACGGCCCGATACAGCCACTCCACTATGACATGTCGTCTTGGCACGACTCGCCTCTGGCGAGGCCTAGGCATAGCCCAGTGCACGACTTGTTGCCACCGTGTCGTGCCGACTATGGATACCTAGATTTACCAAGAATCTCCGTATTCGCGCAACTGTATAGTATTTCAATTGCACACAAATTGATAAATAGCCTGCTTATGATTACAATACCATAACAGAGTTCTTACATAAACTACGATATAGCAGTCGATTTACAAAGTTTTAATGCTTTCAAACCAAACTTACATATATTATAGACAAAAGACAATAAAAGGCGACCACACCACAGGCAACGCTTAAGTGTAAGCTCGACCTAAATCATATGATCTTCACCATCATATTACTCATCATCTACTGGTATGTCCTCTTCATATTGTTCATTGTCTGAACTAAAATATACAAAAATGAGTATATTCGTACTCTACAAGCCACTGTGGTAAAGTCTTATAATGCAATTGAGGACTTCAAAGGAGGATGTCTATTGAGGACGACTTATCTTGGGCCTATTATTATTAGTACTCATATGATTTTATTTATAAATATTTGACTCAAATTGAAATAAGTTCATAAAGAAGGTTTTGTTAAGAGAGTTGTATATCACCAAGTTATCTCATTTCCAAGTTACCACAATTTTAACTAATAATGTTCCTTATGCCTTGATTTAGGAATCACCCCTTTTGACATAGCTCTATTAGTCGGAAGCACAACAAATTTGAATAATTTGGTTTAATCTCTGTAGAGAATGCCAGCTTTACCCACACGATATCCACAATTTGATCAAAGACGGGATAACAAAATTCATCACTGATTCACAACATTAGTACTATCTAGTACAGAGAAGGTCCCTCTTGATAGTAGGTCCCTTACCAAGCCTATGTACGAGTGACTCCTCTGCTGCTCCTTGGGTTCATACTGTGGTATAGGTCAGTCTGTGATCCACGCTAACACCGAACCTACTTGTGGTAATACCAATGAAACTAATACAGTAATTGAATCAAGTTTGAGTAATTGATCCTATGGATGGGCGGTAATCATGTCTTTTCTCAAGACACAAGTTTGTCTCTTATATAATTCGGGTGGAATCACCTTTCCAACAAAGTCTTGTGCACACAACCACCGGGTAGCATATGCACACAACTACCTCCAAACAACACACCCATCTCCGCCCTCAGCTAGCATTTCCCACAATATCATTCCAGGCGAGTGATCCAATAATTTTATTCATCAAACCATAATGGTCATGAATTCCGATGCGCCAACTCATGACGACGGATCACAATGTAATAAGATTATTATTGTCTATATTCACCACTATGCTAATCTAAAGTATGATATACTAACTCTAAGTTCATCAAGAAAAATTAGATGAGATTATTCTTAATGATGGTAGGTAAACAATGTAATTAAGGTATTAACTAATTAAATAGGATCATTCAAAAGTAACTGATAATAATTAGCATTGACAAATAAATAATGCTGAAATTAACCCATACGTAATATAACCTAACTAATAGGAATCAATAAGGCCAAGCATCATAGCTTGCCTTGCGACTCATAGTCGGCGTTCACTCTTTCATAGGCTTAGGGATCATCACTTCCAGCTTCAGTTGTCCAGGGGACTTCTTCTCTACAATCTAGCATACACACACGGATAAAGCCAAAATAAGCATACTACAGAGTTACAACACTTGCAAATAGAACACTACTAAAATAAAAAGGGAAAACAAAACTGAAAAGCAATCAAAGGGGAACAACTGATGAATAATCAAATTTGGAAAGCTTTGAATTGCCAAAGGATGGTGAGCAATGATATTTAATGGATCCGCTGGGGTCTATGGATAATGCACTATGTAGAATTGGATTTGACTCGGTAGGAATCAGTCTAGAATCATGTGAATCACCCTAAAATCAGTGATGAACTAGCTTAACTCAGGCTGAATCGATAAGAATCATGTTTGACTAAGACTAAACAGGGCTGACTTAGACTGGACTCAGTCTAAAACTGGTTTGGGTCTGATTTGGCTCGGTGCGAGGTGGTCTTGCTCGACCGCGTGTGCACATTGCTAAGCATAAGCTCGGTCGGGTGTGTGCAGTTTAATCAGGCACACTAGCTGGCTCGATCGGACCATGAAAGCACAGTGCTAACCAACATTGTTCTTCTTCTTTGTTGAGCAGAGGAAAACAAAGAAGAGGAAAGGACAACGATAGCAACATGGCATCGGAACGGTGACAACGAAGTGCGCACTGGGCATTCCGTAGCACCATGAACCCATTTGGGTGGTTTGGGAGGACAATGAGGACCGTAGTGGTTGGAGAAGGCAAAGTAAAGGTGGCGGCTGTGGAAAGGGGAAAACTCACAGGCGGTGAGCTCCGGTGGTCCCTGGTGCAAATGACGGGTGCATGAGCATGGGGAGTCTTTCGATGAGGGTGGCTTGGCTTGGGGTGCAGCATGAAAGTTTGGTGGTAGTGGTGATCATGATGGCTGTTGCGGTCATGGCGAAAGTATCTAGGCCTATAAAAATGATTTTAGTAATTAATAACAATATATGAATATGGAACTAATATATTTGTTGAGTATCGTATAGGTTAAGTCCAAAATTGAGCATGTCAAAAGCAAGATGTATGCTAAATGACAAAATGAGGATCAAGATGATTCAAGACAAAGGTATAAATAGTATATGATTTATTTTTAAATTTTACTGGTCTTAAAAAAATGTTGGAAGACCAGATTGTAGAATAGTTGCCGTACTATTAAGAGGGATCATAGAATATAACTTGATAGCATGTTCTTGTGCCATTTGGATCAATCTAGAATTATGCATGCACTTGAAATTAAGTTTGAAAACCAATTGTGCTCTATCAGAAATACCGGAGTACATTTTGTAGAACTACCGGAGTCTTGAAGTACCGACATGTTAAGTGCGGTACTATCGAAACTCAGTAGCACCGACATCCTAAGCGGAACGTTTTTTTTCAAAGAGCACCCTCTTTGAAAATTAGGCTTGTCGATATCGGTAATACCAGAAATTGAATGACAGAATTACCGCGGAGCGATAGGACTGCACCCCTAATCGAAACTACCGGAAGTCAGAAACATCAAAAAAAAAAATCCAGCGATACGTTTTTCTAGAGGACCGATTTTTGGCCCCAAGGCAAATGGTAGTACTGCGTCAGAAATCGAAATTACCGATGATCGGAACTACCACGTTTTCAACGGTGGTAGTACCGCGCTGATTTTCAAACGACTAGTTCTGACATTCTGACATAGCTGTTACTGTGTGCTACAGTGCACTGCGGTAGTACTGCACTTTACACAGTGGAACTATCGATTTTTCTGATTTTTCAAGATTATTTATGCAATGGCTAGTTTTAGTTGGTGAGGATATAAATATTTTCCCACCTGCTTAAGTACGGTAATGTGAGCTTGCATTGAACATCCTTGAGTTTTGAGCATTCATTCCACACCTTATTTCTCATTGTGCATTCATTTTGAGGTGGTTGAGCCATACTAAATGTATTTCCATTTTAGATTGATCCTTGACACTTGATTGCCGCCAAACGAAACTGTGATTCATTACTCTTGGTGCTTGCCGGCACCTAAACGGCTGGGCGAAGGATTTTGAGGTGATATCTTCAAAGAGCTTGTGAAGAGACCCGACACCTATTTATAAGTGGTTCAGTATTCACCATCTCCAGAGCAGAGAAAGGACAACTACTAGTGGATTTGAGGTGAAAGGTTTAATATGTGGAGCCAGTCTAATTTGCTTGAGCTTACCTCAACGTGGATTAGGGAAAACCGGCAAGTTTCTGTTACCACGGTAAAACATTGTGTGTCATTTTGATATTATTTTGCCTCACTTTGACTCTTATATATTCAGTTTATTGTGTAATTAATTGTATTGGAACCTTATGTAGTTATTGTTTTTAAGGTGCCTTAGGGTTACTAGAATTGTGTATGTTTAAATTGAGCTTCAAAATTGTTAAATTATCTTTATCTTGTAAAAATTTTATTACCTTCTATTCACTCCCCTTCTAGTCGGTCATCCTTGATTTTACACATGGCGGCGAGGCAGAGGACGGCAACAACGACTCACAGAGGGGAAGACGATTGGGGAAAGAGGGATTTAGCATTAGGGCAATGAGTCTCACCTTATGACGCAGACAGCGAGGGAAGGGGACGATGGATGCGATGGATCATGGTGGCGGTGACAAGGCTTGCAGTGCGAAGAACGGTTACGTGGCTCCAGCGATGTCTTGGCTTGGGCAAGGTACCATTAGAATCGCAAGGAGGTGAGAAAGAAGATGGCACAACTAATTTGGGGAGAAAAACAACGATGAGGGCAAATTTGGGTAAATTACACGGGTGGCCGAAAACAGAGGCAGTGCTCTCGTCGGACTTGTGGGTGATGACGTGGCTTAGAAGTGGTGTGGTTGGCTTCAGGGAGTGAAGAGGAAGGCAAGGACTTAGCTATCACTGCTGCTTCAGCTTTATAGAAGCTCAAAGGCATTGGCGCACAGGGCACAATGAACGGCAAAGGTGGCACATGGTTATCGGTGTGTGTATCTCGCGGGTGAGCTAGCAAGCGACAACATGAAAGTTGTTGAGTGGAGTTATGGTGGCGCTATTGCAGGGGCAAGGGTGCGGCAATGACAGCGGTTGGATGACGAGGTGGCTACTAAGGTGGCAAAGCGATGAAGCTTTTGTGTTGGTGTTTGACCGAGCGAGCAAGTTATGCAGGAGTCAGCCAAGGCATGGACTAGCACGGCGTTGGCCAAGAGAAGATGGGCCATGAAAGAAGGTCGAGCAATGGGCTAGCTGAAGGAAAAGGAAGAAATAAAAGGGAAAAAGGGGAGGTAGGCTGCAGCCCATGAGAGAAAGAAAGAAAGAAAAGGATAAAGCCCGTGGGCTTACTGGAAATGGCTCAACAGAGAAAAAAAGGAAATTTTGATAAACTTAGTTGATTTTACAAGGTTTTTGGGAAAATAATATAGCATTTCTGGTGGACGAAAAACATAAAGAACTCAAAAAAAAAAGACAAACAACTAGAGATATTTTACAAAAAAATTTATGTATTTTTTTCTTTTTGGGCTATTACACTAGCCCAGGCTTGACCCTATTGGACACGTGGAGCCATGGACGCCACTGTTAGCCCATTGTCATGGACAGCACCATGGACGTGGAGTGGGCATCGGCTACCGCGAGGATCCGATGGAGCAGAGTTGGGCCACTCAAGAAAGCCACCTACATGATCTCTTCTATCGTTGTCGCAGCTTACTCGTTGTGCCACTGGGTAGCAGAGAGAGGATAGAGAGTTGGGTAGCATAGCACTAGCATCGTAGCAGTCTAGTAGAGAGAGGAGATGATTAGGAGAGCTAGAGACCTCAATCCCTTTTCTGCGTACAATAGCAGATAGCCAGAGAGAGGTAAGATAATAATGGGGAGGAAAAAAGAAAAAAAAAGAGAAAAAGGCTACAGTGGTGTTCTCGTTTTACAGGTGGACTCCATAAAAAAGGAGATACAAAATTGATGAAGGAAAATAAAGAATTACACAAAAAAAATTAATGATGAAAAATAATACAGTACACTATAGACACACAAATATCTGGGGAAAAGAAACTAAATTTTATTTATCATTAGGTACAAATACAAATTGTTGCCTCGTTAAAAACCTTATACCCTAAAGTGGGGTTCCCCCAGTAAGAAAAAGAGTACATTAACAACATGTATATATACTAACTACTCACAAATGCTGAGATCATTTATGCATTCCAGGTCAGCGTATGCCTGCACGATCTTGAGATCCTCCAATTGATGTTGTTGTCGCTCTTTTGGTAATTTTCAGTCCTTGACACAGGTGATTTCTTCCACTATCTTGGATGTGAGGAATGACTTTCTTTTTTCAATTATTCTTGCTACCATGCTAATGAACGTTGTTTCTGAAGAGATGGTGAACACCGAAACCAGCAGAACATCCCGTGTGAAATGGCATAGCATAGAAAATATCCACTTGTTGTTCTTCTACCACTTGAGCAAGTTTGTATTACCTTCGCCAGCAAGATCAAGATTGATGTTTGCAAAATCATGCTTCTGGTAGTGGTTCAGCTCTAAGATAGAATTTTGCTTTGGAGACACCTAAGACCAAGAGGATGAAGAGCCAGACTTAACCTTTAACTTCTCCAGACTTAACATTTAGTTTTTTTTCCACAAATGGGCTATCACACTTGTCTTGCCTTGTTGCATTTGTTGGGAGGCTTCTGATCTCACGTTCCAAGCTTGTCATGACACAAACAAAAAAACACGAAAGCTCCTTTTTGACATGTTTGAAAACTTTAGGAAATCAAGACTAATGTGCTCACCTATTTCCTCTATATCAATCTGTAAATCTGCTAACTTTTTTGTAGGTTCCAAGACTAATAGCAAAGCAATATAGGTGTGAAATAGATTCAAAATATTTAATAAATTTTTTTCAATTGTTGCAACAACATGGCCTAAAAGGCAATCCCCCTAGATTTAGTAAATTTTTCTGTAATTATCCAAATAAAATATATAAGTAAACAAGAGGTAGGGTAGTAAACACCGAATAGAGCTTTAGTTGCTTTATAAAAAGATCTTAAAAACTCTTGAAAATAATTAGCAATTTGCCAATCTAAGTTAGTAGCTACCAATTCATCTCCTGGTTACTTTGTACTTGTACTAGTACTACACTAGTAAGTGGTTCTCATCCACTAGTTACTTTGTACTTGTACTAGTACTTCCTTGCCTATTGCCTACTCAATCCCCTCCTCCAAATCCTCACCCTCTGGTGATTAGGAGCTTAAGACGATGATCATTGCGAAGCTGATCATGGACAAGAAGGACATCCTCTTCGCCGTTCAGTGCGCCTTCACATTGATGTGCGCGAAGAAGCACTTGCCAAGGGTTTGTGGAGAAGGTCGGTGAGCTCCGAGTCAAGGGGTGGACACCATCACGTGTGTGTTAGTGAACGACATGTTCATGATGCACGTGTGGAAGGAGCCCTTAGGCCTTAGCGATGACGGGTGCTGTTGCTATTGGACGACAACCTGGAGCTGACACGCGCGCTTGGCGTGGAGATGGACCTCGTCCAACAAGCCTTTGAGGCTTGGCATGCCTCCGTCCAGTGGACCACAATGGTCGTGCCTTCGTGGCTCCATGTGATGGTATGCCCCCACAACAGATTTGGGTGACGATGACAGCAGCAGGCCTAGATTCATTTGACGAGATAGGGGCCAGCTTGCTAGGGAGGTGACGGATCTAGACTAGATGTGACGGGGACGGGGCCCCACGTGCGACGAGTTGACGACGATGGCAGCCACGGCGAGGGAGGTGACGATGATCGCGCGCACTCTCCCTCCTCCTCTCTGGCTACTTCCATATACCACTATCCTTTGGCGTCCACATCATAGGCCCAGCCGCACCGCACCCCAGCCCACCGCTATGCCATCGTCGTACCTCTGTGCCCCCAACCCACCATGCCACTTTCGTGTCGATCTGATCTGAGCACGGCCCAACAGGCCATGCTGTGTTATGCTACCCAATGTGCCTTCTTCCTAGGCCCACCATTCGTGTGTGCCAGCCTAACCCCATCATGTGTTGTGCTCATGCTATGCTTGGGTCATGCCATGTTTGTCGGGCCTTGGGGTTGGCCTAGAAAAGCTCAGCCCAACTCCCAGGTCTATACACGTGCATGGAAAGGGATGGACTCAATCCAACCTTGTCACGGTGGCCATCTAAGGCCCTCACACCCCTGTCGGCCTCACTTCTCATTCCATCCGAAAGTAACTTATAAGTATGATGCAACGGGTGAGTAACAAACTTATCCCTAAACTCATGCCACCCCTATGAAGATGTGCTCTAATCAAATAACTAAGCTCAACTAGCTAACAAACTCATCTAACAAACATGCATGCAAGCTAATCTCCACGTGCACCATGCCTCCACAACATGTGCAAACTTTTCCCTGCATGCAACTACGTGCAACACACTAGATGCACCAAACGTTACAAAAAAACTCCCATGCATACACACAACAATATTAATGTAACATTCATCCCCTTAATCTTGTTGTATCTTCCACACATACTTCTGGCCAAGCCATGCTTCACGCATCCTTTGCCGCATCATTGCGCCTGCTGAAATATCCTCCAACATTTTCATAGCGACGGCCTCCAGCCGCACATCTCGCAATGGCCTCGCACCGCCATTCATGCACGTCATGCAATAGCTTTACACCACTATCATCTCCAAGTAGCAACACACCACCATCATCATGTAGCGGCCTCCTACCTTCATTGTTGTCAGTCTCACACTGACTAACCTTACAATGATCACCATCGGCTTCATGTCACCAGTGATCACCGTCAGCTTCACACCGACTCTTCCTCATGATAATGGCCTTCACCACCGCCATCAGCCTCAGGTTGAATCTCCCAGTGGCTTTACACTCCCGTTAGTGCATGTCCCGTAATAGCATCAAGCTGCCATCTCACCTTAGGACGATGAACCATCTCACCTTAGGACGATGAACACCACCATCACCAATGGCTTCTCACTATAGGTCTTTAACGTGCTATCGTTGTAACACCATAACACACCACTAGCCAACACCTCATGTGGAGCCTCGACATCACCATAGCCTCTCACTGCCAGCCTCGCCATGTCACTGGTGTCGCTGCTTCTTGACATAGCACAAGACGACAGTGGACTCCACCTCGCATGGAGCCTTGCTGTTACCGAGTTGACATCAGGTGGTATCACCTTCAACATCTCCCATGCCAAACCTCACTCTGACACCAATTGTTGGAGTTGAATCACTCAACTCCTATAAAATAAACACACGTGTGTATATATACACATGCATGGGAGGAGATGGACGTACTCTAACCTTCTCACGATAGTCGTATAAGGCCCTCATGTCCCCTGCTGGCCTCACTTCTCATTCCATCCGAAAGCAACTTATAAGTACATGATGCAACTGGTGAGTAACAAACTCAGCCCTAAACTCACACCACCTCTCTAAAGACATGCTATAATCAAATAACTAAAATTAACTAGCTAACAAGCTCATCTAATGAACATGCATGCAAGCTAATCTCCACATGCACCACGCCTCCACTTTTCCCTACATGCAACACACTAGATGCACCAAATGTTACAACAAAACTCCCATGCATACGCGCAGCAAGATTAATGTAACAAACCTAAGCCACAAACTAACTCATCTAAAGCAGAGGATGCACGAGAGGATTAGAAGCTAAGTAATTCTTTAGTACTAGATTCTTGTATAAGATATGGATCCGATGGTCTTAAAAGGTTCGAGAGAGTTGTGAGAAAGCGGCAATCCCTTGTACTCTTTTGAGCTCGTGCTTAGGGAATTTGCATCAGCTTCGTCAAATCTTTCTCTCTTGTCGTGATTGTTTTGTCATCATTGTTTTGGTTCTATAACGCTCTAGGATCCAAACCGGCTTAGGCTTAGCCTTATTATGGATAATCCACACACACGTAATATCCTGCTTGCGATTTTATCTTCGCTTCGTGCAAAACGGTTAACCGAAAATTATTACCAATGGTATCTATGGATTTATATATTAGTGTTTCTCATGTTAAGCTAGCAATGTGAGACTAATCCACATCCTCATGTGCACACACACGTGGGCCATCATGGGCTGAGGTGTTACATATACTCTCTTAAAGAACCCGACGTCCTCGTCGGTCCAACATACCCACACTGGGGCAAATGACCAAGACCTCCCCCTCTTGGCACATGTCTGTACATCCAGTGCTGGTACATATACCATGCCGTGTGTCCACTCCAGGCCCACACGCGTCATGCGTCATATGCCCACGCTCCTAACCCGTACGCACCCGTGCAACCGCGAGGGTAGGCTCTGATACTATTTATAACGCCCTAAGATCCAAACCAACTTAGGTCTAACCTTATTACGGATAAGTCTTGCACACGTAATAACATGCTTGCGCTTTCGTCCTCACTTCGCGCAAAACGATTAACCGGAGATTATTACCAATGGTGACTATGGGTTTATATGTTAGTGTTTCTCATGTTAAGCTAGCAATGTGGGACTAATCTACATCCTCATGTGCACACACACATGGACCATCATGAGCTGAGGTGTTACAGGTTCTCTCTGATTTATCTACTTCATTTTTAATATCGTATAGCTCATGCCATACCTCGCAATTCTGACCTAATCTAGGTGTTGTTGCGTGTAATAAGGGGTATCGAGCATAACACACAGATGGTGCGGGACATAGTATTACTCATAAGAGATTGGTCCTAGAAATAGAATGCCTTCAACTCCAAACATGGGCTTTGGATTGCAACGATGGAAGGAAAGCTATCATATATTGTTCATGTACACTGTTTTCCTAGATTTACAGCAGGTGTCCATGTATATTCAGTTCTTTTTCTCCCCTCCCTCTTGCATCACTGTTTGCTAGCTATATAGGGGACCTTTAGTTAGTTTGGGCCCTCTGAGTGAGTTGTCCCAAGGAACCTATCATGATGTTGTGATGACTGGTGAGGTGTGTCACTTGATGTGTCTTGCTCACTAGCTAGCTAGTGCATCAGTGCATGCAATCTTTGCATAAAAAAGTGGGGAGTGCTAGCTTGGGGCATGAATAATACCGAGGAGGATCATGCATGGTCGTGCTAGCCTGCAAGGTACACATCAAGATATGGCAAGGTGCTCTGTACAATTTTATCGCATATGATGCATGCATGACTTTGTCAATGTGATGTCAGAGATGGCTCATCGCTTCTGGGTATTGTGTTGCAGCGATGCAACTTGCACGCCCCAGTGAAAAGATAGCTGCAGAATATTCTTGGTCTCCTTGACATATATAACAAGTACTAAAGTGAGAGAAAGGAAAGATGCTTGAAAGGAAATGTCAAATGCCTAGATGAAAAAGAGAAGAGTTTCTTGTACAGGGGGGTTGAGGGGGGGGGGGTACAAATATAATTTAGCAATTCCCACAAATATATAGGTGAGAACGTGAGAAGCATTGCAAATGAAAACGTAACCATAAATTAAATATAAAAAGTATGCTATTGCATGCATGGAGAGTTTAAACTCTACATTTTACTCTTTTATGTATATGGTGATTTAAATTAGTACAATTTACAAGTGAGTACTGATCGATGACTATAGAGCATTGTGCTGTACATATGGCCACCGTACCATGTAAAATAGACGGCATTGTTCTGATTTGATGACACACTAGATAGGTCGACCCTGATATACACATTCATCCAACTTGCTACAAAAGTTATGAGTGTGCAGTGCAGCGCACCCTTCACACGCTATATAGAATTCGAAGTCACATCAAACATGACAAAAAAAAACAAACAAAAATAAAGTGCGTGCCATGAACAGAAACAACGCACTTAACATAGCCGCAACAATTTTGCCATAACATAGTTGCAGAGAGCCATTAATTATGTGGTTTTTATTTTTTCTATTTGGAAGTTTGAGGAAATGATAAGTTTTAATTAGGATAGCAGACTACAAGTGCTTCTTAATATAGCAATGATGGTCAAAATGCAGGCCTCAATGTTGACAATTTTTGCAAACATTTGAAGACGATAATGGAAGCCAATTAATTCCTTTGATCTGTCTGATTATTTTCCCTCCTTTTTGGGTCCAAATTTATGTCTTTACTGAGGATAAAAGTTGGAGTGGTCCTCCTAGTTGATGCTGGAAAGAAGGATGGTCCCTAGGCTAAACTAGCCTCCTAGATTTCGATGTTGAAAGATTTGTAAAGGTAGTGAATTTGGTCCAATTTTTGGAAGCACAATACGCAACACAATCCAACAATATACTCCATATACAAAGTTTTGGAGACTTGCCAGTTTGCCATTGTTCATCTTTAAGGTGCTGTTTGTTTGTGCAAACTTTCAGTTCCATTGATTTTAATTACATCGAATTAAAAGATAAATAAAAAGTGCAGTTGATGTATTCATCAAAATGCAAAACTCTATTAGGTTAAACTCATTATAATGCACCTTAAATATTTAACCCCAGGCACAAAAGAAGTATATATAGGCTACAGCTAGCTAGTCGTGTTGCTAATCCATATGCAATCACCCATGTCAGCGTTAATACTTTGCTTGTTGGCACAGGTAAATGTTAGGTCAAGCATATTTTATGCCAAGTACCATCCATACACATCCAGGCCTCGAGTAAAAATGCAAGCGTACCATCCATAAACAGTACACGCTAATGTGCCTCTCTATCTACTTAATTAGCCAGGTACAAGCACTACAGCGAATAATTCAGTACACATGGACGCATACTCTACATGGCATTTATGCCATGGAGCTTAGCCGTATCAGCTGGCCAGGTCAGCCGCTAGCTGCTGCTGCCACTGCGAAGGAGCCGAGCGAGCGAGAGTGAAGTGAGACGCGAAGCAACAACAGCATGGTGGTAAAAGGACAGGGACGCGACGGCGACGCTGATCATTTATTCGGCAGTTTGTAAATACCCACCACAAGCTTCACAGGTCGGCTTCCACATCCTTCTCTAGCTAGCTGAGCTCCCACTGCTGCTGCTGCTGCTGCAGCTCTCAAGCTAGCTTGCTAGCTACCTAGGGTTTAAGCTGATCGGGGTTCCGGCGCTAGCTGGAGCGAGAATCGAGCTCGTCGGCGGCGGGATCTACTCGCTGGAGCTCGCCGACTGGGGGAATTCGGTTGATTTGAAGGAATTGGAGCGCATGGCTGAGTTCTTGTAAGTGCTTCCTTTCGCGCATGTATATCTTAGCCGGTTTGGATGTTTGATCTGTTAGTTCTTGATGGTTATTCTATGGATTTGAAGATCATAAAAAGTATAGGCTTTTGGGGATTTTTTTAATTTCCCCCCTCCTTTTCGTGGTCCTTCGTTAGAATTTTATGCCGCGGATCTCTGAGCAGATTTGTTAATTCTTCTCCCTTAATATACAAATTCTTTGGTATTCATAAGTACTTGATGGAATACTTTTCTTTCCCCCCGGAAGGTTTCTTCTCAAAACCCAAGTTGCACTGGATCCACAGATTGATGATCCCCCCCCCCCCTCTCTCTCTCTCTCCTCTTTTTTCTCTTCTTTTACTTTCTGTTTGTAAACAACCTATATATACAAGATGGTCCATCTGAGCCATATAATTTTAATCATCCCTTCTCTTCACTCTTTCCCCTTCTCTAATGACCCATCAGTATTATATTATACTATTATTTCCAACATTTTTTTCTAACTTCGATTCCAAAAATCCCCAACTGAATCAATCATCGTATCGATAAAAAAGATTTCAACTTTTCTCATCATATCTCCTCTCGATTAAACTTCGAAGAGCAAAGCTAATCACTCCAATTAAGTAGCACTTGGAGGGGACTAACCTGAAAGATAATTTTAAAAGCTATACGCTTCGCATAAAAGCTAGCACTCCGTACAAACCCCATCCTCCTCCTGTTCCTCACTTCAGAGAGCAATAGTGATCCGTGTACGATCCGATTCATAGTTCCACTGTTAGACAAGCAAAGATGTCGGGGGCGAGCACGGCTGGCCGTTAATTCAATCATGGAATGGAATCATTCCCTTCGGCAGCGCATGCACATAGTGCCGCAGCAGCTAGCTGCACATCCACAGTGTCCAAGGCTCAGCTCGCGCGCTGCTGTTCCATTCCATGTAACGCGCGCTATCTTGCTGCAGCCTGCAGCTACATGTATATATGCAGCGAATAAAGCTTCGCGCTTTCCCCATTCCCCAATGGAACAGTGCACGCATTAATCGTTAGACCCTGCCGTGCACAGCAGTGCTTAATTAATTAACTATTTCGGTGCCATTTTATGCTAATCTGTTTGCATGCGATGTTAATTAATCGAGCTAACCAGGTGCAGTGGATGATCGACGATGAGCGCCGTCGCGTTAAGATGATAAGCGGCAGTCAGCAGCAGCAGACGACGGTCGAGGAGCTAGCCCGGAAGCACACCGCCGCCGTGGCGACGTCGCGGCAATGGTCGGCACAGACGGAGTCGCGGATCGTCCGCGTCTCGCGCGTCTTCGGCGGCAAGGACCGCCACAGCAAGGTGAAGACCGTCAAGGGGCTGCGCGACCGGCGCGTGCGGCTCTCCGTGCCTACGGCGATCCAGCTTTACGACCTGCAGGACCGCCTCGGCCTTAACCAGCCCAGCAAGGTCGTCGACTGGCTGCTCAACGCCGCGCGCCACGAGATCGACAAGCTGCCGCCGCTCCAGTTCCCGCCGCAGGACCTCATGGGCCACCTGCCCTCCGCCGTGCCGCTGATGCACGACGAGAAGTTCGGCCACATCGCGGCGGCGGCCACTCTGGCGGGAGACGGCATCAAGGCTGGCGGGGGCGACGAGGTCGACGGGAGCGGAGCCCACCACATGGGGAGGTTTCCTGCCGGTGGCTACCACCGGTTCATGGGGCTGAACAACTCACTGGGAATGGTCAGCAGCGCGATGCCATATAACTACACCGGTGAGTCATGGAATAACAGCAGCGTGCACGAGAGCGGCGCCGGCTCGCAGCAGGTGGCCGCCGCTGCTCACCACTCGCCGTTCCCGTCACTGCTTTCCTTGGCTCCAGGGTCGCATCAGCTGGTGTTCTACTCCCCGGAGCCTGAGCAGTTCCCAGTGGACAACCTTGGCTCTCAAAGCTTGTCCTTGAGCTCGGCGAGAGCTTTCGATGATCAGACAGGAAGCTAGCTAGATACCTGCAGAAGGTGCTGATCGATGATAAGGATTGGAACCCTCTTCGATCCAGAAGGTAGGAATAATGCTCTCCCAAAGTGCAATATATCTAGCTAGTAAAGTGTGTGCATTGGTTTTCAAGTACTTCTTTTAAGGGACAAGCTTAAGTAATTGTGGGTTCTGAAGATGTTTGCTATTAATTTCTCAAAACAAAACTGAATTGGCTCTGGAACTGGAGCAAATTAATGCAGGGCTTACTGCGTACGTGTGTGCAATACGAATTTGTTACTTCTTTTTATATACAAAGAAGTAATTGTTGTACTGGCTTGTGTAATAATAATTTGAAAATTTTGAACTCTCACACCCTCTCTCACCGTCTTTGGGTACGTACTATGTTACCTGAGTTTCATTGCTATTTCAAGTAACCTGTAACCATGAAACCGTGGGGAATATCTGGTGCGTTGTCCTTTTTATGATACACTGTGTGCCTGGTCGACAAAATTTAGGGTTAAACAGGGAAAGATTTTTTTCCTACTCCATGCATGCCCCATGGTATAATTTAAATAAAAGATTTTACATATAAAAAATAGTGTAAGAAAATTCATGAAAATCTAAAATATGAATGATAAAACACCATTAGTTTTCAAATTCTATCTCGTAGATTGAGTTTAAGCGGGGAAATCATTGCCAGTGTGTATATGTGGTAATTTTCGTAAGGAACTTTTGTAAGTTGCTAAGGTCAGATATACAAGCTAGCTGCACTAAATTAAGAAGAGTTGTGCCAAATGCACCCCCTTCAAGATCCGATACCATAGCCTCCATGGTATGCATTTAGGAATAGATATATTAGCAAACTTAAATCATTTGAAACCTTCCACATATATATGGCCCAAATGGGCATTCTAAGGTGCAAAACAAGGGTTTCATTCCTGGTGTATATTTTGGAATGAGTTGATGCTTATGAAACTGAGCATTCGTATATATCACATGGACTTTTTAAAAATATATATATTTACACCTTAATTAGGGAGAAGTTACAATTGAAAGGAGTGCGAACAACAAAGGAACATCTTCTCAACTCATATTTGAGAGCATATATAGTAATACCAGAATTTAAATCTAAGGCCATCTTTTTTAATAGTTCAATTTCAATCTCAAAATACTCACTCAATTTCAGATAGAGTTTTAGAATGTAAAATAGGGATATTTCTGAAGCGTCATTATCTACCTATATCTAGAGATTGCAATCCTTACCGCCTTTTTTGGTATCTCGAACATATGCCACATGATCAAGACTATCTCTACCACGTCCCATTGATACTTTCAACAACATTCCTGTCACCCACACATGATGAACAGTAACACTGGGACTATCTTGGTTTAGAGTTTAGACTGGTCTCAGTAAATTAAAGGAGATGAATATAGAATTGTTGGAAATAGTTATCCTCACCGTGCACATCGGCACGAGGGGCCTACTAGTGAAAATGTAAATTTGTTGGAACCAAAATTATGTCAATGAAATCGGAACCAAATTATACAGAAAACTAAAATTAAAATTGCCCTTATTCTCGGTCTCGTTTTTGTAGTGTTTTTAGGTTAGAGAAAGAAATGAAAAGAAAATTCTCGTCCCATGACATTGTAGTATATATGAAGAGAGAACATCAATTTTCCTTGACCAAACTGAGATGAGACAGTAGACAAAGAGGACAAAATTATAGTCTAGCTAGGTAAATGTACTATATGTACTCAGTTTATCCATTTAACCCTACAGCTTCAGAAATTATTGATCTAATTAGAATGAATTCTCAGATTGGTTAATTAAGTTCTTTTACTTCTAGGGTTAGTTTGTGGTTGTTGTGTTGTGTTATGCTACACTGTGGAAACTAGTTTGTTACATGGACCTTTACAAATTCTAGTAAGATTTTGCTATTATGGCTCAAAAATAGATGCTTTCAACTAACCATTACATCCAAAAGAAGAAGAAATTAAGTGCTTTTGAAAACCCACAGGCCAAACAGAGCTTCAATCAGTTTTTTTTTTTTGTCAAGTTGGTCTTCACTTAATTGTTAACTGTGAGATCGATGGTCCATCCTTTTGTACAATTTGGGGGCAAAATGCATATGTTGTACATTTCATTTGAGATACTTGTTGTACATTTTGTGCATATAAATGATCTGTTGTACATTATTGAGTCATATCATTGACATTATTAGATAAGCTAGTGCAAAGGATTGTGTTTTACACTTATGTGATCAAGTACAAGAATTCATATGACCAACTTGAAATTTCAGAGATTAAAATAAAATATTTTTTAATTGAAAAACAATTTGCAAAGCTTCAACCCGTAATATGAATATACGATTTCTTTAACAGAACTGAAGGAAATTATCATATACACTACACATGAATCTCTTCTGTTCGCAACTTGAACTTGCTACTGCCCAGTTCGAATAAAAGAGTTTTCTATTGCAAGAATCCTCACGTAGAAAGCATTCAACTTTGGATATTGTTTGCCATCTGATCGAAGATGATGCTGGAATTATATATGGTCCAATTAAACACGGTAAAGTAGAGCCAAGTCCGAAATTACCAAGACATTCAATGTAGGTCATGTCTCAAACAACAATGGTTTTTTTATTTTTAGAAGCCAAAAGTCGTTTAGAACGCACTCGCTTTGTAACACGATCTTTCTTCTCTCTTTTGCATTATCTATAAAAATATAATAATAATTTTTAATTTCTAATTAAATATCTTTAAAAAGTTAGCACCGTTGTGGTACCATTTTAAACCCAAAAAAAAAAACCAAAAATCACGTACAGACCCGTAGTCTCCCACACACGCACATCCTCATCCTGCGTCACCCCACCACCACTGAGAGGCACTGACACACCAAATAAAACATCAAAATGCGACACGACGGATGCATTTGTTGGCGCAGACCCACCAACTAATGCACATCTAGCTTTAGCGGTAGCTAGCTATCAACCTAGCTAGACAACATGCTCGCATGTAAGGCACTTTTGCGAATGGTAACATGCCTATAGCTATCTCTTCTGTAAAAGACAGATGATCAGAAAGGGTATGCATCATGACATCGCGCATGTTTTCTTTGGCTTAATTACTTAAGCATTCTACACTCAAATCAGCAGCTGTATTCCAATTAGTGCTCATGACCAGTACGTACTGTGCAGTGTGTCATCCTGTCTATTTGACCAGGAGGGAAAGCGCATGCAATGGGAGTCACCATCTCATCTCATGTGGCCGATCGAGCAATCCAGCTCTTTTCCTCTCTGCCTTCGGCAAAGCCGAACCCAGAATCGCAAAGTGACCGTCCTTTGTGCGCAGCTATTCGTATATGCTTGATCTGCTTATATGAAAAAAAAGAGAGATACTGCTCACCAGCTTATATAAGAGATCAGAGAAAACATTTCCTGCTAAGAAACCTTCCAAACATTTTCCTCTGTCTACCATGGACAAGACAGGCATGTCTGCAAAGACAGAGCATATGCAACCACACACACACACACACACAAACACATGTACACACACACACATACATATTACAGAGCGTTGGACATTTGCATTGATGGCCATGGCTACGGGAGATCCAAGGTGGAGCCAGAAGCAAAAGAATCATACTGTGGCAAGGCCTGGCGAGGGAGGGAAGTGGGGTTGATGAGTGGTCAAGCTCCAGGGAAAGAGGGTACGATCGTGTTGGCTTTTTAATTTTGTTTTTTTCTTTTTTAGCTTTTCTTCTTTTTTTATTTTACATTGTCAGTAGATGTATAACAATTTTTTTATTTTTTTATTTTTTTAATTAAATGATTTAAAAAAACTAACAGCTGCTACAGTATTGATAAAAAAAACTAGAATGAATGACTCGAAGACCAGTGGGGCTGATGAAATGGCCCAAAGACCAGTGGGTTGGCATTTGGAGGAGACGACTCTAAGATTAAAGCGACCCTGCATAGCCCTGTAGCTAGGGTTTGCATGCATGCAGCAAATGTACCCTCTCTCTCTCACATGAATGGTCCCCTGATGGTCCATCGATCGAGCTAGGTGCTGCCCTGTCCTGTCCCCATTAAGCTAGCTAAGCCATGATTCATTCAGTTCGTATCTCTTCTCCTATATATATCTCTAGCCTTTTCCATTAGTTAACTTGGAGTAACAACAAGCTATATATATGGTTAGGCTGCTAGCTCGACCGTGCAGCAAAAGCTATTCCTAAGTCTCGATGGACAGATCAGTAGCTATCTAATTGCATGCATGATGGAGTAGATGGTTATGGATAGGACGTAGCTAGTACTCCAGTTGCTAAGCTTGGTTATATTATTGTAAATGATGAATAGTGTAAGTGTAGTGTTTTTCTTGTGTCGTGGGGCCTCGTACGTGACAAATGATCGACAAGTTGCCCACAAGCTATCATTCATACTTGTAGGATATGTTTTTCTTCTGTGGAGAACGCATAGTAGCTAGGGGAGTGGCCTACAAATGTGTAGCTTGTACTATGTCTCCTCATGCAGTTTGTGGTCCACCGGTGGTGCTGGATCATTCCATTTTAAATTTTACAAATCATAATAAAACTATCACAAAATTACATTTTTAAGTACTAATTTTAGAGAACCACACTTCTCTTTGTATAATATTTCGCAAAACAACACTTTTAAGCACTACCGTCTACCATCGTATCTATCTAGCGTATCAACTATCCCTATGCCAGCAAATGGAAATGGGGTAATCTTGTAAGATTGGCCAGTGGGCCTAGCCTATCAAACCTATCGGATATATATGCCGACAATGCTTAAAAGTATAGTTTTATGAAACATTATGCAAAAAAGAAATGTGGTTTTTTTTAAACTGGTGCTTAGAAGTGTAGTTTTGTAATAATTCTACCAAAGACGGTGTGGTTTTATAAAATTTACGCTTTATTCCCTACTTCTAGCTCTACTATGCATGACTAGCGTAATAGTTCTCTTGGGCTGTATGCATAATAGCGTCGTTACAGGCCAATTGTATTCTCTCCTAGATGGCAAAACTATCTGTAGACGGGGGACGTAGGTTGGGTACGTCTTGCATCTAGTGGCTTGCTACCATAATTAACCCAACTTAATTTCCAGTAATTGGAGATCTGAACCATTCTTGAGGAGCATCGACAGTTCATGATCAAGAGACCGCTTGATTAGATTAAAATTTAATGTCTTATGATTAAAATTGTATTATAGTTGGTTGAAATTACATTTTAACTGATGCTGGCTTATTTGATGTAATTAATTTTTTAAAAAAATTAAAAATAGAAAAACAGGTTAACGCATTACTGACAATGCAAATGAATATAAGAAAAAAACAACAAAAAAGCTTGAAAAACTGAAAGACAAAATTTATAAATAATAAAAAATAAATTAAAAATTAAAAACTCAAGTTAAAATGAACAGGACCTAAAAATCTGCAAATGCCAGGTTCTCAGCATACTAGTGCCTCAAGGCCGGATTACGGAATAACAAGCAAATGAAATAAGCAATATAACCCCGCACTGATCAGCTATAATTAATATATCTTCTTAAGTTCTTGACGCTCTACGTACTGATCCCTAGCTAGCCACCTGTTGGGAGACCGAGCCTTTGGCTTGAGCTCAACTTGGGAAGGGACGCGTTTGCTGTCCAAGGGTCAGCCACGCCTGTGTCGTCTCCTGAGCAAACGAAAATGACCTGACGTGCTTGCTAGACATGGGGAACGCGGCATTCCATTATTATTAACGAAACCAAACCAGAGTCCTACATCCATCAGTTTCAAGTAATATTTAGAATAATGATAGTTTATAATTTTTTTACTATAGCTGGCTGATTTTTTATTATAGTTAAGTTGGCTTATTGATATAATTAAATTTTAAAAAATAGAAATAGAAAAAACATATTAGCTCATCACGGACAATGCAAAAGAATATGAGAAAAAAAGAAAACACCAAAAAAACCAAAAAACAGAAAAAAAACAAAAAACAAAAAAGTGAATAGGAAAAAAACCGAAGCCGAACGCCCAATGCCAAAAAAATCTGACGCTGAGCAGTGCCTGAAGCTCAAAATGAAAAACAGCTTCAGGTCTAAAGCTAAGCAATAGATCAGAGCCTCACCGCCTCTACCACATCTCATATTCTCATCTCATTTCTGTTGAGCGAGGGACTTTGCATTACCCTGGGCCTACGATCACATGAGAATGACGGCACCCATTAGAAGGCCAACCCTAGGCTAGGTACATCAATCCAACCTTAGAAGGGTTCGAGGCCAACCCTGAGCGAAATATACTTGGCCGACCCCAAAGGGGTCCGAGGCCAATTCTGGACGAAGTACGCAAAATCGCCCCCGGAATGGTCCAGGGCCAACCCTAGGCGAGTATACCAAGCCGACCCTAGAGGGGTCCAAGGCCAACCCCGACAGACCCCAAATCCCCGGATGTGGTGGGACCCGCGCGAAGCAAATGACGTAGATACCCCTAGGAGTAAGCTGGGCTACAAGGGCAAACTTAGAACTTCGTCGCCCCCCTCTCTCCCTCTATAAATAGGGCCTCTTGTAATAGGAGAGGAGAGGCAATTTCGTAACCCTAAAACACTCACTAAATATATTTGGTGGTTGTGTGCATCTCCTTGAGTCCCTTCACATCCTCGGCGCTCTCTATATCTGACTGGAGGTGCTTCTAAGTTTACTATCCAGATTTATACCAACAACAGTTGGCATCGTCTATGGGGACTTGAGCAAGAAGCCATGCCGTATAAGAAGGGAGAGGCATGGAAGGTCGCCGAGGTGGGGGTGCAAACCCCCCTCCGAGGCCAAAGTGAAGTCGGATCGTAGCTTGCGCCACCGGCATCTCCACAGAAGCCTAGGTCACCAGCAAAACCATGGCTTCCTGGGAGGCCAACCCTCCGAATGTTCACGAGGAGGTGGAGAGGGAATTGGATGATCTTTGAAGGTAATTGAGAGAGTCGCAAGCCTAGGCTCTACGGTCCATGGCCGAGACTCACCAAGTAGGGGTACTCCAGGTGCAACTCGAGCAAACACGGGCTGAGGCAAGATCCCCTCTGCCCACAGAGGTCCGAGAAGCCAAGGAGCTAAGGAATTAGCTGGAGAGAGCATGGGCACGGCGCGGAAGGAAACACATGCACCATGATGTCTCTGAAGTCAAAGCTCTTCGAACCGAGTTGGTTGAAGTCCGCTTCCGAGTGAACCTGCCACCCCCAACCGTAGCCCTGGAGGCCAATGACCTTCGAGCACAACTTGACCAAGCACAAGGGCAAGCCCTAGCCTCAGCCGGAGGTGTGGGGGTGAGCCATGAACACCTAGGGATTGAGCTTCCCCAGGTCCGCCCGATGCAAGACCTCGCACTCAATCCTGTGGCGGATTTCCCTCGCGTCCTTCAACCACAAGGGGCTCCTTTCCATGAGGTTGCCAGCTCCATCGACCACTCCAACCCACTGAGCTCGCCCTGCAAGTCACGCCATGGCCGGCGAGGTTTCAAATGCCTGAGTTCACAAAATACTCGAGGAACTCCAACCTAGTGGAATTCGTTCATGTGTATGAAACAGCCATAGTGGTGGCGGGAGGGGTGAGGTCACCACTGTAAAGAGTTTGCCCCTGGCTCTCTCAGGGGTTGCCCAATCCTAGTACCTCTCCCTTCCACTATGTTTGGTGTACTCGTGAGAGCAACTTTGGGAGAAGTTGAGCAAGCACTTCCAAAGAAGCCGAACCAACCCAATGACGTCCTTTGACCTACTTGCACTCAAACAAATGTCGGGAGAATCCATCCGGTACTTCATGCGTTGTTTCATCCACATCCATTGCCAAGTCTAGAGCATCTCTAACACCAATGCCATGGAGGCCACACGCTGGGCTCTCCGTAAGGGGGAGTTAGCTGACAGGCTAGACCGAAAGGAACTAAAGACGGTGGCAGAGCTACTGTCCACCATGGAGAAATACTCTAAGTCCGAGGAGGGACAATCTTGCAGGGAGGCAAAGACCTCAGCCGTCGTAGCCCTCGCGGACTGGGCCAACCCTGAGATGGTCAAAAGGTGGCAGCGCAACCACCGCCTGTGTACCACGTCAAATCAAATGTCGCCTAGCCACGCCGCGATGATCGTCGCAATGACCATTGAGATGACTGCCATGATGTCCGTCGTGATGACCGTCGGGGCAACAACGAGATCGTCTAGGTAGCCTAGCCCGTGTGAGAAGAAGGAGCAGGTGTGGTCGGCGATGGCCTTTCGGTCCCCCTCTAGGTTGGCAGAGCTCAACGCCTCATACGTGGGTGTCCCAAAGGATGTGAAGTGCTGGTAGCCCACTAGTCGAAGGGAGGTGAGAAGTACCTCAGCGAAGGCCTTCACACAAAAGCACTGAAAGCCCAACATCCAAGTTCTCCATCAGGATGTCATTTTGAGTGAGCTATTTCTAGGTCCCAGGCAACTTTAGAGGACCAAACTTGTGTAGTGATGTGGACCAGGCTCCCCTATCCCGTCCACCTGCTCCCATCTCCCAACCCTCATCCATCCATCCGCACTCCCACCTCACCCCCAACTTCAGACTCCTCACGAGTACACTCTCAACATGGCCTGCGGTGCCCTTGGCTCGGGCGCTACCCCTTCGACCTTGGGATCCTGTGCCCTCTAAAGGCTCGGTGTGAGGCTGCCACCCCCTTGGGGACCCTTGCCGCTAAAAGCATCTAGGTCTTTAAAAATAGTTTTGGTAATTAATGACAATATATGAATATAGGACTAATGTGTTTATTTAGTGTTGTAAAGGTTTAGTCCCTACCGATGAATGTGACAACTTGAAAATACATGCTAAGGATCAACCAAGAGGATCAAGGTGGTTCAAGATAAAGGTACAAATAGTCTAGGACCTCTTTTTGATTTTACCGATCTTAAGAGAAATATTAGAAGACCAGATTATAAATTAAATGTTGTACTATTAAGAGGGATCATAGCTGATAGCTTGATAGCATGTTCTTATGCTATTTGAATCAATTTAGGATCATGCATGCACTTCAAATTAAAATTAATAGCTAACTGTGCGTTGACAGAAAAATCGATAGTACGGTATGTAAATAGCGGTACTACCTATCTTGTATGGTGATCAGTGGTAGTACGGAACTACCGAACTTCAGCAATACCAACATTAAGTTGGCGGTATGTTTTTCCAGAGAGCACCCTCTCAAAACACTTAGTCTCTCTGAAATTGGTAGTTCTGGGATTTTAACAATGGAACTACCGCAAAGTGGTATCACCGCACCCTTGAAACGGAACTACCAGAACTTGAAAGCTCCGAAAATTGGGTGGTATGTTTTTTCTAGAGAGGACCAACTTTTGGCCTCAAAGCAAGCAGAAGTACCGCACCAAATTTTGGAACTAATGAAAATCGGAATTATCGTGATTACAACGACGGTAGTACCATATTTTATTTCAACAGCAAGTTCTAACACTCTGATATAGTCGTTACTGTTGCTATAGTACAGGTACGATAATACCGCAAATTGCATATTGGCACTACCGCTATTCTTGACTTTTTAGGATTGCTTTATACAACGGTTATATTTGATTGGTGGGGGTATAAATACTTCTCCACTAGTTTAAGGACATAGTAAGAGACTTCATTTAACATCCTTGTGCAATAGAGCACCTCTCCCACACCTCAATTTTACCTGTGCATTCATTAAAGGTAGTTGAGCTAAATCAAGTGCAATTCCATCTTACATTAATTATTGGCACTTGATCATCGTCAAGCGAAGCTTAGTCTTTTACTCTTAATACTTGCTAGCACTTAGATGGCTTGGTGAGAGTTGCGAATTGACTTCTTTAAAAAGGTTACAAAGAAGCCTCGGACCATATTGTGATTGGTTTGGTGTCCACCATCTCTGAAGCGAAGGAAAGATAGCCACTAGTGGATTGAGGGTGTGGCTTAATTCGTAGAGCTGGTCCAAGGTATTTGGACTTTTCTCAATGTGGATTAGGGAAAACCGGTAAGTTTTCAAATACCACGGTAAAACATCATGTGTCAAGTAATTATTTCTTTGTTTCCTTTTCATAATTGTATTTCTAGCATATTGTGATCATTGTGATTGTCCATTTTATTTGTGTTAGAGATATTTTTGTAGAGATTTATACTTGTGGTGCCTTAGTTATACTAGAATTGTGTGTGTTTATATTGCATTGAAATCTTATCTAGTTATTAATTGTAATAATTAGTTTTAGAAGACAAGAATTTTTAGAACCTCCTCTTCACCCCCTCTTGTACTATAGCAACAGTAACGACTATATCAGAGTGTTAGAACTTGCTGTTGAAATAAAATATGGTACTACCGTCGTTGTAATCACGATAATTCCGATTTTCATTAGTTCCAAAATTTGGTGCGGTACTTCTGCTTGCTTTGAGGCCAAAAGTTGGTCCTCTCTAGAAAAAACATACCACCCAATTTTCGGAGCTTTCAAGTTCTGGTAGTTCCGTTTCAAGGGTGCGGTGATACCACTTTGCGATAGTTCCATCGTTAAAATCCCAGAACTACCAATTTCAGAGAGACTAAGTGTTTTGAGAGGGTGCTCTCTGGAAAAACATACCGCCAACTTAATGTTGGTATTGCTGAAGTTCGGTAGTTCCGTACTACCACTTCAGTCATACAGTATTGTGGTAGTACCGCTATTTACATACCGGTACTATCGATTTTTCTGTCAACGCACAGTTAGCTATTAATTTTAATTTGAAGTGCATGCATGATCCTAAATTGATTCAAATAGCATAAGAACATGCTATCAAGCTATCAGCTATGATCCCTCTCAATAGTACAACATTTAATTTATAATCTGGTCTTCTAATATTTCTCTTAAGACCGGTAAAATCAAAAAGAGGTTCTAGACTATTTGTACCTTTATCTTGAACCACCTTGATCCTCTTGGTTGATCCTTAGCATGTATTTTCAAGTTGTCACATTCATCGGTAGGGACTAAACCTTTATAACACTAAATAAACACATTAGTCCTATATTCATATATTGTCATTAATTACCAAAACTATTTTTAAAGACCTAGATGCTTTTAGCGGCAAGGGTCCCCAAGGGGGTGGCAGCCTCACACCGAGCCTTTAGAGGGCGCAGGATCCCAAGGTCGAAGGGGTAGCGTCCGAGCCAAGGGCACCGCAGGCCATGTTGAGAGTGTACTCGTGAGGAGTCTGAAGTTGGGGGTGAGGCGGGAGTGCGGATGGATGGATGAGGGTTGGGAGATGGGAGCAGGTGGACGGGATAGGGGAGCCTGGTCCACAACACTACACAAGTTCGGTCCATGGAGTAGGTGGCTGACCGATCCTTGAGCAACAACCCTGATGGTCCCCTGGGTGGAGACATCCCTCAGGATGCACACTTTCGGGAAGGGTGCGAGCCCGCTTACGTAGCCTGGCGTCAGCGCATCGAGGTCGCCTCCGATGGCTAAGGAGCAACGGGTTGCCACCTCGAGCAAGCTCCGACACTGAGGTAAGCTAACGTCTTGTCAATTCATTTTAAGCTACCAAAGGATCATTGCCTCGCTACTGCTTGCCGAACCCTTCCATAGGTCGATGCACCAGCCTGAGCGGGCGATTGACAACGGCTAGGATCGGCGAGGGGCTACAATTGAGAGAGGGTCCCCGTGCTAGCCTGGCCCCATGATCATGTGGGAATGACGGCACTCATTGGAAGGCCAACCCTGGGTGAGGTACACAAATCCGACCCCAGAGCGGTCCGAGGCAAACCCCGGGCAAAGTACCCAAAATCGGCCTCGAAAGGGTCTAGGGCCAACCCCAGGCGAGGTACACCAGACCAACCCTAGAGGGGTCTGGGGCAACTCCGGGCGAGGTACACCAAACCGACCCCGGAGAGATCCGGAGCCAACCCCGGATGGAGTACGTAAGAGCGACCCCGAGCGAGGTATACCAGGCCGACCCCGGAGGCTCTGGGACCAACCCCGACCAACCCTGTAGCCCCGGATGTGGCGGGACCCACGTGAAGCAAATTACGTAGATGCTCCTTGGAGTAAGTTAGGTCACGAGGGCAAACTTGTAACTTCACCGGTCCCCTCCCCCCTCTATAAATAAGGCTTCTTGTAATGGAAGAGAAGAGGCCATTTTGTAACCCTAAAACACTTACATTGAATATATTTGGTGATTGTGTGCTTCTTCTTAAGTCCCTTCGCATCCTCGGCGGTCTCCGTATTCGACCGAGGTTGCTTCTAAGCTTACTATCCAAATTCATACCGACAATTTCATTACACTTATCTACTAGCTCGTCTACAACACAAAGCCTTGTTCTTTTGGGTTGCGACTGATGGTTTTTATCTGCGCTTTTCAAAATAGCGGCAGACGGTAGAAACACCAACACGGACGGCATACACGATTTTAGGTCTAAAAAATTGTTTACAAAAACGGCTTTGAGAAGTCGCTCTATTTATTTCAGCTTTTAGAGCCGAAGAAAAAGCCACGAAAAGCCAAAAATAGCAGGGTCAGAGCATCTTCTTTTGGCCTTCATTTACACTCCCTTGACTTTTGGTAATGCCGTCTCACTTGACCAGCTAGCTTGACCCTTCTTCAGCCATTAGCTTCGTATCCACATCAACCTCGGAGCTGCCCTCATCTTGAAGTCCAGCTGTCAGATACAAAGATCCATCTGCTGCTCTTGTGTATCCTTGCAAAGCAGCTTCCCATTTCCTTAGCATCCCTGCTGTCCTCTTCCACAGAACCTGCCTGCCAAGCCAATTTTTATTCTGAGAAACCATGCTATTTCTTTATTTCCACAAACACCATAAGGCTGCTGAAGTAATCATGTTACAAAATATATTCTTCCTATTACTAACCCACCACCTTGCCATAGATTCAAAATCGCCAATTTGAACGTTAATAGTCTCTGAAATGCCCAACCAAAGCTCTCTAGCCACTATACAGTAAAAAAAAGTGATTCACAGACTCCAGCTCATTACAACAACAACAAAAAAAAAGACAAGACTTGTAAGACCAAGTCTACGAGCCCGAACCACATCCAAAATGGTTTCAGGAGCGCTTAGTACTTGTAGCATAGATGACGTTCAGAATGATAATGGTTTATGGTTGTTTTTACTATATTTAGTTTATTTTTTACTGTAGCTGAGTTAACTTATTTGGTATAATTAAATTTAAAAAAATTAAAAATAGAAAAAATATGTTAACTCATCACGGATAATACAAAGAAATATAAGAAAAAAACCAAAAAATAAACAAAAATAATAATAAATAAAATAGTAAAAAAAGCTAACGCCAGCGTCTGAAACGGGCTTATAAGCGCTTTTGAGCGGTGCCTAGTTGCATTGGTTGATCACTCTGCACGTCTTTGATTAGTTGACTAGTCAACGTGTCTCTTTGGGGTGATCGTTTTAGCAATGACTTTTGACTGAAATTTCACTGTAGCTGGCTTTTTTTACTGTAGCTTAGTTAGTGAATAATGTAATAAATAGTAAAAAAACTGAAACTTTTAAAAGCCAAAACGTTCACTGCCGGTTCTAGAGTAAGAGCTGAAAACAGGGAGCACTTTCCTCTCGGGGAGAACCTCATGGTGTGTTACACATGTGGAGCACCGTGCAGCGAGGGACCAAACAATCGTGTAGGATGCAGTGGACCTGGCTCGGGAAAATTTCGCCCGCTGGCTCCCCCGCTCATAACGTGAAACGCTTCGCGTCGCCGATATCGAGCCGGCGGCCCGCTTCAACAATACGTGGCCCACGCCGTAGGCACTAGGCAGGACGGTGGCAGCCTTGGAGGGCTAGAGGACGTGCGTACGGGTCGGCGCATCGCGTCGGGGACATGCATGGCGATGCGCCGTACCGGCATACCGTACTTAGGCTCCGAATCATGCTACCGAGACACCCGTACATTGCTACGGACATATGAAAAAAGCACGTTACCACCCTAGCGATACCCGTGCATTGCTACAGATATATATTAAAAAAAATCACGTTACCACCCTAGCTAGCATGTTGGGACACTGTCGCCGGGCTCGGCCTACGTCGTGCTCGTGCTATCGACTTCACTGGGGCACCGGGGGGCTCGGCCTACGTTTTTGCTAGCGGCTTCATTGTGGGCGT
Source organism: Melocanna baccifera (assembly GCA_036346265.1). NCBI lineage: Eukaryota > Viridiplantae > Streptophyta > Magnoliopsida > Poales > Poaceae > Melocanna > Melocanna baccifera. The sequence continues at coordinate 36,265,042 of CM070676.1, read as the reverse complement.
GAGGGCAAGCTCTGCCTCGGCATGAGTCACGCCTCCGCCCGTTCGCTGCCGTGCTTAGCTTTGCCACCACACCCGCCCTTGTTTTGTCGCAGCCCGCCATCGCGCTCTCACGACTTGGCCACCGTACCCGGCCAAGCTCCGCTGCTTGGCCGGCATGGAGATCCATCGAAGTGGGCACATTTGTGCTACCCTACGTTGCCTGATGGCCACAAGGGCATATTATGAAAGATAGATATGCACATTACAATTTCGTGCACTAAATTAACAAGTTCAAATATCTCTATGTTCAGTTGAACTCATAAAATTGTGCAATTTTTTTGTCACCCTCTTTCAAGTTCATACAAAGGATGTATCACGAATGCTCGCAAATTACAATGATTTTATGAGAAATTCTCGTATAGGATCTTAAAATATCAACAAACAACCCGGCTTTAATTTTCAGGCTTTTTAGGAGTAGGCAGGATGCGTACGATCACAATAAGCCTACTAAAGCTTTTCAGGCACACACCTCTTCACAAAAAATTGGTAGCCTAGGTAAAGCCATTCAGCTGACATATAAGTAAAATCGACAAGGAAACAAAATATTCAACATAAAATTTGCTTTCAAATCGAATCTAGAAGCTGACCGGGTACCTCCATCTAACACCTGTACTTGTTACAAAAACTCTGAACATCTTATTATTTAGTTTTATCAACTTGTATTGATGAGAGTCGCTAGCTTGCTGCCAAAGAGTAAATGGTAACTTATTTGCACTTACTGAGAATAATAAAATACTTGAAATAGCAACATGATCTTTTATCATATTATCTTATACATGGACAGCTTCATTTCCATTGTGCATTGAAAACATTCAGTCAGTTTCATTGTTCTCGTAAAGTGAATCCAAATGTTTTGCTTACGACCAAAGATGAGGTGCACAGCACTTCGTCTCCATCATGAACAATGTAACACCCCCGTTCCCGGGAGTATTGATAAATCCTCGCAATTGCCCAGGACTGTTCAATTGCGGGTATTTTCGACAGATGTGTGACAGTGCCAACACAAGCTTTAAGGCAAAAGCAACTTTATTACAATATAAGGGCTAAAAGCCAAGTACTGCAACTAGGCCCACGGCCATTAGATACATTACACAAAAGAAGCCACAGGCACGCCTGAGCGGAGAACGACCCTAATTCCACGCTTCATCAACTTCGTAGAGTACCACCTCGTCGTCTTCACCTGCTTCTTCAAAAGTTGCGGTTTCTGTTTATGTTTTTAGCAAGTATGAGTACAACAACCGTACTCAACAAATCGCACGGAATCATATCATAACTATATGCATGGTAATTCAAGTGGAGGGGAAAATTATGGCTATTATCTTTGTGGGTGCAAATTTTGCTTTAGAACACAAAATGGTTTCGTGCAAAAACATAAGGGGGGGATTTTCTTTAAGCTTGATTTTCCATTACTAAATAATACTGAACTCTCATCAAAAACTACTTATGCCTCATAATTGGATTCACCCACTAGACACAGCTTCATTAACCGGAAGCACGGTGTATCCGGATATCAGTTATAATCGCTTTGCAAAGCTGCCCTGCTTTACCCACAAGATCTCGTAACTCCGCGGACGAGTTAGGAAAACAAGGGCGTTCAACGCTCAACTCTTTATATAGCCTCCGCCGGTGGGTGTTAATCTCGGCAAGCTCGGATGACCCGCGGGTCTCGTCAGACTTCGCGCGACCCTCTGATTGTATGGTTAACCACCTCCCATACGATCTCACCCTCCAACTCCCCTTGCGGTTGCGAGGTTCAATTGAAATTGGCGATTACTAAGCCGAGTTTGGTAGGTCAACACTTGTGGTTGGGCGGTTACTTGTGTCGTTCATTTAGCACAAGGGTCTAGTCCTTATATTTTAACTGAGGCATCACCCAACCACCAACCCGTACCAGTACTCACGGTACTGCCACCAATCCAATACCAGCCTCCATCGTTGGCTAGGGTGCTCATGGATCTATACTCGTGATCCGCTCTTACCCTAATTCCAACTTCCACGGTTTTTAACTCAACCCAAAACCTCTATATAAAGATACAATGATTCTTGCAGTAATATAATATGCTAATAGAGTACTATTTCAAGCACTAGGGTTATCAAGGAAATATGGTGTTCAAGTTAAATCGGGCTTTTTGGGTGGTAGGACATAGCTATATATCAGATTATTCAAAATACCTGCTGTACTTAACATAATGGAATGAAAGTAACATAATGAAAATATATATATACTCAAATAAATAAATCGGAAAGAGTAGGATCAACATGTTCAAAAATATATGCGACTTGCCTTGCGGATCGGATATTTCTACCAACTCGTACTCTGCTAAATCTTGGGCTGGAACTGACGTCTCCTCCTCCTGCGTCGCTGGGTCGGCGACTAACGCAAACAATCAAATAAACAATTAAATTAGGTCCAGTTTCAGAAGGGTTGAATTCGGACCGAAAAATAACTCGGAAATTCGAAAAGAAACTTTAAATCAAAGGTTTCTGGTTTAACGGGGCTTGGCATGGGGAAACGGGCCTCGGAAATGGATTCGTGGGATCGAACCGGTTCAAGCAGTATAAACTCACATCTAGGGTTTCTTGTTCCTTTGGGCTCGGTCGGTGATCATTCATCGGGCTCGGGTTACTATTCCTCGGCGCGGGCGGTGACTTCGGTCGAGCCGAGTGACCGATCGGGCGCGGTCGAACAGCGCGCGATCGCGGGCGTGGCGACCATCGTAGGATCCCGATGGGCGGCCACGATCGCCGGGCCGGCTGGACCAGCAGCGCGCGCAGCTGCTGCTGGCCCGGGCGCGCCATCGGGCGTTGATTTACGCCCGCGCGGACGGCCACCGTCCGATTTCCGATCGAGCGGTCAGGCGCGCGGGTTTAAACGACGGTGGGATGGCTCGGAAGTGGAGGGCCGAGATTGGGCCACGTCGCCGTCGTCGTCTACCTCCGGCCGATTAAATCGCGCCGAGGACAGAGGAGGAAGCGGCGAGCGGCGACGGGGCTAGGGAGTTTTGCGACGGTTTTGGGAGGCAAGGGTGGGCAGAGGGGGTTGCTAGGGTTTCATTTTGGGGCTTGGCGACCACTAACTCTCCGGCGATCACCGGTGGCGGTGACTTGAACCGAGAAGGATTTTTCGGGTGGAGCTAACTAATTACGGTGCAAGGGACTGAAACTATTCATTTTTAAGCATAAGATGAGCTCAGGGATGCTAATGGCACCGACGGTTTGGCCGGGGAATGCTCGGATTGAGCTGCCCACGGCGGCCGGTTATGGCTAGGCGGTGGCGCAAGGGGGCCGGGCAGGAGGGTTCACGGGAACCTCGGGGGAGCTTGGGGTGTGCTTCTGGGACCCTGAGGAGGCATTAGCAGAAAGGAATCGCAATATAATCGAATAAATTGATCAATTGCAATTTCAAATTCACCTCGGGTCTTCTGGAACTCCGGGCGGCAGAGGGGCTCTGGGGGCAATTGGGCCTTGGTGGAGGTTCTTCTTTGCGCGGCTATCGATGGAGGAGCTCGAGGGTTTAAATAGGCGGGGTAAGGCGGTTCGGGCATGCCACAGTTTTGGCGGCGGGAGGAGCTTGCGGGGCTCGGTGGCGTGAGTAGGTGGCGTGGTTGGTAGGGGCGAGTTATGGCGGTTGTCGGGAGTAGTCTGGCGGCGGTCAAGCATGTCGAGGAGACGGACGGGGCGGTGTGAGAAGAGTCGGCGAGGAGAAAAAGGCGCGCGCGGCTCTCTCAACGAGAGAAGGACGAGCAGCGGGAGGGTTAATTAAGGGCCTTGCACCGCTGGCGGCAGTGGGAGAGTCTTTGCGAGGGTGGCTTGCGCGGGAAGGCGCTAGAGGCGGTCGGGCGAAGGAAAAGATCGGGCGGCGACCGTTTTCGGATGATGAACAGTGCGCGCGAAAAATCCTTGCGGGAGGGTGGTGGTAGCGCGAGCAGGCCGGGTGGGCTCCAGGAGTGCGGGATTGGGCTGGAGAGGGCTAGGAACAAGCAAGAAACCAAAAGAAGCAACAAATTCAAATTTTGCAAAAATTTGGTTTTGTTTCAACCTACCCTCCTTAAAAAGGATCTCGTCCTCGAGATCAACTCGGGCCGAGAAGCAGGTTGGGAAATTCTCGCTGTAAATCTGATTCTCTTTCCCAAGTTGCTTCATCTGCTGTATGGTTCCTCCACTGCACCTTGTGTAATTTGATATTCTTATTTCTCAATTGTCTTTCTGTTGTTTCTATTATTTGGAATGGTTCCTCTTCATATGACAAGTCATCTTGTAGGTCAATGTCGTCGATTGGCACTTGTTCTGTAGGGTGACGTAGGCACTTCCGTAATTGAGATACATGAAATACATTGTGCACTCTTGCCAAGTTCGGTGTTAATTGCAGTCTGTAGGCTACTTCTCCGATTCTTGCGAGGATTTCAAATGGACCAATATATCTCGGAGCTAGTTTCCCTTTAACCTGAAACCTCTTTACAGACTTAAATGGTGTGACTTTAAGGTACACCAAGTCTCCGATTTCAAAACTCAAGTCCTTTCGACGATTATCGGCATAACTCTTTTGTCTGTTTTGGGCTATCTTCATATTATCTCGAATAATCCGGACATGGGCTTCTGCATCGTGTACAATTTGAGGTCCTAAAAACTGTCGTTCTCCGGTCTCAGTCCAATTCAAGGGTGTCCTGCATTCTTTCCCATATAATGCCTCGAATGGTGCCATCTTGATGCTAGACTGATAACTGTTATTGTACGAGAACTCTGCAAACGGTAAACAAGTGTCCCACGCTGCTCCATATACTAATGCACATGCTCGTAACATATCCTCTAATATCTGGTTTACTCGTTCTGTTTGTCCATCGGTCTGCGGATGATACGCTGTACTGAATGCTAAATCGGTTCCCATGGCTTCATGTAATTTCTTCCAGAATTCTGATGTGAACTGTGCTCCTCTGTCAGATACAATTCTTTTTGGTATTCCATGTAATACTACAACCCTTGTTAAATACAGCTCTGCTAATTTATTCTTACCATAAGTCTGCTTGATCGGTATAAAATGTGCCACCTTGGTAAGTCGATCCACGATTACCCAAATAGCATCGTAGCCATCTCGACTTTTAGGAAATCCCGTAATAAAATCCATACCGATATCATCCCATTTCCATTCTGGGATTGGCAGAGGATTTAACAATCCTGAGGGCTTCCGATGATCTATCTTTACCTTCTGACAAGTATCGCAACGAGCGATATACTCTGCTATTTCTCTTTTCATCTTACTCCACCAGTATCTTTTCTTTAAGTCCTGGAACATCTTGGTGCCGCCAGGTGTATGGTGAGTTGAGATGAATGGGCTTCTCGTAATATTAATTCTTTTAACTCTTTATCGTTGGGCACCTGATGCGGTCTCTGAACCTCAAGATTCCATGCTCATCTATAATAAATTCAGTAGGGCCTTCTTCTTGACTCTTCTTAATAAGCCGTTGTATCTCTTCATCTTTTCCTTGTGCTGTCTTAATCTGATCGGTTAAGATTGGCTGAATTTCTAATGCTGCTATATAACCCTGTTCGATGATACTCAAATTCAATCGTTGCATTTCCTCATGCAATGGTATAGAGCATCCCATAATGGTAGCTACATTATGGTATTTCTTTCTGCTTAATGCATCCGCAACAACATTTGCTTTACCCGGGTGGTATAGCAACTCAAGATCATAATCCTTGATTAATTCCAACCATCTGCGTTGTCGGAGATTCAGGTCCGGTTGGGTGAATATATATTTCAGACTCTTATGGTCTGAAAAGACTTCACACCTATTTCCCAGTAAATAGTGTCTCCAAATTTTCTATGCATGAACCACGGCGGCTAACTCTAAGTCATGCGTCGGATAATTGTTTTCATGTGGTCGTAACTGTCTTGACGCATATGCTACCACCTTGCCTTCTTGCATAAGTACACAACCAAGTCCTTGTTTTGAAGCATCACGATGAATCGAAAATCTTTTTGAGTTAGGTAGTATAAGTATTGGTCTTTGTAGTTAATCTGGTTTTCAACTCTGAAAGTTTTCTTCACATTTATCATCCCACCTAAATGGGACTTCCTTCTTCAACAAGTGAGTGAGTGGTTTGATATCTTTGAAAACCCTCTATAAACCTGCGGTAATAACTTTGCTAATCCCAAGAAACTTCGAATTTCTGATACTGTCATTGGTGCTTTCCAATCCATTACTGCTTTAACCTTTTCTGGGTCTACCTTTACTCCTTCCTTTGTAATGATATGTCCCAAAAAGGCGACCTCTCTCATCCAAAATTCACACTTGGAGAATTTCGCATATAGCTGATGTTCTCTTAATTTACCTAAAGCAATGTGAAGATGCTGACAATGCTCTTCTTTTGTTTTGGAATATATCAGTATATCATCGATGAATACTATTACAAAGTGATCCAACTGCTCCATATACACCATATTCATCAAGTTCATAAAATATGCAGGGGCATTCGTCAGTCCAAATGGTACTCATCAGGCTTCGAATAGTCCATATCTCGTAGTAAATGCACGATCTTCTCACGGTCTGTTCTCGAATCTTAAGCTGATGATATCCTGATCTTAGGTCAATTTTTGAGAATACCTTGGCTCCCTTGAGCTGATCAAATAAGTCATCTATTCTCGGTAAAGGGTACTTATTTTTGATTGTTACTGCATTCAACCCTCGATAATCAATACACATTCTTTGACTCCCATCTTTCTTTTTAGCAAATAGCACTGGGGCGGACCACGGGGATACACTAGGTCGTATAAATTCTTTCTCTAATAGTTCATCCATCTGTTTCTTAAGCTCTTTTAGTTCTTGGGCTGACATTCGATATTGGCGTTTAGTAATCGGCTTGGTTCCAGGTACTAATTCAATAACAAGCTCAATAGGTCTATCAGGTGGTTTTCCAGGTAGTTCTCTTGGGAAGACATCTGGATACTCCTGGATTATCGGTACTTGAGTAACTCCCTCTTCCACCATTATGCTATGAGCACAGGTTTTTAACTTTTCCACTAACACTGAATCTGTCTTTACTACTACTCTCTGTCCTTCTGAATTCACTAATATCACTACCTTATTCTCACAATCCACATTAGCTTTACATTTGGTCAACCAATTCATCCCTAATATAACATCCAGTCCTTTCATTTCCAATACTAACAAATCTGCTTTAAATTTAACTCCTTGGATGTCTAGGTCCAAATCTTTACATCCAAAGCGAGATTCCACTTTACTTCCAGATTTGAAAGGAATAGGATTTTTGCGAGTTGAGAATGGTAATTGGTTTTCATGACAAAAGCCATAGAAAGAAACGAATGCGTAGCACCAGGATCGAACAAAACCAATGAGGGTTTCAAGTTAATAAGATACGTACCGACGATGACATCGTTGGCTCCTGCTATTTCATCTGCAGAGATATGATTGATCCTTCCTTGTACTGGCTTCAGAATTCCCTTACCCTTATCAGTACTTGACGTTGAAATGGTACCCTGTGTACTTGCTGGCTTGACTATAAATTGACGATTCTGTCCTTCTTCCTGTTTTGGTACCGCTATAAACTGACGCGGTGTGGCCGATGCCTGAACCTGTGCTTTTGCTGCATCTGACGGTAATCCTCCTCGTGGACACTGATTCTTGTAGTGGCGGCGACCACAATGGTAACAAACCACATTTGATTGCGGACATTGCCTTTGCAGTGGTTCCCTCGCATTTAAAACATTTGAGTGGTTGCTTTAACATTTCTTTGAGATGTCGTAGAACCTTGACCTGTCTTGTATTGTGACTTTGGCTTAAAAACATATTTCTTTCCTCGCTGCCCCTTGGACTGCGGGGTTATGAACATCCGCTTCCGAGGGGTCTCCTGTGACGATGACATGTGTACTATTTTCCTTTTCTGTGTTTCTTCCAACAATCTTTGAGTCTCTTCGGACATAATAAGTTTATTTACCATTGAAGGTAAATCCTTAAAATCCATAGCTGAGATATGGTGTCTTAGGGCTATGTGTAATCCCTCTTTAAACCTCTCCATTTTCTTGTCCTCAGTCTTTATGTCATCAGGGGCATAACGGGCCAATGTGTTAAAGCGAGTGCGAGATACTCGGTGATCGGCGATTTCCTGCTGCGGTGCGAGAAACTCTCGGCGCTTAGCTTCCATCACACCACCGGAACATGTGATTGTGGAAGGAATCCTCAAATTCTTTCCAAGTTACATCTCGATCTCAGAGCATGATGCAGTAATTCATCCACCAAGTCTGCTTCTTTGGGCCTTGCGATTGATGAGGCGCATATAGTACTTTCTCCTTCTCATTGCCTTTGGTGTGTTCAATTTTCTCTCGACATCCCTAAACCAATCTTACGCTACCATTGGGTGGGTGAAGCGAGAAGGTTGAAGTCGAGTCTTACGAAATCGCCCACTTAGGCGGCGGTCTTTGGCGAAAATCGAGGGCTGCTGGTTACCACTTCCCGCTTCTCATTGCGATTAATTCCAATAACTTTGAATGTTGTTCCATCATGCGAGCTTGATTCAGCTCGGCTTGATGTCTGTTCTCTTCCATCTTAGCTAAGATGTCGGCGGTCGGTTGTGGTACATTTTCTGACGGGGTCACTGCTGGTGAGATCCTCCTCGATGTCTGCCATCTTACTCTCCTTGATGGGATCGAGAATTCAGATCTGCGAGGAGCTTTTAAGAAAGTCGATGGTAAGTGAGAGTTTAGAGTTAGGGTAAGATTGGAATGAAGTAGGTAAGTCTACGGGATGAAATAGATGGACTGAAAGTTGAAAAGGTAGACTTAAAGATACTGTTAACAAACAAATTATCACATAAGCAAAGTAGCCTTTATTCATTCCATATACAAGTTGGGTACACACTATTCTACAAAGCTCGTACCACAACTCGTTTTACAATACCAAAATTGCTACTACAAAGGTCGGGCTATTCTAACGCAACTCAACTCACGCTAAGCCACGATCTTAGAAGAGGATCACCTGAGGAACACCATTCCCTCTCCTCTGGGTCTTCTTCCTCGTCGTCCCTCGCGGGCTCCTTGCCTTTAGGTTCGCCATTCACTGCTCTGGACTGCTCGGGGGCGCGGGATGTAGATCCTATGATGAACTGACGGCCTTGAGACGCCGTCATCTCTGTCGACTCCTTGAGAATCTTGATTGGGCCATCGGTGTCTCTCCGCACTGAGGCTTCATCTCGGCCTTCTGCTGAAGGTGTCGCGAGTTCTTCTTTAGGATCCAAACCTCTGTCGGCGGAGTAGAGTGAAGGTGCATCTTCCGATTCTCTTGATCATCCGTGCATACATATTCTCTGACGGCGACGACCGAGCGCAACCTCTTTCATCACGGGATCATCTTCCAATTCGAGATTCGGTACTAGGTACCGTTCCTTCTTCGTCTTCTGCGGGATGAGGTGAAACGGCGACTCGTCAAACTCTTCATCATAGTATCGACGGAGATACTTCACCGCTTTCTTATTGCATCATGGATGGCGTCGATTCCTTATGGCGATAGGTCAGTAAACTTTAAATCGCACATCCGCCCGAGGGTAGCGGCTCCAAGTATACCAGGCCTTCCAATCATACAAACGGCCATGAACCATCGGTGCTCTCACACAAAATATCGGACGTTTGTCGATCCGTCGCATAAAGATATACGCATACGCCATAGGAGAGCGGCCCATCCAAGCAAAGCTTCAGGATCCGGGTGAACATGGCGTTGCATCTTACCTGACGCCAAAATTTGAATCAGGCGAGAGTAATAATAATAAAAGAAATAAAACTCAACTTTTAAAGTAAGATCAGAAGACAAGATAGACAGGAAAGATATTATACCAGAGTATTGTAGATGTTTTATAATTCATTTTTATAAGTAATATAGTTTTCACAATAATTCTTAATACACTTAGGGTCTTCCTACGGTCAAGCAAGCGGGCTCTGATACCACTCTGTAACACCCCCGTTCCCGGGAGTATTGATAAATCCTCGCAATTGCCCAGGACTGTTCAATTGCGGGTATTTTCGACAGATGTGTGACAGTGCCAACACAAGCTTTAAGGCAAAAGCAACTTTATTACAATATAAGGGCTAAAAGCCAAGTACTGCAACTAGGCCCACGGCCATTAGATACATTACACAAAAGAAGCCACAGGCACGCCTGAGCGGAGAACGACCCTAATTCCACGCTTCATCAACTTCGTAGAGTACCACCTCGTCGTCTTCACCTGCTTCTTCAAAAGTTGCGGTTTCTGTTTATGTTTTTAGCAAGTATGAGTACAACAACCGTACTCAACAAATCGCACGGAATCATATCATAACTATATGCATGGTAATTCAAGTGGAGGGGAAAATTATGGCTATTATCTTTGTGGGTGCAAATTTTGCTTTAGAACACAAAATGGTTTCGTGCAAAAACATAAGGGGGGGGATTTTCTTTAAGCTTGATTTTCCATTACTAAATAATACTGAACTCTCATCAAAAACTACTTATGCCTCATAATTGGATTCACCCACTAGACACGACTTCATTAACAGGAAGCACGGTGTATCGGATATCAGTTATAATCGCTTTGCAAAGCTGCCCTGCTTTACCCACAAGATCTCGTAACTCCCGCGACAGAGTTAGGAAAACAAGGACGTTCACTGCTCAACTCTTTATATAGCCTCTGCCCAGTAGGTGTTAATCTCGGCAAGCTCGGATGACCCCGCGGGTCTCGTCCGACTTCGCCGCACCCTCTGATTGTATGGTTAACCACCTCCCATACGATCTCACCTCCAACTCCCCTTGCCGGTTGCGAGGTTCAATTGAAATTGAGCGATTACTAAGCGAGTTTGGTAGGTCAACACTTGTGGTTGGGCGGTTACTTGTGTCGTTCATTTAGCACAAGGGTCTAGTCCTTATATTTTAACTGAGGCATCACCCAACCACCAACCCGTACCAGTACTCACGGTACTGCCACCAATCCAATACCAGCCTCCATCGTTGGCTAGGGTCTGCGGATCTATACTCGTGATCCGCTCTTACCCTAATTCCAACTTCCACGGTTTTTAACTCAACCCAAAACCTCTATATAAAGATACAATGATTCTTGCAGTAATATAATATGCTAATAGAGTACTATTTCAAGCACTAGGGTTATCAAGGAAATATGGTGTTCAAGTTAAATCGGGCTTTTTGGGTGGTAGGACATAGCTATATATCGATTATTCAAAATACTGCTTGTACTTAACATAATGGAATGAAAGTAACATAATGAAAATATATATATACTCAAATAAATAAATCGGAAAGAGTAGGATCAACATGTTCAAAAATATATGCGACTTGCCTTGCGGATCGGATATTTCTACCAACTCGTACTCTGCTAAATCTTGAAATTTAACCGACGTCTCCTCCTCTGCGTCATTGGGTGGCGACTAACGCAAACAATCAAATAAACAATTAAATTAGGTCGATTTGAAGGGTTGAATTGGACCAAAAATAACTCGGAAATTCGAAAAGAAACTTTAAATCAAAGGTTTCGGTTTAACGGGCTTGGCATGGGAAACGGGCCTCGGAAATGGATTCGTGGGATCGAACCGGTTCAAGCAGTATAAACTCACATCTAGGGTTTCTTGTTCACTTTGGCTCGGTCGGTCGCATTCATCGGGCTCGGGTTACTATTCCTCGGCGCGGCGGTGACTTCGGTCGAGCCGAGCTGACCGTCGGGCGCGGTCGAACAACGCAGCGCGATCAGCGGGCGTGGCGACCATCGTAGGATCCCGATGGGCGGCCACGATCGCCGGGCCGGCTGGACCGACGCGCGCGCGCGCTGCGGCCGGGCGCGCCATCGGGCGTTGATTTACGCCGCGGGCGGCCACCGTCCGATTTCCGATCGGCGGTCGCGCGCGGTTTAAGCGAGCGGTGGGATGGCTCGGAAGTGGAGGGCGAGATTGGGCCACGTCGCCGTCGTCGTCTACCTCCGGCCGATCAAATCGCGCCGAGGACGAGGAGGAAGCGCGGCGGCGACGGGCTAGGGAGTTTTGCGGCGGTTTTGGGAGGCAAGGGTGGGCGAGGGGTTGCTAGGGTTTCATTTTGGGGCT